>CAWUFW010001510.1:0-1389180 GCA_963921515.1 Calotriton arnoldi
CCTAAATCCATCGTTTTTTGCTCACCATGCCATTCCAGTTTGAACCCAGCCATATGCAAATCAGTCTTGACCCTGTGCCTCATGGGAACAGTCCAGCCCGAACTGCCAAGCCAGGTCCTCCCTGGACTGGAAACAAGCATCCTAGGACCGGTTTCGGGGTTTCACCCCTCTTCAGCCAGGATAGCTTGATTCCAGTGGCATCGAGAGCACGGGACCCACGTCTGGGCATACCCGTCCCACTCGGGTTGACAAATGCAAAACAACAGTTGATGGACAGAATGCAGAACAATGTCATACATTCACCCCAGTACAGAGATCTGGGCCTAAATCCATCGGTTTTTTGCTCACCATGCCCTTCCAGTTTGAACCCAGCCATATGCAAATCAGTCTTGACCCTGTGCCTCATGGGAACAGTCCAGCCCGAACTGCCAAGCCAGGTCCTCCCTGGACTGGAAACAAGCATCCTAGGACCGGTTTCGGGGTTTCACCCTCTTCAGCCAGGATAGCTTGATTCCAGTGGCATGGAGAGCACGGGACCCACGTCTGGGCATACCCGTCCCACTCGGGGTGACAAATGCAAAACAACAGTTGATGGACAGAATGCAGAACAATGTCATACATTCACCCCAGTACAGAGATCTGGGCCTAAATCCATCGTTTTTGCTCACCATGCCATTCCAGTTTGAACCCAGCCATATGCAAATCAGTCTTGACCCTGTGCCTCATGGGAACAGTCCAGCCCGAACTGCCAAGCCAGGTCCTCCCTGGACTGGAAACAAGCATCCTAGGACCGGTTTGGGGGTTTCACCCTCTTCAGCCAGGATAGCTTGATTCCAGTGGCATGGAGAGCACGGGACCCACGTCTGGGCATACCCGTCCCACTCGGGGTGACAAATGCAAAACAACAGTTGATGGACAGAATGCAGAACAATGTCATACATTCACCCCAGTACAGAGATCTGGGCCTAAATCCATCGTTTTTTTGCTCACCATGCCATTCCAGTTTGAACCCAGCCATATGCAAATCAGTCTTGACCCTGTGCCTCATGGGAACAGTCCAGCCCGAACTGCCAAGCCAGGTCCTTCCTGGACTGGAAACAAGCATCCTCGGACCGGTTTCGGGGTTTCACCCCTCTTCAGCCAGGATAGCTTGATTCCAGTGGCATGGAGAGCACGGGACCCACGTCTGGGCATACCCGTCCCACTCAGGGTGACAAATGCAAAACAACAGTTGATGGACAGAATGCAGAACAATGTCATACATTCACCCCAGTACAGAGATCTGGGCCTAAATCCATCGTTTTTTGCTCACCATGCCATTCCAGTTTGAACCCAGCCATATGCAAATCAGTCTTGACCCTGTGCCTCATGGGAACAGTCCAGCCCGAACTGCCAAGCCAGGTCCTCCCTGGACTGGAAACAAGCATCCTAGGACCGGTTTCGGGGTTTCACCCTCTTCAGCCAGGATAGCTTGATTCCAGTGGCATGGAGAGCACGGGACCCACGTCTGGGCATACCCGTCCCACTCGGGGTGACAAATGCAAAACAACAGTTGATGGACAGAATGCAGAACAATGTCATACATTCACCCCAGTACAGAGATCTGGGCCTAAATCCATCGTTTTTTTGCTAACCATGCCATTCCAGTTTCAACCCAGCCATATGCAAATCAGTCTTGACCCTGTGCCTCATGGGAACAGTCCAGCCCGAACTGCCAAGCCAGGTCCTCCCTGGACTGGAAACAAGCATCCTAGGACCGGTTTTGGGGTTTCACCCCTCTTCAGCCAGGATAGCTTGATTCCAGTGGCATGGAGAGCACGGGACCCACGTCTGGGCATACCCGTCCCACTCGGGGTGGCAAATGCAAAACAACAGTTGATGGACAGAATGCAGAACAATGTCATACATTCACCCCAGTACAGAGATCTGGGCCTAAATCCATCGTTTTTTTGCTCACCATGCCATTCCAGTTTGAACCCAGCCATATGCAAATCAGTCTTGACCCTGTGCCTCATGGGAACAGTACAGCCCGAACTGCCAAGCCAGGTCCTCCCTGGACTGGAAACAAGCATCCTAGGACCGGTTTCGGGGTTTCACCCCTCTTCAGCCAGGATAGCTTGATTCCAGTGGCATGGAGAGCACGGGACCCACGTCTGGGCATACCCGTCCCACTCGGGGTGACAAATGCAAAACAACAGTTGATGGACAGAATGCAGAACAATGTCATACATTCACCCCAGTACAGAGATCTGGGCCTAAATCCATCGTTTTTTTGCTCACCATGCCATTCCAGTTTGAACCCAGCCATATGCAAATCAGTCTTGACCCTGTGCCTCATGGGAACAGTCCAGCCCGAACTGCCAAGGCAGGTCCTCCCTGGACTGGAAACAAGCATCCTAGGACCGGTTTCGGGGTTTCACCCTCTTCAGCCAGGATAGCTTGATTCCAGTGGCATGGAGAGCACGGGACCCACGTCTGGGCATACCCGTCCCACTCGGGGTGACAAATGCAAAACAACAGTTGATGGACAGAATGCAGAACAATGTCATACATTCACCCCAGTACAGAGATCTGGGCCTAAATCCATCGTTTTTTTGCTCACCATGCCATTCCAGTTTGAACCCAGCCATATGCAAATCATTCTTGACCCTGTGCCTCATGGGAACAGTCCAGCCCGAACTGCCAAGCCAGGTCCTCCCTGGACTGGAAACAAGCATCCTAGGACCGGTTTCGGGGTTTCACCCCTCTTCAGCCAGGATAGCTTGATTCCAGTGGCATGGAGAGCACAGGACCCACGTCTGGGCATACCCGTCCCACTCGGGGTGACAAATGCAAAACAACAGTTGATGGACAGAATGCAGAACAATGTCATACATTCACCCCAGTACAGAGATCTGGGCCTAAATCCATCGTTTTTTTGCTCACCATGCCATTCCAGTTTGAACCCAGCCATATGCAAATCAGTCTTGACCCTGTGCCTCATGGGAACAGTCCAGCCCGAACTGCCAAGCCAGGTCCTCCCTGGACTGGAAACAAGCATCCTAGGACCGGTTTCGGGGTTTCACCCGTCTTCAGCCAGGATAGCTTGATTCCAGTGGCATGGAGAGCACGGGACCCACGTCTGGGCATACCCGTCCCACTCGGGGTGACAAATGCAAAACAACAGTTGATGGACAGAATGCAGAACAATGTCATACATTCACCCCAGTACAGAGATCTGGGCCTAAATCCATCGTTTTTTGCTCACCATGCCATTCCAGTTTGAACCCAGCCATATGCAAATCAGTCTTGACCCTGTGCCTCATGGGAACAGTCCAGCCCGAACTGCTAAGCCAGGTTCTCCCTGGACTGGAAACAAGCATCCTAGGACCGGCTTCGGGGTTTCACCCTCTTCAGCCAGGATAGCTTGATTCCAGTGGCATGGAGAGCACGGGACCCACGTCTGGGCATACCCGTCCCACTCGGGGTGACAAATGCAAAACAACAGTTGATGGACAGAATGCAGAACAATGTCATACATTCACCCCAGTACAGAGATCTGGGCCTAAATCCATCGTTTTTTTGCTCACCATGCCATTCCAGTTTGAACCCAGCCATATGCAAATCAGTCTTGACCCTGTGCCTCATGGGAACAGTACAGCCCAAACTGCCAAGCCAGGTCCTCCCTGGACTGGAAACAAGCATCCTCGGACCGGTTTCGGGGTTTCACCCCTCTTCAGCCAGGATAGCTTGATTCCAGTGGCATGGAGAGCACGGGACCCACGTCTGGGCATACCCGTCCCACTCGGGGTGACAAATGCAAAACAACAGTTGATGGACAGAATGCAGAACAATGTCATACATTCACCCCAGTACAGAGATCTGGGCCTAAATCCATCGTTTTTTTGCTCACCATGCCATTCCAGTTTGAACCCAGCCATATGCAAATCAGTCTTGACCCTGTGCCTCATGGGAACAGTCCAGCCCGAACTGCCAAGCCAGGTCCTCCCTGGACTGGAAACAAGCATCCTAGGACCGGTTTCGGGGTTTCACCCTCTTCAGCCAGGATAGCTTGATTCCAGTGGCATGGAGAGCACGGGACCCACGTCTGGGCATACCCGTCCCACTCGGGGTGACAAATGCAAAACAACAGTTGATGGACAGAATGCAGAACAATGTCATACATTCACCCCAGTACAGAGATCTGGGCCTAAATCCATCGTTTTTTGCTCACCATGCCATTCCAGTTTGAACCCAGCCATATTCAAATCAGTCTTGACCCTGTGCCTCATGGGAACAGTCCAGCCCGAACTGCCAAGCCAGGTCCTCCCTGGACTGGAAACAAGCATCCTCGGACCGGTTTCGGGGTTTCACCCTCTTCAGCCAGGATAGCTTGATTCCAGTGGCATGGAGAGCACGGGACCCACGTCTGGGCATACCCGTCCCACTCGGGGTGACAAATGCAAAACAACAGTTGATGGACAGAATGCAGAACAATGTCATACATTCACCCCAGTACAGAGATCTGGGCCTAAATCCATCGTTTTTTTGCTCACCATGCCATTCCAGTTTGAACCCAGCCATATGCAAATCAGTCTTGACCCTGTGCCTCATGGGAACAGTCCAGCCCGAACTTCCAAGCCAGGTCCTCCCTGGACTGGAAACAAGCATCCTAGGACCGGTTTCGGGGTTTCACCCCTCTTCAGCCAGGATAGCTTGATTCAAGTGGCATGGAGAGCACTGGACCCACGTCTGGGCATACCCGTCCCACTCGGGGTGACAAATGCAAAACAACAGTTGATGGACAGAATGCAGAACAATGTCATACATTCACCCCAGTACAGAGATCTGGGCCTAAATCCATCGTTTTTTTGCTCACCATGCCATTCCAGTTTGAACCCAGCCATATGCAAATCAGTCTTGACCCTGTGCCTCATGGGAACAGGCCAGCCCGAACTGCCAAGCCAGGTCCTCCCTGGACTGGAAACAATCATCCTAGGACCGGTTTCGGGGTTTCACCCCTCTTCAGCCAGGATAGCTTGAGTCCAGTGGCATGGAGAGCACGGGACCCACGTCTGGGCATACCCGTCCCACTCGGGGTGACAAATGCAAAACAACAGTTGATGGACAGAATGCAGAACAATGTCATACATTCACCCCAGAACAGAGATCTGGGCCTAAATCCATCGTTTTTTTGCTCACCATGCCATTCCAGTTTGAACCCAGCCATATGCAAATCAGTCTTGACCCTGTGCCTCATGGGAACAGTCCAGCCCGAACTGCCAAGCCAGGTCCTCCCTGGACTGGAAACAAGCATCCTATGACCGGTTTGGGGTTTCACCCTCTTCAGCCAGGATAGCTTGATTCCAGTGGCATGGAGAGCACGGGACCCACGTCTGGGCATACCCGTCCCACTCGGGGTGACAAATGCAAAACAACAGTTGATGGACAGAATGCAGAACAATGTCATACATTCACCCCAGTACAGAGATCTGGGCCTAAATCCATCGTTTTTTTGCTCACCATGCCATTCCAGTTTGAACCCAGCCATATGCAAATCAGTCTTGACCCTGTGCCTCATGGGAACAGTCCAGCCCGAACTGCTAAGCCAGGTCCTCCCTGGACTGGAAACAAGCATCCTAGGACCGGTTTCGGGGTTTCACCCCTCTTCAGCCAGGATAGCTTGATTCCAGTGGCATGGAGAGCACGGGACCCACGTCTGGGCATACCCGTCCCACTCGGGGTGACAAATGCAAAACAACAGTTGATGGACAGAATGCAGAACAATGTCATACATTCACCCCAGTACAGAGCTGGGCCTAAATCCATCATTTTTTGCTCACCATGCCATTCCAGTTTAACCCAGCCATATGCAAATCAGTCTTGACCCTGTGCCTCATGGGAACAGTCCAGCCCGAACTGCCAAGCCAGGTCCTCCCTGGACTGGAAACAAGCATCCTAGGACCGGTTTCGGGGTTTCACCCTCTTCAGCCAGGATAGCTTGATTCCAGTGGCATGGAGAGCACGGGACCCACGTCTGGGCATACCCGTCCCACTCGGGGTGACAAATGCAAAACAACAGTTGATGGACAGAATGCAGAACAATGTCATACATTCACCCCAGTACAGAGATCTGGGCCTAAATCCATCATTTTTTTGCTCACCATGCCATTCCAGTTTGAACCCAGCCATATGCAAATCAGTCTTGACCCTGTGCCTCATGGGAACAGTCCGGCCCGAACTGCCAAGCCAGGTCCTCCCTGGACTGGAAACAAGCATCCTAGGACCGGTTTCGGGGTTTCACCCCTCTTCAGCCAGGATAGCTTGATTCCAGTGGCATGGAGAGCACGGGACCCACGTCTGGGCATACCCGTCCCACTCGGAGTGACAAATGCAAAACAACAGTTGATGGACAGAATGCAGAACAATGTCATACATTCACCCCAGTACAGAGATCTGGGCCTAAATCCATCGTTTTTTTGCTCACCATGCCATTCCAGTTTGAACCCAGCCATATGCAAATCAGTCTTGACCCTGTGCCTCATTGGAACAGTCCAGGCCAAACTGCCAAGCCAGGTCCTCCCTGGACTGGAAACAAGCATCCTAGGACCGGTTTCGGGGTTTCACCCCTCTTCAGCCAGGATAACTTAATTCCAGTGGCATGGAGAGCACGGGACCCACGTCTGGGCATACCCGTCCCACTCGGGGTGACAAATGCAAAACAACAGTTGATGGACAGAATGCAGAACAATGTCATACATTCACCCCAGTACAGAGATCTGGGCCTAAATCCATCGTTTTTGCTCACCATGCCATTCCAGTTTGAACCCAGCCATATGCAAATCAGTCTTGACCCTGTGCCTCATGGGAACAGGCCAGCCCGAACTGCCAGGCCAGGTCCTCCCTGGACTGGAAACAAGCATCCTAGGACCGGTTTCGGGTTTCACCCTCTTCAGCCAGGATAGCTTGATTCCAGTGGCATGGAGAGCACGGGACCCACGTCTGGGCATACCCGTCCCACTCGGGGTGACAAATGCAAAACAACAGTTGATGGACAGAATGCAGAACAATGTCATACATTCACCCCAGTACAGAGATCTGGGCCTAAATCCATCGTTTTTTTGCTCACCAATCCATTCCAGTTTGAACCCAGCCATATGCAAATCAGTCTTGACCCTGTGCCTCATGGGAACAGTCCAGCCCGAACTGCCAAGCCAGGATTTATGGATGATGGATTTAACCCAGATCCTTGTGACTGGGGGTGAATGTTTGCATTGTCCAGCATTCCGTCCATCAATTGTTTCTTTTGCATTTGTCGCCCTAAGTGGGAAGGGTATGCCCAGACGTGGGTCCCGTGCTCACTACACCACTGGATTCAAGCTAGCCTGGCTGAAGAAGGGTGATGCCCTGAAATCGGTCCCAGGATGCTTGTTTCCGGTCCGGGGAGGACCTGGCTTGGCAGTTCGGGCTGGACTGTTCCCACAAGGAACAGGGTCAAGACTGATTTGCATATGGCTGGGTCCAAACTGGTGTGGTGTGGTGTGGTGTGGTGTGGTGTGGTGTGGTGAGCAAAAGAATGATGGATTTAACCCAGATCCTTGTGACTGGGGGTGAATGTTTGCATTGTCCAGCATTCCGTCCATCAATTGTTTCTTTTGCATTTGTCGCACTAAGTGGGAAGGGTATGCCCAGACGTGGGTCCTGTGCTCACTACACCACTGGATTCAAGCTAGCCTGGCTGAAGAAGGGTGATGCCCTGAAACCGGTCCCAGGATGCTTGTTTCTGGTCCAGGGAGGACCTGGCTTGGCAGTTCGGGCTGGACTGTTCCCACAAGGAACAAGGTCAAGACTTATTTGCATATGGCTGGGTCCAAACTGGGGTGGTGTGGTGAGCAAAAGAATGATGGATTTAACCCAGATCCTTGTGACTGGGGGTGAATGTTTGCATTGTCCAGCATTCCGTCCATCAATTGTTTCTTTTGCATTTGTCGCCCTAAGTGGGAAGGGTATGCCCAGACTTGGGTCCCATGCTCACTACACCACTGGATTCAAGCTAGCCTGGCTGAAGAAGGGTGATGCCCTGAAACCGGTCCCAGGATGCTTGTTTCCGGTCCAGGGAGGACCTGGCTTGGCAGTTCGGGCTGGACTGTTCCCACAAGGAACAGGGTCAAGACTGATTTGCATATGGCTGGGTCCAAACTGGGGTGGTGTGGTGAGCAAAAGAATGATGGATTTAACCCAGATCCTTGTGACTGGGGGCGAATGTTTGCATTGTCCAGCATTCCGTCCATCAATTGTTTCTTTTGCATTTGTCGCCCTAAGTGGGAAGGGTATGCCCAGACGTGGGTCCCGTGCTCACTACACCACTGGATTCAAGCTAGCCTGGCTGAAGAAGGGAGATGCCCTGAAACCGGTCCCAGGATGCTTGTTTCCGGTCCAGGGAGGACCTGGCTTGGAAGTTCGGGCTGGACTGTTCCCACAAGGAACAGGGTCAAGACTGATTTGCATATGGCTGGGTCCAAACTGGGGTGGTGTGGTGAGCAAAAGAATGATGGATTTAACCCAGATCCTTGTGACTGGGGGTGAATGTTTGTATTGTCCAGCATTCCGTCCATCAATTGTTTCTTTTGCATATGGTAAGGATAGGGCGGACACAGATGTAGAGTTCATGCCTGGCTGAACTCGCGCTGCGATTAAGGCTAGGCATTTGGCTCATGCTGCGGCAATACAGATACACACAACACGTGGCATGTATGAGCCAAGACCCCGAGCGGTCTTGCGCTCCTTCATTTCTCCGTTTGTGCGAGCCCGTCCTCCAGGTGCATGCTACATTGCAACATTGTCGATTGCGGGTGGGTGGCGCTGACACTACAACAGTGACACATTGTTAGATCCCAAGCCTCATGCACTGTCAGTTGGTGCCCTTAGATACTATAGTGCCTGTTCTGCTGAAAGAAAGAGCTCTTTTACGAGAGCCCCTTACCTGCACTGGGAGATGTGGAAGTTAAACACACTCCCTTCACTTTAAATACAGGCAATCAATGAAGTCATTGCTTGGCTTTCGGTTCCTGACCTGACTCCATGCCCCTTTCTCCCCGGCTTCCTGACTACCCACTTCGCAGATAGATGGCTTCCTGAATTTTCCTCACTATCGTCGTGAAGTGAAGGTTGCGACGCTACCCGCTCTGCCTTGCAGGTTAACGCTGAGCGGCCAATTCCTGACTTCCCTAACTCGCGGCCGCACTCACTGTTATCTCCTCGCGCGGCCGCGCTCTATCTCTCGTCCTGCCCGTTCAGTGACCCTGGGTTTGCGAGGCCTCTTTGGCCCTTTCTCTCGGGGGCTCGCATTCCTCCACACGCTGCCTTTCCCGGTGATTATACAAAACCAAAGAAGGTTAATCGTTGCCGCGTTCTACATCCTTAATAATACGCAGCCACTTTCCTTCTCGATACTAATTTCCCTCCCAAAGATACATTGTATCTGACCACACGCGCGGTGCGCGTTTAACTATTCTTGTTTATTTTTCACTAGCGCTGCGCATTTGACTTATCCAAACTAACGGATTTTGTCAACACTGTCACTTCTTTTATTTTGGCTTTTCCTACCCCATGAGAATACGACTGTTTCCTAAGTCGCTCCCCTGACCTTATTGGAGTTCCTCCACAGTTCTTAAATCCTGCGGCTGGTGCTAGTATTTTCTGCAGTTTGGACCCCGTACAAAACATCACAAGATGTCCAGCCGGTAGGTGGTCACTTTGTTTCCGTAGAACAGGCACTGAGTAGGGTTCTGTATTCTTAGTGTTACCACGAGGGGGAGGGCTCGCTTTCT
The DNA here is from genome assembly GCA_963921515.1 of Calotriton arnoldi. Classification (NCBI taxonomy): domain Eukaryota; kingdom Metazoa; phylum Chordata; class Amphibia; order Caudata; family Salamandridae; genus Calotriton; species Calotriton arnoldi. Next base: position 9,810 of record CAWUFW010001510.1, read on the forward strand.
CATTGCTGTCTGTCTTCTTCACCCTTTAGGTTTCCACTTTTCCTGTTTCCTGTTGTGCCCAAACCCTGTGGGAATCGGCTGGGGGATTGGATGGTGTTTGCTTCCTGGCATCTAATCCCCACATCTCCTTGGGCCAGTTTCCCACTATGAGAGTTTCAGTTTCTGCATAGAGGCACTGTCTTAGGGAGTGTGGGGAACTCCTCTTCGTTCCTGTGGATTGAGCCTTGTACCAGGTTAGTGGCATCGGCAACAGAAAGCCAAGCCCACGAGCTAATTCCACCCGAACGAAGATGAATTTGGAAGGAGCTAGTTCTTCATTAGATGCCTCTCTCCATAGTCCTTCTATGGAAGAACTTGCAGCGGCCATAATGGATCTACAACATGAAGTCGGAAGACTTCGCGTAGAAAACCAGCGTCTCCATACAGAATTAATTCAAGCTAGACTTCAGACTGCCCCTGAGGGTAGTGTAACAGAGATCGCGCCTAAGGATAAACGAACCTATATACAGCCGGCCCGTTTCACTGCTCCCACTTCCACTATAAGTGCAGTTCCCCCGGGCTCTGAAAATCCTCAATCTGTTCAGGTAACGGTTCATACACATAACCCAGTTCCGTTGGCTGTGCCTGAACGATTCCATGGGGATAGTTCGAAGTATAGTGTATTCATAAACCAATGTCATCTTCATTTCATGTGCAAGGCCTCGTCGTTTCCTGATGACGCGGCTAAAGTGGCTTTTGTGATTTCCTATTTAGGGGGTAATGCTGCCAAATGGGCTGTTCCCTTAGTCGAAAACGATGACCCTCTCTTGTATAATTTTGTCCTGTGCAAAGAAAAGATGTGCAGCTTGTTTGTGAAACATACGTTTGTTCAAGCTAGCGATAATGAGCTGTTGAACCTAAAACAAGGGTCCAAAGACCTTCTTACGTACCTCACTGAATTCAATAGATTGGTAGTAGAGACGCATTGGCCAGAAGAGAAGAGGACATCTTTGTTTTATAAGGGATTAAATGATGACCTAAAAGACTTACTTTCTCATATAGTAGACCCTCCTGAGGACTGTAGTGCCTTTGTAGATCTTGTCGTAAAGTTAGATCACCGACTAAACGAAAGGAAAGGAGAAAAATCACGTAGTGGTATGGCGCGTTTTCTAGTGGTTCGTGGGGATAAGAAGGAGAGTAGGAAAGCAAAGATACCAGCGAACCTATGCAGATAGGTGGTATGAGAGCCCCTTATCCTTTGAGGAAAGAGACAAACGCAGAAAAAACAACCTCTGTCTCTATTGTGGGAAAAGTGGGCATTATGCAAGAGCATGTCCCGTAAAACCTAATACCACTCCCAGGACAGCAGCTGGGAGTCACGGTTATACCTCGCTATCGGAAAACTAGAGAACTTGAAGAACGATTAGACCACTTCTTCAAGTTGTTGGCCCCTTCAGGTCTCCCAAAATATAGCAAGTATAACTGCTCCAGTGGCCAGACATTTGACCCTATCCGTTACCTTGATTGTCTCTGCTCAACGTAGAAAAGCCTTATCAATACTCCTGGATTCTGGAGCAACGGGTAATTTTCTAGACATACACCTCGCTAATACTTTAGGAATCCCTTTCCTACATAAGTCCAAACCAGAGCCGGTGATGGCAGTGGATGGGACAGAATTGTCCTCTGGTCTAATAACTTACCACACTCCTGAGCTAACCATGGTCTGCAGTAACGGACATTCAGAAACACTTGTCTTTGATTTGATCGACACACCTAATTTTGGTGCTATCCTTGGAATACCCTGGTTACAGGTTCATAACCCTCATATCGATTGGAATTCGCGTAAAGTCACACTGAAGTCTCCTCATTGTCTGTTGCAGTGTTATAGTGAAGCCAAGGAGTGGGAAAGAACGTTGTGTTGTGCAATTGATACAGTAGAAGGAACACTCCAAGTCCCTTACTTCTATAAAGAGTATAAAGAAGTGTTTGACGAAGTCAGAGCCACCGCTCTACCTCCTCACAGGAGTTATGATTGTCGTATCGATTTAATTCCAGGGGCAGAGCTGCCGGTAAGCAGAGTTTACGCCCTGACCGAACCCGAGACTGAATACTTACAAAAGTATATAAACGATATGTTGGAGAAAGGGTTTATCAGACATTCTACTTCACCTGTGTCTTCACCCATCTTCTTCATACCGAAGCGGGAAGGAGGATTACGCGCATGTCTGGACTATCGTGCATTGAATAAGGTCACTATTAAGAACAAGTATCCCCTTCCTCTTATTTCAGTCCTGTTAGATCAAGTACGCGGGGCCAAAATCTTCACTAAACTAGACCTCAGAGGGGCCTACCATCTAATAAGAGTAAAAAAAGGATACGAATGGAAAACCGCCTTCCGGACTAAGTTCAGATTGTATGAATACTGTGTCATGCCATTCGGTCTCTGTAATGCCCCTGCGGCTTTCCAGTTTTTTATCAATGAGATCTTACGAGAATACCTTGACTTATTCGTGATTGTCTACATAGACGATATTCTGATTTTCTCACACTCCGAACAAGAACACGTTGATCATGTCAAGAAAATATTGAAAAAACTACAAGACAATCAGCTGTTTGCTAAATTGGACAAGAGTACTTTCCACACTAGTAAGGTGGAATTCCTGGGATTTGTCATCTCCCCTGAGGGTATCCACATGGACCCCAAGAAAATTGAAGCCTTGGTACAGTGGCCCAGCCCTATCTGCGTAAAAGAGGTGCAGTCCTTTTTAGGTTTCGCCAACTTTTACAGGCGATTCATTGATCATTTCTCAGACCTCATTGCTCCTATTACGCGGTTGTTCCGCAAAGGAGTTGTCTTTGAGTGGTCCCCAGGAGCAGAGCAATCTTTCTCACAACTAAAGAACAGGTTTACCACAGCACCCATCATCAGACATGCGGATAACACTCAACCATACTATGTAGAAGCGGATGCTTCACAATATGCCGTAGGGGGTTTTATCTCAGCGCAATCCAGCTACTGGCTGTTTACATCCAGTGGCATACTTTTCTAAAACGCTTCTACCAGCAGAACAAAATTACACGATCGGAGAACGAGAACTCCTCGCAATAAAACTCGCCTTCCAGGAGTGGAGGCATTACCTCTTGGGATCCTCTCACACTATTACCATTTATACAGACCATCGGAATCTACAGTTCTTTAAATCCGCAAAGGCTCTGACCCCCCGTCAGATGAGATGGATCTTGTTTTTTAGTGAATTCGATTTTATCATTACCTATCGACCCGGCTCCCAACAAGGGAAAGCTGATGATCTATCCAGGCTGGGACCGGAAAAGAGAACTCGATCAGATGAATACCCTCCCGTCATACCCTGCCAAAAGATCATAGGGGTAGGAGACATAGGGAATAAACCGCCTCCCTTTTTGGACCAATTGACAAAGGCTTGTTCCGTTCTTTCTCCCCTTGACTGGTTAAAAGAACCCCAGAATAGTATCCGTGATGGGTTGTACTATCATGACAGTAGACTGTATTTGCCTCAGGTCGACCTTCAACAACAAATGATCAGATGGTGTCATAACACCTCATTAGCTGGACACCCAGGTGGGGAAAAGACTGTGCAAACATGTCAAAGATGGTTTTGGTGGGGAGGGATGAATAAAGACATTCTGGCTTACGTTAACTCTTGTCCTGTTTGTGCCAGACAGAAGTCCTTACACATTGCTCCTGCAGGATTGCTACAGCCTACTGCAGTTCCTTCCATCCCATGGCATTCAGTCAGTATGGACTTCATTACCGACCTCCCTCAGAAGCAAGGTTTCACTACCATATTAGTGGTGGTAGACATGTTCACTAAAATGGCCCACTTTGTCCCTTTAAAGAAGCTCCCTTCGTCCAAAGAATTAGTGCAGGTTTTCATTGACCATATTATTCGCTTACATGGCATACCCTCTGTAATCATAACAAACAGAGAAACTCAATTCATTTCCCGATTTTGGCAGGGTATGTGTACCACGCTGGGGATAGATCATAGGCTGTCTACTGCTTATCACCCGCAAACAGATGGACAAACTGAAAGGACCAATCAGACATTGGAACAATATTTACGCTGTTTGTTATCAACCATCTCTTCTGATTGGGTACAAGCTCTGCCTTTAGCGGAATTCGCATACAATAACACCACCCATGCCTCCACTGGGGTCTCTCCCTTTTTCTTTTCTTATGCACAACACCCAAGGTTCTTGCCCTTTCCCTTACCTTCCCACTTAGCTGAGATTCCTGCTGTCCAAACCCATCATGCTGTCCTCTTAGACATTTGGGAAAAGGCCAAACATGAATTACAGAAGGCTAAAGAAGCCATGAAGCAGCAAGCAGATAAACACCGGCGTCCTGCCCATGTATATGAAGTAGGTGACAAGGTTTGGCTAGCCACCAAGAATCTAAGATTAGAGGGACCCCAAAAATTACAGCCCCGCTACATAGGGCCTTATGCTGTAACCAAGGTTATTACTCCTGTCACCCTGAAATTGGATTTACCGGTGGAAATGCGTGTCAATCCTGTGTTCCACACCTCTCTCCTTAAGAAGCACGTTCCTTCCCTAGACCCTGAAGTCCCTCCTCCGCCTGTCCCTGTGGGAGGTGAAATGGAATACGAAGTAAAACGCATCTTGGATTCTCGTAGATACAAGGGAAAGCTACAGTATCTAATAGATTGGGTGGGGTATGCCCCAGAAGACAGATCCTGGGAACCTGCTGAAAACGTACATGCCCCTGTCCTTGTCCGTAGATTCCATGCCCTACACCCTTCAAAACCCTGCCCTGTGAATAGGCCTTTGGGTGGGCGAACTGTTAGATCCCAAGCCTCATGCACTGTCAGTTGGTGCCCTTAGATACTATAGTGCCTGTTCTGCTGAAAGAAAGAGCTCTTTTACGAGAGCCCCTTACCTGCACTGGGAGATGTGGAAGTTAAACACACTCCCTTCACTTTAAATACAGGCCAATCAATGAAGTCATTGCTTGGCTTTCGGTTCCTGACCTGACTCCACGCCCCTTTCTCCCCGGCTTCCTGACTACCCACTTCGCAGATAGACGGCTTCCTGAATTTTCCTCACTATCGTCGTGAAGTGAAGGTTGCGACGCTACCCGCTCTGCCTTGCAGGTTAACGCTGAGCGGCCAATTCCTGACTTCCCTAACTCGCGGCCGCACTCACTGTTATCTCCTCGCGCGGCCGCGCTCTATCTCTCGTCCTGCCCGTTCAGTGACCCTGGGTTTGCGAGGCCTCTTTGGCCCTTTCTCTCGGGGGCTCGCATTCCTCCACACGCTGCCTTTCCCGGTGATTATACAAAACCAAAGAAGGTAAATCGTTGCCGCGTTCTGCATCCTTAATAATAAGCAGCCGCTTTCCTTCTCGATACTAATTTCCCTCCCAAAGATACATTGTATCTGACCACACGCGCGGTGCGCGTTTAACTATTCTTGTTTATTTTTCACTAGCGCTGCGCATTTGACTTATCCAAACTAACGGATTTTGTCAACACTGTCAATTCTTTTATTTTGGCTTTTCCTACCCCATGAGAATACGACTGTTTCCTAAGTCGCTCCCCTGACCTTATTGGAGTTCCTCCACAGTTCTTAAATCCTGCGGCTGGTGCTAGTAAAGAGGCATTTACTGGCACGTATTTTCTGCAGTTTGGACCCCCTACAAAACATCACGAGATGTCCAGCCGGTAGGTGGTCACGTTGTTTCCGTAGAACAGGCACTGAGTAGGGTTCTGTATTCTTAGTGTTACCACGAGGGGGAGGGCTCGCTTTCTCATTGCTGTCTGTCTTCTTCACCCTTTAGGTTTCCACTTTTCCTGTTTCCTGTTGTGCCCAAACCCTGTGGGAATCGGCTGGGGGATTGGATGGTGTTTGCTTCCTGGCATCTAATCCCCACATCTCCTTGGGCCAGTTTCCCACTATGAGAGTTTCAGTTTCTGCATAGAGGCACTGTCTTAGGGAGTGTGGGGAACTCCTCTTTGTTCCTGTGGATTGAGCCTTGTACCAGGTTAGTGGCATCGGCAACAGAAAGCCAATCCCACGAGCTAATTCCACCCGAACGAAGATGAATTTGGAAGGAGCTAGTTCTTCATTAGATGCCTCTCTCCATAGTCCTTCTATGGAAGAACTTGCAGCGGCCATAATGGATCTACAATATGAAGTCGGAAGACTTCGCGTAGAAAACCAGCGTCTCCATACAGAATTAATTCAAGCTAGACTTCAGACTGCCCCTGAGGGTAGTGTAACAGAGACCGCGCCTAAGGATAAACGAACCTATATACAGCCGGCCCGTTTCACGGCTCCCACTTCCACTATAAGTGCAGTTCCCCCGGGCTCTGAAAATCCTCAATCTGTTCAGGTAACGGTTCATACACATAACCCAGTTCCGTTGGCTGTGCCTGAACGATTCCATGGGGATAGTTCGAAGTATAGTGTATTCATAAACCAATGTCATCTTCATTTCATGTGCAAGGCCTCGTCGTTTCCTGATGACGCGGCTAAAGTGGCTTTTGTGATTTCCTATTTAGGGGGTAATGCTGCCAAATGGGCTGTTCCCTTAGTCGAAAACGATGACCCTCTCTTGTATAATTTTGTCCTGTTCAAAGAAAAGATGTGCAGCTTGTTTGCGAAACATACGTTTGTTCAAGCTAGCGATAATGAGCTGTTGAACCTAAAACAAGGGTCCAAAGACCTTCTTACGTACCTCACTGAATTCAATAGATTGGTAGTAGAGACGCATTGGCCAGAAGAGAAGAGGACATCTTTGTTTTATAAGGGATTAAATGATGACCTAAAAGACTTACTTTCTCATATAGTAGACCCTCCTGAGGACTGTAGTGCCTTTGTAGATCTTGTCGTAAAGTTAGATCACCGACTAAACGAAAGGAAAGGAGAAAAATCACGTAGTGGTATGGCGCGTTTTCTAGTGGTTCGTGGGGATAAGAAGGAGAGTAGGGAAAGCAAAGATACCAGCGAACCTATGCAGATAGGTGGTATGAGAGCCCCCTTATCCTTTGAGGAAAGAGACAAACGGAGAAAAAACAACCTCTGTCTCTATTGTGGGAAAAGTGGGCATTATGCAAGAGCATGTCCCGTAAAACCTAATACCACTCCCAGGACAGCAGCTGGGAGTCACGGTTATACCTCGCTATCGGAAAACTAGAGAACTTGAAGAACGATGAGACCACTTCTTCAAGTTGTTGGCCCCTTCAGGTCTCCCAAAATATAGCGAGTATAACTGCTCCAGTGGCCAGACATTTTACCCTATCCGTTACCTTGATTGTCTCTGCTCAACGTAGAAAAGCCTTATCAATACTCCTGGATTCTGGAGCAACGGGTAATTTTCTAGACATACACCTCGCTAATACTTTAGGAATCCCTTTCCTACCTAAGTCCAAACCAGAGCCGGTGAGGGCAGTGGATGGGACAGAATTGTCCTCTGGTCTAATAACTTACCACACTCCTGAGCTAACCATGGTCTGCAGTAACGGACATTCAGAAACACTTGTCTTTGATTTGATCGACACACCTAATTTTGGTGCTATCCTTGGAATACCCTGGTTACAGGTTCATAACCCTCATATCGATTGGAATTCGCGTAAAGTCACACTGAAGTCTCCTCATTGTCTGTTGCAGTGTTATAGTGAAGCCAAGGAGTGGGAAAGAACGTTGTGTTGTGCAATTGATACAGTAGAAGGAGCACTCCAAGTCCCTTACTTCTATAAAGAGTATAAAGAAGTGTTTGACGAAGTCAGAGCCACCGCTCTACCTCCTCACAGGAGTTATGATTGTCGTATCGATTTAATTCCACGGCAGAGCTGCCGGTAAGCAGAGTTTACGCCCTGACCGAACCCGAGACTGAATACTTACAAAAGTATATAAACGATATGTTGGAGAAAGGGTTTATCAGACATTCTACTTCACCTGTGTCTTCACCCATCTTCTTCATACCGAAGCGGGAAGGAGGATTACGCGCATGTCTGGACTATCGTGCATTGAATAAGGTCACTATTAAGAACAAGTATCCCCTTCCTCTTATTTCAGTCCTGTTAGATCAAGTACGCGGGGCCAAAATCTTCACTAAACTAGACCTCAGAGGGGCCTACCATCTAATAAGAGTAAAAAAAGGAGACAAATGGAAAACCGCCTTCCGGACTAAGTTCGGATTGTATAAATACTGTGTCATGCCATTCGGTCTCTGTAATGCCCCTGCGGCTTTCCAGTTTTTTATCAATGAGATCTTACGAGAATACCTTGACTTATTCGTGATTGTCTACATAGACGATATTCTGATTTTCTCACACTCCGAACAAGAACACGTTGATCATGTCAAGAAAATATTGAAAAAACTACAAGACAATCAGCTGTTTGCTAAATTGGACAAGAGTACTTTCCACAATAGTAAGGTGGAATTCCTGGGATTTGTCATCTCCCCTGAGGGTATCAACATGGACCCCAAGAAAATCGAAGCCTTGGTACAGTGGCCCAGCCCTAGCTGCGTAAAAGAGGTGCAGTCCTTTTTAGGTTTCGCCAACTTTTACAGGCGATTCATTGATCATTTCTCAGACCTCATTGCTCCTATTACGCGGTTGCTCCGCAAAGGAGTTGTCTTTGAGTGGTCCCCAGGAGCAGAGCAATCTTTCTCACAACTAAAGAACAGGTTTACCACAGCACCCATCATCAGACATGCGGATAACACTCAACCATACTATGTAGAAGCGGATGCTTCACAATATGCCGTAGGGGGTTTTATCTCAGCGCAATCCAGCTACTGGCTGTTTACATCCAGTGGCATACTTTTCTAAAACGCTTCTACCAGCAGAACAAAATTACACGATCGGAGAACGAGAACTCCTCGCAATAAAACTCGCCTTCCAGGAGTGGAGGCATTACCTCTTGGGATCCTCTCACACTATTACCATTTATACAGACCATCGGAATCTACAGTTCTTTAAATCCGCAAAGGCTCTGACCCCCCGTCAGATGAGATGGGTCTTGTTTTTTAGTGAATTCGATTTTATCATTACCTATCGACCCGGCTCCCAACAAGGGAAAGCTGATGCTCTATCCAGGCTAGGACCGGAAAAGAGAACTCGATCAGATGAATACCCTCCCGTCATACCCTGCCAAAAGATCATAGGGGTAGGAGACATAGGGAATAAACCGCCTCCCTTTTTGGACCAATTGACAAAGGCTTGTTCCGTTCTTTCTCCCCTTGACTGGTTAAAAGACCCCCAGAATAGTATCCGTGATGGGTTGTACTATCATGACAGTAGACTGTATTTGCCTCAGGTCGACCTTCAACAACAAATGATCAGATGGTGTCATAACACCTCATTAGCTGGACACCCAGGTGGGGAAAAGACTGTGCAAACATGTCAAATATGGTTTTGGTGGGGAGGGATGAATAAAGACATTCTGGCTTACGTTAACTCTTGTCCTGTTTGTGCCAGACAGAAGTCCTTACACATTGCTCCTGCAGGATTGCTACAGCCTACTGCAGTTCCTTCCATCCCATGGCATTCAGTCAGTATGGACTTCATTACCGACCTCCCTCAGAAGCAAGGTTTCACTACCATATTAGTGGTGGTAGACATGTTCACTAAAATGGCCCACTTTGTCCCTTTAAAGAAGCTCCCTTCGTCCAAAGAATTAGTGCAGGTTTTCATTGACCATATTATTCGCTTACATGGCATACCCTCTGTAATCATAACAGACAGAGAAACTCAATTCATTTCCCGATTTTGGCAGGGTATGTGTACCACGCTGGGGATAGATCATAGGCTGTCTACTGCTTATCACCCGCAAACAGATGGACAAACTGAAAGGACCAATCAGACATTGGAACAATATTTACGCTGTTTGTTATCAACCATCACTTCTGATTGGGTACAAGCTCTGCCTTTAGCGGAATTCGCATACAATAACACCACCCATGCCTCCACTGGGGTCTCTCCCTTTTTCTTTTCTTATGCACAACACCCAAGGTTCTTGCCCTTTCCCTTACCTTCCCACTTAGCTGAGATTCCTGCTGTCCAAACCCATCATGCTGTCCTCTTAGACGTTTGGGAAAAGGCCAAACATGAATTACAGAAGGCTAAAGAAGCCATGAAGCAGCAAGCAGATAAACACCGGCGTCCTGCCCATGTATATGAAGTAGGTGACAAGGTTTGGCTAGCCACCAAGAATCTAAGATTAGAGGGACCCCGAAAATTACAGCCCCGCTACATAGGGCCTTATGCTGTAACCAAGGTTATTACTCCTGTCACCCTGAAATTGGATTTACCTGTGGAAATGCGTGTCCATCCTGTGTTCCACACCTCTCTCCTTAAGAAGCACGTTCCTTCCCTAGACCCTGAAGTCCCTCCTCCGCCTGTCCCTGTGGGAGGTGAAATGGAATACAAAGTAAAACGCATCTTGGATTCTCGTAGATACAAGGGAAAGCTACAGTATCTAATAGATTGGGTGGGGTATGCCCCAGAAGACAGATCCTGGGAACCTGCTGAAAACATACATGCCCCTGTCCTTGTCCGTAGATTCCATGCCCTACACCCTTCAAAACCCCGCCCTGTGAATAGGCCTTTGGGTGGGCGAACTGTTAGATCCCAAGCCTCATGCACTGTCAGTTGGTGCCCTTAGATACTATAGTGCCTGTTCTGCTGAAAGAAAGAGCTCTTTTACGAGAGCCCCTTACCTGCACTGGGAGATGTGGAAGTTAAACACACTCCCTTCACTTTAAATACAGGCCAATCAATGAAGTCATTGCTTGGCTTTCGGTTCCTGACCTGACTCCACGCCCCTTTCTCCCCGGCTTCCTGACTACCCACTTCGCAGATAGACGGCTTCCTGAATTTTCCTCACTATCGTCGTGAAGTGAAGGTTGCGACGCTACCCGCTCTGCCTTGCAGGTTAACGCTGAGCGGCCAATTCCTGACTTCCCTAACTCGCGGCCGCACTCACTGTTATCTCCTCGCGCGGCCGCGCTCTATCTCTCGTCCTGCCCGTTCAGTGACCCTGGGTTTGCGAGGCCTCTTTGTCCCTTTCTCTCGGGGGCTCGCATTCCTCCACACGCTGCCTTTCCCGGTGATTATACAAAACCAAAGAAGGTTAATCGTTGCCGCGTTCTGCATCCTTAATAATACGCAGCCGCTTTCCTTCTCGATACTAATTTCCCTCCCAAAGATACATTGTATCTGACCACACGCGCGGTGCGCGTTTAACTATTCTTGTTTATTTTTCACTAGCGCTGCGCATTTGACTTATCCAAACTAACGGATTTTGTCAACACTGTCACTTCTTTTATTTTGGCTTTTCCTACCCCATGAGAATACGACTGTTTCCTAAGTCGCTCCCCTGACCTTATTGGAGTTCCTCCACAGTTCTTAAATCCTGCGGCTGGTGCTAGTAAAGAGGCATTTACTGGCACATATTTTCTGCAGTTTGGACCCCCTACAAAACATCACGAGATGTCCAGCCGGTAGGTGGTCACTTTGTTTCCGTAGAACAGGCACTGAGTAGGGTTCTGTATTCTTAGTGTTACCACGAGGGGGAGGGCTCGCTTTCTCATTGCTGTCTGTCTTCTTCACCCTTTAGGTTTCCACTTTTCCTGTTTCCTGTTGTGCCCAAACACTGTGGGAATCGGCTGGGGGATTGGATGGTGTTTGCTTCCTGGCATCTAATCCCCACATCTCCTTGGGCCAGTTTCCCACTATGAGAGTTTCAGTTTCTGCATAGAGGCACTGTCTTAGGGAGTGTGGGGAACTCCTCTTTGTTCCTGTGGATTGAGCCTTGTACCAGGTTAGTGGCATCGGCAACACACATGCATTAGTTACTTCCTTGTCCAGGCCAGAACTGAACCACACCCAGAGCCCCGGGCAAATTCTTCACACCCCTATGCTGGACTGGTGTACGCTGGCCCAGCCCACTCCGCTTACGCTTACAGGGGGGGACGACAAAGCTACGTGTCCAAGGTCTTACCCACTGCCTGAGGTGACATGGTTGCGTCCTCTGTCCACAGCACAATGTAATGTGGTAGGGCCCGGGGCCATCATGCATACATAATGACCACACAGACACACTTAGATAGATAGTGGAACTGGCTAAGGGCACGTGCGCCCCGCCCCTTTTTATTGCCAGGGTCACATGTCCAGTGATGCCTGTGCTGGATGGGTGTGGGGTGAGTGGTTGGTGCTGGCAACAACTAGAACAGTGATCATCGGATCACACACACAGATTCAATCATAAAGGGTCCATGACTTGCAGTGCACTGAGGTAGGGGCACCAGATCTGACATCACACACACAAGATTCAATCATAAAGGGTCCACGACTTGTGGTGCACTGAGTTAGTGGCACCCGAAGAGCTGAGCAGGGTATCAAGCTGATGATGGCATCCAAGACAGGTGTGAGCAACTTTGATAGGCTGGCTGTAAGACTCCTCCGACTCTGGCAGTTGTTGGTTGGAGGTGGTCTTGGCGGTGGTGGCGGGTGTGCAGCCAGCGATGATGGCGTGTCCTTGCAGGTCAGGATTGGATTTGATATGTGAGCCCTGCTGACCGAAGTGTAGGCCGGAGGCAGCGGTCAGCAAGGGCCCACAGCCACGTGGCGTTGACTTGAGCTGCACAGGAGTTAGTGGCACCTGAAGCGCTCAGCGGGTGCGCAGCCAGCGATGATGGCGTGTCCTTGCAGGTCAGGATTGGATTTGATATGTGTGAGCCCTGCTGACCTCAGTGTAGGCCGGAGGCAGCGGTCAGCAAGGGCCCACAGCCACGTGGCGTTGACTTGAGCTGCACAGAGTTAGTGGCACCTGAAGCGCTCAGCGGGTGCGCAGCCAGCGATGATGCGTCGTCCGGGCGGGCCGCACTGGAAGCAATGTCTGTTGCCTACTGGACTGCGCCATCAATAAATCAAGACTCAATTTGAATTGGGGGACTTGCTGACAGCAGTGTAGGCCGAAGGTAGTAGTCAGCACGCACATGACTCTGCGGTGTTGTGCTGCTGGGTGCGCTGGGGGCCTGTGTCACGGAAGCCAGCGATCGGCTGAGGAGGCTGGCGGTCACGGTGGCGGACTCATGGCAGGGTGAGGGGTGCCGCCCTGGCAGACGCGTTGGCCATCCCGGAAGTGAACCCATCCCAGAGCCCTGGCCTATTTATTCACACTCCTACACTGGACTGGCGTACGCCGGACAAGCCCACTCCACTTAGCTTACAGGGGGGGACGACACAGCTACATGACCGAGGTCTTCCCCACTGCCTGAGGTAACATGGTTGCGTCCACTGTCCACAACACTACAAACACCAGCAGTATATGTCCACATAGACATGTCTGTGCTCTGCATACTGAAGTCTGTCCAGCACATCACACTCCTACACTGGACTGGCGTACGCCGGATAAGCCGCTTATTATTGGGACCCGGGTGGAGGGAGTCACTGGCCGCTGGGGTTTGCCTTTTTTTACTTGGTTATGGGCCACATGATACTTACCTGGAATGTTTGTGGTCTCCGTACCCCTTCCCGTAGATACGCAGTGTACTCTTATTTAAAGCTTCATAAAGTGCAAATAGCGATGCTGCAGGAGACACACCTTACTGCGTTAGAGGTTTCCCGGCTGCAGCGCAGATGGAGGGGTAAAATATATGCTACGGATTATTCCCTGTATGCTAGGGGGGCTCTTATCTGGGTACGGACTGGGACGCCATTTGCTCTGGAGGAAGTTCTTACGGATCGGGAGGGCAAAATGTGTTGGCAAAAGGTAAATTGGATGGACGTCATGTATTACTGGGTAATGTGTATGCACCAAATGTGGATCAGGGTCAATTCTTCGGACAGTTGTCTCTTGTTTTGGGGAGGTGGTGTGGAATCCTGTGGCTGCTGGGGGGTGATTTTAACAGTGTTTTAGATGTGGGGACCGATAGATCCTTTTCCTCGCTTCGGGGTATGGCTGCCTCGGCCAATTCTGTGGTACTGAACGGGTGGGCACAGGGCTGGGGACTGGTAGATGTTTGGAGACATCTTAACCCGGGGGAGAGAGTGTACTTGTTTTTCTCCGTACCTCATAATCTACATGTTAGACTCGATAGGTTCTTTCGGTCTACCTGCCTTCTTCCATACCTCTCGAACTCGGATTACTGGGGACGTACAAACTCCAACCATAATCCTCACTGTGTGGTGTTGGCCTGGGAGGGCGGGATCCCGGGAATCCCCACATGGAGACTGCAGCCGGCTTTGCTCGAGGACGATGTGTTTCGGGAGTCAATCAGTGAGGCTATAGGGGAATACTTTACACATAATGCGGGCACTGCCTCCTCCGCGATGGTGGCATGGGCGGCCATGAAAGTCACCTTGAGAGGGAAGTGTTTAGGGCCGGGTTGCGGGCTGCGACAACAGGTGGTATCGGAATTGCTGGAAGCAGAGCGACATCTGATGCCGTTAGAAAATAGGGCAGTGGTGGATGCTGGGGGATTGTCTGACTTGGAGGAAGCGCACAAGAAACACGTGTCACTCCTGGACCGACAACGCTGTCTCAATTTTGCTGCGCATTCTGCGTCGGTGCATGCTAAAGCGGACCGCTCGTGACCCCTTCTCGCGTGGTTAATCAGACAGGAACAAACAGGGGGTTTAATCACGGCTCTGCGCTCCTCAGACGGGGATCTCCGGTACACACAGCGGGAAATCCATTGTGAACTGTCTGCGCACTATGCACAATTGTATAAAGCGGGCCCACAGGCCTCGGAGGGGGCGATTACTCAGTTTTTAGACGGCCTTTCGTTCCCAGTTTTGTCAGGTGACCAGTGAATGGAACTAGAGGCTCCACTCACGCTAGAGGAGGTTCGAGGCACGGTTAGGGCGTTGCCGTCGGGGAAGGTCCCTGGCCCTGACGGCTTCCCACATGAATTTTACAAGTCGTACGCAGACTCTCTCAGTCCACAGCTGCTTAAAGTCTATACAGAGGCGCTCGAAGTCCTTGCCCTCCTGGCCTCAATGATGAAAGCTAAATTGATCACGCTCCCTTAGCCAGGCAGGGACCCCACCTCCATAGGGGCTTATCGGCCCTTGGCGCTTCTGAATGGGGATTACAAGATCCTAGCGGGCGTTCTGGCTAACAGATTAGCACCATTGATCCCTTCTTTAGTTCATCAAGACCAAAATGGGTTCTTTCCGGCCCGTAACACATCGCTTAATATAGGACGGCTGTTTAGGGTGATGCGCTGTGCCACCAAGGACTGGCCAAGGACTGTGTTGTATTGGATCTGGAGAAGGCCTTCGACATGGTCGAATGGCCTTTCCTGTTTGCTCTGCTCCGCCATTTCGGGTTTGGCACCTACTTTCTGAGTCTTGTAAAGCTTTTATATGGGGCTCCCACGGTTCGGCTGCCATCCGGTACTCCCTTCTCTGATCCTATACTGATAGAGCGAGGGACCCCTCAGGGATGCCCCCTCTCCCCTCTAATTTTCGCTCTGGTGATCGAACCACTAGCAATGGCGCTACGTGCCTCGGCGTCGGACTAGGGGATAGGACTTGGAGACGGTATGCATGCAATCTCGCTTTATGCAGATGACATTCTATTATATGTCAGAGACATTCTTGCGATCTCCCAAGTCATTCCTGCAACTTTGCGGTCTTTCGCGACCCTATCTGGGCTGAGGGTGCACCGGGGTAAATCATGTTTGTATCCTTTTCACTCTGCTACGGGAGACCCGAGTTGGGAGGCAGACGGGACGATAGTGGAATGGCAACCTGTGGCATTTAGATATCTGGGGATTCGTATCTACCATAGTGATCAAGATCTTTTAGACGACAACATCACGAGGGCGGTCACAGCGTTAAAATCCCAGATTGAATTCTGGAAAATGCTTAATCTTTTGGTCATCGGTAGAGTGGAATTAATAAAAATGGTCATGTTGCCACGTCTCCTATATTATTTTGCTAATTTGCCACTCCACCTGCCTGTGTCCTTTTTCCGCTCTCTAGAGAAGATTGTCCGTGATTTTGTTTGGAGTAATTCACTGTGCAGTGTGGCGTTGGCAAAGTTGTACCTACCTCGCTCAAGGGGGGGGCTGGCTCTACCCAATCTAGAGCATTATTTTCTGGCGTCACAAATCCTGTGGGTGGCGAAATGGGTAGCGGAATTACATCTATCGCATAAATTCAGTATATACAGGAAATCGGAGGGCTGTCAATACAAGAAATACTGATAAAGTGATACGTGATAAGGTGACATTGAGTGCTCAGTGATAATAATGAATTTATACATTTAATTGATATAAAAGAAGAGCCTTTTGCAAGCATTTATTAGTAGGTGTTTTGCTTTAATCTGTGTCTCTATGTCACTTGATATGCGTTCCAACGTTTTTGCAATACGTTTTATGAACTAACCCATGTAAATACTATACTTGTTATACTTAGTCAATAGGTATCAAGCAACTCTCTCTGTCCTTTTCAAAGCAATTGGGTTCTCCCCGACAGAACCATTGTAGCTTATTATAGGTTGTAGACAAGCTCACAATCTCTGGTCGTTTTTGGCACCCCCACAGCCAGAACACCATCAGATTGCACACTGAGAAGTGTACAAAATTAAAAACAAGACAACAGGTGTTTTTCATCTCTGCAACCAGCTTCTGGAAAAAATCCCCATATCCATCAGGACTGCCACAATGCTGCTACAATTTAGGAAAGAGTTGGAGACTCACCTCATTAAAGAACACTACATCACAATGTATTAACCATCAACAACTCAGCTGCCTTTCCTGTTACCACCTAATTTAAACTTGCCTTTGACCATGTTCAGCGCTCCGCTGCCTTTTGGCTAGGTTTGCGCTATAGAAATACCATATGCATACATACTTACATACATGCATATACAGCTCCTTGATGTCATAATGTTTCACTAAACTGGTGGAATGAGAAATACACTGCATTGTCAAACGCAGATACCAGTAGAATATCAATGACAATTAGAAATCTTTGCTAGGCTTACATGACAGAGAGCTGAGGGAAGCATGGCTTAAATAAACATATTTTAATATATTGCAAATTTTGTACTGGATTGCATTCCGACTGCACAAGGTAAAATTGACTACTGATGACCTCTATTGGAGATACAAGGCTCCAAGCTGCAATCTGTTGCACGTGCTTGGGTACTGCCCTAATCTATCACAAGTCTGAATGGATGTATCCACTAAAAGGGTAATTCATGGCATTTTCATGGCATTTTTTACCATGTGGTTTATTACACCCTCACAACTTTTTCCCTTACCTCCCAACATCTCTGAATAGTTTAGCACATTTTTTTGTGGGAACAAACTTTGCCTACCTCAGTATATTAACAATTGCTTCATCATCCCAAGGGCCTGCTGCATCCTACTCTGTCTCCTATACCATTGGTCTAGGTTACTTCCAATGTGTCCCTGATAGTCTATTGCTCACTCTTACTGGTTCACATTTTTTCTAGAGTTCCTTCATGTGTGTCCTTCCCCTTTCCAACCCTTGATTTTCTTTCCGCTTGGCTATGACTTCTCTACACAGTAATTGTAGCTGTTTTGTGGGTGCATATCCTAACATTGAATTCAAAATATCAATGTCACAGTATCATGTTTGACAGACTATTGAAGATGGGACTATCAATGGTAAGTTTATTGTCTATTTTTTACATTAATGTCAACGTTTTAAATGTTGATTACTTAAATATTATGGTATTTGACATATGTTTCTGAGTGTTATTTTCTTTTTGTTGTTGTTAATGTTACATTTATTATAGTAATGTAAAATATGTTAATAAAATGTTAACTTGGAGGGAGGAGCTTTTGCCAAGTTGGCAGCAACTGCATAATCGGGAGCACTGCCCAGACTACAAGCACAGTGAACCCATTCTGAATATGGACCATGGCAGGTTACCACACCTCAAAAGCAAAGGTTTGAGGTTCTTGCACTGGCGACACACCAGGAGGGGGCCCAGACAAGTATGTCCCCTCTCGACACTTTTATTTGCTCTCATACTAGAACATCTCATACAAAAGATTGGGCTAATGGGCTAATCAAAGGATTATGTCTGATGAAAACTGGATTTAAACTTACTATATTTACTGATGGCATGTTAGTATCCTTAATAGAATGCATCAACTCTTTGCTGCCTCTTGTGGCAGAACTCACAGAATTCCACAAGGTGTCAGTGAAGTGTAAGAAGCCTGAGAGCTTAAACATGTTACCCTCAGAGGAAATCATCTCAGATTTCAAACGAATGAGCCCTTTAGGATGGGCTGAAAACACAATGTAATATTTATGAGGCGACCTGGGAAAGACCTTAGCAGTAAGCCATGGCGGCAAATCTACAAAAACTAATGAGGACAGTAATGACAAAATTGAATGGGCGGAAAAATAAGACACTCTCATCTTGAGTTTCGTAAAGTTCCCATCAAGAAGACGATATTACCCAAATTCTTAACTTTTTTCAAACAGTGGCATTTCACATTAAGGGAGAATTCATTGATGAGATGTAACTTTGCTCTTTGGACTATATCTGGCAAAACAAAAAAGCTAGAATCAGTTGACGCCAAAGCACTACCAGGGTCAAACAAGGAGGGCTGGGAGTATCTCATTTCCTTAACTACTACTATGCTATACACCTCCAATACTGAGTAGACTAGACTTGAAGAGAAACGGACTCAAAAAGGGCATGAAACTCTCTGGTACCCAAGCCCCAAATGGAGCCAAGCTTAAATATCTCCATGTTCACGAGAGCAACCCTAAAGGTGTAGGATAACATAGAAATGTGGAGAATGTATCTCCAGGAGTAGATAGGTAAGCTTTCCTTCATTGTAGAACCCTTAAGGACATGTTTGAGGCAGGAGTAGTAAACTATCTTTGATCAGATTAAAGATAAGTAAAGATTACAAGAGGGTGAATGGTTTAAATACTAGTAAGTATTGCAGCTGGATAAAGAAAGCAGCAACTCAGGACCTAACCTCCATTGTAAAGTTTATCATCGCTTATGATGAAAACGGTCATGTAGTCTCTAAACTTTATCAGCTCCTCAACAAAGTAAGGCCAGGGGAAAGGTTCTCATTTGAAATAGTCTAAGAGAGGGAGCTCAATTTAAAAATAGACCAGGATCAATTGGAAATATTTCTGACCATTTGGGAGGTGAAAAAGCTGTACTCAAAATATTATATCGATGATGTTACACACTAGCTAAATTAAGGGCTATAGAGCACTCAAGCGACATCTGCTGGAGGGGTTACAGGGAGGTTGGGTGTCTGGCCCATATCCTTTGGTCTTGTCTATGATTGCAAGATTTTTGCCATTCAGTATTACAAACGATTGAAATAGTGATGAGATCACAGTTAGCTAAGTGTGCAGAGCTATCTTGCTCTGAGGTCAGCTATGGAAGACATGTACCCTTTATACACTAACAGGGAGAAATCATATCTCATATACTTTCAGCAGCCAAGCAGGACATGCAAATACACAGGAACATAATCCGTACTCATGGAATTCATGTGGATGGGGAGGCTGTACTAGAGTCTTGGTATTGAGAAACTGTCAAAAACAGTTCACTAGAAAGAAAAAGACTTTCTGAAGTGGTGGTGACGTGTAGTTCCCACTAATCCATAGGATCTGCGCATTTGGGTGAGGTGCCCAGACTGATTCCAAGCCCCCCATAGGATATGGTGGCCTAGAGACCAGCTAGCTCACAGTGCCACTATAAGCCGCCCTAACCCTATCTGGGAGCGAATGGTTTCTGGCAACCACTGAACATGACAACCCTGACCCCTCAGGGATCGTGGAAACAGATCAGAACCTTTCGCTCAGTCACTCATGCTTACTTGTATAAATATACAGAAAATACACAGCGGGATGTTTTCAATATATTTATGGAACCAACGTTATTCTTGTGTAGAATACATTTGCTGCGATAATCAGTAGACAGAAGCAGATGATTGCGATTACAAGCACCATAAGAGTAAATAGTAGATACAGTTCTACCATGGTGCTAAAACCGTGTATATATGCAGCCGTTTGATACAAGGCAGTAATCAGGCGTACTTCTTCTATGCGGACCCTACTTTGTGTGTACCTAGAGTGTGTGTAGGTGTGAAGCCAAGAATCCCCCCAAGGGACAATCCAACACCATTACCTGGCGGGAGAGAATGTAGGAGCCCGTCTTGGTCACAAACTGGACACCCCCTCACGGAGATGTCAGACCGCTACGTGGTGAAGTCTCAGTATGCAGGGACCCTCGGTGTCAGCTGAAGTGCCTCCTCTGCTAATCTTTCAGGATGCTCATTATTTATAATAGAAAGCATCCCTGTGATGTACGTATAGATTAGCAATGTTATGGATATTTAGATAGCCCTGTCGCCCCGTGGATGAAGATAGAATGACATTTGTACATTGTGCGTAAAAAGGCCTTGTACATGGTTCACGAGGCATCATTATAATAGTATGCAAAGCTAGATGTTTAAACAGAAGTAGTTTCAGAGAAACTAATCCAACAGTGTCACACACGCGAATATGCGCAAAAGGTCCCCGCAGAAATGCTATTGTGCAAAGTTAGGACAATGTAAGAAAAATGTGCAGTTTCGTTACTTGGGCCTAACTTGGGCACATAACAGTGGGGGCCTCTAATAGACTTCCTAGTGAAATACTTCAAGGAACTACAGTGCCCCAAGAGGTTGAGATCCCTACATATGGTGGAATAATCTAAAGTACACTATTATTACCAGCACAAGTAAGGACTTTGACTCTGGTCGACTTGAGCCACAATAGAAAGGAAGAAATGCAGTTGTCTGATAAACGTTTTAAATATGCAAATCAATGAACCCAACCATCTGGAGGTGGTCAATCGGTGGGATTGAGGGAGGAAGGGAATGTAGTTTTCTTCTTTTCTTATTAAAAAATCCTAATAAAATGTATTTAGAGTAAACATTTAAACTTTCAAATGTTTACTTTGTTTTGCTTTGCTTTATAGGGGTATTATATGAATATGAGTTCTAAAAATATATATTGCTTGATATTTTTTGATATTTTAATTTATTATTATTTTTTTTTTAAATTAAATTATTATTTTCCTTAATTATTTGGGGTATTTTTTTGCTAAGAGATTGTGTGGTTTATTGTTTTAATTATTTCATCTTAATTTCACAATTTGTAAATTAGTAAATACGTATACGTATCTATATAAAACTATATATATTTATTATTATGAATATTGTTTATGTTGTCATTTAAAAACATTTTTCACAAATGTGTAGCATTGGATTTTAGAATTGTACATTAAATGTAAAACATTTTTTATGAAATGATCGGTGTGTCTGTAGTATTTTTTATTGTTTGTAATATTGTAAAACATGCCTTTTGCTGACTATTCTTCGGACTGCGGTTATAATATCACATATCTTACCCCGTTATATACTCTAACCCCATGTTTGTAGTACTGGAGTTAGAATAGTAAATCTGACTTCTTAAATATGTGCTCTTTCTCCAATGTGAGTTGAGTTGAAAATAGAATAATAAATCTAACCGTCCGACTGTATATATTTTCTCCCAATGTTAGTTGGTTTGGCGTTAGAACAGTAAATCTGTCCCCCACATTACGTGCATTTTCCCGTGTATTAGCTGGAGTGGAGTTAGAATAGCAAATCTGACTGCTGCCTCTGAATTTTGTAGGCAGTTTACTTAATGTCTATATTAGAAACTTTAGGTTTTATTTTAATTCTTGTGTGATAGGTTTTACATTAATAAATGCATTATATTCATTATACTATTTCAATACAGAGTTAGTTATTTTAGTGTATTTTGTAAAATGTCAAAAATTGAAGTGATTAATTTTTTTGAAGTTAAATATCTTTATCAAACAATTAGGAAAACTAAATATTTTTATATTCATTTAATATGAAAAATATAAACATTGATATAATATTTGTAACATATTAATTCATAAACCCTTTAAACATTTTTTAATTAAAATAAATACATTTGTTATAGTATTTCAGCATTTTAAAACAAAATAAGGCTTTTTTAATAATTATAATTTCATAACATGGGTAACAGTGCACATTTTCATTTAGTACAAAAATTAATCATTGTTGTTTTTTATTTTTAAAATAAAGATACATTTCTAAAATATTTTTAGGATAACAAACTTAAACAAAAATATTTTTATTGGCATTTCAATACTATACAGTGTTATATAATGCTCAACAGCTAAGAGAAAGCAAAAGACACATAATTGATGGACAGAATGCAGAACAAATCAAAACATTCACGCCCAGTCAAGAGATCTGGGTTTAATCCATCATTCTTTTGCTCACCATGCCACCCCAGTTTAGACCTGGCCTTCGGCAAATCAGTTTTGACCCTGTGCCTCATGGGAACAGTCCAGCCCGAACTGCCAAGCCAGGTACTCCCTGGACCAGAAACAAGCATCCTAGGACCGGTTTCGGGGTTTCACCCCTCATCAGCCAGGATAGCTTGAATTCAGTGGCACAGTGAGCCTGGGACCCACGTCTGGGCATACCCGGCGCACTTAGGGTGAGAAAGCAAAAGACACACAATTGATGGATGGAATGCAGAACAAATCAAAACATTCACCCCCAGTCAAGAGATCTGGGTTAAATCCATCATTCTTTTGCTCACCATGTCACCCCAGGTTAGACCTGGCCATAAGCAAATTAGTCTTGACCCTGTACCTCATGGGAACAGTCCAGCCCGAACTGCTAAGCCAGGTCCTCCCTGGACCGGAAACAAGCATCCTAGGACCGGTTTCGGGGTTTCACCCCTCATCAGTCAGGATAGCTTGAATCCAGTGGCACAGTGAGCCTGGGACCCACGTCTGGGCATACTCTGCGCACTTAGGGTGAGAAAGCAAAAGACACACAATTGATGGATGGAATGCAGAACAAATCTTTTTGCATTTGTCACCCCGAGTGGGATGGGTATGCCCAGATTTGGGTCCTGTGCTCTCCATGCCACTGGAGTCAAGCTATCCTGACTGATGAGAGGTGAAACCCCGAAACCGGTCCTAGGATGCTTGTTTCCAGTCCAGGGAGGACCTGGCCTGGCAGTTCGGACTGGACTGTTCCCATTGGGCACAGGGTCAAGACTGATTTGCATATGGCTGGGTTCAAACTGGAATGGCATGGGGAGCAAAAAAACTATGGATTTAGGCCCAGATCTCTGTACTGGGTAGAATGTATGACATTGTTCTGCATTCTGTCCATCAATTGTTCTTTTTGCAACAGCTATGAGAAGCATAGGATAGCCCGATGACTTATATCTTCCCAGTAACACCATCGACATAGGGTAGGCAATCAGCTCATCTGTTTCTCTGTATTATGATTTCACATGCATTTAAGTCTAATTAAATGCAACATAATAACCCTTAAGCAATCAAATTTTAATTTTGTCCCCCCCAGGCTCTGCTCGGTTTCCAGCAACATCATTACATCATCCCTGCCCAAAAACCTCAAGGCGTTAAAGAGTAACCCCCTCAATACTTCACACATTCCGACCACTTCCCTCAAGAACATTAACTACGCGTCTCATCCTTTTCATATGGTTTTCCTCCACCCTGGCCAATTCCGTGACATCTCTCAACCATTCAACCGTCAAGGGTGGTCTATGGCTCAACCATCTAATGGCTATACATTGTTTGGCCGATGTCAGCCCAAGGATTTCAAATCGTCTGCTGAGTCTCCTACTTTTCTTAGTGGGGACCAGTCACAGCAGGCAATGTTTTAGCTCTCTAGGGATTTTCCAGCCCGTGGCACTATGCAAGTGTCCCAATATCTCAATCTGATAGGGTACTATCAGAGGACAGCCCCTCACCACGTAGAAGAAGTCCATTAGTTTGTACACACAGTGTGCACACCCGGAGTCTCTAACGTGGTAAGTAGCATGCAGGAGTTTGGGGGAGAGGTATGCTATGTGTATTTCATTATACTGAATAAGTTTAAACGTTGCGTTAACCAAGACTTTCTGCACCCCCCTGTGTATACTAGTCCATTTCACAGATGTGATGGGGAATTCATTCATCTGTTGCCACGCTTTCCCGATCTCGAGGGGAGGCGGAATTCTGTCTCATCGGAGGGCACAGTATATGTGGGTAATGAATCTCCAACCACCCGCCATCGTCAACAGTATAACAAGGGCCTGTGCAGATTCTGGGGCCTCAGGGGACCCTGAGAAGCGCTGTGGCTGCTATCTTGACATATTGAAGGAACTGCCCTCTTCTCAGGTTAAACATTTATAATGAGTTGTGCAAGGTAATAAAATGAGCTGCCGGGTACTAAGCGTCTAAGGTGACACAGCCTCAGTCTCGCCAGAGGTCTATGCCATTGTCTGCTATTTGCTCAAAAGGCCAAGTCTTCCAATCCTCCAGTTCCGGCTCATATGAAGCACACCCCGCACAACTCTTTCCCAGAGTCTGCACACCAGTCTTATTACATGCGGCAATGTCCCAGGTGTTCTGTTACCATGTAACAATAAAGACTCCAAATCAGCTCCGCCATATATGCCCGCCAATAGGGACTTCTCCCAATTTGGCTCGTCATCTAACCAATGGACAGCGTGCTGTAGGTGTGACGCCAAATAGTACATTTCGACGTCAGGTATCTCCATCCCACCCTTTTCCCATTCTAATTTAAGCTTGGCCAGACCCACCCTGGGTCTCTTCCTCACCCATAGCATTCCCAACAGGAGCCGGTCCAGCTCCCGAAAGACACTCCGAGGAATCTCATACATGGTACCTTGCAATATATAAAGACAACGAGGGAGTACCACCATTTTAATTAGGACTATTTTCCACATCAGGGAGAGTTTCAAAGTGTTCCAGAAGTAAACGGTTAGGCACAGGTTTGTTATCACGCTACCTAGATTAATGGTATGACACTGCTGTACCCCGTTTGTTATGTACATGCCAAGATAACGTACGTTATCCGTCTTTCATGGTAAACTCACTTATGGGAGTCGTGCACTCTCTACTCCTTTCAGCGGACCCACTGGAAACAACGTAGATTTCAGGTGATTTTCGATACCATAAGAGCTCCCCGAATTCCCTCATCACATTTAACAGGATCGGAGCTGATATGTCTGGTTGGCGCAAATAAACCAAAGTGACATCTGCATATAATGACACCACATGTGTCGTCAGACCCACCTGAACTCCCCAACCCTGCAGCACCTGTCGCAATCTGCATGCCACTGGCTCCATCGCCAGGGCGAACAGTAAGGGGGATAAGGGGCATCCCTACTGGGTCCCCACTGTAACTGAAGCAACTCCGACACCAGGCATCCTGTGCGCCCTCGTGCCAGTGTTTCCATGTAAAGCAGCTTTATCCATGAAACAAATTTGGGGCCCAACCCTACTCTGTCGAGCATCTACCACATATAATCCCAGCAAACAGATTCAAATGCTTTCTCAATTTCTAAAAAGGCAAGAGCATATGGATCACAATTCAGACAGGGTGCATGAAGCACATGCGATAATCCTCGCAAGTTGCAAAGGGTGTTCCTGCGAGGGATAAATTCCGACTGGTCTGGGTAGACCATCTTCGGAAGATGACCATACAAGCGTTTCACTAGAATCTGCCCAAGTATTTTTGGTCTATATTCAATAGTGACAGGGGGTGGTAGGAGGCTGCATCCAGTGTACCTTTTCCCGGTTTAGGTATCAACACAAGCAGAGCTGTTTTCATGGAAGCTGGGAGTATACCCTGTTCTAGAGCTTCTTGGTAGACCGGTAGCAATTTGTCAGCCCTGGGCTCCGAGAAGGATCTGTAGAGCTCTGCGGGCAGGCCGTCTTGAGGGTCTGTAGTATTTCTTGTTTTGTCACAGGACCCTCTAGTTCCTCCCGTTCAGTACTCTCTAAACTTGCTATTGGTAACAAGTTCAAATAGGTTACCACCATATGTTTCAAAGTGGAGAGGTGTGGTGCAGCGGCCAGGGCAGCTGACTTCGGAGCACAGGGTTCATGGTTCGATCCCCGGCTCTGGCGGCAGCTCAGCTCAGCACCGTGTGACTCTGGGCAATAGCTCACTTAATTTCCACTACGGCCCCCAGCGCCTTGAGACCCGTAAGGGTGAGTAGCTGCGCTATATAAAAACAGACTTACATTTTTTTTATATATATATGTTTCGGGGTCACTCCGGGAGATGTATACACCCTTCGAAGTTGCTCAGTCAGTGTCTCATTAATGCTTGTTGTACATGCACCTCCCTTCCTGTCTGATCCCTAATCGTTAGTATGGGGCAGTATTGTGTTTGTGATTTATCATCATGGCTAATAACCGACCCACTCGGTCCCCTTCTACGTTTGGTCTGTGCCTGTGAGATAGGGGTACATGTTTTTTTAGTCGCACGCACAAGGAGTGTAGCTGTTTTTTTGGTTCCCCCCACTCTGCGCACCGTCTGATCATTTGGCAATGCTCTCTCCAAGGTCGCCAATTTGTTTTCTTCAGACCACTGTCACTAAGCTTTTTCAATGCTTCCAATAACCTTACATCATGTTCACTGCTTGTCTTGCCATATACTAGGACATCGTCATGATATATTTTTTCCCCTTCTACACCTTCTAATACCCGCTCCATGGCCCTTTGGAACACTGCAGCCTCCCATATTATCTCGAATGCCATGCACAAGTATTTAAATGTGCCAAACGGGGTTATAAAACCAGTGATGTCCTGAGAGGATGGGTGTAATTGGATGATAAGCGGAGGTTAAGGAAAAATC
Organism: Calotriton arnoldi; assembly: GCA_963921515.1. Classification (NCBI taxonomy): domain Eukaryota; kingdom Metazoa; phylum Chordata; class Amphibia; order Caudata; family Salamandridae; genus Calotriton; species Calotriton arnoldi. The sequence continues at coordinate 36,546 of CAWUFW010001510.1, forward strand.
TCTATCACCATCCAAACTGCACAACGTTTCAGTAATGTTGGGTAAGGGGTAATGGTCCACGACCATCGCCTTGCTTAGTTCCCTCAGATCCATGCACAACCTCACCTCACCATTTGTCTTCCTGGCCATCACCACCAGGAACAACGACTCTGTACCTTCGACTTCTTGAATAACACTCTCCTTTTGCAAGCTCTCCAATTCTACCTTCATTGCATCCTTCACCATGATGGGCACACTCCTCACCTTGCACACTTTGGGAACCGATCCCAGTCTTAGCTGTATGCAGTGATTGTATTGTACCAAACAGCCCATGCTCTCCTCAAAGATTTCTGGAAATCGTTGCTTGATATCCAAAATGTCCATTGAGGTACCACACATATTAGCAACACGTGCAACCCACTTTTTAAGTTTGACAAACGGGGTATCATTAGGATCTAAGTACACGTCAAGATCCTTCTGGTGATGCCAGCATATCAAAGAATCACCTTTTTGAGAAACATACATTTTTGCAGGAATCAACCTGTCTTGCAGCTGAATAGTACCTACAAAATACCCCACCAGCCTAATGGGTTTGCCACCATACCCTTGGGTTTAATATCTGTTTTTTTTTCAAATCCACAGTTCCACTGAGTTTTTCCTTGAAAAATTACCTTGGTATCAATGTGATTTTCGCCCCCGTGTCGAAGAGCATTCTGACAGGAGACCCATTGACATTCACAGTGTCATACGGACCATCACCTGAACATTCCACAATCTGTAAAACATATTCATCATCATCCTGATCCAAATCATACCATATCTCCCTCACTTTCCTTGGGTCCCCGGTGGATCTACAACACAACATGAAATGACCCTTCTTCCCACATGACTTACATGCAACTTTCCACCCTCAACAGTCCTTACTATTAACCAAATGACCCAGGTTCCCAAACCTTCACTTCCCTTGAAATTGGTTCACACTTCTCTCATTCTTCACCTACTGTTTATTGTTTGAGAGTCCACTAGATGACATACCCACTCATGTGAGTCTCATGCACCTCCTTCACCCAGGATTCAAGGGATGGGACAGGGGCAGTGTGCCAGATGCAAAACTTTGCCACCCCCATTGCAGTGAAATGCCACAAGGAGAGTGGGTGGGAGAAAGTAGGGAGCTCAGACATGTCATGCAGGAGTGCTATGCATGGTGTCTGTCGCTGGTGTGTGGATAAAATAGGTATCATGGTATCCCAAACACATTTGTCAGAATCTTTGTGTGCACAAGTATTCACAGAATATATGTACTATGTCACAATGCTGTGCATCGCATCCCCAGCAAGTGGAATGGGGCCAGAGTTTGGGCTCAAACAGTTTTTCCAGCGACAAGTGCCATCTATGAAGGAATAGCTGTACTATAATCAGGATTCCCTTCACCCCTTATTGTAGTCACCCAGGACAAGGTCCCATTCATTGTCTCAGAAGTGTGTTTGCAGCCTGTGAGCCCACCATCATTGTAAAGTAGGGGAGTTGGGTATATAGTAAATGTAATTTTTGATCGTGGTATATAGACCCGCTACTGTTCCCCTGAAGATTTTCCACATGTCTAGCTAATGACCAGTGGGTGATCTGGGAAGCTGTGTAGGGGGTGTTCCTAGATGGAATTTGAGCTTGTGTAACAGTTGTTTGTTTTGCCAGCCTCCATACCCAGGAGTCCCTTATCTCGCATGTGGCAATCAAATGTTTTTCAGGGGCCCTGAGTAAACATGTTGTCTAAGTGGGGAATTTTGCAGCGTTTACACTGGGATAAACTAATTTCTTTCCCTTATTATTAAATGTGGAAATTGTGCCAAATCAGGGCTCGAGTGTGCAGTAGATCATGTACTTTCAGCACTGTGTGAGCTTTGCACCAGGAAAATATTGGGGTTGCGATAATCAGGTTTGGTGGACCCTTTCCAATGGGGTGTTTTGTATAATAGGGCATCAGTTCCTCTACCACGTTCAGAATATGCCTCTCTAGTTGGTCCCATAAGGTGTGTGTATCTATTTGTTTGGAGCATGTAATTAGAGTTTGCCAATTGATGGGCTAATCAATAAATCCCCATGTGAGGTTGGCAAAGTCCACCTTTCGAAGAAGTGGTGTGGAGCTTTGATCATGCCAGCATGGGCCTCTCGCCTTTCCACAAAAATGATAGGATTTCCTTCTCTATGCTCTCCAGTAAAACCTTTAGGCCTAGGAGGGGTGGCATCCCAAATTGGTAGTTAAATCACTTGGTTATGTTCATTTTAATCACTTAAATCCTGCTCCACAGCGAGAGATTGAGTCCTATCCATTTCTGAAACTTAAGTCTCATTGTATCAATCTTGGGAGTAACATTATCACTGAGCATATGCTCCAGGCCAGGGTTGATGTTTATCCCTAGGTATTTCATTCTGGTGGTTCAATCACTGAAATGGGAGGGAAGAGACAAAGGCCTGTATAGTGGTAGGGAGTTCAAGGCAGTGCTTCACATTTCATACATTTTATAATGTACCCTGAGAAGGCTGTGAAAGAGTTTACACATTGCACAAGGTGTGACAATGTAACAAGAATATCTTCAGCATAGAATGCCTTGACTTCTCCGGCCGGACTCAATATGCCCTTGATCAAGTTATTATGTCGAATTGCAATCGCCAGTAGCTCCAAGTCCAACAGAAAAAGCAAGGGTGAGAGGGAGAAGCCCTTTCTGGTACCACGGTGTATGCAAAAGAAAGATGAGCTATGCCCGCTGCAAGTGACTGATGCTGTTGGTCGGAAATATACTTTTTTGACCAATGTGAAAAAGTCTCCGTCAACACACACACTTGAAAAAGATAACCCCCTTCCACCCTATCAAATGCCTTTTGGCATCTAGGGAGACAAAGAATTTGTCTTCCGCATTCATGTGGGAGAGCATTCGTAGGTGGTTGGTAGAGAAATGGCCTGTTGCAAATCCCACTTGCATAATGAGAGCACTTTCAGTGTTTAAGTAGTGTAAACTGTCATAAAGTCTTGGTGTAGGCATTAGAGAAAAAGTCTCCTCATTCTCCTTGGTAAAGAGCGCATACCAACAAAGTGTAGAAGTTGGATTGTGAAAAAAAAGCAGTCCAGGTAAGAAAAGACAGTGAAAAAGGTGGGAAAGTAAAAGGGAAGTAGGAATTAAAGAGATGGAAGAGCAGAGGGAGAACAAATACAAACTCAAACAAGTAACAATGGTAGCCCATAGGCTCTCTAACCCACCCTGTGATGACAAACTGAAGTGGGGGAGTGCTACAAGAAGCCCCCTGAAATAATATAGATCCTAATAAATCAGATGCCAACTTGTTATAACTGTAGAACATATAAGAACATCAAAACGAGTATAAAACAAAGTGAGTAGACACCCCTAACAAACCTGGAGAGAAAAACATTATTGTGGTAAGGAAAGCATATTAATATATTGGAGCAAACACATATGAGCTAAGTAATTATTGGTGGATCAACGTGTCCAAGGTATCTAAAAGTAATATGAAGAATATCTTGAATGACATTAGATTATGTTGATCCAAAGGAAAGCATAACATAGCCACAAATAATACAGTAGGTTGTGCCTATATCAGGATGGACCAGAGTAAACAGCTCTGGCTAAGTAAACAGCAGAAGATGCTCTTACTTCAAAACTTGTAATAAAGCAAGTGACTAGTCTCCTCAGAAGCCTAAGCGCGTGCTGCCAGACTATTAAACAACACAACCCAAGCTTATGTGTCAGTGCTAGTAGTAAGGTACAGAAGGTCTGGAATAGTACATGTACTCAAAGACAGTGGAGAAAAGAGCACCTACAGGTGCAAGTGATTATTGATCCTTGGTAGAATGGTTTATCCCGGATAAAAATTTCTGGAAGTCAGTTGGATCATCAAATAGTCAAGGTTTGTCAATGTGGATGATTTTGAAGTGGTCAGGGGCCCTCAAAAAAGTGAGGAGTTGAGAGATTTCAAAGTTGTATCCTTAAGGTGAGAAATCCTTTCCTAGGTCATATTGAGTCTTTGGCAAAGTCTCGAGCAATACCAATTTTAGCTCCTACCCATATTATGTATTGATGTTTTGAAATACACTGAAGAATTCTTCAGCATGTTTGTATCTCAAAGGTCTGAAGATCATGGCTCTTGGACGTTTCATGGTTTTGGAGGACTCTTCAAGGAATTTACCAGAAGGGACTCTGTGAGCTCTCTCAATTTCAAACTGTATAGTGAAAAAAATGTTCAGTGTTTGGAGAATCCAAGATTCGAGGAACTCAATGCAAGAGTTCCACGCTTTCTGAGAGACCGAATATTCTTAGATTTCCTCTCCGAATGTGATTTTCTAAGCCTCTGCTGTCCAGTACTAGAGATGCAATGTTCGAGTCTGAGTTTTTTTGCTTTAGATCTTTCATCTTCAAGGCAGCTGATACAGGCGTCAGCTTCAGTGATCTTTTCAAGTAGTCTTTAAAGACTTTCTTAATCCCTGGATGTCTGCTTGCATGTAATCTGTGTCTTTGTACCAGATAAGGCAGAGATGATAGCCATTATAAATTAGCTCCTTGAAAGTGCATTGATCTGATTTAGATTTTAGCGGTGATACTGGTAATGGTGGAGTAGACTTGAGCCTCTTTTGACTAGTTTTCACGTCCTTTGTCTCCTTCATCTCTTTATCTCTAACTTCTGCCATGACACAATGAAGGACTCTTTTAAGGTACAGTAAACGGTGAAGGTTTCCAGTAATATAACCAGAAGCTTGAAGTTTATTCAATCCGCCAATGAAGAGACTCATACCAAGGCCCAATATTTGTTAACAAGAAAAGAGACCTCATATATCCACAATCCCACATAAATTAATGAAGGGATTTATATCCAGCTGTTTAAGAGTGTTGAGATTATTTCTGTGTTTTCAACACAGACACAAAACCATCTTTGAAACACACCAAGGATCACAAAAGGCAGAATAAATGGGGCCCAATCCCTGAGTTGTAAATGTACAAATAGAGAAGCAGAAACATAGTTACCAATTAACAGAGTTTTTCAGCTGTAAGAAAGAGCCAAAAACAGTGATTCAATTTAATAGAGTTACAGTAGGATGAACGATTGAAACAATTTATTTGCTGAGGTAGTTGGATTTGACAGGGTATTACAAGGCCCTCGTGGCAGCAGCCATTTTATCTTTATATCTTATGCCTGACCTTTCTATTTCACCCCTCTAATTCCGGCAAACGAAAACACCCTACAAGCTTCTGGATGTCTGCTGAGAGATTAAAACAGTTTCTTATGGTAGCTTGTAAGAAATTTGCAGCTTTTAGTGCTCAGGAGAGGTCACAAGAACGATCAAGCATGGCGGTGATGGAGCAGGGTTTTCGCGAAATAAAACCTGCTCAAATTGAACCCTCAGTAACATATAATGACTGTGTGCGGTGAAAAACTAATGTGGAAAAGAGCCTAACATGAGGGAAAATGCTACTGCGCAAGCGCGTACTAAAGCACTGGAGTAGGCCGCAAATGCTTTTTGTCAAACGAAAAATAAAAGACTAATGCTGCTTTTGTGCACATTATTAACGTTTGCTAGAAAAATAATATTAACATGGATTGCGCATGGATAGATGCAGCATTGGGTGGATGCGTAAAGAAAAGCATTATAAGTGATTAATAATGCCTGTGTTTGTTTGTCATAGAAGTATGGTTTTCTGTTCTGCGGGATAACACGGGGTTAATGAGAATAGAATAAAATTCTGCAAAATAGAGCTGAGCAAGATGCTGTAAGCAGAAGACAAGTGTCCTTCACAGAATCCTGTGTGCCTGCCAAGAGACAGCTGAAAGAAAACATTTTTTCCTCGAGTGAAAGAACATTTCCTCTTTGTGTGGCACGAACAGATAAATGTGACACAAAATTTGCTACATGACTGGGATGGAGGAAACGAATGCTATGACAGTGGCTCAAATTTGTATTTCTTGGGGTTGAAGTAGATATGCAGAATAAATAAACAATAATACATTGAGAGAGATGGACATGACGAGAGCGGTGTGACAGTACACCCGCTTCCTTAACCAATCATGTGTAGAGAAATCCTCTGTTCTGACACAAATGTGGGTTGGACATTTAGGTTTTAGGGTATAATTGAGGTTCCTGGTGGGAGGGGTTTAGAGTTAGTTGGTGGTTAGTTGGCGGCTTGCTTTCCTACCTGCGTGAGGAGAGGCCTTCTTTGCTGTCTCCTATTCTTGAGCTGGCTGTTCCTGTCTGCTGATTCCTGACTTAATCTTTGCCTCTTCAACTCTTCTTGAGGGGCCTTACTGCTCTCATGGCTAGGGAGTAGATTTCCTATTCAATTGGGTTAGTGTAGACAGAAAACTGAATTTGCATAATCATTTGCAAATGTATTTTGTCTCTGAACCTTTTGTCTCTTCACCTTTCCACTCCTTTATGCACTGACAAGTTGAGATGTGTTTTTATCACTATTTCTCTGATATTACTGCTCTGTGATGATCTATGATTTGTACTGTATTTTGGTATTGATGAACATTTATTTCACATTATTTAGATAAACATTATAAACATATAAATGTGTCTGTCTTTATTAGAGGTGTTTATTTAGTTTATGAGTATTCTAGAAACAGGTATTGGTTTGCCAAACCCTTTCAACCATATAAAGATCGCATCGCCACAATTGGTATAATAGAAATGAAGACACAAATTGGATTTTGGTAATTTTGGTAATTTGTTTAGTAATTCACTAACCCAGCATGAAGGGACCTGTTGGGTGATGAAATTGGGCCTAGTTTGTGGAAAATTATTAGTCCCAGATTGCTGGATCAACGGCTGCTATTTTGAATGCCAGTCCTTGTTTCCTGACCTCGTTTCCTGTGGCGGTTGGTTCGATCAGAACGGAGAAGTTTCAGGAGAGAATTAATTTTCCGCTGGTTTTGCAACAACTCACGATGCCATCTCAGGAAGCATTAAGAAATGGGCATCTGAGCTCAGACGGGAAAACAGGAGAGCTCAATTGTGCAGTGTGTCATCCTCAGGCGGCATCTCTCTTGGGCACAAACTACCAACAACTAATCAATGTTTAAGTGGGACCAAATTCACTAGCTTACAGGTCCAGTGGCAGCCCCTGCTTAAGTTTTTAGACTCAACGGTTCCCTACACCACTGCATTTGAATATGTAGGTAATGTTTGAGCTATTACAGTTGGCCATGCAACGCTGTTGCCAAAGCTTCTGCAATCCTAAATCCATGCATTTAGATGTTTATTATTTGAAAATATTCTACAATTCCTGCAGGAATTATGTCTTGTGGGTTGTGGGAGGTTCCACAAAGTGTTTTGAGAATCAAAACACTATTTGTGCAGGAGTTCATTACCTGTTTTTGTGTGCTAGATCCTCTCTTAAATTCAAAGAGGGGTCAAGTTTCAAGTTTACTATCAATTACAGTCAGGATTTGCCAGAGATTTTTGAGGGACTGCTTTCGTTTGCTAGTAAAATTGGAAAGGGTAGAGAGACACAGGTTATCCAATTGTGAGTTAACTTTCCATATGTTTTCAGCAACCTAATCCCAGTGTTATTACATGATCATTCCATGGCTCTTTTCACTACTGTCAGAGGTAACCTCAGTCCCCCAATTTTTTTGCTCAATTTTTTTGCAGGAACATCACAACCAGAGAGGACAAATCAATTCCTTCGTATTCTTAAAAATTGACTTACAGGTGCATTTTCACACAGAGAACATGGATGGTGGCTATTGTAGCTCAGGAAAGAATTGCAATTTGCTTTGTAAAAACAGAGGGGCCTATTCACAAACTGTATTTTGTAAATGCTATTCACAAACCTCTGTGCGGAGTTTAAGCCTGTGCCTCTCCTATCATTTTCTGTGCAGAGATCTCCGCCCCGAGTGAGGAGTCTCTGCACACTTAGCTACACATTTTAGCAGTAAATGTGGGAGTGCCAGAGAGGAGTGCCTTGTAAATGAATGAATGAATGAATGAATATAAGACTTGTAGAGCGCTAAACTTAGCCCAAGGGCGTCAAGGCGCTAATGCGGAACTAATGGGCAGACAAGATGACAGGCTTATACTAAAATCTGTGAAAAAGCCAGGTCTTCAGGGCTTTACGGAAGATAGAATGTGACATCTGAACAGAAAGTTCTTCCGGAAGGGAGTTCCACAACTTAGCAGCAGCAATCGTGAAAGCTCTACCTCCCCATTTTGCCTTATTAAACCTCGGTACTGTTAACAGATTCTTATCTGCAGATCAGAGCTGTCTAGTTGGAACATAGCGATGGAATAGAGCCTTAATACCATCAGGGCCTACGCCATAGAAGGCGTTATGCGTTAGGCAAAATGTTTTGAAGAGGATCCTACGGTCCAGAGGAAGCCAGTGTAGCGTCCTAAGAGAGGCTGAGACTGAGTAGAATTTCGGAAGACTCATCACCAGCCTGGCCGCAGCATTCTGCACCAGCTGCAAACGTCGCACCAGACCTTTATTAATGCCTAAATACAGGGCATTACAATAATCCAATCTGGACTTTACCAATGCAATAACAGCCTGTTTACGTGAATCAAATGAAAGAAAATGGGAGATTTTCCTGAGGATCCTAATGATCCCAAAACAAGTGAACACTGTCCTATCAATCAATCAATCAAGCATTTGTATAGCGCGCTACTCACCCGGAGGGTCTCAAGGCGCTTGGGGGGGGGGTCCGCTACTGTTCGAACAGCCAGGTCTTGAGTTGCTTCCTGAAGGAGAGGTGGTCTTGGGTAAGGCGGAGGTGGATGGGTAGGGAGTTCCACGTCTTGGCAGCCAGGTAGGAGAAGGATCTTCCTCCCGTTGTGGCTCTTCGGATGCGGGGGACGGCGGCGAGGGCGTGGTTGGTCGATCGTAGCTGGCGGGTGGGAGTGTAGAAGGTCAGACGGTCGTTGAGGTATCTGGGGCCTTGGTTGTGGAGAGCTTTGTGTGCGTGGGTGAGGAGTCGGAACGTGATTCTCTTGCTGACGGGGAGCCAGTGCAGGTCTCTCAGGTGTCCGGCGATGTGGCTGTGTCGGGGGATGTCCAGGATGAGTCGAGCTGAGGCGTTCTGGATGCGTTGGAGTCTTTTTTGAAGTTTGGCTGTGGTTCCGGCGTAGAGGAGTTGCCGTAGTCCAGTCGGCTGGTGACGAGGGCCTGGGTGACCGTCTTCCTGGTTTCGGTGGGGATCCACCGGAAGATCTTGCGCAGCATGGGTAGGATGTTGAAGCAAGACGAGGAGACGGCGTTGACTTGTCGGGTCATTGAGAGGGAGGAGTCCAGGATGAAGCCCAGGTTGCGTGCGTGGTCCGTTGGTTTGGGTCGTTGCCCAGGGCAGGGGGCCACCAGGAGTCGTCCCAGGCGGAGGGTGATGATCCTAGGATGAGGACTTCCGTCTTATCTGAGTTCAGTTTCAGGCGGCTGTTCCTCATCCACTCGGCTACGTCCTTCATCCCTTCATGTAGGTTGGTTCTGGCGGTTGTGGGGTCGTTGGTGAGGGAGAGGATCAGCTGGGTGTCGTCGGCGTAGGAGATGATGTTGAGGTTGTGTTGGCGTGCGATGGCTGCGAGGGGGCTCATGTAGACGTTGAAGAGGGTGGGGCTGAGTGATGATCCTTGTGGTACGCCGCAGATGACTGACCTGCCGGCTCAAGGAAAGTGAATTGTCCACTATGATCCCTAAATTTTTCCTGTAGGATACAGGGCAGGGACAAGCGCCAAGCGTGTCTGGCCACCAATCGCTGGACAGATGTCCAGTTTGCTCCCGAAGATCAAGACCTCAGACTAAATGGGGAATACTCTCTACTAAATGAGAGTGGAATAGGGAGGAGTAACAAGGTGTTAAAGGAAGGTCAGGAGGAGTTTAAGGGGTTTAGGGAGGGATGTCTACTCACTCACAAAAGAGTAAGCCCATTCCTATTCACAAACTGCACTACTATTGTCAATATAGAAAACAAGCATTGGTAAAGTCAATAGGTCTCGGCAATGTCCGAGCTGTGGGCCTTGTCAATGTGAATGTCTTTTAGCCATGTTGTCTAGCAGCATATCTCCTGTCTCTTTGCTCCCTATGTTAAGTTTATTGTCCTGCCCCTACTAACATAAAAAAGAGCTAAGACGTGGCCTGCACTGGCCGCATCATAGCGCTTTTGTCAGTGACTTTAAGCCATGCTGAACAGCAGATGTGCTGCTAGACAACATGGCTAAAAGACAGTCACATGGACAAGGCTAATAGCTCGGGCATTGCCAAGATCTATTGGCTTTGCCAAAGCGTGTTTAGTGTTGGCGGTGTCTTGCTGAACAAATGTGGAAGTGATAGTGACAAACCGTTGAGGAAGTGAGGATGTGGCATAATGGCCAGAGCTGCTGACAGGGAACTAGGGAACCAGGTTCAAATCTCGGGGTCGGCTGAACAGTTTATCATTCTGGGCTAATCACTTATGCTTTCCCCTGCGTACAACAATGAATGTGTTGTTGTGTAATGCAACTGGTGAGCATTTAAAGCGCTACAATACCACCGGCTGGTGTTAGCACTATGGTAAAATGGAGGAAGGAACAAGTGCTCCAATGCCATCGCATTATGCAAAAAAATAAAATAAAATTCAAGGGTGGAGGAGGGGATCTGTGCAACGAAGTTCAGCGGGTCAAGCAGTGACCGTCGTGAGGTGGACAGGCAACCAACAGAAAATGCGGGCAGCCACAGGGAGATTAAGTGATTTTCCCGTAATCACAAAATGTGGAATGATGTTGCGTCCTCTTGAGAGAAGATGTGGTGAAAGGGCCAGAGCAGCCGACTATGGAGCTGGGAAACCGGATTTACGTTTCGGCGTCGACTTAATATCCGTGATTCTGGGCAAATCACTTAATCTCCCCATGCCTACGAAAATGAATGTGACCTTGTGTAAAGTAAAGCGCTCCAATACCTTCGGGTGGTGTTGGCGCTATATAGAAACTGCACAAAAAAAGTAACTGGATCTAATGTAAAGTGCTCCAATACCTTCGGGTGGTGTTGGTACTATGTAAAACTGCACAAAAAAATGTGAAAAGCAGAGTCGGGGGAGGAGGGGATCTGTGCAGCGGAGTTCAGTGAGACCGAGGAAGACCATGTTGTGGATCGCTCACGTCGCAGGCTGAGCTCAGCACTTGGCATGCTACAGGAATCCATACACTTGGAAATGTATACCTTGATGGCACCCTTATACCACTAAATTACCTGATTGAGGATGAAGGACTGCCTCCAGGTCACTTAATTCTCTACAACTCATTGGTTGGAGTGTTAGGTAACAGCTGGAGGGACATACAACAAGAATGCCCCATCCATCTCACCATACAATACTTACATGTCCTGGGAGTGAGCACGCATGTGACCCGCCTGTTCGCCGATTCCTTGCACACACAGCAGATGCAGATTCAGGCTGCCCGTGCAAGACAAGGAGTGGGGCATGGTGCTGAAGGGACCCAGTTACATTCAACGCAATTGTCGCCTCTGCCTAATTCAGCACTATGTCCTCCAAAGAGCTTATCTCACCCTATACAAGATCAATCTTAATTTTCAACGCATCGATGCTGCCCGTCCCAGACACTGTCTCATTGACGCTACCATTATTCATATGCTGTGGGCTTGCCCATCCTTATATTCCTACTGGTATGAGGTTACAACCCGCTTGGCACAGTGTACGAAGTGCCCGGTCCTGCGTGCTTGGGAGATCTGTATACTGGGCTTGCATCGATATGACAAAAAATATAGAGCCACAGACCGGTTCCTTGACCTAGGTTATTTATTAGCCAAGCGACTAATCACATGGAAGTGGAAATCTCCCACTCCCCCCAACACAAGTGTCATGGGAGCGCTCGATGACAGCTTGTGCACCGGCAGAAAGCATAGCATTGCATAGCATTGCACATGGAAGACACACTAGGGCTACATAAATACCCCTTAGCTAACAGCTGAGATGCTATACTGGTCGACTTCCAGACAGCCTCTTTACCACCAGATAATTCACAGTGACCTCCTCGTCTGGGATCCACATGTCTCGGCAAACAAGCGGTCACCCACACAGGTTCACACAGCCTGCTGCTCCCCATTGTCTAAATCACTGCGTTCTCACGCACATTTACTTTGATTATCATATTGCGCTTTTGGTGCCAGTCAAGCACTTCATGAACACACAGATTGGATGCAGTTTAGTTTAATGTTCATAAGTTTACCAAAGCTGACATTTAAATTGTATTTTCACATACCTGACTGTATTGTGAACACAACTGGATGACGCCTGCAGCAAGACTGATCCATGGAAAGATGTTCTGTGTGCTACTGTTGTTATGTAACTGCTCCAGGCCTCAAATGGCACATTCTTCATGGACAATTAAGTAATGGCCCATGCTTTACAGCTTTTGGTTGTTATACATACTAAATGATTGTTTACATGAAACTGAAATGCTATTCAAGTTACTGTAATGCAAGCAATTGTACCGCAATTCAGCAGGGCAAGCAGCGACGCGTGGGAGCTGGACGGGCAAATGCGGGCTGCCACAGGGAGATTAAGTGATTTGGTCGTAATCACAAAATGTGGAACTGAGGCCAAGGCTATGGAGAAGATGTTGCATCTTCTTGGCAAAGGTTGTGGCATAAGGGCCACAGATTCTGACTATGGAGCTGGGAAACAAGGTTTGAGTTTCAGCATCGGCTTAACATCCTTGATTCTGGGCAAATCACGTAATCTCCCTGTGCTTACAAAAATGAATGTGTCCTTGTCTCAAGTAACTGGTGCTATTGTAAAGCGCTTCCCTACTTTCGGGTAGTGTTGGTGCTCCATAAAACTGCACAAAAAAACCCAGAAAGAATCACAGTGTTAGGCTGGTTTACAGTAGTGAGCATGAGGAAATACATCGCATCAACAACCACATTAAAATGACTACTTTTGCCATGAACACTGAGGGGCAGGCAGATCTTGATGACATCAAGACTCTGCCTGGCTCTTTTGAGGAAAATTCAAGTTAAGCAACACTGGCACACAGAAAAACTTCACCGGTGAATGCAGGAAAAGTAAGAAAGTGTCCGGACGGGAGAAATTTGAAGAAATAGAGTCCCACCCCATGAAATGAAAAGGAACATGGTGAGACATGAACAGTTCAATCAGTTTGCACAGGAGAAATGTAGCTGTGCAAAAACAGTAGAAGACACAGGTATTTTAGAAGCTCTGACATGCCCAGTGATAACGCATACCTGATTCACTTGAGGTCTGAGTTTCCAGCTATAAACACCATTGCCGAATGACCACATATGGTGTAAACATGCACACACACCTAGTACCCACATGCAAGGAAAATAAACAGAGACTACACGTGTGCCAAGTAAAAGCAGCCATTCACACATGTTCCAATCAGAGCCGCAGCTATTCACTAACAGGACATTTAAGGCAGAACATCACCACACACTAGAATAAATCAGACTACAATGGGGGTTTAAAGCAGTTGCAGGGTCGGGGTGAATTGTGAATGGGACAAGCACGGGGAGGTGCTAGGGAGAAAGCAGAGATGGGAGGGAGGTGGTGGGGGAAGCAAAAAGCAGCACCAATGGGAAAAGAAGTGACGGGGAAGGGGTGATCTGTCGATGGGACATGAGGGCAGGTGGGAAGATCAGAGATGGAGCTGGTAAAAGCACTTGCACTGTGTAGAGTGCTGAAAAAGAAAGAAAAAAGTAGGTCCTAAAATGGTCGTAAAAACAGGAGCAGTGGATGTTTACAAGTATATGGTCCATGCGCTGGAAGGGAAGATTAAACACAAGGAGAAGCATGTCCATGCAAGCCAGGTACAAATGGTGACAAAGGATCTGAGACAGACAACGGAGGGAGCAAATAGGAAGCCTATGGGCGGGCTGAAGCCCACAGATTAAACACGATATGCCTTCGAGACAGCGCATGGCAAAATGGCAGTAAAGTACTCCAGCTCAGAGCTGAGTAAGTCCTGCACCACACATGGCCAACGACTGATACTTAACCACCCTCCCAAAGAAATCGATGGGTTTAGAGACTTAAATTCAAACCCTATAGGAAGTAATGTTAAATTAAATTAAATAATCAACAAAATAAATAAATGCAATTCAATGTTAAAAAATATATAAAAAATACTACATGTTTGTAATACAATTATAACATATTTCGAAAATGTGTTTTGCATTTTGAAATCAAACAATAGATTTTATTGAATACAATTAAATTATTTTTAATTAATTCTATATATCACTTTTAATAATTATTGATGCACAATACAAAACATTTTTTTCTTTAGGTGGGAATTTATTTTTTAATGTAAACTTGAGAACAATAATTTTAATATAATTTAATTTATATATTAAGCAATGCAATTTTTGATTCAGAATTTAAGTAAAAATCCTTTAGCATTTTGTCTCTAGTTCTACATTTAAAATAAATATGTAAAATTAATGTATATTAATACTTAACATAAAACATATTTTAACAAACAAACCTTTTCTAATTAATTAAAGGAAATGTAAGATGTATTATTACATTAATTTTTAAATGCAAGAAAGATTATTAATACATTTTATATTTAAATTAAAATACGCACTATTTTTACTTTTTTTGCATTAAATTATATTTATTTTTAGATATTTAAAATAGTTTAATTTCATTTAACACAATATCCTATGGGCTTTGCATTTAAGTCCCTGCCTACATTATTTTCTATTGGAGGGTGTTGCTGTACCAGGTGTCGACCATGTGTGGTGCTAGACTCACTGTTTTTTTTTTACCTCAATTTACACATGTAGGTTAGGCTCCACCTCTTTTTTCGCGGATTGGAGACTTGTAAGTCCACAATGTTGAGTAACTTTACACTCAGTATTAGCAAATAGGCAAAAGTAGAAAAGTTACTCAAAAGTGTAAGAGTAAATTTACATGTGTAAATTACTCACAAGTGTCACTTATCTTTGTGAATAGTCACTAGATGTCTGTAGTCTACCCTCATTTTAAGCTCAAGTGAGGTTAGTTCACTCCTACTGAGAAAGAGCTACACACTTCTTTCTCCACCCTTCTAAATTATAAGTATGTCACCAACGTATTGCTGCCACACTGATGTTAAATTTAAAAGGATTATAGATATTATATATTATACTATTAATGTATTATAAATAATATATTATATATGCATTCATAGATGTGAATATTCTTAATTTTACCCTCAACCGTTCCCATTCCCACGGACATATTGCCTCTTAATTAGAGCTCTTGCTGAGACCATCTAGCACCAGCTGGTTGTGGTGAATGTATATCCCTAGGATGAAGAATGCCACCTAGTGTGGTGAGGGTTTTGCACCCTTTTTACAAAATGTACTATTAAGGGACATATGAGCAGCTCCTTTGAGTATGTAGCAAATGGGATCCTCCCATTTAATCCTTGTGGATTTCTTTGCTTTTGGAGTACTCGGTTTCTCACTTTTCCTGTGATTGACTCTCACCAATGGAATCGCACTCACTATAAATTCTGTGAAAATGGACTGAGAGTGCTAACCTCCAGTGTCCATCTTTCAAGATAAGGTTGCCTGCTGCAAAGCTGGGTAAGAGGCTCTGGGCTGTTGTACATGAACAAGTGAGAATATGTGTGTGCACAGGTATGCGGGCTCAGCATGTGAGGCTACCATCTAGATCAGCCCGGTATCAACGCACAAGCAGACTGTTGCAGAAGGGACCCTTCAGGGATCCTTCAGGGACTTGTGCAGACCTTAGGTAGGCAATATAATGCGAGTGAGCATTCACGGTGTAGGTCTGTAGTGCTTAACTGAAAAGAGTAGGTACTTTACCCAATTATACAATATGGGCAAAATCTGCCCCTTAGTACAGCTGCGACTTAGGCTTAGAGAGGTCATGTTCCGATACCAAGGTAAAAATGTTCCCTCAGTGCAGATCCAAAGTCACTTTTACTCTATCTATACTTCTCATGGCACTTGAAGATTTATCATAGTTATCTGGCTCAGTTCATAATTATATTCAAGGCCTTTGTTCCACCCTATTGGACCAAGTCAAATACTCTACTGGCCAGCATGAGGAACAAATGCCTCCCCCACAAAATAGAGCTATTTGACAGTATTTGGAATTGTTCCTTGGAAAGTAAGGGATGGGGATGGAATCTGCAGGTGCTAATTACCTTTCACACTGCACCAGGCCTGAGAGGCTCATTCACACAGAAAAAAAGTAGGATAAGCAGAACACTGGAGCGAGTTGTAGAGGAGGTCCCCTTTGAAGTTTTGGTGGGGACGGATCAAGCAGCTGTGGCAGATGGGGAAATGGCTGAGATTCTCAGGGAAGGTCTTTCAACAGTCCACTTCAAGCTGCCATGTTAAATGTCCCAGAATTCTATGCAGGAGGAATGGGGCTGGGGTGGAGTGATGATCTGTCAACATGGAATTGGGCAGAGGTGCCTAACTTCTGGAACTTCCCAACCCCACTTAAAAACCCTTGCACAAGGGAAAGACTGTTGAGAACTTTCTGGACCTGGAAGCAACGATGCAGGAGGAATGCCCAGCTGGAAGGAGAAGACATCTGGATGGATTAAAGGACTTTCTGACTCCAGCTAGCATCCAGGGACTAGAAGGGTTTCTACAGGGCTAGTTGTGGTGGCCCCCTCACACCCTCTGAGGAACAATAGAGGAATAGACCTGGTTGGGGGGGCCTGGAGGTTTTCCTTGGTTCTTTTGTGGGCAGGTCCTGCAAATGGGAGACCACCATCAGGAGGAAGGGTCTTATTATTTATTTATTTGAAAGGTTTTATATAGCGCTGGCTAGACCCAGGGATATCAGAGCGCTTTACATGTGCAAAAACAAGATTACAGGAGTTGCTCAAAGAGCACAGTATAAACAGTAAATAAAAACAAACGTTCCATTGAGGTCTAATAAACAGAGACCTAGCAAGAGCAGATAAATTTACATATATAGTGGCTGGGGGAAGATTTAGGGCTGAGCTGTGGGTGAGGTAGAAATTTGAAAAAGGATAGGCGGGGGAAAACAGATTGGGGGAGGGGGGATGGTCAGCCGGGTGGGGTTTTAAGAGGGAGGAGGGAAGGGAGGTGGGAGTAGGATGGGGGAGATAGACGGGGGGAGGGGAGAGGTGAAGGGGAGGGAGTGAAGTAGAGGAGGATAGGGTCGGAGGAGGTCGGAGGTCTGATTAAGGACCCCAGTATTTGCCGAGGAGGTGCAGTTTAAGGTCTTTTTTGAAGGCAATGTAGGAGGGGTTGCAGCGCAATTCCCTTGGGAGGGCATTCCAGACGATCGGCGCGTTTCCAGAGAAGGAGCGAGATTGAGTGGTTTTCTTTTTGAATAAGGGGGGGATGAGGAGGAAAGTGTTTGTGCTCCTCATCGTTCTGGAGCTGCCTGCTTTTTTAAGTTTATTAGTGAGGTACAGCGGGCATTCTGGTGTAGGGCTTTATGTGTGATGCATGCTGTCTTGTAGGAGGATCTACCTTCAGCGGGAAGCCAGTTGAGAGCCTTCAGGGCTGGGGAGATGTGGTCAAAACGTTTATAGCCAGTGATGAGCCTGGCTGCTAGGTGGAGCACAGATCTGAGTGGGGCTAGGTGGACCTTGGGGGTTCCTGTGAGGATAGCGTTCCCATAGTCGATTTTTGATAGTACCAGGGATTGGACAACCCATTTGAAGTCTTCAGGTGGCATGAAGGGTTTGATTTTCTTCAGGTGACGGAGAGTGAAGAGAGCTCCTTTAGCAGAGTTTTTTATGTGGTCGTTGAGGGTTAGATTTTTGTCAACGGTAAAACCAAGAGATTTCACTGAGTTGGACAAAGAGAGCGAGCAGTTGAGTGCATTGAGGTCAGAGATCCAGGTTTGGACGGGGAGTCCGTTGTTTTTAGGGGAGAAGAGGATGATTTCAGTTTTCTTGGGATTGAGTTTGAGATGGTTGGAGTGGAACCAGTGTTGGATCTTGTTTAAGGTATGGTTAAGATGAAGTACATCAGCGTGAGACCTAATCTTATAGCACAGTTGTGTGTCGTCAGCATAGAGGTGGTAGTTGATTCCTGCTTGTTTCAGGATGAGGGTAAGAGGTTCCATAAAGAGGTTAAAGAGTGAGGGGGAGAGAATAGAGCCTTGGGGGATGCCTAGGGAAACCGGAGAGGGGTTGGATAGACAGTCATTCATTTTGACTTGTTGAGTTCTGTGTTGGAGAAATGAGGTGAACCATTTAAGGACCTGACCGTTAAGGCCAAAGCGGGACTTGAGTGAGTTGAGAAGGGAGTTGTGGTTGACTGTATCAAAGGCAGCCGAGAGGTCAAGGAGAATGAGTAGGCAGGAATCACCAATGTCAAGGGAAGATTGGATGTCATTGATTATATTTAGCATGGCGGTTTCCGTGCTGCAGCCTTTTCTGAAGCCGGATTGCAAGGGGTCTAGAAGGTTGAAGTTGTTAATGTGTTTATCTAGTTGAAGCAGAGCACATTTTTCCAGGGCTTTGGAGAGAAGAGGTAGGTTAGAGATAGGGCGGAGGTTGTTCAGGTCATTAGGGTCTGAGGTGGGATTTTTAGGGATAGGCGTGATTTGACCGAGTTGAAGTGAGTCGGGGACACAACCTGTGGAGAAGGAAGTGTTGATGATGTTGGTCCAGTAAGGGGCAATGATGTGGTTGAGATTCTGGATAAGACTGGAGGGGAGAGGGTCTTTGGTGTGTGAGGACGGTTTAAGTTTGGTTATGATGTTAAAGACTTCGAGCTCAGTCACGGGGTGGAAATTAGACCAAGATGCACAGTTTTTTAGTTGCAGGGGGGGAAGGCTGGGTTCTGGAGGGGTAGTAGCGAGAGGGGGAGTGGAAGGGTAAGGAGACAGAGTCAAGACGGGAGGATCGTTTAGTGTATTGTCAGTGACGAGAGGGGAATTGGGTGGGATCTCAGTTAGATGGAAAGAGTGATCGATTTTGGCAATTTTATCCGAGAAGAAGTTGGCAATTTCCTCACATCTATTTGTTGAGGCAGTAAGTTTGGGGGGGGCTGTGGATGTTTGGTTGCGAACAATGTTAAATAGCTCTCTGGGTCTGTTTTTTGCCCGATCGAGTTGTATTCGGAAAAAGAAGGCCTTTTCCTTGAAGATGTGTTTTTTATAGGATGATCTAGCGGCCCTGAGACAGGCAAGGTGGGCGGCGGAGGGGGTTTGTCTCCAAGATCTTTCAGTCAGTCTAAGTGATCGCCTTTCCTCGTTGAGATCAGAGTTAAACCAAGTTTTAGATGGAATGGTTCTTTGCTTTTTTAGTTTGGGAGGGGCTAGGAGGTCTATGACCTCACTGGCGGTCTTGTTGAAGAGTTCGGTGAGCTCATTTGCGTCTTGTGAGAGAGGGGTGAGAAGAAGTTGAGCTTGTAGTTTAGACTCGAGTTCGCCAGGAGGGATTTGGTTGAGGTTTCTGGTCCATTTCAAGGGTAGGTGATTTTTAATAGGGGGAGGGGATCGTATTCGATCTTGAACAGGATGAGGTGATGGTCAGACCAGTCAATGGGAAGGATGCTGGAGATGGAAGCCAGGTCATTATTGGATATGAAGGGTCATTGACTCTGCTGCTGACACACAGGTATCCCACAAGACAGCCAAAACCATGGGGCTTGGGGAGTGTGGCAGGGATGGCAGTCTGCCTGTGGGCTGTGGAGGGGCTGCTGTAGAAGCCCACAGCTGAAGACAGGTACCAGCAGCAGTGAAAAATTAAGTGTTACGAAGAGAAAATAAATTTCGAGGCAGGCAAGGAGGCCTGAAGAATCCTGTCCTGGTGGCAAGAGCTCACCACCAGGAGTAAAACAACGCAAAGATGGGAAAAAGAGGATGTAACACTCTACTGACTTTTTTAATAGTTCCCACCCACCCCAAAACGCAGGGAGGGCCAAGTCTTTTGGGATTGACACTATTCAGTTTTTATGGGGTGGGAGAGTTGCATGGGCCCCACTCCCCAGAGAAACCTTTATCCCTGGTGACCTCATCCCTCAGGAACTGATGCAAAAGAAAGCTGTGTTGGAGGTCCCCATCTCCCAGGAAAGAAATGATAAGAGGAGCACTTCAGCGCTGTTAAAGAATGAAGCTCCTAAGGAGAGGCAAACTCCCAGGAGCATGACTGTATGCCTGACCCCACTCCCTGTGCCCTTGTCTGGGGGTAGTGGGAGGCACCGAGCACTGCTGTCCTCACCTGCCCTTGGACGTGGGTGGAGAAGAAGGAAGAGAATGCAGGCACCGCACTGGCACACAATATCTGCTGGCGGTAGGAGTCAACAGGGCCCCGCAGGAGTGGACTTGTTAATGTTAAATGTTAATGTTAAAAGGATTTATAGAGCACATGGCTACCCAAAGGCTTCCCAGCGCTAAGTAGTGGTCTGATAAAATGACAGCGGGAGAACAGGCACTTAGTTGACCTCGGTGAACAACCATGTTTTCAATTTTTTCCTAAATGTTGCCTCCCTGCGCAGCCTAAACATTGTGTTCATGGTGGCCATCAAATGGGACGGGTCACCCGGCTCTCAAAACAATTGAGAAGCTGCAGTGCAAGGCCACGTTTTAAAAATCAAAAGCCTTCATATAGAGTGGAAAAGCCGCTGATTTCATATTCATGGCCTCTGGTGCTGGAGCCCTGTGAGGGGCTTAACAATTTGCGCATGGTTTCTCGTACTGCCACCAACAGTTTTAGAATGTGTTTGGGGGGCTGCCAGACGTACAGCAATCCTCCACCCCCTGTCCCCCAGAAGATGTGCCCAAAAGGTTGCCCTAAGTCTAACTTAAGTTGATGCCGCGGAGTGAAGTTTGTTTTGTCAATCACACTGGAGGTTGCGTTTTTGCACATGAGAAGTGTGGGAATGTCTGTTGGTTGGTCCTAAATTTGCAGTCGCAGCATGTTAATAGTAGAAAAAAAGCTCTTGCAAACATTATATTAAATGTATAATGTTTTCTTGACCATGATAAAATTCACTACAGAAATGTTATATGGTTTAATGAAGGTTATTGTAAGGTGGTATTGGCCATTGTGATTTTGGTACTGTTGCAATAGTTTTTTGTGATCTATTTCTGCTTTTTATTGATGTGGTGGCTCCCTGACAAAGCCAGCAGGCCTGCCCTCTAATTACAACACCCCCTTATGTTGTGTCCACTGTATGTGGGGGATACTGTGGTCTCAGGGTCCAGGGCTCACTATGGGTGTGAACTATTAGGAGAGTGTCACCAGAGGTATTTCCATCTGCCTACTTGTAGATATTTTTAAATTTAAACTGAACAATGATTTATTGCAGTGGTTCCCAAACAGTTTAGAACCATGACCCAATTTTTAGAATTATAAAGTTTTGCGACCCACCTAGCTTTAACAGACTTGAAGCAGTCAATTTTTTTAAATGTAATTAAGCCTTGTGTGGTAATGCACTGTCATTTACAGACCACAAATTTCCCATTGAAATAGCCACTAAATTTGCTCTGACAGTTTTACTGATAAAGCTATATAATTGCACACAAATGATAAAATGTGGAAATCAGGTTTCACTGAATATTTATCATTTGTGCACCACCAAGTAAAGTGCTTTGATTTCTTTCCATCCTATTAAAATCTTTGTTTCCATCACCCTTCAGATTTACAAAAATGTGTTTCATTTTTGCTGAATGTGTGCAATTCATGTACAGCTATTTACATTTTGTTGTGTGTAACCAAAAACTGATATCCCACATCCTTTGCTTTCACACATCTGTACCGCAGCAAGATTATCACATATTTCCCTTTATTTTTTTATCTCTCACTGCAAAGTAAGAAGAGTCTGTAGGCACCAATCCCCATGTTAAAAAAGCAGCAATTTGTCAGATGACATAGCCTGACATTTGACCTCTGACTGAGCACTGCAAATATGACAAGATAAGTATTTAATTTAAAGGCATCTTTATTGCTCGAACTTTTGCGATCCACCAAAACTCAGCTTGCAACCCACTGTTTGGGAAACACAGGCTTATGAGTGTTGTTTGTTGCATACTAGCGAACTGGGTAATAAGCTCACACAAATTCCAGTGAGTAGGCCTTGGAGTGCTCTGCTTTGCTATCCTGCGCGAGTCAAGTGCTACAATGAGATACTTGTTTCCCCAATAAATGGAAGGTTGCCTACGTATTGCTTGTGTAGGATACCCACTTTCTTATGCTCTCACAAAGTGCAACCCAGCCTCCTGAGTTTTTTAAGTCCATTGTGGTTGTGTCTCCTGAGGTGTGGTCCTTTGGAAATGTTTTTCCTGCTCGGATTTCGGTTTCCAATCTGGGCCATTGATTCCCAAATATTGAGATTCCTTTGCTTTGTAAAATCTACCAGAAATAGGCAATTCGAAGTGCCCTGAAACAAGAAAAGGTACAATGTAAATACAAGCAAAAAACCCTTTTCTGAGCGAAGTAGAGGACTACCAAATCTAATACATATTAAACTTAAGCAGTACTATTATACTCCACCAGGGACTTTAGCAAGTCCAAGATCCCTAATGGCCTTTGCAGCAGCACCAACCTCATTAGGCACAAGACAAAACAAAAAAAACACACAGTAAGGAGAAGATAAGATGTCAAGCAGTCCTTACAACCCCCTTTGGGATCTTTAACTCCAGCTCTAGCCAGATCTCAAGGGCTCCCTCGCTCCTGGTCTTCATTGAGGAACTGGGGATCCTCCCAACATCTTATCCATGTGTAACTACAATGATGATGAACCCCAGCTGACAAACGCCCCCGCCTTGACTGCATCCCCTCCCCCCTTTACTCTGACCTCTCCCCAGCTCGCCGTTGCTTTGTAGCTAACGTTGCACTATATAAATCATCCTATATACTTCTCTGCATCTAAGCACCTCACTGAAAGTGTTCTAAATGATCCTATTCTGGAGTTTGGCTTTATTTTATCTTTCCTCCACAGACTTCTGATCTGCTGCATCCTAGATTTCTTGTCTTTACCGCATAATTTAACGTCAGAAGGTGGCTGGTCATTCTCTGCTGCAGTCCTACTAGAAACTTTACATTCTGTTTGCATACCTAACAACAGGTTGCAATGCAAGAACAGACTAATAAGATTTCGTATGGGAAGTCTATTATCTTGTGCTGCTCTGTTGAGGGAAGCAGAAAACCCGATCCCAGGGTGCTTATAGAGGGAGGCATTAAAAGCAAACAACCTCCATTCATGAAGGTGACCTGAGGTCTTCTGACAGGTATGTCTCGGCCACTCCTAGTCTGTGGAATTCCCTGCAGGCAGGGCAAGTCTCACATGCAGCCAGATCGCTTTCAGCTAACACTGCAAGACCTGGACTACCTGTCGGGTCCTGTCTTCCTTCCCATGCCTGTCCTCCTGTCCTCCCCAGCAGCATATTTCAGAGCCATTCTTTGTACGCCCTGCCTGCAGGCGTGTTTCCTTCTGTCATTGGTGTTTCATGAAGAACGCTCTAAAGTACAATTCCCTGGAGGGAAAAAGTACCAGGAACTATCGTTTAAAAAGCATAAAAATAATATTCAATGCAGCAAACAAAAATCGGTCAGATAGTAACCCAGTCATGTCTGAAGGAATTCTTCACAAAAATACCTGTACCTGTGAGGTGCATCATTTTTACAATGTTTTGTAATACAAATGATGGAATATGGTTGTTCAGAGTGCCAGAACCCTGTGTGTTTGCGGTCGCATGCTCTTTTCCCCAAACACATGAGCGGGCACCAATCTCATTCTGAACAATGCAGCTGAAGCACCCAGTGTCGTTCTAACACATTCTGGGGAATATATGACGATACAACGCGTTCCATTACAACGCGGTATTTTACATCGCGGTTTTTACAACGCAAGTCGTTACAACGACTTGCGCTGGAGGGCGCTGGACATAGGAATAGTATGATTTACTATTCCAACTCCAGTCTACGTACAGTAGGGAAGGTGTTGGAATAGTAAATCATACTATTCCTTAAGTCGTTGTAACGACTTGCGTTGTGAAAACCGCGATGTAAAAGCATTGCATTGTAAAAGTTGCGTGGTTAAGGATGTCTCCCCATTCTGGGTATTCAGATCAATACATGATGCAATCAGCTTGTGCCGCAGATCCTCACAACTGCCTCCAGAGGTGCCACTGGAAACTTACACATCACTGTTAATAAAATATCACCTGTGCAATGCTGGGGCTGTCTTCTTTTTCAAAACATGGTTACCATGTTTTCACCTTCTGCACTTTTTTAGGTGTGGTTTTTGAGACAGTTTTGGTTTCTCGCCAAACTACTGTTTCCCCCCAAAATTTATGACCAATACACATACACAAAGGAGCATTTGGTTAGTGGGCTTCTGGAACTGACGAGTTCTGAGGCTTTCAGTGCCTCCTTAACGGAGCAGGAACTCTGGAGTGTAATTTGAGCGTCTCCTATGTGCAAATCGCATGGATTACATGGATTACCCATTGAGTTCTATAAAACATACGAGGCGCCTCTGGTTCCCAAGCTCTTGGAACTGTACAATGCTTCCCTCGCTGTGGGATACCTTCTTCCGACCCTCCGTGAGGCACTATTTGTCTCACTCCCAAAGCCAGGGCATAACCCCCTTGAGATGGCTTCCTGTAGACCACTGTCCATATTAGACAGTGACTATAAGATATTGAGCGAGGCCACAGCCAGAAGGCTCCTGGAACATTTACCAGATCTAATCCACCAAGATCAGATGGGGTTCGTACCAAACAGATCCTGAACACTCAATATCCATAAACTGCATAGGATATTGGAGGAGGATCCCAGTCGTTGGCGGCTCGTGTGGTTTTGGAACTAGAAAAAGGGTTTGATCTTAGATTGGAGGTACATGCTTGTGATGCTGGAAGTGATGGTCATACGCGGCATGATACAGCATTTTATAAAATATCTCTACACAGAACCTTCAGTCAGGGTTAAAATAGGGCGACGAATATCGGCCCCTTTCACGATCGGCAGGGACACACGCCAGGGCTGTCCTCTCTCCCCTCTACTCTACGCCCTGGGGATGGGGCCTGAGTGCAGTTCCGGCCAACACGGATTGAGGTGGCGGGGCATAGAGGAGGGGAGAAGGGGGTAAATAAAAAATTAAATTAAACTTACCTCTTCACTGCATCCTCCTCGCCGCGTCCTCCTCCTCGCGTCTCTCCTCCTCGCGTCTCTCTTCATTCCTCCGGCCGGAACAGGAAGCACCCAGGCTCCCCTGAGCCAATCACAATGCTGCAATGCAGCGTTGTTATTGGTCTGAGCGCCCTGGATCTGCACTCAGGCAGGGACTGGGGGCCTGGACATGTTCTCCACCCAGGCTGTAATGCAGCCTGGGTGGAGAACATGCATAGTGCACATGAAAGTTTGGCCGGCTATCGCACTTAGGGAGTGAAAACCCCTTCTCCCCTGCTCTGTCAGCAGAGCAGCCCCACCCCCCTCGCAAAGTTGCCGCACCCACAACAGGAAAAAATAAAGTGATAATAACATTGAGTTATTATCATTTTATTTTTCCTTACACTGCTGAAAAGCAGTGGGGCGACGCTCCTCTTCCTTAGCGGAGGAGCCACCACTTCCCAAGCGCAAAGACACTGGCAGGCAGGCCATGCCTGGGGCATAACGTTAAGAGACACGACTCATGTAGTCTCCTTATACGCTGAAGACATTCTAATTTACATCAGAGATATCAGGTCAGGCATTGCTGAAATAGTGAATATCCTAAACACCTTCAGATCTGCCTTGGGACAGGGGATAAATTGGGCAAAGACCTGTATGCTCCCACTTCACCCTGATTGCCCTCCGCAGCATGTTCTGGTGGGCGCCCATGTCCTCCAATGGGAGTCCCGTACATTTTGCTATCTGGGCATCAATATTTATTATGCGCCTCGTGACCTCATAGATGGAAACCTCAGGAGGGCAATTGTGTCCCTCCACCCTCAAATTGCCTTATGGTGTTCCCTTTCCCTATCGGTGCAGTGCAGAGTGTCGTTATCTAAGACAGTGATGTTCCCGCATCTTCTATATTACTTTGTTAACTTTTTTAGGTGTGGTTTTTGAGACAGTTTTGGTTTCTCGCCAAACTACTGTTTCCCCCCAAAATTTATGACCAATACACATACACAAAGGAGCATTTGGTTAGTGGGCTTCATCCATTGGTCTGTTAAATTGCCCATAACATTTAGTTTCCACCCACTATAGTATAAAGATTAGGGCAATAAGTCAACCCACTTTACCCATTGGCCCCCTTGACTTTGAGGGACGGGACAATGGTGGACGCCGTGACCAAACCCACAAATTCTTGGGATCGGTGCTGGTACCCACTGTGGAACTGACGAGTTCTGAGGCTTTCAGTGCCTCCTTAACGGAGCAGGAACTCTGGAGTGTAATTTGAGCGTCTCCTATGTGCAAATCGCATGGATTACATGGATTACCCATTGAGTTCTATAAAACATACGAGGCGCCTCTGGTTCCCAAGCTCTTGGAACTGTACAATGCTTCCCTCGCTGTGGGATACCTTCTTCCGACCCTCCGTGAGGCACTATTTGTCTCACTCCCAAAGCCAGGGCATAACCCCCTTGAGATGGCTTCCTGTAGACCACTGTCCATATTAGACAGTGACTATAAAATATTGAGCGAGGCCACAGCCAGAAGGCTCCTGGAACATTTACCAGATCTAATCCACCAAGATCAGATGGGGTTCGTACCAAACAGATCCTGAACACTCAATATCCATAAACTGCATAGGATATTGGAGGAGGATCCCAGTCGTTGGCGGCTCGTGTGGTTTTGGAACTAGACAAAGGGTTTGATCTTAGATTGGAGGTACATGCTTGTGATGCTGGAAGTGATGGTCATACGCGGCATGATACAGCATTTTATAAAATATCTCTACACAGAACCTTCAGTCAGGGTTAAAATAGGGCGACGAATATCGGCCCCTTTCACGATCGGCAGGGACACACGCCAGGGCTGTCCTCTCTCCCCTCTACTCTACACCCTGGGGATGGGGCCTGAGTGCAGTTCCGGCCAACACGGATTGAGGTGGCGGGGCATAGAGGAGGGGAGAAGGGGTAAATAAAAAATTAAATTAAACTTACCTCTTCACTGCATCCTCCTCGCCGCGTCCTCCTCCTCGCGTCTCTCCTCCCAGTGACCATCCCTCCAGCACATTCCATGCATTACACACCATGCAACCCATTAGTATTAATAAAATCACTTCAAAATGAGGTAACCGCCACAGGTGGTCACAACAATTGGATTACAAAAGAGGTAGCTGCTGCCCCGACCTGTAAGCTTGACAATCCCCAACTAAGTCTACCACAAGGAACCAGGCTAAAAAACCAACAGTTAGCCTCGGTGTGATCTCTGCTACTGATTAGAACCATTCTACGTCCATCAATGACATGCTCTGTAGAGTGCCATCTGGAACCCCCTGCGGCGGCAATATGCTGAACATCCTTGATCTGCCTACAGGACATGTTTATCAGTTTTCCACCGACTTCATAAACAGATTGGCCAGTTGGTTTTAAGATTCGCAGCAATTCAACTCTCTGGTCATGCCGGACTGTGAACACGTACGCACTTTAGAATAACTCTGCTCCTGTTCTTACAACATGGCTACTGTTAGACTTGGCACCATTGGCGTGGGTCTCCCTTCCATTTTTTTGCTGTTGCCTCTTATGTTTTGCTGGTTTTAGATGCTTTTGGGCACTGTGCCACTGCTGTTCAGTGCCACAGTGCAAGTGCTCCCTACTGTAAATTGTGTTATGGATTAGTGACTCCATGATTGGATGATTGGTTTACTTGTCAGTCCCTAGTACAGTGCACTGAGTGTGCCCAGGGCTTGTAAATCCAATGCTGCTGGTGGGCTTGCAGCACTGGTTGTGCCACCCACAGAAGCGGCTTGTAAAATGTGCCTCGGGCCTGCCATTGCAGAGCCTGTGTGCAGCCTAGGGCTGCCATGTCGACTTGGTGAGTGCACCCACTTACCAGTCCCTAAACCTTCCCTTTACTGCATGTTGGTCACCCCTAAAGTAGGCCCTAGGGCAGGGTGCATTGTAAGTATAAGGTAGGACATGCCCTGGTGTGTGGCATGTCCTAATAGTGAATTACAGCCATTTTCGTTTTTCACTATTGCAAGGCTACCTGCTCCCCATAGGCCAGAATGGGCAGACTGACTATTACACCTTATAGTCAGAACTGACCCAGGGAACATGGTAGAAAAACGAATTTAGTATGCCTGAACTCAGAATGATAAAATACATCTTTTAGTGAAGTTGGTTTTAACATTCTGTGTTTGAAAAATACCACTTTTAGAAAGTGGGTATTTTCTTGCCTAAACTTCAAGCCTGCCTCTGCTAGGTTGTGTATTCCTTGTCTAGAGATTGAGTGACAGGGGCTGGGGGTGGCTACAGGAGACAGGGTGAGTCAGCACAGGGCTGAATAGGAAGGTCTGCATCCAGAGTGGAGGGAGGAGTTGCACCTGGGTCTGAATAGGGCTGTGCCTGCCTTCCACAATGCTGGCTCCACCTCCTGCCGGGCGTCTGATGGCTCTGCCCCTCACTCACAAAGGAAAGAAGGAGTCAGAAAAACAAAGTGCTCCAGGACTGACCAGAACTGGTTTTGGACTAGGCAGAGGCCTCTCTGCCTTCAGAGAACAAAGGGAAAAGGTGTATAAAAGGGGACCCAGACCCCTAGGAAATTAGATCACTTCTGGGAAATCAAGAAACCTGTTGCCAAGGAGAAGAACCGGAGAAGCTGAAGGAGGAGTACTGCCCCTGTGCTGTTTTGCTGATTGGGGTTGGCCTGCAGTGGTTGCTTTCTGCCAAGGACAGGAGAAAAGACTTTGCTGTGCTTTGTCATCTTGAAGAAGGGAATCTCCAAGGGCTTGAACTGAGCTTGCCTCCTGCCTGAAGTCACAGGGACACAAAGACTTCACCCCTTCTGTTTGCCTGCATCTGGAACTGCTGTTTTAGCTGCTAACAGAGGAAATTGCAACACCGACGCCGGCGAGCGACGCCGTAACCTGCACCGAAGCCGTGGGCACCGCTCGTGAAGAGCACGACGCACCGCCCGACTTGCACCGTAGGCCCGACGCCTGCCGACGCCGTGCGACATCGACTCCGAAGCCGTCATCGAGGCCGCTGCCTGCACCGGAGCCGAGGACACCGCTCGTGGCGCTCACGGCGCACCGTCCCGACTCGCACCGCAGCCCCGACTTCACCGACGCCAGGTCTTCATCATCGCGGAGCCGATCCTCGGCGTGGGTGACCCCGAATCCATCGACGCCGCACCATCGTAAGGAACCGACGCCTCGCCGCCATCCGTGGCGTCACCTCCCGACACAGTAAGGAACCGACGCCTCACCTCCCCTGCGCTGCAGTAAGGAACCGAGACATCACCTCCCCTGGGGTCGTAAGGAACCGACGCCGCCGGCGCCAACGAAGCATCACCTCCCCGACGCCGTGCACCGTCTTTGTTTTCATCGAATTCCAGGTACTGTTCTTTGTGGGTCTGCTCGACTCCGGGCCCGACGCCGCGCACCTCGCGGTCGGCGCCGTACTGGGATTTCCACCGGTCACGACGTCGTGATAACTCCAAGTGGAGTTATTTGTTGCTACAAGCTTTATTTGATTGACTATCCTATTTTTGAAGATAACGTGAACTGTCTCTATCATTTTTAGTCTATTTTTGATTACAGTATTGTGGATTTTTGCTATTGGGTCTTGTGATAAGTCTATATAAAGATTACTTATTTTTACATAAACAACCTGTGTGGTGTCCATCTGTAGTGGTTTCACTGTATTACTGTATGTGGTCACAAATGCTTTACACACTGCCTCTGAGATAAGCCTGTCTGCTCGTGCCAAGCTACCAGGGGGTGAGCAGGGGTTATTTTAGGAGTGTTTCCCCCTTATCCTGACTAGAAGCAAGGGTCCCTATTTGGACAAAGGTGCAAACCATTGCCAACTAGAGACCCCCAGTTCTAACATTGGTGGTCAGCGGTGAGGATTTGGACTTGCATTTGTGATTCATATACAGTGATTGGTGTACACTACTAGTGAGTGCAGACCAATACGCGACCACATACCTTTGATAGGACTTTTTTTCCTTGGAACCTTTAATTTTAATTGAGAACTGCCAATTTTCACCATGAGCAAAAAAGGATCCATTGCACCTGCAGATATTGAATTTGAAGAAGATAGGGTTGATACCTACACTGTGCCAGAACTCAAAGCTGTTTGCAAAAAATTTAAAATCTCTATGAGAGGCCTCACCAGGAAGGAGGAGTTTCACAAGGCGCTAAGGGCCTGGTTGGAAGCACGGAATGCCAGTGGGCAGTCCGAGGAGCCTGTGGAGGAGGCAGAGAATTTAGATGGGCAGCTTGAGGGGCCATTGGGCTTACCTGGGAGGGAGTGCCTTCCAGGGAGGGCAGCAGTGTTTCTCAAAGGGCCTGTCTCCAGAGGAGCTGGAGGACAGGGACAAAAGCAGGATGCATGAAATGGAAATGGCCAAACTGAAACAGGGAAGCCATGATAGCCTTGAGCATAAGAAATTGGAGTTAGAAAGTAAGAGGTTGGCCATGGAAGAAAAGAAGATGCTTTTAGAGCATGAGAGAGTGGTGAGGGAGCTAGAGCTAAAGGCTAGGAGCCTAGAAATCACTCCCTCTGGTGGCAGCACACCTCCAGTGCCTGTAGAAAGTAGAGTGTACATCCCCAAGGAGGTTATTAAGGATTTCATGAAGGGGAGGACATTGGGCAATGGTTTAAAGCATATGAGATCGCCATGACATCACACCGGGTCCCTGAGAAGGATTGGGGAGCGGGGTTGTGGGGCCGCTTTGCAGGTGAGGGAAGGGAAACCTTACTAGCCTTGCCCACAATTGATCAGATGTCCTATGCCCACCTGAAGGAAGCTTTAGTGGCAAGGTATGGGTTAACTCCAGAGCTTTATAGGCAGAAGTTTAGGAACTGCAAAAAGCTGGAGTCTAGTACCTGGGTGGAGTATGTGTCTTATTTTTGCAGAGCATTGGATGGATGGGTGAAGGGTAGCAAAGTAAATGACTTACAGGAGTTCTATGATTTAATCGCATGGGAGCACTTGTCCAGTAGTTGTTTTCCAGAGCTACGCCAGCACCTAGTTGACAGTAAGCTAACTAATCCTAGAAAGCTTGCTGAGGAGGCGGACCGCTGGGTCAGTACCCGGGTCCACAAGGGTCTTGTGGGAGACTCCGCCAAAGGTGGGCAGGGTCCCCAGCAGAAGAGTGGGGGGACAAGGGTAAACAGAAGGAGTTCCAAAAGGGCCCCAAAGTAAACCCCAAGGGAACCAAGGTAAGGGTTCCCAGCCTCCCACTGAGAAAAGACCATGGGTCCCAACAGATAAGTCTGTTCAGAAGGGGCCCAAAGCATGTTTTAGTTGTGGTCAGGTGGGTCACTTTGTAGGAAGTCCCAAGTGCCCCAATACTGTGACCACTGCACCCACTGGTGCACCACCCCGGCAGATGGCTAGTGTAGCCCTGGGGGAGGAGTTGGGTGCCCAAGGTGGGTGGGGTCCCGCAGAGATGTCCCTGGTCTCTTTAGGAGACAGTGAGATGGTCCCTAGGACCCAGCTGCCTGATAACACTAAAAATACAGGCAGTGGGTGACCATCAATGGCCATAGGGTGGAGGCTCTGAGAGACACCGGGGCCAGTGTGACAGCTGTCAGTTGTCGGCTGGTGTCTGAGGAGCAGTTGGTCCCCAATGTATTCTACCCTGTAGTTGCCGCTGACAACTCAGAGAGCCACTGCAAGGTGGCCCAGGTTCCCTTTGAGTGGGGGGGGTCTCAGGTATCCTTCAAGTAGCTGTGAGGCCAGCCATGCCTGTTGACTGTCTGCTAGGCAATGATTTGGAGAGCTCCCCTTGGGCGAAGGTGGAGCGGAGGTCTCATTTGGAGATGTTGGGTCTGCCAGAGTGGGCGTGTGTGACCACTCGGTCAATGGCAGCCGGTAAGGGTATTCAAGAGGACCTGGAGCCTGGAAGAAGGGCCCAGGTGCCTGCCTTAAAGAGAGGAGGCAGGGGCGCGGGAAACCGGCCCCCGAAGTTCCCACGGTCAGGAGGAGGCAGACCTTGAGGGGGATGCCCTGGAACCTACAGGGGAACAAGTGGCTGAACTGGGGGACCTGCCTGAGCTGACCCATTGGCAGCAGGAAGGAGGCCCCTCCAGGGAAGAATTCTGCGAGGAGCAGAAGAAGTGCCCTTCTCTTGAGGGCTTGCGGCAACAGGCTGTAAGCCAGGCAGCAGGTGATCAGTCTGGATCACACTGGATCTACTGGGAGAATGGTCTCCTGTATAGTGAGCCTAAGGTTGCTGAGCCTGGGTCAGCCCGTGTGCTGGTGGTACCCCAGCGCTTCAGAGCCTTCCTACTGGGTCTGGCTCATGATGTGCCTTTAGCAGGACATTTGGGGCAAGACAAGACCTTTCAAAGGCTTGTCACCCACTTTCATTGGCCCCAAATGCGCAAGAGTTCAGATACTCATTGCAGGACCTGTCAGACTTGCCAGGCAAGTGGTAAGAGTGGGAGGAAGCACAAGGCTCCTCTCCAACCTTTCCCTGTTGTCAGTACCCCCTTTGAGAGGGTGGGTATTGACATTGTGGGGCCTCTGGATCCCAAGACAGCCATGGGCAACAGGTTCATCCTGGTCTTGGTGGACCATGCCACCCGGTACCCGGAAGCCATCCCTCTTCGGACAGTGACGGCCCCCGTGGTGGGACGTGCACTGATGGGGATTTTCTCCCGTGTGGGGTTCCCCAAGGAGGTGGTGTCTGACCGTGGTACTAACTTCATTTCCAAGTATATGAAGTCCCTGTGGCAGGAGTGTGGTGTAACCTATAAGTTCACCACTCCTTACCACCCCCAAGGTAATGGGCTGGTTGAGAGATTCAACCGGACCCTTAAGGAGCATGATTATGGGTCTGGAAGAACCCATGAGGCGTAAGTGGGACGTCCTCTTGCCATGCCTGCTCTTTGCTTACAGAGAGGTGCCCCAGAAGTCCTTAGGGTTCAGTCCCTTTGAACTGCTGTACGGCCATCCTGTAAGAGGACCTCTGAGTCTGGTCAAGGAAGGCTGGGAGGAAGCTCCCAGGAAAACTCCCCAGGATGTATTTAGTTACATGCTGGCCTTCAGAAACCAGACTCGGCGTTTCAGACAACTCGCTGAGGCGAATCTGGAAGCCAGCCAGGAAGAGATGAAACGTTGGCATGATCAGAATGCCACTCTGATCGAGTTTCAGCCTGGACAAAAGGTGTGGGTCATGGCCCCAGTGGAGCCCTGTGCGCTCCAGGATAAGTGGACCGGACCATTTGAGGTGGTGGAGCGCAAGAGTGAAGTCACCTACTTGGTGGACTTGCAGTCTCCCAGGAACCCCTTGCGGGTCCTGCATGTGAACCGCCTGAAGCCCCACTTTGAGAGGTCTGAAGTGGGCATGCTCTTAGCAACAGATGCTGGGATGGAAGAGGAGACTGAACCTCTTCCTGACCTCCTGTATGCAAAAGAGCAAGATGGGTCAGTGGATGGTGTGAACCTCTCTCCCACCCTGACCCCGGAGCAGCAGAATGACTGTCGCCAACTGTTGGGGCAGTTTTCTGATCTGTTCTCCCTGGCTCCCAGTATCACTGAATGGTGCATCCATGATGTGGACACTGGGGACAGTCCTCCTGTGAAGCACAAAACTTACAGAGTGACTGACAGGGTGAGAGCTTGCATCAAGGAGGAGGTCTCCAAGATGTTTGCCTTAGGGGTGATTGAGTCCTCTAACAGTCCTTGGGCCAGCCCAGTGGTCTTGGTCCCAAAGGCTGCCGCGCCTGGTGCCACACCTGAACTCCGGTTCTGTGTGGACTACCGAGACTCAATTCAGTCACCAGGACTGACGCGCACCCCATCCCCAGAGCTGATGAGCTCATTGATCGGTTAGGGGCTGCCCGGTACCTCAGCACGTTTGATCTAACGTCTGGATACTGGCAGATCGCCTTAACTGATGGGGCCAAAGAGAGGTCAGCATTCTCCACACCAGATGGGCACTACCAATTCCGGGTGATGCCCTTTGGGATGAAGAATGCCCCTGCCACCTTTCAGAGGTTGGTCAACCAGGTGTTGGCTGGGCTGGAGGATTTCAGTGCCGCCTACCTGGATGACATTGCAGTGTTCAGCGCCACTTGGGAGGAACATCTGCACCACCTCTGGGAAGTGTTGAAGGCGCTGCGGAGGGCAGGCCTCACGATCAAGGCGAGTAAGTGCCAGATCGGGCAGGGTTCTGTGGTGTACTTGGGACACCAGGTAGGGAGCGGCCAGGTGGCGCCCCTACAGCCCAAGATAGATACCATCCTGGCTTGGGAACCCCCAAAACCCAAACAGAGGTGAGGGCCTTCTTAGGACTCACCGGGTATTACAGGAGGTTTGTCAAGGGGTATGGCAACATGGTTGCACCCTTGACTGAGCTGACTTCCAGGAAGCAGCCCAGGAAAGTGAACTGGACTGATGCCTGCCAAAAGGCTTTTGATGCCCTGAAATCTGCCATGTGCACGGCGCCCGTGCTTCAGGCGCCCAACTTCTCAAAGGAATTCATTGTGCAGACAGATGCTTCAGAGCATGGTGTTGGGGCTGTGCTTTCACAGATGAATGAGGAGGGCCTAGACCAACCTGTAGCCTTTATTAGTAGGAGGTTACTCCCACGGGAACAGAGGTGGAGTGCGATTGAACGTGAAGCATTTGCTGTGGTCTGGGCACTGAAGAAGTTGAGACCATACTTGTTTGGGACTCACTTCCGGGTTCAGACAGACCACAGGCCCCTCAGATGGTTAATGCAGATGAGGGTGAGAATCCAAAACTGTTGAGGTGGTCCATTTCCCTACAGGGGATGGACTTTACGGTGGAACACCGCCCTGGTACAGAACACGCCAATGCTGATGGTCTGTCCAGATTTTTCCGCCTTAGTGATGAGAACTCCCAGGAGGAAGGGTAGTTCTCCCCACATTTCAGCTGGAGGGGACACGTGTTAGACTTGGCACCATTGGCGTGGGTCTCCCTTCCATTTTTTTGCTGTTGCCTCTTATGTTTTGCTGGTTTTAGATGCTTTTGGGCACTGTGCCACTGCTGTTCAGTGCCACAGTGCAAGTGCTCCCTACTGTAAATTGTGTTATGGATTAGTGACTCCATGATTGGATGATTGGTTTACTTGTCAGTCCCTAGTACAGTGCACTGAGTGTGCCCAGGGCTTGTAAATCCAATGCTGCTGGTGGGCTTGCAGCACTGGTTGTGCCACCCACAGAAGCGGCTTGTAAAATGTGCCTCGGGCCTGCCATTGCAGAGCCTGTGTGCAGCCTAGGGCTGCCATGTCGACTTGGTGAGTGCACCCACTTACCAGTCCCTAAACCTTCCCTTTACTGCATGTTGGTCACCCCTAAAGTAGGCCCTAGGGCAGGGTGCATTGTAAGTATAAGGTAGGACATGCCCTGGTGTGTGGCATGTCCTAATAGTGAATTACAGCCATTTTCGTTTTCACTATTGCAAGGCTACCTGCTCCCCATAGGCCAGAATGGGCAGACTGACTATTACACCTTATAGTCAGAACTGACCCAGGGAACATGGTAGAAAAACGAATTTAGTATGCCTGAACTCAGAATGATAAAATACATCTTTTAGTGAAGTTGGTTTTAACATTCTGTGTTTGAAAATACCACTTTTAGAAAGTGGGTATTTTCTTGCCTAAACTTCCAAGCCTGCCTCTGCTAGGTTGTGTATTCCTTGTCTAGAGATTGAGTGACAGGGGCTGGGGGTGGCTACAGGAGACAGGGTGAGTCAGCACAGGGCTGAATAGGAAGGTCTGCATCCAGAGTGGAGGGAGGAGTTGCACCTGGGTCTGAATAGGGCTGTGCCTGCCTTCCACAATGCTGGCTCCACCTCCTGCCGGGCGTCTGATGGCTCTGCCCCTCACTCACAAAGGAAAGAAGGAGTCAGAAAAACAAAGTGCTCCAGGACTGACCAGAACTGGTTTTGGACTAGGCAGAGGCCTCTCTGCCTTCAGAGAACAAAGGGAAAAGGTGTATAAAAGGGGACCCAGACCCCTAGGAAATTAGATCACTTCTGGGAAATCAAGAAACCTGTTGCCAAGGAGAAGAACCGGAGAAGCTGAAGGAGGAGTACTGCCCCTGTGCTGTTTTGCTGATTGGGGTTGGCCTGCAGTGGTTGCTTTCTGCCAAGGACAGGAGAAAAGACTTTGCTGTGCTTTGTCATCTTGAAGAAGGGAATCTCCAAGGGCTTGAACTGAGCTTGCCTCCTGCCTGAAGTCACAGGGACACAAAGACTTCACCCCTTCTGTTTGCCTGCATCTGGAACTGCTGTTTTAGCTGCTAACAGAGGGAAATTGCAACACCGACGCCGGCGAGCGACGCCGTAACCTGCACCGAAGCCGTGGGCACCGCTCGTGAAGAGCACGACGCACCGCCCCGACTTGCACCGTAGGCCCGACGCCTGCCGGCGCCGTGCGACATCGACTCCGAAGCCGTCATCGAGGCCGCTGCCTGCACCGGAGCCGAGGACACCGCTCGTGACGCTCACGACGCACCGTCCCGACTCGCACCGCAGCCCCGACTTCACCGACGCCAGGTCTTCATCATCGCGGAGCCGATCCTCGACGTGGGTGACCCCCGAATCCATCGACGCCGCACCATCGTAAGGAACCGACGCCTCGCCGCCATCCGTGGCGTCACCTCCCCGACACAGTAAGGAACCGACGCCTCACCTCCCCTGCGCTGCAGTAAGGAACCGAGACATCACCTCCCCTGGGGTCGTAAGGAACCGACGCCGCCGGCGCCAACGAAGCATCACCTCCCCGACGCCGTGCACCGTCTTTGTTTTCATCGAATTCCAGGTACTGTTCTTTGTGGGTCTGCTCGACTCCGGGCCCGACGCCGCGCACCTCGCGGTCGGCGCCGTGCTTGGGATTTCCACCGGTCACGACGTCGTGATAACTCCAAGTGGAGTTATTTGTTGCTACAAGCTTTATTTGATTGACTATCCTATTTTTGAAGATAACGTGAACTGTCTCTATCATTTTTAGTCTATTTTTGATTACAGTATTGTGGATTTTTGCTATTGGGTCTTGTGATAAGTCTATATAAAGATTACTTATTTTTACATAAACAACCTGTGTGGTGTCCATCTGTAGTGGTTTCACTGTATTACTGTATGTGGTCACAAATGCTTTACACACTGCCTCTGAGATAAGCCTGTCTGCTCGTGCCAAGCTACCAGGGGGTGAGCAGGGGTTATTTTAGGAGTGTTTCCCCCTTATCCTGACTAGAAGCAAGGGTCCCTATTTGGACAAAGGTGCAAACCATTGCCAACTAGAGACCCCCAGTTCTAACAGCTACCTTGCTTTTAGAAGGGATTTCTCACCAAGTGTATATTTTAATATATAAATGTTATACTTCTTGCTTGTGATGGGAGCAGCGAAGCGTAAACAGCTCAATTACTGTTTCTTAACTACTGTAATGACCTTACATATCAAACAATAGGTCATCAGTTGTTGCCTTTCTCTGAGCTTTAAAAGGGTGTCTTTTTTAACTCCCACCGTACACTAGCTGCTGGAGATCATGTACTGCTTACTTTCACATGGTTTTAACTACAAGCGGATACTCTTTTAATTTTAATCTGCACTTGCACTGTGACCTTTATCCTTTTAATAGGCTGTAAGACGCAAGTCATAGTTCCTGGTATTTCTTTTTTCTTTTATAATTATATATGTAAGGTTAGTCTAGAAAACTGACACAAGAGAGAGACCCTGAATTGAGTATGATTATTTGCACATGGATCATCTTTGCGGGTTGATTGCTCTCAGCTTTTAACCAATTACAGCTAGTGCGACTTGTAATTTGAATTTCATATAAAGGGTTTATTCATGCAGCCATGTATAAGTTTAAGTGTAACTATATTTATTGTTGTTTTGTTATGTATAGTACCCTGCTTTTAAGATCCTGGAGATCAAATAAAGCTTATTACTCATACACACCATGCTTGGTGGTTTCATCTGGAATAAGGGAGGGCAAAGGGTAGGACTGTCCAAGCTGCAGCTCCCAGTAGAACAAGGCAGGCTTGGCACCCCAAA
This sequence comes from Calotriton arnoldi, assembly GCA_963921515.1. Taxonomy (NCBI): domain Eukaryota; kingdom Metazoa; phylum Chordata; class Amphibia; order Caudata; family Salamandridae; genus Calotriton; species Calotriton arnoldi. The sequence goes on from CAWUFW010001510.1 coordinate 74,636, forward strand.
CTTCGAGCATTACTATCTGGTGGGCAGCTACAATGGCCCACCCGCTGCCTGGCATGGAACAATGTAGAGGAGTGGTAGTAGTCATTGGTCACTGCCTCTCCTGACTTTAGTCATGTGTAAATCACTATGCCGCGTGGTCGGAATCGAATGATTGTTACATTGTAGCAGCTGACCTGGAGAGCGGCTGGAGCTCCCAAAGCCTGCTGGGAACAGCAAGCATGGGGTGCTGCCACTCCAAATTTAGTTTAGCATTCTAATGGTACATTATTAGCAGCATTAGTACTGCTTGACAGCCGAGGAGTGCTATGCCTATTATGCGTGACTATGCATTTCAGTGGGGTGATGTGGACCACCACACTGAAATGCGTTAGTCTATTGGCTGATGCGTGGTACTTGGCAGGGCTGTATGTGACATACTCCCCGTAATGTTGTTGTGAAACTGTAAGTACCAATTGATGTATTCACTGTAACATACACAATAAAATCCAATAGAGATGGTTTAAAAAAACAAAAAAGATGCATTGGGGCACAAACAGAGAAAATGTGCCCTTTAAGTAATATGGGCCCACGAGTGTTTCCAGTCTAGTCAGCACTTTTCTCAGTTTTGAGAACTGATCATTGAGGTGGGTGGGATTACTATGGGGGTTGTATTTGTATTGCCTTTGTATTAAAAAACGCAAAGGCATTATAATATTTTTGGTACAATAATTCTGCAAGTCTCTACATGCATAAACAGAGTCGGTTATGTTAAACAGATATGTGAACCTGCCAATCATCTAATGCCAATAAAAAATGTATTTAAAAAAAAACAATAGAGTTGCACCACTCCCCTCTGAGGAGTAACGACTGCATAAGAAGATTTAAAGCATGCAGAGTGGCTAAACAGACAATGGGCCAATGTCTCGTTTGGGTAGTAGGTGCTGTATAAGTGCAAATGCATTGGGTCACAGAGAGAAGATTTGTACAGATAGTGAATGCCCTATTAGGAGGCAGCAGTGAATAGAAATGAGAATAAGACCCAGTCATCAGAGGAATGCTAGGGCCATGAAAGTGCACCCGGAAGGCCTCACCAGCAGCATTGGCAAATATATCTTTCTTATCCTTGATCTCCAAACTCAAAATCCCAGCATCAAGGACACAAGATGGAGAGTTCGAACAAGCACAGGAGGTATCTCTTCTTGTGACTAGGGAGAACCATCCTTGATACCGTGAACTGATTGATGGGCCCCTTAACTAAAATGGATCTTATATTGTCAAGTAAATGGTTTTACTAATTAGGATGAAAGTCCCTCATGGATAGTTGACAGTGACATGCATTCTCACTAGCCATGATGATTTTCTGCCCAGTGATCCCAGGATGCTTCTCTACAATTTAGTTGCTCTTCCAAATCAATCAAAGCTCGGCTCTGCTGGACTGGGAGGATCAAATGTTTTAGCCTACTTTTATTGTAGGGTTACCATTGTCTCTTCAATAGGTTCTTTGGAGAGTGATGGTTTGAGGCACTGCTGCACGGTAGAGGATCAGTGGTCGATTACATGTAGCCCTAGAAGTAGTGTCCAGCAAAGTGCTTGGCAAATCTGTGAAGTCTAAGATCACTTGGGCTCTCTTCCCCATGAGTGTTTAAATGTGACAGGAATTTAGAATGTATGCAATATAAATGGTGTTCTCTGTGATGACACATTCTGTGCAACATATATATTTTGTTTTCTGCACAGGCTGAAGGCTATTCTGGATTCTGGGCCCTCGGAGCAGAACACTGGGGCCTGCATCTGAGAGACCGGTAGGTGTTTCACATAAGTGTCATTTTCAGTTTCAATATAACTGCAGTACAATTGAATCTGTCTAGAAAAACACTCCACGCAAGACATCTAGACTATCTCACCTGCAGTCCACATCCCTTTGCCTATTTCATGCCTCCCCCTCCTCCTCAGTCAGGGAATGGCAGGAAGATGTGTCCAGAACTGATGAGTCGTTAGTGTGACGTGATTGTCTCCTCATTGGCTCTGGCTTCTTGACAATACCCACTAGAACTAGTTAAGAAATGGGTTTCCAGAGCCAGCCCCTTGCATTTGCCTTGTATCAAGAAAGTGCTTAGGAGCCCAGCGCAGAAACAGGTTTTTTATTTGGACAGGGAAACCATGTACACTTAATGGTGCCTGGCACACGGTGCATGGATGTTTGAAAACTGCCCTTTTCCACTGCGGCTTGTGCTGCTGCCCTTTTTTAGGGCCGCAGCACAAGCCGCAATGCAAAAGAGCAGTTTTCCGACCGCCTGCATGGCAGTCGCATTGCAATTGAACAGGTGGAATCACCGACATGTAGTCGGTTAGACACCTGCCCGATGCGATGGCGGTCGGACGCTCGTCCAACCGACCTCATAATGAGGCCCTATGTCTTTAGGTTGCAGTAATTCAACACCAATAGTACCTTTCTTGGTACCAATAGGAATAATATTTTTCTGTGATGTTCATTAAATCTAAAAGGGGTTTCTGAACCTGTTCTGAGTGCATCTGTCTGATAGGTAACACCTATACTGTTAAATTATCATTAATATGCAATTGTTATTTATTTATTTAATGAGATTTTTGTTTATGGGCATTGACATATTTTCTTTTTTCCTTCCTTTCCTTTTTGATCAGTGTTCTTGCAATGAAAAAATAAAAAAATACCATCAGACTAGTCTTCCAAGGCCAGACCTATTTGCTTTGCCAGTGCTTGTTTATTTTGTTTTTATTGTGCATCATACTGTACCCGAGGCACAAACCATTATGAGCCATTTGTAGAGCCGAATGTAAATATGAATGCTCAGCACCCATTAAGCAGAATCTATGGAGAAACCAATGCTCAATGACAGTTACTCACCAAAGAACTGCACACTAACCATTTACTGCATAAGGCCTAGAAGGATTGCCTGGCATTGCTGGGAAGTGATGCTTGAATGGAGATTTAGGCATCAGAAGACATAGTAATACTATCATATAAAGGCCTAGGTTCAAGAACAGCAGAACACTAAAGACTATAAATGTTTTTCATTTGGAGAGTCTGAAGTGAGAGCCATGAACATTTATCTCCTCCAAGCTGTCTGCAGGGCAAAAAGCCCCAGGTACACAAGGCAAGCTGCCAGAATATATCCTGAGCAAGCAGTTTCAACAGCTAGCGTTGGAGCTGCTGGCGGCATTAGGGAGCTCTACTGACCCAACTGTCCAATAGTGTCATATCTCATGCTATGCTTGATGGCAAACATTTATATGTAGGGTTCCCCTCTCTGAACCTGCTACCATCAAGATTAAGAAGCTACAGATAGAGAAGCAGTAGCCTAGAGTTATGGAAGAGATAAGGAAGATATACTTTGTGATAGAGAAGTTCAGGTTGGAACAAAGCAGAGAGAAAGAGGCGGTGGTGAAGAAAAGGATGGAACGGAAAAAAGAGAAGAAAGCTAAAAAAAAAAAAAAAAAGAGAGAACGTTCCTACCCCAGTGCTGAAGTACAAAGAAATATAGGCACCAGAAATATCCCTACCCAACAGCATTCCTAGATCCCATTGGAACACCTATCCCTGCTAGGTTCTGGTTCCTCAGGTCCCAGGCTCTAGATCCCCAGGCTCCAGTGTTAGCAATACCATCACCCATTATCACTAAATCTACAGCACCTGGGTGAACAAAACATTGCTCATACTATTGGGGCGATTATCTTATATAAAAGCAAATGCTTTCACTGAGAGTGTTCTGTAGAAATATCAGGATGTCTCACATGCCCAATGTTTGAGGAAGGTGATTTTAAAACGATCAAATGCCACTGAAATACGTCAATGAATAAACAAACCTCAATACTAAATTGACACAGTTTCATTGGGACTGATATAATCAACTCTTTCTTCAAATGATCTTTTGGTAGGGACATTTGAATAATTATTCTCGTGTCAATAATGTTTTATGTATTGTCATCTGAGTTGTATTTTTTAAATGTATTAACTGTGGTGTTATTGTAACTATATGTATTTTATATGTTAAAAAATGTTTTTTTAAATAAATGTATTATATATGGTTTACAATTTGTTGTGATAGTATTTTGTACTGTGTGGACACTGTCTTATATTTCTCTTATTCGAAAACAAGGGGAAACCTTTTGGTTTGTGTCAATTAGGAACCTGTCCCCTTGGCTTGGAGGTGTTGCTCTCATTGTGCTTAGTAAAACTTGTTCTAAGCCAGTTTTGGCTCAAGCAGCACAAAGAATATTTGTATAAAGCTGTTGTTCCTTTAAAGTTATAAAAAGTCTACTTTCACCATTAAATTAGATATTCACAACTAAGTAGAGAATACCTTTAAATCATTTAGCTAATAATTTTTCAACGGAGATAATTGTAATTATACCTATGGCTGTTGATTGAGAATTTAGCTTAACCTACATAGTAAAAACAGCTTTTAGATAGTTAGGGGCAGATTTACGAGCCCCTTGCGCCACTTTTGTGCCGCCGTTGCATCACTTCTGTGACGCAGCGGCGGCGTCAACCATGCACCACGTTGCGCCCTATTTACAACGTGACGCATCTAGGGAGATGCGTCACGTTGTAAAGCCCTGCGCCACATGAAACCTGCGTCAGGTTTCATGTGGGCGTTCCAGCGCTGGGGGGGCGTTCGGCGCAGTAAAGCCTCGGAAAAGTGCCTGAGTGAAATCTACAAGATTCCACTCAGTCACTTTTCAGCGCCGCTGCGTCAAAACCTTGCACCTGCTTGAAGCAGGCGTAAGGCGTGACGCACCACGTTATGTATGGGCAGGCCACGAGCATTGCTGGAGTTGCGTCGCGCTTGCGACACGACTCCAGCAATGCGCCACCCTTCCGACAGGAGATGCGTCACGCATCTGTTTATCCTTGCGCCACGATGCGCCGCATTGTAAATGCGGCGCATCTGTGGTGGCGCAAGGGTAAAGTTGCGTGACACATCTTACCTGGCGCATCCCTGCTGATTTGCAGGGATGCGCCAGTCGTCATATATCTACCCCATGGTGACTATGAAAACACACTATTCACAATATGTTGTGTGTCACTTTTGTAGATATTAAGTACCCACCCAATGGGCTTACACAGCACACTTTAAGGGTGACCTATAGCTATGTGTTACTACAATACTTTTAAACTGCAGCCCCGTAGGAGTAAATTGTGCTCCTGGTAAGGTATGTTTTTGTCTTCCATGAGAGTGGTGTAAATCCCCACTCGTGCCCACTTATGACATTCAACTTCCATGCCTCTGGTGTAATTTCTGTGCTATCTACCATGACCTTATAGGAAAGTTAAATAATCAAATTGGGTGAAACCAACTATGACAGACCCATTTTAAGGCCAGAGCTCCCACACCATGGCAAAGAATGGCAGAGTAGCAGTGCATTCAGTAATAATACGAGTAAAAAAAGCATCCAGAAAAGGCCAAAAAATCTGGGGTGACCTGACAGAAAAGTCAACTTTGCTACCCCCTCCCCCCAACAAGGCAACGTTGAGTTATTTACTGCACGCATGAACTTCGTAGCTGTCCTCTGACTATTCTTCAACTGTTATCCATCAAGTTAGATCTGAACGTTGTGCATACTAAATATCAAAGTCAGAATATTGAGGCTACTAAATATCGATGACAAAATATTTTTAAAAATATCGACAGATACATAAGTCTAGATTTTTTATCTAACTCCCCATACATGCACAGTATATATATCCTCATGGTAGATAGATGTGGAGTTAGGAATAGTAAATCTATACTTCTCTAAATGCACTTACCTTTTAATATTTTGTCCCTCGATATTCTGTCCTCGATATTCTTGTATGTCGATATTCTTCATGTTGATATTCAGTATTACAATCGATCCGAAAGCATCTGAACTGCTGACATGTATACTCTAGCGGACTACTGTGCCATTTTAAGGATGCCATCTATGTGTCTCCTGGTCCAGCAACAGTGCAGTTAGAAGTGAACTGCCTGTGTAGCAGGCCTTCCATTTGTTTTTGTTTGATAAGAGAGTAAATACTTGGTAGTGTTGTGTGTTAGTCATATTTAGTCACCCCAAACTTCTTAAAATACTTTGATAAACTTTATGCCTAGCCTACGGAGCTGTGTTCGGCTGCTCATTAATGCCGTACAGCAGATACATAATGTCTATAATACTTGTTGAATACTTGGAAAGTGCTGTCTCTTGTGAATGACTCTTGGCACATGTCGGATGTCTGTGGTCATACCATCTATGTTGCATTGCGCAGTGTGAAACAAAACTCGTACAGGTGTGAGCATTATGCACGTCTGCCTAAATTACTTGTACATTTTATGTTTTCAGTTTTGGTCGCTATTCTTGTCTGTGGTCAGTGATTAATTTGAGCCAGTGGTTTCTGGTGCTCAGCACTGGTACTTAATCATCAACACCAGCGCTTACATGAGCACCAGTTAAGGACACGTTCATCTATGGTAGGCATGGAGAGATTAAGGGGCACATGCATCAATATTGTAAATTGCAAATACCTAATTGCGAATTCCTAAGAATTGCAATTAGGTAATCGCAATTTACAATGCATGAAACTCAAAGTGTTTCAGATTGCGATTCCTAGGGGGTCGCAAATCGCTCTACCTCATTAATATTAATGAGGTAGATCACACTTTGCGACCCCCTAGGAATCGCAAAAATCACAGGGATGGTGGCCTGCTGAGGTCAGCAAACCACCAAGTCTGTGATTGTTTTGAAATAAAGCAATCTTTTTTTTGTAAAGCAGCCCGTTTCCTTAAAGGAAAACGAGATGCTTTACAAAAAGTAAAATGAAAAGTTTTCTTTTCATTTTTTAAGAGCAGGCAGTGGTCCGTCGGACCACTGCCTGCTCTTAAAAATGCTTTTACAACCATTCACAAAGGGGAAGGGGACCCCTTCCCATTTGCGAATGGGTTACCACCTACTTGAAGTAGGTGGTAATATGCGAATGTTTTGCGACCACATTCACGGTCACAAAACATTTATGCATACTGTTAGGATTCGGTATTTGGAAGGGACGCCCTTAACACGCCCTTTCCAAATACCGATTCGCAAAACCCAATTTGTGATTCGATAACAGGTTACCGAATCGCAATTTGGGATTGATGCATGTGAAAAGCCTTTTTTGTATTCGCAAACGGGCCGATTCTGCGAATCGGCCCGTATGCGAATACAAAAATGCTTCATGCATGTGCCCCAAAGTGATTTGCCCCAAATCACAGGATGTTGAGCCGACACCGAGACTCAAACCTGATTCCCCAGTTCCGAAGTTGGCAGCTCTGGCTATTACACCACATACTCTCTCCACTTTCATGGTTAGTAGTTGGTTCTTTTTAGGTGGCGCCGACAGGATAAATAGGCTGCTGCAAGCTGTCTCCTGCTGAAGGCCCCTGCACTTATTTTTTTACAAATGAACCACTGTCTGTGGTACAGTTCTTTGGCATAAGCGTGTCACCACCAGCAGTTTTGTGTAACAAGCAATGTGGGCCCCAAATACTGCAATATCAGTTTCTGGAACGTGCTCTTATTCACTGCCTAGAATTGACAAAACACTCCACTTTAGTAAGATTTTGCAGCAAATGAAGAGGTAGTGATTGAAATGACAAACACTGAGTAGAATTAGCAAAGCACCTGGTGTGTGTCAGGCTAGAAGGCTATACCCACAAACTCTAAACTTGTTCAAAGAGAGGACACCTGCGGCGTACACCTGCACGTTGCCTATGTGACATGCACAAGACATAGGAGAAGTTGTCTTGAGGGCTGTAACAATGTTGCTTAGACTGCAAAGTTAGGGATAGATTTACATTTTGCGCTGGGTTAGCGTCACAAATTTACTTTCCAGTACAAAACTTGTTTTGCGCTGAGAAGTACACTGACACTAACGCAAAGCAGCAAGAAGCACTGCTTTGCGTTACTTAGCGCCACTGGAGCGTTACATGGGTGGACATGGGCGTTCCCATACAACCACCCATGCCTTTTGACGCAAAACCTTATCTACAAACAATAGTAGACACGGTTTAATGCCAAAGGTTACACCGTTTGAAAAGAGGCGTTACAAAGAGAAATATTTTATTTCTTCTTTCTTTTCCGACTTTGCATGCGTGCTGCACTGTGCAGCACACTACAAAGTAGGAAAAGTTTTCAAGTGTGTCGAAGCATAGTATTCTGTACTGAAAGGCTGCCCTTCCAGTACAAAACCTATGGGAGAGAGGCGGAGAGAGCCAGATCTCTGTAGATATGGCACAGTCCTGCTCCCTCCCGGTCATACAACACAGCGCAGCGTTTTTGGCTGCTGAGCTGCGTTCCATGACTGCTTTGACAATCTGGGCCTTAGTCTTTGAATCCCTCTTGAATGTCATTGATTTGCAGACCAGGTAGCTACATGCCCAGTGAGCCATAGCTTGCAGAGTTGAGTAGTTTCACAGCCTACCTGCACATTGCATGTGTTGCACATATTCCTCTTCCTCAAACGGTGCCTATTTTGCTGAGCATGCAAAAATGTAGCAATCTTATTCACTTGTCATAGTTTTTACACACCACTCACACTGTTTCCATAAGGGCTACGCCTGACCACTTTTGTTAGGGTGTCCCTGAAAAGCTGAATTAGAGAATTGGCTAGATTCACAAAAGTCACCAAAGGTCTACGTTTACGACTTTCGGTATTCATAAAGGTGAACTGTATGTGCAGAGAGTACACTCCGGGTGCGGAGTGGAATCTCCACACTCGGGGTGGAGATTCCTGCCCGACTGCATAAGTAAAGATACTACTCTTAGCTTACCTTTGTGAGTACCGAAAGTTGCAAACTTAGACATTTGGTCTAAGTTTACCCTTGTGAATATATATTCAGGTAATATTCATGTACAGTTAGTAAAAACTGTGGGGCAGATTTACAAGAAAGTGACGCATCTGTAGAGATGCGTCACTTTCCCTGCGCCACACTGAGAAACCCTTGCGCCACCATGGATGCACCGTATTTACAATACGGGGCACCATGGCGCAGAGATTGACAGATGCGTCAGAAATTCTGACGCATCTGTTGAGAGCAAAAGTCACGCATTGCTGGAGTTGTGTCGCAAGCACGACGCAACTCCAGCAATGCATTTTGAGGCCTATTCCCACTACATTGCATCACTCCTTACGCCTGCTTCAAGCAGGCGTAAGGTTTTGACGCAGTGGCGTCCTAGAAGTGACGCAGTGAAATCTTGTAGATTTCACTGAGTCACTTTTATGAGGCCTTCCTGCGTGGGAACACCCACCCTGCATACATTATACCTGACGCAGGTATAATGTGACGCAGGGCTTTACAACGTGACGCATCTTCCTAGATGCGTCACGTTGTAAATAGGCCGCATTGTTTGCGCCGCTGTTGCATCAAAAAAGTGACTCAACTGCAGCGCAAAAGTCACGCAAGGGGCTTGTAAATCTGCCCCTCAAAGCGTACGTAAAAGTGTGCTCCTGTAGACCTGCTCCCCGCATTCATAAATGTTTTTGTGAATTAGTCCCCTTGTCTGTGGTGAACATCAGTGGGCTGAAATTGAATACTAACGCTTTTGAGAAGTTCTGTTCCAGGGTATTTACTGACCTGGTGTACTAAGTAAACCTGTTCCCTGAGCAGTGGAAGAGTTAAGAGTCCTGATGTGTCCATAATCAACCTTTCAAGAGGGTTTCCCATTGCTGGTCTGTCAAAGCCGACTGCAATGTCAGGCACCTTTTAGACAACACCTTTACATCAGCATCAATCTGTGGCCACTGAAAATGTATTGGATTATCGAGCCAATTGCAACAAAAATCATTCTTAGCTGTGGGGTAAAATCTGCTTTATAAGTCATCCTAGACTCAATATTGTTTCATTCGTTTTGCTCACTGTACGTACCGCCCTCGCCACCAGCCTGGTTTTAGGGGCCTTCTACATTATGAATAGAAACGCTGCTGATGCACTCGCAGGACCAATGAAAAAACTTGCAAAAGTTAAAAGTGCCCCAGGCCATTCCTTCCTGTGTTTATGAGCTTCAAAGACCTCATATTATTAAAGGATTGCATTGTCATATTTTCTTTTCCATTCCAAAATATAACCTGTAATAGGATACACGCCCGACCTGGCAAGGTATTGTGCTATGTAATAACCAGACTGGTAACCCATGTCCAGACTTGAATATAAATAATTGTGTAATTACTTGCCTACAAGATTGCTTATAAAAATAAAGTTTGACTTTCATCATTCTTTGTAAGTGGAGCATGCACAATTAGGCAAACTTCATGGGTGTGCCTGCAAGGCAGCTTTCTGAGCCTTAGTGTCACAAAATGTGATTTGTTGTTAACATTATCTTATTTTATAATGCTTGTAAATGCGATTCTGCCTATAATTTGCTTGTATCTTAGTTGAGGATTTTCCTTCCTGCTCTCGTCTTTGTCTATCACTTGGGGCATACGTTCTTTACCATTCATTTAATTAGATGACTTGTATCACTCCAAGGTGCCAAATCAGGGAGCTAGGTTGTCTTTACTTGCAGCCCTCTGTGAAAGCTTTTTTTTCAGTTCTCTCCCATATGTGCTACTTCCACCTTACATCACCACTCCCACACTCTCTTTTTTATTTAAACATAACCCACAACCCAACCCAACATGCTACTTCTACCGACAACCACTCGTTGCACCATCTCCACTGTTGCTCCTCTCCTCCCCATCCTATTCTTTTTTTATTTTATTTTTAACTGTCTTCCTTTGCAATTTGCAGCTGAATCGATCTTTAAAAAAATGCACTTAGGTACACTTTTATACATTTTTTAATTTACTACTTCAAGATGGATGTCTGGCATCTTGGACCGGTAGACTAAAATAAAAACAAAATGGCTCTTGCTTCATGATGCATGTGCATGCGTTCATATTGACACATGTGCGTGCATTAGTCATTATGCAGGGGTTGCTGTAGCGTGATGACGCATATGCAGACGTGGATAATCACTCATCTGCACTTATACATAATCACACCTTTCAATTTCTTATTACTTTTTTATACATGCTTTTCACCGTTCGGTAAAATCATTTATTTATTTTTGCAGATGCTGAATAGCATCAGCAAAAAAACATTAGCAAAGCCAACATGTCTGCACGGGCAAAGTCAAAAGCCAAGACTTATTGGTTTTGTCAGTGTTTGGATTTATTGCAGTTTATGACGAGATTACTGATGAGGGTCAGAGCGTCATGCCACTTAGTCGATCATGCTACCTGGGATTGGGGTCCTGGCAGACTTTTATCTTGTGCTTCAGAGGGAGCCTGATACAGCTCTGCTATCTTTCCCATTCACAGGGGCATGCTGGGAAGCTGGGAGCTTCCTCTGGCTGGATGTTCCTCACACACACCACCCGCACACTGTACGTGAGCTGCACAGAGGGGCCAGTGAGGGATTAGCATTTGGTGATAGGTAACTGGGAGGGAGAGCAGCAGCTCTGCAGAACTCCTGCACAAGCAGATTTACCACACGATTTAACCTTCAGAAATGTTACTGAGAGTGAAAGTGAAAACCAGCAGTGAAGGGGTCCTGAGCCAGCGCAGCAGGGGACCCCCCTTAGGCTGTGAATTAGCAACACCCATAACAGTTTGATACGTGTTTGCAATGACCATATTTCTGCACATTTATAATAATAATCATAATATAGGAGCTAAGATGGAATGTCAGGCTGTGGGTCTGATTTTGAGTGAGTCGGTGTTTTCCGACCCCTGAGCAGAGCCTTGTTTGGGCAGGGGTCGGAATTCTGAGTTGTGCGGTATTTACACGCTGGAATTACAAGGTGTAATAAATCCCTCACACTTTGTTAAATTTTAGCCGGTTAAACCTGTCGGTATTTAACATGGGAAAACAATATTTACCATGACATGCACCTTTTGGTACAATAAGTAAAAAAGAACATATGGTATTCCCCCAAAAAACAGAATAGGTGGTATTTATTGCACCCATAGATTTAAGAGAACTGAACAAGCGGGTTGTGGGGGACAGATTTCTTCTGCCCAATATAAGTAAGGTGGAAAGCATGTTAGGAAGGCACAATACTTTACCACTCTCAATTGAATAGCTGCCTGCCTCCACGTTAGCTCGAGTAAGGAGTCCAAAGACGTAACATCTTTTGTCATGTCATTTGGGATGTTGTGATTTAATTGCACGCCATTTAGTTTGTATTCAGCAGCCTCTGTCTTCCCGATTGATATAGGGAGATGCCACAGATGTGATATTTTTCCAAGACTAGACAAGAAATTTGCAAAGCGAAGGTTTCATTCTTTGCAAACACTCGGGAACAGACTTTATCCAAAGTAAGAGGTGTCCTTGGTTTACTGAAAGAACATGGTCTGATGCATAAAAGAAATGTACATTTTGTTATGGGCAATTTTATTATTTGAGCCATACCATCTCTTTCAAAGGGTTAAGCACAAAGAAACATATTGAAAACTAACAAAGATATTTCTAATCTGTAGCATTGGTAGGAACTGCTTATGTTTTTGAGAATGGCTGAATTTGTTTCTCGTTTCGTGCCAATTTTTGCTGGGAAAACATTAACCATGCATAGTCCTTTTAAGAAAGGAGTAGAGTTTAACTGGACCGGAGAGTGTGGAAAGAAATCTAAAAATGTTAAGAAATGTCTTGTGGGTGCTCAGAGCTTGCACAGTTTTGTTCTGGGATTACCTTTTTCAGTTATTTTTGGTGTCAGCGAAAGAGGCCTGGTGCAGTGCAGAAACAGAAGCAGGGAGATAAGAACGTAGCTAATGTGTATCTCAAGAACAGTACATGGAGCTGAGTATAGAAACTCTACTATTGAAAAGGAAGCATTAGCAGTCTTTTGGGTCAAACAAAAAGTTTGAAAATTCTTGCAGGGGATGCAATTTGAGATGTATTCAGAATCTTAAATCACTTCAGAATGTAGGGTTTAGATGCCTTCACCTCAACAATATACAAATGAACTGTGGCATTAAAAGAGCTTAATTTCGCAGACATTTATATTCAAGGTGTAGGCAATAGGCTGATTGGTCAATAAGGTTGAGGATGAAGGTATAGGAGAGATTGATGCTGTATGGTGTGCTGATGATGAAGTTAAGATGTGTGTGGTTACAGAAGAGTGCATTCAGGAAGATGAATGGAAGGAAGAGTTTGACAGAGATGCTACTTTGACAGAAATTAGAAAGAGGATTTTCCATGAAAAAGACTAGAACTGTCCATGTAATGTGCAGGAGCAAAAGTTTAATAGGCTCAAGTATGAACTGTCTGTCCACAAAGATTTTGTTTCCAGGGGGTCTAAAATAATTCCACAAGAGTCATTGTGGGTACGTTTGTTTGATCTAGCCCATATGGGAAATCCTGGCATGGTATAGACCAGGGTTCTCCAAAGTCGGTCCTGGAGGGATGGATCCATACCAGATTTTTAGCATATCCCATTTAGGTAAATGTAGTTATGTTAAAAATCTGGCATAGATCCAGCCCTCCAAGACCAACTTTGGAGAACCCTGCGATTGACTAAAGAGAGATTAAGATGAATGGCCAGGGATGGACCTTCAAATTGAGCGGAAGGAAGAGACAGTTGGGAATGCAGCCAGCGGGATAAGTTTAAGGGAGTTAGGGATCCTGCCATGGAATGTAGGGAGTTACCTAAGGAGCCATGGGAGAAATTTGCCTTTGACATTTTAGTTCCAATATTATCTGGGTCAGTGTCCATCTATATGCTTGTATTAATAGCATTCCTAGTGGGTTGAGATCTTGGTAGTAAATCAGATAAACACACTATCAGTGACTATATTCTTAAAGAATGTGTTTAGCAGGGAGAGTAATCTTAAGGTCATTTTAATGGACAATGGAATACAGTTGAATTCTAAAGAGATGGAGGAGTTTCCTAAGAGTAGAGATGTGGTGCATAGAAATTATTCTCTGTACCATCCTCAAACCTATAGGGTAGTTGATAGAGTCAACAGGACTCCAAAAAGAGTCAATATAATTGGGCAAAAGTATATGAAGAGATTTGAAGGCAGAGATGTGGAAAAAAGTGGAAGCATACAGGTTCACACCTCATACCACAACAGGAATTCACCTTTTGAGGTATTTCTTTGGAGAAAACCTTGTTCAGTGGAATACCACTCTTGGGTGTTACAACAAACTGAGGAAGTAAAGTGTTCGAAGGGTTATGAAAGAGGCATCAAGAGGATATTTGAAGCGAGAGAGAAAGTGGCACACAAAAAGAGAAAACAATATGATGATGTGAGAAAAGCTGTACGCGATGTCAAGGTGGACGTTGGGGATTTGGTAGTTTTGAAGTCACCTGTTATTCATGGCCACATTTCCAAATTTAGAGATCCATTTAAAAGTATTCAAGCTTTTTCAAAGTGCTGAAAAGTTAGAAGATGGCCTCATATAGAATTTGAATTGATTATTTTTTGTTAAAAAATTATTTTGTTTGGGGTATCAATGTGGTACTCTTTCTGATGTATATATCCTGTGATGTTTTTGTCGGTGTTTGTCTGAAGTAAAGATGTGTAGTATTTCAGTATGCAGTCTAGGGTTTGTAGAATGTTTTTTTGTTCAAGGATTCTTCAGTAGAATGCATTTTGTTACGCTTACTGTTAGAAGAGTTCCGTTGATGCTCTGTGCATTGTGATAAAGGCTGAAATCTTCAGTATTCAAATAAATGCAGTTTTGCTGGAAAATTAAAGAAGGTGGTTTGTAGCTACTTTGGATACCACAGTACCCCACGGAATAGTTATTTACCGGGTGCACAAAATATCACACCTAACATCGACTCACTAATCATCAAGGCCATAATAGTGTACTCTGCTGGTTCATCACTCAGGAAGTGTCGCAGACCATATGGCCATTGACTTTTAATTATACCCATTTTACCATGAAAATATGCAAAAATTCATAATCAAGTAGAAATGACAAACACTCTGAGGGTCTTTACTGGGAATAAATCCTTGTTTTTAATTTCTTTTTTCAAGAATGTTTTGAAGTAGTCATATAATTTCAAATAAAAGGGCAAAAGCGTATAGACAATCTGATCGTCCCAAGATCAAAATAATTTGGTGAAGTGGAAAAACCAACATTGCAATGCATGACTGTTTGTTACAAACCCTGTAACTTTCCGAAGTGCAAAGTGTCCTGCAAAGTAATAATGATCATTTATTTTTCCTCTTTTCACCACCTCCTCATAACAGCAAAGATGTTTTGGCACTGTCTGTGAGCCTCCAAGTACCTTATCAAAAACTAAACAAGTCAAAACTCCTGTGTACTTGACGTCAAGTGTAAGTGTATTTTATAAACATTGAAAAAACAGGTACGGGCCTTGGTGAACTGTCATGAATCTAGGAAACTGGAGGAGGAAAGGAGGGCAAGCTGGCTGCAAAAGAGGAAAGGTGATCTTAGGTTTCATGGGAGGGCTAAAGGTTTTATTTTTATTTATTTATTTAAAAGGTTTTATATAGCGCTGGCTGGACCCAAGGGTATCAGAGCGCTTTACAAGGTTTGGTGATGGAAAATTGCAATATAACATTTGTACAGTGAGGTAGGGAACAAGACAATAAGAAAACATTTAAACAGTACCATTATTAAATGAGGTAAATTGACTAGGAATACATTAGGCAACAACAGGTCATAGATAGCAAGACTAGCATAGTTGGTTAGTGATGAAGAGGGGGGAGGGAGTGAAGGTGGAGGGCGACTGAGGGGAGTGAGGGGTAAGGGGAAAGCAGGTGGGAATAGGTGGGAACTACCAGAAAAATTAAAGGGGGAAAGGTAGTCGTAAATGAAAGATTGAAAGGAGGGGGAGGGGTGACACAATAAGTAGAGGGAACCATATACAGTCGGGGCTGGGGTAAGAATAAGTGTCCAGTGACAAGGAATTTAAGGACCCCAGTATTTGTTGAGAAGGTGCAGCTTGAGGTCTTTTTTGAAGCTGAGGTAGGAGGGGTTGCAACGTAGATCTTTAGGGAGGGAGTTCCAGATGGTAGGCGCGTTTCCGGAGAAAGAGCGTGATTGTGTAGATTTCTTGTTTAACAAGGGAGGGACTAGAACGAGAGCGTTAGTGCTCCTCATTGCTCTAGCACGGCCCGCTTTGTGGAGTTTGTCGGAGAGGTACGATGGGGTGTTTTGATGAAGGGCTTTGTGCGTGATGCAAGCAGTCTTGTAGGTGGATCTGCCTTCAATAGGAAGCCATTTAAGGTCTTTGAGGACGGGGGAGATGTGATCGAACCGCTTACAATCAGTAATAAGCCTGGCAGCGAGGTTAAGAACAGATTTGATTGGGGCTAGGTGGACTTTTGGAGTTCCAGAGAGAATGGCATTACCATAGTCTAGTCTAGACAGGACCAGTGATTGCACCACTAATTTAAAGTCATCAGCAGGGTTTAATTTTCTTGAGATGATGGAGTGTGAAGAGAGCACCTTTGGCCGAATTTTTTATGTGGGGAGAAAGACTGAGGCTCTGGTTAATGCTGATTCTGAGGGATTTAACTGAGTTAGAAATGGAAAGAGAACAGTTGAGAGCTTTGAGGTCAGAGATCCAGTGTTGAATGGGGAGCGAGTTATTTTTAGGAGAGAAAAGAATGATTTCTGTTTTTTAGGGTTGAGTTTGAGGTGGTTATGATGGAACCAGTATTGAATCTTAGTAAAGGCATCATTGAGGCGTAGAACGTCAGCATGGGATTTAATCTTACAATAAAGTTGGGTGTCATCAGCATAGAGGTGGTAACTGATTCTTGCTTGCTTAAGAATGAGGGTGAGGGGTTCCATGAAGAGGTTGAATAGAGTGGGAGAGAGAATAGAACCCTGGGGGACACCCAAGGAGACCGGCAGGGGTTCAGAAAGGCAATCACTGACTTTAATTTTTTGGGTTCTGTGTTGGAAAAAGGAGGTGAACCATTTGAGAACAGCACCATTGAAGCCAAAACGATCTTTGAGAGTATTGAGTAAAGCGGAGTGGTTAACAGTATCAAAAGCAGCAGAGAGGTCAAGGAGAATGAAAAGGGAGGACTCCCCCTTGTCTAGGGAGTGGTGGATGTCATCAATAATGTTGAGCATGGCAGTTTCAGTGCTGCAGCCCTTTCGAAAGCCTGACTTTAATGCGTCCAAGAGGTTGAATGAGTCAATGTGTTTATCCAGGTTGCATGATTGATGACTGGAGTGGTGGTACTATAGACAGGAGGGAGGACTGATGCACCACGATTAAGTGTTGGTTATGCTAGGGTGTCAATTGTGCACAATAAATCATCTGATATTGTTTACAAGCGCAATATTTGAATTTTCCTATTGTTTAAGTGTTGCTTATTCTGGGTGGGTAGTCCGTGTTGAGCTAGTAATCATGATTGATCTGCATTAGCTGTCATCTGGTCTCCAGATAACAGATCTCTCTACACTGTAGTATGGTTAAGCATGCAACATGGGAGTATGATCTCATGCAATTTTGGCGTGTGATTGTAATATTGCTATAGGGTATGTATGGACCAGACATGGCTTGAGAATAACATATGTATGGCCAGTTGAAGAACCTCATTCCTATATTTGGAATATATGACATTACAACGCATGCAATTACAGTGCATGCTTTTACAACGCAGTCAAAATCATTATAGAAAACATATTGAATAGATTATAGTGACAGAGACCTTGAAAACATGAAATCTTCAGGGAAAAGATTTCAGATTAAGGAATTGTTGACTACACTCAGAAAATGGGGTGAGTTGGAATAATGGGAAGGCAGATGGGCTAAAAAGAAGGAAACAAAGAGAATGGCTATGCCAATGTATCCGATGTTTGAAGGAAAGGAAGAAAAATCAGGAAGAAAAATACTTCCTATGAGAGAGGTGCCTGGAGGAGGTTATGTTCATGTTCCATGGACAAGGCCAGACATATTGTCTTTTACAAATGATTTTCAGAAACTGACAGAAAAACCTGTCGAGTGGTACAAGCAAGTAGAGAGATTTGTCAAGGTTTCAAAGTTTTGTTGCAGGATTTGATTACCTTATTTGATATTGTAGTCCCAGTTGATTTATGGACTGAATGCAAAATTGCTGTAGATTGCCTTGAGACGGAGCCTGCTAGAGACCCATGAACTGGTGCTCCGTCACCTGAGGTAATGAAATAGAATCAAGTCATTACATACTTGAAAGGGAAAATCTCTCCAAAGGAAATTGATTGGGTAAAAATTGACAAGACAACACAGGAGCTAAAGGAGACAGTGCATGCATATTGTGAAAGGCTTCTACGGGCATTCAAACAGTACAGTGGAATGGAAAACGTGACCGGGAAGGATATGAGACATTTTGTGTATCGGTTTGTGTACGGATTAAGACCTGAAATTAGTGCTATGATACAACAACATTTTATTTGCTGGCAGAGCAAAACGATAGATGAAATTCTCTGATATGCTAAGTATTGTTGAGATGAGCGGGATTCCAAGCATAAGAAATTGAAAGAGAAGTTGATGTTAGCTCAAATTGGGGCAGCAAAGAAAGGTTACATGGGTGTAGGTGGAGGTTGTGAAATTGTGGTACAAGGAAATGGTCAAGCAAATTCGGGAATGTGAGGATAAGCAGGTGGACAACATTTGGCTAAACAGTATCAACATGCATGGTGTCTTCCCATGCCTCTCCTACACACATGCATTTTCTTATTAAACTCTCTTTTACCATCAAAGACTCTATCACAAGAATAGGCACAAACAGCATAGTTCCAACTTACACTACTGCAGAAAATCAAGATGCTCCCTTCTGTGAACTCCAGGCCCTTAGCCGAAGGCATCGTCCTATCACACTTACATAGAGGCAAAGCACTACTAACTGGTCTTCCAGGGACGTCATTAATATCAATCAAAGCCATTCTTAATGCAGTGACTTGACTATTCAGCAATTCAAGAAATTTCAAGGACATCTCCTCTATCTTGAAATAAATCCATTATTTCCACCCAAAATCCATTTAAAATGATGCTCTGACAGTGGTGGCTGGTTAACTTTTAAGGTTGTTGGTGCTGAGGAGTTCTCAGATCTCAATCAAAAAGCAGAAATCCATGTGTAAACATGCTCGCACACACTCATATCCTCCCATTCACAAGCACACACGCACATACTCAGACACGCTCACACCCACTCATTTACAAGCGCACATGAGTACATACTCACATGTGCATACTCTCCCCCATTCATTCATGTGCATCACCCCCAAACATTTAGCATCCACTTTCCTGGCAGACCATGGTGGTGAAAAGGGCCCTGTACTGAGGATAACACTGGTGGGTGGCAGAAAGTGGAAGCTGTGGGCAGCAAAAGCATGAAGGCCCAGGAGGGAGCTGGAATCTTCAGCTAGGCAGCGGGGAGCCATGTTAGCTAAAGATCCTGATGCATCCTCTCCTTGCCTAACCTTGTAAAGAATTAGCGAATGGAAGGGGGCCTTTCCAAACTCTTCAAAGGGTAGAGTGGAGCGACCCTTGACCTTGCCAGGTAGGTCGCTCCCCCACCACACAGCTCCGCCTGTGTTGTCTGCCCGCTGCTTCTGCAGGTAAGATCGCCCTCCGCTTGTGGCCCCGGTGCCCGTATTTTCTGCTTGTCTCCCCATTTTCCTTTCTGTGCCCCTCGCTGCCCCATTGTCGTTGTGCCCGTGATTTTGTCTGCTTTTCTCCCCTTTTTCCTTCTGTGCCCCTCGCTGCCCCATTGTCGTTGTGCCCGTGATTTTGTCTGCTTTTCTCCCCTTTTTCCTTCTGTGCCCCTCGCTGCCCCATTGTCGTTGTGCCCGTGATTTTGTCTGCTTTTCTCCCCTTTTTCCTTCTGTGCCCCTCGCTGCCCCATTGTCGTTGTGCCCGTGATTTTGTCTGCTTTTCTCCCCTTTTTCCTTCTGTGCCCCTCGCTGCCCCATTGTCGTTGTGCCCGTGATTTTGTCTGCTTTTCTCCCCTTTTTCCTTCTGTGCCCCTCGCTGCCCCATTGTCGTTGTGCCCGTGATTTTGTCTGCTTTTCTCCCCTTTTTCCTTCTGTGCCCCTCGCTGCCCCATTGTCGTTGTGCCCGTGATTTTGTCTGCTTTTCTCCCCTTTTTCCTTCTGTGCCCCTCGCTGCCCCATTGTCGTTGTGCCCGTGATTTTGTCTGCTTTTCTCCCCTTTTTCCTTCTGTGCCCCTCGCTGCCCCATTGTCGTTGTGCCCGTGATTTTGTCTGCTTTTCTCCCCTTTTTCCTTCTGTGCCCCTCGCTGCCCCATTGTCGTTGTGCCCGTGATTTTGTCTGCTTTTCTCCCCTTTTTCCTTCTGTGCCCCTCGCTGCCCCATTGTCGTTGTGCCCGTGATTTTGTCTGCCTTTCCCCCCCAGTTCCTTTCTGTGCCCCCGCTGCCTCTCGCCATTCCCGCCGCTGCGTCCCCTGCGGCCCCGCCCCCCTGACTGCCCATTCGCTGCCCCTGCCTCCCGCCTCCCAGCTGCTCCTCCCTCCCACCTCCCCATAAATGGCGGCCGCTGCGCGGTGAGGAGAGCGACCCTTGACCTTGCCAGGTAGGTCGCTCCCCCACCACACAGCTCCGCCTGTGTTGTCTGCCCGCTGCTTCTGCAGGTAAGATCGCCCTCCGCTTGTGGCCCCGGTGCCCGTATTTTCTGCTTGTCTCCCCATTTTCCTTTCTGTGCCCCTCGCTGCCCCATTGTCGTTGTGCCCGTGATTTTGTCTGCTTTTCTCCCCTTTTTCCTTCTGTGCCCCTCGCTGCCCCATTGTCGTTGTGCCCGTGATTTTGTCTGCTTTTCTCCCCTTTTTCCTTCTGTGCCCCTCGCTGCCCCATTGTCGTTGTGCCCGTGATTTTGTCTGCTTTTCTCCCCTTTTTCCTTCTGTGCCCCTCGCTGCCCCATTGTCGTTGTGCCCGTGATTTTGTCTGCTTTTCTCCCCTTTTTCCTTCTGTGCCCCTCGCTGCCCCATTGTCGTTGTGCCCGTGATTTTGTCTGCTTTTCTCCCCTTTTTCCTTCTGTGCCCCTCGCTGCCCCATTGTCGTTGTGCCCGTGATTTTGTCTGCTTTTCTCCCCTTTTTCCTTCTGTGCCCCTCGCTGCCCCATTGTCGTTGTGCCCGTGATTTTGTCTGCTTTTCTCCCCTTTTTCCTTCTGTGCCCCTCGCTGCCCCATTGTCGTTGTGCCCGTGATTTTGTCTGCTTTTCTCCCCTTTTTCCTTCTGTGCCCCTCGCTGCCCCATTGTCGTTGTGCCCGTGATTTTGTCTGCTTTTCTCCCCTTTTTCCTTCTGTGCCCCTCGCTGCCCCATTGTCGTTGTGCCCGTGATTTTGTCTGCTTTTCTCCCCTTTTTCCTTCTGTGCCCCTCGCTGCCCCATTGTCGTTGTGCCCGTGATTTTGTCTGCTTTTCTCCCATTTTCCTTCTGTGCCCCTCGCTGCCCCATTGTCGTTGTGCCCGTGATTTTGTCTGCTTTTCTCCCCTTTTTCCTTCTGTGCCCCTCGCTGCCCCATTGTCGTTGTGCCCGTGATTTTGTCTGCTTTTCTCCCCTTTTTCCTTCTGTGCCCCTCGCTGCCCCATTGTCGTTGTGCCCGTGATTTTGTCTGCTTTTCTCCCCTTTTTCCTTCTGTGCCCCTCGCTGCCCCATTGTCGTTGTGCCCGTGATTTTGTCTGCTTTTCTCCCCTTTTTCCTTCTGTGCCCCTCGCTGCCCCATTGTCGTGCCCGTGATTTTGTCTGCCTTTCCCCCCATTTCCTTTCTGTGCCCCCGCTGCCTCTCGCCATTCCCGCCGCTGCGTCCCTGCGGCCCCGCCCCCTGACTGCCCATTCGCTGCCCCTGCCTCCCGCCTCCCAGCTGCTCCTCCCTCCCACCACCCCATAAATGGCGGCCGCTGCGCGGCCGCGCTGGTGGCGCGCCGAAGGCGCGCCTAAGGCAAGCCCGTCTACGCCCGTCCGCGACTGGACCGCGCCCAGCGCCAGAACCCCTGGATCCCACCGATGCAACACCACTCGACGGACCTACGACGCCGCCACACTCACCGCACTCAATGCCGGCCGGAACCCTGCCTGCTACCAAGCCTCACCGAGACGCACCCACGGACCCTTCACCTGCCAAACCTGCCGATTCACCTGCCCCCAGACGTGCACCACCTCCGCCAAGTCGAGCACCAGCAGCAACCACCTGAAATGCATCCTGCTGAACACCCGCTCCGTCCACAGGCACGCCGTGGAACTCTGGGACCTGCTCGACGCAACAGCACCGGACATCGCCTTCCTCACCGAAACCTGGATGAACGCCTCCTCAGCGCCCGACATCGCCATAGCCATCCCGGACGGATACAAGATCACCCGGAGGGACCGCGTCAACCAGACGGGAGGAGGCATCGCCATCGTACACAAGAACACCATCCGCATCTCGACTAACTCCGACGAGACCTTCACCGCCGCCGAACACCTACACTTCCAGATACACACTGACCCCAAGACCACCCTCCGAGGCACCCTCATCTACAGACCCCCGGGACCACGCACACTATTCAGCGAAGACATCGCAGACTTCATCAGCCCGCACGCCATGCCCTCCGCCGACTACATCCTCCTAGGGGACCTCAACTTCCACCTGGAGAACAACAACGACAGAAACACCACCGCCCTGCTGGACAACCTCGCCAACCTCGGACTCAAGCAACTGGTGAACACGCCCACCCACTACGCCGGCCACACGCTTGACCCCGTCTTCTCGTCCAGCAAGCACATCTCCTTCAGCCACGCCACCGGACTCCACTGGACCGACCACAGCTGCGTCCACTTCAGCTTCAGAAAGACTGCGACCCACCACCACCCGCAACAGGCTCCCCGCCGGAGCTGGAGCAAGATCACCGCCGAGCAGCTCACCGCCTCCCTCAGCCAGAACACACCCACCAACACAACGGACCCAAACGAAGCAGCCAGCAACCTCGCCAAGTGGGTGACCGCCTGCGCCGACGACCTCGCACCACTAAAAAACCCTCCCAGCAGACCCGGAAGCAAGAAAACCCCTTGGTTCACCAACGAACTCAAGGAATCCAAGAAGAACTGCCGCACTCTCGAGAAAACCTGGCGACTCGACCAGACCACAGACAACAGGACCGCCCTCAAGCACGCCACCCGCAAACACCACCAGCTGATCCGTGCCACCAAGAAGTCGGCACTCAAAGAACGACTGGACAACAACGCCCATGACAGCAAGGAACTTTTCAGCATCGTCAAAGAGTTCTCCAACCCCAGCGCCGGAAACAACGACATCACCCCCTCGCAAGACCTCTGCAACTCACTCTCCGCGTTCTTCCACCGCAAGATCACCGACATACATAACAGCTTCGACGCACAAACCACGCACCCTACCGCCGAACCAACGCCCGCCACCACCACCCTCTGCAACTGGACCCCGATCAGCACCGAAGACACCACCCGCACGATGAACTCCATCCACTCCGGATCACCAACCGACCCCTGCCCACACCACGTCTTCAACAAAGCCGACGCCACCATCGCACCCCATCTCCGGGACATCATCAACTCCTCCTTCCACACCGCCACCTTCCCGGAGAGCTGGAAGCACGCCGAGCTTACCGCCCTCCTGAAGAAACCAACGGCGGACCCCACCGACCTCAAGAACTACCGTCCCATCTCGCTCCTTCCGTTTCCGGCCAAAGTCATCGAGAAGACCGTCAACAGACAGCTTGCCGCCTTCCTCGAGACGAATGGATCCCTCGACCCCTCGCAGTCCGGGTTTCGGGCCAACCACAGCACCGAGACCGCCCTTATCGCAGCCACCGACGACATCAGAACCCTAACCGACAACGGGGAAACAGCTGCCCTCATCCTCTTGGACCTCTCTGCGGCGTTCGACACCGTCTGCCACCGCACCCTAGTGAAGCGCCTCAGCAACATCGGAATCCGAGAGAAAGCACTGGAATGGATCATCTCGTTCCTCGCCGGAAGAACCCAGAGAGTCCGCCTCCCCCGTTCAGATCCGAAGCCACCGAAGTCATCTGCGGCGTTCCACAAGGATCTTCACTCAGCCCAACCCTCTTCAACGTCTACATGAGCCCCCTCGCAGCCATCGCACGCCAACACAACCTCAACATCATCTCCTACGCCGACGACACCCAGCTGATCCTCTCCCTCACCAACGACCCCACCACCGCCAGAGCCAACCTACACGACGGGATGAGAGACGTCGCCGACTGGATGAGGAACAGCCGCCTCAAACTGAACTCAGACAAGACGGAAGTCCTCATCCTGGGCTCATCACCCTCCGCCTGGGACGACTCCTGGTGGCCCCCGGCCCTGGGCACCGCGCCCAAGCCAACGGACCACGCACCCAACCTGGGCTTCATCCTGGACTCCTCCCTGTCGATGACCAGACAAGTCAACGCCGTCTCATCTTCATGCTTCAACACCCTGCGCATGCTCCGCAAGATCTTCAGATGGATCCCCACTGAAACCAGGAAGACCGTCACCCAGGCACTCGTCACCAGCCGACTGGACTATGGGAACACCCTCTACGCCGGAACCACAGCCAAACTTCAAAAGACTCCAGCGCATCCAGAACGCCTCCGCACGACTCATCCTGGACATCCCCCGACACAGCCACATCACCGGACACCTGAAAGACCTGCACTGGCTCCCCGTCAGCAAGAGAATCACGTTCAGACTCCTCACCCACGCACACAAGGCCCTCCACGACCTGGGCCCAAAGTACCTCAACGACCGCATGACCTTCTACACGCCCACACGCCAGCTACGATCAACCAGCCACGCCCTCGCCACCGTACCACGCATCCGCAGAACCACCGCCGGAGGAAGATCCTTCTCCTACCTGGCAGCCAAGACCTGGAACTCCCTCCCCACTCACCTTCGGCGAACCCAGGACCATCTCTCCTTCAGGAAGCAGCTCAAGACCTGGCTGTTCGAGCAGTAACTTACCCCCTCCCCCAGCGCCTTGAGACCCTCCCGGGTGAGTAGCGCGCTCTATAAATGCCGTGATTGATTGATTGATTGATTGATTGATTGAGTGGGTCACTGAGACTTGCTGATCCCACCCCCTTTGGGATGGATTGGGAAAGGGTAGTGTGAGACTTCTCTGATTGATAATATGCCCCGGGCACGTAAACCCCAGGAGCTTAAACCAACAGCGCCCTGGCTGACTTTATCTGTCATATTGCTGTGTATCATCCGGCAGGGCTCTCTACAGGGTTTGGCCTGGCAATGTGTAGCGTGTGCCTCAACACATGAAATGTGCCAGGCTGCATGAACCTGACGTGACGAGTGCCTGTCAGGCTGAACTTTATTAACCCTAAGAGGCACTCATCATGCACTAGAAGAATGGGGAGTGTGGATCCCCGATTGCCACACTAACAAGTCATCACTTCCGTATGATTTGCAAGGCATGCCATTTGAGTAAACCTGACTACTTTGCCCCTCATCTCAATGTTCACATTTGAGAACCACATGCATGACAAGAAAAGCAGCTGTCTCAGCCAATCACATCTGTTTTGCAAATCAAAAAAGGATCTTGAATCGTCAGTTTTCAAACCATTATTATTCGAAAATGTTAAAAAACAATTCCGCCCATTTTATTTTGTGTAAATGTATTTTAACAGTTTTTGCTGCAGCAGAGACCAAAAAGTCCTTTAGTGCTTAAATTGGGACCTGCGACTTTAGAGCACCCCAAATGATTGTCTCTCCTCAAGATGAGATAGATGTGTGAAGTGTTTATCAATTTTTGTGTGGAGTTGTCAGATGGTTCCGAAGTTATTAGGAAATCAAAAAAGCTATTTCCCATGGATGTCTCCATTACAAAAATATGTTGTTTTGTCTTCAAAGGGTTACATGAATTTTTCCCTTGACTTAACGTGGATCATTGGACTCTTGAAGAGTCCGCAAATTCGCACAATCTAATTGGCTGACATCAACTAAAAAGTATTGTTGCACTGGCCATTACAGTGTGTTGAAAAAGTGTCAGGGGAGCTCTGGTCAAGCAGGAAGAGAATCCCCTGAACCCATGGAGAATGTGGCAATCCTGGTAAGGAGGCAGTAGAGCACTACTAGTTGAGTGGGAAAGGGGTTACATGTGGTCTGACCTGCAGCCAGGCTATGAGCCTAAAAGCTGTGTACACTTGATTTGGTGTCAGGGGAACTTTCACAGGACCTGACTGGAGGCCAGGCAATGTACCCAGAGCCCATTGGACACATCCATTTGGACCGTTTGGGGGGTGAGTTATGGTGTTCATATTAGGAATGTGAGTTATTGTTTGCGTTGCTAAACATAACTGGGCTATTTAAGTGGGTGTATTGGTTTTATTTCATAACCTTAACTTCAATATAACTGTGTGTTTTAAGGAAATGTCTGACTTTTTAAAAAAACATTGCTTAATGTGTTACTAGGAAAAGATACCATAACTTACATGTAATACAGTTTTTTTGTGATTTTGTTTATATACTACATCTGCCTTCTATGCATCCAACTCCCACTGTGCACAGCCTTCAGCCACGCGCACAAATGGTTGGCAGCATGGCATGGTCTTTAGCCAAGCCTTTAGCCTGACTTCTTGAGCACCCACCACCGACTGCATATGACTTTCAGCCATGAGCAGCAGGTTGTCATATCACACTCTTCAGCACATTAACACCTCCCTAATCATTCAGGTATTTGTAGGATGAAAGTACTAGTGCTAATATGCTGAATGCTGAGGAGTGTGCTGCCAGAATGTGCAATGCCTAAATATAATGGGCTGTGTGAGATATTGGGTTGTTGGTTGACTGGGGTGTGAGCAACAGACACAACAGCCACAATCCCTTGCAGGGTGAACGACAAAATGTCATAAAATTAACAGGTGCTTAACTGTGGGTAACCTGGCACAAACAGTAATCAGAGGCAATGCGTGTAAACTATTTATCCAGCACAAAAACAGTAATAAAGTGAAAACACAAGAAAAATCCAAAACCAAATTTGAAAAATAGAGTACATTTTAAAGAAATATTTGACACCAAAAATTACAAAAATCCATTCAGTGGAACCAGAGTTATGAATTTAAGGTTCAAAATAGCACGAAAAAGTTCAAAGCGCCAACCACAGACATCTAGTGGCATGAGACCTGGTCAAAGTCTTGAGTTAATACTGACTAAGATGGAGTGCAGTTCGTATACAAGAAGTGCAAGAACTACTGAAACAGATTTTCTGTTGCGGAGAAGAGTGTAGCGGGAGAAGCTGCAATTCGACCAGCGATGCACCTTGGGCGGATAGGTAAGCAGGTAGGTCCTGGTCTCCTCCTGGTTCTCAGAGCACTTTTTGGCCAAATTATGCCTAAGTCCTTAGTTTGGGAATTTGGCCATCTGGGCAAATTTAGTACCACAACCAAGCTTCCAGAACTGGTGGGACACCTCTCAGGGTTTCAGGACTCACTCAGGCTCGGTCCAGGCGTGGGTTCAAGATGGTAGTAGCCTTTAATGTCCCTGTGGCCCTGAACAGCAGACCAGCAAACTAGCCCTTGGTAGTGAAAAATTAATTCAGGAGTTTTCCACTACCAGGACATGTAAAGCGTAAAAGTACATGTCCAACCTTTTAATTACACTGCACCCTGCCCTATGGGCTACCTAGGGTCTACTTTAGGGGTGACTTATATGTAATAAAAGGGGAGTTTAAGGCTTGGCAAGGGGGTTTAAATGCAAAGTCAACATACATGGCAGTTTAACACTGCATTCAGGCTGCAATGGCAGTCCTGGGCCATGTT
This sequence comes from Calotriton arnoldi, assembly GCA_963921515.1. Classification (NCBI taxonomy): domain Eukaryota; kingdom Metazoa; phylum Chordata; class Amphibia; order Caudata; family Salamandridae; genus Calotriton; species Calotriton arnoldi. The sequence goes on from CAWUFW010001510.1 coordinate 102,341, forward strand.
TTAAGGTGCTACTTAAGTGGGTGGTACAATAAGTGTTGCAGGCCCACTGGTAGCATTTCATTTACTGGCCTTGGGTATATGGTATACCACCCTCAGGGGACCTAAATGTAAAATAAATATACCTATTGGGTATAAGCCAATTTAACCATGTTTTAGGGAGAGAGCACAAGCACTTCAGCACTGGTTAGCAGGGGTAAAATGCACAGAATCCTAGGGCCAAAGAAAACGAATTCAGCAAAAAGTGAAGGTAAAAGGCAAAAGGTTTGGGGGTGACCCTGCAGAGAGGGCCAGGTTAAGCAAGCTAACTAAGACCTCTGCATGTTCACCTAATTTCCTGGCTGATATCAAACCAAAATTGATTAAAGGAACATCATAGTGGTGCCTTCACCCCAGAAAAGGTATGAATACTTGTATCTGGTGATTAGTAATGAACATGGTGGACCTGAATCATAAATAAAGACAGAAAATTACAGGCCGAGATCTCTGCCTCTGTTGGGCATAAATTTCAGACTTTCTGGAACTCATAACTATTCCCAGGGGCACATCTGTAAAGCAATGCAGGTGTATGTTTTGAGTAATACTTCTAGGAAAGTCATGTAACATTCCCAGCAATATCTTATTCCCTTTGTGCAGAGTTGTCCATAGCAGAGCACTCCAGAAAGGGGAACTAGGGTCCCTTGTGCAAATGCATATTTTTTGCTCTCTATACAGAAAGTATTTTCCCTGTGGAGGAACCACTTCCCCTACACCCTGAGGAAATATGGAGGTGATCTATTCCCCTTCCCACACTGAAAAGCGATTTAGCCGAACCCTTGGCCGGAGTAAAAATCCTTCCATTTATATGGTGGAAACTTCTGAGGCTTCCGCAGGTCCAGTAGTGAACTGAAGAGTTTGTGTCTCAGGGCCTATTTTTATTACCCTGGTGCCCTCCTTCTGGAAGGTGGGAGAAGCTTCTAGACAATGGCTTTGAAGTGCATGGAATTTCCTGACTCCCCTGCCCTGGCTCCATGCTGGTGCAGTGACAATGTGGAGGTATTAAGTCATTTATGTGGAGGCAGAGCACTCCCTATTCAGTTTAAAGTGGGGCTGTGCTCAATTCCGCCCCATCCTGCTAGCAGCCGGTCCATCCATGCACACCTAATACCTCTATTGTGTGACTGTCTGGGAGAAAATCACAATGTCTAACTGTCAGTTACACCCAGTCATGTGAGCCAGGCCGGCTGCAGGCACAAAGGGCTGACGGCAAAAAAACGGCAACTTACTAAAAGTAGCATTTTTAAAATTGTAATAAAAAACACTGCCAGCTTTGAGTTCTGGCCTCCCATGTTTTTCATTACAATTCCAAAGACACCATTACATAGCTACCTGCTCCCAAATGGAAATTACAGCTTATTAAATGTAATAAGGAATACCCTATTGGAGGGTAAGCATCACAGTAGTGATAAACAAATGTAGGAGTTTTTCACACAACAGCATGTAAAACTTAAGAGTACATGTCCAATCTTTTAATTACACAGCACCTTGCCCTGTGGGCTACCTAGGGCCATCCCTTAGGTGTGACTTATATGTACTAAAAGGGGAGTTGAAGGCTTAGCAAGGGGGTTTTAATGCCATGTCAACATGGCAGTTTAAAACTTCACTCACGCTGAAATGGCAGGCCTATGACATGTGTTAAAGTGATACTTAAGTAGGTAGCACAATAAGTGCTGCAGGCCTACCAGTAGCATTTAATTTACAGCCCCTAGGTGTATAGTGTACCACTCTACACTGGACTTATAAGTAATCAATCAGGTGTAAGCCAATCAAATCAGTTTTAGGGGAGTGAGCACACACACTTTAGCACTGGTTAGCAGTGGTAAAGTGCACAGAGTCCTAAGGCCAACAAAATAAATTCAACAAAAAGGAGGAGGAGACGTAAAATGTTTGGGGAAGACCACCCTAAGACTTGCAGGTCTAACAATTTAAATAAACAGTATTTACTGAGCCGAATTGGGACTGTAAAATTATAACAGAATTACTGGTGGATTTCACAAAGGCTGTGTAGCACAAGGCTCTCCCTTGTAAACTTAACTCATTTGCAAAATGAGTGGGAATTAAAACCAGTCACTGGATAACTCAAGTCATATAAATGTAAAGCTCCAAAGCTCACGATCTGTATTTTAAAAATAAATAAAAGAGATGCTTATAAATATCAAACGTATGACATCTGCAGATTTGGCTTAGGTCAAGTCAAAAGTTTGATGGGACAACTTAAAGCTTATGGCATACATCTATGACTCACAGGTTACATTTGTTTTCACAACCAAACAGAAAATATGTTTACAAACACGGCAACCCAGTTTGCATGATCATACACATGACTTTCTTACAGAGAATTTGCCCACCGGCTCTCCACAGCACCCACATCGTTACCAACTTTGCAACACTCATTAAATGCAACAATTTTACTTTCTGTGGTAAACACAATCTGCAGATACAGGGCACTTCTGTTGGTACTTGGATGGCTCTATCTTATGCAAACATCTTCATAGGCTAACTATAAGGCCATTTACTTGCTACTGCCAATGCCAATCCCCTTTTGTAGCTAAGAAACATTAATAGTATATTTCTAGCATGGAATGCAGGAAGTAAAAACCTGGAGGGATTTACCACATACATCAATAGAAACCATTCTATCATCAAATTCATCAATAGCACTACCATGAACAAGTTTAATGTCCCTTTTCTTGATGAGCAAATCTGAATTTAGAAACAATTAATCAGTAATAATGCAGTCTGGGATAATGCAGTCTGATTAGAATGCCTCCCAAATCTTACTATACTTCTTTAGGCAGCATCTAGCAGATGGCCCTCTGTAATCTAATGCTTACACCTCACTAACATCCCACCACTATTCCCTAAAGGAGATGAGATCCTCGTGTTTTACAAGCATTTGCTATTAAATTTGTTGCTATGGTGACTGCATACAATGCCATAAGCCTTTCATTGTCCCTAAAAATTATAGTGTTGGTATTTCTACATTTTGCATTTCCTGTCATTAAACTAATAGAGCTAATATATGATCCCAGTGCACAGGGAGGCTGGGTATGAAGCAATCATATCTAGCCTTTCAGCTGAATGTTCTAAATATCTGGAGCACAACCCTAGATTCAGTGGTTTCCAATTGGTAATCCTGTCAGGAGTTATATTAATCTTGACAACAGCCCGGTACTGAAGGGCATTTACACATACAGGAATTATTACTTTCTGCATATTTAATAGAGCTCTCCTAATAAATTCTGGATCTTTTGGAGTCCCAGTCCACTTGGATAACTTCTCAGCCCATCTCCTCGTATCATACTGTCTTTCCTTCATTAACCTGTTGTAAAAACCTGTTATATTTAAAGGTGCTATTTGATAGAAAGATTTGATTGATGGTGAATCGTGTACCAAAGCTTGTTTTTGGCTTATGTAGAACTTGCTAAGATGATTGTAGTAGGAATATCGAATTCAGAGTATCGAACAAGCAGAATTTTGTTACAACAATATCGAGGGACAAAATATCGACACGTAAGTACACAAAGGGAGGTAAGGATTTACTATTCTTAACTACACCTCTAGGTATCTTGAAGATATATATATATATATATCACCAAGGTATGTGTATGTGAAGTTAGGTATAGAAAATGTATAGAAACTTAGGGGCATATTACCAAGTCCTTATCGCCACCACAACGTCACTTTTTGTGACATTGTGGTGGCGATAGGGTCAGCGCCCTATTATCAAGGCAGCGTTAAACCACATAACGTTAAGTGGCTTAACGCTGCCTTGGTAATAGTGCCCCTTTCACGCTAAACTTAGCGTGAAAGGGGCGTGCAGTGGTTGTTGCGGTGGGCGTACCACCGCAACATCCATTCACTTCGACGCTGCCACCTATTATCAAGAGAGGCGATAATAGGTGGCAGCGCAGAACTTAAGACCAGGAAAATCCTGGTCTTAAGGTGGCGATACAAGGAGAAATGCTTCATTTCTCCTCGTTTTTGCTTTTCCATGTGTGCTGCCTTGTGCAGCACACATGGAAAAAGCAAAATGCTAAGGTTTGTTTATGTACAGGAAGGTGTCCCTTCCTGTACATAAACAAACCTTTTAAAATGCCATTTTGTAACTTACATGTGTGCTGCATGAAGCAGCACACATGTAAGTTACAAAATGGCATTTCAGGTTTGTTGATGTACAGGAAGGCACACCTTCCTGTACATAAACAAACCTCCCTGCTCTCAGACACCCTTGCACTCTGGTACAAGGGTGCCTGCGTTGGCGTTAAGTCGTGAGACTTAGCGCCATCGCAGGGGGAAACGGCGGGCTGCACCATATCCTTGGTAATATGGTGCAGCCTTGCGTTTCCAAAGTGGCAATGAGAGGGGTTAAGCCAAGGAGCCTAACGCCTCTCACCGCCACTTCCTAGATAATATGCCCCTTACTTTTCAATATATTGTCCCTCGATATTGTTGTAATGAGTTTCTGTTCCGTTGACATGCGGAATTCTATATTCTCAGCGTACACTGCTAAAGCAATCTCTATACTGCAAATACTTTTAAACGGCTGAATGGAGAAGTCTAAATTCTCCTTTGGTGCTATCTAAATATTTTAAGACCTCATCTTGAATAAAATCTGATGTTGTTATGACTCATAGCTTTTGCTAGAAAAGGCAAAATGATTCACTGATGATCAGTGATGTCACGGTATTCCCCTTATGGAATACTTGTGGCTCGTGCTGGAGGTATTTTCAGACACCCTTTGATCGCGACCCTTATGTTGTAATAAAGAAACAATGGTCAGTTCATACAGTTCATATTTCAGAAGACCATCATTAGAACTAGTTTTTGAGCATAGTAGCTGACTGCCGGTTGATGCCCACTGCATGCGTCTGCTGCAAAAACACACAGGAGCATGCAGCTGTAGAGGATTTTACCTGACATCACCGCCCACCTTTCCCTGCCACCCAACAGGACACCCTAAGAAGGAACAACTTGGTAGCAGCAAAAAATCTAGGGCCCAATTCACAAAGGTAAACTGAGACGAAAGTCTAACTTTACGACTTTCGGTATTCACAAAGGGCATTTACGAATAGTAAAGTTAGACTTTTGTCTCAGTTAAACTTAAGTTTAGGTCTTAAGTTTAACTGAGAGTAAAAGTCCTTAGTCTCAGTTAAACTTCAGACCAAAACTTAAGTTTAACTGAGACAAAAGTCTAACTTTACTACTCGTAAAAGCCCTTTGTGAATACTGAAACCCTAAAGTTAGACTTTCATCTCAGTTTACCTTTGTGAATCGGGCCCCTATGCTATTAATGAGCCAATTCAGGGAGTTGTCCTAGCAAAAGAAAATCCGGTAACAGGCTGATGGGGTGTGTTCTAACTGCCTAAATAGTTGCCAAACATAGCAGTGAAGACTGACAAGTTAACACATTATGACAAGGAATTACAGTGAAAAAAAAACTACCAGCAGATTTAGAATTGACACTTTTTAAATATATTCAATCGCAAAATATCCCATAACTAGGGTTTGCCTCAGTACCCCTATCCACACATCTTGTGGCAGTACCCATCAGGCATAGGTTATCATATGTTGTCGTACCCTCTGATAAGGTGCCCATGCCCGCAATAACCACTGGTTGTAGCACGTGGCTGTACCAAGCAGGCATATGGCATGGATTTTGGCCATGCTCAGTCTGCAACGCCGTTAGATGTTCTGAGGTACCATTCTGGAAGCAAGAGGTTGGAATCTGCAGGAGATTCCGTCATTGTCCTGAAACCCTGCGCTGCTGTTTTGCATGGAGGCATATCACCACGTCATAAAAGTATCCCACTTTTGACTACGTCATTGGTTTTGTGTTTCCAACGACTGAACTTAAGTTATCCAGACTATTACCACACATCGTCAATAGCCAATTTGGGAATGATCTCTAAAACGTTTCCTCTTTTTCACAGTTTGTTGAAGTTTACTGCACCCAGATGCACCAATTTGAATGCTTCCTGTAAGGGAACATCAGAATCGTAGCGAACAAATGATAAATATATATATAACGTTTTTTTCCTTAAAAAAGGCTGCCATAATAGTGCCCTTGAAACTGACAGACGTTTTGGCTTCTCATCGACATCTTGGAATGGAACACCTCTTCATCCTGACAGCTCAATCTAAGAATAGATATCAGATCACACAGGCTCATAATCACAGGCTAATGAAATATGTTTTCTTGAGCGTGGGCTGCTTCCTGATCCGTTATCCACATTTATTCCTTGGCCAGGTTTCAACAAAAGCAAGCACGCCAACTTATCTTTCATATTAATTGAACTGCAAGTACTGACTTCTCAGCAGCAGTGCGCAAGACTGGAGAAGACATGGCCGGTAAACCTACCATAAAACGGAAGTAGACATTCTTCCAAAGCCTATGAACAATCAACTAAGGCAGAGGAGTCTCGCCCCAAAAGGAAAAAATAAAATTATGATAACGCATTGTTATTATCCTTTTATTTTTCCGTGGCTCAGCTGGTTAGGGACGGGCGGGGCTGGGCTGTTACGGAGGAGCGGGAGAGGAGTGGTGAGCACTCTCTTAAGTGCGCATGACGGTTTGGCCGGCCATCTTGGGCTGGCCAAACTGTCATGTGCACTCAGCATGTTCTCCACCAGGCTGTACTTTACAGCCTGGGTGGAGAACATGCACAGCCTCCCAGCCCCTGTCTGAGCAATGAACCACAGCGCTTAGACCAATCACACTGCTGCTGTAATGCTGCATCATGATTGGCTAGGGGATTCTGGGAGACTGTGTGCTTCCTGCTGCCGGAGAAGAGAAGAGGACAGAGGAGAGGCGGCGGACATTGGTATCCAGGTAAGTGCTTTTCTTTTTTTTATTCCCCGCTCACCATCTCCGTTCGGTAGCAGCCGCTACTGTTCAAAATGCCTTCATGAGGAACATGTGTACGAAGTCATTAACATAACTGCGGCTTAGGCATTTTCCTCAAGAGAAGACTCGTGAACAAGGAGTTAAGGCTCCGAAACGCGTTGGGTGGTGGTGCCATGAAATAAATCACGTTGGATTTAAGCGAAGGGCTGTGGTGTTGTTGTGTTCAATGGTTTACAACATTCCTTTGGATATATAACTATATGTATATATATATATATATCACCAAGGTATGTGTATGTGGAGTTAGGTATAGAAAATGTATAGAAACTTAGGGGCATATTACCAAGTTCTTATCGCCACCACAACGTCACTTTTTGTGACATTGTGGTGGCGATAGGGTCAGCGCCCTATTATCAAGGCAGCGTTAAACCACATAACGTTAAGTGGCTTAACGCTGCCTTGGTAATAGTGCCCCTTTCACGCTAAACTTAGCGTGAAAGGGGCGTGCAGTGGGTGTTGCGGTGGGCGTACCACCGCAACACCCATTCACTCGACGCTGCCACCTATTATCAAGAGAGGCGATAATAGGTGGCAGCGCAGAACTTAAGACCAGGAAAATCCTGGTCTTAAGGTGGTGATACAAGGAGAAATGCTTCATTTCTCCTCGTTTTGCTTTTTCCATGTGTGCTGCCTTGTGCAGCACACATGGAAAAAGCAAAATGCCAAGGTTTGTTTATGTACAGGAAGGTGTCCCTTCCTGTACATAAACAAACCTTTTAAAATGCCATTTTGTAACTTACATGTGTGCTGCATGAAGCAGCACACATGTAAGTTACAAAATGGCATTTCAGGTTTGTTGATGTACAGGAAGGCACACCTTCCTGTACATAAACAAACCTCCCTGCTCTCAGACACCCTTGCACTCTGGTGCAAGGGTGCCTGCGTTGGCGTTAAGTCGTGAGACTTAGCGCCATCGCAGGGGGAAACGGAGGGCTGCACCATATCCTTGGTAATATGGTGCAGCCTTGCGTTTCCAAAGTGGCAATGAGAGGGGTTAAGCCAAGGAGCCTAACGCCTCTCACCGCCACTTCCTAGATAATATGCCCCTTACTTTTCAATATATTGTCCCTCGATATTGTTGTAATGAGTTTCTGTTCCGTTGACATGCGGAATTCTATATTCTCAGCGTACACTGCTAAAGCAATCTCTATACTGCAAATACTTTTAAACGGCTGAATGGAGAAGTCTAAATTCTCCTTTGGTGCTATCTAAATATTTTAAGACCTCATCTTGAATAAAATCTGATGTTGTTATGACTCATAGCTTTTGCTAGAAAAGGCAAAATGATTCACTGATGATCAGTGATGTCACGGTATTCCCCTTATGGAATACTTGTGGCTCGTGCTGGAGGTATTTTCAGACACCCTTTGATCGCGACCCTTATGTTGTAATAAAGAAACAATGGTCAGTTCATACAGTTCATATTTCAGAAGACCATCATTAGAACTAGTTTTTGAGCATACTAGCTGACTGCCGGTTGATGCCCACTGCATGCGTCTGCTGCAAAAACACACAGGAGCATGCAGATGTAGAGGATTTTACCTGACATCACCGCCACTGCCACCCAACAGGAAACCCTAAGAAGGAACAACTTGGTAGCAGCAAAAAATCTAGGGCCCAATTCACAAAGGTAAACTGAGACGAAAGTCTAACTTTACGACTTTCGGTATTCACAAAGGGCATTTACGAATAGTAAAGTTAGACTTTTGTCTCAGTTAAACTTAAGTTTAGGTCTTAAGTTTAACTGAGAGTAAAAGTCCTTAGTCTCAGTTAAACTTCAGACCAAAACTTAAGTTTAACTGAGACAAAAGTCTAACTTTACTACTCGTAAAAGTCCTTTGTGAATACTGAAACCCTAAAGTTAGACTTTCATCTCAGTTTACCTTTGTGAATCGGGCCCCTATGCTATTAATGAGCCAATTCAGGGAGTTGTCCTAGCAAAAGAAAATCCGGTAACAGGCTGATGGGGTGTGTTCTAACTGCCTAAATAGTTGCCAAACATAGCAGTGAAGACTGACAAGTTAACACATTATGACAAGGAATTACAGTGAAAAAAAAAACTACCAGCAGATTTAGAATTGACACTTTTAAAATAAATTCAATCGCAAAATATCCCATAACTAGGGTTTGCCTCAGTACCCCTATCCACACATCTTGTGGCAGTACCCATCAGGCATAGGTTATCATATGTTTTCGTACCCTCTGATAAGGTGCCCATGCCCGCAATAACCACTGGTTGTAGCACGTGGCTGTACCAAGCAGGCATATGGCATGGATTTTGGCCATGCTCAGTCTGCAACGCCGTTAGATGTTCTGAGGTACCATTCTGGAAGCAAGAGGTTGGAATCTGCAGGAGATTCCGTCATTGTCCTGAAACCCTGCGCTGCTGTTTTGCATGGAGGCATATCACCACGTCATAAAAGTATCCCACTTTTGACTACGTCATTGGTTTTGTGTTTCCAACGACTGAACTTAAGTTATCCAGACTATTACCACACATCGTCAATAGCCAATTTGGGAATGATCTCTAAAACGTTTCCTCTTTTTCACAGTTTGTTGAAGTTTACTGCACCCAGATGCACCAATTTGAATGCTTCCTGTAAGGGAACATCAGAATCGTAGCGAACAAATGATAAATATATATATAAAGTTTTTTTCCTTAAAAAAGGCTGCCATAACAGTGCCCTTGAAACTGACAGACGTTTTGGCTTCTCATCGACATCTTGGAATGGAACACCTCTTCATCCTGACAGCTCAATCTAAGAATAGATATCAGATCACACAGGCTCATAATCACAGGCTAATGAAATATGTTTTCTTGAGCGTGGGCTGCTTCCTGATCCGTTATCCACATTTATTCCTTGGCCAGGTTTCAACAAAAGCAAGCACGCCAACTTATCTTTCATATTAATTGAACTGCAAGTACTGACTTCTCAGCAGAAGTGCGCAAGACTGGAGAAGACATGGCCGGTAAACCTACCATAAAACGGAAGTAGACATTCTTCCAAAGCCTATGAACAATCAGCTAAGGCAGAGGAGTCTCGCCCCAAAAGGGAAAAATAAAATTATGATAACGCATTGTTATTATCCTTTTATTTTTCCGTGGCTCAGCTGGTTAGGGACGGGCGGGGCTGGGCTGTTACGGAGGAGCGGGAGAGGAGTGGTGAGCACTCTCTTAAGTGCGCATGACGGTTTGGCCGGCCATCTTGGGCTGGCCAAACTGTCATGTGCACTCAGCATGTTCTCCACCAGGCTGTACTTTACAGCCTGGGTGGAGAACATGCACAGCCTCCCAGCCCCTGTCTGAGCAATGAACCACAGCGCTTAGACCAATCACACCGCTGCTGTAATGCTGCATCATGATTGGCTAGGGGATTCTGGGAGACTGTGTGCTTCCTGCTGCCGGAGAAGAGAAGAGGACAGAGGAGAGGCGGCGGACATTGGTATCCAGGTAAGTGCTTTTCTTTTTTATTCCCCGCTCACCATCTCCGTTCGGTAGCAGCCGCTACTGTTCAAAATGCCTTCATGAGGAACATGTGTACGAAGTCATTAACATAACTGCGGCTTAGGCATTTTCCTCAAGAGAAGACTCGTGAACAAGGAGTTAAGGCTCCGAAACGCGTTGGGTGGTGGTGCCATGAAATAAACCACGTTGGATTTAAGCGAAGGCCTGTGGTGTTGTTGTGTTCAATGGTTTACAACATTCCTTTGGATATATATATATATATATATATATATATATATATATATATATATATATCACCAAGGTATGTGTATGTGGAGTTAGGTATAGAAAATGTATAGAAACTTAGGGGCATATTACCAAGTCCTTATCGCCACCACAACGTCACTTTTTGTGACATTGTGGTGGCGATAGGGTCAGCGCCCTATTATCAAGGCAGCGTTAAACCACATAACGTTAAGTGGCTTAACGCTGCCTTGGTAATAGTGCCCCTTTCACGCTAAACTTAGCGTGAAAGGGGCGTGCAGTGGGTGTTGCGGTGGGCGTACCACCGCAACACCCATTCACTTCGACGCTGCCACCTATTATCAAGAGAGGCGATAATAGGTGGCAGCGCAGAACTTAAGACCAGGAAAATCCTGGTCTTAAGGTGGCGATACAAGGAGAAATGCTTCATTTCTCCTCGTTTTTGCTTTTTCCATGTGTGCTGCCTTGTGCAGCACACATGGAAAAAGCAAATGCCAAGGTTTGTTTATGTACAGGAAGGTGTCCCTTCCTGTACATAAACAAACCTTTTTAAAATGCCATTTTGTAACTTACATGTGTGCTGCATGAAGCAGCACACATGTAAGTTACAAAATGGCATTTCAGGTTTGTTGATGTACAGGAAGGCACACCTTCCTGTACATAAACAAACCTCCCTGCTCTCAGACACCCTTGCACTCTGGTGCAAGGGTGCCTGCGTTGGCGTTAAGTCGTGAGACTTAGCACCATCGCAGGGGGAAACGGTGGGCTGCACCATATCCTTGGTAATATGGTGCAGCCTTGCGTTTCCAAAGTGGCAATGAGAGGGGTTAAGCCAAGGAGCCTAACGCCTCTCACCGCCACTTCCTAGATAATATGCCCCTTACTTTTCAATATATTGTCCCTCGATATTGTTGTAATGAGTTTCTGTTCCGTTGACATTCGGAATTCTATATTCTCAGCGTACACTGCTAAAGCAATCTCTATACTGCAAATACTTTTAAACGGCTGAATGGAGAAGTCTAAATTCTCCTTTGGTGCTATCTAAATATTTTAAGACCTCATCTTGAATAAAATCTGATGTTGTTATGACTCATAGCTTTTGCTAGAAAAGGCAAAATGATTCACTGATGATCAGTGATGTCACGGTATTCCCCTTATGGAATACTTGTGGCTCGTGCTGGAGGTATTTTCAGACACCCTTTGATCGCGACCCTTATGTTGTAATAAAGAAACAATGGTCAGTTCATACAGTTCATATTTCAGAAGACCATCATTAGAACTAGTTTTTGAGCATAGTAGCTGACTGCCGGTTGATGCCCACTGCATGCGTCTGCTGCAAAAACACACAGGAGCATGCAGCTGTAGAGGATTTTACCTGACATCACCGCCCACCTTTCCCTGCCACCCAACAGGAAACCCTAAGAAGGAACAACTTGGTAGCAGCAAAAAATCTAGGGCCCAATTCACAAAGGTAAACTGAGACGAAAGTCTAACTTTACGACTTTCGGTATTCACAAAGGGCATTTACGAATAGTAAAGTTAGACTTTTGTCTCAGTTAAACTTAAGTTTAGGTCTTAAGTTTAACTGAGAGTAAAAGTCCTTAGTCTCAGTTAAACTTCAGACCAAAACTTAAGTTTAACTGAGACAAAAGTCTAACTTTACTACTCGTAAAAGCCCTTTGTGAATACTGAAACCCTAAAGTTAGACTTTCATCTCAGTTTACCTTTGTGAATCGTGCCCCTATGTTATTAATGAGCCAATTCAGGGAGTTGTCCTAGCAAAAGAAAATCCAGTAACAGGCTGATGGGGTGTGTTCTAACTGCCTAAATAGTTGCCAAACATAGCAGTGAAGACTGACAAGTTAACACATTATGACAAGGAATTACAGTGAAAAAAAAACTACCAGCAGATTTAGAATTGACACTTTTTAAATAAATTCAATCGCAAAATATCCCATAACTAGGGTTTGCCTCAGTACCCCTATCCACACATCTTGTGGCAGTACCCATCAGGCATAGGTTATCATATGTTGTCGTACCCTCTGATAAGGTGCCCATGCCCGCAATAACCACTGGTTGTAGCACGTGGCTGTACCAAGCAGGCATATGGCATGGATTTTGGCCATGCTCAGTCTGCAACGCCGTTAGATGTTCTGAGGTACCATTCTGGAAGCAAGAGGTTGGAATCTGCAGGAGATTCCGTCATTGTCCTGAAACCCTGCGCTGCTGTTTTGCATGGAGGCATATCACCAAGTCATAAAAGTATCCCACTTTTGACTACGTCATTGGTTTTGTGTTTCCAACGACTGAACTTAAGTTATCCAGACTATTACCACACATCGTCAATAGCCAATTTGGGAATGATCTCTAAAACGTTTCCTCTTTTTCACAGTTTGTTGAAGTTTACTGCACCCAGATGCACCAATTTGAATGCTTCCTGTAAGGGAACATCAGAATCGTAGCGAACAAATGATAAATATATATATAAAGTTTTTTTTCCTTAAAAAAGGCTGCCATAACAGTGCCCTTGAAACTGACAGACGTTTTGGCTTCTCATCGACATCTTGGAATGGAACACCTCTTCATCCTGACAGCTCAATCTAAGAATAGATATCAGATCACACAGGCTCATAATCACAGGCTAATGAAATATGTTTTCTTGAGCGTGGGCTGCTTCCTGATCCGTTATCCACATTTATTCCTTGGCCAGGTTTCAACAAAAGCAAGCACGCCAACTTATCTTCATATTAATTGAACTGCAAGTCCTGACTTCTCAGCAGCAGTGCGCAAGACTGGAGAAGACATGGCCGGTAAATCGACCATAAAACGGAAGTAGACATTCTTCCAAAGCCTATGAACAATCAGCTAAGGCAGAGGAGTCTCGCCCCAAAAGGGAAAAATAAAATTATGATAACGCATTGTTATTATCCTTTTATTTTTCCGTGGCTCAGCTGGTTAGGGACGGGCGGGGCTGGGCTGTTACGGAGGAGCGGGAGAGGAGTGGTGAGCACTCTCTGAAGTGCGCATGACGGTTTGGCCGGCCATCTTGGGCTGGCCAAACTGTCATGTGCACTCAGCATGTTCTCCACCAGGCTGTACTTTACAGCCTGGGTGGAGAACATGCACAGCCTCCCAGCCCCTGTCTGAGCAATGAACCACAGCGCTTAGACCAATCACACCGCTGCTGTAATGCTGCATCATGATTGGCTAGGGGATTCTGGGAGACTGTGTGCTTCCTGCTGCCGGAGAAGAGAAGAGGACAGAGGAGAGGCGGCGGACATTGGTATCCAGGTAAGTGCTTTTCTTTTTTATTCCCCGCTCACCATCTCCGTTCGGTAGCAGCCGCTACTGTTCAAAATGCCTTCATGAGGAACATGTGTACGAAGTCATTAACATAACTGCGGCTTAGGCATTTTCCTCAAGAGAAGACTCGTGAACAAGGAGTTAAGGCTCCGAAACGCGTTGGGTGGTGGTGCCATGAAATAAACCACGTTGGATTTAAGCGAAGGGCTGTGGTGTTGTTGTGTTCAATGGTTTACAACATTCCTTTGGATATATATATATATATATATATATATATATATATATATATATATATATATATATATATCACCAAGGTATGTGTATGTGGAGTTAGGTATAGAAAATGTATAGAAACTTAGGGACATATTACCAAGTCCTTATCGCCACCACAACGTCACTTTTTGTGACATTGTGGTGGCGATAGAGTCAGCGCCCTATTATCAAGGCAGCGTTAAACCACATAACGTTAAGTGGCTTAACGCTGCCTTGGTAATAGTGCCCCTTTCACGCTAAACTTAGCGTGAAAGGGGCGTGCAGTGGGTGTTGCGGTGGGCGTACCACCGCAACACCCATTCACTCGACGCTGCCACCTATTATCAAGAGAGGCGATAATAGGTGGCAGCGCAGAACTTAAGACCAGGAAAATCCTGGTCTTAAGTTGGCGATACAAGGAGAAATGCTTCATTTCTCCTCGTTTTTGCTTTTTCCATGTGTGCTGCCTTGTGCAGCACACATGGAAAAAGCAAATGCTAAGGTTTGTTTATGTACAGGAAGGTGTCCCTTCCTGTACATAAACAAACCTTTTTAAAATGCCATTTTGTAACTTACATGTGTGCTGCATGAAGCAGCACACATGTAAGTTACAAAATGGCATTTCAGGTTTGTTGATGTACAGGAAGGCACACCTTCCTGTACATAAACAAACCTCCCTGCTCTCAGACACCCTTGCACTCTGGTGCAAGGGTGCCTGCGTTGGCGTTAAGTCGTGAGACTTAGCGCCATCGCAGGGAAACGGCGGGCTGCACCATATCCTTGGTAATATGGTGCAGCCTTGCGTTTCCAAAGTGGCAATGAGAGGGTTAAGCCAAGGAGCCTAACGCCTCTCACCGCCACTTCCTAGATAATATGCCCCTTACTTTTCAATATATTGTCCCTCGATATTGTTGTAATGAGTTTCTGTTCCGTTGACATGCGGAATTCTATATTCTCAGCGTACACTGCTAAAGCAATCTCTATACTGCAAATACTTTTAAACGGCTGAATGGAGAAGTCTAAATTCTCCTTTGGTGCTATCTAAATATTTTAAGACCTCATCTTGAATAAAATCTGATGTTGTTATGACTCATAGCTTTTGCTAGAAAAGGCAAAATGATTCACTGATGATCAGTGATGTCACGGTATTCCCCTTATGGAATACTTGTGGCTCGTGCTGGAGGTATTTTCAGACACCCTTTGATCGCGACCCTTATGTTGTAATAAAGAAACAATGGTCAGTTCATACAGTTCATATTTCAGAAGACCATCATTAGAACTAGTTTTTGAGCATAGTAGCTGACTGCCGGTTGATGCCCACTGCATGCGTCTGCTGCAAAAATACACAGGAGCATACAGCTGTAGAGGATTTTACCTGACATCACCGCCACTGCCACCCAACAGGAAACCCTAAGAAGGAACAACTTGGTAGCAGCAAAAAATCTAGGGCCCAATTCACAAAGGTAAACTGAGACGAAAGTC
Organism: Calotriton arnoldi; assembly: GCA_963921515.1. Taxonomy (NCBI): domain Eukaryota; kingdom Metazoa; phylum Chordata; class Amphibia; order Caudata; family Salamandridae; genus Calotriton; species Calotriton arnoldi. The sequence goes on from CAWUFW010001510.1 coordinate 118,030, forward strand.
TAACTTTACGACTTTCGGTATTCACAAAGGGCATTTACGAATAGTAAAGTTAGACTTTTGTCTCAGTTAAACTTAAGTTTAGGTCTTAAGTTTAACTGAGAGTAAAAGTCCTTAGTCTCAGTTAAACTTCAAACCAAAACTTAAGTTTAACTGAGACAAAAGTCTAACTTTACTACTCGTAAAAGCCCTTTGTGAATACTGAAACCCTAAAGTTAGACTTTCATCTCAGTTTACCTTTGTGAATCGGGCCCCTATGCTATTAATGAGCCAATTCAGGGAGTTGTCCTAGCAAAAGAAAATCCGGTAACAGGCTGATGGGGTGTGTTCTAACTGCCTAAATAGTTGCCAAACATAGCAGTGAAGACTGACAAGTTAACACATTATGACAAGGAATTACAGTGAAAAAAAAACTACCAGCAGATTTAGAATTGACACTTTTTAAATAAATTCAATCGCAAAATATCCCATAACTAGGGTTTGCCTCAGTACCCCTATCCACACATCTTGTGGCAGTACCCATCAGGCATAGGTTATCATATGTTGTCGTACCCTCTGATAAGGTGCCCATGCCCGCAATAACCACTGGTTGTAGCACGTGGCTGTACCAAGCAGGCATATGGCATGGATTTTGGCCATGCTCAGTCTGCAACGCCGTTAGATGTTCTGAGGTACCATTCGGAAGCAAGAGGTTGGAATCTGCAGGAGATTCCGTCATTGTCCTGAAACCCTGCGCTGCTGTTTTGCATGGAGGCATATCTCCACGTCATAAAAGTATCCCACTTTTGACTACGTCATTGGTTTTGTGTTTCCAACGACTGAACTTAAGTTATCCAGACTATTACCACACATCGTCAATAGCCAATTTGGGAATGATCTCTAAAACGTTTCCTCTTTTTCACAGTTTGTTGAAGTTTACTGCACCCAGATGCACCAATTTGAATGCTTCCTGTAAGGGAACATCAGAATCGTAGCGAACAAATGATAAATATATATATAAAGTTTTTTTCCTTAAAAAAGGCTGCCATAACAGTGCCCTTGAAACTGACAGACGTTTTGGCTTCTCATCGACATCTTGGAATGGAACACCTCTTCATCCTGACAGCTCAATCTAAGAATAGATATCAGATCACACAGGCTCATAATCACAGGCTAATGAAATATGTTTTCTTGAGCGTGGGCTGCTTCCTGATCCGTTATCCACATTTATTCCTTGGCCAGGTTTCAACAAAAGCAAGCACGCCAACTTATCTTTCATATTAATTGAACTGCAAGTACTGACTTCTCAGCAGCAGTGCGCAAGACTGGAGAAGACATGGCCGGTAAACCTACCATAAAACGGAAGTAGACATTCTTCCAAAGCCTATGAACAATCAGCTAAGGCAGAGGAGTCTCGCCCCAAAAGGGAAAAATACAATTATGATAACGCATTGTTATTATCCTTTTATTTTTCCGTGGCTCAGCTGGTTAGGGACGGGCGGGGCTGGGCTGTTACGGAGGAGCGGGAGAGGAGTGGTGAGCACTCTCTTAAGTGCGCATGACGGTTTGGCCGGCCATCTTGGGCTGGCCAAACTGTCATGTGCACTCAGCATGTTCTCCACCAGGCTGTACTTTACAGCCTGGGTGGAGAACATGCACAGCCTCCCAGCCCCTGTCTGAGCAATGAACCACAGCGCTTAGACCAATCACACCGCTGCTGTAATGCTGCATCATGATTGGCTAGGGGATTCTGGGAGACTGTGTGCTTCCTGCTGCCGGAGAAGAGAAGAGGACAGAGGAGAGGCGGCGGACATTGGTATCCAGGTAAGTGCTTTTCTTTTTTTTATTCCCCGCTCACCATCTCCGTTCGGTAGCAGCCGCTACTGTTCAAAATGCCTTCATGAGGAACATGTGTACGAAGTCATTAACATAACTGCGGCTTAGGCATTTTCCTCAAGAGAAGACTCGTGAACAAGGAGTTAAGGCTCCGAAACGCGTTGGGTGGTGGTGCCATGAAATAAACCACGTTGGATTTAAGCGAAGGGCTGTGGTGTTGTTGTGTTCAATGGTTTACAACATTCCTTTGGATATATATATATATATATATATATATATATATATCACCAAGGTATGTGTATGTGGAGTTAGGTATAGAAAATGTATAGAAACTTAGGGGCATATTACCAAGTCCTTATCGCCACCACAACGTCACTTTTTGTGACATTGTGGTGGCGATAGGGTCAGCGCCCTATTATCAAGGCAGCGTTAAACCACATAACGTTAAGTGGCTTAACGCTGCCTTGGTAATAGTGCCCTTTCACGCTAAACTTAGCGTGAAAGGGGCGTGCAGTGGGTGTTGCGGTGGGCGTACCACCGCAACACCCATTCACTCGACGCTGCCACCTATTATCAAGAGAGGCGATAATAGGTGGCAGCGCAGAACTTAAGACCAGGAAAATCCTGGTCTTAAGGTGGCGATACAAGGAGAAATGCTTCATTTCTCCTCGTTTTTGCTTTTTCCATGTGTGCTGCCTTGTGCAGCACACATGGAAAAAGCAAAATGCCAAGGTTTGACACCTTCCTGTACATAAACAAACCTTTTTTTTAAAATGCCATTTTGTAACTTACATGTGTGCTGCATGAAGCAGCACACATGTAAGTTACAAAATGGCATTTCAGGTTTGTTGATGTACAGGAAGGCACACCTTCCTGTACATAAACAAACCTCCCTGCTCTCAGACACCCTTGCACTCTGGTGCAAGGGTGCCTGCGTTGGCGTTAAGTCGTGAGACTTAGCGCCATCGCAGGGGGAAACGGCGGGCTGCACCATATCCTTGGTAATATGGTGCAGCCTTGCGTTTCCAAAGTGGCAATGAGAGGGTTAAGCCAAGGAGCCTAACGCCTCTCACCGCCACTTCCTAGATAATATGCCCCTTACTTTTCAATATATTGTCCCTCGATATTGTTGTAATGAGTTTCTGTTCCGTTGACATGCGGAATTCTATATTCTCAGCGTACACTGCTAAAGCAATCTCTATACTGCAAATACTTTTAAACGGCTGAATGGAGAAGTCTAAATTCTCCTTTGGTGCTATCTAAATATTTTAAGACCTCATCTTGAATAAAATCTGATGTTGTTATGACTCATAGCTTTTGCTAGAAAAGGCAAAATGATTCACTGATGATCAGTGATGTCACGGTATTCCCCTTATGGAATACTTGTGGCTCGTGCTGGAGGTATTTTCAGACACCCTTTGATCGCGACCCTTATGTTGTAATAAAGAAACAATGGTCAGTTCATACAGTTCATATTTCAGAAGACCATCATTAGAACTAGTTTTTGAGCATAGTAGCTGACTGCCGGTTGATGCCCACTGCATGCGTCTGCTGCAAAAACACACAGGAGCATGCAGCTGTAGAGGATTTTACCTGACATCACCGCCCACCTTTCCCTGCCACCCAACAGGAAACCCTAAGAAGGAACAACTTGGTAGCAGCAAAAATCTAGGGCCCAATTCACAAAGGTAAACTGAGACGAAAGTCTAACTTTACGACTTTCGGTATTCACAAAGGGCATTTACGAATAGTAAAGTTAGACTTTTGTCTCAGTTAAACTTAAGTTTAGGTCTTAAGTTTAACTGAGAGTAAAAGTCCTTAGTCTCAGTTAAACTTCAGACCAAAACTTAAGTTTAACTGAGACAAAAGTCTAACTTTACTACTCGTAAAAGCCCTTTGTGAATACTGAAACCCTAAAGTTAGACTTTCATCTCAGTTTACCTTTGTGAATCGGGCCCCTATGCTATTAATGAGCCAATTCAGGGAGTTGTCCTAGCAAAAGAAAATCCGGTAACAGGCTGATGGGGTGTGTTCTAACTGCCTAAATAGTTGCCAAACATAGCAGTGAAGACTAACAAGTTAATACATTATGACAAGGAATTACAGTGAAAAAAAAAACTACCAGCAGATTTAGAATTGACACTTTTTAAATAAATTCAATCGCAAAATATCCCATAACTAGGGTTTGCCTCAGTACCCCTATCCACACATCTTGTGGCAGTACCCATCAGGCATAGGTTATCATATGTTGTCGTACCCTCTGATAAGGTGCCCATGCCCGCAATAACCACTGGTTGTAGCACGTGGCTGTACCAAGCAGGCATATGGCATGGATTTTGGCCATGTTCAGTCTGCAACGCCGTTAGATGTTCTGAGGTACCATTCTGGAAGCAAGAGGTTGGAATCTGCAGGAGATTCCGTCATTGTCCTGAAACCCTGCGCTGCTGTTTTGCATGGAGGCATATCACCACGTCATAAAAGTATCCCACTTTTGACTACGTCATTGGTTTTGTGTTTCCAACGACTGAACTTAAGTTATCCAGACTATTACCACACATCGTCAATAGCCAATTTGGGAATGATCTCTAAAACGTTTCCTCTTTTTCACAGTTTGTTGAAGTTTACTGCACCCAGATGCACCAATTTGAATGCTTCCTGTAAGGGAACATCAGAATCGTAGCGAACAAATGATAAATATATATATAAAGTTTTTTTTCCTTAAAAAAGGCTGCCATAACAGTGCCCTTGAAACTGACAGACGTTTTGGCTTCTCATCGACATCTTGGAATGGAACACCTCTTCATCCTGACAGCTCAATCTAAGAATAGATATCAGATCACACAGGCTCATAATCACAGCTAATGAAATATGTTTTCTTGAGCGTGGGCTGCTTCCTGATCCGTTATCCACATTTATTCCTTGGCCAGGTTTCAACAAAAGCAAGCACGCCAACTTATCTTCATATTAATTGAACTGCAAGTACTGACTTCTCAGCAGAAGTGCGCAAGACTGGAGAAGACATGGCCGGTAAACCTACCATAAAACGGAAGTAGACATTCTTCCAAAGCCTATGAACAATCAGCTAAGGCAGAGGAGTCTCGCTCCAAAAGGGAAAAATAAAATTATGATAACGCATTGTTATTATCCTTTTATTTTTCCGTGGCTCAGCTGGTTAGGGACGGGCGGGGCTGGGCTGTTACGGAGGAGCGGGAGAGGAGTGGTGAGCACTCTCTTAAGTGCGCATGACGGTTTGGCCGGCCATCTTGGGCTGGCCAAACTGTCATGTGCACTCAGCATGTTCTCCACCAGGCTGTACTTTACAGCCTGGGTGGAGAACATGCACAGCCTCCCAGTCCCTGTCTGAGCAATGAACCACAGCGCTTAGACCAATCACACCGCTGCTGTAATGCTGCATCATGATTGGCTAGGGGATTCTGGGAGACTGTGTGCTTCCTGCTGCCGGAGAAGAGAAGAGGACAGAGGAGAGGCGGCGGACATTGGTATCCAGGTAAGTGCTTTTCTTTTTTTTATTCCCCGCTCACCATCTCCGTTCGGTAGCAGCCGCTACTGTTCAAAATGCCTTCATGAGGAACATGTGTACGAAGTCATTAACATAACTGCGGCTTAGGCATTTTCCTCAAGAGAAGAATTCAGAACATAGGGGATGAAGATTGCATGTATGAATTAATCTGCTCATGTATCACTATGTTAATTATTAAATGGTTTTTTTCCCGGTGTTGGTGATAGTTGACATTCTTTTTGTAGAGTGCTCAGTAGCACCTTTAATTTAAGCACTGTAATCATTAATGGTTCCCGACATCACATGACATCACCTTTTGCGATGCTGACAAAAGAGTGCATCATGCCACTTTGCCTAAGGCTGCAAGCAGGACACACTAACACTGTTAATAGAGTGAGGATGCTGTCCCCGTGACTGGCTGGTTTACTTCTCTGTATTAAATATCCATATTGAAATTGTGCCGTTCCCTAACAACTTCATCAAAGACCATTCCTTTATATTCAAAGCGTCAGACATTCTGTTTTCACTAATTCCATAAACGGCAGTATGTACTATAATTATAGGTATTTCGTTTCCCTTAAAAGTTTATGTAGTGTGCTGCCACAGGATTATTGTTAAGAAAAGTGTAAACTGGTTGAAAGGTATGGAATCATGGGTCGGGATAACAGTAACTCTTATGATGAATGGCTCATCTTTTTATGTGTGGAGTTCTCGGCCCTGACACCAGAGTCTACGCAGTCATAAAATTACAATTAGTAAAGTGAAAATCATAGTTTGTGAATACCAAAAAATAGTAAACTTACTACAAAATGTAAGATTACCTTTGTGAATATGGCCCTGGTCTTTTACCCCTGTTTAGGGATGGATGGTACATTTAGAGTTCTACTTCGCCTCCTGTTATCAGCGGTGACTCTTTCATGTATCCTGCAGGACCACATCGATCCGAAAAGTCTGTTAAAGCCTGTCAGGTCTGGGCACAGTGCGCATCCATCAGCATGCCCACACAGCTTGAGTGTGTGTAGCTGTGGTGTCGGGACCAGCATAGGAGAAGGTGAGGGGCCTGTGATCTTGAGATGTTTCAGGGATGAGGTCACGCCTTGTTCAAGGACAGATGCAGCCTGGGCTGCACTAGGAATAGTCACAATTATTATGCACCTGGACACATAGCTTGCCACTTGCCTGTGGCCTCCATTTCCTGCTTGTTCCAGACTGATCCAGTCCAACAGATGGACCCTCAACCTCCTCAAATGTACATGAGGACCAGGAATCAGCAATACTGGAGAACTTGAATAACGTGATTGGAGTGGATACCATACCCATCTTCAATCTGTCCACTCATAATTTGAATTGCGAACAGTCAGCCATTCTCAGCAAAGGGCTGTCTTTTGTGCCGAATACTTCATGTAATAAATTTAAGCTTCATCAAGACATTTTCGCCTTTATCAGGAAAATCCGATTGAAAAAAATCTTCTCATTGCGAGAAGAGACAGGCGAGGATGATAACCTTTCAGGGTGCAAACCCAAATCTATTTTCACTCCCACCTTGGAGATGGTTGGTCCAGAGGTGGCCATCTTCGAAAAATGTGTTTTGAGTGAGATCCAGAAGATTACGAAATATACTTATCATGGTAAATCCAATCTGTCTAAATTGGAAAAGACAGCTCTCCAGACACTTCAAAATATACCTGATCTGACAATAAAACCCTGTGATAAGGGAGGGGGTATAGTTCTGATGAACACAGAAAATATGATGACAAAATGAATCTTATGCTGGCAGTGCCAGAACATTATAGACCCGTGAGAAGAGGGGTCATTACTAGACTACATGATCAGATCAGTAACATCACACTAAAAGCTTATGAAGAGCAAGCTATTTGCCAAAAAGAATATCAGTTTTTAAATAAACAGAATCCTGTTATGCCAGCCATGTATGGAGTGCCGAAAACGCACAAGAATATTCACGATCCACCTTTGCGGCCAATAATATCCTCCATTAACTCCTCCACGGAACCATTGTCCAAATACATCGATACATTTCTGTGCCCGCTGACCACTGAGTATAAGTCATACATCAGAGACACAGGGGACATCATCAACAAGCTAGAACATGCACCATTTGACCCTGAGTGTGAAATCTTGGTGACGCTTGACATCGAAGCATTATATACTAACATACCTCAACTGCAGGCAATAGAAGCAGTAGCTACTCTTCTGAATAGAACACCTGGTGTAAGGCCCGATGCATTCATTTTAGAATGCTTAGAAATTGTGTTAAAAAATAATTACTTTGAGTTCAATGGTAATCTGTATCACCAAATTAAGGGGACCAGCATGGGGGCCTCTTGTGCCCCAAGTGTGGCTAATATATACATGGGGGAGTACGAATTAAAAATTTTTTAACGAACTGGCCCCATTCTATGAGAATGTTCTTAGGTGGCACAGATTTATTGATGATATTTTCTTCATTTGGCGAGGAGATGAAAGTACTCTTTTAATGTTCATCGATTGGCCTAATGCCATCGATGACAATTTGAGATTTACATGCCACAAAAGCATTAAGTCAGTGGAATTCTTGGACATTGTCATTTTTGGTGACGCAGGAGAAATCCATGTGAATTTCGTTCGAAAACCCACAGCCAAGAATACAATCTTATCACATGACAGTTATCATCCCAATTGCCAAAAAGATTCTATTCCTTTTGGAGAATTCCTAAGGATTAGAAGAAATTGTTCAAGTATTAAGGACTATGACAAAAATGCAGAGGATTTGAAAGTGAGGTTACTACAGAGGGGATACCCCAGACGTTTGATCAGGATAGCCTATAAACGGGCACGCTATTACAATCGTGAAGCACTCCTGGCAGGAAACACACGTCCTAAAACTGACAAAATGGTTTGTGTTATAAACCACTCGCCTTTGAATTTTAAAATCAAAAAGGTGTTGGATAAAAACTGGCACATTTTAAATACTAATGAACATCATGAATCTATAGAAAAACCGATTATGGCCTATCGGAGAAATAGAAATCTAAAGGATAACCTTGTACATACAAGAAACAGACATATTCCACAGGCGAAACAAACCACAATTGTGGGTCCTCCTATTTTGGGTAATCACAAATGTGGAACATGTGTCGCATGCGACACCGCTATTGTGACCCAATTTTGGGAATACAAAGGTAAGAAAGGCAAACTTAAGGATTTCACGAATTGTCGGAGCCATAATGTGGTTTATCTCATCCTTTGCCCTTGTGGCAAGGGTTATGTGGGAGAAACGAGCCGGCAAGTTTAGAACTCGATACAGTGAATACAGATCGGCTATCAGAACTAGGAAAACCTTGTCTCCCATGGTCCAACATTGTGTAGATTTGAACCACAATGAGAATGAGCTCAGATGGCTCATTTTGGAAAAACCGAAAGGTCTCCTGGGTAAGAGCATTGAAGAGGTACGTAAGGTCCAGGAAACCTATTGGATCTATACCCTTAACTCTGTTCAAGATGGTCTGAATGAAGAGGTTATTTGGCAGACCACATAGTGGTAGAAATATTATTAGTCATGGAGACCATTCATTGCTGGTAGATTAGCTTAGATATTTCTAAGAAGCTCCAACATGGATATTCAAGATAGATTCTTTCTAGATGGTTTCTATATTATATATGTGTTCCATCTTTCAGATATTGATATTTCATTGCTTGGTGATCTTTTTTATAAGAACATTACCTCATAATTGATTTTATCCCGGATGGGATCCCAATATGACTATATACCCAGTCACACATATTGATTGAGTTGGTTCTGCAACCATCATTGCAGTCACAACATGTATATTATGTGCACTCCAGTCCTAGCCATTCATATTTATTTAGTTGGCATGGTGAACTTAACGGAAATGATCTCACATATATCTTGTGCACCTTAGTAATCGCCATATACATACACTTATGTGGTTGATATCGTGATCTGGATGGAAGTGATCTAACATCTATATTGTGTATTTCAGTCTCGCTGGGTGTATCCGGCATTATTTTCATTATATGAAATACACTGCTTTTAAATATACATACCTATATGGTGTATATCCCAGTGTCATAGGGAGTGTCCCTTGTTTTGAAACAGATAAAAACGCACATTTTTTTCTAAGATGGCTTTTTTATCGATATAAACTACACGTTAATTCTGCAGTGCCTTTGAAAGCATTTGCTTGCCTTAGAAACAGCAACTTATTACATTTTTTAATTATTTTAGTAAGAGCAGTATTTCTACATATATTTCATGTGGGTGGCCACAGCCAATGCTCTCAATAAGCACCTTGAGATCGGTGCTAGTGCATCCCGTCATGATCATGTTATTTTATGATTATGAATGGGTTACGCTACTTATAACATCTGTACCTAAGGACAAGGATCATCTTTGTTGCAGTTTTATCGCCCTTACAGGTGGCTCTAGCAGATTGGATTTACGTATAGGTGCTCGGTAGATATCGCACCACTCCAACATGGCGCTCACAAATACTTTCTGCTCCAGTTTCATTAGGGCTCAATTTGGTCCCTTGAATACTACGTCATCATGTTCAAGTGAATGCGCTTCCGCTGCAGGTGATTAGGGGCGTCAGGATATAAATGAGTAACGTGGGAGCTTCACTCCTCTGATGCACTCCGTAAAAGGACCCTCTGGCGGCACCGTATACTTGACAGGTATGATACACAGATTTTGTGGTGTTTTCTAAGATGGCTTGTAGACGGGCTGACTGCTTAATAGCAGATTTTGGGCCAGCGATATTCTGGCGCTAGCAAAAAACTTCTTTATCAGGTACTGTGTGTATTTACTATTTCCGAGAGGGACTAGCATTGCGATCACCAGGCGGTGCCTATTTGGCCCCTTAGGGACTCTTGGGCCTGGCTTACATTGATTAAGATAGATATAGGTATTAGAATTGGCCGCACTTTTCATCATGTTTGGTCAATAATGGGCGTTTTTTCTGTTTTTGTTTTGTACATAGCACGTGCGCCCTACAGCGAGCCATCCACACATATTGTGTTTTCAAAGAAGTCAAAACGATGGCATTAACATAAAGTATCCGTACTCATCGGAATAGGAAAGACCAGAGGTACACGTTTGTCTCTTATGGCCATTATGATATTTAAGGGCCTTGTATCATGCTTTCTAAAATCTGTAAAGATGTGTATTAGCTGCCCTTCATTTTTGGCGTTTTCTTTTCTTTGGTTTGCCTGCACAGGCTCCACATGTTTGAAAATTTGTAACATCCTGACGCATATATTGAGAACTAATCAAGTCGGATTACGCTTTGGAGGAAAGCCATGATAATATTCTCATCTAAGGACTGATATATTAAATGGTATGCCACCTTATGAAGTCCTTGCCTAATTCGTATAGATTTAGAGGCTATAGGCAATGGGATGATATATACATAATATCTTTCTAATACATGTGTTCTCTTCCTCTTATTTTCCAGATTGCTCAGGAGAGAACGTAGTATTAGATTTGTACTAACATCGTGATATTATATGGTGACATCGGTAGACCTGAAGAGTTCAACAGTACACAGATTAAGTCTGCATAGAGCAGGTAAATGCCTCATCATGAGATATAAGAAAAAATTCTTTCGAGCACACAATTTGTAACATCCTGACGCATATATTGAGAACTAATCAAGTCGGATTACGCTTTGGAGGAAAGCCATGATAATATTCTCATCTAAGGACTGATATATTAAATGGTATGCCACCTTATGAAGTCCTTGCCTAATTTGTATAGATTTAGAGGCTATAGGCAATGGGATGATATATACATAATATCTTTCTAATACATGTGTTCTCTTCCTCTTATTTTCCAGATTGCTCAGGAGAGAACGTAGTATTAGATTTGTACTAACATCGTGATATTATATGGTGACATCGGTAGACCTGAAGAGTTCAACAGTACACAGATTAAGTCTGCATAGAGCAGGTAAATGCCTCATCATGAGATATAAGAAAAAATTCTTTCGAGCACACATATAGAGTCTGCATAGAGTAGGTTCATGAGCCTTACCTTATGAGATTGGAAGGGCATTGTGTCTGTTCAATTCAGGATTGCAATGCCAGGGACCCATTTTTCCTGTATAACATGGTCCTAGTTTGCCCGTTGGCAATTATAAACACTGTTCTTAGATCAATTAGGCCTGGTAGGGGCATTGCCAACTAGGACACTCATATGTGCTCAGTCCGAGTACTCTTTAGGTAACTACAGGTAATGAGTTATAGGTTTTGTTGTTAGTCCATCAGGGTGGCAATTTCGATCAAGGGGTAGAACATTACCTGCAGGAAGGTTTATGGACAGAAATCCTTTCCCTCTTGGTTGAATTTTATGTAAATAATGATTTGATCTTTTTATGTATGTCTGGCACTTTATATAATTTTTACCATGTTGGGTTCGGTGTATCCTTCACAGGTTTTTGTGTAAAAGATGTTTATGTCTTTGTTCTGTCTTCCATAATTTACACATGGTGGTGAGAGAAAATGTAACATATTACAGATATTAACATTTTTTGAAAATGCATAGGAATGGTACATTCGCTTGGTTTTAATACAGATATTGAGTAGGAGAAATGTAAGATATCTCCATGGGTTTCTTTTTATTAATTGATTCAATCAATTACTCTTCTCCACATTGTCATTTCAGACCAATTCCCCCTTCATCCACCCGTTATAAGTTAGCAAATAACAGGTCCTGAAGAAGATGGATTAATTATTCAAACATTCCATCGAAACGTACGTCGACCAGCTAGAGTGTGACACCCCAGCTATCAGCAAAGTCATCAGGGGTTGATTTCATCACCCGTGTTCTTTCCATCTGTGCTTGTGGTGTTGTTCTGGGGTGTTGAGTGTGTGTGCATTGTATGTAAGGGTGCCAGTTGTGGATTGTGAGAGGTGTGTTTGATGTGGGGATGTGAAGAATGATATTGTTTTATTATTTGTAATTTTGTCCATGTTGTTTCTACTTGTGTCCTTTGGATCATGGCTGTTTCTTGGCACATTGTGCTATTTTTGTAAAAATAAGTTGTCTTTTGAAAAGTACTGCATATTTATTTCCATTATGAAATATTTTATAAATAAATCAAAAAAAGGAAAAATATGAAATAAAATAATGATTTACTATTTCTGGTGTGGAGAATAATGTTGTTCTTTTGGATGCCCTATTTCTGAGCTTGTCTTAGCCAGTTTAAAAAGAAATATAGGTCTAGAGGGTTCGTTCTTGTTGTTGTGTCCAGACTGATCCAGTGACACCGCAGCGGCCTGGGTTTTCTCACTGGGGTTTTCCCGACTGGGTTTTCCCTCTCACCGTTCTTCTCGCCAACAGAAGCCCCGCCCACCTCAGGACCTACTTAATGTGGGCCACAGCGTGACCGCGCAGCGGGATCACCACTGGCGTGCCAACGACAAGCCTGTCTGCACCCACCTATGGCTGGACCACGCCCAGTGCCATGACCCTTGGCCCTCCCGCCCCCGAAGATACACCATAGCCGAGCTCTTGACCCTCAACACCGGATGCTGCAACAAACACTGCCACCGCACCGACCCATGCTCCACTGTGGGACCTTTCACCTGCACCCACTCTCACTTCACCTGCCACTACACACACACCAGCCCACCGACCAGCCCCACCCAAAACATACCACAGACACCATCTGAAGAAAAACACCAACTCGCATGCGCCCTTCTCAACACACGCTCACTATGCAAGCTGTGATACAGTGTCCCAGGCGGCCGGGAATTTCAAGATGGCCCCCATAATGCTTCCCCCTGAGATGGAAGGCGGCGTACCAGACACGCAAACAGACGCAGCCGAGACGTCAGAAGATCCTGCCCAAAAGGAGTGGTTGACGGCAGACCGAGAAAGAGAGACGGCGAATACGAAGAGAGCATGGGGAGAACGGGAAGAGGAGACAGAGACTACTGAGGAGAAGAGAGGAATTCGACTGACGACAGAGGTTGCAGCCAAAGGAGGGGAGCCGGAGGAAGGTCGAGGTGAAGGAACCGAAGAGGACGCCAAGACACCACCTAGAGGCAACGCCCGACTATCCAGCCGTACCCAGGAGGGGGAGGACGCAGTGATACCCCTTGCTGTGGTCCAGGAGTGCCGCGGCTTCAGGCAAAATTCACTCTTCCATTTTATTAAAAATTGCCAGGGAGTCGGGAAGAAGTTCCTCACACACAAACTTGCTTTAAGGGAACTTTCCTCCCCCCCCACACCCCTCCTTTTTCCTTTTCACAATGGGCGACGTAATGGTGACGGGTAGTCAAGCTACCGGTTATACTTCCTTCAGGACTGACCTATTTTCTTTATTTTATTTTTCTTTCTTTTGGCTGGTTTACTACTTCGGGGGACGGACACTTCCTATAGGGGACTTGGATTCGGACTAGGACCAGCCGAAAGTACCTCCACGACCAGAAGTGAAAACAGATGGACATGGTTTTTTTGTTACTTGTTTGAGAGCCCTATGAGAACCCCTCTGAGTGAACTCTAATAAACAAAACAATAGAGAAACTAATAAAAGTTTGACAACACTAAGTAAAGACCTTGACTTTGCATACTAGTAGAGGTAGTCATTTCCCTTCATAGATCCAGTGACCGATCACACAAGCATTACACCGAATTATGCGACCTCATCGCCACCCTCGCACCTGACATCGTCTTCCTCACTGAGACCTGACTCAACCCCACATCCGCCCTAGACATTGCCACAGCGATCACCGACGGATATAAAATCACTCACCAGGACCACACCAACAAGGCGTGAGGAGGAATAGGCATCATCCACAAAGAGACTATACAGTGTACCACCACCACCGACACCACCACCACCCCCATGGAACATCTCAACTTCAAGCTCCACACGGACGACAAGACAATCATCAGAGGCACCCTCACATACCGTCCCCCAGGACTGCACTCCAGCTTCTGCAACACCATCCCAGACTTCTTTGCGCCCCTAGCCTTAGAATCCAATCTTTACATCTTCCTCGGCGACTTAAATCTCCACATCGACGACCCCAACGGCAAAAACAGCGCACACATCCTCGACAATATGAGCAGCCTCGGATTGACCCAGATCATCCATGACCCTACACATACCACAGGACACACTCTGGACCCAATTTTCAACTTTAGCAACCAAGTCAAATACACCCATGTCACAGAACTCACATGGACCGATCACTCCATCGTCCACTTCAGCATCTCCAGCCCCCACACCGCCACCCCCAAGATGACCACCGCCCCCCATGGGAGGTAGAACAAAATCTCAGCAACCAGCTGGGCGAATGCCCTCAACAACTTCAACCCTGCATATGCCACAAACCTCGAACAGGAAGTGAAAACCTTTAACTCCTGGATAACCAATTGCACAGACAGCATCGTCCCCATCAAGAGCAACATTCAGAGAAAAGCTTACAAAAAGGCCAGCTGGTACACCCAAGAACTCAGAACCGCAAAATGAGACAGCAAACAGTTGGAGAGGAGATGGCACACCACCAAGGACACCTCCGACAGGACAGTCTTCAAGACCGTCCTCAACCTCTAGCACCACCTGCTGAGGGCAACAAAGAAGATAGCATTTGCCGCACATATCGAAACCAGCGCCAGCAACACCAAGGAACTTTTCAGCCTTGATAAGGAATTCTCCAACCTGGCTCCCGGCGAAAACAACATCACACCCTCACAGGAGCTGTTCGACAACCTTGCCCACTTCTTCCACTACAAGATCGCAACCATATACAGAAACTTTGAACCCCAACCCACACCAGCCGGACTTCCTTGACAAATACACCACCACTGTAACTGACACTAACCACACACTGACCATCTGGAGCATCCTCTCCACCCAGGACACTACCTCCACCATGAAATCCATCCACTCTGGAGCTCCCACAGACCCATGCCAGCACCACATCTTCAACCTCGAAAACCAAAGGCTCTGCCAGGAACTCACCACCCTACTCAACACCTCTATCACCACCGCAACTACTCAAAAAACCATCCGCCGACCCCAGCAAACTCAAAAACTACCAGACAATCTCCCTGCTCCCATTCCCAGTGAAGTTACTGGAAAAGATCATCAATAATCAACTCATGACACACCTGGAGCAGAACCAGCTACTTGACGCCTCCCAATCCGACTTCCACAGCAATCACATTACCGAAACCACCCTGATCGCAGCCACCAACGACATCCGAACCCTCCTTGACTGAGGAGAAAGAGCAGCTTTGATCCTCCTCGACCTCTCAGAAGCCTTCGACACCATATCCCACCACACACTGATTGAAAGATTCCACAACACCGGCATCCAAGGGGACGCGCTCAGATGGATCACCTCCTCCCTCACAGGAGGAACCCAGAGGATCCACCGCCCACCTTTCACCTCTGAACCCAAGGAGATCACATGTGGTGTCCCCCAGGGCTCATACCTTAGCTCTTCAACGTATATATGACCCTGCAAGCCAACATTGTCAGATCCCATGGTCTCAACATAATTTCCTACGCAGACAACACCCAACTCATCCTCTCACTCACCGATGACCCCACCACCACCAGAACCAACTTCCACAGATGCATGACAAATGTCGCAGACTGTATGAAGAACAACTTCCTGCAGCTGAACACAGACAAGATGGAAGTACTGATTTTTGGCAACAGCAGCAACACATGGAATGGCTCCTGGTGGCCACCAGACCTAGGACCTGCACCCACTCCCTCCAACCACGCCAAAAAACTCAGAATCATTGACAACAAGCTCACCATGAAATCACAGATCAATGCCAACTCCTCTGCCTGATTTCTCACTCTGTGCATGCTACATAAGATCACGAGATGCACCGTGACACAAGCCCTCATCAACAGCTGACTGGACTACGACAATGCCCTCTATGTAAGAATCGCCGCACACCTTCTACAGAGACTTCAGACCATACAGAACGCCGCAGCCAGACTCATCCTTGGCGTTCCCCGATGAACTCACATCACACACCACCTCAGGAAACTGCATTGACTCCCCGTACAGAAAAGATGCCAATTCAAGCTGCTGACCCATGCACACATGGGTCTACACAACCAAAGACCTGACTACATTAACCACCGCCTGAACTTCCACCAACCACAGAAAAGACTACGCTCCACCTCCCTTTCACTTGCCTTACTCCCCACATCTACCGAAGCACAAGTGGAGGACGCTCCTTCTCCCACATCGCAGCAAAGACCTGGAACAGCCTCCCCAAGCACCTCTGAACCATCACCTCACTTCTGAAATTCCGAATGGCCCTCAAGACCTGGCTGTTCTAATAACCCTCCGAGGACTGCAAGCACCTGGATACCCTATCAGGTGATTAGCCTGCTTTATAAATCCTGATTGATTGATCATAGTCTTGGTTGAACCAGAGGTGAATGCAGCCCCAGTCAAGCCTGAGGCAATTAGGCAGTTTTAGCCTTCGCTCAGGCCTATGGCAATTATGCAGCTGCAGCCATCTTCCGGGCCTACAGTAATCATGCATTTGCAGCCCTCTCCTGGAACAACAGAAATCACACATTTGCAGCCACAGCCCAACCCTAAGACAATCTCACAGTTGCAGACCCTGCCCAGGCCTACAGCAATTATGCAGCTGCAGCCCCTCCTGGGCTGATGAAGAGCCCAGTGTTGCAGTTCCTACCAGTATGAGAGACCACTGGATATCAAGCAGCCTCCGGAGAAGCACTGGGTCTCTCTCATCCTTGACAATCTCTCCTCTTGTAGCACCATGAGGACTCTTGCCCTCTCTCAGTAGGCCGACAGGCTTCTAGGGGCTTTATGACAGATACACATCTCCTCAATGTATAAACTTCACATGATGCCATCTGACCCCTAGGAGACTGGCTGTTAAACAACAGCCCTAGTTGCCCTGCATCCTTTGAGTCCTCTGTGGATCACTCTCTTCCTTGGTCATAAAGGATTTAAAACTGGAACAAAGTGGGGTAGTTTGGGTCCCACTTTTATGTACAACTTCTAGACAGATAATGTTGATCCACCGTCTCAAACTGTAGAACTAGTTTGGGGTGTGTCCTGGCCTGGCTGCACTCCAAACACAGCCTTTGTGTAGAGTGATGCTTTTCACAGGAGATAACATTGGGGCTGTCTCTAACCTAGAGCACCCACAACAGAGGCGCAAAGAGGTGTGAAGTTTCTGTACCTGGCACTCATCATCCCAACTGAAGGAGTTATGAGGGACAGTCTAAAGGGGAGGCTCCACCTAGCAACTTCCTCATCTTTCACAAGAGAGTCAGCAGTCCCTTCAATCGCCACCAAATAACTGCGTTGAGAAAGACTAATCAGCAGCTCCCTGCTAATTAAATGCCTCATGGAATTTCTAAAGGTAGAACTTTGTCCATCCTTCTCACGTGAGTGTTTAGATCGCTTCTCTCAGGCTACACGAATGGAGGTAACACACTGCCACTGCAGTCGCGGCTCCTGGAGAGAGTGCTGCGGGGCAGTGGGGCGGGGCGGGCGGGGGAGGGGCAGGGTGGGGGGTAGTAAACTCCGGCATATGGCCGAACAGAGGTAAGTACATAAATAAATAAATAAATAAAACGAATTACATTGTGCACACCGCATCGCCATTTGGCGTTGCAGCGCGCGCAATGTAATTCGTTTTATTTATTTATGTACTTACCTCCGTTCGGCCATATGCCGGAGTTTACTACCCCCCGCCCCGCAGCACTCCCTCCAGGAGCCGCGACTGTGCCACTGTCTGGGAGCACATTCATCACCTTCCATCTTGTGCTAGGCCAGGCCAAGGGCATCCAAAATGGATCCCATCGGGCTCCATACTCAGGAATATTAATATACACAAACTATCACCAGTCATGTGCTACTCACACTACATATATCCACTCCCTTAACATAACATGTGCATTTGTAAAGCACACGTTCACCCAGTAGGGTATCTTGGCGCTGAATAACAGATGTTTATTGTTACCCAATTCAATGGTACTCCTCTCCTTGACCTCACAAGGATGAAAGGGTGAGTGAACCCACCAGGATTTCAACCTGTGACCATAAGGTCAAACACAGGCCCCTACAGTGGGCACATTAGTCCATGAAGCCACCAGACCCTTGGCACATGGGATGGCAACACAAGGTTATAGGAATACAAATAATGGCAGAACTTTACACAGGTGGACCTGTAGGCTTCTATCCCCAATGACACAGGTAAAAGGTCTGGTCACACTGCTGATTTCCTCTAAAACCACAGTATGCAGCCACCACACCTTTATGTGCTATACCCAGAACAGGGACAGTAGTCCACACATCCCAAGCAACACACGCTTTGAGCTGCTGCAATGCAAAACATCACAGACATGGTTGAACACACCCTACACTAGGCACAGTAGACACAAGTTCACACACCCATTGCCCATCTGCAACAGACCATTACACTGCATAAAGAACAACAACATAAATGCTGATTCTCAACCACTGACAACAATGAAAAATCAAATACAGGCTGCACCAAGGTGAACCATAAGGTATCTTGCATACAATGTATAGATGAATGAAATGCAGCCATAAAGTACATCTTTCACATTCATAGCACTGCATTCCCCAATGGTAGTCCATTGTAAGTGCACTGCCCAAAGATTAGTGCTATCCATAAATGCATTAGGCCCTGGAAATCTAGCCCTCAATACACTCCTCGACGGTAATATGTGCTCGCTCTCACTACTTTCAATGCACTTCATGAAAGCAGGCTGTGCCGTCCCTAACTACAAAACAAGTAGACCCTCGATATTGATCCCACAATGCACTTCCCAAATGTAAAACGCTACAAAACATGTACCCTTAAGAAATCCAGCTTTTACTGCACTTCCAAAAGGTACGGTGTGCAAACTTTCTCATTTTCAATATTTAGACATGAAAGTTGGTTTTCAGAATGCTGTAAATAGCTCCATTCTCATAATTGAAAGGCATTACACCAACTTGAACTTTAAATTTCAATACTTAGGGGCATATTAGCAAGACCGGCGATAAAATTATCGCCGTTTTAGCGGCAGGAAACTGCCGCTAAAACGGCGATAATGGGCTTGCTAATATGCGTTATAGAATTCCAATAGAAGCCCAGTTTAGATGTCCTGCACATCTAACCTGGGCTTCTATTGGAATTCCATAACGCATATTAGCAAGCCCATTATCGCCGCTTTAGCGGCAGTTTCCTGCCGCTAAAACGGCGATAATTTTATCGCCGGTCTTGCCTATATGCCCCATAATTTGTTCCAGTAGAAATCCTAAAAGCAAGTGAGAATTACTTTCCTTGGCAAGGCCCCATTTAAATTCTTTCTCAGACTGTTTTTATAATGCGCAGAAATAACTACTAGTCTTTTTTGATACACACTTGTAACACCGAAACATGCATTACTAAAGTACATATGCATTAACCTTTTGAGGTAAACACTAACTTAAATATGAATACTTTGCATATACATCTATATCCAAACGACTAATAGTCATCTTAGTCAAATATGCCGAAAAGGATCGGATCAAATTGCAAGATTAAATAGAAGCCCTCAATGTTGAAATAGAATTATTGGCAAATAAAGATGAAATTCTTAAACTTAAAGATGAAATGATTAAAAGATTAAAAAAGGAGGAAGATAAAATCCGTGAGAGGAAAGCTTTCAAATTTCATCGTGATCGTACCGAATACGAAACAGGATGTACATTCACTTTCGCTAAAAAGTATGAGGCCTTAAAAGTATCAAAATACGGGGGAATAGGTGCAGGCAGAGAAACTATGGAAACCCATCAAACAGGACCAAGTACATCTTCTAATTCAGAATATAGCTCTGCCATGGAAAGTGAAACCGAGCCCAGTAACTCTAATCAATCGAATAAACTAATACCGGCCAAAATATCTTTAGCGGAAGAGGTGGATTTTTTAGTGCACGAAAGGCGCAACACATTGTGCCCAAGAGCTCAACCTGTGAAACCACAAAAAGCCGATCAGTCAAACACAGGGAAAGGCGAAAAACAAAATCAAGAAAAACCGAAAAGACAAACTCGGCGAGCCAGACGCAATTGGAGACGCCAATAGTTATAACCAATAATGGCAGTCAAACTGTTATTAATCTTACAGATGTTGACCTAAATAAAGCAGAAGAGCAGTTACTGGCATTAGGACTCTCTTACTGTCCTGTAAGTTCATTTGACTATGCTACTACCAGAATAGACGTCTTCAAAAGTATAAGAAAATTAAAACTAAAAAGTA
Source organism: Calotriton arnoldi (assembly GCA_963921515.1). NCBI lineage: Eukaryota > Metazoa > Chordata > Amphibia > Caudata > Salamandridae > Calotriton > Calotriton arnoldi. The sequence goes on from CAWUFW010001510.1 coordinate 138,654, forward strand.
TTTCTGGCAAAACCAGTCAATTCCAACAGAAGATCCAATCCAACAATCGGATCTTCAATCAACTAGTCCCCTTTTTTCAATTTGACACAATCAGACGTGCCATTGCTAAATGATCTACAACAACTAGTGAATGAAAACTATAACATAAGTACAACTACCTATCTAGAAAGTGGCAATAAAATTGATCTTACCACTCCTTTCAAACCAAAATCCAAATTTAATCCTATTAGTCCAAGGGACTCAATTGATATTTTTCAAGAACAAGTAATCAAGGGAATTAAACGATTAAATCACAAAGTGCAAAGAGCAAATAAACGCAAAAACAACAAAAAAGAACTACAATATCACACTTTGATGAAAAAATTGAAATCAAACAATGACATAATTATTCAAAACTCAGACAAGGGTGGGAACCTTGTTTTGTGGAAAAAGAAGGACTATATTGAAGAAGCCATGAATCAACTAATAGACACTACATGCTATCGGAGAAGTGAATATCCGGAATTAAGAACTACATATAATACATATAGTGCAAAATTGGTAGTGTGGAAGAATGCTGGGCTTATATCCCCCCAAGAGTATAAGTACTTAAAAAATGACAATCCAGTCACCCCTATCTTATACTTTATTCCAAAGATACATAAAGACGCAAACAAACCTCCAGGAAGACCGATAATTACGGCCAGAAATAGTCTCCTAGAAAAAACATCACGATATGTAGATTACTACCTACAGGAGTTTGTTCAACAGCTGCCGTCTTACACCAGAGACACGGGAGATTTCCTTTAAAAAATACAGAACATTGTTTGGAAAGAAGATTATTTGCTCATTGCAATGGATGTGACATCTCTATACACCTCCATCAACCACCAAGATGGTATTCGAGCATTACAACATTATTTAGGTAAAAGGACTCCCGAATTTGTACAGCACAATAAGATGCTTTTAAATATGGTTGAGTTCTGCCTTGATAACAATATTTTTTTATTCCAAAATGTCCTATACAAACAACAACGGGGGGTAGCAATGGGAGCCAGCTTCTCCCCCAGTTATGCCTGTCTACATATGGGATGGTGGGAGGAGCTGGTACTAATGAATGAACATAAGACCACAGTCATATCAAAAACTAAATGTTGGCTACGTTTTATTGATGACTTGTTTTTAATCTGGCAGGGTTCAGTAGATGAAGCAGAACAGTTTATTAGAGAATTAAATAAGAATTGTCTTAATCTGCATTTTACAGCCTCGATCAGCGCAACAACCATTAACTTTTTAGATGTTGAAGTATTTATCAGAAATGGGCAACTTGAAACAAAATTGCATAGGAAGCCAACTGCCGGCAATTCTATATTGCATTCTTCCAGCTTCCATCCTCAACATCTGATTTACAGTATCCCCTATGGGGAAACGTTACGTCTTAAGCGAATTTGCAGTTGCGAAGCTGATTTAATAATAGCACAACAGGCCTGTGCTGCCAGATTCCAGGCAAGGGGATATTCAAATGACTGTATTAAACTAGCCATAGAAAAAAGTAACAAAGTCCCAAGGGTAAGTCTAATTAATCAAAATAAACAGAAGGTCATTCAAACACAAGATCCTTCTTCCTCTTTCAGATTTATTTTAAAATACAGTAAGCAAGATAAGGCAATTAGAAAAATCATCAGAACTAATTGGCCTCTAGTTTTAGACGACCCTGTTATTGGGCATAGTCTCCCAAAAAATGCCTCTATAACATACACACGAGCTACCTCCATGAGGGATGTCCTAGTCCAAAATGACACTTTTGTTCAAACCAAGAACACATGGTTATCCCAAAGAAAAGGATTTTTTCGCTGTAAAACTTGTAAAGCGTGTCAATTTGGGATTAATAAAACTACATATGACACCCCATTTAGCGATCAAGAAAAATCCATTTCTAAGTCCCTAAGCTGCAAAACGGACCATGTAGTCTATGTGCTGGAGTGTCCATGTGCCCTAAGATATGTAGGTAGTACTATACTACAAGGGCACAAGAGGATACTCCAGCACATTAGAGCAATCAAAAACAAGGACACCACTTACCCCGTAGCTAGACATTTTGAGGAAGTACATAAAGCGGACCCCAAACAACTCATTTACTTTATTATTGACTCCATCCCACCATACAAAAGAGGGGGGACAGAGAAAAGGCCCTTAGACGTCTAGAAACTCGATATATTCTAGACCTCGATACAAAGCACCCTAAGGGCCTTAATATTACGGAGGAATTACATACCTGCCTCTGATAATGAGTAATGAAATCTGCATGAAAAGAATTAGAGATATATAGCTATTATGAACTTTGAAGATAATTTTAAACATTATTTCACCGCACCGCCTGAATAATATCCTTTTAAACATTTTTTACACTATTTTGTACACGGTTTTAGATGGGTTTTACAATTTTTAGCACACTTTTAATTAGCGTATTTTGCACGGGTTTTTAGATAATCGAAAGTATGTGTAGGAGTAAAGACTGCAGCCAAGCACTTTCTGAATTAGTACTGTATTTGCATTTGCATTTTAAGTATTTATTTGTACAGAAATGTTTGAACTAGTATTTAAACCTGGACGGCAAAAAAATGTTGTATTTATGCGTAATTTCAAAGTGGTATTTATACCTGAATGATTTAATTATGCCAACAGCTAAACAACCAGAATTCATCAAGTATTTTGTTTATGTCCATGCTTTGCTTTACTTTACACATAAGGCACTTGTCACTTTAATATGAAAAGAGTAAAAAGACTATGAGTAAAAAAACATGGGAAAAGGAAAGATATAGACAAAAAGTTGTATATAAACCGGCCTTACACTGTTGAGCGCGTTATGTGATCAAGGCTCTTCGGAGCTGAAACGCGTTATGCTGCTGGTGCTTGTGTGATCCAATAAAAAGAAAATCTGCACCTATTTGTGGTCCGTGCTCCTGTGTTTTGCTTGGCCAAGTGAAGAAATGGAGTGATGCAAATATACATATATACATATATATGGGATCTGCAGTCCATAACTATGAACTGGCCGAGTGTTCTCTGATGAGATATGGTGCAGGTGTGCCCCAAGCTACTTTAGAAGGAGGGGCTTAATAAATAAAAGGAAACTTTGAAATTTGTAACACCGGAGGCATCTGAAGAGGCTACCGCCGAAATGCGTCATGCCAGAGAATTCGAACAAATGATTCCTTGAAGCCCTGCCGTGTCCCCTTGTCTTTTTCGAAGGAGGAGGATAATTTTGCATTTTAGCGTGAAACCAGTGTCACGCAAAGGGGACCCTTCCAAAAGTGTTCAGGGTGCAGTGGCTTAACCCGGACCACCCCACGTCCGATGGAGGGAGAAGTCTTTGCTGCCAGCTGACAGTCCGTGACTCACACGGAGAGACGGAGGAGGATAATTTTGCACATATATATATATATATCCATATATATATATGGATATATATTACCTACTGGCGGTCGCCAGTAGATAGTTATAGTTAGGACCACGTTTCCATAGGAAAAGCATTTTTTGATGTGCTTATAGCTTTGGCGTCGTTTGACGAATCTTTACGAAATTTTCCAAAAAGTTCCTCTTTTCAGGTCAGCTCCTATCCTAAAAGTTTGGGGGGGATTCGTCAAGGGGGGGCTAAGAAAAAAGGGGGGTCCCAAAACATGTTTTCTCCATGCAATTTCCATAGGAAACTTTAGACAAGGCTACAGACCAAACTGCTGAACGGAATTACGCCAAATTTGGCAGAGAGAAAGGTCTTGGTCCAGAAAGCACACTTTTGTTTAAATCGGGCAAATCCGTTCAGTAGTTTTAGAGAAATATCAAATTTTCCAGATATCGATATTTAAGAATTCTGACATCTGTTTGGCTGAGGCGTTACGAGCACGAACTTGCGGCTCAATGGCTGCGAACTGTTGAAACTAGGAAGTGTTGGCAGCCATTTTGTGATTCAGTCCGTCAGCTCGCATCTCTCCCTCTAAAAGGCATTGGATCCGTAATTCTACCTCTGCGGGGCAATACTGAAAATATCCCGCAGGTCTGTCTGTGCGAGATACTCCTTTTATGCTCCCTCTCCCCACATCATCAGCTCGCGGCTATGCCTTTAGAAGCCAGTCCAAAAGGCTCGCAGCTCTGTGTCTGCGAGCCATCGGGCCCGCAGCTCTACCTCTGTGAGCCACCTCGTTAGCTCGTAGCTGTGTCTGTGCTAGGAGGCCCGTCGGCCCGTTACTCTCCCTCTGCGAGTTAGCCCATCGGGTTGCAGCTCGGAGGGCTCGCAGCTGTATCTCTGCGAGCCAGCCCGTTAACTGATAGCTGTGTGTCTGCTAGCAGGCCTGTTGGCCCGTTGGTCTCCCTCTGCAAGTCAGACCACAGCTCTCCCTCTGCGAGCCGGTACGGTGCTGTGCTTTTGCGAGCCAACGGCTCGTAGGTCTCCCTCTGCGAGCTGAGCCCACGGGCCGCAGCTCTTCCTCTGCGAGCCTGCCCGACGGCCCGCAGGTGTCCCTCTGCTAGGAGAACCGCAGGTGACACTCTGCGAGCCGAAATTGTGAATATAAGGCGGCTCTAAAAAGAGCCCTTGTGTTTATTAGTTGGAGCTCTATGTAAGTGCGAATGCACAGCTTCAGGTTAATCAGGAAAACTCGGTTTCCCTCATCTGTGAAGTGTACTCCATCACTTCTGTAGATATCAGCCATATCAAAACGTATGTTGTTGTTGTAGTTCGACCCCATTCTATGGTCTCTGAGGTATGCAGTCACAGCTTTGTTGACATTCTTCCTAGATTTTTCAATCTTATGACAAAATTGGTTTGACCATTTCCACTTCTGTCTTTGGCATATATTGGAATATACAAAGACAGTTTGAGGCAAAAGTAACATCAATTGTCCAAAGGTGTCCTTCATAAGCATTTCCAAACCTAACCCAGTCAATGTGCCTAGGTCATTACCACCACAGTGCACAATCATGAGATCAGGGTGTTGGAGATGCAAACAGGTTTTAACCAAAGGGAGCAATTGGTGCCACTTCAATCCTCTCTGTTCAAACCATTTAATGTGCACATTTTGTAAACCTAGGTCTAAGTCAATACGTCTCTGTTCTGCATACCTCTTGCACCAGAAAATATAGCTATGTCCTACAATCCACACTAGCATTTTGAAGGTATGGCTAGAAGATATTGATAAATGTCTGTAGCTCATGCAGTCTGTTTGTAGAATGAGTGATATGTTTAAACATGGGGAACTACTTTTTTTTACATACAAAATGTTAACCGATTGGGAGATGAAATGTATTGTGTCCTAAAAAGTAGGGTGTATATTAGTTTTGATGAAAAGCATCTTTGGGATTGGTTAATAAAAAAGCAGTTTATACGTGGAGTACATATTATAGGATGAAATTTGCTCAGCTCAACCACACCTGCTAATTGTATTTGGAAGGTGCAGTTCAAACTTGAAAGAATGGTGAACTTTTGACCTTGGCGTGCCGTTAAATGTTGGAGAAAATGTTGCAAAAAAAATATCGGTAGGTTTAAAAAAATGATGAACTTTTAACCTGCACGTGTCGTAGAATGTTCTAGAAAGTGTTGATACAATACGCTGAACTTTTCACCTGTATGTGTCCTTAAAAAACTGTTTATATGGAAAGTTCAAAAATAACCAATAAAGAGAGGTTTTGCAATCTAAAAAAAAAAGGAACTATTCTGATTTGTTCTTTACATGTATTTATGTGTGGAGCAACAGGGAAATTGTGCCATTACTGGTTCCATTCTTGATGAAAGCGGTGCATTACATGTACTGTGTGACAAGAAAAGAATTGCATGCGTTTGTGACATTTGAAATCTGCATACCAACTACGAAGGTAAATTAGAAATTAAGAAGGTGTGTTATGTGTTTTGTAGTAGTGGTTAAGTATTTGAGACGATATTTTTAACTTTGAAAGTATTTTTTATTTCTAAATAACATAGTGTTAGTAAAGTCTGGTGTTTTATTAGTTCTAAAATATGCATAATGTGTAACTAGTTGTTAAACAAGTACTTTATATATGTTTAGGAGTTTTTCACAAAGAAAAGGTGTAAGTTGTCATATGTTAAAGACTGTGGGCCATATTCTCAAGACCAGCGATAACATTATCGCCGCTTTAGCGGCAGTTTCCTGCCGCTAAAGCGGCGATAATGTTATCGCCATTCTTGTGAATATGGCCCTGTATGGTTTTGAAAATTCGATGTAGCGTTAATTTCGATTTGTATATCTATTCCGGTGAGATAAACAGAATGTCGCACGTTTGGAAATTATGCTCAGTCTGGAAATAGTGGAGAAGGGGTGACAGTAGAAAATTCATGTGTTATTAACTTAACAGAGATGGAAAAAAAGAAGAAAGGTTATGTGGACAGTTTGTGGTCTCATTTTTTACACTGAGAGGTAGATTTCAATGTCAGTGAAGGCTGGTGTGGTACTGCGAGGCTTTGCATTTGGGTGTTCTTAGGAAATCTAAGTTGTTGGGGAGCGTTTCTTCAGAAGTCATTTTTTTACATATGTGAGAGATAAAAATAAATAAAAATGTTCTTTGTATATTTTCTGTACGATTTTGTTCACAGTGGTAAAGTATATGTGATTATTAGTGATAGTAATTGTCACGGTGTGTTCCTCTGCTGAATATACGCAGACGTTTAAGTGGTCCGGGTGTTATCAGTAGTAGGCTCCGCCACCCCTTTAAGAGAGCCGCCAATTTTTTCATCCCAGTTAAAGCTGTTAATATACGTATAGTAAAGGGACGATACATAAAAAGTTTGGAATTACACCTTCATTTACTCTGTCTACCTTGCACCACCATTTTGTTCCCGCAGCAGTACTGTTTATAAAAATAATCTAATACAGCTTTTTGTATTATAAAAATAGCACTTATTGGTTTATTGGCATATTGGTAGAATTTGTACTATATAAAGAATGTTGCAATCAGTTTCAATGGTATAGAAATGCACTGTATTATGTAGGAAATATTACATATGCATAGGTTGTGATGTCATTTTTTTACTGTAAGGTACATTTGAGTATAAGTGAAAACAGGTGATATACTGCGAACCCATTCAGAATGTGCACAGATTACATAGAGAGTAAATGGACAAAATAAACGTGCACGTTGCTTTGTGTATGTATGCATGGTTTGAATCATTTGATGATACTTTAAGACATAATCTAAACACTATTTCTGCTTTACAATTGGGTACAGTGCACAGTGTTAGTAGTTAGTGACTAGATGCTGGTAAAGGGATTATTTATTGCTCGTTCGTACGAAATAAAGGTGGAGAGGGGCGTTTCTTTACAAGAGATATTTTATAAATGTGTGAGAGATAAAAAACAATAAAAAAATTTCTTAGTACATTTTCTGTACAATTTTTTCACACTAGTAAACTAACTGTGATTATAAGTGATGAAAATTGTTAGGGTGTGTCTCTGTGCTGAATATACGCAGGACTTTAAGTGGGCTGGGTCTTACCGGTGCTGAACACTGCTACCCCTTTTAGACACCCGCATTTTTCTTCATCCCACTTAAAACCCTCAATATACGTATATTAAAGGAACGGTACAATTTAAGTTTAGGGATTACACCTCCGTTTCCTCTCCTCATGTGTCACCCCCATTTTGTGCACCAAACAGTAGTGTTTATAAAAATTAAGTAAGAGAGCTTTATCTAGTATGAAAATAGCACTTATACCTTTATTAGCATGTTCATGGGATCTGTAGTGTAAAAAGAAGGTCGTAATCATTTTCAATGGTACAAAAGTGACGTGACATATGTTTGAAAGATTACATGGTTTTAGGAGTAAGGTATAGAGGTAACAAATAAGCAGTATAGTTTGTTATGTTTAAACGAGTATGTAGTTTTGTAAATCAGATACGGCGTTGATTTGTGCAGCACACAGTACACCCACAATGACCCTGGAACATGTCCCTGAATGCCTTGGCACACTGCAGCACACATCCAAACGCCAAGTAGGCCCCCATCCACAATGTGCACAGAGTGCCCCCCCATCACCAATATCACAACCTACTCTTGCACATATGCTGAATCCAGCAAACCAGCAGATCCACACTGACTATGCAAGTAACCCTGCATGTCGGATAGCATAGCAGCTGCGCAAACAAAATGACATGGCCCACGAAGCGACTTGGACGGAGCCAAGTGCGGATCACATCCTCAAAGGAGCAGGTCACACTCCGACGTGTCCGCGTGCAACCACAACCCATGCCTTACAAAACACGCAGCAGACCAACAATGCACCAGGCCACAAAATCAGTCCGCGAGCACACATCACCCAAGTCAAAAGCAAAACAGGCCCCGAAAAGCACACAATACAAAGGCACCCCGTCTCAAGGGGAGAAGGCTACACGAAATCAGAGCTGCAGGGGCAACTCCCCCACAATGCAGCCCACACACATAGCAATCACAGAACATCAGCAATGAAGGCAATGTGGTACAAAACTCCCCTCATACGGGTTCTGTGTCCGGTGTGTGTGGCGGGGTGATGGCTGCATGGCTGTGTGCCCCTGACACATCAGACTGCGAAGGTGATGGGGCTGCATCAGATATCGTCCAGCACCTATGCAAAAACAATGTCTGGCTCACAGAGGCGGAGCTTGCCAAAGGGATACACCCCCATTGCACATGCGACAGTCAGTTCTTCACTGTGTTGGGACGAGGCTCATTGTGGCACACGAGTGGACAATCTTTACAACACACCTCACAGTTAGACACCAGTGGAGTGGCATAGGCTTTATTGGCATGTGCGTGTCAGTACGGACGACGCAACGGCCACAACAGGCACGGACATGCTTAAGACACTTACACGCAGCATGGGTACATGTCGAGGGGCAGATGATGTTGGGGCTGACATGGACAAAATTCATCACATATGGCAATGCTCACAGCCCACCTTGCCTTGCTGGATGAGTCATGTGTTGTTTGGTGTATGCACAGTGCCCCCTGTGAGGGGGCACGACTCACTGTACGTGGGGTCTGCATGGTGCTCTGCCTCCGGGGTGCGGCAATTGTCTGCTCTGCCGACAGTGATCAGGTGTGAGGGTCCGACAGGTTCACATGTCGTGCTACATCACCATGTGTGTGCTCTCACCCAGCAGTGTGTCCGAATTGGCAATGTTGCCAAACGCCGCTGTGTTGCTCGGACCATGGACCTGTGTTGCCTTGGACAGGTGTGTGTGCACACGCGTTATTCCACGCACATGCATCCAGAGCCCGACCGAAGGCAGACGTGTCCTCTGTTTTGGTGGGATATGTGAGCAATCCCCACTGTGCAACAAGTTGTTGGGCCATGTGCTGTGGGTGGCAATAGGATGTGGCTGCAGGTACGTAGTTACTCGTCCATGAATGCCCGTGTAGCTTCATGTGCAATGTGTTCCAATAGTACGTCGTTGTCGTGTTCAAGGAACACCTGGGTGAGCCAATCCATTAGGTGGTCCGGGCAGGTGTGCTCAGCCCACGCCGTCTCACCGATCCGCAACACAGCCCAATAGGGGAGCGCCTCGATGTGGTCACTGCAGACGAGAAATTGTGCAATCTCCCAATCACAACTACCAATACATACACAGTATGTCAAGGCATCCCATGCACGGCTGTCTCTGTTACACTCCTGTTCGTGATCCAACAGGGGGCGCAGACACAAGTCATAGTCCAATTCATCAACAGTTGTGTTGGATAGGCAGACATCCATGGGACACTCGAATGTGCATGTTCGGCAGTGGAACCAGGGCTGGACACAGGTGATGTGGGCAATGCGGAAGCTGAGCCTGTAACTGATCCGCAGCACTGCCAGTGGCAGTGCGCCCAGTAAATGCAGCATACGTGCACGGTACTGTTCCACGTGACGGGTGTTGTGCATGTGCCCGGTATGGCCTGCCATTGCTTTGGTGCGTCTCGTGAACAGGCACTCTTCTGGACTGCGGCTGTTGTGTGGAGGATATGCCACAGCTCTGAGCAATGATTTGAATGTGTGTGCAACGTTGTGGGACATGGGTTGCTGTTTCCGTGGGTGTCAAGGGCATCCAATGCGGGGGTACCACAGGCAGGGGCTTCTATGTGTGGGCTGTGGATAAGTCAGATGGTTTATTTGCGGAATGCGTGGTGTGGGAGTCGTCCTCATCTGCCATTGTATCTCTATCAGGGTGTTCCAGGCGCGTTCGGGACCAAGGTCAGAGGTGCAGGTGTCCTCCCGGCTTCTGCATTGGGACATGGGCTATGGATTGTCCAGTGGGAGCAGCTAGGACTCATCCTAGGGGTTGTTTCTGCTTTTGTTTGTCTGGGGTTTTGTGTTGGTGGTTGCATTGCTGTATGACTGATTCTCCATTTTCTGGTCACGCATGTATGTTTATTTTGCTGCTTGTGCGACATAAGGCAAGATGTTTGTTTTGGGATTCGTGGTGTTGGTGTGCAATTTCTTAGTCTGGGGTTGGGGGTGGTGCCGGGGGTGGGGGGGTGTTCCGGGTGTGGGATGGGGTCCTGGGGTGTTGGCGGTGGGTGTTGTGGCCCTGTTGGGTGTCCGGGCCGCATGATGGGTTGCTCCATGGCATCTGTTGCCCTTCGGATGGCCCTGGGCTGTGCTCCCTTTTGTGGTGCTGGCTGCCGTCCAACTTTACACCAGGTCAGAGCAGGTGTAAATTTCCTGGTGCTAACGTGCCTTATCGCCGGTTTTGTGTTTTTATCGCGGATGTGGCTGGTCGTTGTGAATGTTGAGGTGTGCTGTTGTCTCGGTTTTTGTCACGGGAACGCCTACTCTGCATCTCATTAGCGATATTTGCGAGGGTCCTCTGTGGCGATGTTTTTTGAGGCTGCTATCGCGGGTATACTGGTGCTGTGGGCTGTTAACACCGGCTTGTGAATGGGGGGGTAAATTTATCACAAGCTTGGCTGCGATAAAGTGCGGTTAATTCGGCGATGGCTCCTTGTGAATATGTCCCTTAATCTTTCCCCCTCTCCATCTCCATGTCGGTGGTTTTTGTTGCTGTCTAACAGTTGATCTGTACTTGTTTATGTACATCCACAATGAAATGTAAGCCTGTACCATATTTTTGCTAATATGGTGCAGTGTTATGCTTGCTAAGTTGCCGATAGAAGTGTTAAACTAATAAGGGTAACGTTTACATGTGCCATTTAGTTGAGAATATCACTATAAGTATACAGATAACAATTTTACAAAATAGTATCTACAAAGTTATGTGTAGTGGGTTGCAGAGGAAGAGGCGTGGGACGGTGGGGTGCATGGGATGGGGGTGGGGCGGGGGGCGAGGGGAAAAGTAGGAGGTAGTGGAGTCACATATAAAATGGGAAGGTGAATCTAAATAATTCAATAAATACGTGATGTATGTCGGATGACACTATCTGCCACCCTACTGTTCCCTTATTCCGCTCCAGTACCATGCAGCATTTCCTCTGCAAGCCGCCACTGGAACTTATATAATTGTATGTGATTATTTTGACATATTGAACAGATATAACAAATAATTGAAACTTTTTTTTCATTCGCAGAAAATTATTTTGTTTGGATTAAAAATTGAAAATGCCTAGAAGAACTGAGAAAAAAAGGAAAAAGAAAAAGGCAATCTACTTAAAGAAAAGTCAAAAATATGGATTAGAAGAAAATCAGAGTACTACAAAATAGTTTCTTCTGGTAAAAACACTAGACAATTTCTAAAAAAAGTACTACGAACATTTAATGAAAATAACATCACACAAACGAAAAATAAAAAAAATTCAAGTAAGGAGAAGCAGACTTCGACTTCAAATTGCAAGAAAAAAAAACATGATAAGGAAAGAGTATTTGTTACCCGTAGACAAAAACAATTTCAAGAAATTCGTCAAAGAGTTTTTTGAAATAGAGTAATTCAGAATTTAATAAAAGGATGCCGCAAATATAAAAAGAAAGTGCTGCAATTGAAACAGAAACAGTGTGTTGAAAGCATAGTGGATACTGCTTTTAAGTTAAAACAAAAAATATTTATTTTTATTTTGAAGAGGATGAAAGTGTTGGATAAAACAATGAAGATTCTGAAAGACAAAAGTAAAAAAAAAGACGTGTGAACAGAAGCAACTTTTGTAAAATCTTCAGTGGAAAATGGAAACATACATCTAATAGTGAACCTTTTTTAATGAAGAGAGTTACTTCCAAGAAAATAGTTTACCATTTGCAGTTGATACTGGAGGTCGTTGCTACGAAGTTCAGAATGGTTGTCCTGTTGCAAAAGAGGGAATGGTTACTATTAGTGCAGAACAGTTAATAGCTGAAGAAGTGCAAGGGAAACGCACACAAGCTCCTGTGTATAAGTGGATTTGTAGCAGTATTTGTAGTATTCGACAGGAATCTATTGATATAATGCGAAATTTGTTACGAGAATATACACAGAAAAGTGTAAAACAGAAGATTAGGTTGTTACAAACACTAGATCCTTGTAATGTAAGAAAATATACTGAGAAACATGGGCATTCTCTGGCTTGTCTTTCAAGAAAAGTGTGTAAAAGTGTTTTTCATCACTTAAGGATGTTAGCAGTACACCATTTAGAAATGCGGAAGTTTATAAGGAAACTGTACTATATAAAAAGTCCTGCATTATGTTTAGGTGAACTGAATACAGCTCTTTTACACGGTTCTTTATCAGATGTACAAAAAAGTGTGATGATATTCAGTTCCGATATTTTGGTTCAGAAGAGCAGTGTATAGAAAGTGAAAGTTTGACAATTACAGATGTTGAAGAAAATGGGAAAGTGATTATGATTGATCAGTTTGAAGAAGAAATTGGAAAGTTTAACATAGTGTGCTCTGAAATTCCAAACTATGGAGGTCATTACGATGGCGGACGGAAAAACAACCGACCGCTATGGTAGCGGGAAATCACCGCCCGCCGCTACCGCGGGAAAACCGACGGCTAGATTAGGATCCTCGGCGGTAAAAATCCAACCGCGGCGGAAAGGAGACCCGAGAAACCGCCGTTCACCTGCAGAGAAGGCCCAAACCTGTCCGCGGCGGTCGGTTTCACAGCGTAAACAGCCCAAACGACCGCAACCACAGCGGAGACACCTCCATCGAAATTATGATATTCCCGACATCGCCGCGGTGCAGTGCGCTGTTTCCGACCGCCGCGGTTGACAACATTGATGAATCAGTGAGACGGCGGAAGCGCCGTAGCCGAGCCACCGCTGCGGACGCTCCATTAAAAAAATGGCGGTCGCGAGAAAACCACACAACATGGCCACAAAGTGCACCAACCAAACAAGGCATGCACCCAAAAATACCTAACACAGCCCAAAGACACACGCCCATGGGAAACCCCAAAACTACAAATCCCAGGTTCACAGACACACCACACCTGCTACCAATACCCCATCCTGACACACCCACAGACACCAGTATAAATCCAGCCCCCAACAGACCACAATCCTTGGCAAAACTCCACAACTGAGGGGACATCCACCACAGATGACAGGAGAGGCAAATCTGCACAACACACACACATCACCACCACCACCACCACTTCCACACCTGCACCTCTAACACCTTTGCACAGCACACACCATACACATCACAACCACCACTACCACTTCCAAACCTGCACCTTAAACACCTTGACACATCACACACCATGTCACCACAGAGAATGCCCAAATTCACTGACAGTGAGTTGAGGGTCATGGTTGATGAGATAATCAGGGTAGAACCACAATTGTTTGGTAACCAGGTCCAACAGACACCACTAGCAACAAGAACGCAAATGTGGAGAAGGATAGTAGAGAAGGTAAATGCAGTAGGGACCGTGCCACGCAATAGAGATGAAATCGTGAAGAGGTGGCACGATCTGAAGGCAGTGGTCAAGAAGAAGAGAGCCAAGAACCATGAGCTGGCTCACAGGACAGGCAGTGGCCCTCCCGTTCCACTCAAAACATTCACTGAATGGGAGGAGAAGGTGCTTGGCATTCTACATCCAGAGAGTCTCTCAGGAATACCCGGGGGAGTAGAGGCTGGTAAGTACAAACAAATGCCTAACATCACACAAATGTACTGTCTAGCACTACTACAAAATAATACCTCCTAGGTTCAAATTCATTCATGTGCACAACACTCCCCCCAACACATCTCTCACAGATTCAACAGACACTCCCCCTGAAGCACCCCAAAGGTAGTTAGCAACATCACCATGGGTACATGTGTACATGCTGCCAGCACTACAACTCCCACCAGGCCCCCTTGTCCTACAGCTGCGCAAGATGGAGCCCTCCACCCCAACCCATGTGCCAACCATAGCATTGCTCACCTTAACCTAACAGGTAGGTAGCCATCCCTACAGGGAGGTGGGTGGGTATTTGGGAAGCCTGCACTACAACTCCCACCAGGCCCTCTTGTCCCACAGCTGAGCAGGATAGAGCACTCCCCCACCCAGAAGCATGCCTCAGCCATTGTGTGCTTCACCCTCACCTAACAGGTAGGTAGCCATCTTTACAGGGAGGTGTCTGTGGAATAGGGAGGCCTGCCCCACACCTCCCACCAGGCCCCCTTGTCCTACAGCTGCACAAGATGGAGCCCTCCACCCCAACCCATGTGCCAACCATAGCATTGCTCACCTTAACCTAACAGGTAGGTAGCCATCCCTACAGGGAGGTGGGTGGGTGTTTGGGAAGCCTGCACTACAACTCCCACCAGGCCCTCTTGTCCCACAGCTGAGCAGGATGGAGCACTCCCCCACCCAGAAGCATGCCTCAGCCATTGTGTGCTTCACCCTCACCTAACAGGTAGGTAGCCATCTTTACAGGGAGGTGTCTGTGGAATAGGGAGGCCTGCCCCACAACTCCCACGAGGCCCCCTTGTCCTACAGCTGCGCAAGATGGAGCCCTCCACCCCAACCCATGTGCCAACCATAGCATTGCTCACCTTAACCTAACAGGTAGGTAGCCATCCTTACAGGGAGGTGGGTGGGTGTTTGGGAAGCCTGCACTACAACTCCCACCAGGCCCCCTTGTCCCACAGCTGAGCAGGATGGAGCACTCCCCCTACCCAGAAGCATGCCTCAGCCATTGTGTGCTTCACCCTCACCTAACAGGTAGGTAGCCATCTTTACAGGGAGGTGTGTTTGGAATAGGGAGGCCTGCACTACAACTCCCACCAGGCCCCCTTGTCCCACAGCTGAGCAGGATGGAGCACTCCCCCCACCCAGAAGCCTGCCTCAGCCATTGTGTGCTTCACCTTCACCTAACAGGTAGGTAGCCATCTTTACAGGGAGGTGTGTTTGGAATAGGGAGGCCTGCACTACAACTCCCACCAGGCCCCCTTGTCCTACAGCTGAGCAGGATGGAGCACTCCCCCCACACAGAAGCATGCCTCAGCCATTGTGTGCTTCACCCTCACCTAACAGGTAGGTAGCCATCTTAACAGGGAGGTGTCTGTGGAATAGGGAGGCCTGCACTACAACTCCCACCAGGCCCCCTTGTCCTACAGCTGCGCAAGATGGAGCCCTCCACACCCAGACCCATGTGCCAACCATAGCATTGCTCACCTTAACCTAACAGGTAGGTAGCCATCCCTACAGGGAGGTGGTTGGGTGTTTGGGAAGCCTGCACTACAACTCCCACCAGGCCCTCTTGTCCCACAGCTGAGCAGGATGGAGCACTCCCCCACCCAGAAGCATGCCTCAGCCATTGTGTGCTTCACTCTCACCTAACAGGTAGGTAGCCATCTTTACAGGGAGGTGTGTTTGGAATAGGGAGGCCTGCACTACAACTCCCACCAGGCCCCCTTGTCCTACAGCTGCGCAAGATGGAGCACTCCCCCAGCCACAAGCATGTGGCAGATATTGAATGTCACTCATCAAACTTACGGGTAGGTAACCATTTCAACCGGGAGTGTTGTTCTTAATTGGTGACACAGCAGCACAACTCACAACAGGCCCCCTACTCCCACAGCTCAGCATGATGGAGCACTTGTCCCACTCATAGGCATGTAACGTCTGTGCAGCCGCACATGACACCATGCCACTTAGTCCACAGTCACCGACACAAATAATGCAAAACAGTTGTGTTGTAGTCACCATGCACAAGTCTCTGTTCAAAAATGACCCACATTGTGTACACTGTGCCAGGCATCACACACTGCAACACTAACAACGATCATGCTGCCCTGTAGCAGTGTCTGGCCGTTTTTTTGGCAAAGTGCAAATCACTTATGTCATACCACAGTGTTGCAATGTAAACAGTGGAAGTGCAGTGTACCCAAAAACTACACTGCAGCTGAGACTCACAATGCTAAACTAAGCACATCCCAAATGTCCTGCAACACACCCAGCTACCACAGCGCTGCACTGAATTGCAGAACAGCACCTTATCTGACTAAAATTGTCAAAGGTGTCTTGTTTGGACCACCAATGTGTGTATGCATTGACAATGTTCACATCTCACACTGTCTGTCTGAACAGTGCTGGTATAGTCTGGCCCCAAAAGCACACATTGTCTGCACAGGGCTGAGTACATCTCACACACGCACCACTGTTGACCACAACATGTCAGTGTATGGATGCCCTGGAACAACTGCTTCACCAGTACTGTGCTCATGTTCTCAGGTCCACAAATACCATGAAACCATGACAGTGTGGAAATGTATGCTGGGTGAGATGTTTACCCTGCTGTATGTCACCACTGTGCTACGAGACTATACCCCTTGCCCAATTGTGCCTTCAAATGTCGGGGGAGTGAACCCCACAGCCAGATAGGTGGGACAACAGTGATGGGGGGGCTATACCCCATGCCCTATTCTGCCTTCAAATGTTGGGGGACTGTACCCCACAGCCAGATAGGTGGGACAACAGTGATGGGGGGCTATACCCCATGACCAAATGTAATCTGAAATCAATGGGTACAAAAAGCCACACACACATTATGCTCACCACACGCACATTCCATCCAAAAATTTCTACCAAGTCACATAGCCATGTCATTGCTCACCTTCACCTCAAACGGTAGTTAGCCATCTTCACAGTGAGACGGTGTAGTGTGTTTGGCTATCCGTCCCACAAAACGCAACATGCATGCTGTTCCACCACTATGGAGGATGGGACACTACACCCCCAATAAGAATCATGTGGCAGGCAATGTATGCTACCCACCCAACTCACAGGTAGGTAACCGCATCTCACAGGTCGGGGTGTGTGGGGCTGGGAAGCTTGCACAACAACTCACACGGGCCCACCTGACCGCCAGCACACAAGACCCATTACTTCCTGGCACCAACATGCATGTGTCAGTCATTGCAATGTACACTTCAAAAGAACTGGCATGTGGACATATCATGCTGACTTGTCCCACACTGGACCAAGATGGAAGCCATCATCATACACACACAGAGAGGTCTCTCAAATACAAGGAAAAAACAGCAAACACTACATATCAACAGCCACAACATGCAGCCAGATATGCATGTAAAAAAACATGTAGGCATAGGACACCAGGCCTCTCAATGCACAACTGCACACCCAGATAGCATTGGCAACTATAGAGTGCACACACCTAAGAAAATGAAACTGTGACAGCAACCAAAGTGTGAAAGTCTGAAACACATGTAGATGGAACTCCGAGCACAACCATGCACACCACTACATGCCATCTGACAGTAGCAATGGTCCAGACCACCTAGGATCTAATTAAAGCAAACTTAAGCATGTCTGGAATTGCAAATACAGATATGTACACCACATTGAAAAGGTATGCATGAAACTACAATGTTCACTCAATGTGCAGAGTAAACCGCTGCAAGGGCTCAACAAGTGACACATACGCGTAAATGGATGACATATGATTGCTCAATAACTGGATGCCAACATGAGACTGTCAATGTAAAACATTATATTGTGCATGTCATGTCTTGACAACTCCCAATATGGACAAGTAATGCATGTACCACAACAGCTTGTAATGCATCACTGGATGTCGGTCAATGCAAATTTGTACAGTGAACAACTGCTGGATGTACAAACAGTTGATGTAACACTGCTAACACAAACTTTGCTGGGTGCAACACAATGACCATTTCTCATCTGACCCACAGGTGACCAAGAACTCACTGCAGAGGATGACACCACCCTGCAGAGCCAGTCCCCCCGGAACAGAGACAACTGGATGAGGACTCCCTGGATTCCTTGGATGAGGAGCTCTACGCTGGCCCATCTGGTGTGGCAGGCCGCAACCAGTCCCAGGCACCCATTGTCCCCCCAACCACATCAGCTGCAGCCCCTGACCATCCTCTGACAGCTGCTGTCACGGCCTGTGTGTCAACCACTACCACCACCACCACCACAGCTGGCCGCAACACCCTCCCTGCCCCAGGGGTTCAGCAGCCCACTACATCGACTGCGGAGGCCAGGGAGAGGATGCAGCGGCCCAATGTGAGGACCGGACAGGACCGTGGCAGCAGTGCAGGTGGTCGGGACAGGGTCATGCAGAGGGGGACTGATCCTGGGACGGAAGCCCTGGGCCACATCTACAGAGTCCTTGGGGCCTACCAACAGGCCCAGGGACGAATGGGCCGGTTAGAGGAAGAATCTCGGGAGCACCTCCTGCTGATGAGGTCCATGGACACACGCATGGGACAGATTGTGGACCTCTTGGGGCAGCTAGTAGCGGTTCTGAGGGACAGGCCAGCGCAACATTCTACCCCTGCGCCTCCCCCTGTTGGGCAGCAGGATGACACTTCATCATCCTCCCCTGCATCCACAGAGGGGGGTGAGTCCTCAGACACCACTGTCCCTGCAGCAGTGGCCCCTCCAGTCAAGCGCAAAAGGGGCCGTCCATGGAAAGGCCAGGGGGACTCACGTGCCAAAGCTCCTGCCAAACGCTAGTCCCCGAGCCAGCTATGATGGCAGACCACTGCACCACTGCATTGACCTTTTGGACTATCCTTCACCACACTGCCATGTGAATGGCATCTATCTGTTGGACTGGGTCTCCACATCATTGTGGGGACTACTCAAGTATCTCATCTACCATGACTGTCAACTCACTTCTTCAATTCCCCCCTTCACATTTTCTCCACCCTCGCATGTCACAATTGTAAATAAACACACCTTACACACATGTTGTTGTGTCTGCTCCGTCTTTAATACAGGATGTGCAACCTTCACCGTGTAGGACATGGTCCAGGGGAATGGAATGTAGGTAGGCAGTGAGATGCTGAAGGGACCTAGGGGAAACCACAGAACAAGAGTCACTTGTATGGGTGTGGCATCGCACACATCACACAACACTTGTCAACAAGGTACTCAGATCTACAAACTTTACACAGAGCAACAGTCACCATAGAGACATTCTGTATCACACTAACCAATCACACATACATTGGCAGGCAGCAATGAGTCAACACAAAGCTGCAGTCAGCAAGCTCACATACACCCACACAGCAACTGCAACACCATCAGACCATTTTGTCCCTTCTACATCGTCACTCACCTTCAAGTGAAGTAGCGGGTGATGAGCTGTCGACGCATGTCGACCCTTCCTCCTTTCCACTGCCCTCGTCACTGGATCCGGGTTGATTTGCAGGCGGGGGCCTTGGCTGCTCATCATCGTCATCCAGGATCAGGGGTATTGCCTTGCGAATGGCCAGGTTGTGGATTATGCGGCATGCCACCACTATCTGACACACCTTCCCTGGCGAGTACATAAGGGCACCTCCAGTACGGTCCAGGCACCGAAATCTTGATTTTAGGAGACCAAATGTCCGTTCTATCCCACGCCGTGTCCTCCCATGGGCATCATTGTATCGCACATCAGCTGGCGTGACGGGATTCCGCAATGAGCTCAGCAACCACGGGCGGTTCAGATATGCCGAGTCACCTGGGTGTGAGAGACACAGATTAACCTTGCAGTCCCAAAATGCCACACGACAGCATGTCACACACACACCACTCTAATCCACTATGCATACTCCGGAAGCAGATTGGCCATCAGCTGAGGAACGATGCTGCTGCGCAAGATGTGGGCATCATGGGCTGAGCCGGGAAACTTGGCGCACACGTGTGAGATGATCATGTCCGCCAGGCACACCACTTGAACATTTACCGAGTGTGAATGCTTCCTATTGCGGTAAACCTGTTCACGTGCCTGTGGTGGCACAAGCCCAACATGTGTGCAATCAATTGCACCAATGACATGGGGGATATGTCCAAGGGCATAGAAATCGCCCTTCACAGCCACCAACTCAGGCCCCCTGGGAAAATGGATATATCTGTCTTTGTAGAGCATCATGGCCGACAGGACATCCCTCAGCACCATGCTGAACATCGGCTGTGGCATCCCGCCTGCACTTGCGACCGTGTGCTGGAATGAGCCTGTTGCAAAGAAATGCAGGCATGCCATCACCTTAGATGTTGCGGTGAAAGCTGTTGGATATTTCCGACGTGGCTGCAGGTGGGGCTCCAACATGGCACATAGGTTCTGCAGGGTTTGTCGGTCCAGCCTGAATTTGCGGATTATATCCTCATTCTCCATGTCTGCCAGGACTGTGAACGGACGATGGATATTGGGCCTCCTCCTCCTAGGACAGATCAAAGTGCACAGATGTCAGTGCAGAAGACCATGAAATGTGCTTCACATCAGTTTTTTCTACAGACACATTCCCAAGTCTTACAACATGCACCATTAACCGACAGGGCACTTCACAGGTAGGTACACATCAGGCACACTACTCGTACACCTGTCCCCTTACCAGCAGCAATTATCTGTGCACCCCTCCGGTTCATTCGCATGCACAGTGTGATATACTAACAGATATGTGTGCATACCTGTGAGTATGACCCCCAGCATATGTTACTAATTGCAATACTACCCTAACACACCATGTGGCTGGCCCTGATACACCTCCCAACACAGGTTGCACATGGCACACATCAACTACACACTGACCACCAGCTGAGCATGGGGGACACGTGTGTGCATGTGCATTGGACAATGTGCCAGTTGCTGATGCCCCTAGTTCAGTAAATGAGACAACATTGTGCGTTACATTGCACACACAGACATTGACCATTATCTACATATGCTATGCAACACATTAACTGGACAGTCTACATTTCATTACACAGCACATGTGACATGTGTGAGTGTATGTGCCCATGCAATGTATTGGCGACCCATATATGGTATGTGTTGGTGACGTGGCGTGACATGTCCCTTTTGTGCATTTGCCCTCATGAGGACCCTTCAATTGTTGAGACACTGGGCACTGTACATGTTGGCCTATGCAGAGAGCTGGAGGACACATTAGGTGCAGCACAGCTACTCCACAACTCCATTAACGCTCACTCCAGGCACTGTCTGGCACCCATATGGCGGTGCCTACCGCCTGGCCCCTGCGGACTGGCACCGCCCATAACCCAGGCACGATCGCGGGAGACACCGCCAGATATGTATGTGACAATGGCGGTCACCATGCACCGCTACCCAAATCACGGTCACTCCAGGCACTGTCTGGCACCCATATGGCGGTGCCTACCGCCTGGCCCCTGCGGACTGGCACCGCCCATAACCCAGGCACGATCGCGGGAGACTCCGCCAGATAT
Organism: Calotriton arnoldi; assembly: GCA_963921515.1. Lineage (NCBI taxonomy): Eukaryota > Metazoa > Chordata > Amphibia > Caudata > Salamandridae > Calotriton > Calotriton arnoldi. Next base: position 160,241 of record CAWUFW010001510.1, read on the forward strand.
GTATGTGACAATGGCGGTCACCATGCACCGCTACCCAAATCACGGTCACTCCAGGCACTGTCTGGCACCCATATGGCGGTGCCTACCGCCTTGCCCCTGCGGACTGGCACCGCCCATAACCCAGGCTTGATCGCGGGAGACACCGCCAGATATGTATGTGACAATGGCGGTCACCATGCACCGCTACCCAAATCACGGTCACTCCAGGCACTGTCTGGCAGACATATGGTGGTGCCTACCGCTTGACACCTGCAGACTGGCACCGCCCATAACCCAGGCACGATCGCGGGAGACACCGCCAGATATGTATGTGACAATGGCGGTCACCATGCACCGCTACCCAAATCACAGTCACTCCAGGCACTGTCTGGCACCCATATGGCGGTGCCTACCGCTTGACACCTGCGGACTGGCACCGCCCATAACCCAGGCATGATCGCTGGAGACACCGCCAGTTATGTATGTGACAATGGCGGTCACCATGCACCGCTACCCAAATCACGGTCACTCCAGGCACTGTCTGGCAAACATATGGCGGTGCCTACCGGCTGGCCCCTGCGGTGTGTCACCGCCATGGACCATGCCCTTGCAGCCAATGGGAAGCAGCCTCGCGGTAGCCTGATGCGAGTTTGAAAATCGCGGTAGGCGTGCACCACCACCGCGGAGGCGGTCACTGGAGGCATTCAAAAGATGCACCACCGCGGTAGTGCGCGCCTGGCCCCTACGGTGTGTCACCGCCATGGACCATGCCCTTGCAGCCAATGGGAAGCAGCCTCACGGTAGCCTGATGCGAGTTTGAAAATCGCTGTAGGCGTGCACCACACCCGCGGAGGCAGTCACTGGAGGCATTCAAAAGATGCACCACCGCGGTAGCGCGCGCCTGGCCCCTACGGTGTGTCACCGCCATGGACCATGCCCATGCAGCCAATAGGAAGCAGCCTTGCGGTAGCCTGATGCGAGTTTGAAAATCGCGGTAGGCGTGCACCGCCACCGCGGAGGCGGACATTGGATGTATTTGAATGAGGCAGACCTGGTACACCAATTGCAGCACCCTGGGACCACTGACACAGCCCCAGGGGCCTATATATGTGTGGGAGGGTGCACCACATTCCCACAGCTACCAGGGACTGCTGACTGACAACCCTCACCTGCTGCTGCTGCCTCAAGGGACTGCTGGCTGCCACCCTGCACCTGCTACTGCTGCCTCAAGGGACTGCTGGCTGCCACCCTCCACCTGCTGCTGCTGCCTCAAGGGACTGCTGGCTGCCACCCTCCACCTGCTGCTGCTGCCTCAAGGGACTGCTGGCTGCCACCCTGCACCTGCTGCTGCTGCCTCAAGGTACTGCTGGCTGCCACCCTCAACGTGCTGCTGCTGCCACATGTCCATTGTGATGTCGAGGACTCAGAAGATCCGTGCCAGTCCCTTCACCAGCGAGGAGCTTGAGGTCCTGGTAGACGGGGTGCTTGCACAGTACCCAAGGCTTTATGGTGGCCCTAATGTCATGGTAAGTCTCCCAGACTGTGAGTGAGAGTGCAGGGTGGGCACACGTGAGGTGGAGGTGCTTCGGTATGTGTCAGTGGTTGTGGGGCTCTGACATGCACTGCCTATCATGTTTACTACAGCGGGAAGGGCTTGGTGGGCTCTTTCACACGTTACCCTGCATGCCTATCCTGAGTAGAGGGACATGTTCTGTAGTGTCAGCCATACAGTGCAGCTGCATTTTGGTGATGCAGGAGTCTGGCCAGTTATCGTTTGTGTGAATGGCTGTGTTGCTCCCAATTTACCCACTCAGTGTCAGTCCACCTGCCCTGCACAGTCCCCGCCGAATGCCACATGTCCACATCATTGCATGTACAGTGTGTTCCATGTGTGTTTGGTTCACGCCTCTTCATCTAAGCCCCATCTCTGCCATGTAGATTGCACAGGAGCAGCCGTGTGAGAAGGGTGTGTGTATGACAGTTGTTATCACTCTATGTGAGTTCCAGGACACAGTGAGGCTTTCACAGGGCTAGGACACTTAGGTCTGCGCAGTGTTGGACACAGTGAGTCCAACAACAAGACACATGTTTTGCTATCTTCTCTATGTGTAGTTATAGGTAACTGCAGACAGTAGCTGCGGCCAGACTACACGTCGCTTGCTGTGTTGGTATCCTGCATGTGAATGGGATGTGGAGGTACTGTGTCCACCATCGAACATGCATGCCTGTACGTCTGATTGACCAATGACATTGTACCATGTTCACAGCAATTGTTGGCTCGGTTACAGTTGTAGCTGGAGTTTTGGATGAGTCACTGTCGTGCTACTGCATTTTCGTTGTGTTGTCATTGTGCACTGTGTCACTGGAACCTCACCCCTCTTGTCTCCCATGCCTGCAGCTGAAGGTCCACCAGCGTAAAGCCATGTGGAGGGCCATTGCCTCCAGAGTGCGAGATCTGGGTGTGTCAAACCGAAGGCGCACCCACTGTCATAAAAGGTGGGACGACATCTGCCGGCTGAGCAAGAACGTGGCCGAGATGACGCTGGGGCTGCTCACTCGGACTGGCAGGTTGGCTAGGCGCAGCATGACACCACTAATGGTCCGCATCCTGGCTGTCACACAACCTGAGCTGGACAGACAACTGAAGGAGCATCAGCAGCAAGCTAGGGGTGAGTATGTGTTGCAGGCTGCCTTTGGATGGGAGTGGGTGCATGTGTCTACAGAGTGTGCAAATTGTCAGCTGTGTGACGTTGGTTGTGTGGTGCAATGTTTTGTGAGTGGCCTCTGTGCTGGGTGTATGTGCCATGCATTTGCCCAAACGGTGCTTCATGAAGTCAGTTTTAGCACTGTGCATCTCTCTTACATTTGGAGTTGTGGCCTTCAGGTACCTTCTGCTGTGGGGTAGTGTGTGAATTCAGATGGATGGGAATGCCAGTGTGCCAACTGTGAATGCCTTTCAATGAATGCGTGCAATTCCAGACCTCAGATGTCTGCCAGTCAGACATCTGAGGCCAATGTGCAACAGTAGATGTGCCCATGAACTCGATATGGTGGATGGCATGTGTGCAGGGTCATTGTGGGCTGGTATGTTGTGGTCTGTGTGGTCCCCTACTGCTCCATCCATGTAGGTGATGTGCACCATGTTGTGATGTTCTTCCTTGCCACCATCGGGACAGTGTGTGTGCACAGGCCATTTTGTGGCTGTGTCAGATGTGAGCCAACAGCAGGATGGTGTGCTGTGTGATTCACCTGGGGCACTTATGGCAGGATGTGTGTTGGACATGCACCGTTGGCTTGATATTTTAGGTGGCAAGATATATGTGTGCACAGGGTGGCATGCAATGTGCTGCACACCTCTTCTAGGATGCAGATATATTGGCACGTGTTAGTTCTGTTGATGCCACTCATCTCACAGTACTTCTCTCTCCTATGCAGCAGCTCCCGTATGTGCAGAGGGAGAGGGGACGGACACCAGTGGTGAGGCTTCCAGTGCAACAGCCGCACCGGAGCAGACTGACACAGATGTGACCAGCGCCGAGGAGGGGGACAGGAGTCTGCTAGAGGATTCACAGCCGGAGACACAAAGCTCTTCCTCATCTGACGCCAGCGGTGACGCATCCATGTTGGGGGGGTACAGGGAACGGGGACTCGGCCTCCTCTTCCGCCACACAGCGTCCAGTGCCCAGCCTCCCTTCAACCTCCACTGGTGCTGCCCGTGTCCGCACGAGTAGGAAGGGAAGAGTCACCTTCACCCCAGGCACAGCTGCCCCAGCCCATGTCAGCCCTGCTGCCCTCAGTGCAGAAGCAGTCAAGCTATTGCGCCAGCTGTGTGTGGGGCAGACAGCACTTCTCAATGCCTTCCAAGAGCACGACAAAAAGTTGGGGCAGGTTATAGCTTTCATGGAGGGCATACATTCCGACGTAGGTGGGCTACACCGGACTGTGCAGTCCTTGTCATCAACTGTGACAGCAGCCCTGCAACAGGCACATAGTCAGGGAGCGGCTCCCAGCACTCGGTCCGGCCCGTGTCACTGTGCACCTCTGACGACAGTGACAATGCTCAACGGACCCCAAAGTCCCGATACAGAACCCGCAGCACACAGGAGCAGCAGCAGCCCAAGCATACTAGGGCGCAGACACCATCCCCACATAAGAGTAAGGCCACCCCAGAGCGCAGAGAGAAAAGCCCATCAGGCGACAGCAAGGGCCACAAAGCAAAGAAACAAGCATGAGGGTCACAGGCCTCACCTTCCTCCCCCGCCAAAGACTCCCCTGTCCCAAAGACGTCTCGCAGAGGCAAAATGACAGTTTCCACACCCACTGAGAAGGTGTTGCCTGCAAACATTACACAGGATGAGGGCCCCATGGATAATCCATCCTTGACCTCCACTCCCATCCCAAGCCCTGTGAAGGCAGCACGGGAGGACACTGTAGGGGGCAAAGCTGGTGGACAGAGGGAGGCAGGGCGGCGGCAAACACCAGGCAAGCGCACAGCAGGATCCAGCATGTCCCCAGAGGGAGGGTCTCCATCCACACCAGAATCAGCTTTGGTAGTGGGGTCACCTGTTGTGTCTGCCCCAGTTCACCTCAATCCCCAGACAGGGAAGCCTTTCAGGATCCCCAAGAAGTGGAGAGGCACCCCTCCACAATCTCCGGCACACACTGTGTCTCACCAGGGCATGAGTCCACCTCCCCGGGCCACCACCCCACCTGGTCCAAGCAGCCCCCAGCTCCCACAAGCACAGTTGGCTCTTCCACAGTTGTTACTCCCACTGCCCAGGGCAGCCCTCCAACTGACCCCAACACACAGTCAGCTCCAAGTCCGACAGACAGCCCCATCTGAGTGGTGGTCACCCTCACACACCTGTCTGTCCACAGGGGTGCGTGTGATGTCCATTGTCAGGCCCATTACTCTGTTGCTGGGCATGGCATGGTAGAGTTGCATACATTCCCTGTGTAGCTTCTGATGTCACTACTCTTCACAATGTCTTTGCCCTTTTGTTCACTGCTGTTTGCCCCCTGCCTGTGCAGCTTCTCATGTACCTCACCTGCACTGTGTCCTGGCCACTGGCCTTGCTGTTCACTGCTGTTTGCCCCTTGCCTGTGCAGGATCTCATGTACCTCACCTGCACTGTGTCCTGGCCACTGGCCTTGTTGTTCACTGCTGTTTGCCCCTTGCCTGTGCAGCTTCTCATGTACCTCACCTGCACTTTGGACTGGCCACTGGCCTTGCTGTTCACTGCTGTTTGCCCCTTGCCTGTGCAGCTTCTGATGTAACTACTCTGCATATTGGACTGGCCACTGGCCTTGCTGTTCACTGCTGTTTGCCCCTTGCCTATGCAGGATCTCATGTACCTCACCTGCACTTTGGACTGGCCACTGGCCTTGCTGTTCACTGCTGTTTGCCCCTTGCCTGTGCAGCTTCTGATGTAACTACTCTGCACATTGGACTGGTCACTGGCCTTGCTGTTCACTGCTGTTTGCCCCTTGCCTGTGCAGCTTCTCATGTACCTCACCTGCACTGTGTCCTGGCCACTGGCCTTGCTGTTTACTGCTGTTTGCCCCTTGCCTGTACAGCTTCTCATGTACCTCACCTGCACTTTGGACTGGTCACTGGCCTTGCTGTTCACTGCTGTTTGCCCCTTGCCTGTGCAGCTTCTCATGTACCTCACCTGCACTGTGTCCTGGCCACTGGCCTTGTTGTTCACTGCTGTTTGCCCCTTGCCTGTGCAGCTTCTCACATACCTCACCTGCACTGTGTCCTGGCCACTGGCCTTGTTGTTCACTGCTGTTTGCCCCTTGCCTGTGCAGCTTCTCATGTACTTCTCCTGCACTTTGGACTGGCCACTGGCCTTGCTGTTCACTGCTGTTTGCCCCTTGCCTGTGCAGGATCTCATGTACCTCACCTGCACTTTGGACTGGCCACTGGTCTTGCTGTTCACTGCTGTTTGCCCCTTGCCTGTGCAGCTTCTCATGTAACTACTCTGCACATTGGACTGGCCACTGGCCTTGCTGTTCACTGCTGTTTGCCCCTTGCCTGTGCAGCTTCTCATGTACCTCACCTGCACTGTGTCCTGGCCACTGGCCTTGTTGTTCACTGCTGTTTGCCCCTTGCCTGTGCAGCTTCTCATGTACCTCACCTGCACTTTGGGCTGGCCACTGGCCTTGCTGTTCACTGCTGTTTGCCCCTTGCCTGTGCAGGATCTCATGTACCTCACCTGCACTTTGGACTGGCCACTGGCCTTGCTGTTCACTGCTGTTTGCCCCTTGCCTGTGCAGCTTCTCATGTACCTCACCTGCACTGTGTCCTGGCCACTGGCCTTGCTGTTCACTGCTGTTTGCCCCTTGCCTGTGCAGCTTCTCATGTACCTCACCTGCACTTTGGACTGGCCACTGGCCTTGCTTTTCACTACTGTTTGCCCCTTGCCTGTGCAGCTTCTCATGTACCTCACCTGCCCTTTGGACTGGCCACTGGCCTTGCTGTTCACTGCTGTTTGCCCCTTGCCTGTGCAGCTTCTCATGTACCTCACCTGTACTGTGTCCTGGCCACTGGCCTTGTTGTTCACTGCTGTTTGCCCCTTGCCTGTGCAGCTTCTCATGTACCTCACCTGCACTTTGGACTGGCCACTGGCCTTGCTGTTCACTGCTGTTTGCCCCTTGCCTGTGCAGCTTCTGATGTAACTACTCTGCACATTGGACTGGCCACTGGCCGTGCTGTTCACTGCTGTTTGCCCCTTGCCTGTGCAGCTTCTGATGTAACTACTCTGCACATTGTACTTGCCTTGTGGTTCACTGCTGTTTGCCCCATGCATGTGCAGCTTCTCATGTAAATACTGTGCATATTGAAATGCCCCCTGGCTTTGCTGTTGCCCAAATTTGTTGTCTCAATATGCAAATTGTGAATAAACACAGTTGGTCCTGCTGTGAGTTGTGTCAGTGTCCTTCCTGAATAAAGTTGTTTCTGTGTGTGCATGGTTTACTGTGTCACATGCTCAGTATGCCACTTCAACATTGCCAATGGGTTGTCTCACATTTCATTTTTTTTGCAGGGGTGGAAGGCACTTCATTTCTACCTGACTGTGATACTTATGGGTGCAGTGCAGGTGGTTGGCAATGAATTCTTGTTGTCATCTTCCTTCTTTGCTCATGTTATCTATGGTGGACACATGTCAGGTTTCTGGGCAATGGCAGCACAGGGTGGGAGTTTGGGCACAGGCTTACAGGCAGGCAGGCAGGCAAGGGTCATGGGGTCTGTGTGAGCTTCCTTTCTGTGTGCCAATCAGTGTCAGTGTATGGACATCTTGTGGTGATGAGTTATCCAGGTCCCATGGCTTACTTCCAATGTGTGCACTTGGGTGGTGGAGAAGTGTATGGTGTGAAGGGGGTGACTTTGTTGTGACTGTGGATGTGTGTGCACCTGCATTGTCAACTACTGCCATGTGTCACCCTGGAGTGGTGTGCCTGTATGTGTACTTGTTGAGCCCTGTGGTTGTGTTTTGTGCACATGGCAGTATTGTGTGTTGCTGTTGTGGGAAGAGGTATGTGTGACATATCCTACTTGTGCTTGGCTGTCATGTAGTGTGTCACTGGGCCCTGTGTGTTGTGCAGCAGACATTCTCTTGTCCAGTATTTGGATGCCTATGTGTGGCTGGTCAGTGTTTGAGTTCAGGGCCTTCCTTACATCCCTGTGTCTATACATGGGTGTCCTTGCTGTCTCCAGGAGTTGTTGCATTGGGGTGACCGTGGTTTGTGTTGACTGACTGTGTCAGCCATGTGTGCTGTGATGGGCTGTGTGTGTTCTCACATGTGTCTTGTCTTGCATGAGCATCACACATGCTTGATGGTTGTGTCACTGCCCTTCCATTTGTGGGCACCTCGCTTTGGCTTTCCTATTAGTTGTCCTCCATTACTGCTGGCATGTGGTGTGTGTATGTAGCTGTGAGTCAGGGTGGTGTGTGTGACTTGTCAGGTAGTGTGTGCAGTAAAGTGTTTGGTCCTCATCTGTGTGTGTGTACATTTTGTGCCTGGCCTCAGTGTTCTTGGCTTGTGTGTGATGTTGTTGTGGTGTGTGTGTTGGCTGGGGCCTGGGCTTCTGTGCTATGTGTTCCTGTGCAAAGGGTCCTGCTGTGGCTGTATATGCAGTTGTTGGGACGTGGGGCATGGTGTGGCTGTAGTTGTGTGGTTGTTGTGCAGGAGTGGCACTTGGGAGGCACATGTTGTGTCCCCTCAGGGAGGTAGCTGGTGTGTTGTGGATGGAGTTGTGGCTCTGTGCGATTTGTACGGTGCCCTTGGCATGCGCTGGCCCTGGGCTCTGCGTTGTGTGCATGGTTTCCTGCACACTGACCGCGGCAGTGACGTGACCGGGACATTTGTTCATGATGGCGGTACATGGGTGGGCAGTATGTGGCGAGGTATTTTTGTCACAGGTGGGACATGTGTGTGTGCAGTGATGGCTGTGTGCCTGTCCCCACAGGGGTGTGTGGTGTTCCCATGCGAAGTTTTTCCACCCTGGAGCTGTGTATTGTGTTACTTGCACTGTTGTGTCTGTACGTACCTGCGGAGGCGTCCGCGGCGGACGATGACTTGCAGGTGGTGTATCATGTACAGCACCGGGAAGGCGTGTAGGGCAGGATCCATTGCGGTGTGTCCCGGGTGTCTCTTTTTTCTGTCTCCGCTGTGGTGTCTCCGCCGTCTCTCGCTGTGCGGTTTCTCCGTCGTGGTACGCTGCCATGTTTCCGGCATCGTGATATCTTCGGCGGACGGGACGTCATTCCGCACGGCGGTGTGTGGTGATTGGCTCACTCCGCCGCGGCGGCGGGCGCACTTTGATGGCGGTCGGCGTCGCACCGCAGCGGGCGGGAAATGGGCAATGTGTGGCCATCCTAATATGGCGGGCGTGAAGACCGCTGGCGGCGTGCGGTAAATGGGTGTTAACGCCACCACCGGCACCGCGGTCGTGTCTCCGCCCGCCATCGTAATAGGCCCCTATGTTTGTGTTTGTTGTCGACGTACTAATTATAAAACTCAAACTAGGAATGTTGATTTGTATTTGAAATCTGAAAAGAAGAATAATGATAAATGGAAAGAATTTGCAACTTACTTGTTAGTGGAAGGTCAATTTGAGTTAGGCAGTGATCAACGTATTTGTAAATATTGTTTAAAAAAATTAGAAGAGAACAAAATGCCCGCTAGAGCAGTAGATAATAAGTTAGAATTAGTAGCTATTCCGGAGGAACTGGCAGATTTGAATACATATGAGTCAGTTCTAATTCAATCTGTTCATCCATTTCAAACTATAATTCGCATGGAGCCTAAAACAGGTAAACTGCCACCAACAGACTTACAAAGAGGGCTGAAAGGAAGAGTAGTGTACTTACCTTTGGATTTTAAGAAAAATATTGAAATTGTTGGTGGAGACAAAGATGAAAATGAAGCAGTAGTCATTCTAGTAAATGGAGTACCAACAAAGAGTCGGAAAATATGGCAAGAATTTGTGGATGTTAAAAAACTTCAAAAGGCTACGTTATATCTTGTGGAGAATAATATTTATTATAAAAGTGTAAATGTGGAAGGACAGGTAATAAGTTTGGAAGAGGAATCTGAAATTTCAAGTGGTCAAATAGAGAAAGTGGACAAGTCAAGGAGTGAAGAGATTTATGAATATTACACAATATGTCCTCTACATTCAAAAGAAGTAATAGGAAACAGTATTGAGTTATTTCAAATGAAAAAAGCAAAGGGAACTCCAATGAGTGTATGGGAGAAAAGCTTAGAAGCTCGTTCTTTTCAACAGATGTTTCCTACTGGAGAAGGTGGACGATATGATGAACGACCTATACGTATTCCAGCTTTAGAATATCGCTCAACAAGATTATACTCTGAAGGGATCACTGACAGAATATCGAGGAGCAAAATATCGACCTGGCAAAATATCGAGGAAAAAATATAGAATGCCAGAATATCGAATTCCTATCTACAAACAGGTAAGTACAAAAATACCGAATCCAAAATATCGTTGTAAAAAATATAGTCAAAATATCGAATTTTTTAAATGTCTTAAAAGTAATGTAAAATTAATAAAATAATACATATAATTAACTAAAACATACTTAAAAATACTTAAATAACCTTAATATTAATAAATATTTAATGTAAGTTAAAAAAAAGAAACATGCATTTTTATTTTTTAATACATAGATATATTAACGTAATATTAATAACAAATATTCAATATTTTTTGCGTAGGATAGCGGGAGGGTAAAATTTGCTATTTCCACTCCAGTGATTGCAACAGTAGGGAAAGTGTTGGATAGCGGGAGGGTAAAAATTACTATTCCCACTCCAGTGAGTGCAACAGTAGGGAAAGCGTTGGATAGCGCAGGGGTAAAAATTACTATTCCCACTCCAGAGAGTGCAACAGTAGGGAAAGCGTTGGATAGCGTAGGGATAAAAATTACTATTCCCACTCCAGAGAGTGCAACAGTAGGGAAAGCGTTGGATAGCGTAGGGGTAAAAATTACTATTCCCACTCCACTGAGTGCAACAGTAGGGAAAGCGTTGGATAGCGGGAGGGTAAAAATTACTATTCCCACTACAGAGAGTGCAACAGTAGGAAAAGCGTTGGATAGCGTAGGGGTAAAAATTACTATTCCCACTCCAGTGAGTGCAACAGTAGGGAAAGCGTTGGATAGCGGGAGGGTAAAAATTACTATTCCCACTCCAGAGAGTGCAACAGTAGGGAAAGCGTTGGATAGCGTAGGGGTAAAAATTACTATTCCCACTCCAGAGAGTGCAACAGTAGGGAAAGCGTTGGATAGCGTAGGGGTAAAAATTACTATTCCCACTCCAGAGAGTGCAACAGTAGGGAAAGCGTTGGATAGCGGGAGGGTAAAAATTACTATTCCCACTCCAGTGAGTGCAACAATAGGGAACGCGTTGGATAGCATAGGTTAAAAATTACTATTCCCACTCCAGTGAGTGCAACAGTAGGGAAAGTAATGATTTAATATTTAAATTAAAAAAAAATGATTATCAATACCAATAAAAAATTAATTACAATTAATTACCAATTACAACATATTTAATAATTAATTAATTATAAATACCAATACATATTATTTATTAAAAATTTATTACCTATTAATAATTAATTAACAACCAATTAATTTTCAATACCAAAAATTAATAAGTAATACAAAATGTTTACCAATTAATAATTAATTAACAGTAAATTAATTATCAATACACAAAAATATTTTCAATAATTATTTAATTACAATTAAATTACTTCCCACCCTATTCCCCTATAAACCCACAACCCGCTCTGAATAATAAATTAATACAATTAATATAATTATCAATTAAAAAATTCATAAAAATTAATTACCAATTAATAAAAATTAATTACCAATTAATAATTAATTAACAATGAATTATTTATCAATACCAATAAATAAAATTAAATAATTACTTAATTACAATTAAATTACTTCCCACCCTATTCCCCTATAAACCCACAACCCGCTACAGAACTAAAACGCAAAATAAAATTAAAAATAATTAATAATTCCTAAAAATTAATATTTAATTTACAATAATTAAATTACTTCCCACCCTATTCCCCTATAAACCCACAACCTGCTACGGAATTAAATTACGCAAAAATTAAATAACATAAAATTCATTACTTTAAAAAAATTAAAACATACATTACAAAAATAATACATACTTTTAACACATATACTAACACTTAAAACACTATAAAAATATTCGATATTTTTAACAACTATATTATGACTGTCGATATTATGACAATCGATATTTCTTACCTGAATTTCGATATTCTGCACCACTATATTTTGGAAATTCGATATTCTGTCCATTCTATATAAAAAACTCGATATTTTGGCAATTCGATATTAAAAATTCGATATTATGTCTGTTCACCACTCTGAAGATCCTAGATTCCGGCAGTGTATACCATATATATTTCACCTTTTGTTTGAAAGTGATCTGTCTTCTCTGTCCTATGCAGTGAACCACATACTGAAAACTGGAGTTCCTCAATCACTTCTTTCAGCGAAAGAATTTGTGGAGAAAGTTCAACAAACAGATGAAAATTTAGAAGCACAGTTAATTAATTTGATGGCATGTCAACGAGGAACAAATGAGTATTGGTATCGTCGTCATGGCGAACTTAAGTGTATGTTACGGAACTTAGGTACACCAACATGGTTTGTGACACTTAGGGGCCGATTCCGATTCGGGCCGGAAATCTCTCCGACCGAGCCGGACCCGGAGAGATTTCCGACTGAATCGGACTCTGGCAGTCCGACCGAACGAGTACGATGCGCACGCATGCCATCGGACTCGAGTCGGTCGGACTCCCATTGAAGTCAATGGGAGCCTGTCGTACAACGCGTACGCGGGCTCCCATTGACTCAATGAGTGCGAGGCAGACAAGGGCACCCCCTACAGCGTGTACGCATCCAAGCGCATCGCGGCATACATGCACAGGTAGGGGGGACCCATGGGTCCCCCCTGTGTGCGACTTGCGCGCCTACGCGTACAGGGGGGTCCGACGTGGACCCCCAAAGTCCGGCTCCGACAGCTTTTTTGAGCCGGACTGCTCGCGGCGCGCATCATACTCACCCGGCCGGGATACGTCTCCATAGCGCGGTGCGAGTCGTGTCCATGCGAGTCGGTCGGAGCGTGTTGAAGCCGCGTTCGAGTCGGTCGGAGATTTCGCGGGTGCCTGCATCGTACTCGCTCGGCCGGACCCGCGTACGATTCGGTCGGGAAACAGGGCTCCGAATCGGATCCGGTAAATCCGAATCCGATTCGGAGCACTACCGGCCGAGATCGGAATCGGCCCCTTAGCTGTGCAGAGTATGCATGGGAAGATTTGCTTGAATTTCTGCGAGAAGCAAATTCCAATATAAAGAATGTTGAAATGAAGACACCTGGAGAACTGTGTTCTTTGGATCCTGTAAATGTGTGCAGATATTTTAATCATAGGTTTCAAGCTATGATGTCTTTCATCTGCAATAAAAAGAATCCACCTCTTGGAGAAGTTACCGATTTCTTTTGGAGAAAGGAGTACCAAGCGAGAGGTGCTCCTCATATACATATGCTATTGTGGATCAAGGATGCACCTAAATTTGGAACTCATTCAGATGAAATAGTATTGTCTTTCATTGACCAGTATGCGACCCTTGACCTGCTCCTCCCTCCCACCTCCCCATATATGGTGGCCGCTGCGCGGCCGCGCCGCTGGCGCGCCGAAGGCGCGCCTAAGGCAAACCCGTCTGCGCCCGTCCGTGCCTGGACCGCGCCCAGCGCCAGAACCCCTGGGCCGTGCGCACCCGGCACCAGCCTCGAGGACCGACGCCGATACGATGCCACCACACTCCACGCTCTCAACCCCGGACGGACGCACAACTGCTTCAAGGCCGCCCCGAAATGCACCCATGGTCCCTTCACCTGCTGGAACTGCAGCTACACCAGCCTCAGAGCCACCGAGGCACCCGCCAAGAAGGACCGCAACCACCTCCGATGCATCCTACTGAACACCCGCTCCGCACGCAAACACGCCGTCGAGCTCTGGGACCTGCTCGACACATCATCACCAGACGTCGCCTTGCTGACAGAGACCTGGATGAACAACTCCTACGCCCCCGACATCGCCATAGCCATCCCAGACGGCTCTAAGATCACCCGCATAGACCGCGTCAACGCAGTAGGAGGAGGAATCGCCATCGTCCACAAGAACACCATCAGGGTCTCGACCAGCACCGACAACACTCTCAGCACCGCCGAACACATGCACTTCCAGATCCACACGGACCCCAACACCACCCTCAGAGGCACCCTCGTCTACAGACCCCCTGGGCCCCGACCCCAGTTCAGCGACTCCATCGCCGACTTCATCAGCACGCACGCCCTGACCTCTACCGACTACATCCTCCTCGGAGACCTGAATTTTCACCTGGAGAACAAGAACGACAGCAATTCCACCACCCTGATCGACAACCTCGCCAACCTCGGTCTGAGCCAGCTCGTCACAACACCCACCCATTCCGCCGGCCACACGCTCGACCCCATCTTCTCCTCCAGCTCCCACGTCTCCTTCAGCCACACCACGGAACTCCTCTGGACCGACCACCGCTGCATCCATTTCACCTTCCAGAAACCCACCACACACCACCGCACCCAACAGATCCCACGCCGCTGCTGGAGCAAAGTCACCGAAGACCAACTACGGGCAACCCTCGCTCTCAGCCCTCCCTCCGACCCATCCAACACCGACGACGCTGCCTGCAACCTCAGAAGATGGATGGACGACTGTGCCAACACCCTCGCCCCGCTGAAAAAACCCACCTACGCTGACACCACCAAAAGAGCCAGCTGGTTCACCTCGGAACTCCTAGCTTCCAAGCGTACCTGCCGGAAACTAGAGAAGAAATGGCACAGTGATAAGACACCGGACAGCCACGCAGCCCACAAAGACGCCATCCGTAACCACCACCACCTCATCAAGTCCGCCAAGAGAATCTCCTTCAAAGACCGCCTCGACAACAACGCACACAACAGCAAGGAGCTTTTCAACTTCGTGAAGGAACTCTCCAACCCCAGCTCCAACACCAACGACATCCCACCGTCGCAACCCCTGTGCGATTCCCTCGCCACCTTCTTCCACCGCAAGATCGCCGACATCCACGACAGCTTCAACACCCAGACAGCCCCAACTAAGATCGATGCACCAGACCCGCCGCACACCATCGACCACGATCCCTGCCAGCCTGGGCCAGCGTGAACATCGAGGACACCATCAAGACCATGAGCACAATACACTCCGGCTCCCCGTCAGACCTTTTCCCGCACCACATCTTCAACAAAGCCAGCAGCTCCATTGCACCCCACCTGTGCAACATCATCAATCTCTCCTTCGAGACCGCGACCTTCCCAGAGAGCTGGAAACACGCAGAGATCAACGCCCTACTCAAAAAACCCAAGGCGGACCCGAGAGACCTCAAGAACTTCCGGCCCATCTCCCTGCTTCCGTTCCCAGCCAAGGTCATCGAGAAGATCGTCAACAAGCAGCTAACCCGATACCTCGAAGAAAACAGCATCCTGGACCCATCCCAATCGGGGTTCCGCAGCAACCACAGCACTGAGACTGCCCTCATCGCCGCCACCGACGACATCAGGATCCTGCTGGACAACGGTGAGACCGCAGCCCTCATCCTGCTGGACCTCTCTGCCGCCTTCGACACTGTCTGCCACCGCACTCTACGCGCACGCCTCCACGACGCAGGGATCCGAGACAAGGCCCTGGAATGGGCCACCTCCTTCCTCGCCGGCAGAACCCAGAGAATCTGCCTCCCACCATTCCGATCCGAAGCCTCCGAGATCATCTGCGGCGTACCCCAGGGATCGTCCCTCAGCCCAACACTGTTCAACATCTACATGGCCCCGCTCGCACGCATCGCCAGACAGCACGACCTCAACATAATCTCCTACGCCGACGACACCCAACTGATCCTCTCCCTCACCAAGGACCCCTCGCCGCCAAATCCAACCTCCATGAAGGGATGAAGGCCGTCGCCGATTGGATGAAGATCAGCCGACTAAAACTGAACACGGAGAAGACAGAGGTCCTCATCCTCGGCTCCAACCCTCAGCCTGGGACGACTCCTGGTGGCCAACGACGCTGGGAGCAGCCCCGACACCCACCGACCACGCACGCAACCTGGGAGTCATCCTCGACTCAACGCTCTCCATGGCCAAGCAAGTCAACGCAGTCTCATCCTCCTGCTTCAACACCCTCCGCATGCTTCGCAAGATCTACAGGTGGATCCCGACAGACACGAGAAGAACAGTCACCCAGGCCCTCGTCAGCAGCAGACTCGACTATGGGAACGCCCTCTACGCGGGAGCCCCGGCCAAGCTCATCAAGCGAATGCAACGCATACAAAACGCCTCCGCACGCCTGATCCTCGATGTACCACGCCACAGCCACATCACCCCCCACCTGAGGAACCTGCACTGGCTCCCCGTCGACAGGAGAATCTCCTTCAAACTCCTCATCCACGCACACAAGGCACTCCACAAGACTGGCCCAGCCTACCTCAACAGACGACTCCTCTTCTACGTCCCCAACCGCCAACTCCGCTCCGCCGACCTCTCCCTCGCCACCGTCCCTCGCATTCGAAGAACCACCACCGGCGGCAGATCCTTCTCCCACCTCGCCGCCAAGACCTGGAACACCCTTCCACTAAGCCTACGACAGACCCAAGACCTGCTGACCTTCAGGAGGCTACTCAAGACCTGGTTGTTCGACCAGTAGCAGCACCCCCCTTTTTTTCTCCCCCAGCGCCTTGAGACCCTCGCGGGTAAGTAGTGCGCTTTACAAATTCTGTGATTGATTGATTGATTGACATGTGAGATTCCAAGAGAAGGAGGCGATAGAAGCTTGAGACAGCAAGTTTTACGTTTGCAAAGTCACCGTTGTGGAAAGTACTGCCGACGAAAATACAAGTCTAAAGGAAAATTTTAAACCAAGTGTCGGTTTGGATTTCCACGTCCAGTAATTTCTAAAGGAAGAGTAAATTCTTTTTTTTCTTCTGTAAGGCACACAATAACTCGCAAATCTCCAAAGAATACCTACAACTTGAAAAGAACAGAACTGTCAAAGTATATTAATGACTACAATCCGATTATTTTAAAAATGTGGAATGCAAATATGGACATCCAGTATGTTGCACACAACTCAATTGCTGTTGCACGCTACGTTACTTCATATATAACGAAATCAGAAAAAACCGAGATGAAACAAATGTGGGAAGAAATTGCACAAGAGAAAAGCCTTAGCAAAAAATTGTACAGATTTACTTTGAAAATGCTTTCCCACAGAGAAATTGGATCGTATGAATGTTCAGACCGGTTGTGCTCTTCAAGTTTATATTCAAAATCACGAGGGATCATTTTGGTAAGTTTAGGTCTTGCCTGCTCATGAAATAGAGTGTTGAAATCATTAGAAGAAATTGAATACTTAGCAGCAAATGAACCAGACAGTACAGAAATTCTTAAAACTAATATGTTGGATACATACTATCCGAAAAGGAGTCGACATCTGGAACAGCTATGTCTGTATGAAATACTTCAACATTACAGCTTCAAAAGAAATGTTAAACAGAATTTAAAACAAGGAAAATATGCAGTACTTGGATGTCATGGATGTTTAGTAAAACACACGAAAGGTAACCTTATCAACCACAGGAAACTCAGTTGTGAAACTGCAGACAAGCAAGAATTTTACTATTTAGCACTTCTCCAACTGTTCAAACCATGGCGTAGCAAAAGTGAATTACTTGGAGATTTCGACTGCTACGAAGATTCTTTTAATGCATGTAAACATAGCATTGCATGTTCAATTTTCGCTACTTATTTAAAAATGTTGAATGATGAAGTTGAACAGGAAAAAACTATTACAGCTGAAGTTGCGAATGAAAGTTCTCAAGATAGTCAAAGTTCTGGTCCATGTAGTCAAGATCCACTTGGACAACCAATAGTGGAAAATGAAGCAGCGATTGCTATGCATGAAGTGGAAATTGCAATGCAACATGCACAAGAGGAGAATATTACATTGGAAAAGTTAGAAGAACAAGTAAATATTGAACAGAAAGAAATATATGTACAAGTGAGAGAACAGATAGAACATGGTTTGATGCATGAAAAAAAATAATGTGTATGTTCATCATTTAAACCTATTCTGATGTACATCAGTGGTCAAGCTGGAATGGATAAAAGTTTTTTAGTTAAAGTTTTGACCAGTTATCTTAAAAAAACTACTGGTTCACATTTATCTTGTGTAGTAACAGCTCCAACTGGATTGGCTGCTCACAATGTTAAAGGAATTACTTTGCATAGATTACTAATGTTACCAGTTGAGCATGATAATAAATTAGAATATCAGAAGTTGTCTGGAGAAGCTTCTTATGAAGTGTCAAGAGTGCTGAAGAAGATGAAAATGTTAATTATTGATGAGGTGAGCATGGTCTCAAACTTAATGCTTGCTTTCGTGCATTTAAGAATACAACAGGTATTAAAAACAGATTACGACGTTCTCTTTGGAGGAAAACATTTAATTGTATTTGGAGATCTGCTACAACTAACTCCTGTAAAAGGAGAACCAGTCTTTAAAACGCTTCTACATGAAGACACTAGGAAATCTTTGGGAAGTATTGGAAATGTGAATCTCTGGTTAAATTTTGAATATAAAGAACTCACTCAGAATATGCGACAAGCAAGTGATGAAGATTATGGAAATATTCTGAAAGATGTAAGAATTGGTGTTCTAAGCAAACATGGTAAACAAGCTTTACAAAGTCGTCTACTAAAGAACTTGTTTACAACTGAAAACACACCAGCAGCAGTACTGTACAAGAACATTGCAGAAAAAAAGTCTATACTTTGCTTAATGCCTACACTGGAAGAGTGTTATACATTTAATCAAGAGCTTCTGAAATTGGAAAATCAAGAAATAGTTCACATTGAAGCTATTGATAAAATCGAGCATCAAGGAATAACAATTCTTCTTTCAAATAAACTCTTTGGAGATTCTTTGGAAAAGTCTGTATCAAAAACTGCTGGCTTAGAAAAAAATTTAGATGTATGTATAAACTGTCGGGTAATTTTGAGGCGTAATTTGAATATAGAACAAGGTTTAGTGAATGGAGCAATAGGGAAAGTTGTTGAATTTGTAAAATATCAAAACAGAAATGCAATAAAATTCCTGAAAATTAAATTTGATCAGATTGCAGAGGTGAAACAAATTGGGCGTTGTGCTGTACGTTTTTTGCTGGTAAAAGACTTGTATGTTCGTAGAAAACAGTTTCCTTTCTGTTTAGCATATGCAATAACCATTCATAAATCTCAAGGTTTAAGTGTAGATAATGCTTTAGTAAATGTTGGAAGAACTGTGTTTAAAGAGGGAATGGCATACGTTGCATTATCTCGAGTTAGAACATTGTCTGGTTTGTATTTCATTGATTTCAATGAAAACAAGGTTAGTGCTGATGTAAATTGTGTAAGAGAATATAATCGTTTAAGAAGACTTTATGCACCAACTTTAGGTGAATATCCTATTTATGAAAAACGTGCTTTGTGTTCAAAACGCAAACATGTTGATGAATCAAGTGTGGTTGAAAAGCAGAAAAAAATTCAAGAGAAAAGAAAAGATGCAAAGAAACAGAAAATACAAACAAGTGATGATGTTGTGGGATACCAATTAGAAAATGCTTCTGGTGTCAACTGCTATGGTAATGTTATTCTAAACGTTATATTTTATCTAGAAGATCTTTATGGTGAAATTATGGAAAGTCAGGAAAAAAGATTATGTTCTGCACTTTATACTTTATTTGAACAATTGAGAACTGACAGAAGTAAGATCCATACTGCTTCTGGTATTCGACAACTCTTGGATACATGTACTGGATCTTTAACGTTCAGTCCTAATATACAACAAGATGCACAAGAGTTTCTGATGGTTATGCTTGGAGTATTAGAAGATGAAGGATTCCAGATTGAGAGTTTATTTGGACTCAGTTACAAATGGGATCACAAATGTGAACAGTGTTCATTAACTTCAAGTACTATATAGTTGACAGAGAACGATTTCTATATTTAACAATACCTGACTGCATATCTGTACCTTTTCCGAAATTAGTAAAAGAAGCAAATCATGATATGAAATGTTCTCGTTGTCAATCAGAAATGTTATCTACATTATGCCTAGAAAGATATGGAAAATATGTAATTTTAATGCTACAACGCTGTAGACCAAATGGAAGAAAAGTGGAAACGAAAATTAAAAAATTTCTTGCTAGTCAAGTATCTATTTCTGGAAGAACTTTCACAACACTGGCTATTGTTTTCCATGCTGGAGGTACTACCACATGTGGACATTATACTGTATATTTGAAATGCAAAAATGGTTGGAGTCACTGCAACGATACACACTTGGAAATTAAACCGAGATTGCCTTATGAATTACCCAACTCATACTTGATATTTCTGAAACAAAACTTTTAGATACATTATTCGGCCTAGAGGGAAAATGGGAAGATGCTTTAAGGAATTGATACTGGATGATTTAAAAAAAAAAATTCCACACATTATTTGGCCTTGAGAAAAAATGTGAACAGAAACTACACAGTAAAGTCAAGATTTAAAAATTGGAAATAGTATTGGATGTGTTATTTGTGTTTATTTGGTATTGTGTTTGCTAGAATTAGTCATTTGTTTTTTTTAACAATCTAGTAGATTGGTTTTTTTTCCCAGCTGTTTATGATGATACTACACTGACATCACTGTGAATAGTGAAGTTAAGTAGAATCTGATAACAGCAGAAAAAGGGAGAAAAATATGTTTTCAAAATGTTAAATTATGTTGTATTATTTGATAAGTAACACTGTAATTTGTGAAATATATTACATTACACAACAGTTTTACAGTTTATTTTCTTTTCTGTAGTGGAAAAGTCAGAAAAAACAGTACTAATGACAAATAGCAGAATAATAGTTTAATATTTAAAAAAAACTTTCACATTCACTGAAAAAACCATAGGTTTTACAGACGTAATAGTTAGAAATTAGCATTTAAAAAACCTTTGAAATTCACTGAAAAAACCATAGGTTTTACAGACGTTATAGTTAGAAATTAGCATTTAAAAAACCTTTGAAATTCACTGAAAAAACCATAGGTTTTACAGACGTTATAGTTAGAAATTAGCATTTAAAAAACCTTTGAAATTCACTGAAAAAACCATAGGTTTCAGGGACGTTATAGTTAGCTGGACATTTCACTCGTACAAAACCATAGAAATTCCACCGTTATAGTTAGTTCAGTTAACTATAACTCGCGCCCCCGCAATGCACTGCTCATGACGTCACATATTACATCATTGATGGCATGGTCAGTGACATCACTGATGACATCACTGATGACATCTCAAATGACATCACTGATGACATCACTGATGACATCATCCACGTGATAATCTGATGCACCTCATCACACCCTAATATAACCTTTAATACACCCACTGTAAAATACACACTACCATTTCCGAAACCATCCACACACCAATACCAGTTACTACATACTCACTCACTGATTCCTAGGTCTGCACACACATCCACTCATTCACCCACACAATCACTTATACATGCACTCACTTATCAATACAACACTATCATATGCACTCATACACCTATTCAGACACTCACACACCGCCACTCATCCATGGAGTTACTCACACACCTAGTCAGTCATGCAAAGAATCAATCATACTCCCATTTACTCACCTAAACAGTTATACACACACCACCTCACTAATTCATACAGACAATAACGCATAGTTACTCTCTTATGTAATCACTGAAACAAGTACAGACTCATCCATACATGCCACTCTCACAATCACTCAGTCTCACATATAGTTATTTATATACACCATCACTCACATATACTGCCTTTTACATATGTAGTTACTCACATATGTACCACTGAGACATCCATTCACTCACCAACACACCCATACACACACTCAACCACCCATACAGCTGTTTCCACATGCACTCTTGAACCCATACACCCAGTGAATCAACCACTCACACATCTATGCACAGAGTCACACACCTCCAACCCACCCACACACACACTCAGTCCCCCATACAAATACTCAAGCAAACAATCAATAACCCATATACACACTCATGTAGCTACTGACCAACTCATGTAGCAGCTTACACAACAACAGACAGACTGATGTAGACATACACACAGTTTAGTCACTAACCCATGCATTCAGTAAGACACATTTAATCAGTCACTTATACAATCAGTTACATACCTCCTAAATCCTCCATCCAGACACTTATACACCCACTCATTCTTCAATACACCTTGCCATATATATAAAACATATTTAAACTTTACAGAAACACACAGTCACTGGATGATGTCATCAGTGATGTCATCAGTGATGTCATTTGAGATGTCATCAGTGATGTCATCAGTGATGTCACTGACCATGCGATCAATGATGTAATATGTGACGTCATGAGCAGTGCATTGCGGGGGCGCGAGTTATAGTTAATTGAACTAACTATAACGGTGGAATTTCTATGGTTTTGTACGAGTGAAATGTCCAGCTAACTATAATGTCCCTGAAACCTATGGTTTTTTCAGTGAATTTCAAAGGTTTTTTAAATGCTAATTTCTAACTATAACGTCTGTAAAACTTATGGTTTTTTCAGTGAATATATATATATGTATATACATATATATATATATATAGAGAGAGAGATATTCAATGAAAAACGTTTTTTTTTTTTTTTTAAATCTTTATTTTCATTTTCAACAACCGTATAGCATATAATGGCACGTTAATCATTCGCGAGGGACATATTTTTCAAGTGTTATCAGCACAGGCAACCTGATGACACATCTAACAGTCAGGGTAGCTATTAAAAATAAATGGTGCAATACTCAATAAAGAGGTACAGCATTCCCACGAGATCCAATCAGCTGAACCCCCCTCACAGTCACCACTGCATTGTGGGACATCCAAGTGCCACCACCATACCGCAGGGCCACACCACGCAGCATAGTGTTCACAGGTCCATCCATCCAATGGGCTTACAGCAATAGTTGCTAGTCCACTGGCAGTGGCTCTACATCGCCCTACCCCATATCGGCAGCCCCACCCTCTCCAGTATGCACATGAAATGCTTGATAGGGGCCCCAAATAGCCTTGGGGGCGACTGCAGACCATCATTAGGTCGTAATAAGCATCAGACTGAGTGTCGCAATATACTGTGTTTGCGTGCCATTCCCACAGTGTTGGGAGAGGACTCTTGAGTAAAGCCTATTTGACCTGCGTTTTCAAAATATGCATGTCTGGTATCTCTAGAATCAGGCACCAATTACCAAAAGATATAGAAATTCTTCATCAATTACTCTCCGAAAATCCATCACATGTCATCATCTAATTGGTCTCTATAGGCTTGAAAGCCGTTAAAAATGTCTGACATATCTGTAAGAGAATTAAGCAGGGGCGGCTCCTCCGCTAAGGCAGAGGAGCGTCGGCAAAAAAGGAAAAATAAAATGATAATCACACTATGTTATTATCATTTTATTTTTCCCTGCAGAAACCAGTTTTGGGGCAGGGCTTGGCTGTCATCACAGCCAGCAGGGGGAGGGGTGGTGAGTGCACTTAAGTGCGCATGACGGTTTGGCCGGCCGTCTTGGGCCTGACAAACAGTCATGCGCACTTAGCATGTTCTCCACCCTATTGCACAGCGTGGGTGGAAAACATGCACAGGCTCCCACTCCCTGTCTGAGCGCCAAACCACGGCACTCAGACCCATCACGACGCTGCTGTCATGCTGATGACAGCAGCATCATGATTGGCTAGGAGAGTCTGGGGGCCTGTGTGCTTCTGGTTCACAGAAGGAGAGGACAGAGGAGAGGACGGAGGAGATGTGACAGCCGGCGGCAGGTAAGTGATCTTTTCTTTTCTTTTTTTTTTAACCCCGTCCTACCACTACTGCCTGGGAGCAGACGCTACTGGAATTAAGGATAGTATTATCAGTTTGTTAAGAAAAGTCCCTTTTAAGTATAGATGATTGCACTATTATATTGCATAAAAAGCAGATTGTCAGGTATAGTATATGAGGAGGTGGAACTGATAGAGTGTAGGAGGGTGTAAAGACTAAGGGGCCCATTATGATAACGGGCGGATCGCTATTTTCCTCCGCCCGCCACACATTTCCCCCCACCATATTACTATGGCGGGAGGGACCCCGTCGGACGGAAAGACCGTCCGCCGGTTTTCCGCCCAGTCGATGAGTCGACCGGGCGGGAAAGCATTTAATATGGTGGCGGTGTCTAGTAGACACCGCCATCCATACTATGATGCATGCGGGGATATGCCTTTCCGCGGCGGTGATGCCGCCACGGAAAGGCATACGGTATTCTACATTGGGGGCCCGTAGCGGGCCCCCAGGGATTCTGGGGGGTGGGGGGTGCACATGGGGGTACCTATGGTACCCCCCTGCATTTCAATGTACAACGTGGCAGGCACCGTGCGGTGCCTGTCACGTTGTGCATTGAACAGCACAACTTGCATTTCTGGCATTGCAGCGGGCGGTGCTTTCAGCACCGCCTGCCGCAATGTTAGAAATGCGGGATGCGCCTGCCAGTGTGGCGGGTGCATCCTAATGGGATGTGCGGGACTGCCGCATGCATTGCGGGCGGTCCCATTTCCCGGGGGTATGGCGGGCGGACAAAGTCCGCCCGCCATGCTCATGACCCCTAAATATCGAAGTTTTAATATCGAAAGGACAAAATATCGAGTACAAAATATCGAGAGGACAGAATATAGAAAAGACATAATATAGTTGGAAAAAATATCGACATATAGGTAAGTAATATCGAATGTCATTATATCGAATTTTATTATATCACATTTTTTTTATTGCTTTATATGTTACTATATGTGTTAAAAATATATAATATTTTTTTAATGTATGTTACAATTTTTTTAAGGTAATGGATTTTATGTGAATTCATTTTTGCGTATATTAGTTCCGTAGCGGGTTGTGGGTTTATAGGGGAATAGGGTGGGAAGTAATTTAATTTACATTATAAAAATTAATAATTTATTAATTAATAATTTAGGGGCCCATTACGATATCGGGCGGAAGCACAACCGCCGTGCTGTCGGAGGCAAAAACCGCTAGTTACCGTCCGCCAGCAACGGCCCACACGCCCGCAAAATTAGGATGTGAAAAGTCAGGCAAACACCGCCCGTAAGCCTGCGACGCCGCCCGCCATCAAAGTGCGCCCGTCTACGTAGCGGCACGAGCCAATGGAGACACACCGTCCGACGAAATGACGTACCGCCCGGCGTACAAATTACGATGCCACAACCAAACAGCCTCACCGGCAAAGAGACACCGCACGAGATACCAAGGCGGAAACCCGACTGTTCAGCACGGAGACTAAAAAGGCGGCCCACCCAGAGATGAATCCTGCACACCAGGCCATCCCCATGCTCTACCTGATGCACCACCTAGGAGTGAACGCGCCACGACGACGCAGGTAGGCAGACACACAACAAGGGCACGCAAACACTGCACACAATGCAAGGGCGGAAAAACTGTACATGGCCCCCCCAGACACCCCTGTGTGGACAGGACACATCCACCACTGTACCCACACATGTCCCACCTGTCAAAATAAAACAACTCGCAACATCCTGGGCACCCACTACCCGGGACCAGGAAGTGACGTCCCCGTCACGGCACCGCAGCGGCGATGACGCAGGTACACATGCGCACAACGCAGAGGCCAACGACAGCGCCATGCATGGGCTGCACACAAACACCAAAGGGTCACAACTACACACCCCACACACCAGCCCCACCCTGAAGGCCCATGTCACGTGGCCTTCCTGCATCAATCATGTCCCCAACCGACAACTCACAGTTGTCAACTTGATGTCACACAAGTGTCCCGAACAGGGGAGTAATGTGATGGCAAAATAGGACACACCCTTGTGTGCAAAAAATGGAGAAGCACACGCCAGCTGCTACATAACAGCGCAGAATATGGACATTGTCCGTAAAAGGCACGCCAGTCTCATCCAAAAAAACCTATACCATCCTGCTCGCAATATCAAGCCATGCAATGTACAAAATTGAAAAACCCTGCTGCCTGAGAACAGGTGTTTCCAATTACTACACCCACACAGAAGCCCCAATGTATAGCGGAAACGCAGTGTCCCGCCCACACACGGGAGAGCAGATAGCACTGAATGGCCTTCCATTCCTACTCTGAAATCACATTGCAACAATTTATGCAGGAGAATGGAGCCATTGTACCAACAAGAAGCCAAACAGAGCCGTGCAGAGTAAACCGTACACTGGCAGATAGCGCCCAACATGAAAGAAAGATAATAACACAAAAACAATTATACCACTCCTCCATGTGGGTCAAATGCAAGTAATCTTGAAAGAGTCAGACACCACTGGCCTTGACCATTCATTGAAGCATGTGGGATGAGGTCCTGTGTCCTCCGCCCAAGCTATAACCCAAGTCCTGCCGCCGTACATCCATTCCAGAATTCCCAGCATCGTCGGAGGTTGCACTCTGCTGACTGCACAGGCAGCCGGAGCACGCCACCACATCACCCTGTAGCAAAATGGCTGTTGCACCACTGCTTCCTAACTACGCCAGACAGATGCAGCTGAACATTGAGAGCTTGCTACAGCTAGTGGGCTGTGAAAATCTGGCTATGCTGAACGTAAGTTACCGAGTAACTTACCGCATTGCAATGTTCAGCTGCGTCATCCCCGTTTTCTACTGTCGGAGGTGTCCGTTCCACTGTCCTGTGGATTTATGTCTCTCCAACCCGGCATGTCCAAAGGCGGACTTGGTACACCTGTTTGCACCCCTGGACGCCCACGACAGGATCTGTTCAGTGTATGGGGGCATGGCGTATGTGGCTGCAATCGGACACACACTGCAATGGGACCAGTGTGCCTCCACACAACGTATTCTGGATCACAGTTTCATCGAATGTCATCCAACATGTCCCATCAGGCTTCAACAAGGGATAACTTACGATGAACACGTTGCTAGCCACCATCCGCTTCATTGGATGGCATCCATGTTTACCACCAATGCCATGGATGCCCTGCTGGAAGGTATCGCATTCCTGACAACTTGTCAATTCATCGGTCCCCGACTCAATACCCCCAATTGAACATTGATGTTCAACACCGTACCTATGCTTGGAGTTCGCACGGAGTGGGCAGTTAGCTGTACAACAACTATACCATACAATCTGCAACAAACACCTTACCATCAACTCCACTGCCATGACATCGGACATTTCCGGGACATGCACTCTGTTCCTCACCATATCCCGTGTCTCTGCATGAACAGCGGGAGGCAGAGGTATGGGACTTGTGTACAGTAACCACATGGCCAATACTGCATGAACAACTATGCTATAATATGTATTCTGCGCACCTGAACACATGCACCTGTCAGTGCACACTTATCTGTCTGCTGTATTACGTGAGAACTGTCACCTCACCATCGTCTGTACTTCCGTGCCAGGACTTTTGCATGGACAACAAATGCAACCCCCTACAACATGGCCCTAGTTATTGTGTCATGTTCAGTAGCCACCACATAGCAACAACCTGTGAGACGCTGCTGCATGCATGTAGGCACATGCTCTGATGTCACCTCTGACGCAGGTGTGTCGGAGTCACTATTGTAGTAATCCCGTACCATGGAACTGAGATGTACTGTGCCTATGATGTCAAGCTGTCTGGTAGGCAAAATGAATACTGTCTGTGTCAAAGTCTAGAGCTCTTCAGTAATGAGCAAATGTACTTTAGCATAGCAAGGGCAAGGCATTTGTAACGCTGAAGCCTTCATTCCACAGTCAACAACCAATCACATCTACCTGTACCCCCTTTTGTATGTGTAATCATGCTAAGTATATCCTCCACATGCATTTTGCTGCCAGTAGTGTCCACTATACTACATCACAGAGGAAGTAAGTTCAAATACATGCCTTGAAGCAAATATGTGACTATGTAGAATTATTTATCGAAGACAAGTACGAATGAGAGAGGATGAGAGTGTGTGAAGTACACAAGAGTCGTGAGATGACCATGTAGTCTAGTGTCATTGGATGTCAATGCATATGAGTTGCCGCCACAGTGGACCTAGTGAAATACCAGAGGTCGTGGGCCTTGGCTTGTCAGACTCTGACGTGGCCCAACAGATCATCACATTAACACTGACGGACTGGTCACTACAAATCACAGTCCTACATATGTGTACAATTACCTTCACAGTCTGACATCACAGTCATCAAGCAAAATTAGGAGGCACGCAAGAAGCATGCTACAGCAATGCATGACAAAACACACACACAATATCAGTTTGGGTGGGCAGGTCCGCGCAGTGAGTACGAACTGCAGAAATTCACATACATGCTCAATTAAACAAGGCACAATCTTGACAGTCACACACCCTGCAGACCCACAATGTCCAAAACATATCAAGTAGGAGTCATCCTGAACTGCAAGGACACACCCACACACTGCACACTGTGCAACATACAATACACACATGTGCTCACATCCACAGATCTGAACACGGATACAAACACCCACCATGGCCCTGGGTAACACATGTGTGTAGTCGACATTGCCAGAGCGCACACACACACACCAACACTACCCTAAAGTCACACCCTTCACACCACACATACCTACACCTCCCAAATGCACACATTGAAAGTAAGCTGTGTGCCCAGGCTCAATGTTCATCACAAGATTAACATACACCTACACTGCTGGCCACACAGAAAGTAAGCTCACACATACACGCACACTCTGCACATGCTACCTGTCATCCTGTGGCAAGACTCACACCCTGTGCTTTGCTTGCCCGCAAAAATTGACAAGTATACATTTTCGCAGAAACACCACCAAATACATTCAGACAATCCGTGTCACAAAAATACTTCTTCATCACACACACAAGTAGCAGAGTCTGAAAGAAGTGAAGTCCCTGCCACGTGTAAAATACATTGGAATGTGAGACCAGACATTGCAATTGTTGAGGTACCATACACGGCATGTGCCTCACTTAACTATGCACACACAGCGCCGAACCCTCCGACCCCGTACCATACACGGCATGTGCCTCACTTAACTATGCACTGAGCCCACCCGCCGAACCCTCCGACCCCGACACCGCCGCCCGCAACCTCAGACAGTGAATCGACGACTGCGCCAACACCCTCGCCCCGCTCAAAAATCCGCCCAACAGCCACACCAGCAAGAAAGCCACCTGGTTCACCGAAGACCTCCAGGCCTCCAAACGAACATGCCGAAAACTGGAGAAGATCTGGCTCCACGAACGGACAGCGGACAGCTACGCCGCCCACAAGAGCGCCACCCGCAATCACCATCACCTCATCAAATCCGCCAAAAGGGCCTCACTCAAAGACCGCCTAGACAACAACGCACACAACAGCAAAGAGCTCTTCAACATCGTGAAGGAACTCTCCAACCCCAGCTCCAACACCAACGACATCCAGCCGTCGCAAGACCTGTGCGACTCACTGGCCACCTCCTTCCACCGCAAAATCGCCGACATCCACGACAGCTTCAACACCACGACCGCCCCGGCAACCACCGAGACCACTGCCCCCACAACCACCAACCGCCTGCTCTCCTGGACCAACATCAACGACGAGGACACCAGCGAGATCATGAACACCATCCACTCCGGTTCACCGCTAGACCCGTGCCCTCACCACATCTTCAACAAAGCCAGTACAGCCATCGCGCCCCATCTCCGGAAAATAATCAACATCTCCTTTGAGACAGCAACCTTCCCGGAAAGCTGGAAGCACGCCGAGATCACCGCCTTACTCAAGAAACCCAAGGCAGACCCCAAGGACCTCAAGAACTTCCGACCCATCTCTCTGCTCCCGTTCCCCGCGAAGGTCACCGAGAAAATCATCAACAAACAACTGACCCGCTACCTCGAGGAGAACAACATCCTGGACCCTTCCCAGTCCGGCTTCCGCAGCAACCACAGCACCGAAACCGCCCTCATCGCCGCCACCGATGACATCAGGACCCTGCTAGACAACGGAGAAACAGCAGCCCTCATCCTCCTGGACCTATCAGCCGCCTTCGACACGGTCTGCCACCACACACTACGAACACGCCTTCACGACGCCGGGATCCAAGAGAAGGCCCTGGACTGGACCACATCCTTCCTTTCCGGCAGAACACAAAGCGTCCGCCTCGCCCCCTTCCGATCCAAGGCCACCAAGATCATCTGCGGCGTACCCCAAGGCTCCTCCCTCAGCCCAATGCTGTTCAACATCTACATTGCACCCCTCGCCCACGTCGCCCGACAGCACAACCTCAACATCATCTCCTACGCCGACGACACCCAGCTGATCCTCTCCCTCACCAAAGACCCTCACACCGCCAAAGCCCACCTCCACGAAGGAATGAAAGCCGTCGCCGAATGGATGAGGACCAGCCGCCTGAAGCTGAACTCGGACAAGACGGAGGTCCTCATCCTTGGTTCCAACCCTTCAGCCTGGGACGACTCCTGGTGGCCAACATCACTGGGAACAGCCCCGCCACCCACCGACCACGTACGCAACCTAGGGGTCATCCTCGAACCCACCCTCTCCATGACTAAGCAGGTCAACGCCATTTCCTCATCCTGCTTCAACATCCTCCGAATGCTCTGCAGGATCTTCAAGTGGATCCCCACCAAAACAAGAAAAACAGTCACCCAGGCCCT
Organism: Calotriton arnoldi; assembly: GCA_963921515.1. Classification (NCBI taxonomy): domain Eukaryota; kingdom Metazoa; phylum Chordata; class Amphibia; order Caudata; family Salamandridae; genus Calotriton; species Calotriton arnoldi. The sequence continues at coordinate 190,652 of CAWUFW010001510.1, forward strand.
CGTCACCAGCAGGCTGGACTACGGAAACGCTCTCTACGCAGGAACGACGGCTAAGCTCCTGAGACGGCTGCAACGCATCCAGAACGCCTCTGCATGTCTTATCCTCGACATCCCCCGACGTAGCCACATCACACCCCACCTGAGAGACCTGCACTGGCTCCCTGTCAACAAGAGGATAACCTTCAAGCTCCTCACCCACGCACACAAAGCACTCCACAACTCCGGACCAGCCTACCTCAACAGACGACTCAGCTTCTACACCCCCACCCGCCAGCTCCGCTCGACCAGCCTCGCCCTCGCCACAGTCCCCCGCATCCGGAAAACGACCGCCGGCGGCAGATCCTTCTCCCACCTCGCCGCCAAGACCTGGAACACCCTCCCCACCAACCTCCGACAGACCCAAGACCTACTGGCCTTCAGAAGACTCCTCAAGACCTGGCTCTTCGATCAGTAGCAGCACCACCCCCTCTTCCCCCAGCGCCTTGAGACCCTCGCGGGTATGTAGTGCGCTTTATAAGTGACATGATTGATTGATTGATTGAGTAACAACTGCAATCAGCAACTACACAGACACAACCGACTACAGGAACAACAGCATCCAGTCACAGATTACATAGACAGGCGGCAATATTGTTCAACACCAGGGACAGTGGCCAGTCCGATGTGCAGAGTAGTGATACGAAAAGCTGCGTATGCAATGTGTGTGAGTGTACCCTGCCATGCCCAGCAACACTGCCATGGCAGTCACAATAGCCATTAGAGCCACCACTGTGTCACAGGTAGTTGTGTGAGGGTGCCTACCATTCAAACAGGATGCCAGTCCGACTCAGTGCTGTCTGTGTGCTTCGGGACAGCTGGAGGTCCGCCCCTGAGAGAGAAGCACAACTGTGGAAGACACACATGTGGCATGCGAAGCGGGAGGGCTGCTTGGCCGAGGTGGGTGGGTGGCACGGGTAGGTGCACTCATGCAGTGTTGTAACAGACTGTGTGGTGAGGATTCCGGAGGGGTAGATTTCCACTGTGTTGGGTATTTGGAAAGCCTACCTGTCTGGGGATGAATGTGAACTCGTGTGGGCACAGCAGGCGGGCCACGATCAATGCTGCATCAGGTGTAGACGTTAGCCCTCCCTTTGGGGACATGCTGGATACTGCTGTGCGTCTGCCAGGCCCTTGCCAAGGCACTTACATCCCCTGTCCTCCAGGTGTACCCCCTACATTGTCCACCTGCACAGGCTACCCAGGGCACGGGATGGCAGTGGAGCTTGGTGGGTGGGAGGTCATGGCACCCTTCTCCTGGTCACATCTCGCAGGCGACACATTCTCAGTGTGCAGCAGGGCACTAGTCCTAAATAAGAAGTGGGGGGACGCTGATGTCACGACAAGAAGTGACGTCACGAAAGGTGGCTTGCACCATCAGACTCATTGCCGCCCCTCGCTCACCCCTTAGATGCGATTGCATCAGAGAAGCCAGCGCGTGAGCAGCAGCTCCAATCTCGCCCAGAGAGGCCAACGAGTGAATGTGTGGCTCCCTTTGCTCCAGTCATCGAGCTCGCTGTAAAATAAGTGGGGGACGCCGTCCACCCGCGTGGTACCCCGACTCGAGCCCTGGTGTGCAGGCAAAGTGTCCTATTGGCTTTGCGATATGTGTGAGTTGCATGACACTCGTTGGCGGGGGATGGCTCGGAGGCCCGCCACCCTGAGGACCACATCTCACTCTATGGGTCCCTTGTCAATGGCAGCGGATGTAATGACTATGCGCGCCGGGGTGGGTCTACCTTTCGTCTGGGATGGTGTTTGCGGCCTGGCCCGCTAGGGCAGCTACAGCTTCTGTGTGTTGCATGTGGTGTATCCGGACTCCGGAGACTGTCATGCATCGTCACTGTTGTCCAGGGCTCGAGTCGGGGTACCACGCGGGTGGACGGCGTCCCCCCACTTATTTTACCGCGAGCTCGATAACTGGAGCAAATGGAGCCACACATTCACTCTTTGGCCTCTCTGGGGCGAGATCGGAGCTGCTGCTCACGCGCTGGCTTCTCCGATGCAATCGCATATAAGGGGTGAGCGAGGGGAGGCAATGAGTCTGACGGTGCAAGCCACCTTTCGTGATGTCACTTCCTGTCGTGACGTCAGCGTCCCCCACTTCTTTTTTAGGACTCGTGCCCTGCTGTTGTCAGATGTGCCACTTTCCAGGGGGTGGAGAAAGGGTCAGGAATGTCAGCCTGAGATTGGCCCAGTTGAAGGCCCACCTTGACTGGGGAGGACAACCATTGGACAGTCTGGTGTAGCCCACCCACGCGTACATGTAGGCCCTACATGAACTATGTCACATGCGTCAAGGTGATGTCATGGGCAATGAAGTAATTGAGGAGAGCTGTCTGCCCCACGCAGAGATGCCGCACAAGCTCAACAGACCCAGCACTGAGGGCAGCAGGGGTCACATGTGCAGGGGCAGCTGTGCCTGGTGTGAAGGACACCCTATCCTTCATCCTTGTGCCGACACGTGTTGCACCAGTGGAAGTAGATGGGAGGGCGGGCATTGGCCTCCGCGTGGCTGAAGAGGAGCCAGAGTCCACGTCCCCTGTGCTAGCAAACATGGATGCATCACCTCTGTCCTCAGATGACGCCGAAATTGCCGTCTCGGCCTGTGATTCATCCAGCACACGTCTGGCCCCTCCGAGGCGCTGGTCACATCTGTCTCACTCAGCTCCTGTGCAGCTGCTTCATCCGATGCCTCACCACTGTTGACCGTCCCCTGTCCCTCAGCACCCACGGGAGATGCCACATGAGAGAGAGCGAGGTGGCCTCACTCATTTGGCATCAATTAAACAGACATGTGCAAGGGAAGCAGCACAGAACATTCCCAAATCCACATGTTGCACGATACCTGTGCAATTGTATACAGCCACCACGTAATGGCTGGCGTACAGAAAATGAAGCCGCTAATAAGTGGCACATGTGTTGTGCACATAGCACAACACCCGGCCTGTGTCACCCTGCGACCATAGCCACAAATCGCTGTGTGCACACCCACTGTCCTGATGGTGGCAAGGATCACCACTACGTAATTAGGCCAAGGACATACCTGCATGGAGCAGAATGGGACACCACTCACACAGACTGCAACATGACAGTCCACAATGGTCATGAGCCCATGCCATCCACCCGTCGTTCGCACGAGCACAGCTACTGTTGCACAGTGTGCCGGATGTGTAAGTACCAGGAATATGAGGTGAGGCATCGCACACATATGTCCGAACGAAATCAGAGTAGGCACAGTGCCTCAAACATACATGTGAATTGCCACTCCAGCCTACTACAGGTTGTTCCTGAGGGCTACGACTCTGAATGCATTGACAATGCAGAGTGCTCAAATTACATCTTGACCCTCAGGAATCGCATATGCATGTCAGATGCACCCAGCACAGAGTACACTTACAACCCACTGCATCACACAACAAACATCACATTACCCAGATTATGGGTAGGCTGTGGACACATGCTGCCTCTCACACCAAAAGACACCATCCCACAATACTGTACACTTGCTTGCTGCTGATGCCCCTACAAACGTGCATCCGGCACAGGCTGTGTGACTGTCAAGATGCAGACCATTAGTGGTGAAATGCAGCGCCGTGCTAACCTGACAATACGAGGGGGCATCCCCCGATTCGTCTTCGACACGTTGTCGCTCATCCGGCAGATGACGTCACACCCTTTGTGGAATTGGCTGCACTGTCGGTTGCACATACACAGAGGCATCAACTTGGATGCAATGGCTCATCACAAGGCCTTGGGCTGGAGGACTTCCAACTGCAGGGATGGTACACAGGAGGGTTGGAATATCACTCATACACTTCTCATCATCACCCACATCCACCAATCACAATGGCATGATGCTGACCCATCCAAAATACTCAGAGATGTGTAACAGAGCCAAGAAGTAATCGGACATGGCCTAACAGCATGTGTACACCACACGTGAATGCATGCTGGTGGGAGTGTGTACACAGTACCTGTCCATCCCATTCACATGCAGGATGCCAGCACATTGAGCAATGTGTAGTCTGCCCACATCTACTGTCCATTGTCAGGTGGCCCAACACATAGATCACAAGGCAACACATCTTTGTGGGTGGACTCACTGTGTCCAACACTGCGCAGCCCTCAACGTACTCGCCCTGTGAATGGCTCACCCCGCAATGGAGGTCACATTCAGTGCCACTATCTCTCACACACATCCCTATCACAAGGCCTGGAGTGTTCAATCGCAAGGGCTGAGTTTGCGCGTTTCCGGAGAGTTGTGAACAAAAGACACATGTAACCCACTGTACAGTCAGTGTTGTTTCCTTCTAGGATTGTGCGGTCAATGTGCAGCCCAGGTCTGCTGAGACTGAGAAGGCCAGCAGGGACCCAGCCAGCCATTCACACAAGCAATAACTGCCCTGAGTCCTGCATTGCCAAGTGGCTGCGTCACTGGATGTCTGACATGGAAATGCCATGTACCACCACTCGGGAGGGACATGCATGGGAAAGTGCCAGAGAGCCTACATACCCCTTCCACCTGTAGTAAGCATGGTAAGCAGTGCATGTTGGAACGCCACAGGCTCAGACTCATAGTGCTGCGGATCAACGACATGTGTGTCCCCCACATGCACTCCCACACACACTGTAGTTGTCTTACACACACAACTTTTGCAAGAAATAGCCTTGGGCAGTGTGCGTGGAGCTCGGAATCCAGGATCTCCAACTCCTCGCTGGTGAGTGTACCTGGACATATCTTCAGAGTCGTCGACATGAAGGTGGACATGTGGCAGCAGCAGCAGGTGTTGTTGTGGGATGCCAGGCAGCAGTCCCTGGAAGCTGTGGTAATGCCGGTCTCCCCCACACTCATGAAGCCCCCTGGGGCTGTTTCAGTGGGTCCAAGCTGCTGCAATTGGTGTACCATGTCTGCCTACTTCAAATGCACACAATGGCCTGCTCCGAGCTGTCCCGGTACGCTTACCTCTATAGTCGAACACGCAGGATGCAACCGCGAGGGCCATTAGAGTTGGCCTCAAGGGCCTGGTCCATGGCGGGTACAGTCCGCTGGTGCCATGTGGAATCCACAGTTTAATGTGCGCCATGCATTTGCAGGTGTGGCCATGATTTGTGTGTTGGAGCATGTCCACACCAGACAGGGCCACTTCATGCTGTGTGCATAGGCATTGACGGCCAGTGCTCAGCCCCCACATGTCTGTTGGCACATCATCATGTACACATTAGCATGGGAGCATGGGATGTGCATATGCACACACATGCCATATTTCTCAATGTACATCTCCCACTTGGCACGTGCAACGATACGTGTCACTTGTGATGTGTATTTGCATTCACACAGCTGTGTTGTCATGGAGTTGTCAATGTGTACACCTGTCAATGTGTGTTGGAGGTGTGATACGTACAGTGCTGTACATTGGGTAAACTAGGGACATCATTGACTGTCTCATATCCCGTTGTGCAACAGGACCCACTTGTTTGGGCCGCTCAGCCTGTGTACATTGTGTTGTTGGTGTGTGCCATACTCACCCAGCCTCGGAAGCTGTGTCAGGCACAGCAGCTAGGTATATTGCCGTGGTGTTGCCGCTTCACACATATGCAGTCTGTAATCATCATCATGCCTTTCAAGCTATTATGGCCTAAATCCCCATGTGCATGCTCATGGCAATGGTTTGTGTCAGTGGTCATTGCTATTGGTAAGGGGACCTGTGTAAGAGTATTGTAGCTGTGCTGTCCCTACTTGTCAGCTGTTCTGTGATTCTATTGCTTTGTCAGTAATTTTAGTTTTGTGTATGTGAAAATGCCATGTGGTGTGTTGCATTGACATGTGTCCACTTCCATCTGTCCTAGGAGGAGACCAAACATACATCGCCCCTACCAATTGCTGGCAGACATGGAGGATGTGGAGGTTATACGGAAATTCCGTCTGGACCGACCCACCCTGCATCACCTATGTGCAATGTTGGAACCCCACCTTCGTCCTCGCAGGGTGTATCCTACAGCATTCACCCCCACGGCTAAGGTGATGGCTGCACTGCATTTTTTCGCCACCGGATCCTTCCAACACACGGTGGGCAGTGGAGGTGGGATGTCCCAGCCCATGTTCAGCATGGTGCTACGGGATGTCCTGTCAGCTATGATGCTGTACAGGAACCGGTACATCCGATTCCCCAGGGCTCGTGATTTGGCGGCAGTGAAGGGTGCTTTCTATGCCCTTGGACGCATCCCCCACGTTGTTGGTGCAATTGATTGCACCCATGTTGGCCTTGTTGCACCACAGGTCATGGAGCACATCTATAGGAACCGGAAACATTTCCACTCCCTGAATGTGCAAGTGGTGTGCCTGGCGGACATGATTATCACACACGTGTGTGCGAAGTTTCCCGGATCCGCCCATGACTCGCACATCATGCGCCACAGCATCCTCCCACGAATGATGACCAATCTTCAACCGGACCGTGCATGGATTGTTGGTGAGTATGCATACTCGTGTAGCGTGCTGGGTGTGACATGCTGTCTTGTATCCTGTTGGAATTGCAACGATTCTCTGTGTTTCTCACACCCAGGTGACTCTGCATATCCTAACGGGCCTTGGCTGCTGAGCCCACTACGGAATCCTAGGACACCATGCTGATGTCAGATACAATGAGGCACATGGGAGGACCAGACGTGTGGTGGAGCGGACTTTTGGACTCCTGAAGTCCAGATTCAGATGCCTGGACCGCACCGGGGGTGCACTGGCATACTCCCCACAGAAGGTGTGCCAGATAGTGGTGGCATGCTGCATGCTGCACAATCTCGCGATTCGCAGGCAGATCCCCCTGATAGTGGATGACGGTGATCAGCCAGGGCCCCCGCCTGCAGACCAAGCCGTGTCCAGTGACGAGGACAGTGGAGAGGAGGAAGCAGTGAATGAGCGTCAGCAGCTCATCGCCCGCTACTTCACTTGACGGTGAGTGACCATGTGCGACGGATGATGTTGCTGTAGTTGTGTAGGTGTATGTGTGCATTGTCACGGCGGCCTATTGTTCACTGAGTGCTGTGTGGCAATGGTCCATGTCCAGGGTAGTATGCCACTGACAGTGGCTGTTGCATTGTGCCCTGTTGCTCTGTGAGATGTGTGTACATTGCTTAAACTTGATGACAAGTACTGTGTGATGAGTGTGTGACACACACATTCAATGGACTCTTGTTCTGTTTTTCACCCCTAGGTCCCTACAGCCTCTCCTGGCCTATCGACATACCACACTCCAGATGCATTTCTGATCATGGTGACGGTTGCACATCCTTGATTAAACACAGAGCAGATGAAACAGAATGTGATCCAGGTGTATTTATTTTAAGCGGTGACGTGATTGTGGGCAAGGTGATCACAAAAGTGGTGCATGCTGAAACAATGAGTTGACGGACATGTCCGCGTGATGGTCAAGGTGTACCCATGTTGCTCTGGGTCCACAGTCCGACAGACACATGCCATTCACATGGCAGTGTGGGGTAGGATAGTAGTCCAAGTGAATGCAGTAGATGGCCACCGTGGCTGGCTGACTCACTGGCGTTTGGAGCGTGCGAAGTCATCTCTGGACACCTGTTTCCTCTTCGGACGACCCCTTCCACGTTTGGGAGGGGGGGTTGTGTTTGTGGGCTGCTGGTGGTGGCTGAGGATTGCCCACTCACTGTGGACGCAGGGGAACTGGATGTTGCACGACCCTGCGCCCCAGCAGGTGGTGGCGGAGGTGGTGTGGTTGGCCTTGATTGGGCCCTCACCGCCACCACTAGCTGGCCCATGAGGTCGACAAGTTTGCCCATACGGGTCACGAATTGGCCCATATGGGCGTCCATGGACCTCAACACCCCAAGGACTTCCCGCGTATCGGCAGCTGACCGGGCCCATTGTCCCTGGGCCTCTTCATAGGCCCCAAGGACTCTGGCGATTTGCGGCAGGGCTTGGCTCCCAGGCTCTGATGGCGTTGGCCTGACCCTGCTCCTCCCACCTGAACTGCTGCCACTGATCTGCCCACTCGCCACATTGGTCACCCGGGACCTTGTTGTGGCTCCCAGGGTCGATGTCGACGTGCGTACCACCCTTGCGCAGGGTGAGTGGTCAGGAGGCCCTGGTGGTGGTGGTTGCGTTGCGGTGGTGGTGGTGGTCGCAATGAGCGTGGCAGCAGGGGCCTGGGACTGGTCACCAGCCCTGGGAGATGGGTTGGTGGGTAGGAGGGGTCCTGGGGAGCGGTTGCGCCCTGCCACACCAGATGTGCCTGGTCGGGAGTCCTCGTCCGAAGAGGTGTCCAGGTCTTCCACATCCGTGAGTCCGGGTGGAGGGCTTGTGGACTGGCTGTGATGGCTGCTGTCTCCCTCTCCAGCATCATGCTGTTCGTCACCTGTGGGGCGGAGACGAAAGGTTATTGTGTTGCACCTTGCAAGGTTTGTGTTAGATGTCTGACATTCACAGTTGGTGCACAGTTGTGCACTGATTTCCCAGATGCGTGTGTATGGCTCTACAATGTGTGTGCGTGATCAAGGCAATGGAATAGTGTGATGGGTGCATATGGCATGGGACGGATTTGGTTAGCCAATCGGTGTGTGTTGCAGTACCCCTACATTTTGTGGATTTGGTGGAAACGGGTACAGCCCCATGAACGCTTTGGAGATTAAATATGTTTTTGGGGTTCAATGAAACGCTTAGAAACGCAGATGGCAAAAGGGGTACAGCCCCATCAACGCTTTTGAGGTGAAATATGTTTTGGGGTTCAAATGAAACGCTTAGAAACGCAGATGGCAATAGGGGTACAGCCCCATCAACGCTTTTGAGGTGAAATATGGTTTTGTGGTACATACTGTGACATATGGGTGCAGAAGGGGACATGTGTTTTGGCCACACGACACTGCAGAGACAAAGGTGTGTGTATGTCTGACATACCCAGCATATCTGCTCACTGTTATCATTTAGGGACATTACACTGCAAGCATTGTAGTGAGTGAGTAATGGTTGTGTGCCACACGACGTATTGCAGATGGGACAATTCCTTGGTGTGCGTGCTACCCTCAGCCATGTGCAGCAATGCAGTGCTCTTGGGGTGTTGACTATATTAGGTATGTTGTAAATCACAGTGTGACGTGCGCTTCAGACACTGCAGACAAGTTTTTGGTCATCGGCAGGAATCTTTGCTGAATTACTGTATATGGGACAACTGTTTAGATGATATACCTTTCATGACACTGGGGCTGAAAGATGAGATGGATGAGATTTTGAATGTGCATTGTGTAGCTGTGTGGTTCATGGGTCCAGTGGTGTATGTGACATTACTGGGGTTCCACTCTGTTACACTGAGACAAGATAGACTTACATGGGTGATGTTGTACGATGTCAACGGAACAAGCAGACACGACTACATGGACAAGACTTCGATGGTGTTGCTGATGTGTGTGATGACTGGCACCGTGCACGCCATGTGGGTCAGTACTCCAGTGAGACTTGTGCATGCAGACGTGACTCCTTACGTGTTAGTGTATTTGAGATGGCTCATGTGGGCTATGACTCTGTAATTCATGTCCGTGTGCACATTAGTCACATGATTATGACAGGGAGCAGTGCTACCTGTTCCTCTGCTACGTGACATGTCCCAAATGTTAGTCGTAGTACAGTCCTCATGCCTACAGACACCCCGCCCTGTACAGTAGTCTACCTACTTGTTGGTTTGGAGGGAGCAATGCAATGGCTACCACATGGTTATGAGAGGGAGGGGGCTCCATCTTGCTGGTCTGTGGGAGTGGGGGCCATGTTGTGAGTTGTGGTGAAGGCTTACCACCCACAGACACCCCTCCATGTAGGGAAACATATCTACCTGTCGGGTGAAGGTGTGCACTGCAATGGCTGACACATGGGTGTGGGGAGTGCTCCATCTTGCTGCGCTGTAGGACTAGGGGCCTGGTGGAGGTTGTACTTCTGCAGTCCCCCCTCTGATACTCGGACTTTGTGGTAAGGCTACTTACCTGTTACTTGTTGGTTAGTGCAGCTATGGCTGACACATGAGTGTGGGTGTGGGGAGTGCTCCTTCCGGCGCATCTGGGGTACAAGGGGACCTGGTGGGAGTTGTGGTGCTAGGCTGACTGTACACATGCCCCAATGGTTTTGTTTGTTGGTACCTTTGTGCTGAGTGTGTGGGAGTGTCTGTTGCATGTGTGAGAGATGTCTTGTGGATTGTGTACTGGACATGGGGGTGTTTGGCCCTCAGAGCTATGGCATTCTGGTAGTGCATGACAGTACATAGCGGTGTGCTGGTATACATTTGTTTGTACTTACCAGCCTCCACTCCCCCTGGTATTCCGGTGAGACTCTCCTGATGTAGAATGCCTCGCACCTTCTCCTCCCATGCCTTGAAGGTCTTGAATAGCGCAGGATTTCCGCCGCCAGTCCTGTCAGCCAGCTCACGATTCTTGTTCTCCTTCTTCCTGACCACGCTTTTCAGGTCGTGCCACCTCTTTGTGATTTCACCCCGGTTGCGTGGCACGTTCCCAACTGCATTCACCTGGTCTACAATCCTGCTCCACATTCTGTTTCTGGTGGCTACTGGTGTCTGTTGGACCTGGTTCCCATAGATTTGTGGGTGCACCTTGATGATCTCGTCGACCATGACCGTCAACTCAGTGGCAGTGTACTTAGGCATTCTTTGTGTTGCCATGGTGTGTGGTTTGGTATTTGTGGTGCTGGTGTGGTGGGTGTGTGGTGTGTGGTGTGTGATGTGCAGGGGGTTCGTGGTGCCGTTGTTTCAGTGGTGATGGTGGTGTTGGTGATGAGTGTGATGTGTGCGTGCGTGTGGTGTGCTGCTTTCCTTTGTGGCTCTCTGGGTTCTCTGATGGCGTCTTCGCTTTATAGTAGTGCAAGGGATTGTGGTCTGTGAAGGGGCTGCTTTTGTACTTACCTATGTGGGTGTGTCATGATGGGCTGTCGTTTTCAGGTGTGTTGTGTCTGGTGTCCTGGGATTTGTAGTTTTTTAGTTTTGCCAGGGGGATGTGTCTTTGGGATGTGTTCTGTGTTTGGGTATTTTGGCGTAGTTTGCTGTGTGGACTTGTTGGCCATGTTGTGTGTATTTCTTTGTTCCGCAGAAGATTTCCGTGCACGGACGTGGCCTCCAGGCCTTCCGCCGTGTCAGTTATTCATCACTGTTGTTGACCGTGGCGGGCGGGGAATATGTGGATTTTCCGCGCTCATGTCGGGGAGATCATAATTTCACGGTCGTTGTCTCGGTCGTCAGAGCGGGCGGATTTGGGTTTTCGGGCGGGATTGCGTCCGTGGCGGACGGATAATCTTCTACTCGGACATGGACGGGCGGAATTTTGTGTGTTTTTACCGCCGCGGGCGGAGGTTGCTTCGCGACTTCATAATTGCTCGGTCGGTATTCCCATGGTGCAGGTGGGCGGTTTTCTCAGGCTATAGTAGATGGCGGATTTTTTAACGCCGGTTATCGTAATGGGCCCCTTAGGGGTCGATTCCGATCTCGGCCGGAAGCGCACCTAACAGTATTCGTCCGGAAAAAAAACCAGCCGAATGCGTGTTTCCCGACCGACTCGAACATTCGTCCGGACGAACAAGTACGATGCGTATAACAACCCAGTTTCCGAGCGAACCGTACTTACCCAATTCAGCTCCTGTTCCCCGCCCGAGCCGGATCCGTAAACGCCGAATCGAGTCGTACGGAAGCAAATACACAGCACCTTCTGGCCGGACGAGTACGATGCGCACTCCGTTCGCGCCAAACCCGTCGCTACGTCCGGGACGTTTGAGCATCCGGGCGAGCCGTACATAAGCTCTGTTTTTGCGCCACAAGACGATCCACGGCTACGAGACGAACAAGCCAGCGACGAGTACGAGTCGAAGACACGAGAAACCCGAACGAGACGATCCAAGCATGAATCCCATTGCGCAGGTCCTACCTATACTCTACATCTATTACCGGGACCGGCACGGACGCGTACGGCGCAGACGGTAAGTCAAACACCAACAACACAAACAAACGACACGTACCCGAAATATGTCACACACACATAGGGATGCACAATTGACGTACACTAGCAACATCAGAACCATAGGGGTGGGATGGCCATCACCAATGCCATACACACCCATAGGGGGCTGGATGCCTGCCACTACCACCACCCCACTCAGGGGGGGCTGGATGCCTGTCACTACTACCATCCCCACCCTTAGGGGAATGGATGCCTACCACTACCACCACCCCTACTCAGGGGGGCCTGGATGCCTACCACTACCACCACCCCTGCTCAGGGGGGCCTGGATGCCTGTCACTACTACCATCCCCACTAATAGGGGGATGGATGCCTACCACTACCACCACCCCTACTCCGGGGGGCCTGGATGCCTACCACTACCACCACCCCTACTCAGGGGGCCTGGATGCCTGTCACTACTACCATCCCCACCCTTAGGGGATGGATGCCTACCACTACCACCACCCCTACTCAGGGGGCCTGGATGCCTACTTCTACCACCACCCCTACTCAGGGGGGCTGGATGCCTGCCACCACCACCACCCCTACTCAGGGGGCCTGGATGCCTACCACTACCACCACCCCTTCTCAGGGGGCCTGGATGCCTGTCACTACTACCATCCCCACCCTTAGGGGGATGGATGCCTGCCACTACCACCACCCCTACTCAGGGGGGCCTGGATGCCTACCACTACCACCACCCCTACTCAGGGGGGCCTGGATGCCTGTCACTACTACCATCCCCACTAATAGGGAGATGGATGCCTACCACTACCACCACCCCTACTCAGGGGGGCCTGGATGCCTACCACTACCACCATCCCCACTCATAGGGGGATGAATGCCTACCACCCACACCGCCCCTAAACATAGGACGGGAAATGCATGACACAACCAGCATACTCCAACATAAGGAATGTCTGAAAATACATCCCACCAACACCATGACAAGCGTGTAGTCTGTGTCAAATGCCCACAACACTGAACATGTCATTGAGCATACAATGTGACTCCCTATCACATGTGTCACACATAAATGTGTGTGGGCTCCACAATGCAAGCAGACCATGACCACTGTGGCAATGGGGTCTAAACCCCCATCATCACAGTGACCAAAAGGTAAGTTTGGGGTCCATAGCTGAAGCACATTTTGAACACTGTGGCAATGGGGTCTAAACCCCCATCATCACAGTGACCAAAAGGTAAGTGTGGGGTCCATAGCTGAAGCACAGTTTGAACATTGTGGCAATGGTGTCTAAACCCCCATCATCACAGTGCCCAAAATGTAAGTGTGGGGTCCATAGCTGAAGCACATTTTGAACACTGTGGCAATGGGGTCTAAACCCCCATCATCACAGTGACCAAAATGTAAGTGTGGGGTCCATAGCTGAAGCACATTTTGAACACTGTGGCAATGGGGTCTAAGCCCCCATCATCACAGTGACCAAAATGTAAGTGTGGGGTCGATAGCTGAAGCACATTTTGAACACTGTGGCAATGGGGTCTAAACCCCCATCATCACAGTGACCAAAAGGTAAGTGTGGGGTCCATAGCTGAAGCACAGTTTGAACACTGTGGCAATGGGGTCTAAACCCCCATCATCACAGTGACCAAAAGGTAAGTGTTGTCATGGAAAAAGCTGCAACTGCCAAACAGCATGGATGATCCCTGGTCACAGAACAACAAATACATCGTTGGCAAAGTAGTGCTTGTGTCCCATAGCAACATACATTGGGTGAGGCAAACAGTGCAGTGCCAATAAGATATACCTTTGGCCATGTGCAGACAAACATCACCCATGGGGGCTGACATTGGCAACATTCCTCAATAACACAATGACAGAAGTGACCATCATAATGCAGCCCCACATATCTGCACCAATGGACACACAAATGTAGATATCCTTTGGAGACTGTAGATGTCAGGTGAACAAATACCATACCATGGCAGCAAAGGGACATACAAACCATGATCATTGTGCTGACTGATGACCTAGGAGTCCCAGGGACAGCAGGGGAAAGCCAACAAACAACATACAGCCAATGGCACACTAAAGATATGCCAATGCAGTGGTGCAGATGCACAAACACAAACAGGCAGCCTCACACTGCAGATCAAACACAACAGGTGATGGGGGGTGTGCCAGTGTCCCCAGGCAACCACACAACACATGAGGAGGCCTGAATCACAATTACACAGATGTGTATACAGTGCCACACAAAAGTAACTCATGGATCGGATTCCCCTATGTGGGCAAACAGGCATTGTTAGATGAGAGGGAGCCCAAATTACACATGTCACACAAGCTTGTCGGAACAGCATAACACAGCAAGAGACAGACCCACCACAGCACTACCCCCAGGGACCCCACATCGTGTTGACCTGCATGATAATCCCACTGTGATGACAAAGCTAGATGTCGTTCACACTGTGAACCACAGTCATGTGTCCTGAGCAACAAACTACCATCACACCTACACAAGCACAAATCAATCAGCACGGCCTGTCAGCCAAGGCCAACATGGAGGTAGGGGTCTAGCCATGCAACAACTCTCATTTGCACACACTCAACACCACACACCTTGATCTCCACCAATGTGCAGCAGTGAAGCTCACATGGACTGGTGACATTGCACATGCACCCATGACAATCCCAGGGGTGGTTGTGGGAACTAAGGTGCAGAAACCCATCACACCTGGCCAGTCAACAAGAGTCGTGAATGTCTGACACACTGCACAGTACGCTGTACATGGGCATGACGTGAAATCCAACACAATCAATGTGATCCCGGACACAGTCACACACCAATGAAGAAGTCAAGGTCACCCACAAAGAACACACATAGACAACTTCCAACATTGCAGCTCTGACCCAGAGGAGTGGCAGCAGTCACAGACACAACGTGTCACAATCACTGAAAGCTAACACAAACTGTAAATGACATGACTTGTGTAACCAACAAGTGCCAAGGGGAATCCTGACTGTGTCTCATCTGCGTTTGCCCACAAACTCAGCCCTGACAGCAAACACACCTATGGGTGACACTCTGATGACCAGTAATGTGCCATGCACCCACATCCCAGAGAACCCAGTGCGAAGATTTGGGTGGTACATAGGTCAACTCAGCAAGCATCCCAAACAGGAACATCACTAGGGATCCCAGCCTGTGTTGCAAAACGGAAGTGAACACAAACAGACATGCTCACACAACACACACCTTGGGCTCAGGCAATGTCACGGAATTACACACTGCCATGAGGGCACTCCACTCCTGTGTAAGGAAAGCTGTTCCATACGTTGTCTCTGCAGGGCCCTATCATATCAGCAGTACACTTGGTCACTCAGTCAACAATTAGCACAAAATGAAGGCTCTCGTCACATCAGCCTGGTCATGGGAGTGTCACCGACACCATCTGCACAGATCCAACACACATGTATAGCAAGTTGCACTGATCACACAGATGAGTCCTTCCCCATTGATGCCCAAACTTGCATGGTCAGGGAAATAGACAAATTGAACAATGGCAAGCACAACAGATGTGCAGGGGTGTAAGCCACAGATGTGATATTGCAAATAAAAGTAGGAAATCCCATTGCCAAATATTGAAAACATGACACCCTCATATTGCTGCAAAGGATAACATGGATACACACCAGGATAGGACACATTCCCCTGGACCACATGGGGTCCTGCACAGTAACACTTCATTTCCCTGATATCAAAAATCACCATCAGTGCAGCAAGGGCACGGTTAGCAACATCAACATCATGTACATCAGAAGCAAAACCACTAGAGAACAGAAAGTAGCTTTATTCAGCATTTGTGTGTGAAGAAGTGAAAGTCCAGAAATATAACAAAGGCCAATGGCCAGTCCATAACAAGAGTCCAAGCAGGGTGACAGTGCCAGATGTCACCCTTTGCATGCCTGCACAGCTACACATCAGGGACATTCCCCTCGGAGGGGCATACGGGGGGGCAGGCCAGGCACCGCAGGGACAGGATCAGGGCTCACCAGAAGGAGGCAGGGAAGGGGTGGTGGGTGCTGGAGAGTCACTGACAACTGCAGTGGAGGTGTCTGACATGGTGTGTGCCGGCACAACTGGGGGCTTGAGTCAGATGGTGTGGGTGCCGGCACGACTGCAGTGGGCCATGCAGATGGAGTGGACAGGTTCCCCACTGCAGTGCCCAAGTCAGACAGGGTGGTAGTGGACTCCACTGCAGTGCCTATATCCAGGGGAGTAGAATGGGGTTCAGGTAAGGTGGGCAGGACAGAGGGGGAGGACACGCTCTCCACACCAGTGGCACAAACAAGCGCAGCGGGGGTGTGGTGCTGGAAGAGCAAGGGGGAGAAGGCCGGATCATTTTGGGGATGGTGTATCTGTGGGTGGGGGAACCTGGGGCAGGGTGTGGTGGGGGAACCTGTGGAGTGGGGGCCTGAGGGATGGAGGAAGGAGACTTGGTGGTTGAGCTGCAGGGTGGCGGCGGGGTCTTGCTCTTCCGGGTCCGGGGGGACTTGCGGATGGGGGCCTCAGTCTGTCTGCGCCTGGGGGAGGGTGTCCGGGGGTGAGGGGCACTCCCTCTGTGTGGGTGGACTTCCTCTTCCCCCTGTATGCTGGATCAGCTGGATTGGAGGGGAAGAGGCCGAGGTCACAGAGGAAGATCTGCTGTGTAGGTGGGGTTGCAGGTGAGGCAAGGGAAGGGGCCTTGGAGGGAGAGGTATCGGAGGACTGTGGAGTGACTGTGGATGCCTGTGTGTGTGTATGTACCCCATCCCCTGTGGGTGTGGTATCAGTCCCCTGAGGATGCCTGCGTGCATGTCTTGTTTTTGTAGTGGGTGTGTCTGTGCTGCTCGTGTCTGTGTGTTTGGGTGAATGTGCAGGTGTGCATGTGCTTGGGACAGGTAGGGTGCCAGGAAGTGTGGATGGGGCAGATGTAGGAGGGGTGAGGGACTGTTGGAGGAGGGACACTGCTGCCGTCAGGGAGGAGTCCATGGACCTATTGCTCCTCTGTAGGGCAGACATGCCCGATGAGATGCCCTCCATAAACGACACCAGCTGAGTCAACAGAGTGGTGTGGGCATGGAGGACACTCAGCATTGCTGTCTGCCCTACATGGAGCTGGCGAAGGAGGTACACAGACTCCTCACTCAGGTCAGCAGGGGACACAGGGGCAGGGGCTGCGGTGCCTGGCACGAAAGAGACACGCTCCCGAACACGGGAGCCTCCACGGACCTCTGGAATGGGAGCCGATGGGAGGGCGGTGGTGGTGGTGGTGGTGGCGGTGGCGGGGACAGCAATAGTAGCTGGGGTGTGGTGGCTGCTGACACCCGCCTCCACAAGGTAGTCATCCTCCGAGCTGCTGTGGTCCTCAGCTGAGGTGGATGGTGCTGAGGACTCCTCGGTGTGGCTCCCCTCGCCCTCCGTGCCACTGGGTCCCTCCGACCACTCATCGACTGCTGACCCAGTCTGGCTCAGCGGCTCCTCCTGGTCCGTGGAGCTGTTCCCTCCTGTGGCCGTGGATTTATCTGCAAACAATTAGGGAAACAGACAGACATCAGTCACCTGCACTGACCGCACAAAACCACAGTATGTACAGCACATTACAGAGCAAGCCCTGGCATCCTTAGTTGAACATTGCCAAAAGTGCCCAAACAGAGTAGGAGAAGCCAATTGTCAGTCTGATGGTCAACCATGGCACTCACATCCCTCCTGGCCTTGCACCCATCGGTCTGGTGTCTGTTGGATGGCAATACACCAGTGTGGACACATGCACCACCTACACAGTAGTTGGACAGTGCAGAGAACACGGTGAAGTATGTGAACATGCACACATCACAACTCTTGCCACTGAGTCAGTACAGGTGTCCGGATAAAGTGATGGCCAGAGTCTATTTTGAAATGCATGTGATGCATACCAGCACCAGACACCATGATGCACCCATGTCCTGATAGTCAATGCCACAATGGGGTGCATGTAGCACATGTCACTCCCCTGCAGGATCACTCTTAGGAAGTTTAACGCCATGGCACAGGCATGCCTGCAAAGTCATACATCACGGTCTCCAGTCACATGGGCAGGGCAGCCAGACAACAACAGTCTGCACTGTGTCACAATCCTAGGTCATGGGGAATGCAAGTCCAGTAGCTGACAAGTGCACATGTCCATCCCCCACAAACCACATCATCTGAACTCTCATTTGTCCACGTCATACCAATTGGACATATGGGAGACATGAAACACAACCCTCGGAACATGAGCACCTCACAATCTGCTGTGAATGGGAAACAGCTGCCTGAACTGCACAGTCGCATACCCCAGTATGCACGGTCAAGTGATCAAACACCTATATGTCACACAAGTATCGTCTCCTATGGTCACATCTCCGGTGGCATGCTGAGCCCTAACCGATAAACACCCCAGTAGTCCTGACAACAAAGCCACAGCACAATGACACAGAGGCAGACACCTGAGGGAACATTTCACTGAGCACAATGTGTCAGCTGATACACGGAAGTGGGAGTACAGAGTGTATTGTATGGCCTGGAGTAGGCATGACTGTCCTGCTCCACGTGAAAGAGGGATGAGCCCTGGACAGTAGGCAGGTGGCTAAGCATGTGTGACACACTTGATATACATACTCCTGATGCCCAAACATTGTTCACAACCGCAGCATGGGTGTGTGCCAAATACCCCAGGCACATGTGGTGAATCAGATCAGCAATTGGACCACATATCAAAGTAACACGCAGATTACATGTCAGAACCCAGGCATTGTGTAAGCAATGGACCCACCCATGAAGCCCACCACAGAGTTGCGGGTACAAATGCTGTCCCCCACCTTGAGCTAAGCAATATGCAAGGACACAGTACCCAAGTGACACAATTTCCTGACTGTAAGGGCCACACCTGGGTATCAGATGAGGAGTGGGCAGTGCACAATTGAGGGACATGGGTCCTGGACCACATAACTGATGTACTGTTGAAGTTTGACCAGGCCAGAAGAGGGCACATAGCATGTCAGACAAAGCTCACAGTGCAGTCATGGACTCACCCCCTCCTTGCTGCTGTCTGCCCTTCAGCTGCCCATCCAGATCAGGGAAGACCACCGCCAGGATCCTGAGCATGTGGGGGGTCAGGGTCCGGTGTCCGCCCCTCCTGCGAGGAGGCGACAGCTTCAGCTGGACCCTTGCGATCCTCCGGGTCCAGCCCCGAAGGTCCTGCCACCTCTTCTGGCAGTTGCGGATCCGGCGCTTGTAGACCCCCACAGACCTTACTGCCCAGGCGATGTCCAGCCATATTTCCTGCTTCTGGTGGGCATCAACCTGTGAGGATGACAAAGTGTAAAGGCCATTACTACACATGCAACAAATCCGTGCATCACACATATGGATATACATGTCTCAATCACAGGGGCACATGTTGTACACGGGCAGTGCAAGGATGGCTATGAACAGTTTGCCAGCAGTTACTACATGGTATCATTGCCTGGGAAGTCAAACCTTGTTTAAATGCACTGTTACTGCACTATACCTGTTCAGTGCATGTAACTATACACTATGGGGGGTGAGAACTACTCAGTGAGCCTGCTAGCCAGTGGCGTGCAGACTGTAAGTCTGGCTAGTCAGACAACATGCACATTTGTAAGGCAGTGGACAGCACACTCACCTGCTCCCTGGTTTCCCATACAGCTTGCTGTACTGTGGAAGGAGGCTGTCCAGCAGGGCCTGGTTCTCCTCAGTGCTGAAGGCTGGGGCTCTCTCCACAGTACGTGCCATTGCAGGATCCAGAGGATGCAGAGACAGCAGCAGTGGTGGTGGCAGATGTTGTCCTGGAGCATGTAGTGCAGGCAAGTGAGCTCTCAGGGGAACAGCCAGCATTATATGTGTGCTGCTGATGCAGATACCGTCCCATGTGTCCAAAGTGATAGGTCCAAGTCGTTTGCATCTTCTGAATCTGGCCAATCCATGGAATTGCACCACTTACACACGGCCACAGCATCCTTCAAAAGTTCAACTTCATGACACCCATGCATTTGCAACATTGTTGTGGGTGGCCAACTGAATTCACAGCATCAGACTCGTTAAACTTTCGAAAACACGTCCGTTGCCATGCCAGGCCAGAGCCAATGCGTGCGCACCGATCGGTCCATTGCTGTACAACGCGTATTCCGGGTACAACGCGTACCCACACACAACAGATGCAATGGGCCGGCTGGGCACACCGATCGGTCCATTGCTGTACAACGCGTATTCCGGGTACAACGTGTACCCGCTCACAACAGATGCAATGGCCAGTGTGTGCACACCGATCGGTCCATTGCTGTACAACGCGTATTCCGGGTACAACGCGTACCCGCACACAACAGATGCAATGGGCCGGCCGGGCACACCGATCGGTCCATTGCTGTACAACGCGTATTCCGGGTACAATGCGTACCCGCACACATCAGATGCAATGGGCCGGCCGGGCACACCGATCGGTCCATTGCTGTACAACGCGTACCTGTACAGGTCAGTCGCATATGTCACCATGCTTGTCACTGGTGAACGTATGCCAGCCACATATTCCTGCCAGATACCCAGGGGCACACCTACAACACCACACCCAGTCCACACTGTTTCCTAAGGCATGTAAGGCTGCATTACCTTTTCTGTGTATGGGGGTTAACATGTGGTTTCTGTGGTGGCACTTGTGGGCAGCCACACCCAGGCTGTGCATGTGTTAATGGGGACAGGGTCATTTGTGTGTTGAGCACATGACCACTGTGATGTGCAACAGTTCATTTCGGAGCATGTGGCATGGTCACATTTCCAGGTTGTGTATGTGTGTGACATGTCACATACCTCCTGGGTCCCATGGGGGAAGGCATGTACGTCACAGGGTGACCCATTGCCACAATAGTGATGTCCCTCCACAGTCTGTGTGCATGTTGGGTTTCCGATGTCTCTGATTCCATGTGCACGATGGGAGACAGTCTCCACATCAACGTTGTTTGTGCATGGACTTTGATGTTGTGCGTCACTGGCGTCCATGTCTGTCCTGCGTAGGCGACAGGGGCCACTACCTGTGGGAGTCATGTTTGTTTTTCTGTCGTGTACATGATACGCCATGTCATGCCAGTGTCCATGTGGCAAGACAGGGTCACTGGGAATCTACCTGTCAATGAGCTGTGATGCCTGTGGAGCATCTGTCCAGACATGTCACTGTGGTGTGTGTGTGGAACGTGACAGCAGTAAGTGGGTACTGTGACACAGCCTAATGGTTTCCCATAGCACAACCTGGAACCTGTTGTCCACACATGTTGTACTGAGTAGTCAGATGATGGCCATGTAGGTGCGAGTTATGTGCGAACAGAACGGCACACACATCAAGTACTTGTGTCTCGTAATGATGTATCATGTGAAATTGAGTATGGTGAATGGCACATATGTGGGGTGACTGACAATCTTTCTTTCCTCAACCTATGCACTGCAGGGCTCCAGCTGTCCATAGACCATTCCCTGACCTGGCAACGATGGTGGAACGTGACAGCATCCGACGGTACCGCTTCACCAGGCAGCTGATTGAGGATTTGGCAGTGCGCTTGGCACCACATTTGCAACCTGGCCGGCCGTACCCTACGGCGCTGACCCCCAAGGTGAAGGTAATGGCAGCCCTACACTTCTTTGCCACCGGTACCTTTCAACACACTGTGGCGACTGCCAGTGGGATGTCACAGACTATGTTCAGCCGTGTGCTACGCGATGTTTTGGAGGCAATGTTGAGATGCCTGAACCAGTACATCTATTTCCCCACACGTCAACAACTCACTGACATCAAGAGTGACTTCTATGCCCTGGGGAGGATGCCACATGTCATTGGCTCCATTGATGGGACACATGTGGCTTTGGTACCACCACAGGCACATGAGCAGACATACCGGAACCGGAAACATTACCATTCGATCAATGCTCTGGTGGTATGTCTTGCAGATATGACCATCACACATGTGTGTGCCCGTTTCCCTGGTTCAGCACACGATGCCTACGTGATGAGGAGTAGTCGCATCCCGAGGATGATGGCACAGATGCAGAACCAGCGTGCCTGGCTTGTTGGTGTGTACTGACTTTGTACCATTGTGTGTGTTCTGCTCTGTAGTATACCGCCCACTTTTCCTACTCAGCTAATGTGCACTTGTCTGTCCGTAGGTGACTCCGGATACCCCAACATGCTGTGGTTGCTGACACCCTCAGGAACCCTGTGACACCAGCCCAGATGCGCTACAATGAGGCACATGGTCGGACCAGGAGAGTGATTGAGCGGACCTTTGGTGTCCTGAAGAGCCGCTTCCGCTGCCTGGACAAGACAGGAGGGGCCCTCCCATATGCCCCAGCAAAGGTGTGCAAGATTGTCATCGTCTGCTGCATGCTACACAACCTGGCAGTGCGGAAGGAGTTGCCTCTCATCCTGGATGATGATGACCAACGTCCGCCACCTGTGGAGGATCCTGGCCTGGACCACGATGCCAGTGATGATGATGATGATGATGGTGATGTCCGCACACAGCTCATCACCAACTTCTTCAGCTGAATGTGAGTATCCAGGGAGATGTAATGTGAATGATGTGAGTTTGCATGATGTGTGTGGGTGGTGCTCTGGTGCTGTTTGAGTGTGGCCATGTGCTACTTGACTGAATGCGTGCAGCAATGTGTCCTTACAGGTAGTATGTACTCCCCAACAGTTTTGACATGCTAACTTGGTTTTGTGTACTTGTCTTGTGACATGTATTGGGCATGAGTATTACAGTTCTGTCCTGTTCTTCAGTGGTTTTAACTGTGTGTCATGTCTGTCCTTCACAGGGTGCTTACTGAGTACTTTGGTCAACTTGGATCCCCCGACACCATGATTCAGCTTTCAGGGTGGCAGCAGTAGTTTCCCTACAGGTGATGTGCAACACACCCCTGGTCTTAATATCTTCTGCACTTGTTGACTGTGTGGCCACTGCCATGTGGGTAAACCTTGCATTTGTAGTGGAGACCACATGTTGCAAATGTGTAATAAACCTGTGCTTCACTTTGGGATGTGCGTTGTCTGTGGTCACACATCTGACTGACATTTGCTTACTGCACCTGTGGGCTAGTTGACACAGACTCTGAGTAGGTGTGGTGTCTGTGCATTCCACAGTATTTCCTGGCAACATCACTGTAGGCGATGAGTCCGATGGCCCTGGTGTCTCTGTGTTGTGTAGCCCTAGTGGTGTGTCTCCCTCATATGTGTCACGTCACCATGACTCACATGACGGTGTTGTACTTGCTGTGGCAGTTAGCATACACAGTGTAATTTAGCAGATCATCATCACCATAACAGTATCCACATTTGAATAACAACAGAGGCAAGTATGGTGTACTAGTGATTTTATTTACAGAAATGTGTGTGTGTATAGTGCACAGGATGGTGGGTGCTGTACATTGGGATTGTGATCCAAAGTTCCCAGATGAGTTGGAAGTCTTGGTAGCAGAAATGTCCTGAGTGTAGTCCACAGTCATATGATACATTAGTCCAACTTGAACTCCCCATGTCATGTGGGAGAGTTGTGTTGCATTCGACAGGGTGAAAAGTTTGCACACAAAGGAGATTTTCCGGAACAGGTGTTGGCTTCCTGGGGGATGTACGTGGCCATCAACCTCTCAGTTTTCCTTCCTCGGACGACCCCTCTTCTTTGGGGGGGACCCTCACGTGCAGGCTGCGGCGGTGCAGGGGAGTCTCTGCCAGAGTCCTCCTCCCTCCCTGTGGTGGTGTCAGTTGTTGCAGCACCAGATGTTGTGGGCACACAGGGAGGTGTGGCCATGTTGGTGCTAATCTGGCGGAGGCATGTCAATATGTCCCTATGCACCGCTGTGAGTTCTTGCAATGTGTCCCACTTGGACTCCATGCGAGACATGTGTGTCTCCACACGGGACATGTGGGAGTCCAAGCGGGCATGATGGGCAGCCTGCTGCTGTTGTATGTCCTTGAGGATCCCCACTACCTGTCTGACCTCTCCGGTGCTATCCTGGTACGCATCAGCGATGCGTGCCAGTTGTGGGTCATCATGCAGTCCAGACCCCTCTGCAAGCAGCGACCTATGTCTACCACCCCTCCCACCACCCCTGGCGACACGTGCAGGACCTGCGGTGGCACGCACAGGTGACCCAAGGCCCCCTTGGGGGTTGTTAGTGGTGTTGTTGTCCGTTGCTCCACGGTGGGCCTGGGACCCTGTGCTGTTATCATCGGTGGTCCTTGGTCTGTCCGTGTCGGCGGGGGTGGTCTGTGTGTTGGCAGTTGTTGGAGGGTGGTGCAGGGGTGCAGATGTTGGTCCTGCTGGTGCTGCATGATGACTCACACCGGAGGTGCCAGGTAGGTCTTCGCCATCCGAGGAGGGCAGAGGCTGTTCCACACCAGTGAGCTCAGTGTCCCCCGGAGCCTGGGACAGGGACTCCTCCTCGCCTGCTGCTGTGTCCCCATCATCATCACCTGTATTTGGATGAGACACACATTGTATGTTATGTTTCTACAGGCATCAATGGTTCACACACCTGACAGTTGTGACTGTACCTCTGGATGCGGGCATGTACATTGCATTGTCCTAAGTTGTCACAGTAAGAGGTTGATATTGGTGTAGCACATTGTCCTGCATACCTGGGGCATTTCAATGTGAATGTTGAGGTGTGTGCATGGCCAGCATTGGTTGTATTTGGTGGACATCCAGCCATCCTTCTCCACCTAGCCCAGTTATCCCACCATGAAGCATGCCACCCTTGCAGTGGGTTCAGGTTGACTCTCAGGATGTCATTCAGTGGTGTTCTGCTGTATGTTGGTGCACAGTTCCCAGCAAGGCCTTGTGCTCCCCACAGCAGTACCCAGTGTCAGCCATCTTGTCAGTCCTTATCCACTCCCTGTGATGTGAGCATGGTTCAGAGTTGTGTAGATGGGCCAATTGTGTGGGTGAGCAATATCTGTGACTACCACTCCCATCATGCTATTGCCTACACCCCCCTTCCCAGCATGCCCATACTTCCTTCCTTTTGAGTGGACTTCACTGTATGTGAGTGTAACAGCAATGGCAAGATGGCTGACAGTGTGGTCCTGTTGTTTGTTGGTGCACAGTTCCCAGCAGGGCCTTGTGCTCCCCACAGCAGTACCCAGTGTCAGCCATATTGTCAGTCCTTATCCACTCCCTGTGTTGTGAGCATGGTTCAGAGTGGTGTTGATGGTCCAAATGTGAGGCTGCACATTATCTGTTACTACGAGTCCCATCATGCTCTTGGCTACACTGACTTCACCAGCATACACAGGATTCCTTTCTTTCTGTGAGCTTCCCTGTGAGGTGGTGTTCTAGTGGTGGCTAAATATCTGACAGTGTTTGTTAGTTAGACTTGTGCCACTGCCTAGCTCTATTTGGTATTGGGTTTGTACATGTCATGACACAGTTACATATCACTATGACATGGCATGTATTGTGTTTATCTGACTGACATACACTTCTTGGGATGATTATCTTTTGGTTGCTGTTGATTTGCTAGGGGTGCATGGTTTGAATATCCCCTTGACAGTGATGTGTGTGTATTGGCACACAATATTGTATATATTAGTTGTGTACTCACCAGGCTCTGGGATGTTTGTTCGTCCATATACGCTCACTGGTGGTAGGATGGCCCGCACCTTCTCCTCCCAGGGCCTGAGGTATACTGGTTTGGCAGGAGGGCCACTGCCGGTGTGCTGGCTCAGGAGGTAATCCTTCTTCAGTAGGTCCCTGACCCTCCTGCGCACATCATACCACCTGTTCTGGATGTCTTCCTTTGTGCGCAAACATGGTGATTGTGCATTCACCCTGTCGACGATCCTCGCCCACATCTTGGTTTTCTGTGCCATGGGGGTCTGTTGGACCAATGTGCCAAACAACTGTGGCTCTACCCTCAGGATCTCGTCTACCATGACTTCCAATTCACTATCTAGGAACTTTGGATTCTTCTTTAGGGGCATGGTGATGGGTGGTGGTGGTGATTGATGTGTGTGTGTGTGCAGGTGAGGGTGTGTGTGTGTAGGTTTTGCTGTGTGAGGGTGAGGGTGCTATTTGTTGAGGTGCTAATGGTGTGTGGCTTTTGTGTTGGATGAGCTGTGTGTGTGTCTGCTGTCTGCTGGTGTTCTGTGCCTGCAGGTCAGTGGAATTTGCAAAGGATCATGGTAGGGATTTGTGGCCTTTATGTAGGTGGAGTTGGGGGTGTGTTCTTGTTCCATTTTTTTCCCCCCCTGTATTTATTGGCTTTGTCATTGCTTGTTTGGCCCTCTTTTTTTGTATTTTTTCATTTGTGATTATTGTGCATGTTGGAGTCGTTCTTCTGACCGAGTAGGACGTTGCAGTTATCTCGTGCGCGCCTCTCCGAGTCATTCCCGCCGTGTTTCAGCTCGGTTTCATATGCGGCGTACGCGTCGGTCGCGGTGTATTGTGTTTGTTCGGCTGGGTTTTGTATGCGTGTCGGTCGTACGGCTTAGGCTCCGTGCGAATCGGTCTGCTTTTGCACCCATTGCATCGTACTGCGCGGGTCGGAGTTCGCGGGTACGTTTCGCTCGGGTTTCTTCCTGGTGCGTGTCGGTCGGTTCGATTCGCGTGGTTTCCCGGCCGGATAGCTTGTTTCCGTCCGGGTCGGTCGTTCGCCTTGAGTTCCGTACGAGTCGGTCGTGATTCACATGCATTTCATCGTACTTCCCAGGTCGGGCAACGCCGGTACGTGTCGGTCGGACTATAATCCCGTACCGAGTCGGTCGGTATTTTTTCCGGCCCGAATCGGATTCGGCCCCTTAGTGTTTAATAATTACTATTGTTTAATAATTTTTGCGTGTATTAGGTCCGTAGCGGGTTGTGGGTTTATAGGGGAATAGGGTGGGAAGTAATTTAATTTACATTATAAAAATTAATAATTTATTAATTAATAATTTAGTGTTTTATAATAACTATTGTTTAATAATTTTTGCGTACATTACTTCCGTAGTGGGTTGTGGGTTTATAGGGGAATAGGGTGGGAAGTAATTTAATTTAAATTATAAAAATTAATAATTTATTAATTAATAATTTATTGTTTAATAATTACTATTGTTAATTGAGTTAATTAATTTATTATTAAATATATAAAAAGTGAATAATAATCTTTTTTAATTAATTGATAATTATGTAAACTGTTTAATTTTTTTATTAATTAGTAATTAATTACATATTAATTATTAAAAATTAATTTATTAATATGTTAATTATGTACATTTTTTTAGTAGTGTGTTGAGTGTTGATAGGGGAATAGGGTGGGAATTAAGTTAAATTTAATTCAAATTTTAATAATTTTTAAATATTATTTATTCAAAGTTATTTTATAGTGTTAATTAATTTAGATATAATGGTTATTAATTTGATTGTTAATTGTAATTAGCTAATTAATTAAATGTTAATTAATTATGTTGATTCATTAATATTTTAAACTATTGGAGGTGACGTTTATAGGGGAAAATGATGGAAGGTAAATATATGTTTATTAATTAATTATTTGTTAATTAATTTTAATTATATTGTAGGAGTGGGTCTACTCAATTATTCCCCTACGCTACCCAACACTTTCCCTACTGTTGCACTCACTGGAGTGGGAATAGTTATTTTTACACTCCCACTATCCAACACTTTCCCTACTGTTCCACTCACTGGAGTGGGAATAGTAATTTTTAGACTCCCGCTATCCAACACTTTCCCTACTGTTCCACTCGCTGGAGTGGGAATAGTAATTTTACCCTCCCGCTATCCAACACTTTCCCTACTGTTCCACTCGCTGGAGTGGGAATAGTAATTTTTACCCTCCCGCTATCCAACACTTTCCCTACTGTTCCACTCGCTGGAGTGGGAATAGTAATTTTTACCCTACCGCTATCCAACACTTTCCCTACTGTTCCACTTGCTGGAGTAGGAATAGTAATTTTTACCCACCCGCTATCCAACACTTTCCCTACTGTTCCACTCGCTGGAGTCGGAATAGTAATTTGTACCCACCCGCTATCCAACACTTTCCCTACTGTTCCACTCGCTGGAGTAGGAATAGTAATTTTTACCCACCCGCTATCCAACACTGTTCCCTACTGTTCCACTCACTTGAGTGGGAATAGTAATTTGTACCCACCCGCTATCCAACAAATTCCCAACTTTTGCAGTTGTTGGAGTGTGAATACTAATTTTATTCCCTTAGCTATGCAACGTTTTTAATTTTGTTATATTTAATGTAGTGTAAATTATTAATTAACATAAAAAATTAACTTTAATTATTTAAATTATTATATATTATTTATTTTTATATTTATATAATATGTTTATTTATATATATATGTAAATATATTTTTAATAATGTTTTAAATCTTTTATAATTAAAATTAATAATTATTTTATAATATTATTAAGTAAATATATATATGTTAAAAAATAATTAATATGTTTTTTTTTACATTACATTTATTATTTTTACATTTTAAGCTTTTTACATTATTTTAACTATGTTTTATTTAATTGTGTTTATTATTTAATTACTTTTATATTATTTTTAATACATTTAAAAAATTCGATATTTTAGTTAACTATATTTTAAACATCGATATTTTGTACTCGATATTTTAGTACTTACCTGTTTGTAGATAGGGACTCGATATTCTGTCCCTCGATATTTTGGCATCGATATTCTGGACAGTCGATATTCTGTCCCTCGATATTTTGTCACTGATCCGTGTAGGAGTGGTGGGATGGTGGACGGAAGGAGGCATGGTTGGTCTGGCTGATTGACTGTTTTTACACCAAGCTACAGAACATCCAGAACGCCGCCGCAAGACTGGTCCTCAACCTGCCAAAACACTGCCACATCTCCCAGCTTCTGCGCACACTCCACTGGCTCCCTGTCGAGGCGAGAATCACCTTCAAGATGCTCACCCACGCACACAAGGCCCTCCACGGCACCGGACCAGCATACCTGAACAGCCGACTCAAATTCCACGCACCCCAAAGGACCCTACGATCAGCCCAGCTCTCCTACGCCGTGGTCCCCCGCACCAGAAAGACCAGATCAGGAGGCCGCTCCTTCTCCTTCCTCGCGGCCAAAGCATGGAACGCCCTTCCGCTCCACCTCAGACAGACAACATCGCTCCCCATCTTCGCAAGAAACCTCAAAACCTGGCTCTTCGACAGACCCCCTCCTTGATGGATGGAACCTGCACCCCCCCACCCATAGCGCCTTGAGACCCTTACGGGTGAGTAGTCGCGCTTTAACAAACCCCTGATTGATTGATTGATTGATCCTTCCATTAGTGTTTGTACGTTATTCTTGTTCTACTCTACCTACATTTTCGAAACCTTTGCATTTTAAAACCAAAATATATCTCAAATTCCTGCTATTGAAAATATGGACAATTTTGAAAAATGTTCAGCTTTATTACATTTCTTTTTGCATACATGTTCTACGAAGGCATTTGAGTCCAACAGTGTGCTGTGCTTTGCTGTTGGCTGCTGTTTCTTCCTAGTGACAGAGCTTTATGGCAATATTTGCTGTTGCACTTGCTGTTCAGAGAAAGAAAAACAAATTTGTGCAAAGTAATGCTTTATATGGTGTTTAGACAAAATATCGAGTTTTTAATTTCATGATACAAGAATATTGTTCCAAGAATAGTATGATGTTAAAAATATTGTCAACAACAATATTGCAGGAAAGAATATCGTGTTTTAATGTTTTTAATATTGTTGTTAAAAATATTGATGTAAGTGATATTGTTATTTTCAATATTTTTGTAATTGTAGTGCTTTTTTAGTGTAATAATTTGGTGTTGGGTTTTTCAATGTTCATGTTTAGTTGTTTCTAATAGAATACTGTTATAGAATCTGTGGGGCATATTTACGTTCCCTGGCGCATCCCTGCATATCAGCAGGGATGCGCCAGGGAAAATGCGTCACGCAAGTTTACCCTTGCGCCACGTCCGATGCGCCGCATTTACAATGCGGCGCATCGTGGCGCAAGGATAAGCAGATGCGTGACGCATCTGCCGGCGGAAGGTTGGCGCAGTGCTGAAGTTGTGTCGCAAGCGCGACGCAATTCCAGCACTGTTGCAACCTTCCCTATCCCTATCCCTAACATGGTGCGTCAATCCTTACGCCTGCTTGAAGCAGGCGTAAGGATTTGACGCACCAGCGTCGGAAAAGTGACTGCGTGAAATCTTGTAGATTTCACTGCGTCACTTTTCCGAGGCGTTCCTGCGCCGGAACGCCCCCCCCTGCGCCGGTACGCCCACATGAAACCTGACGCAGATTTCATGTGGCGCAGGGGTTTACTACGTGACGCATCTCCCTAGATGCGTCACGTTGTAAATATAGCGCAACGCGGCGCTTGGTTTGCGTCACCGCTGCGTCACATGCGTGATGCAACGGCGGCGCAAAAGTGGCGCAAGGGGCTTGTAAATATGCCCCTGTGTTTTTATATTTTTAAGATAAATGTGTTTTCTTTTTTTAATGTGGGATTTTTCAGAGTCCAAGAAAAAGGAGGGTCCCAAAACACAAAAATCCCCATGTATTTTCCATAGATTTCTTTAAGAAACATTACCTCAAAAAGCTGCTGAACGCAATTACATCAAATTTGGCAGGAAGCTAGACCTTGGTCTACAAGTTGTGCTTTTTGTTATGTGGTGTAAATCCGTTAAGTACTTTTTGAGAAATTAAGGTTTAAAAATATTCGCTTAACTGGACAGCTGAGCCTGTGAGAGGCTCGCAAGAGTCTCTCAGGAGCACCAATTTAAAAATGGAACGTTCTGATTGGCCTAGGGAACTTTTTTTCCCTTGGGCCAATTCACTCCAGAGGGAGTCAGATTCATGAGGGAGCGAGTGCCCTGATTGGATGCCAGCAACATAAGAAAAATGTTGCTGGTAGGCATTACAGGACTCGGGGACGTGGTCCCCTGTCCTGAAGTTTGAAAAAAAAAAGGATATAATGGGGCAGGGTTGAGATGCCCTGCCCCCTCTAGGCCCCATAAGGGGGAAGCAAACACAAGGAGATAGTGGATGGAGCGCTGAAACTTTTCAGGCACTCACCCCCAGTCTCAGATCTGGGTTGAATCCATCATCGATCTTTAGCTCACTAAGCCACCCCAGTTCAGACACAGCTATATGCAAATCAGTCTTGACCCTGTGCCTCATGGGAACAGTCCAGCCCGAACTGCCAAGCCATGTCTTCCCTGGACCGAAAACAAGCATCCTGGGACCGATTTCGGGCTAACAGCCCTCATCAGCCAGGCTAGCTTGAATCCAGTGGCAAAGTGAGCAAGGGACCCATGTCTGGGCATACCCTGCCAACTTAGGGCGAACAAAGCCAACACAGGGAGATGATGAACGGAGCGCTGAAACTTTTCAGACACTCACCCCAGTCACAGATCTGGGTTGAATCCATCATCGTTCTTTAGCTCACTTCGCCACCCCAGTTCAGACACAGCTATATGCAAATCAGTCTTGACCCTGTGCCTCATGGGAACCGTCCAGCCCGAACTGCCAAGCCATGTCTTCCCTGGACCGGAAAAAAGCATCCTGGGACCGGTTTCGGGCTAACAGCCCTCATCAGCCAGGCTAGCTTGAATCCAGTGGCAAAGTGAGCAAGGGACCCATGTCTGGGCATACCCTGCCAACTTAGGGCGAACAAAGCAAACACAAGGAGATGGTGGACGGAGCGCTGAAACTTTTTAGACACTCATCCCCAGTCACAGATCTGGGTTGAATCCATCATCGTTCTTTAGCTCACTTCGCCACCCATAATGTGGAACCCAGAGGAACCCCCAGACCAAAATGTAAAAAAAGGCGGTTTTTGTCGTGATTCCGCAGGACCCCGTCCCCTAGGGTATTACGTAAATTAAATGGGATAGTGGCCACATGGCCATCCTCTCTGAGCCTTTGATGGCCCTGGGGACCCCATCCCCCCTAGGCCGGCTCACTTGCTGTGTCCCGGGGAGCCCACCCCTGGGACACAGTGGTTTCCCTTCCCACACCGTCATGGGCAGGGAAACATGTGTTTGCTCCCGTCTGTCTGGAGCATTTTTTAATCTCCAGCCAAACAGGAGCAAACACAAATTCTTTTCCGATTAGGTCGGAGCTTTAAAAATACTCCCGCCAACTGGGAGTAGAGTCATGGATGTCATTTGGGGGTACTCAGGGGGTGCAGCTGTGACCTCTAGTTTGCTCCCTGCATCTCCTGGCACTTCCTTTGTGACCCCTGGCCTCAGAGGTGGCAAACGTTTTGCCCCCGTGAGGGCAGGGGTCACAAAGGAAGTGCCTGGAGAATCAGGGAGCAAGCTGGAGGTCACAGCTGCAACCCATGACTAACCCCAAATGATGTCCATGAGTAGAGTTGTATTCTGTTCCCCTGCCCGCACTGATGTCATCAGGGAAAAAGAATACCAGTTTGTCCCGCCCGGAGGGAGCAGCATAAATAGCTGCTCCCTCCGGGCGGAAGCAGTGACGGCTCCTGCACCATGCAGCTAGCCGGCTGGGACGCGGGGGCCCTGGTGCTCCCCCTGCAGACCCCAACATGTGTATGATGTGTGCCCTGGGTGAGCACCGGGGCATCCCGGGGAATGGGGTCCCCAGGGCCATAACACATTTGGGGAGGGGGCCTCCCTTTAAAATAAATACGGCCTTGGGTGGTGGGGTCCCCAGGGCTTAATGAGGCTTGGGAAGGGGGATACGCAGCCCCTTCCCCTTTAAAAAACAATATATGGCCCCCGGGGCTGGGGCCCCTGGGGCCTAATAAGGCTCGGTGAGGGTGGCCATGCGGCTCCCCTCTCCTTTAACATAAGGCACAGCTCCTGGGGATGGGAGTCCCCGGGGCCTATAAGGGCTTGGGGAGGGGGAGGTGAGGCCCCCTTCCATTTTATTTACATTTTGGCCCCAGGGGATTGGGTCCGCTCAGCCCCCCTCCCTTTATTAGTTATATGGGGACCCCAAGACCTAATAAGGCTCAGGGAGACGGGACACACAACCCCTCCCCTTTCTAATTGGCTTTGGCCCAGAGGGATGGGGTCCCCGGGGCCTGATAAGGCTCGTGGAGGGGGCCTCCTCCATTTTAAACAAAAAATTGCACCAGGTATTGGGTCCCTGCGGCCTCTGAAGGCTCAGCGAAGAGCGACCCCTGACCTTGACTGGTAGGTCGCTCCCCCACCACACAGCTCCGTCTGTGTGCCCTGCTGCTGCCCTTGATTGTGCTCGTTTTTCCTTTCTGTGCCCCCTTGCTGCCCCTGATTGTGCTCGTTTTTCCTTTCTGTGCCCCCCTTGCTGCCCCTGATTGTGCTCGTTTTTCCTTTTTGTGCCCCCTTGCTGCCCCTGATTGTGCTCGTTTTTCCTTTCTGTGCCCCCCCTTGCTGCCCCTGATTGTGCTCGTTTTTCCTTTCTGTGCCCCCCTT
Organism: Calotriton arnoldi; assembly: GCA_963921515.1. Classification (NCBI taxonomy): domain Eukaryota; kingdom Metazoa; phylum Chordata; class Amphibia; order Caudata; family Salamandridae; genus Calotriton; species Calotriton arnoldi. The sequence continues at coordinate 224,162 of CAWUFW010001510.1, forward strand.
GCTGCCCCTGATTGTGCCTCGTTTTTTCCTTTCTGTGCCCCCTTGCTGCCCCTGATTGTGCCTCGTTTTTCCTTTCTGTGCCCCCTTGCTGCCCCTGATTGTGCTCGTTTTTTCCTTTCTGTGCCCCCTTGCTGCCCCTGATTGTGCTCGTTTTTTTTCCTTTCTGTGCCCCCTTGATGCCCCTGATTGTGCTCGTTTTTCCTTTCTGTGCCCCTTGCTGCCCCTGATTGTGCTCGTTTTTCCTTTCTGTGCCCCCCTTGCTGCCCCTGATTGTGCTCGTTTTTCCTTTCTGTGCCCCCCTTGCTGCCCCTGATTGTGCCTCGTTTTTTCCTTTCTGTGCCCCCCTTGCTGCCCCTGATTGTGCTCGTTTTTCCTTTCTGTGCCCCCCTTGCTGCCCCTGATTGTGCTCGCTTTTTCCTTTCTCTGCCCCCTTGCTGCCCCTGATTGTGCTAGGTTTTTTTTCCTTTCTGTGCCCCCTTGATGCCCCTGATTGTGCTCGTTTTTTCTCCTTTCTGTGCCCCCTTGATGCCCTGATTGTGCTCGTTTTCCCTTCTGTGCCTGTTTCCCGCCGCTGCGCCCTGCGGCCCCGCCCCTCACTGCCCATTCGCTGCCCCATTCCCTGCTCCTCCCTCCCACCTCCCCATTTATGGCGGCCGCTGCGCGGCCGCGCCGCTGGCGCGCCGGGAGGCGCGCCTAAGGCAAGCCCGTCTGCGCCCGTCCGCGCCGTGACCGCGCCCAGCGCCAGACCCCCTGGTCCGGGCATCCCCCGCGCCCGCCACATCAACAGACGCCGATACGACGCCAGCACCCTCCACGCACTCAACCCCCGGAAAAGATAACGCCTGCTACCAGGCCACCCCGAAGCGCACCCAAGGCCCCTTCACCTGCCGGAACTGCAGCTTCGCCAGCACCCGCCCCGCCAAACCACCGCCCAGGAAAGAACCCAACTACCTCAGATGCATCCTCCTCAACACCCGCTCCGCCCGCAAACACGCCATCGAACTCTGGGACCTTCTCGACTCAACCTCCCCAGACGTCGCATTCCTGACGGAGACCTGGCTGAATCCCGCTTCAGCCCCCGACATCGCCATTGCCATCCCGGACGGATACAAGATCACCCGCAGGGACCGCACCAACGGAGTCGGAGGAGGCATCGCCATCGTCCACAGGAACACCCTCAGAGTCTCAACCAACACCGACGACACCCTCAGCACCGCCGAACACATGCACTTCCAGATCCACACCGATCCCAACACCACCCTCAGAGGAACCCTCATCTACAGACCCCCGGACCCCGACCACAGTTCAGCGATTCCATCGCTGACTTCGTCAGCACACACGCCATCGCCTCCACGGACTACATCCTCCTCGGGGACCTGAACTTCCACCTCGAGAACAACAAGGACACCAACTCCACCACCCTGATCGACAACCTCGCCACCCTCGGACTCAGACAGCTCGTGACTACACCCACCCACGCCGCCGGCCACATGCTAGACTCCATCTTTTCCGCAAGCCCACACGTCTCCTTCAACCACACCTCCGAACCCCACTGGACTGACCACCACTGCATCCACTTCACCTACAGGAAGCCCACCACGCACCACCGCACCGAACAAATGCCTCGCCGCTGCTGGAGCAGAGTCACGGAAGACCAGCTAACCACAACCCTCGCCCTGAGCCCACCCGCCGAACCCTCCGACCCCGACACCGCCGCCCGCAACCTCAGACAGTGGATCGACGACTGCGCCAACACCCTCGCCCCGCTCAAGAATCCGCCCAACAGCCACACCAGCAAGAAAGCCACCTGGTTCACCGAAGACCTCCAGGCCTCCAAACGAACATGCCGAAAACTGGAGAAGATCTGGCTCCACGAACGGACAGCGGACAGCTACGCCTCCCACAAGAGCGCCACCCGCAGTCACCATCACCTCATCAGATCCGCCAAAAGGGCCTCACTCAAAGACCGCCTAGACAACAACGCACACAACAGCAAAGAGCTCTTCAACATCGTGAAGGAACTCTCCAACCCCAGCTCCAACACCAACGACATCCAGCCGTCGCGAGACCTGTGCGACTCACTGGCCACCTTCTTCCACCGCAAAATCGCCGACATCCACGACAGCTTCAACACCACGACCGCCCCGGCAACCACCGAGACCACTGCCCCCACAACCACCAACCGCCTGCTCTCCTGGACCAACATCAACGACGAGGACACCAGCGAGATCATGAACACCATCCACTCCGGTTCACCGCTAGACCCGTGCCCTCACCACATCTTCAACAAAGCCAGTACAGCCATCGCGCCCCATCTCCGGAAAATAATCAACATCTCCTTCGAGACAGCAACCTTCCCGGAAAGCTGGAAGCACGCCGAGATCACCGCCTTACTCAAGAAACCCAAGGCAGACCCCAAGGACCTCAAGAACTTCCGACCCATCTCTCTGCTCCCGTTCCCCGCGAAGGTCACCGAGAAAATCGTCAACAAACAACTGACCCGCTACCTCGAGGAGAACAACATCCTGGACCCTTCCCAGTCCGGCTTCCGCAGCAACCACAGCACCGAAACCGCCCTCATCGCCGCCACCGATGACATCAGGACCCTGCTAGACAACGGAGAAACAGCAGCCCTCATCCTCCTGGACCTATCAGCCGCCTTCGACACGGTCTGCCACCACACACTACGAACACGCCTTCACGACGCCGGGATCCAAGAGAAGGCCCTGGACTGGACCACATCCTTCCTTTCCGGCAGAACACAAAGCGTCCGCCTCGCCCCCTTCCGATCCAAGGCCACCAAGATCATCTGCGGCGTACCCCAAGGCTCCTCCCTCAGCCCAACGCTGTTCAACATCTACATGGCACCCCTCGCCCACGTCGCCCGACAGCACAACCTCAACATCATCTCCTACGCCGACGACACCCAGCTGATCCTCTCCCTCACCAAAGACCCTCACACCGCCAAAGCCCACCTCCACGAAGGAATGAAGGCCATCGCCGAATGGATGAGGACCAGCCGCCTGAAGCTGAACTCGGACAAGACGGAGGTCCTCATCCTTGGTTCCAACCCTTCAGCCTGGGACGACTCCTGGTGGCCAACATCACTGGGAACAGCCCCGCCACCCACCGACCACGTACGCAACCTAGGGGTCATCCTCGACCCCACCCTCTCCATGACTAAGCAGGTCAATGCCGTTTCCTCATCCTGCTTCAACATCCTCCGAATGCTCCGCAGGATCTTCAAGTGGATCCCCACCGAAACAAGAAAAACAGTCACCCAGGCCCTCGTCACCAGCAGGCTGGACTACGGAAACGCCCTCTACGCAGGAACGACGGCTAAGCTCCTGAGACGGCTGCAACGCATCCAGAACGCCTCTGCACGTCTTATCCTCGACATCCCCCGACGCAGCCACATCACACCCCACCTGAGAGACCTGCACTGGCTCCCTGTCAACAAGAGGATAACCTTCAAGCTCCTCACCCACGCACACAAAGCACTCCACAACTCCGGACCAGCCTACCTCAACAGACGACTCAGCTTCTACACCCCCACCCGCCAGCTCCGCTCGACCAGCCTCGCCCTCGCCACAGTCCCCCGCATCCGGAAAACGACCGCCGGCGGCAGATCCTTCTCCCACCTCGCCGCCAAGACCTGGAACACCCTCCCCACCAACCTCCGACAGACCCAAGACCTACTGGCCTTCAGAAGACTCCTCAAGACCTGGCTCTTCGATCAGTAGCAGCACCACCCCCCTCTTCCCCCAGCGCCTTGAGACCCTCGCGGGTATGTAGTGCGCTTTATAAGTGACATGATTGATTGATTGATTGAGGGAGGGAGGGAGGGAGGCCACAAGATCCACTCCCCTTTTGTTATGGTTTTCCCTAGAGGATGGGATCCCAGGGGCTTAATTGATGACATCACTGATCACATCATCCAATGAGTGTGCTAGTTTATTTTATATTTTTCATTGTGATGGGTAACTACCATATTACTTTTCTACCTAATTGTGTGCAGCCTGTGTCCAGCAAATGGGTGTAAGAGTTTACAAAACACATGTGCTTCTAATACATCATAGGTGTGTAGAGGGATTGAACACATTATAAATCCTTGTATTGACAATTGGAAATGGCCACATTGAAAGTACTTGGCCTTTTACCTTTGTAAAATGATAAAGAATGCATACATTCCTGAGACGGCATAAGATAAGAATAGCTTTCCTCCAGGAGACTCTTCTGCTTGACACCGAGTAGCAAAAAGAGGGAAAAAAGTGGAGATGTCAGGTCTATTCCTCCACCTTCTCTTTGTATGCGTGAGGAGTGTTGGTCTGGATGTCCCCAGATGTAACCTTTCAGTTGAGATACAGTAAGGCAGATATTGAGGGTAGATTTATTCTATCGTATAGGAAGCAGGAGAGATGCAAGATATTCTTTCTGGATGTGTACACTCCTAACATGATTGATAATGAGTTCTTTGTCTCTCTGCAGGAGGTGCTTCTCCCGTATGTGGATGTCTGGTTTGGGATACATGGGCAGATAGACAGGCACCCACCTAGAATGGGCACCAAACCCAATATTACTGCAGCCCTGGAGGAAATGATGGGAAATATACACAACATATACATCTGGAGAGTATTGCACCCTGAAGAATTAAAGTTCTCCTATTATACGGTGGTCCATGACACACTATGTTGACTGGATCACCTGATTATGTCGGCAATCACAGACAAAGTAAAAACAGGGAGATACTTAGGGGTCGATTACGATGGCGGGCGGACTTTGCATTGGCAAAAGGGACTGCCCGCCATAGGTGCGGAGGTCCCGCTATACAAATTAGGATGCGCCCGCCACACTGGCGGGCGCATCCCGTATTTTTACATTGCGGCGGGCGGTGCTGCAAGCAGCACCCGCCGCAATGTAAAAATACATGTTGTGCATTTGCATGTACAACGTGACAGGCACCGTGCGGTGCCTGCCACCTTGTACATGCAAATGCAGGGGGGTACCATAGGTACCCCCCACGTGCAGCCCCCCACCCCCCGGGGGCCCGCAACAGGCCCCCGAAGGCATTCTCCGCCTGTCTTTTTGCGGCGGGATCTCCGCCGCAAAAGACAGGCATCGTAATGCCCTGACATTGCCCCATAGTACCGTGTCACGCAAGGCGGGCGGAAAAGGACCGCCTTGCGGGACCACGGCGGACGGTCTTTCCGTCCACCGCGGTACCATTCCCATTCCCACCGCCATCCTAATTTGGCGGTGGGAATATTCAGGTTGATGGCGGGTGGATCGCCACCGCCGGGCCGGCGGTCCTCACTGCCGGCCCGGCAGTGGTGATCCGCCCGCCATCGTAATCGGCCCCTGAGTGAGGTTTCTATCGGACCATGTATCACTGTTGATACAATCTGATATGTGCAGGGGACGGGCCAGCATTCCACTCTGGTGCCTAATACCATAGGCTCAGCAGGATGCTGTGTTCCACATGGAACTGGGGGGGAGACATTCACAAACCTTTTTGATGATAACTGGAACACCACTGGCACACTGGACAATAAATGGGAGACACTCAAAGAGGTGGCGAGGAGGGGAGTGTGTGTCTAAAACTCATGGTACTTGTCAACAGCTGGCAGAGAGAGCTCAGGAGAGGAAATTGTCACAGCTGCAGAGCAGGAAAGCTGCAAGGCAAGGTGCTAGATGGAAGGTGGGAGACTTGTGAAACAAACTGTACCACTTCACTCACTGAGACTATAGACAGAAAATCCACAAAAAAGGAGATAAAACTGGTGTATTATGAGCATGACTAGGCCGACCTTCCGGGCTCTAGTTCTTATTGGTATGGGGAGACAAAAGAAGCAGGGTAAGTTGAGAAACCCTGATAATGGTTTGGGAGCATGGAGGATTGGGAGCCCCAGACCTGCAACTGCATTATATGGCCGGGTTATTCCAGTGTGCGGCACAATGGTGCACTGAGCGACCAACCTGGGGCAAAAAGCTACTGGAAGGCAAAGTGGAGGGGAATGTGCTCCCCTGGTATCTTATGAGCGGCACCCATGTTGGGAAGGACTGTCCATTTGTGGTGAGGCAAATCTGAAAGTTTGGCCCCGAGCCACTCTCCCTAGTACAGATCACTTAATATGTGGTGGCTACGGCCATTCCATCTGATGCAGGAGAAGACGGGTGTAAGATAGTGGTCGGAGGGGGGCTGCCAGAGCATGGTAGACCTGTGTATGCATGCCACACTCTTAACTTGGACAATGCAACAAAGTAATTTCAGCTGGGGAAGGGGCAGTTTCTCCAGTTTGCAAAGCTTTCCAGAATAGTGCATGAGATTTGGATGGACTTTCCTAAAAGGCCACCAGAGTCGCACACTTTGGAATTGATACTTGACACGAGGTCCAGCAGGGTGCAGAGGCAGAATATCGAATCAAAAATATTGAATTGCACAAATATCGAGTCATAAATATCGTGGGTCAAAAATATCGACAGACAAATTCTCGTGGTCAAGAATATCGATTTAAGGTAAGTAATATCGATGTAAAAAATATCGAAGTGTTTAATATCGTTTGCAAAAGTACAGTCGTTAAAAATATCGATTTTTTAGTAATGTTATGTATTTCAGTATATATGTTATGTGTGTGATGTATGTATTTTTTGTATAACAATTGTTTGTATTTTTATTATATGCGTTAAAATTTTAGTAATAATTAATTTATTTTTGTTTGAATTTTGCGTTTTTAGTTCCGTAGCGGGTTGTGGGTTTATAGGGGAATAGAGTGGGAAGTAATTTAATTATAGTAAATTTATTCATTATTTTTAGTAGTTATTTTTTTTTAAGTTGAATTTTGTGTTTTTAGTTCTGTAGCGGGCTGAGGGTTTATAGGGGAATAGGGTGGGAAGTAATTTAATTATAGTAAATTTATTGAATACATCTTTATTTATTTACATTTCTTGAATTGAGACGTTATAGTGTTAAATGTGTAAAATAATGTTTTATTAATTATTGAATAATTAGTTGTTGATTAATTTTAATCTATTAATTGGCAATTAATTATGTTAATTGTTTAATTTATTTTTGGTGTGTGTTGTGGTGTTTATAGGTGCAAATGTTGGGAAGGGTGGGAAGTAATTTATTTTTAATTGATGAATTAATTAGTTGTTAATTAATTTTAATTAATTAATTGGCAATTAATTATGTTAACTGTGTAATTAATTTTAGGTGTGTGTTGTGGTGTTTATAGGTGAAAATAGTGGGAATGGTGGGAATTAATTTATTTTTAATTGATGAATTAATAATTAGTTGTTAATTATTTTAATTAATTAATTAGCAATTAATGATGGAAATTGTGTAATTAATTTTAGGGGTGTGTTGTGTTTATAAGTGTAAATGGTGGGAAGGGTGGGAAGTAATTTATTTTTAATTGCTGAATTAATATTTAGGGGCCGATTCCGATCTCGGCCGTTAGGGCTCCGAATCGGATTCGGCTTTACCGGATCCGATTCGGAGCCCAATTTCCCGACCGAATCGTACGTGCGTCTGGGCGAGCGAGTACGATGCGTGCGCTCGCGAAATCTCCGACCGACTCGTTCGCAGGACCCGACCGCTACGACCGACTCGCACGGGGACGACTCGCACCGCGCAATGGAGACGTTCCCCGGCCAAGTAAGTACGATGCGCACCTCGACCGCTCCGACCGACTCGCGCAGTCCGGCTCCAAGGAGCTGTCGGAGCCGCACTTTGGGGGTCCGTGTCGGACCCCCTGGAAGCGTAGGCACGCGAGTCGCACACAGGGGGGAGCCATGGGTCCCCCTACACGTGCATGTATGGCGCAACCCGCATCGACGCGAACACGCTGTAGGGGGCGCCCTTGTTCGCATCGTGCCCATTGAGTCAATGGGAGCCCGTGTACGCAGCCGTACGACTGGCTCCCATTGACTTCACTGGAGTCCGACCGAATCGAGTCCGATGGCATACGTGCGCATCGTACTCGTTCGGTCAGGCTGCCAGGGTCCGATTCGGTCGGAAATCTCTCCGAGTCCGGCTCGGTCGGAGAGATTTCCGGCCCGAATCGGAATCGGCCCCTTAGTTGTTAATTAATCTAAATTAATTAATTAGTAGTTTTAAAATATTGTTTATTTATTTTTAAGATTATTTAAAATTGTTTAAATGTTATTAGTAATTTTTACCTCTCCGCTATCCAACACTTTCCCTACTGTTGCACTCACTGGAGTGGGAATAATAATTTTTACCCCTCCCCTATCCAATACTTTCCCTACTGTTGAACTCACTGGAGTGGGAAGAGTAATTTTTACCCCTCCGCTATCCAATACTTTCCCTACTATTGCACTCACTGGAGTGGGATTAGTCATTTTTACCCCTCCGCTATCCAACACTTTCCCTACTGTTGCACTCACTGGAGTGGGAATAGTAATTTTTACCCCTCCGCCATCCAGCACTTTCCCTACTGTTGCACTCATTGGAGTGGGAATAGTAAATTTTACCCCTTCGCTATCTAGCACTTTCTCTATTGTTGCACTCATTGGAGTGGGAATAGTACATTTTACCCCTTCGCTATCTAGCACTTTCTCTACTTTTGCACTCTTTGGAGTGGGAATAGTAATTTTTACCCCTCCGCTATCCAGCACTTTCCCTACTGTTGCATTCACTGGAGTGGGAATAGTAATTTTTACCCCTCCGCTATCCAACACTTTCCCTACTGTTGCACTCACTGGAGTGGGAATAGTAATTTTTACCGCTCCCCATCCAGCACTTTCCCTACTGTTGCACTCATTGGAGTGGGAATAGTAATTTGTACTCCTGTGCTATCCAGCACTTTCCCTACTGTTGCACTCACTAGAGTAGGAATAGTAATTTTTACCCCTCCGCTATCCAAACTTTTCCCTACTGTTGCGCTCTTTGGAGTGGGAATAGTAATTTTTACTCCTCCGCTATCCAATACTTTCCCTACTGTTGCACTCACTGGAGTGGGAATAGTAATTTTATGCCCCTCCGCTATCCAGCACTTTCCCTACTGTTGCATTCACTGGAGTGGGAATAGTAATTTTTACCCCTCCGCTACCCAATATTTTCCCTACTGTTGCACTGACTGGAGTGGGAATAGAAAATGTAATTATTCTGCTATCCAACATTTTCCCTACTGTTGTGTTTATTGTATTGTGAAATGTACGTTTTAATTATTTGTTTATAGTTAAATGTTTGAATTAATTATAAAATAGTTATTTTTTAATTTTAAATCATTGATATATGTATATATATTATTTTTATATAAATTAAAAGTTTAAAAATTAAATAAAGATTATAGTTAATAAATTATTTGAAAGTAAATATATGTATATGTATAAAATATTATGTTTGTGTGTTTATATTTTTTTTATTAAGTTTATTTATTTATATATAGTTAAAATATATATTACATTAAATTTATTTTGTTAAAGATAATGTTAACATATATATTTGACATATATTATTTTATTTTATTTATATTTTTAAATCGATATTTTTTACATCTATATTTTTAACTTCGATATTTTTGATTCAATATTTTTGTACTTACCTGTTAAGGTATTGGAGTCGATATTTTTGTAGTCGATATTTGTTTTTTCGATATTTTGAACATCGATATTCTGTCACTGATCCGTCCAGCAGGACTATAATTTTGCATCTCTATGTAGCTTTAAAGAAGGGCAAACTACACTAGCCATTTAAGGCATGTGGCCTGTGGGATGTTGACCTCTCACTCCCACTCATAGATAGCGAATGAACCAGGACATGTGCACTGATGCAAGAGGTGGTAAGTAATGCCCGATTTAAACTGACTCATTTTTATTATCTGCACTGCACAGGGTATTCCCCAGTAGGTCTGCAGCGTGAGCGTGATGTGGTGGAGAGAGTCGACCTTTAGACATATGACCAGGTCTTGCAACAGGCTGCAGGACTACTGAATGACAGTGGTAGGGCGGCTCAGGGGAGTAACAGCTATAAACATGGAGGTGACAATTAAACTCTGCTGTCTGGGCTCTGCCAATACTCTAATAAAAAGAAATTGGCCCAAAAACGGCTGAAAAATGTGAAATAGATTTGCACTTTTGGGACGACTACTACTAGCTAAGAAGTGGATTAACATACACTGGCTCTCACCAGCCCCTCCCCAGCTTCCACTCATGGAGTGCCGATATGCATGCGTTATGCAGAAGCACCACTTATATCAAGTGCGGGTTGATGAATATGCAGAGCGGGATCTGGGACTCTGGGAGGAGATGACTGGCTGATAGAGGCTTCGACTACCCCCGATAGAGTGGATCCCCACACAGAGCGTGCATAGGAGAGTGGGAGTTTGAACTAAAGTCTTGTGAATGGATGGAGATAAATGTTCCAATGATGTACACCAAATGATCTGATATAAAAGGTGAACTAAGTTTTCACATAGGTATTGTATTATTTTGTTTTTAACAAAAAGGATAAATACATGCTATAAAAACATATATTTTAACATAATATTTTAAAATAGTTTATATTTTAAAAATGTAGAAATATATTGCAATTTTGCTATTTTTGTTCTAAAAAAAGTATTCAAATTTTACTTTTAAAATATTTAAGTATATATTGAATTTTATAAGAAATTATTTTTTTCTAAGTGAATGTTTTGGTTTTTTTTATTATTTTTAGCGCATACTATTTTGTAAGTATCATATTTTGAAGAAATTGCTGTAATTATTAGTGTTAATACTATATTTAATTTGCAATTTCAAAATAATGTAAAATTCCTTTTTTGGGTGACTTTAATATATTTTTTAGGTAGGTAAACATTTACTGCATAATTTATATATTGAAAATCAATATGAAACAATACAATACAAAGACACTTGATCGATACCATTACTAATAAAATGCAGTCATAAATAGCTAGCAGTTAAAATTTATTAGTGAAGCTTTAAAATATAGAATGAGCAAAATAAATGATTTCTGTTGGTCTTTAGGAAGCATCCCCGTCAAAGAAAGAAATCTGGTTGCACACTCAATTAATTTGTCAGTACTCCCAGCAAAACAGTGTATTGTTGCTTCTTTGAGTGTTCTAATGCCCGCTTCTCAAAACACAGGTTTCAAATACTTGTTTCTCAAGACATAGGCAGAGGAAATGGTCTATAGTTTCGGGGGATGAGTTGCAAAAATGACATTGCCTGTTTTTATCCCCAGACTTAATCCACGATCCCTCAAATTTCAACAGTGGGATGTATTAGAGCCTAAACGTTTTAAAGCCTTTTTTACCAACTGATTTAGGTTGGAGGGAAGATACGGTTGCCTTTTTTTGTTAGAATGTTCAATGAGTATGCTGTGAGCTCTTATACTTTGCTGCAGCAGCTATATCCATCTTATACAATACAGTTCTCATGTTCCTCTTTATAAACATCTTTCTAGTCATCTTAGGAATTGCAGCTAAGATGTGTATTGTGGGCAATTGATGATTTCCTTATATAAGCTCCAGATTGGTTTCGGTGGCCATCTCTCTTGCTCTTCGTTTTATTTCCACATCTTCACCGATGAGGCCATTTAAACTGGACGGTAGTGCATTCTCACAGTCACACAAATAGATAACTATGTTTAAATAGTTTAAAACAGGTGAGTCAGTCCAAACTCTAATGTAATCAAGATGTGCTGTGTAGAAGATCTTAACTATGGGGTCGATTCCGATTCGGGCCGGAAAAAGCACCGACCGACTCGGAGCCGGAATTTATTCCGACCGACACGTACCTGTGGCGCCCGACACGCCAAGTACGATGCAAGGCGTGCAAAATCCGACCGACACGTACTGAACCCAAGCCGAACGACCGAGCCGCACGGAAAACAGCAATCCGGCCGGAAAAACACGCGAATCGAACCGACCGACACGCACCCGGAACAAATCCAACCGATACGTACACGCGAACTCCAAACCGCTAAGTACGATGCAAGGCGCGAAAACCACGACCGAGTCGAACGGAGGACAAGCCATACGACCGACACGCATACAAAACCGAGCCGAAGTAACACAAAACACCGCGACCGACGCGTACGCAGCATAGAAAACTGCACAAACACAGCGTGAACGAAACGGAGAAGACCGTACGAGACAAATGCAGGGTCCGACTCGGTCACAAGAACGTTTCCAACATGCACAGAAAGTACTAAGGAAAAATACACAAAAAAAGGCCAAACAAGCAATTACAAAGCCAATAAATACTGGGGGGTGGGGACAGAGAACAAAGACACACCCACAACTCCACCCATATAAAGGACACAAATCCCAACCATGATCCTTTGCAAATGCTATTCTACTGCCAGCACTCAACAGACAGCAACCACACACCCACAGCTCATCCCTCACACAAGCCACACACCATCAGCACACCAACAAATAGCTACCTCACATACACCCAGCAAAACACACACTCACACACCCTCACCTGCACACCAACACACACATCACTCACCATCACCACCCATCACCATGCCCCCCAAGAAGAATCACAAGTTCCTAGATTGTGAATTGGAAGTCCTGGTAGACGAGATCCTCAGGGTAGAGCCACAGCTGTTTGGCACACTGGTCCAACAGACACCCATCTCCCAGAAAACCAAGATGTGGGAGAGGATCATCAACAGGGTGAACGCACAATCACCATGTCTGCGCACAAAGACTGACATCCAGAACAGGTGGTATGACGTGCGCAGGAGGGTACGGGAGCTGCTCAAGAAGGACTACCTCCTGAGCCAATACACCGGCAGTGGCCCTCCTGCCAAGCCAGTATACCTCAGGCCCTGGGAGGAGAAGGTGCGGGCCATCCTTCCGCCAGTGAGCGTCTATGGACTAGAGAACATCCCAGAGCCTGGTGAGTACACAACAAATGTACACAATATTCTGCCACAATACACACACACATCACTGTCAAGGGGAGAGTCAAACCATGCACTCATAGCAATTACACAGCAACCAGAACAGAATCATCCCAAAATGTGTATGTCAGTCAGATAAACACAACACATGCCATCTCAAAGTTACATTTAACCGTGTCATCACATGTACAAACACAACTACAACTACAGCTAGGCAGTGGCACAAATAGAACTAACAAACACATCCAGACATGTAGCCACCACTACAACACCAACACACAGTGAAGACCACTGAAAGGAAGGAATTCTGTGTATGCTGGCCAAGTCAGTGTAGCAAATAGCATCATGGGAGTCGTATTCACACATATTGCTCACCCCCACAACTGTCCCATCAACACCACCATGAACCATGCGCACATCACAGGGAGTGGAAAAGGACTCACAAGATGGCTGACACTAGCTACTGACACTAGCTACTGCTGTGGGGAGCACAAGGCCCTGCTGGGAACTGTGCACCAACAAACAGCACAACACCACTGCCTGACATCCTGAAAGCCAACTTGCACTCTCTGCAATGCAAGCACGTTCCATGGTGGGATATCTGGCTGGGTGGGAAGGAGGACTCGCAGCACTGACCATAGTCACAAGCACCTCCCCTCACACACACCCTCAACACAAACTCCACAGAACCCACCTGGGAGAATGCAATGCCTCACATCCTAACTCAAGATCCCACAAAGAACCTCCACCCTGGGTTATGTTGTGTGAAGCACAGGGACACTCTTGGGACTTTTAGCCAAACAACTGCCAGGACAACACTCCCAGCCATCCTGTCAGCACAGGCAGCCCACCCCACAGGGAAGCAGAGTCAAAAGGAAGGAAGCATGGGCATGCTGGGAAGGGGGGTGGAGGCAATAGCATGATGGGAGTAGTAGGCACAGATATCGCTCAGCCTCACAACTGGCCCATCAACACCACCCTGAACCATGCTCACATCACAGGGAGTGGATAAGGACTCACAAGATGGCTGACACTGGCTACTGCTGTGGGGAGCACAAGGCCCTGCTGGGAACTGTGCACCAACAAACAGCACAACACCACTGCCTGACATCCTGAAAGCCAACTTGCACTCCCTGCAATGCAAGCACGTTCCATGGTGGGATATCTGGCTGGGTGGGAAGGAGGACTCGCAGCACTGACCATAGTCACAAGCACCTCCCCTCACACACCCCCTCAACACAAACTCCACAGAACCCACCTGGGAGAATGCAATGCCTCACATCCCAACTCAAGATCCCACAAAGAACCTCCACCCTGGGTAATGTTGTGTGAAGCACAGGGACACTCTTGGGACTTTTAGCCAAACAACTGCCAGGACAACACTCCCAGCCATCCTGTCAGCACAGGCAGCCCACCCCACAGGGAAGCAGAGTCAAAAGGAAGGAAGCATGGGCATGCTGGGAAGGGGGTGGAGGCAATAGCATGATGGGAGTAGTAGGCACAGATATCGCTCAGCCTCACAACTGGCCCATCAACACCACCCTGAACCATGCTCACATCACAGGGAGTGGATAAGGACTCACAAGATGGCTGACACTGGCTACTGCTGTGGGGAGCACAAGGCCCTGCTGGGAACTGTGCACCAACAAACAGCACAACACCACTGCCTGACATCCTGAAAGCCAACTTGCACTCTCTGCAATGCAAGCACGTTCCATGGTGGGATATCTGGCTGGGTGGGAAGGAGGACTCACAGCACTGACCATAGTCACAAGCACCTCCCCTCACACACCCCCTCAACACAAACTCCACAGAACCCACCTGGGAGAATGCAATGCCTCACATCCCAACTCAAGATCCCACAAAGAACCTCCACCCTGGGTAATGTTGTGTGAAGCACAGGGACACTCTTGGGACTTTTAGCCAAACAACTGCCAGGACAACACTCCCAGCCATCCTGTCAGCACAGGCAGCCCACCCCACAGGGAAGCAGAGTCAAAAGGAAGGAAGCATGGGCATGCTGGGAAGGGGGTGGAGGCAATAGCATGATGGGAGTAGTAGGCACAGATATCGCTCAGCCTCACAACTGGCCCATCAACACCACCCTGAACCATGCTCACATCACAGGGAGTGGATAAGGACTCACAAGATGGCTGACACTGGCTACTGCTGTGGGGAGCACAAGGCCCTGCTGGGAACTGTGCACCAACAAACAGCACAACACCACTGCCTGACATCCTGAAAGCCAACTTGCACTCTCTGCAATGCAAGCACGTTCCATGGTGGGATATCTGGCTGGGTGGGAAGGAGGACTTGCAGCACTGACCATAGTCACAAGCACCTCCCCTCACACACCCCTCAACACATACTCCACAGAACCCACCTGGGAGAATGCAATGCCTCACATCCTAACTGAAGATCCCACAAAGAACCACCAACCTGGGTTATGTTGTGTGAAGCACAGGGACACTCTTTGGACTTTTAGCCAAACAACTGCCAGGACAACACTCCCAGCCATCCTGTCAGCACAGGCAGCCCACCCCACAGGGAAGCAGAGTCAAAAGGAAGGAAGCATGGGCATGCTGGGAAGGGGGTGGAGGCAATAGCATGATGGGAGTCGTAGGCACAGCTCTACATCCCCCACCACATGGCCCAGCAAGCTCACACTCACGCATGCACATCCCACAGAGAGTGGAAAGGCCCATCAAAGATGTCTGACACTGTTGCTGTGTCGTGGGGAGCACAAGGCCATGCTGGGAACTGCACACCAACCAACAGCAGGACACCACTGTCAGCCATCTTGCCATTGCTCTCACACCCACACACACTGAACTCCCCACAAAAGCAAGTAAGTATGGGAATGCTGGGAAGTGGGGTGGAGGCAATAGCATGATGGGAGTCATAGTCACAGACATAGCTCACCCCCACAACTGTCCCATCAACACCACCCTGAACCATGCTCACATCACAGGGAGTGGATAAGGACTGACAAGATGGCTGACACTGGCTACTGCTGTGGGGAGCACAAGGCCCTGCTGGGAACTGTGCACCAACAAACAGCAGGACACCACTGTCAGCCATCTTGCCATTGCTCTCACACCCACACACACTGAACTCCCCACAAAAGCAAGTAAGTATGGGAATGCTGGGAAGTGGGGTGGAGGCAATAGCATGATGGGAGTCATAGTCACAGACATAGCTCACCCCCACAACTGTCCCATCAACACCACCCTGAACCATGCTCACATCACAGGGAGTGGATAAGGACTGACAAGATGGCTGACACTGGCTACTGCTGTGGGGAGCACAAGGCCCTGCTGGCAACTGTGCAACAACCAACAGCAGGACACCACTGACTGACATCCTGAAAGACAACTTGCACTCCCTGCAATGCAAGCACAGTCCATGGTGGGATAACTGACTGGCTGTGTGGGAAGGAGGGCCGGCTGTCAACCAAATACAACCAATGCAGACCATGTTCACACCCCAACAAATACATAGAAATGCCCAAATAATGCAGGACAATGTGCTACACCAATATCAACCCCTGACTGTGACAACTTAGGACAATGCAATGTACAGGCCCGCACCCAGAGGCACAGTCACAACTGTCAGGTGTGTCAACCATTGATGCCTGCAGAAACATAACATACATTGTGTGTGTCTCCCAAAAACAGGTGATGATGGGGACACAGCAGCAGACGCTGAGGAGTCCCAGTCCCAGGCTCAAGAGGATGCGGAGCTCACTGGTGTCGTACAGCCTCTGCCCTCCTCGGACGAAGAAGACCAACCTGGCACATCCGGTGCAAGTCAACATGCAGCACCAGCAGGACCACCAGCTGCAGCACCAGCAGGACCACCAGCTGCACCCCCTGCACCCACCCCTCCAACGACTGTCACCACAAATACCATCCCTGCCGACATGGACAGAACAAGGAGCACCACCAGCACAGGGACCCTGGACCAACGTGGGGCCATGGACACCACCACCACCACCAACCCCCAAGGGGGACCAGGGTCATCTGTGCGTGCCACTGCACGCACTGCACATGTCGGCAGGGGTGGTGGGAGGGGTGGGAGACAGAGGTCGCTGCTTGCAGAGGTTGCTGGTGTGCATGATGACCCACAACTGGTACGCATAGCCGATGCGTACCAGTCCAGCACCGGAGATCTCAGCCAGGTAGTGGGGCTCCTCAGAGACATGAAACAGCAGCAGGCTGCCCATCATGCCCGCTTGGACTCACACATGTCCCGCGTGGAGTCCAAGTGGGACGCACTGCAAGAGATGACGGCGGTGCACAGGGACATATTACAATGCCTCCGCCAGATGAACAGCAACCAGTCCACACCTCCCTGTGTGCCAACAACATCTGGTGCTGAACAAACTGCAACTGCCACAGGGAGGGAGGATGACTCTGGCGGAGAGTCCCCTGCACCGCAGCAGCCTGTACTTGAGGGCCCCCCCAAAGAAGAGGGGTCGTCCGAGGAGGGGCAAGTGAGAGGCCGATGGCCAAGTGCAACCCCCAGGAAGCCTGAACCTGTTCTGGATGTTCACCTTTGTGCACAAACTGTTCACCCTGTTGACGGCAACACAACTCCCACACATGACATGGGGAGTACAAGTTGGACCAATGTCTCAGACAACTGTGGCCCCGATACTGGGGATTTTGTCTACCAGGACTTTCAATTCACCTAGGAACTTCTGATTGCAATATATATGTACAGCACTAACCATCCTATGCACTATTCACACAAATGTATCACAATAAACACACTAATACACCATACTTGCCTCTGTTGTGATTCCAACGTGGGTGCTGTCATGGGGATGATGAACTGCAAAATTACACTGTGTATGCGAACTGCAACAGCAAGTACAACACAGGCATGTGAGTAAAGGCAACGTGACACATATGAGGGAGACACACCACCAGGGCTACACAACACATACACACCTAGGCCATCTGACTCATTGCCTACACTGATGTTGCCAGGGAAGACGGTGCAATGCACAGACACCACACCTATTCCCAGTTGTAGTCAAGTAGCCCACAGGTGCAGTAAGCAAATGGCAGTCAAATGTGTGACCACAGACAACGCACATCACAAAGTGAAGCACAGGTTTATTACACAGTTGCAACATGTCGTAACCACTACAGATGCAAGGTAATCCCACCTGGCAGCGGGCACACAGTCAACAACTGTAGAAGGAAGGAAGTCCATGGGTGTGGCGCACATCACCTGTAGGGACACAACAGCTACCACCCTGGAAGTACAATCACGTCGTCGGTGGACACAGTTGACCAAACGAATCTGAAAGTACCCTGTGAAGGACAGAAATGACACACAGTCAAAAGCAATGGAGAACAGGACAGAACAGCAAAACTCATGCACAATACATGTTACAAGATACCCACCCAGAACCAAGTTAGCATGTCAACACTGTTGGGGAGTACAGACCACCTGTAAGCACACATCGCTACACACATCCAGTCAAGTAGCCCATGGACACACTCCAACAGCACCAGAGCACCACCTACACATATCATGCCAACTCACATCATTGACATGACACCTCAGGATACTCACATTCAGCTAAAGAAGTTGGTGATGAGCTGTGTGCGGACATCACCCTCATCATCATCATCATCACTGGCATCGTGGTCCAGGCCAGGATCCTCCACAGGTGGCGGATGTTGGTCATTGTCATCCTGGATGAGAGGCAACTCCTTCCGCACTGCCAGGTTGTGGAGCATGCAGCAGACGATGATAATCTTGCACACCTTCGCTGGGGCATATGGGAGGGACCCTCCTGTCTTGTCCAGGCAGCGGAAGCGGCTCTTCAGGAGACCAAATGTCCGCTCAATCACTCTCCTGGTCCGACCATGTGCCTCATTGTAGCGCATCTGGGCTGGTGTCACAGGGTTCCTGAGGGGTGTCAGCAACCACGGCATGTTGGGGTATCCCGAGTCACCTACGGACAGACAAGTGCACATTAGCTGACTTGGAAAAGTGGGCGGAATACTACAGATCAGATCACACACAATGGCACAAAGTCAGTACACACCGACAAGCCAGGCACGCTGGTTCTGCATCTGTGCCATCATCCTGGGGATGCGACTACTCCTCATCACAAAGGCATCGTGTGCTGAACCAGGGAAACGGGCACACACGTGTGTGATGGTCATATCTGCAAGACACACCACCAGTGCATTGACCGAGTGGTAGTGCTTGCGGTTACGGTAGGCCTGCTCCTGGGCCTGTGGTGGTACCAAAGCCACATGTGTCCCATCAATGGAGCCAATGACATGCGGCATCCTCCCCAGGGCATAGAAGTCACTCTTCACGTCAGTGAGTCGTTGCAGTCTAGGGAAATAGATGTACCGGTTCAGGAATAGCAACATTGCCTCCAAAACATCGCGGAGCACACGGCTCAACATGGTCTGTGACATCCCACCAGCAGTCGCCACAGTATGTTGGAAGGTACCGGTGGCAAAGAAGTGTAGGGCTGCCATCACCTTCACCTTGGGGGTCAGCGCTGTAGGATACGGCCGGCCAGGCTGCAAATGTGGGGCCAACTGCACTGCCAAATCCTCAATCAGCTGCCTGGTGAAGCGGTACCGTCGGATGCTGTCCCGTTCCACCATCGTTGCCAGGTCTGGGAATGGTCTATGGACAGCAGGAGCCCTGCAGTGCAGAGGAGAAGAAAGCAAGATTGTCAGTCACCCCACATATGCGGCATTGAACACACTCAATATCACAACATACATCATTATGAGGCACAACTACATGAAGTGTGCAGTTCCGTAAGGACATGTATGGTACATACATGGCCAACATCTGTCATCACGGTTCAACAAGTGGCATCAATAAGTCCCAGGTTGGCCCATTGGATATCATGAGGCCGTGTCACAGTTCCCATCTCCTGCTGCCGTGTCACAATCACCCCCCACAGTGACATGTGAGGACAGATGTGCCCCAGGCATCACAGCTCAACGACAGGTACATTCCCAGGGACCCTGTATTGCCACATGGACACTGGCATTACATGGAGTATCATGTATACACCACAGCAAAACAACCATGACCCCCACAGGTAGTGGTCCCACTTGCCACTGCAGGACAGACATGGACGTCTGTGACACACACACGCACAACATCAAAGTCCATGCACACACAACGTGGATGTGGAGACTGTCTCCCATTGTGCACATGAAATCAGAGACATTGTAAACACTACATGCACACAGACTGTGGAGGACCATCACTATTGTGCCACTGGGACACCCTGGCTCAAACATACCGTCCCACATGGGACTCACGGGGTATGTGACATGACATACACATACACCACCGTGAAATGTGACCATGGCACATGCACAGATATGAACAGTTGCACATCACAGTGGTCATGTACACGTAACACCCAGGATCCTGTCCCCATGAACACGTGCACAGCCTGGGGGTGGCTGCCCCCAGGTGACACCCACAGGACAACATGTACACCAACATACACACAATAGGAAATGCAGCCTTACATGCCTTATGATACAGTTTGGACAGGCTGTCGTGTTGTAGGTGTGCCCCTCACTCCCTGGGAGCTATCTGTGGCTGGCATATGTTCATCTGAGACAGGCATGGTGACATATGCCAGTCACTTGTACAGGGATGCGTTGAACAGCAATGGACCGATCGGTGCCCCCGGCCGGCCCATTGCATTCAATGTGTGCGGGTACGCGTTGTACCCCTGTACGCGTTGACAGCAATGGACCGATCGGTGCCCCGGCCGGCCCATTGCATTCAATGTGTGCGGGTACGCGTTGTACCCCTGTACGCGTTGTACCGCAATGGACCGATCGGTGCCCCCGGCCGGCCCATTGCATTCAATGTGTGCGGGTACGCGTTGTACCCCTGTACGCGTTGAACAGCAATGGACCGATCGGTGCCCCCGGCCGGCCCATTGCATTCAATGTGTGCGGGTACGCGTTGTACCCCTGTACGCGTTGAACAGCAATGGACCGATCGGTGCCCCCGGCCGGCCCATTGCATTCAATGTGTGCGGGTACGCGTTGTACCCCTGTACGCGTTGAACAGCAATGGACCGATCAGTGCGCACCCATTGACAATGGCCTAGCCTGGCAACGGACGCGTTTTCGAAATTCGAACGAGTCGGTTGCTGGAAATTCAGTTGGTCACCCACAACAATGTTGCAAAATCATGTATGTCATGAAGTTGAAGATTTGAAGGATGCTGTGGGCGTGTATTGGTGCTGCTATTCCATGGATTGGCCAGATTCAGAAGATGCAAACGACTTGGACCTATCACTTTGGACACATGGGACAGTATCTTCCTATCCAGCACATATATATTGCTGGCTGTTCCCCTGAGAGCTCACTTGCCTGCACTACATGCTCCAGGACGACATCTGCCACTGCACTGCTGCTGTCTCTGCCCCCTCTGGACCCTGCAATGGCACGTACTGTGGAGAGAGCCCCAGCCTTCAGCCTTGAGGAGAACCAGGCCCTGCTGGACAGCCTACTTCCACAGTACAGCAAGCTGTATGGGACACCAGGGGAGCAGGTGAGTGTTCTGTGCACTGCCTTTCTGAATGTGCATTTTGTCTGACTAGCAAGGCTGAAAGTCTGCACGCCACTGGCTAGCAGGCTCACTGAGTAGTTGTCACCCCCCATAGTGTGTAGTGACATGCACTGGACAGGTATGGTGCAGTGACAGTGCATTTGAACAAGGTTTTACTTCCCATGCAATGATACCATGTAGTGACTTCTGGCAAACTGTCCATGGGCAGCGTTGCACTGCCTGTGTACATCATGTGCCCCTGTGATTGAGACATGTATATACAACTGTGTCATGCACGGATATGTTGCATGTGTAGTAATGGCCTTTTCACTTTGTCATCCTGACAGGTTAATGCCCATCGGAAGCAGGAGATCTGGAAGGACATCGTCCGGGCTGTCCGGTCCGTGGGGGTCTACAAGCGCCGGATCCGCAACTGCCAGAAGAGGTGGCAGGACCTTCGGGGCTGGACCCGGAGGATTGCACGGGTCCAGCTGAAGCTGTCGCCTCCTCGCAGGAGGGGCGGAACACGGACCCTGACCCCCCACATGCTCCAGATCCTGGCGGTGGTGTTTCCAGACCTGGATGGGCAGCTGAAGGCCAGACAGCAGCAAGGAGGGGGTGAGTCAAAGACTGCACTGTGAACTCTGTATTACATGCTATGTGCCCTCCTCTGGCCTGGTTAAACTGCCACAGTACAGCAGTCATGTTGTCCAGGAGCCATGTCCCTCTATTGTGCACTGCCCACTCCTCATCTGATACCCAGGTGTGGCCCTTACATTCAGGGAATTGTGTCACTTGGGACTGTGTCCTTGCAGTTTGCTTCACTAAAGGTGGGGGACAGCATCTGTTTCCCTAACTCTGTTGTGGGCATCATGGGTGGGTCCATTGTTCACACAACGCCTGTGTTCGGACATGTAATCTGCGTGTTGCTTTGATATGCGGTCCACTTGCTGAGCTGAGCCACCACATGTGCCTGGGGTATCTGGCACACACCCATGCAGCGGGTGGGAACAATGTTTGGGCCCCAGGAGTGTGCAGATTACGTGTGTCACACATACATAGCCAGCTATCCACTGTCCAGGGCTCATCCCTCATTCATGTGGGGCAGGACAGTCATGCCTACTCCAGGCCATGCAATGCACTCTGTACTCCCACTCCCGTGTATCAGCTGACACATTGTGCGCAGTGATTTGACCCCTCAGGTGTCTGCCTCTGTGTCAGTGTGCTGTGGATTTGTTGCCAGGACTGCTGGGGTGTTTCTCGGTAGGGGCTCAGCATGCCACTGGAGATGTGACCATAGGAGACGATACTTGTGTGTCACATAGGTGTTTGATCAGCTGCCCGTGCAGACTGGGGTATGCGAATGTGAAGTTCAGGCAGCTGTTTCCCATTCACAGCAGATTGTGAGGGGCTCAGGTTCAGAGGGTAGTGTCACAGGTCTCCCATATGTCCAATCGGTATGACCTGGACAGATGAGGGTTAAGATGATGTGTTGTGTGGGGGATGTACATGTGCACTTGTGCAGCTCCAGGACTTGCATTCCCCATGACCTACTATTGTGACACAGTGCAGAGTGTTGTTGTCTGGCTGCCAAGTCATACATCACTGAGACAGTGATGTATGACTTAGCAGTCATGCCTCCGCCATGGCATGTGTCTACTTATTGGTGATCCTGCAGGGGAGTGACATGTGCTACATGCACACCATTGTGGCGATGGCTATCAGGACATGGGTGCATCATGGTGTCTGTCGCTGGTATGCATCACATGCATTTCCTATTTGACTCTGGGCATCCCTTTCATCCGGAAACCTGTACTGACTCAGTGGCAAGAGTTGTGATGTGTGCATGTCCACATGCTACACCGTGTCCTCTGCACTGTCCAACTACTGTGTAGGTGGTGCATGTGTCCACACTGGGGTGTTGCTATCCAACAGACACCAGACAGATGGGTGCAAGGCCATGTGGGATGTGAGTGCCATGGTTGGCATCAGACTGACAATTGGCTTCTCCTGTTCAGTTAGGGCACTTTTAGCAATGTTCAACTAATGATGCCAGGGCTTGCTCTGTAATGTGCTGTGCTCACAGTGGTGTGTGCGTTTGGTGCAGGTGACTGATGTCTGTCTGTTTCCCCATTGTTTGCAGATACATCCACGGCCACGGAAGGGGACAGCTCCACGGACCAGGAGGAGCCGGAGAGCCAGACTGGGTCAGCAGCCGAGGAGTGGTCGGAGGGACCCAGTGGCACGGAGGGCGAGGGGAGCCACACCGAGGAGTCCTCAGCACCATCCACCTCAGCTGAGGACCACAGCAGCTCGGAGGATGACTCCCTTATGGAGGCGGGTGTCAGCAGCCACCACACCCCAGCTAGTGTTGCTGTCCCCGCCACCACCAGCACCACCACCGCCCTCCCATCGGCTCCCATTCCCCAGGTCCGTGGAGGCTCCCATGTTCGGGAGCGTGTCTCCTTTGGGCCAGGCACCGCACCCCTGCCCCTGTGTCCCCTGCTGCCCTGAGTGAGGAGTCTGTGTACCTCCTTCGCCAGCTCCATGTAGGGCAGACAGCCATGCTGAGTGTCCTCCATGCGCACACCGCTCTGTTGACTCAGCTGGTGTCGTTCATGGAGGGCATCTCATCGGGCATGTCTGACCTACAGAGGGGCAATAGGTCCATGGACTCCTCCCTGACGGCAGCAGTGTCCCTCCTCAGACAGTCCCTCACCCCTCCTGCCTCTGCTCCATCCACACTCCCCAGCACCTTACCCGTCCCAAGCACACACACACCGGCACAGGCACACACCAGCACACACACGTCCAGCACACAGACACACACGCCACAAACAAAACGCACACGCACGCACAGTCAGGGGACTGAAACCAGACTCACAGGGGATGGGGCCCTGGAACACACACACGCATCCACGAGCACTGCGCAGTCCTCAGTTGCCTCTCCCTCCAAAGCACCCTCCCTTGCCTCACCTGCAACCCCAAAGACCCAGCGGCTCTTCCTCAGTGACCTCGGCCTCTTCCCCTCCGATCCAGCTGATACAGCATTCAGGGGGAAGAGGAAGCCCACCCACACGGAGCAGAGTGCCCCTCGCCCCCGGACACCCTCCCCCAGGCGCAGACAGACTGAGGCCCCCACCCGCAAGTCCCCCGGAGTCGTAAGAGCAAGACCCCGCCGCCGCCCTGCAGCTCAGGCACCAGGTCTCCTTCCTCCATCCCTCAGGCCCCCACTCCACAGGTGCCCCCACCACACCCTGCCCCAGGTTCCCCCACCCACAGATATACCATCCCCAAGAGGATCCGGCCTTCTCCCCCTGCCACTTGCTCTCCCGGCACCACACCCCCGCTGCGCTTGTCTGTGCCACTGATGTGGTGAGGGTGTCCTCCCCCTCTGTCCAGCCCACCTTGCCTGTTCCCCATTCTCCTCCCCTGGTGGTAGGCACTGCAGTGGAGTCCACTACCACCCTGTCTGACTTGGGCACTGCAGTGGCGGACCTGTCCACTCCATCTGCAGGGTCCACTGCAGTCGTGCCGGCACCCACAACATCTGAGTCATGCCCCCAGTTGTGCCGGCACACACCATGTCAGACACCTCCACTGCAGTTGTCAGTGGCTCTCCAGCACCCACCACCCCTTCCCTGCCTCCTCCTGGTGAGCCCTGATCCTGTCCCTGCGGTGCCTGGCCTGCCCCCCGGTTGCCCCTCCTAGTGGATTGTCCCTGGTTTTGTGCAGTGCAGGCATGCGTAGGGTGACATCTGCCACTGTCACCCTGTTTGGACTTTGACAATGGACTGGCCATTGGCCTTTGTGGTTTTTCTGGACTTTCACTTTTCAATACACACATATGCTGAATAAAGCAACTTTCTGTTCTCTAGTGCTTATGCTTCTGATGTACATGTTGTTGATGATGCTAACCATGCCCTTGCTGCAGTGATGGTGATATTTGGTCTCATGATAA
The DNA here is from genome assembly GCA_963921515.1 of Calotriton arnoldi. Taxonomy (NCBI): domain Eukaryota; kingdom Metazoa; phylum Chordata; class Amphibia; order Caudata; family Salamandridae; genus Calotriton; species Calotriton arnoldi. The sequence goes on from CAWUFW010001510.1 coordinate 249,583, forward strand.
TGAAGTGTTACTGTGCAGGAACCCATGTGGTCCAGGGGGAATGTGTCCTATCCTGTGGTGTATCCATGTCATCCATAGCAGCATCTGAGGGTGTCATGTGTTCAGTATTTGGCAATGGGATTTCCTACTTACATTAGCAATTTCACATCTGTGGCTTCCACCCCTGCACATCTGTTGTGCCTGCCATTGTTCAATTCGTCTACTTCCCTGACCGTGTGGCCATCTCCACTGGACATGCAGGTTTGGGCATCAATGGGGAAGGACTCATCTGTGTTGTCAGTGCAACATTGCTATACAAGTGTGTTGGATCTGTGCTGATGATTTCGTTGGCACTTCCATGACCAGGCTGATGTGACAGGAGCCTTCATTTGGTGCTAATTGTTGATTGTGTGACCAAGTGCTCAGCTGACATGATGGGGCCCTACTGAGGCAACATATGGCACAGCTTTCCTCACACAGGAGTGGAGTCCCCTCATGGCAGTGTGTACTCCTGTGACATTGCCTGCGCCCAAGGTGTGTGTTGTATGAGCATGTCTGTGTGTTCACTTCCGTTTAGCTGTGCATGCTGTGATCCCTAGTGTTGTACCTGTTTGTGATGCTTGCTGAGTTGACCTATGTTCCCCCAAAGTCTTCTCCCTGGGTTCTCTGTGATGTGGGTGCATGGCACATTACTGGTCATCAGGGTGTCACCCATAGGTGTGTTTGCTGTCAGGGCTGAGTTTGTGTGCAGACGCAGATGGGTCACAGTCAGGTTTCCCCTTGGCACTTGTTGTTTGCCCCTGTCATGTGATTTCCAGTTTGTGTTATCTTTCAGTGATTGTGACACGTTGTGTGTGTGACTGCTGGCACTCCTCAGGGTCCGGGCTGCAATGTTGGTTGTTGTCTATGTGTGTTCTTTGTGGGTGACCTTGGCTTCTTCATTGGTGTGTGACTGTGGCTGGGATCCCATTGGTTGGTGTGGTATTGCCGTCATGTCCATGTACAGCGTAGTGTGCAGTGTGTCAGACATTCAGGAGTCTTGTTGAGTGGCCATGTGTGATGTGTTTCTGCACCTTGGTTCCCACCCACCACCCTGGAATAGTCATGGGTGCATGTGCAATGTCACCAGTGCATGTGTGCTTCACTGCTGCACATTGTTGGAGGTCGAGGTGTGTGGTGTTGAGTGTGTGCAGATGAGAGTTGTTGCCCGGCTAGACCCCTGCCTCCATGTTGGCCTTGGCTTACTGGCCGTGCTGATTGATTTGTGCTTGTGTAGGTGTGATGGTAGTTTGTTGCTCAGGACACATGACTGTGGTTCACAGTGTGAACGACATTTAGCTTTGTCATCACAGTGGGATTGTAATGCAGCCCAGGGTCACCACATTGTGGGGGCCCTGGGGGTAGTGCTGTGGTGTGTCTGTGTCTTGCTGTGTCAGTTGCTGTTCCTACGTGCCTGTGTGACATGTGTGATTTGTGCTCCCTCTCATCTGACAATGCCTGCTTGCCCACATAGGGGATTTGGATCCATGAGTTACCTTTGTGTGGCACTGTATGCACATCTGTATGATTGGTATTCAGGCCTCCTCATGTGTTGTGTGGTTGCCTGGGGACACTGGCACCCCCCCTCACCTGTTGTGTATGATGTGCAGTGTGGGTCTGCCTGTTTGTGTTTGTGCATCTGCACCACTGCATTGGCATATCTTGGGTGTGCCATTGGCTGTATGTAGTTTGGTGGGTTTCCCCTGCTGTCCCTGGGACTCCTAGGTCATCGGTCAGCACAATGATCATGGTTTGTGTGTCCCATTGCTGCCATGGTATGGTATCTGTTCACCTCACATCTACAGTCTCCACAGGGTATCTGCATTTGTGTGCCCATTGGTGCAAATATGTGGGTCTGCATTCTGATGGTCACTTCTGTCATTGTGTCATTGATGAATGTTGACAGTGTCAGCCCCCATGGGTGTTGTTTGTCTGCACATGGCCAAAGGTATGTCTTATTTGCACTGCAGTATTTGCCTCCCCCAATTTATGTTGCAATGGGACACATGCACTACTTTGCCACTGATGTGTTTTATGTTCTGTGACCAGGAATCATCCATGCAGTTTGGCAGTTGCAGCTTTTTCTTTGTCAACACTTACATTTTGGTCACTGTGATGATGGGGGTTTGGACCCCATTGCCACAATGTTCAAAATGTGCTTCAGCTATGGACCCCACACTTACATTTTGGTCACTGTGATGATGGGGGTTTGGACCCCATTGCCACACTGTTCAAAATGTGCTTCAGCTATGGACCCCACACTTACATTTTGGTCACTGTGATGATGGGGGTTTGGACCCCATTGCCACAATGTTCAAAATGTGCTTCAGCTATGGACCCCACACTTACATTTTGGTCACTGTGATGATGGGGGTTTGGACCCCATTGCCACAATGTTCAAAATGTGCTTCAGCTATGGACCCCACACTTACCTTTTGGTCACTGTGATGATGGGGGTTTGGACCCCATTGCCACAATGTTCAAAGCGTGCTTCAGCTATGGACCCCACACTTACATTGTGGTCACATGTGATGATGGGGGTCGGACCCATTGCTACAATGTTCAAAGTCATGTTCAGTGTTGTAGGCATTTGACACAGTCTACACACGCTTGGTCATGGTGTTGGTGGGATGTCTTGTTCTTGCATTGCCACTAGGTTGTGGTGTGCTCGGTTGTGGCTCATGCATTGTCCATCCTATGAGTGGGGGTTTGGTCCGTTGCCAGCTGGTAGATGTGCATCCAGCATGGCCCCATGGGTAGAGTGTGGTAGTAGTGGTAGGCATCTGGCACCCCATGGCTAATGGTGGTAGTAGTGGTAGGCATCCATGCCCCCTGGCTAAGGGTGGTAGTAGTGGTAGGCATCTGGCACCCCCATGGCTAAGGGTGGTAGTAGTGGTAGGCATCCAGCCCCCTGGGTAAGGGTGGTAGTGGTGGTGGGCATCTGGCACCCCCATGGCTAAGGGTGGTAGTAGTGGTAGGCATCCAGCCCCCCTGGGTAAGGGTGGTAGTGGTGGTGGGCATCTGGCACCCCCTGGCTAAGGGTGGTAGTAGTGGTAGGCATCCAGCCCCCCTGGGTAAGGGTGGTAGTGGTGGTGGGCATCTGGCACCCCCTGGCTAAGGGTGGTAGTAGTGGTAGGCATCCAGCCCCCCTGGCTTAGGGTGGTAGTGGTGGTGGGCATCTAGACCCCCTGGCTAAGGGTGGTAGTAGTGGTAGGCATCCAGCTCCCCTGGGTAAGGGTGGTAGTAGTGGTGGGCATCTGGCACCCCCATGGCTAAGGGTGGTAGTAGTGGTAGGCATCCAGCACCCCTGGCTAAGGGTGGTAGTAGTGGTAGGCATCCAGCCCCCCCTGGCTAAGGGTGGTAGTAGTGGTAGGCATCTGGCACCCCCATGGCTAAGGGTGGTAGTAGTGGTAGGCATCCAGCCCCCTGGCTTAGGGTGGTAGTAGTGGTAGGCATCTGGCACCCCCTGGCTAAGGGTGGTAGTAGTGGTAGGCATCCAGCCCCCCTGGGTAAGGGTGGTAGTAGTGGTAGGCATCCAGCCCCCCTGGCTAAGGGTGGTAGTAGTGGTAGGCATCTGGCACCCCCTGGCTAAGGGTGGTAGTAGTGGTAGGCATCCAGCCCCCCTGGGCAAGGGTGGTAGTAGTGGTAGGCATCTGGCACCCCCTGGCTAAGGGTGGTAGTAGTGGTAGGCATCCAGCCCCCTGGCTAAGGGTGGTAGTGGTGGTAGGCATCTGGCACCCCCATGGCTAAGGGTGGTAGTAGTGGTAGGCATCCAGCCCCCTGGCTAAGGGTGGTAGTAGTGGTAGGCATCTGGCACCCCCTGGCTAAGGGTGGTAGTAGTGGTAGGCATCCAGCCCCCCTGGGTAAGGGTGGTAGTGGTGGTGGGCATCTGGCACCCCCTGGCTAAGGGTGGTAGTAGTGGTAGGCATCCAGCCCCCTGGCTAAGGGTGGTAGTAGTGGTAGGCATCTGGCACCCCCTGGCTAAGGGTGGTAGTAGTGGTAGGCATCCAGCCCCCTGGCTAAGGGTGGTAGTAGTGGTAGGCATCCAGCCCCCTGGCTAAGGGTGGTAGTGGTGGTAGGCATCTGGCACCCCCTGGCTAAGGGTGGTAGTAGTGGTAGGCATCCAGCCCCCCTGGGTAGGGGTGGTAGTGGTGGTGGGCATCTGGCACCCCCCTGGCTAAGGGTGGTAGTAGTGGTAGGCATCCAGCCCCCCCTGGGTAAGGGTGGTAGTGGTGGTGGGCATCTGGCACCCCCCTGGCTAAGGGTGGTAGTGGTGGTTGGCATCCGGCCCCCCCTGGGTAGGGGTGGTGGTGGTGGTGCGCATTCAGGCCCCTGTGTGCATATGTGGCATTGGTGATGGGCATCCCGCCCCTATGGTGCTGCTGTTGCTGGTGTAAGTAAATTCTGCATCCCTCTGTGTGTGTGTGATGTGTCGTGTACGTGTTGTATGTGTTTTGTGATTGGTGTCTGACTTACCTTCTGCGCCGTACGCGTCCGTGCCTGTTCCGGTAGTAAATGTAGAATATTGGTATGATCGGGACGAAGGGATTCATGGTTGGTTCGTGTCGTTCGTCTTTCTCGTCGCTTCGCGTCGTCCTCGTCGCTGGCGTGTTCGCCTCGTAGCCGTGGATCGTGTTGTGGCGCGAATCGGAGCTTATGTGCGCCTCTCCCGGATGCTTTGACGTGCCGTGCGTAGCGACGGGTTCGGCGCGTACGGAAAGCGCATCGTACTTGTTCGGCCGGACGGGGCTGCATTTTCCCTTCCGTGCGACTCGATTCTGCGTTTCCGGATTCGCCTCGGTCGGAGAACAGGACCTGGATTGGGTGAGTACGACTCGGCCGGATTCTGTGCTGTTGTGCGCATCGTACTTACTCGTTCGGTATGCTGTACGGATCGGTCGGGAAACAGGCATTCGCATGGCTTTTTTCCCGACCGAATGGTATTGGGTGCGCCTCCGACCGAGATCGGAATCGGCCCCTTAGTATTATAAATAATTAACATTTCACTGAGCGGTTTATAACCCAGCTTGGTAGCGAAGTCAAGCAGTGCAGAAATAGATCAGTTAAAATGTTGCTTTCTGATATCAACTGCTGAGGATCATAAGCCACAATCATTAAATAAATGCACAGGTAACAAAAAGTCAGGGTAACACTTAGCCTAACATTGTTTATTGTGAAGTCACAGCACTTCTGAATTTGCTTCCCACACTTCATTATGAAGGTTTTCCCTATATTGACCATCAGACCAAGATCAGACATGAAGCTGACGAAGCCGTTTAGAAGCTGCTGCAACCCCCCCAGTGTGCGGAACATTAATACGGCATCGTCGGCATAGAGCAGACATGGTATCGGTCGGTGGCCGATCTGTAGGGAATCGCTACAGCTACTACTATTATTGTTTTCATATCCAAAGACTGGGCAGAGGTGGCGGACAAGTTCAGGTCCTGCATGGCTAAAGTCAGCACTTGGATGAGGAAGAAGTAGCTCAAAATGAACGCTGAGAAGACAGAGACAGAGATCTACCTGAAACACAGACTACGTGGATACAAACAGTCCAGAACCTTGAGATCCAATTCCCAAAATCTACTGTGTATCCCCCGTTTTAAAAAGGCACGTATGGGGGGCAGATCTTTTACGCTCGGTGCTGCAAAGCTGTGGAACTCCCTGCCGAGCAATTTCCGCATTATAGAAACAGAGTCCCTCTTCAGGAAAATGGTGAAAACCTGGCTCTTTAGGGCAGATTGAGGGCCCGAGGTTATGCCCTGAGCGGTCCAACGCTGCACTACTTTTCGCTTAGCGCCGGGACACCTCTGTTTGAGGTAGCTGTCGCGCTTTACAAGTGTCTGTATTATTATTATTATTATTATTGTGGTCTGTGGAGCGGAGACGTCGGTTTGGACTGACCTGTGGTGGCCTGAGTCATGAGGTCCGTTACCCGCTCCGGTGGCCTGTGCTAAAAATCTGGGAATGATCTTTGGTAATACTCTGACATTTGACTCTCAGGTCAACAGAACGGTGAGCTCTTGCTTTTGGATCATCAAAAGTTTGAGGAAGGTCTTTCCCTTTCTTCCCGGGGAATTAAGAGTCTCGATGGTCACTGCACTTATCACATCTCACCTCGACTACTTAATGCCCTCTATTTAAATGCCAAACAGTACTCACTCAATAAGCTGCAGGTCATCCAAAATGCGGCTGTTCGGTTGGTTCTAGGTGTTCCATAACATTTCTCATTGAGATACGGATTGCGTTCACTCCATTGGCTACCAGTGAAGAGGCGAGTCATTTTAAGTTTAAGGCCCTTTGTTTGGTTTACAAGGCTCTGCCCCAGCAGGTCTTTAGCTATCTGAGAACTACCTTCCACTGGTACTTGTCAAATAGGCAATTAAGATCAGCAGGATGAAGGAAAGTGACTATTTCTCGGTTCCGGAAGCCCAGATGGGGTGAACAAGCATTTTCGGTGGCAGAGGCCAGGTTATGGAACACTCTCCCTGAACATATTGTGAGTCTGAATTCTTATTCTGTGTTTCGCAGGCACGTGAAAACTTGATTATTTACACAACACTAATGCTTCTGTTTGCCTCCCCCAGTTTGCTCCTGTTGGTGATAGCGCTTTAATGCCTTTTTGGTTTTATGCGCTTTATAAATTCACAATTTAAATACTACTTAGTACGGAGTCTAACTTGTTGATGTACAAGGTAAATAAAAAGGGTGCAAGTACGTAGCCCTGTCTAACCCCTCTCTTCAGGTTGAAGGTGCTAAAGCATTCGCCCTGAGTCCAAAGCGTACTCTGGCCTTACCACCAGAGTAAATATCTCTAAGAAGGGCGATGATCGGAGGATCCACCCCAGTTTTGCTAAAATGGCCCATAATTTACTATGGAGAACACAGTGAAATGCACTCGATAAATCAAGATATGCCAAGAACAGGTGGCCTTTCTTCATAACGGTACATTTGCCAATGAGTAAATTGAGGTTAAACAGCTGCTCGATGGTCCCCATACCTTTTCGGAAGCCATACTGCAGGTCAGAGAGAATATCATTAGACTCTGCCCACTCTTTGAGTCGATTCAATAGGATTCTCCCTGTCACTTTGACCAAAGAATCGAGAAGGGATATGGGGCGGTAACAGGCGGGGTAGGAACGGTCACCTTTCTTGAAGACTGGTACAATAGTGGCCTCCAAACAGGTTTTAAGGGTGCCGGAATGACAACAAGCCCATAGGACGTTAGTTAAAATAGGGCCCCAAAAAGGAACATTGTGCTTAAACATGCCATTGGGGATGCCGTCAGGGCCAGAGGCTTTACCACCCTTACTTTCAGCTATGGCCTTATTCATTTCATCCAGGGAAAAACACAGGTTGCTAGAATCAAAAGATGTAGATTCATTGGAGGAGTGATCAGATCCCTCAGGCAGCTGGCTATGGTTAGAATAAATCTTCGTAAAGTGGGCAATCTACTCAGACTCGTTGATTGCTGCCTCCAGCTTTGGTTTGCAGTCATCCTTGAATAATAGGCCGTTGATGACTCGCCAGAATGCAGAAATATCTTTAGAGGCACCAGCTTCAATCAGTCACTTTAAATCCAGTGGCGGCTCGCAGAGGGAGTGCTGTGGGGCGGTAGGGCGGGTGAGGGGCTAGGTGGGGGGGTAGTGGAGTCGGACATACGACGGGCAGGAGTAAGGTAAGTAAATAAATAAATAAAACTATTTACCTTGCGCTTGCTTCATCGCCAACTCGGCGATGCAGCGAGCGCAAGGTAAACAGTTTTATTTATTTATTTACTTACCTTACTCCTGCCAGTCGTATGTCCGACTCCACTACCCCTCACCTAGCCCCTCCCCCGCCCCACAGCCCCGCAGCACTCCCTCTGCGAGCCGCCACTGTTTAAATCCTTTTTTCTCCTTTTCAATGCCAGCTTACACTCAAATCTGCATCTTTGCACCTTCAAAGGGCAGTGAGCGATTTATGAAGAGCCACCAATAAATGTTTGTGAATTTTGGAGCAGTTGCCATCGAACCACTGTGATTTAATCTGATTTAGCAAAGAATGAAATTGTTTATATCACTTCCCGTAGTGAATAAACACTTTTTAAGGCCTCAAAGTGAGCAAATGGGCCCTTTTCATTCACTTTTACCTATACCACAAATCTTGTGTTTTGGCCCATTGGAAACACAAAAATCAACCTAAACATGTTAATTTTAGCTCCAAAAGTGATGACATCCTAAAATGTAGCAGGTAAAACAGAAACTCGCAGATGGATTTAAAAAAAAAAATTGTTTCACTAAACAGTAGACTAAGGGCCTTATTACGAGTATGGATGGTCTGTGGGACCGCCGTACTCGCGGTTGCGGTTCGACCACTAAAACACGGTGGGCCCATCCACAGTATTATGAGTGTGGCGGTGGACCACCATAAGGGCCGCTACGTCTGCCGGGGATCCAGGATCCCGCGGTGGTCGTGCAATGGTCAGGAGCACTAATATGCTGGTGGTACTACTGCGGTACTGCCGAGCATATTAGAAGTTGCCTGTCCACCACCCTTTTCATGGCGGTGAGCCAGCCATAAAGAAGGTGGTGGAGAGGCAACTATGGGGGGCCCTAACAGGGCCCCCTGCCACTCCAAGCCCTGGGGAGGCTGCATGCACAACATGGAGCATGCCACGCTTTGCAGGAACGTGCTGCAGGCGCTCTCACGGCGGCGGTCTGCATAATAGACTCTCCTATGAGCCTAACAGACCACCGCCGTGAGACAGCCGCAGCACTGCACGCCTGACCTGGATTAAACTTGTAATCCAGCAGGCGGACACACCAGGGCTTTGGTGGTCCTCCAGCAGACGGCGCAGTGGCAGAGCCGCTGGAGGGCCGCTAAACTCGTAATAAGACCCTAGGGGCCAGATGTACGGCGCGCAAAATAGGGCCTTGCAAATTGCGAGTCTTTTGCGACTCGCAATTTGGGAGGCGCTATTTTGCATGTTCAACAGTGTGTTTAACACTGTTTGCGATTCCCAATGGGGTCGCAAATTGCGAGGCTCATAAATATTAATGAGCCTCTCGCAATTTGCGAGCCCATTGGGAATGGCAGGCACTCCCAGGTATGGTGGCCTGCTGGGCTCAGCATACCACCATGTCTGGGACTGCTTTTAAATAAAGCAGTCTTTTTTTTTTTTTAAATGCAGCCCGTTTTCCATAAAGGAAAACAGGATGCATTTTTTTTTTTTAAATTACGTTTTCATTTAATTTTTTAAGGGCAGGTAGTGGTCCCTGGGACCAGTGCCTGCCCTTAAAAAATATTTTCAGAGCCTGTCACAAAGGGGATGGGGGCCCCTGGGGACCCCTTCCCATTTGCGACTCCATTACCACCCTCTTGAAGAGGGTGGTAATTTGCGAGTGTTTTGCAACCGCAATTGCGGTCACAAAACATTCGTACCTGGGTTACAGAGTCGCTATTTGGAAGGGAACGCCCCTTCCAAATAGCGAGTCTCAAAGCACTTTTTTGCGAGTCGCAATTCATTTGCGACTCTCAAAATTGTGTTAGTACATGGCCTTTCCAATTTTAGCATGCGCAAACGGGTCGCTAACCCGTTTGCGCATGCTAAAATTGGTCGTACATCTGGCCCTAAGTGTTAAAGCTTTATCTGACGTAAAATTTTGTGTGACAAATTATTTGTGTGAATATTTAACTATTACAGAGTGTTCTTGACACTTCATTTTTCCAAGTTAACAGATTAAAATAATTATATATGTTCAATGACGCTGGATATTTCACTAAATTCATAATGATACTGACCCCCTTTTAAGATGGTTCTAGTCTATGTAATTAGCAAGGCTATCTAATTGCAACTTTTGTTATTTACTTTGTTGTAGGAAGCAAAGCAACTGTTCTGTGATAAAGTAGCTGTTTAGACATGAAATTTATTCACACAAATTATTATATGTATTGGTCACATCATTAAAGATGACTTTGGGTATTGGAACCATAACAAAAATATTTGCATAAATTATCAGTGGATTTTCAAAAGTTGTTTCTGAATGTATTTTCTACATTAACCATACACTTTAAGATGACTGTTTGGTGATTGTTTCTATTTTTTCCCCATAAAATACCTTGTACGTCTTAAGCTCCATCTCTACCTTATTGAGTTTTACATGCTCCTGGTGTACTACAAATGTGCCAAGGAAATAATGCATTTGATCAATTTTTAGTTAGTTTCCAAATAGCTGTTTTGCTGTGCCATCACTTTAGTGTTTAAAAAAACCAAAATGGACATACCACCTTGAAAGCTTTTGCTATTCACCCGCCAAAATAGCATGCACAGGTATTTGTGACCTTCTGCAGGGTTTGTTATTGCCATCCAAACAGGTCCCAATGAAATATGCAACTGACACATTGTTCACACATGTCTAATGAATTTACATATGAAGCAATTGCTCTATAGTTAGGGAAATACCAATTCTACTTCGTAAGTTTCAGGATGTTAGTGTGTCACAGGCTCAATTTGGATAATATAAGGAGGAATTACTTCTATACTGCAAAATATCGATAGGTTGCACCATATGAGGTACACTACAGATTCTAAGGTGGATGTGTGCACACAGAGAAGGGGATAGGTAGAAGTATATTTACCACTGACTCTATTTCTATCAAGGACTAATTTGTTATGGACATTTATTTGTTCCCTATCTGAATTTAAAGGCTGTGCAAGAGAACTGAAATACCTATGCTCTTGCCAAATGCTTCTTTAAAGAACTGATTCGACTCAGACAACAGATTTTATAATTGCTTCCCATCTGCAGAGGGTTTAGGGTGATGCAGAAGCTCCACTGTGCCTATCACCCACCAGTATTGGGTGCAGTGGAAAGGTGACCGCCTAACCATTTTTGAATTCATGCACTTCCAGTGACTTTGCTGGCAATAAAACATATCCTGACTGAATTATTAAATTGTGCCTCCTTTACCATCACTAATTATTGATGCTCTGCTGCCACAGTACTGCAAGGAACTAATAGAAGTAGTGTGCTATCTTCATTGTCAGGTGCTGCAGGCCCTGCCAGGCTGCTTGGGCGCATTGTACAGCAACCACAGATAGACAATTTCAAGGGCTGTCTGCTCCTTTAGACACAAAACAGGCTACAACATAAGGTCTGGAAAGCCTACTCTTTTGCAACCAATTATCAGATAAGTGCCCTCACGGGTGATTAGCCAGCTCTATAAATCCAGACTGATAGCTTGATTGACTGATAAGATCACAATAGAGTGTGCATACAAGTACTGGTGACCTCTGATGCACTCTGAAGACCTCGGCAAGACATGCAAGGAAGTGGCTCTGGGTAGTAGCAGTCTTGTGCACCCTTTTCCCAGCAACAATAACAACAGTACTACTCATTGTGTTCAAAGATCATATAAAGAACCCAGAGATTGGTGACAGCAAAGGAATTTTGAAGGCCTCTGAAATATGATATGATATTTCGCAGGAATGGGCTCAGTTGAGACAGAAATATGATGGAAATAAGTATGTTAGATTGTTAGAAACATATGTTGCAGTCCTCAATATTTCTAATTCTTATATTTGCTCACATTTCCTTTTCAGCACTGAAGATGAGATGAAATATAGTGTGGTGCCTTTAAAAAGAGCTGTGAGTTGTGTTTTTTTACAGGAATTGCTTTCTGGTCTAGGGCAATATAGCATATCAGTGAAAACACATCAGGGAGATGCTAAAAGGGGGCATGTAAGCAAATAAATATCACCTCTTGCATAACAACGGACGCCAAACCAGAAGATGTATCACTAACAAAACAATATGACAGAATTCCTAGGATAGGATTGAGAAACAACAGCCTGGGCGTATTAGAGGCACTAGAGAACAAACATGAGATTCCCAAATTGAGAATAGAGCAGAAAGAAGTAGCACTACTGCGCATCCGAGCTACCCCATTCATCCCCCATCTCCCTTGCAATTTCTTCCTAAAACTTTCAGAGGAAGAAGAGGAGAAATGCAATCTTATTGATTTCTAAATGCACCTAACCAGAAAGAAACGAATTGATAGAAATATATACATGGGAAATAGTACCTGCCAACATCATATACATTTACACACCTCCAGTGTGAAGGAAGGAAAGGTTGAGGGGTTGTCCCCAGAGATAATTGGATATAAAGGGAAGTACTTTGTATGTGAAAAACAAGTATCTTGTATCTGCCCTGGGGTAGGTGTGGAAGTTGTTGCATTTCCTCTATTACACCCAGGCTGTTCCACGTTCAACATTTGCCTGATGTAAGGCCTGGAGCAAGCAAAGGAATGATGAGGCACAGGAGAATGGCCAATTGGGTTAGTAGCATACTCACAGGCCTAGGAATAATAATATCACCACTAGGGATGGCCCATAATAGTCATAGGATAAATGAGGTGGCAAGGTTGATTGAGGACTTATCAGATGACATGTCAGCTGCCCTAGAAAACATCACAGATTAAATGGCTGCAATGAGGTCCATACTTCTACAGAACAAAATGTCATTAGATATTTTGCTTGATAGGGAAGGGAGAATATGTCAGGTAGTGGGCCAAAAGTGTTGTGCCTACATACTGGACAACAGTGGCAACAAGACAGACAATAAATAAGATCCATCAAATAAGTGAGGAAGAAAGAAATATACAGAAAGGAAGATTATGGGAATCCGTGGTTGCCTAGTTGGGCGAATGGGGAACATGGATATTGGAAGCAGTATTGAGAGGACTAGGTATATTGGTACTTCTTTACATAATAATGACTTTTGTACCACAATGCATTTAAACTAAAATGTGAAGGCGGGGGCGTGGCTACGACGCGCTACAGAATGGCCGCCTGTTGAAGGGGCTCTATAGGCCAGGCGCAGTAATCCTGTAACTACCAGCGCTCACACCGGTTCCCGACCGCCGAAAATCTGAGCCCCGACAGCTGAATTGGCCAGGACTGCTTGGATGTTGTCTCGGCTGCATTGGCCCGAGGGAACCGCCGAAAACAGTGTCGAAGAACGGAGGCGGAGGCCGTGGAGGGAAATGGCCGCCAGATTTCGCGAGGCTACTGCGTAGTCTCGATTTACGAGGGCCGGAGCCGACGGCTGCTCTGGCTGCTGAAACCGGAGAGCATCGGGGACTGCTGACTGGGAGCTGCGGACCTCCGCGGCATTGATCTGCATCGATCTGCCCGACGGTGCATACAATTGGTGGTGCGTGACGACTGGCAATCCGGCGCTGGGGCCTGCGGAGGCAGAATACGCCGGTGACGGCAGCGGAGCGTCTACGGACACAGGCGAGCCGGAGACGGCCTCGGGAGGCGCTGCCAGGTACCTCAACATGGACGAGGTAAGTGGTGTGGGGCCTGCGGCTCTATTGCGGCTGGGTAGCTTCGTGCGACGCGCCCTGCCCCCGCTGGTTCAGTGTCTCCACTTGTGGGCAGGAGCGAGGAGGCAGGGCAGGAGCGAGGAGGCAGGGCCGAGCCGACACCAGCTGGGCGTGCGGCCCTCACCCGCTGCCTCCAGCACGAGCGCTCTGCACTGATTTGGGGGGTGCGGACAAGGGGGTGAGATCCGGCATTACATCAAGGCGCCCAGACCCTCCCGCAAGGGGGGGTGACCTCCTTTGGCACTGGGTTGGCATGCCGGATCTCCCCTGCCTCCGCCCCGCTGCTAAGGCAGGGTAGCTCATCCAGGCATCCAGTGACGGCGAGGCTGCCTCCAGACAATAGTCAAACGTCGCACCATCTTGAGATCCTCGCGGTACTGTGCGCCCCCGGGCGTCTCCGTGCTGCCCCGGGAGTGTGAGACCCGCTATATAGAGGCAGTGCCGAGAGGCTCTATTGGTGATCCCTCGGCTGTCTCCTACCAACAGAGGGCCTCCTGTTCCTTGTCCTGCTCTAGTCCTGTCACCGTTGGGGCCCCTGTGGAGTGGCCGCGGGCCCCTGATGCCCCATCACTTGTGAGCTCCTCCGCTGTACGAGACTGCACCTTTGGAGGAACGGCCATAGCGGCCTGCAGACGGCCATAAGCACAGGGAGGATGGGGGCTCCAGCACAAAGACATTCTTTACCCGCTCATTGAGTGCCTGGCCTCGCACCCAGGCGTCCACGGGTGAAGCGGAGGCCATGGTACCTCTTGCTGACGATTGCTGCGGGGTGTTCTTCTGGTGGGAGTGGACGAAAACCCGTGTCACTAGTGCAACAGAAACATGGGCAAGACAGACCCCAAGCAGCCCAAAATTCCATTTGAAACTAAAAGACAGACGCGCACAATGGAGCTTCCAGCGGAGCAGGGTGCGGCTCTGGGTCCTGTGGTGAATACAGACGGCTCGGAGGAAGATATGCGCTCTATCCTACTGGAAGTGCGCTCCAGCCTTAAAAACATCGACGTAAAACTGGATGCCCTTACCTCAAGTGTGGACGCAATAAAAAAAAAAGTCGATGTCCATGAAACCTGTCTAGATACTCTGGAAAACAGGGTCTCTGACACTCAGGACTGCCAGTCTGAATCCAGAACACAGATCCTGAACATGGAAAAGGTACTTGAGGTGATAAAAGCTAAAAATGAGGATTTAATGGCGCGCTCTCGAAGGAACAACCTCAGAATTATTGGCCTTCCGGAATCCACAGCGATTTCAAAAATGGAACACTTCATCGACAAGCTCTTACGAGAGCTGTTCGGTTCAGTGCTGTCCACGGTTATGATTGTAGAATGGGCCCACCGGTCCTTGGGTCCCAGGCCTAAACTGGGTGCGACACCGCGCCCGATTATCGCATGCCTCCTTAACTACGCAGACAGGGATGCAATACTTCGGGAGGCAAGGTCCATGGGCACCGTCACTTACCAGGGCAGCCCCCTGTCCTTTTTTCCCGACTACACCCCGGCTGTGCAGGCTGCACGCAGGGAGTTTCTACCAGCGAAGAGAATCCTGCAGTCCTCTTCTATACCTTATGCTATGCTATACCCCGCAAACTAAAAAATAAATCATGAGGACCAAGCACACTTTTTTACCGATGCCAAATCGGCCTTAAAATTCACGAAGCATATCTGCCCACGTAAGGCCTCTCGAGACAATCCGCAGAGCTCCTCCTCGACAGCGCACCTCAGTGACAATGACTGATAATTGCCATTGCTTTTACCCTCCGCCACATGTTATTTTTATGTGTGGCTTGCCGGGTTGATGTGGTTTGGATTCTGCTCGTTAATCTTTAGATTTGTTATTCCCGTGAGAAGCCGGGCTCAATATTAAGGTACAAAACGATATGGGTCGAAGTCGGGGCTTAGATTCATCTTACTATTTTGTGTATTGTCGCAGGGAGTTGGTGTAATGTTATTTCTGCCTGGCCACCCTGCCATTTGGCGGGAGCTTGCCGTCGTTCCTAGTCCCCACAGGGAGATCTCCCTTTTGCTTTCATTCTAAGTGGGATTTCGGGATGTTTCATGGGTGGGTGGGAGATTCATATTCTCGACCTGTTTGGGAGGTTGCAGTGGGTGGGGGGGGGGGGTAAAAAGGGTCACTACCCAGAGACAGCACGTTTTCAGTTGCACTATTATTGTATGG
Source organism: Calotriton arnoldi (assembly GCA_963921515.1). Classification (NCBI taxonomy): domain Eukaryota; kingdom Metazoa; phylum Chordata; class Amphibia; order Caudata; family Salamandridae; genus Calotriton; species Calotriton arnoldi. Next base: position 265,150 of record CAWUFW010001510.1, read on the forward strand.
AATGCGAGCTATTTGTTATTTGCGTATTGATGAGGCATTTCAAAATACTAGTAAGATGATGGGGCTATTACAATTGGTATGTGTTTCATCCCCTCCTGTTTTCACTACACGCACACTCTCCAGAACACATATGCATGCCTATCCCCTCTTAGCTATATCATGACGGAAACCAGGTTCCTCACATGGAACATACGAGGTCTTAATGACTTTAAAAAGGCGAGGCTAGTACATGCATACTTGCGCAGGCACCGCATTGACATTTGTTTTTTGCAGGAAACTCACTTGAGACATCCCACTGATCCCAAACTGAAGCACAGGGGCTGGGGGGAGTTCCACTCGGCAGTCTTTTCTAACTATGTTAGAGGCGTATCCATACTGATTAAGAAAGGGCTGGGCTGGACCACGACACAAACCCAGTTGGATCCCGAGGGGCGCTATGTCATTATTGCTGGCACCCTAATGTCAACACCGGTTACCTTGGTGGCCCTATATGGCCCTAACATAGATGACCCGCAATTCTTCCTTAATGTCTGGGCAAAAATAGTGCAGATGGGAGGCGACACAGTCATCTGGGGCGGAGACTTCAACGCAATATTAAATAATGTCCTGGATAGGGAGGGCGCTCCGCGTAACCCGCACCACAAGGCGACGCAACAATTGAATGACATACTACTCGAGAATGGGCTTTTTGATATCTGGCGTAGGTTCCACCCGGGCACTCGGGAAGGTACATGTATCACCTCCCATCATCAGGCCTGGTCCAGACTGGACTACTGGTTAGTTTCCGGGAATGTAATGACCTGGGCCATTGCTGTGGTGCACCTACCTCGCACCCTCTCGGACCACAGCCCTGTGATGTTAACGTGGAGGATTCCTGGTACTCTGCCGCGTGCTTTTAGTTGGCGACTCCCCCCCACGCTCTCCTGGACTCCGCGTATAGAGAAGAAATTCGCCTGGAGATTCAGAATTATTATACTATTAACGAAGGTTCCGTGGACTCACACTCAATACTCTGGGAGGCTTTTAAAGTCGTCATTCGTGGCGCCTGTATCTCTAAACAGTGTTGAGTTTTAACGGGGTAACCCACGTAAAACTACCCGACCTGGGTCAGTATTACAGTACAATATAGCGGTGGTCGGGGTAGCAACTTTCTTTAACAGAAGAAAAATATTAAAGCATTCACCACTCCTGCTTAAATATGATGATCAAATCAAATTTTTAATCCAAAAAATGGAAGGCATCAAATGCAATATAACGTCAAAGCATTTCATAGAGGCAACACAGTTGCTCAAAATACGCAGACAGTGCGATAAATATTTACAGTGCTCTAAATGTGAAGGAAGAAGAAAAAAGGGGTAAGGTAAATGGTGGTGGATCTGTGAATAAAGGACAGGATAAAGGTATAGTGACATATATACATCATATCTACATGAGGTTAGACCTTTCCAGCCTAACATAGGTCAAATGTTCCTGAATATAAACATAGCTCAAATGTACATGTTATTCGGACGGCCAACTGATAGATATTGACGGGATTGAATTCCTGCTGCGCGAGACTTACCACCGCGTAAGCAACCATTTTTCTTCACAGAGCTACGCTTAGCCCATCATACCCTGGAAGGCACACTGATCGTGCCTCTCTACAAGTGCTCTTCCCAGCCCTGTCCTGACAAAGACCCCAACGTGAGGATTAACTTACCCTCTACTTTAGGGGTCGAAACGTTGACAACTGACAATCTAATCACAAGCTCAAAGGATTGATTATTACGAATAACATGTACATTTGAGCTATGTTTATATTCAGGAACATTTGACCTATGTTAGGCTGGAAAGGTCTAACCTCATGTAGATATGATGTATATATGTCACTATACCTTTATCCTGTCCTTTATTCACAGATCCACCACCATTTACCTTACCCCTTTTTTCTTCTTCCTTCACATTTAGAGCACTGTAAATATTTATCGCACTGTTGCTGAGTATTTTGGAGCAACTGTGTTGCCTCTATGAAATGCTTTGACGTTATATTGCATTTGATGCCTTCCATTTTTGGATTAAAAATTTGATTTGATCATCATATTTAAGCAGGAGTGGTGAATGCTTTAATATTTTTCTTCTGTTAAAGAAAGTTGCTACCCCGACCACCGCTATATTGTACTGTATCTCTAAACAAGCAGGTGTACTTGGTTCTATACGCACAACACTAACTAAATTAGAACAAACCATTAAAGACCTAGAGATACAATACTTCACCACTAAGGACCCCAAACTTCTGGCATCCATACGAAGTAACATGACTGAGTTCGAAGAAGAAGCGGAAAGGGAGACAAGATTCCTGGGAAAAAATGCAAAGGCGCGAGGTTATGGCGAGGGTGATAGACCTGGGAAAACCCTTGCTAACCTCCTTAAACAAAACACAGCACCCACATTCATTGTAGAGCTGCTGGGGGACAACTCTTGCGCAACCCGAGGGCAGATTGCCACACACGAACATTTAACCGGCTTCTATACCTCACTTTACACCGCCACACAGCAGTCCATGGCCCCGGACTTGGTTGAATATCTGGAGTCCCTGGAACTTCTGTGGCTAAGCCCAGCTCACAGAGAGTACCTAGACGTTCCTTTCACTATCGAATATCACACTGGTGATAGGAGGCCTCCCTACCGGGAAGGCCCCAGGTCTGGATGGACTGACGACCCTTTTTTATAAGACCTACGTGCATCTTCTTGCACCCCGCCTTTTAGATGTGTATCAGGAGTCCCTGGAGTCTGGAGAACTTCCCCCGTCAATGAGAGAGGCCGTAATTATTACCCTGCATAAACCCGCGAATTTATGCGATTCTTACAGACCCCTTTCTTTGATAAATGTCGATGCTAAAATATTAACCAAACTTATAGCAAATAGATTACAACCGCTGATGCCCCTCATTGCCCGTCCGGACCAATCTGGCTTTATACCAGGTAGGTCGACTGCCCACAATCTGCGCACGTTCTTTTCGATAATACATCAAATTGACCCTAAGCTTCCGGCAGTGGCAGTGTTCCTTGATGCCACTAAGGCATTTGACTCTTTAGAATGGCCTTTCCTATTCGCTATCCTTCCCAGACTAGGGTTCAGCCCCAATTTTGTTAAATTGATTAGGCTACTGTACACCAAACCCACAGCACAGCTCCAGGCCAACGGACTGATATCAAATGCCTTCCCTATCACACGCGGAACCAGGCAGGGATGCCCTCTGTCACCGCTGTTATTTGCGGTGGCTATGGAGCCACTAGCCGCCAGAATCCGACAACACCACTCTGCTCGGGGATTAGTATTCACCGATCGCAATCTAATCATCTCAATGTACGCAGATGATATCACATTATACGTTAGAAGGCCAGATGATAACCTGAATCCGATTCTGCGGGAGGTGCTTCGGTTTGGGGGCTTGTCAGGCATAAATGTAAATTGGGCTAAATCTTCCATCCTGCCCCTCACTGACGCCCCTCTTGACACCTCAGTGGATTTTCCGTTGATCTGGAGAGATGACGCTGTCAAGTATCTGGGCATCTGGCTTAGCAGAGACATACAGCTCATCTGGCGCTTAAATTTCGGTAGGCTGCAAAATTGGTTTGTCGATAAAATAAAATTCTGGACTGCGCTACCCCTGTCACTGGCTGGCAGGATAGCCCTATTGAAAATGATCGTTCTCCCTAAGCTGCTGTACCTATTTGTAAACATACCCATACAGCTCACTCAGGCCTTTGTTAAATCGCTGAGGTCCACTGCAATTTCCATGATATGGGCCGGAGGCCAACCCAGACTTAGCTGGGACCTACTAACGCGGCCGATGTCCAAGGGTGGACTGGGTGCCCCAGACTTCGAACTGTACGCCTTAAGTGCACAAGCCCAATTTCTGCACTATTGGATACACCCCGTCCCCTTTTAACCTCATGTGGCCACGGAGAAGAACATAGCGGAACCTACACCCCTACACATGGCTATATACCAGCCTTACCACAGAACACCCAACGAACTTAATACAGTTGAGACGGTGCGCTGGGCATGGGAAGGTATACGAAAGCGGACACATAATCCCCTAATATACGCACCCTCTAACCCATTAGCATTCCACCCAAAGCTCCCATTTCTACATGATAAAGGCGCCATCGATCGCGGACACAATATGGGTCTTAAGACATTCGGTGATCTCTACCCACAGGGTGCATTCTTAGAGCAACCTATTAGCCCAGAAGATGACCGAACACCGGTTCTGGAGTGGCTCTTACACCACCAATTTAGGGCCGCCTGCAGGGAGCTACATCCTACATTTCCGGCTCCTCCATCCCCCCTCCCCCCGCTTCACCACCTGTTCGTTACGCCATCCCCCAAGAAACTGGTAACCAGGTTATATATTCAGACGCAAGCACACACTCCGTGGGCGGACCCGAGGGCGCTGGAACAATGGAGAGCGGAACTAATAGATCAGCCCACGGACGAACAGTGGGCGTTCTGCTGTCTTCAAATAAAGTACTTATCCCCTAATTACAGACTGAGACTTATACACTTTAAATTTCTGCATCGCTATTATCGTACTCCTCTACAGCTATTCAAATTGAAGCTGAGAGCTGATTCTAATTGCTGGAAATGTAGACGCGAGGGGGCAGCCTTCCTTCACATAGCATGGGAGTGTCCGGGTATTTCAGGTTACTGGGAGGAGGTGGGTGAAACCATCCGAGCCATCACAGGCCAGCCTCTTGAGATATCCCCGCTGGTAATGCTGCTAGGCTATGTTGCAAACTTTCAGCCCAAGACGCGCCGGCTCATTGCAATGTTATTGGTCCTTGCGCGCAGGCGTTTAGCTATACACTGGGGGGCTCCTAGTTATCCAAATGCTAAGATATGGTTCCAATACGCAGCATACTGCCAGGAACAGCTAGAGAAATATTGGGACCTCATGCCGACGGCAGCCCGCCCCAAAGACATATGGGAGCCCTTCACGGACTGGCTCAGGTCGAGGGAAACTCCACCGGAAACTTTGGGCCGATACAGGCCACAGCTGGCTCTCAAGACTCCGCCACATAGTGTCGAGGTCTGCACTGCACACTAGTAGATACACCACGGCAGCCATATGTTCGGGCCCTTTGATCAGTCTAGCTTAGGAACGTGTCCTAATCTCCTATCTGCGAATGGTGCCGATGGGGGTAATATATATGTTGATGTGCTTCTTGCCGCTCAATTGTAAATTCATTGATACAATGCCTTAATTGTTTAATGCCTCATCGCTTTCTGTAGGACTCTTGAATGTTCCATAATGCAAAGTATACTATGTGTTGTATGAAAAGCGAAACTGTACATTATTATTTCATTGCCTGTCTCCTGAAAATCATAAATAAAAGTTAAAAAAAAAAAACTAAAACGTGAAGGCCCAGGAAGCACAGAACAGAGCTTCCCATTGCGCAGGAAACAAGGAAAATGATGGCCATTAAACTTGGTTAAATTACACTATTGAGTGTCAGAGCAGGGAATGTGGAATCCATTTTATTTCAGGTTTCATTTTGTGACACTCAATAGGAGAAAGCCTGTAGAAGGTGCACAGGTCGTTGGCCTTTAAGTAAACTGGAACTGTCTATACATTTGCTGTAACCGCAAGGCCATGAGAAATGACAAAGTCATAAGTGTAGGTGACAAGCTGGTGCTATGCTTCTCTTATTTCATAAGTTCATGCCTATGTATAGATAAGGACCTTACTTTGATTAATGATTGGATAAATGAGTGGAAAACCCCCACTGTTTCGCCGAGCAACTGGGTCTCCCTGGCTGTGTATTATTTGTGCAACATCTATGTAACAGCTCAATAATCTATAAAAATCTCATGCAGCTTCTGAATTTCGAGTCCGGTCCACACTGGCACCTGGCTTCTCGCAGCTGGCAAATAATAAGATATGTTAGAAATCTAACCACCTCATGTCTTTATTGATTATATACATGCCCACTCGGTTGTTGTGAGGAAATCACCTTGTTGCACAAACTAGCCCAGTACAAGGGGGCCAAGTGTCGGTAGCTTGCTTCTGAAAAATGAAAAAGCAATGAAGTAATTGCTTATTTTTCTGTTTGTGACAAATCCAGCAAAGGGTTTCTGACAGCAGAGTCAGCTGAGGCTCCGCCGTAGGTATTCAAGTGTTTCCCCCAGTCTAAATGAGGCAGATAAACTACGAAGTGGGCACATGAGAATCTGCCGATGCCCCTCTTTACCCCCCTCTAAATGAGCCTCTTTATGTAACACCCCGGACAAACTTTTTTTGACATAGGCAAAATCTTGCAAAATTCACAAATTTTGCATTACACAAATTTTTCAAAGTTGTTTACCATTACGCAGTTACACTATTTTGTCTAAGTGTTCGGCAACAGACTCATTTATTTATTTAAAAGGTTTTATATAGCGCTGGCTAGACCCGAGGGTATCAGAGCGCTTTACAATGGTTAGGCGAGGACCACAATTGCAATATAACATTTGTACAAAAAGGTGAAATGCAGGAGTAGTAAGAGCAATATGCATCAGACAGATTATAACATGGGGAAGAAAAATGATGAAAATAATTAGGTCAAATCAAGTAATGGACGATTCAATTAGGGAGGGAAGTCAAGGAAGAGGGGGGGGAATATAAAAGAAGGAGGGAACTGAGGAGGGCGAAGGGAGAAGTGGTAGCAAGCAGGAGTAGACAGTAATTATAAGAGAACTAGGGGGGGAGGATAATAAATATATGACAAAAGGAGAAGAGGGGGGGTCGTGAGTCAGGAATAATGGTGCGGGAACAAAGTACAGTCAGGAGTAGGTTGAGACACTGCTAGGCGGCAGCGGTTAAGGACCCCAGTATTGATTGAGAAGGTGCAGCTTGAGGGCTTTTTTTAAGCTGAGGTAGGAGGGGTTGCAACGAAGATCTTTGGGGAGAAAGTTGCAGATAGTAGGCGCATTTCCGGAGAAGGAGCGTGATTGAGTAGATTTCTTGTTTAATAAAGGAGGAACTAGGATGAGAGCATTGGTGCTCCTCATTTCTCTAGTGCAGCCAGCTTTGTGGAGTTTAGCTGAGAGATACAATGGGGTGTGATGATGCAAGGCTTTATGCGTAATGCAAGCAGTCTTGTAAGTGGATCTGCCTTCGATGGGAAGCCATTTGAGACCTTTGAGGACGGGGAGATGTGGTCAAACCGTCTACAATCGGAAATAAGCCTGGCCGCGAGGTTGAGGACTGATTTGATTGGTGCTAGGTGGACTTTCGGTGTTCCAGAGAGAACGGCATTACCATAGTCCAATTTAGACAAGACCAGTGATTGAACAACTAATTTAAAGTCATCAGCAGGAATGAAGGGTTTAATTTTCTTGAGGTGATGCAGAGTGAAGAGAGCTCCTTTAGCGGAATTTTTATGTGGGGAGTGAGGCTGAGGTTATGGTCAATGTTAATACCTAGGGATTTAACTGAGTTAGAAGTGGAAAGAGAGCAGTTGAGAGCTTTAAGGTCAGAGATCCATAGATGAATGGGGAGCCGGTTGTTTTTAGGAGCGAAGAGAATGATTTCCGTTTTCTTAGGGTTGAGTTTAAGATGATTGAGATGGAACCAGTGTAGAATCTTAGTCAGGGCCTCATTGAGGTGTAGGATGTCGGCATGGGATTTAATTTTGTAGTAAAGTTGTGTATCATCAGCATAGAGGTGGAAGTTAATTCCAGTTTGCTTAAGAATGAGGGTGAAGGGTTCCATGAAGAGGTTGAATAGGGAAGGTGAGAGAATAGAACCCTGAGGAACACCCAAGGAGACAGGAATGGGTTTAGAGAGGTAATTGCTGATTTTAATTTGCTGTGTTCTGTGTTGAAGGAATGAGGTGAACCATTGGAGGACAGGGCCGTTGAAGCCGAAACGAACTTTGAGGGTGTTGAGTAAGGTGGAGTGGTTAACAGTATCAAAGGCAGCAGAGAGGTCGAGGAGAATGAGAAGGGAGTCCTCACCCCTGTCAAGGGATTGGTGGATGTCATCCATAACGTTGAGCATGGCAGTTTCAGTACTGCAGCCCTTTCTAAAGCCTGACTGGAATGTGTCCAAAAGGTTAAAAGAGTCAATGTATTTGTCCAATTGTAGCAGGGCACATTTTTCGAGGGCCTTAGAAGGAAGCGGAAGATTAGAGATAGGACGCAAGTTGTTGAGGTCGTTGGGGTCGGCAGTAGTATTTTTAAGGATGGGAGTAATTTGGCCCAGTTGGAGGGAGACCGGGACACAACCCGTGGCCAAGGAGGAGTTGATGATGGTGGTCCAATATGGTGCAATCATGTGTTTTAGGTCTTGAACAAGATTAGCGGGAAGAGGGTCCATGGTATGAGAGGATGGTTTGAGCTTGGAGATGATGTTGAAGACTTCAAGCTCTGTGACTGGGCGGAAGGTAAGCCAAGAAGCATTGTTTTTTAGCGGGGGGTTGGCGACAAAGTGTTCAGGAGGGGCGGCAGCAAGTGGGAAAAGAACAGAGTCAGGGGGGGCGAAGGCGCGAAAGGAGATTTGGGGGGGAGGTCAAGGAGGGGAGCTGAGCAATGTGGAGGGGGCTAAGCTAAAGGATTGGTCGATCCTGGAGATTTTATCGGAAAAGAAGTTAGCAATTTCTTCGCACCTTTCGATAGAGGCCATCAATTGGGGGCGGGGGCTGAAGCTGTTTGTTTTTTGATGATGCTAAATAGTTCCCTAAGTCTATTTTTTGCCCGGTCGAGTTGGGCGCGGAAGAAGGAGGCCTTCTCATTAAGGATGTGCTTTTTGTAATTAGCCCTTGCTGCTCTGAGGAGAGCAAGGTTTGAGGGGGAAGGGTGTTGTCTCCATATGCGTTCGGTCAATCTAAGTGAGCGTCTCTCATTGTTGAGATCAGCATTAAACCAGGATTTGGCGGGGATGTTTTTGCAGTTTAAGTTTGGCTGGGGCGATTTGGTCAAGGACGTCGATGATGGATTTGTTGTAGTGTTCGGCAAGGTCATTTGCATTTTGAGAGGTAGGTGTAAGTTGAAGTTTTGCTTTAATCTTAGTTTCCAGCTCGCCTGGGGAATTCGGTGAAGATTTCTGGTTAATTTCCTATGTTTGAAGTTTTTAGGGGAAGGGGGAAGCGGTGCAATTGATGGCAAAGAGGATGAGGTGGTGGTCAGACCAGTCAATGGGGACAATGTGGGAGAGGGAAGCCAGTTCTTTGCTAGTGATGATAGTGTCAAGAGTAGCCCCTTTGGAATGTGTTGGCGAATGGCAGAGTTGAATCAGGTTATTAATGTCGAGTAGATCATTGAGGATGTAAACCGAAGGCTCATCCTTTTTGTTCCAGTGAATATTAAAGTCTCCGAGGAAGAGGTTTTTAGAGTTGGAGATCGAGGTTAGGGAGAGAAGGTCCGAAAGTTCCTCCACAAAGGGCAAAGGGTCGCCAGGAGGATGATAGATGTTGTGTAGTCGAATAGGAGGGGAACTGTAAACTTTAAGTTCAGCTCCGATGTATTCAAATGTAGCATAATCAGGGTTCTGAGCAAGGGAGAGTTGGAGCTCATCTTTATAGATAATGGCTAGGCCTCCTCCAATTTTGACGGGTCTGTCTTTTCTGAGGATGGAGTAGCCCGGGGGAGAGAGCAGGTCAAGAATCGGTGAGGAGTGAGCTTTTAGCCAGGTTTCCGTCAGAAAAGCAATGTCAATGTCTTCACTAAGGATGGTTTCCGAAATTTTTGTTGCATGTTGTATAGCCGATCGACAGTTGACCAGCATGCAATTGAGGGGTTTAGGGTTGATTTTTGGGGGGGAGCAGGAGTGGATAGAGGTGAGTTGCGGAGGGGGTCTAGGCGAGCCTGGGGAGGTAGGGATACGGCTTCTCCCCAGGATCACCGGAATGGCGGAGTGAGGTATAGGAGAATCAGTAATCGTGGCAGTAGGAGGGGTAGGGATAAGTCTTCTCCCCAGGGTCGCCGGAATAGCGGAGTGAGTAGTAGGAGATTCGGTGGTCCTGGCAGTAGGTGGATAGGTATTATTTGAGTCCAGGGGGTCAGAGGAGGAGAGATCGCTCGAGGCTTGAAATGATCTAAGCGAGCAATTACCAGGCGGTGGTCCACCTAAGGAGATATCGCAAGGAGTGGGGCTCCCTGGTTGAGGGAATGTGGTGTTAGATTGTATGGCGCTTAGAGAATGAGTGTGCATGGTGGAAATAGAGGCGAGGAGGGTGTTAAAGTCTTTCCTGAGAGATGAAAGTTCCGACGTCAGGATTGAGAGGTGTAGTTCTATGTTGAGAAGTGGATGTGTGACAAGCGAGGAAGGCAAGGAGGAAAGGAGGTCAGGAGGGAGAGGGGCAAATGCTAAATTAGATGGGGAGAGAGGGCTAGGAAATGGACGTGGAGGAAACCCCAGTGGTGGGCAGTGAGGGGAGTTCCGGATGGTAGACTGAGGGAGAATTGGAGTGTGAGAGCCAGTGTACCCAGGGGCCAGATGGGAACTTTGAGAAGATGAGGGGCATGGGGCAAGAGAGATGGAATGCCATCTAGTCTACGGGGGTGGAGGTCAGCTAGATTGCAAGCGATTGGTGTCGTTAGCGGAGCGGAGGGGGGTCAATAGGAAGGGGCGCAGTGTGCAGGGGGTCATTAAAGGGGGAGCAGAGTGAGGGGGCTGGGGGAATGGGAGGGAGGAAGGGGTGGTTAAGATTGAGAAGGAGGGAGCCAAGAGGAGGAGAGAGGGTATGGGAGGCCAAGTGGGAAGAAGGAGTATCAGGAGAAGGAGGGGAAACAGAAGAGGCGAGGGGAGAGAGGGATTGGGTGGTTAAGTGTGAGGTGGAAGTGTCAAGCGAAGGAGAGGATGCTAAGGGGGCGGAAGGCTCAAAAGTTTGGTATTGGGAAGCTTCATAGGTAGTGGCAGGTTCCGGGAGCAGAGGGGTTGTCGTCAGGATGAGCGACGCCGGGAGGACTTCCTGTGAATGAGAGGCTGAAGGGGTATGGGAGGGAGAAGATAACAGATAGGATAAGGTGCTGAAGTGGTGCTCGAAGAAGGAGAGGTGGTTATCAGAGGCTTGTATGAGGATATTTCCGGATTTGAAAATGGAGATGTCTATATCGCCTTGAAAAGTGGAGGAAGGGGTAGTGGACAGTTTCCAACCATATGGGATATTGCAAGATTTCGTAATGGGGAGGTGGCGGCGGAAGATACTTTTCCATTTGGAGGGGTGTTAGGTGTAAAAAATGTAGTTAGTTTTAATAATGGAGGTGAGGCTAAGATAGTTATCCACGAATAAGGTTTCTTGGTGACGTATTAAAAGTTTGCGTTTAAATGCGTTTAAAGAGCAGAAAATGGCTGTCAGCAACTGTAAAAACCAGGTTTGTACCAATTTGGTTTTTTTGGCCAGCCTCAGTAGAGCAGAGCATGGCTGCTTTACAATGGACATGCATTTCAATTTACTAACGTCTGACAACTCTTAATGAGAGGCAGTCAGCTTGAGTCCCTCTGTACAAGCAAAAACATAGTGAAACCAACTGTAATTCATATCTAATGGTATATTTTAACTATTTATAACCTGTTTCTTAACATGTTTTTTGCATATAAAGCTGGGGATAGCATTTATCGACTCTGAAACGTAGATCCTTTTGTGAGGAATACATGCTTGTCACTAATAAGTCTGCTCCTGATTCAACTGCAAACTTTTCCTGTGTGTGAAAAAGCATGCTCTCAAGTACATTAATCCAGCTACTTTTAACCTAGAACAGCAATGTTTTAATATCATTTGAAACAGAGGTTTATGAATCATTGAAAACTGATTCAATATTCCACCTTGACATTTTAATTTAAGTTACCAAACTCTGGAGTAATGGAGCCAGGGAGAGGAGGACCATTCTTAAGAATGTAATTGAAAATACCAATTAGGAGCAGCTTTAAGAATCAATGTTTTTCAGTACTTAATGTGATGAACAATGTGCTCAGAAAAGCAATGTATAATTGTAACAGTCTCTGCAGCAGATAGATGCTAGGAGATGCAATCCACCTAAATATTGGCTCAAAGACTACCATTTAACCATAATATCATGGTCAAAATATTGTGAGTATCCTGGTCAGGGACCTATGCTCTCCCCTCGCGCAGCTCTGTCGTTGTGCCGCTGCCCCTGCACCTCCCTGGTCTCAGGTAGGGGTTTGAGGCCATCCTCCACCCGCAGGCTACTGCCTGCACCTCACCCCTGGTGGTCCAGTGGGAGAGCCTTGCTCTTCTGCTGGTCCGCTCGGCCAGCCGTCTCTGTTGTCTGTTTCTGCCTGTCTTTTCTGTCTGTCTCTGTATTGTGCTTGTTGGTCTTTATTGTGCCTTGTTGTATCATTATTGTGCCTTGTTGTATCTTTATTGTGCCTTGTTGTGTCTTTATTGTGCCTTGTTGTATCGTTATTGTGCCTTGTTGTATCTTTATTGTGCCTTTGTTGTATATTTATTGTGCCTTGTTGTATCGTTATTGTGCCTTGTTGTATCTTTATTGTGCCTTGTTGTATATTTATTGTGCCTTGTTGTATCTTTATTGTGCCTTGTTGTGTCTTTATTGTGCCTTGTTGTATCTTTATTGTGCCTTGTTGTGTCTTTATTGTGGCTTGTTGTGTCTTTATTGTGCCTTGTTGCGTTTTTCCTTTTTTCCCTTTGTGCCGTTTTATCCCGCCGCTGCTTCCCCCCGCGGCCCCTCCCCCCCTGCCGGTTCCCGCTCCTGCATCCAACTGCGCTCCTTCCCCTGTCCCCTACTTAATGGCGGCCTTGTCGCTGGTGTGCCAAAGGCAAGCCCGTCTACGCCCGCCGCGACCCGACCGCGACCAGCGCCAGGGACCCTGGTTCTCCAACCACCCACCGCTACGACTCAGCTGCCCTCCACGCACTCTGCCCTGGAAGGAACAACAACTGCCAGCTGTCTACGCCGAATACCACCCACAGCCAGTTCTCCTGCCGACACTGCCGACAAACCTCCACCATCCTCCGCACCCCCATGGCCACCGCCCTCCCGCCGGCCACCAGCACACCCGAAGCTCTGAGGTGCGTCCTCCTCAATTTGCACTCCCTGCACAGACACGCAATAGAAATCTGGGACCTCCTCGACACCCTCTCGCCAGACATCGCCTTCTTCACGGAATCCTGGACCAACCCCACCTCCGCCCCCGACATCGCTACTGCCATCCCCGACGGATACAAGATCCAGAGGAAGGACCGCCCCAACCACACAGGAGGAGGAATCGCCATTGCACACAAGAACTACCTCCGACTCACCACCTCCAGCATGAACGACTCCTTGTCCCCCACGGAACACCTCCACTTCCAGATACAGACCAGGGCCAGAACGACCCTACTCTGCACCCTCGCCTACAGACCTACCGGACCTCAAACCGCGTTCACCACAACCATCACTGACCTCATCGCACCCCACGCCATCGCCTCCATGGACTACATACTGCTCGGAGACCTAAACCGCCACCTCGCCAACCTCAGCGACCCCAACTCCTCCGCCCTCCTAGACAACCTCGCCAACATCGGACTGAAACAGGCCGTCATTGCCCCCACCCACAAGGCAGGACACACCCTCGACCCCATCTTCGCAGGAGGTAACAACATCCACTGCAGCCACACCACGCAACCCCCCTGGACGGACCACCACTGCGTACACTTCTCTTTCGACAAAGCCACCGCTCACAAACCTACACTGCGCCCTCCGCGAAGGAACTGGAGCAAGGTCACCGAAGAGCACCTCAACTCCACCCTCAACCACGATGCCCCTCCCACCTCGACCAACACCAACTCTGAAGCCAAAGAACTACACAGATGGATCACCAACTGCGCAGACAAGCTCGCCCATCTCCGCAACCCCGACAGACAGCACCCCATGAAGGCCAACTGGTTCACCACTGACCTCCAAGAATCCAGACACACCTGCAGACGTCTCGAGAAGCTATGGAGAAACAGCAAAACCGCGGAAGATCGGACCATCTACAAGAATTCCATGACTGAATTCCACCAACTCATCAGATCCACCAAAAGGACCTTCATCCAGAACAAAATCCTCGCTAACTCCAGGAACTCTTCAGCATCATTCAGGAATTCACCAAACCCCCCAGCGAAGCCACGGACGTCACACCCTCCCAGGACCTTTGCAACAAACTCGGCTCCTACTTCCATCTGAAAATCAAGTCCCTCTACGACAACTTCAACAAACAGACACCAGACACCAAAACCACTCCTTCCTCCAGCAACGACAGCCAGCTTACCATCTCCGCCTGGACCCTGGTCACCACCGAAGACACCACCACGACCATGAAAAGCATTCACTCACCCTGCCCGCCGCACATCTTCCACAGAGCCGCCACCGCCATAGCACCCGAGCTACGACACACCATCAACGCCACCATCGAATCCGGCACATTCCCCGACGACTGGAAATGCGCAGAAGTCAAGCCCATCCTCAAGAAGCCCTCCGCAGACCCGACGGACCTCAAAAACGACCGACCCATCACTCTCCTCCCCTTTGTGGCCCTCCTCGCCGCCACAGACGACATCCGCACTGTCCTCGACCAAGGCCACACCGCGGCACTCATCCTACTAGATCTCTCTGCAGCCTTCGACACCGTCTCCCACCGCACTCTCACTGCCAAACTCCACGACACCGGCATACAGGGAACTGCCCTCGACTGACTCTGCTCCTTCCTCACCCGCAGAACCCAAAGAATCAGACTCCCGCCCTTCCTCTCCGAACCCACAGAGATCAAATGTGGAGTACCCCAAGGATCATCTCTCAGCCCTACGCTCTTCAACATCTACATGGCCCCCTCGCTGCCATCGTCAGACAGCATGGACTCAGCATAGTATCCTACTCCAACGACACCCAGCTGATCCTCTCCCTCACAAAGGATCCCCACACCACCAGACTCAGCTTCCAGGAAGGAATGAAAGACGTTGCATCCTGGATGAGCAGCAGCTGCCTGAAGCTCAACTCGGAGAAGACAAAAGTTCTCGTCCTCTGACCCACCCCCTCAGCATGGGACAACACCTGGTGGACCACCGCCCTCTGCAACCCCCCCACTCTCACGGACCATGCCCGAAACCTCGGCATCATACTCGACTCCTCCCTCACCATGACCCGACAGATCAACGCCGTCGCCTCCACCTGCTTCAACACCCTCTGCATCCTTTGCAAGACCTTCAAATGGATCCCCCCCGAATCCAGAAAGACCGTCACCCATGCACTCATAACAAGTAGACTGGACTACGGAAACGCCCTCTACGCCGGAATCAACAAATCCCTGTTCCACTAACTCCAGACCATCCAGAACACCGCGGCCAGACTCGTCCTCGGCATCCCACGACATGAACACATCACCCAACACCTGCGAGACCTCAACTGGCTCCTCGTCGAGAAGAAAGTAACCTTCAAGCTACTCACCAACGCCTACAAATCCCTCCACAACACCGGACCCCAATACCTCAACGAAAAAGTCTCCTTCCACGTACCCAGGTGAAAACTCTGCTCCGCCGACCTCGCCCTCGCCGAAACCCTGGGCATCCGCAGAGCCAGAGCGGGTGGAAGAGCCTTCTCCTATATCGGGGCAAAGACCTGGACCAAGCTCCCGATCGACATCAGACGCTCCCCCACTCTGCACACCTTCAGGAAGAGCCTCAAGACCTGGCTCTTCGGCTGACTCGGAGCTGCACCCCCCCCCCCAACGCCTTGAGACCCTCACGGGTGAGTAGCATGCTTCACAATTCCCTGATTGATTGATATATAAATATCGTGGCCCAAAATATAGAAGGTTAGTGTAACTTTTTTACTGTTTTATATCTTTTTTACTGTTTTCCTATAATATCAAAATTTAAAGTATTGTTTATTTCAATATACTTTTTATCATGCTTTATTGTATTATATTCTGTTTGTATTTTATTATGTATGTTATTGTAAAATGTCTTTTATTTTTTAAAATACATTATAGTAATATATATTTTTTGGGTTGTTGAGTACACAGCGGGATTGGGAGGGTTGTGGCTTTTTAATTATATATTTATTAATGTTAATTGATTAGTATGTTACTGTTTTACACATGTAAATTATTATTTAGATTGTAAATGTTTAAGAATTGTTATAATTCTGTATTCATTTTAATTTTGGGATGTGGCCTTTATTGGGGTATATATGTTAATTATTTAAAAAAAATGTATTGTTATTTATTTGTATGTGTGCCATTTCTTAAAATGATGTATTCCATTTCAATTTTCGGGTTGTGGGGTTTACTGGGGGATTTGGTGGGTGAGTTTTTAAACTACATATATATATAAATTGCTACTGATTGGTTAGTGTATTAATTATGCCAATTTTGGGAAATTAATTAATTGTATGTTAAATCAATATTTAAATTTAAAAATATTTACCTAAATATGTTTTAAGGACATTTTCGCATTGTTTAATGGGTTGTTTGGTATATCGGAGAAGGGGTGAGTAGGGTTTATCAAAAAAAGAGTAATTTATTAGTAATTAAAAATGTGTTATTAAAGGTGGCCTTGGAAAACCACCGAAGGAAGATGGAGGCTTGAGAAACAGCTCCCGCCAAGGACAGCTAATCTGGCACCATCCTGACTAGTCAGGGAGAACAAAAACCATCAGGTCTCTGGGCAAGTGGAGACCCACCTTCCATGCTGACGGAAAGAAATCCTGGGCCAGGACTCACTCAGGCTGGGTCCAGGTGCAGGTTCAAGATGGTTGGAGCCTTTTCTGACCCTGAGACTCTGATCAGAAGGCTGGCCAACTAGCCCTTGGAATTACTCAGATAGTCCTGTATTCAAGCAGTAGGGCAAACCGCTCGGGTTGGGAGGGCTCAGAGCAGGCTTCAGGCAGCAAAGCAGTCCTTCTTGGTACATCAAATCAGCCTTCTAAGTACACAGCAGGCCACAGCAGCAGGCAGTCCACTGAGAGTCCTACCGCAGGCCCAGAAAGTGAACTGAAGAGTGGGCCTGAGGGTTCTATTTTTATACCTGGTGCCTCCTTTCAAGTAGGAGAAATTTCTAGAGGTTTCCCTTTCAAAAGTGTTTGAAATTTTCTGCCACCCTGTCCTGGTCCCAGTCTGTCTGCAGGCACAATGGGCTATGGTGAAGTTCTTTGTGCAAGGACAGGGCACCGCCTATTGTTTTGCAAGTGGGGCTGTGCCCAGCTCCACCCCCTCCATCCTGCCTGAGATGGTCCATCCAGGCACACCTAATCAATCTATTCTGTGGTTGTCTGGGAGGAATATACAAAAGTCAACTGCCAACTACACCCAGAAATGTAACCCAGGAACAGGCTGCAGGCACCAAATGGTTAGGACAAGAAAATAACAACTTTCTTAAAGTGCCATTTTCAAAATTGTGACTTAACATCCGACTTTACCATTTAAGAGGATTTTAAAGTACGATTTCTTTGACACCAAATATGCTCCCAATCAAAAGTAATAAAAAGGGAGTTTAAGGCTTGGCAAGGGGATTATTTTGCCAAGTCAAATTGGCAGTTTAAAACTGCCAATAGGCTGCAATGGCAGACCTGGGACATGTTTCAAGTGGTTGGCACAATAAGAGCTACAGGCCCACTAGTAGCATCCAATTTACCAGCTCTGGGTATCAGGTATACCACTTTACTAGAGACATATCAATCAATCAATCAGTCAAATACTTGTAGAGCGCACTACTCACCCGTGAGGGTCTCAAGGCGCTAGGGGGGATATTAAATATGCCAATGAGGTGTAAGGAAATTTTACTATGTTTTAGGGATTAAGCATAAGCACTTTAACACTGGTTAGAAATTGTAAAGTGCACAGAGTCATAAGCCAACAAAAACTAATTCAGAAAAAATAGAAGGGGTGAAGGCCAAATATTAGATTTATTAATCAGACAAAAATGCTTATTTTAGACATGACTTTTTGGGACCCCGCGCAGGCTTCTCGAGTCAGTAACAGTCACCACCTCTCCTGCCAATGCAAAGTTCCGACGGCAGCCTGCTCTTTGCGCCAAACAGCGACCACCCATGTCTCCTGCCAATGCAAAGCTCCAGGGATGACTACCCCTCGCGCCAACAACGAACTCCTCACAGCCAACACGAAGGTATATGGACTCAGAGAAGGTAAACTCCTCACCGGGACAAACCTGGTCCCTCTATGTGACCTGCGCTCCATTGTCTGAGGCCTGAACTAGAGACTTTGACCCAGTCCTGCAGACCAGATACCCACCATTCATAACTCTTATTGTGCTGATTAGATTTTTGTTGTTTTGGTGTCACTTTATGTATTAATGTTAGCTCTATTTTTGTAAATTGGTTTGGAATTTTGCTTGTGCTGTGTTTTCACGTTATTACTGTTTGAGTACTGCATACTTACTTTATACATTGCCTCTACGTTAAGCCTAGCAGCCTTTGTGCCATGCTATCAGAGGGTTAAGCACAGGTTTATTTAATGACTTTTGTGGTTAACCCTGACAAGAACTGTCTGCATTACTTTAGCAGGACTACCGTTCCAGATCTTTGAACCATATATTTGTCACTTGCCTTTTCGTTCGTACATGTCTTTATTTTGGAATTTGGTGAAGTCATGACTCCCTGTGCCACTTGAGCTGTTAGTTGTATGGTATGGTGTGCTGGTGCACCTATTTTTACAGCTTTGCAGGTGATGCACCTGGTCTTGAATATTATGCTGGCATGGTGAGGTAGCCAGTCCCGGTTAGAAGCAATGTTACTGCATCTTTTCAGAACTTTGATGAAGACCAATATGACGTCAGGGATGACTGTGAGTAGGGTGTTGCCAACAGCAAGAAGGGAGCTGTGATGTCTGATTCAGGAAGAAGGGATTCTGTAGAGAAGTTAGTGCCGATATCATGTTGTCTTTCTTTTCCTGGTGCTGTTGGCTTTTTAGGAGACATCACAATGGAAGGTGACTGAGAGATGTGGTATAAGTAAGGCATGGTGGTATATTCATTGGTCTTTCAAGTTTCTGGAACACTATGTATAGAACCACATATTTCAGTAATTGCGAGGACTTTTTCAACTGCACAGAAGGTTGGATTAAGACAGCTCAGTAATCAGTATGATATGCTTTAGATTCTTTCTAAGCCCAGTACAAGACTCTGCCAATCTCAGAAAACTGCAAGATTATTCCACAACATAGCATTTGGAAACAGTAATGAGAGTTATGCACCTGAAGTGTGTAATATATCATAGAAAGACTTAGATTTCCTTCAGACTCACCCTCCTTGCAGAGTTTTAGTAAAGGCAAATTTTCCAAGCATTTAAATAGGATGCTGGCTAAACTGCTTGACAGTTTTCAGATGTGCTACCACACTGACTGCTACTTTATATGCATGAATAAAATGTGCAAGTAATGTTCGTGCTGCAGTGGGAGGTTGTCAGTGATCCAAAATATATTCTATAACACGAATATACGCTCAGTTAACTTTGAAACAAACTGTGCTTATAAGACGCTGCACCATTTAAATAGGCATCAAGAACTCATGGATGCCCCAGACCAGTGCCGTCTTAACGCATGGGCATGCTGGGCAGTTGACAGGGGGCCCCACGAGCATAGGGGCCCCATACAAACCAAAATTTAACACTCATTTTCCGTTAAACATTTGTATTCCTGTGAGTGCATTGCTTTGCCCGGGGGCCTATAATGCGGTTAAGATGGCCCTGCCCCAGACTCACCTCTCTGTTATCTTTTCCCAGGCTCAGGGATTGATTTGCCTATTCTAATTTCACTACTGTATGCATGTATGTATGTATATGGTATTTCTATAGCACAAACTTAGACAAAAGGCATTGAAGGACTGCACGATATTACTAGAAAACAATTCCACAAGCAGCCGAAGTACGTTAATATTGGAATTTTAGGATACCCAACTAGGATGCAAATAATGTCTACTGAAATTCATTGTATTTAAATGTTTCTCATACATATTCATTGCGGATGTCTTGAAAATCTGTGTTGCTGTGTTGGCCATGATTGCTTCCCACCCATGTGCTTCAACGGTTTAGGAGAGGATGCTTTTTTGTATTTTTAAAGGAGGTATTGCCACCATTTGATTTTTTATGTTTCAAGGCTACTGAAAACAGAAAAAATCAAGGTGAAAAGGTGAGTGGCCCTTCTGAATTTACATGCAGTATCATTTCAATTTTAAACACAGTATCAAAAGTGCTATATAGGCCGGTATTCAAGTGCTAGCAGATTTAAAGCATAACACCAAAAAGCATAAAATGCAAACAGTGCAAGCGTTTGCACAATTTTGAGTACCAACGAACTGACAGAATTACTGCCTATAAAGTAAAGTGCAACAGATGAAATTAGAAAATAGATGAACACAACTGTCACGAAAAATTAAATTGTTCTGACAACTTGCATATACACATTTTTCATTTATTTAGTGCATTTATGAGTGTGTTTAGTTACCTATTGAATGTAAGCAATTCAAAAGATGGAAGGTTTATATTATGGTATAAGTGGCTCTATTTGAAAAATTAAATAAGCAGTTGCTTCTGGGTCTATAAGGTACTTATTGTATCTGATAATCGAGTCCTACGTGACTTTCAGGTGGTGTTCGATACCACCCCTTCTGGGGTAATGACCTTGCAAAGGTGGAAAATACCGCCGGCTCAGCACCGCCAAAGCCGCGCAAGGACCGTCCGCCTGATTACGAGTTCAACTTGTGCAGGTGCATGGTCCTTTTGCCTTTCCCACGGTGGTGCCCTGAAAAAGGGCACCGCAATGGGAACTACAAAAATGTTCCAGCACGGCATGGACTGTAAAGTCCATACCGTGTTGGAACTGGGCGTGCAAGCAGACAGGGGGGCACATGTTGTGCCACCCTGAATGCATCCCCTAGGTGGGGGGTGTCATGGGGGCCCTGTAGGGTACCTTTTGTTCCCCCACCGCCAGCCTTTTCGTGGCAGGCTCACCGCCATGAAAAGGCTAGCAGTGAGAGGAACTCGTAATATGCTCGGCTGGACTGCGTCAGTCCTACTCAGCGTGTTGCATTGACCCTCCGCCACTCCATCGCCAGCAAACGGCGGTTCCCTGGCGCAGCCAGTGGTCCACCACCGGAACGACTCAGAGTCATAATTCGGCAGATGGAACACCACCACCACGAGTCTGGCAGTCCATAGACCACCAGACTCATAATTAGGTCCTTAGTTACAGGCCTTTTAATTCTTAGTTCATGTGGTAAAATCCCTGTAAGAGATAATAAGCCATGGGTGGGTAAAAGTCTTCATAATATTTTCCCATCTTTTATTGGGTCTAGATGAATGAGTTCCTTTGTGCAAGGTAACCTATGCTATGTACTGTATGCATGTAATGGTAGTTATATGGCACAACCCTGGCTAGAAAGCAACAGCACTGGATTAAGTTGGGTGCACAGAGACAAACAAGAAATGTCTATATCAAGTGGGAATTACACAGTTACTTTCCACACATATATACTTTTTTTTTTAGGAATGGGGAAATTAAGTGATTTGCCTAGAAATAACACAAAGTGAAGTGCCAGGAAAGACAAATTTCAACCTAACTGAGCCTCCTGTGAACACAACAGCTGAAAGAGAGAGTGATACCTCTGTCTCCTGTGGTCGAAGAAAATGACAATTAAAGGGGCATGCTGACTAGGTGAGTGTCACCTGAAGAATTGGTCTTAAGGGAGGGCAACTGTGGACAGAATGACAGTGAGAGTATCAGCTGAAGTAAAATGCCATCCATCTCTCCGGTGGTAGAGGAGATGTTGACCCCCTTTGTGTCAGCTGATGGAGAGAAGTTCAAGTCAAGGGGTCGATGATGATAAAGTAGTGTGCAGCTTCTGGCTAGTTAAGTGCCATGTACAGTGTCTGATGTAGCACTTTAGGCACTGTTGCAGGTAAAAGTTATATCATCCAAACTATGGGGAGAAAAGCTCTACAGGCTGTTTCATTGAGAAAGGCAACAATAAAGAACAGGTCAGGGTCTTGGCATTAACAGATTTGGTAGTGTAGTGCCTGCTGGCAGTTTTATCACACTCAGAGTGAAAATAGGCGGGTTGCTGTTCTAAAGTGCATGTGGAGGGAGATGCCTTCTTGGATTTCTTCGTTACTGGTTATCAGAGTTTGGTGGTCCTGCGGCAAGCCAGGTTTTGAAGTCAATTGCACTTGTGGTCAATTAATCAATAATCTAACTTTGAAGGCTGTATGTGTTCCTGATGCACTAGTTCTGACACACTGAAGATAATGCTTAGAGTACACACACTCCTTTAGAACTGTTGTCAGCGTAGGGGCATTATGAGATTTTGTGATTTAAGACCTGTCTCAGCACAAATCTTGATTATTTTGTTTTTGAGCACCTCATTTTGCTTCTCCATACTCCCATGGAAATTGTGGGTTAGAAGTGCAGCAAAGTCAATCAGTTCATTAAAAAATGGGGCCCACTCGATAATTGAGTTCTAGATCAATAAAAGTTAAAGAGATTTATTACAAAATTCAAATAAGCAGTGCAGAGTCAATGCCATAAAGTCTCTCAGACAAACATTCTAAGTCTCAATGGGCAGCAAAATCACAAGAAAATAAGGCAGCATCCCTAGCAGCATAGGAAAGACTTCTCAAAAATCTAGTTCACCCCCAAAATCAAGGGGTTCTTATACAACTTATTATTGCACAGTAAATTAGAGAATCAGCAAAATCATCATGGTGCAAACACAAGAATAATACATGTCATTAACTTAACACATAAGCACCATCCCACTTCTAAAAAACATATTCAACACCCTCTATGCTAATGTCAGGACTTTCTCCAAATGAATAGAATAGTGATCACAGCAAAAGCAATGGAAAAGACCTTGACAAACATTACAAGTTAGAGAGAACAGGGTAAGTTCATTGAAAGCAATGTAATCATAACAGTGGAAATAAACTCCTACACATCAGCTTGACTGGGCTCTGTGGAGCTTGTGGGGACAACATGCGCGCAGGGGAGAAGCAGGAGTGAATGACAGAGATGCATCCATCTTGTTTAAAATGGAATTTTGCATGAAAATTGCCAGTGGGTAGTTATAGTTAGGTCTGCGTTTGACAAATCTGTCTGGAACTTTCCAAAAAAAGGTTAATCCACCTCAGCTCTTTCCTGGAAAGTTTCAGGGTGAACCATGAAGCGGGGCGAGAAACTTTCCCCATGCATTTTCCATAGACTTTTTTGGAATGCGATATTGCAAAAACTGATGAACAGAATTACACCAAATTTGTTAGGAAGTTAGATCTTGTCCATAAAGCGTGCTTTTTGTTATTTGGTGTAAATCCATTTAGTAGTTTTTGAGAAATTAAGGTCCAGAGATATTTGTAGATCTGGACGGTTGGATTCGAGGGACTCTCGCGAGAGTCCCGTGAGCACAACTTAAAAAAATAAAGATTTGTTATTGGCCTGTTTTTTTTTCAATTGTGCAGTTTCGTTCCTGCATGAACAAAAATGTTGCGGCGGCCTTTATAGGACTTTGGGCACTTAGTCCCTTGTCCTGGAAGTGTATTAAAAAACAATATAGGTGGTACGGTAGGGATATCCCTCCTCCCTAGCCCTTGTAGGGGGGTGTCCCTAGGAACCTGTGAGGCCAATTTCTTTTGAAAAATTGGGTTTTTGCCGCGATCTCCCAGGACTTCTGCAGAATCGCAGCAAAAAACAAACAAAACCGTGCCTTCAATATTTTTAACCTTAAATGACCCCTAGGGTGGGCCAGGTCCTGGACGTCAATGCACATCATTAACTTGCGAGCTGGCATTTGTGGGGCCCCCTACCTGAGCCAATTTCGACATAGGGAACCCCACACTCCAGGGCCTGCTGTGCTAACGAAAGGGAAGGGGGCACGAGTCCCCACTCCATGAGCCTCATAAGGCCCCGGGGATCCCATCTCCCAGGGCTGAAATTTAAATGAAGGGTCGGGGGCATGTGCCTCCCGTACCCGAGCCTCTTCAAGGCCCGGAGGACCCCATCCACTGTGCTTGTTTTATTTTTAATGGGGAGGGGTGAGTGGCCCCCATCCCAGAGCCTTTGCAGGCCCTAGGTACCCCATCTGCTGGGCCTGTATTATTTTTAAACAGGAGTGGGATGCGTGACCCCCTCCTGGAACTTTTATGGGCCCCTTGGACCCTATCTCTAGGGTAAGCTCACTTCTTGTGTCCTGGGGAGCTCACCCCTGGAATGCTGTCTCTCTGCCCGCGAGAGCGTAGGCAGGGAGAACATGTCAGCTGCCACCTGCCGGGAGCTGCAAAACTGCTCTTGCCAGGTGGGAGCAGACATTTGTTAACCTGCCCGTGCTCTTGCGGGCAAGAAAATGAAAAATACCTGCTCCCGCCAGGCAGGAGCAATGCTGGCTCCCGTAGCACCCTGGATGGGGGCATGCGGGGAGCCGGCGGGGCTGCGGGGGCCCTGGGGCTCCTCCAGTGGCCCCCAACAAAAACCTGTGTCCTAAAGTAACTATAACTCTCGCCCCCACCATGTACTGCTCATTACCTCCCATATTACATCACTCTTGACATGGTCTGTGACATTACTGATAACATCACTGCAACATCTGAAATGACGTCATTGATGACAACACTGTGCATGGCATGGAAGCTATAGTACATTAGGGCACGAGTTGTAGTTACTTGAGTTTACTATAACTGGAGAGTTTCAGTGATGTTTTGAGTATAAAAAATTACATTGTTACTGAAATTTTCACCTAACTTTATTGTTAGTTTAACCAGTTTTTTTCTTCAGTGAATTGATATATAGTATATCCATAGCTCAGTCCTGGTAGAGTTCCAAAGAGCAGTCAGGCTTTACTAGAGGAACATGTTAAGCATTTCAGAGTACCAACACGGCCGATGAGTAATTGACACGTCTCGAAAGAAATCGGACACCATTCTATAAAACTAAAGCAGATTTTAATATAAATTTAGACACCAAAACAAACTCACGGCTGTGCAGGCATCAGTCTCAGGCTCACAGGCATCTAATTCTTCCCCGACAGCTGCCATGGGAACCAGAGATGACCACCTATGCTCACTTAATATCATACTGGAAGTACTGGAGGGACTGCCTGATGCGGATGCCATGTTCAGTGATGTAGGATTCTTAAACAATCTGGCCTCTCCTGTGCTGGGAACCATATGGAAAAATTTTAAACACGTACCAAATTGAAGGTCGAACTGACTTTGTTTATTTTTCTCTGCTCTATCTGAGCATAGTGGCTTTCAAGGTGCTCAGAAAAATGATGACATTATAGTCAAACATATAAAGGACCTTTTATGAACGTTTTTTCAGGGAATAAAGCTTTTTCTATAGACCTGGCTTTTATGGACATTTTGTAAGACTTTTTAAGTGTTTTTTATGTTTTAATATACATGATGTTTATGCCTGTTTATAGCATTTACTTTAGCATTACTTAGCTGACCTTGTTGACCTTTTGATGAGGAATGGGTGTCATGTCCTTTAGGATAGTTCCATCATGTAGATACCAATTACATACATTTTGTTCCATCCACACGACATAATGGTTCTACACAGGTGACCTTTTACCTGGTAGCTTACTTCTGTCTCTTCGACACCAGGCTCTCGGTACCCTATCTTAATCACTGTACCTGACGTACATAAACATGTCCTCAGGCACAGCAGATTTATTTTGTATAAGGGTCACCACTTTTTTCATCCATGGCCAACAGCCAGCTGTGCATGAGTGTTTTTGTTTAGAAAAGGATTAGTGAATGTTTTCAAAACATATTGATTCTAGAAGAAACCCTGGAGTGACCACTTTAGTATAAAAGGCCCTCACTCCCACTTACAAAATAGAGGAGAATTCCTTCCAGGCTGGACCGAGACTCTGCGGGCTGATCCTTCGACAGGCAGAGACCTGACATCCCTTGCTGGGTGCCACCCTCGACGCAGAGACTTGGTCCTTCATTCTAAACCACCAGGTGAGGGGTTAGCACGTCCTGGGGGATTTTCGGCTCCATTAGGATATATCCAAGCACTTACATACACATGCTTCACCTACATATCAACGCCCTACTCAAGAAACCCAAGGCGGACCCAAAGGACCTCAAGAACTTCCGGCCCATCTCCCTGCTCCCGTTCCCGGCGAAAGTCATCGAGAAGATCGTCAACAGGCAACTGACCCACTTCCTCGAGGAGAACAACACCCTGGACCCGTCCCAATCTGGTTTTCGCAGCAACCACAGCACCGAAACCGCCCTCATCGCTGCCACAGACGACATCAGGACCCTGCTGGATAACGGCGAAACCGCGGCCCTCATCCTCCTGGACCTCTCGGCCGCCTTCGACACCGTCTGCCACCACACCCTACGTACACGCCTCCACAATGCAGGGATCCGCGACAAAGCCCTGGACTGGACCACCTGCTTCCTCACCGACAGAACTCACAGGGTCCGCCTCCCTCCATTCCGATCTGAAGCCACCAAGATCACCTGCAGCGTACCCCAAGGATCATCCCTCAGCCTAACCCTTTTCAACATCTACATGGCACCGCTCGCCACCATCGTCCGATCACACAACCTCAACATCGTCTCCTACCCCGACGACACCCAGCTGATCCTCTCCCTCACCAAGAACCCCGACACCGCCAAAACCAACCTCCATGAAGGAATGAAGGCCGTCGCCGAATGGATGAAGAACAGTCGCCTGAAAATGAACTCGGACAAGACAGAGGTCCTCATCCTCGGCTCCACCCCCTCCGCCTGGGACGACTCTTGGTGGCCGACCGCACTGGGAGCCGCACCGACACCCACCGACCACGCACGCAACCTGGGGGTCATCCTGGACTCATCGCTCTGAATGACCCAGCAAGTCAACGCCGTCTCCTCCTCCTGCTTCAACACCCTCCGCATGCTTCGCAAGATCTACAGATGGATCCCCACGGCAACCAGAAGGACAGTCACCCAGGCCCTTGTCAGCAGCAGACTGGACTACGGCAACGCCCTCTACGCAGGAACCACAGCCAAACTCCAGAAAAGACTACAACGCATACAGAACGCCTCCTCACGCCTCATCCTCGACATCCCCCCGCCGCACCCACATCACAGCCCACCTGAGAGACCTGCACTGGCTCCCAGTCAACAAGAGGATCACCTTCAAGCTCCTCACCCACGCTCACAAAGCACTCCACAACACCGGACCAGTATACCTCAACAAACGACTCACCTTCTACACCCCGAACCGCCAGCTTTGCTCCGCTGACCTCGCCCTCGCCAGCGTTCCACGCATCCACAGGACGACCAACGGCGGAAGATCATTCTCCTACCTCGCCGCCAAGACATGGAACACCCTCCCCACCCACCTACGACAGATTCAGGACCTGCTGACCTTCAGGAGACGTCTCAAGACCTGGCTGTTCGAGCAATAGCTGCACCCCCCCCTCCCCTCAGCGCCTTGAGACCCTCACAGGTGATTAGTGCGCTCTACAAATGATTGATTGATTGATTGACATATCTAGGCTAGGTACATTTAGGTAGGCTACGCATTGTAGGTGTACGCCAATGCTATTGTTTTATATAATCTGCTTTTACTCATCTTATTAGCTTTATGGTAGAAATGTATCTGCTATTTACGATATTGGTACTAGCAATAACCTTTGTCTGCTCCTGTCTATTAATTGTCGCAGCTAATATGTTTCACACTAGACTGACGCTTGACCAATAAATAATTATTGAAACCATTCCAATCGTCATTCTATGTGTATTCTGAGAAAAGTAAGCACGAGTAACTGAGCGAAAGATACCGTATTGTTTTCCACGATACCTGAGGAATCAGGGTTGTCATGTTCAGTAGTTGCCAGAAACTACCTACACCGATGTAGATTACAGTGGGGTGGTAGTGGCACTGTAGAGCTAGCTGCTCTAACAGTTGATTCATCCTGTGGGGGTGTCCAGAGTCTGTCTGTACACCAAGCCCTCAGTTTAGGTCATCCAAAACGCGCAGGTCCTGGGGGGTCCTACGAACTACACAACACCCTTTGTTTCCCGTAATGAAAGCAGACCATTCACATCCTCTAGTATTAGATTACAGACACTTAAACACAGCTACTCACACATCTGCAGTACAAAATGCACACAGTGCCGCACTAATGAACAACATAGTGTGGAAGAAATACAAAACAACATTTGATATCTCCAATGGATTTTTCTGCCAGAATATAGCGCATGGAAGCAAACATCTGACCTCATTTTCAGCGCTAGGCTCTCAGAGTCAATTCTGTCAATTGCCTCATGGTATAAGAATAGCCCCGGGCTGTTTTCAGCCAGAGTAACAGAGCTACTAAAAAGTTTAGGCATTGTCCTATGTCGATTACATATATCTGATGGGTGATGACCTCATGGAACACTTGGCAAGAGTAGGTTGCCTAATTCTAGGATTTGCTCACATGGGAAACAATTTTTAAAAAATCTGAAATTGCCCACCTCAATGTCCTTCTTCTAGGATATGAGCTGTCAATAGAAGGCAAAAGCCTTGTGACACACTTCTTAGAGAAATGAGCGCTGCTTCAACCTCCAACAATATTGAAAAGACTACAATCCATATTGGAATTCCTAAATTTTGGTAGAACATACATTCCAGATTTCGCAGAACGGGTAAAACCATTCTACAACTTGATACGTCCAGTTTTCTCAAGCACACATTGGAGACACAGGAACACACAAATATTGTACATTCCGTACAAGCTGACATGATAGCTTCCAAACATGTATACACACATGCAGCAGCCGTCTGTGCAGTCAAGAGCGGAGGTGCGGGAGTCGACAGACGACTGAATAGGGAAAATTAAATAAATCCTATTCCGTTGTGTCGACATCCCCTCCGGCCCGCCCCATCGCTCTTACCTGCATGGAGCGCTGCTGCACACGTGTGAACACAACGAACCTGGTGATCCGCGTCATCGCGAGGGCATCAGGGTACACTTATGTCACGTTCAATGAAGGTGACAGTACTAATTGCATATAAATCGCATTTATACACTAATGCTGAAATGCATTGTGCACCTACTGATAAAATCTTGAAAGCAGTGCAGACTGCTGTGGTGAGAGAGTGAGCCTTGGCTCAGGGTAAGCGCATAATTGTCGTGACCCTGGTTCCGACCTTAGAGCCGTCACCAGAGCAAGCATTCCAAACACTAGAGCTTTACATCCAGGATGGATACAATGGGCTAACTCACTCACCACAACAGAAGTAGACTACAGATTTGATTCTACACTACAAACACAAGCTTTTCTGCAGTACAAACAGGAATATCCTCTAATTAAATAATGCCTCTAGATCGCTAAGATTACATCATATATACTGATGGTTCTGCCCAGCCTGCTGTAGGGACTAAGCACCAATACTCAGCAGTGTGTGCAATTGTGAAGGGGCGCATGCACGATGGAGAATTCCATCCTGAGCAAACCTACACGCAGTCACTTGGTGACTGCACAGCACAGCTGGCAGATCTAAAGGCTCTAATTCTGGCACTAGGAAATACAGATCCTGGATTCCCGATACTTATAGTGTGTGATTCGTTTTACTGTGTCCAGTCCTATAATGAATACCTACACTATTGGAGCCATAATGGATTCAGAGATTTAAAGGGTTGCACAATAAAGCACAAGATGCTTTGGCAAAGCTGAAAGATTGCTTGCCACGGCCTTATATAATCCACACATTGAATCGAACACATGTTGGCGTTCACGTTACAGGGAATTACATGGCTGATGAAGCCGCAAAAGAAACAGTTCGCACTGCTGCGGTTGCTGCACCTACTCGTTCTAGCACGGGGCTAGACAGAAACATCATGGTGGTCATCAATGCTGCTTGCAACGTCACCCACCTGCCAAAAGGGTTTCCAATCAAGCACTCCTACTAAGTTAGATGCAGAGAACATACCATATGCTCACAATCCTGGAGTGGGGGATAGAGTAATATCAAATACTGATCGCAGATTGGGGTTAATACTAGCTGCACACGAGGGTCTGGCTTTTGCACATGTGGGGTGGCTGCTACAACTTCATTATTGCAGCAGTGCTATTGGTGGCCAGGTATGTACAAACAGACCAATGACTTTGTCCTTAAATGCGACATCAACCAGCAGATGAAGGGTTCCACCGTAGCGCATCCACTCCAGACACCTCTACTGATTTCAAACAAGCCTCTGTCATCAGATGGGGCTTACAAGTACATCTTGGTAGCAGTGGATTCCTGCTCTCAATTCCTGTGGGTATGGCCACAGCGTTCAGCTGATGTCCGAACTGTTATAAAGGATCTGTAAGTCTTTATTTGGACATACACAGTTGGCACATTACATTACGACCAGGGTCTGGCGCTTAGCTCTAGGGCTTACAAAAAGGCCATGGGAAGTTTGGGTGTGACCCTGCGTTTCTCATTTCCATACCCTCCTGATGGAAATGCAGTTGTGGAGAGGAAAAACTGTGACTAAAAGCAGTCTTTAACAGCGAGGCTAATACACACAGGTCGCAGTTGGGTTCATCACCGATATGGGGTCGAACGGGCACTTAATAACATGCTGAGAAAATCCCTGGGTAGTCAGACTCCCTATCAAATCCTGTTTGGGGTAAAGATGTGGGTCCCAGACGTCGACAATCCCAGCACAGTGGCGGCAGAAACACCATTTGACATCAATGAATGTTTTGCTGTTTTACAGGAACTGAACAACTTCCGGGTCAAACAAAGCAATGTGTAAAACGCACCACTAGTGGAGAAGTGAAGGAGACCTGGTGAGGCCTGGCTGGATACCGAAGGTGGGGGATCTGGTCTGGGAAAAAATTGTGGACAAGAAAGAGTTTGGGCTTGCGCCTTCACCTGGCACCTACCGGCGGGGGCATTGCTAGACACAGTATTTCGTTAGGAGCTATGCAATGAATATTTCGCGCAGAACGTTAGCTTTGTGAAATCTCCATCCATGTTGTTGGAGGCAATCAAGGTGGTGATGAGGGGTGCCTGCATCGCAAAACAATCCGGGGCCCTAAATGCCATCTGCGATACCCTAGCTAGGCTTGAGGGTGATATCCAAAATCTGAAGAACGAGTATTTCCACTCAAGTGAGTCTGACATCCTGGCCACTATCCGGGGAAAAATCGCAGAATTTCAACAAGAGGCCCTTCGTGAGACCAGAATTCTTCATCGTTATACTCAGGCTAGGCAATACAGAGAGGGCGACTGCCCAAATAAGACACTAACCACCCTGTTACGAGCTCCATAAGCCACTGATTACGTTACTGAACTGCTTAACTCAAGAGTCCAAACCTGTATATTCTATGACGGAAGTGCTAGAAGACATGACATCTTTTTACACCCAGCTATATTCCACTACTTCGTCCTCAGACCCGGCCAAGATGACCGATTATTTAGACACCATACAATTATATGGCTCGATCATGCAAATTGTGCCTATTTAGACACACCCATCACCACTGAGGAAATAGAACAAACTATCAGTATGCCTCATTATTAGCCCCATCTTCTTGCTATGTTTCAAGATTCCTTAAATACAGGTGTCTTACCACCTTCATTGAGAGAGGCTGTCATCATTACACTCCTTAAGCCAGGCAAACCTGCCAATCTTTGCGACTCAGACCAACCTCTTTCACTCATTAATGTTGATAAAATCTATGCCAAGATCCTCGCACATAGGTACACACAAAAAGCCAACAGCGGCGGACCACACTCGTTTGCACCTCAAATTAGTAAGTGAAATTTAGTGTTCTGTGCATACGCTCCCAGCACATGCCGCCGTTTAGTGCCACTGGAAACCAGAGAACTGTAAAGTCTTCAAAGGGAAGGTGCACCAGGAAAGAAGAGTCTTTTAAATTTCGCAAGATTTTAGTCCATCATCGTCCTTTATTCATCCAAAAAAAGATTTTTTGCACAAAAATAAAAGCGTTCCTGTTTTAAAAATCAGCCACGCATTTCGTTCCTGAATGCCTAGGAACTTCATCAGGGCTGAAACAATTACATAACAGACAATAAACATCACCACGTATAAAAACATATATAATAACATTACAAACTCAATTGTTTAAAAGACTAACAAGACTGTTTGATCTCTGGGTACCTTTTAAGAATCCCATCCAAATTCACATATAATTGGCACATAACACACCACACACAAATAACATTGAAGTTCGTTAACCAAAACGCAGCCCAAAAGTTGCATACAATTACAGTACTAATAAATCCCATAGTGTAACCCAATTAGATTATAAAGATTCTAAACAAAGTACTCCAACACATATAAATATATTCAGAATATATACAACATCCTAATTCACCATGTAATGGGGTATAGTTCATGGCTAAATTCAAATATAAAAAGTGAGCGGGTGAGAGATGAAGTGTATTTGCATTTAAAAAGACAATTTCAACTATAATGAGTTATCTTAGATGAAGAGAATAGGGGAAGTTCAATGCACTATTATAGGGTAATAACCACTAGTAGTCATACGTATGTTTAAGTTACTATACAATTCTCACCTCATCATATAGTGTAGCGTATTCACCTTATTAATATATAGTAGTCGTCATGTCATAAGGTATTATTCATCTTGTCCATAGGGAGTATACGGAGCCCAAATCATGCTCCTGCTCAGGACCTATACAGAAATGAGACCTAGGGTTCAGCCATGTGAAACGAACAACCCGTATTGCGAGTATGAAAGAGAAAAAGAGCCCGCAAAAGGACCATCCATAGGAAGGCCCTACCCGACCTCCTGACTATTCATAAGTAATATATGCACTAGAAAACATGTAGAGTCGGTTAAAAATGTCCACAGGGCAAACGCCCATAGTCCCACGCTCTCCTCTATGCCTATTTGATTAATACGAAAATGTCCGAATACTGAATAACCATATTGAAAAACAACACCATCTCAAACCATCACTATCATCTATTTATCGATAGTGAGGCGTCATGTAGGCACGAAGTTGCATTCCCCCTGAAAATCATAATAAAGGCTCACCCTACCTACCTTATACGTGACAAAGAAGGTAGTGACAGTTTATTCATAGCGTCCGATCCCATATTAAAGTTAAACAGTCCCGAAATATCTCTTAGGTACAATAGTAACCATACCCCCAAAAACGGCCGAAAGTCTCCCCTGCTCGCCGTATATCACAGTTGTACACTCCACATAATATCATTAACTGCTTCGATGCTCATGACGAGACCAGCTCGTCATGAGCACAGCTCCACTGTGACTCATGACAAGCTGGTCTCGTCACGAGCACCGGGGCGCCGCGCTCACACCCCCGCCCCCCGCACCCGTGGGGGAATTACCCCCGCAGGGAAGGGGTTAAACATAAACCCAAAGTGTACCCCGAGGCCTGTAAAAAAACAGAAGTGTCCTGCGGTCTGTGTTTGTAAAAATGCCCCATATTTTCCTCGTTTATAAATAACATCAGAGCGTGGGGTCAAAGGCCTACGTAATCCTGAGCAATTGAACAGGTCACGTAGTGAATGAAGCAACCAAGGTCGCCATATTGAAGCGGCAATGATGCTCCAAATCGGGGAAAAAAACGTATATAATAGAGCCCATCAACATCTAACTCGTCCGGATGATAGTGTATACGAATATCAGAAATAATAAACTGAAACTTATACGTTGAAACGTATTACCAGAAGTTAAACTGGCACGACTCTATATGACCGTACGAAACGAAGGGTCACGTAATAGTAAATGCCAGCCAGATCTAAATATTCCCAAGGTAAAAAAAGGGCGTGACGGTTCCCTAATCAAACGGAGTGCTGTAAACTATCTAGATACCGCATCCAGTAGGTGAATAGGGTCAAAATATTCTGTATACATCAAGCGATCTAATAGGGCATGTAACACCGGGAGCTAGTGCCAATCACGTGATATGGTGATGGCAGTAATAATGCACATTGTAAAAATGGAAAAAAAATAAAAATGGGGGAAAACATAAAACTAGAAGGACTAAATTATGTCTCAGCCTCTATTGTATCAGGAAATGGGGAAATAGCAACCATGTATACCAAATAAGAAAAGAGCAGACTCACTTAACATGAAAGGATTCAAGGTTATCCCCTAAACAAAGTAATATCATATGGGGAAATAATATAAGTCTTGAATGAGGAAAGGACAACCAGAGTTGGTTGTTCAGTTATGACGCAACCTAAGCAGTGATACCAATCATCACTATATTAGGTGATTAAATCATTGCAAAATTGTAAACTATTCTTAACAGTTAAAAACAGAATGAACATTCAACATTAAGAAACCTATTATCCATATGTGTCGAAACTAAGACGTATAGTGTGGACAAGAGGTAACGAAAGTAAATTCCTGGAATTCACCTTGAGTAATATGTAAGAGGGTCATATCGTAAAATATAAGATCACATGAAATAGACTCCTACGTATGGTTTCCACCATGGAATTCTATATGTTGGATGTTAGTAAAGGATCAGCACGGGGCTTGTCACAAACAAAATCTCACAAAATATCATCTGCCAAAGGAGGAACCCCAGTAAAAAATTGCAGATTGAAAGTTACTGATCCCAGTATCCTGTCCGACAGCATATCATACATATCATTGTCCCAAGAAGTAATGGAGCTCATTGTCAGTATTGTGGCCCTTAGTGATAGTCCTCAAATGACAAATCCACCTTGCCTCCATTTGCCTGAGTGCCAATTCCCGGTTTCCCCCCTTTTACCAACAGTGGCATGATCAATCCCATGGAACCAAAAGTCAGATTCATCCGGATGTACATTTCCATAGTGTTCAGTCATAGGATATCTAACATCTCTGTTGATAAGTGCCCTACGGTGTTCTTGAATGCAGAGTTTGAGACACTGTATTGTACTACCAACATAGATCAGTCCACATTTGCAACCCAGTACATATACAACATGCATAGTATTACAATTGATAAAGTGTTTTATTTCAAATTGTCGCGTAGTATTGTACATAAATGTTTTGGTCTTATTTCTACCGTAGGGACAGATGTTGCACATATTACAAGTGAAAAAGCCCTCCGGTTTAGGCGGTAGCCATGTTTCTTTCCTCTGGGGTGCTACAACATAGCTAGGGCAAAGTGTGTTTCTCAAGGATACCCCTCTTCTGTAGGTAATTGCCGGATTCTTGGTAAGGAAGTTCCTAAGTCCAGGCACGTCGGCAAGCAAATGCCAGGTTTTTTTTTTAGAACATTGAAGATCTTATTACTGTGGGTAGTGTATTGGGTCTCAAATCTGAGTTTGCCGCTCTGGGACAGATCAGATGTCATTTTAGGTTGCCTGTCCATTAAGGTGGTGTCCCTGTCTGTTTGTTGTATTCTGGAGTGAGCTTTATCTAGCGTTTTTATTCCATATCCCCTTTTTAGAAATCTTCTTTTGGTATCAAGAATGCTGGCCTGATACGCCTCATCTTCGCTGCAATTCCTTCAAATGCGAATCATTTCACCATAAGGGATGTTATCAATTACAGCTCGTGAGTGCGCACTAAAGGCATGTAACACCCCATTACAAGCAGTTTATTTTCTTTATAGGGTACTCTGGACCACCCCATTCTTTACATAGAAATGCAAGTCCAGGAAATGTATCCCTTCTTTATGATGTGTCATTGTCAACTTGATGTTATGCGGATTGTCGTTAAGGAAGGCAAAGTATTGTTGTAATGCATCAACCGGACCTGACCCGAGGCAATAGATGTCGTCTGTGTACCTCCCCCAGAAGATGATATATTCTGTCCAGAGGGAGGCACGTCTGCTCCAGGCATGCTCCCTCTCATACCAGCCCATGAAGAGACAGGCATAAGAGGGAGCAAACCGGGAACCCATAGCGGTCCCCTGTAACTGTTGGAACCACTGGTCATTATGGAGAAAAAAATTGTTCGTCAGAATGACGTCCATCATCTGCATCAGCATCTCATTATATTCATAACGATCAGCCCCCTCCCTATCCAGAAAAGACTGGACTGCCATGAGTCCAAATTTCTTGTGGACACAGGTGTACAGACTTTCCACATCGAATGTCACAAAGCAGAGTTCTTCAGACCAATTGTAATCCTTGAATTTGACTAGTATGTCTTTACTGTCCCTAACATAGGATGGTAGATTTTGGACATGTTTTTGAAGCATAAGGTCCACAAATTCAGACATTCTTTCAGTGGGTGAACCTACCCCTGAAATAATGGGGAGGCCTGGAGGAAACTGCCCCCCCCTTGTGAATTTTCGGCAGAATGTATATACCAGGGAATTTCGGATATCCCACCCATAGGTAGCGAAATTAGTCCTCCGTCAGAAGACACGTATCTTTCCATTCACTCAATTTGAAGTTAATCATGGTTGTTAACTCCTTAATGGGGTTTCCCTCAATCCTTTTGTAACAAGATCTATTGTTCAATTGTCGTTCAATCTCATTTGTGTAGTCTGAACGGTTCATGACCACAACGTTTACACCCTTATCCGCCTCTCTGATAATATCCTCATCCATGCGCAGTCTATTCAGTGCCTGTCTTTCTTTAGCAGGAATGTTATGTTTCACTTGAGATGTAAATTTAGTGGGAAGTTCCAATTTATACAGTTCTTCCGTGACTTTTTCATAAAAAAGATCAATATTGCGATGATATGCCGTAGTGGGAACAAATTTGGACCTAGGTTTTAAGCCACTATCAGTGTTAAGGCTTTGGGTGATGTTAAGGTCCTCTAAAAGCAAAGGCATATCAGTGACCTCCCCATCTTCAATAGACAACAGGCACTGAATATTACGCATATCAGCAATAGTGTGAGTCGTAAAGTTGTGTCCCGCAACAGACAAAGCAGGTCGTCTAGTTTGTTCTGCAAAAAAATCCTTTAATTTAAGGGACCTCACAAATTTATATAAATCTATATGCACATCAGTAAGGTCCCCACTTTGTGTAGGGCGGAAATTCAAACCCATACTCAACACTTTGATTTCATCTCTATCCAAGTTCTTGTCAGACAGGTTTACAATCTTGAGATCACTACTCTCATTCTCCACCGCATTAGGATCCCCCATACATTCCATATCATTAGGAGAATCTCCTATGATCTTTTCGATCGAGTCACCACACTCAGTTTGTCCACTGTGCCCCCTTTTGGACCTCCCTTTGGACCTTCTCCCTCCCCTCCTGATTTTGACACATCTTTTTTCTGTTGTAGTCTGTTGCTGATGCGTAATTTTGCTAATTCCCTTTGAAAAGAGGAGGCACCCTCTCCTAAAGGGTTGTCCTGCTGTATACTACTTGAGGCTACGCTACTTTGCGAGGAGACAGAAACGCTACTTATAGACCGTGTGTCATCACTTTCATCCCTGTTTCTTTTCTTATCCTCAACACCCTGGACATTATCATACTTTTTTGCAAAAGTGTAAATGCATCCCTCTCTGTAATATCTGTCATCTCGTTTGATTTTCCTTAATTTCTTTTCTTTGAGATATTGTTGGTGGTTTTCCATCACCTTTTTAAGAATAGCATCATTTTTTTCAATCAGATCCTTAGACTCAATCTCATTTATCTCTTTTTCAGGAGCCTCAATCTCGGCTTGCAATTTCTCCCCTTTCTCCTTAGCATGTCTCACAAGGATCTGCATCATTACCTGGGAAGCCCCTTCCAGGTTGGTCTCCCACTCTCTCAACAACTCCTCCTTTAAATCCTCAAATGTGGGGAAGATTAGTATTCGTAATCCCCTCAGTATTTTTCTATTGTCCATATATTGTTGGAGGGTCACCCCATCCCACCAGCAGGCCAATTCCTGCTTTCTTAAACGTTCCAATCTCAGGAATAATGTTCTTAAACCCACATTGTTGGGTGCACCCTGTGCCGTGGGCTGCTTAGAGACACTTGTTCACTACCTTCTTTGCCACGTATAAGGGAGGTAGGGTGATCCTTTATTATGATTTTCAGGGGGAATGCAACTTTGTGCCTACATGACGCCTCACTATCGATAAATAGATGATAGCGATGGTTTGAGATGGTGTTGTTTTTCAATACGGTTATTCAGTTTTCGGACATTTTGGTATTAATCAAATAGGCATAGAGGAGAGCGCAGGACTATGGGCGTTTGCCTTGTGGACATTTTTAATCGACTCAACATGTTTTCTAGTGCATATATTACTTATGAATAGTCAGGAGGTAGGGTAGGACCTTCCTATTGATGGTCCTTTTGCGGGCTGTTTTTCTCCTTCATACTCGCAATACGGGTTGTTTGTTTCACATGCCTGAACTTTAGGTCTCATTTCTGTATAGGTCCTGAGCAGGAGCATGACTTGGGCTCCATATACTCTCTATGGACAAGATGAATAATACCTCCTGACATGCCGACTACTATATATTAATAAGGTGAATACGCTACACTATATGATGAGGTGAGAATTGTATATTAACCTAAACATACGTATGACTAATAGTGGCTATTACCCTATAATAGTGCATTGAACTTCCCCCTATTCTCTTCATCTAAGATATTTCATTAGAGTTGAAATTGTCTTTTTAAATGTAAATACACTTCATCTCTCACTTGCTCACTTTTTACATTTGAATTTAGCCATGAACTATACACCATTACATGGTGAATTAGGATGTTGTATAAATTCTGAATATATGTATATGTGTTGAAGTACTTTGTTTAGAATCTTTATAATCTAATTGGATTACAATATGGGCTTTATAGTACTGTAATTATATGCAACTTTTGGGCTGCGTTTTGGTGAACGAACTTCAATGTTATTTGTGTGTGGTGTGTTATGTGCCAATTACATGTGATTTAGGATGGGATCCTTAAAAGGTACCCAGAGGTCAAACAGTCTTGTTATTCTTTTTTTCATGTGAGTTTGTAATGTTATTATATATGTTTTTATACGTGGTGATGTTTATTATCTTTTATGTAATTGTTTCAGCCCTGATAAAGTTCCTAGGCATCCACAAACTAAACGCGTTGGCTGATTTTTTTTTTTTAAATGGAAAGCTTTTTTCTTGTGCAAAAATTTTCTTTTGGATGAATAAAGGAAGATGATGGACTAAAATCTTGCGAAATTTGAAAGACTCTTCTTTTCCTGGTGTACCTTCCCTTTGAAGACTTTACAATACTCGCAAATAGGCTGCAACCCCTTCTACCTATAACAGTGCGACCTGATCAATCTGGCTGTATACCCAGTCGCTTGACTTCCCACAATCTACGCACAATTTTTGCAATGATGCATCATCTTGACCCCTAAAACCCGGCAGTAGCTGCTCTGCTCGACGCCACTAATGCATTTGATTCTCTTGAATGGACATACCTTTTTCCCCTTTTGGCCAGGCTTGGGCTTAGCGCTGGCTTTATCAAGCAAATGCATCTTCTCTACACTCTTCCTACGAGTGTGCTTGAATGGCTTAATTTCTGATCCTTTCCCAATTACTCGTGGCACACGTCAGGGATGCCTGCTATCCCCGCTCTTGTTTGCCATTGCGATGGAGCTGCTAGCGGCCAGACTTCAGCAACACCACTACAACAGGGGGATTGGTTTTACGAGAGGGTTGGTAGTTTCGATGTACGCAGACATTACTCTATACGCCTGCAAATCAGAGGAGATTATGGCTCCTCTGACGAGGGAAGGGATCCACTTTGGTGGATATTCTGGCATACAAATTAACTGGGCCAAATCCATACTATTTCCTCTTACAGATAACACACAACGATTTACTTCGGAGTACCCTCTACAGTGGGCAGACAGCCCAGTTCGATATCTGGGCATATGGCTCAGCCGTGACACGGACGAGCTGTGGTGTGCGAACTATGGCCAAGCTATGACTTGGCTGGAGGAAAGGATAAATATACGGTCTAGGCTACTCTTCTCTAGGGACCGACAAATTGCGATAGCTAAAATGATTATACTTCCCAAACTCCTTTATCTGTTTGTCAATATCCCGCTACCGCTCACAGCCAACTTCTGCAGGTTCTTAAAGTCTAATATGATTACTTTATCATGGGTGGGTAAACAGCCAAGAATCTCATGGGAAGTCCTCACTCTCCCACTAGCACAGGGTGGAATGGGAGCACCCGACTAAACACTATACGCTTACTGTGCCCAGGCCCAATATTTACATTTCTGGCTTTACAAGACTCCTTTCCAACCTCACGCGGCCATAGAGACGGTGGCATTGCCTCATACCCTCTGACAACAGTGCTATATTGTCCTTATAGAAAATCCCAGGAAGGAGATAAATACCGTTGAATGTGCCCGCTGGGCATGGGAGGGCTTGAGAAGGAGAGCAAAACTGAACTATCTTTACGCCCTCTCCATCCCACCAGCCAATAACCCCCTGCTACCTCCACTTTTAGAGAAGAGCCATTGCACGAGCACGCAAACATAAGATCATACTGTTCTCTGATCTGTATCCAGATGGACAGTGTAGGAAGCTGGCTCTGTATATACTATACCAAAGTAAGGTATAGTGTGCACAGAGTCCAGTGGATCCCCAGAGGCTTTACAGAGGCTAGGGTAGATAATACTAATTCTCTCTTTTGTGGTAGTGTGGGCGAGCAGTTAGGCATATCAGAGGGCAGTGCTAAGCATTTGTTGTACACACACAGGCAAGAAATGATTACACACACTCAATGACTAAATCCGAGACTAATAGTTTGTAAAAAATTACTTTTAGTATATCTATTTTATAGATCCAAAGATTATCTGTTGCAGTAAAATTAATTTTTTGTTATCACTGTTTTTCAATGTAAAAAGTGGACACAGTACATTTTTCAATCAGTACAATGCTATCCTATGGGAGGAAACACAATCAGCAATGTGCAGGTAAGTCAACGATTTACGGCATTGAGCTGTTGGATGAAGAATCAGTACTTGGCAAGGTTCAGGTAAGTACTGCTTCACTAGTGGCACTGGGGCAGCCGGTGCAGAGGTCAAACTCGGGGTCTGGTGCCAATGTTATCCAATGGAGAAAGGGGGCAATCGAAGTGGTACTACTTGCAGATGAGTAGCACGGATGTGGAACCCAGTCTCCTGGGGTTAAGGTAAGCACAGGGCAGGCACAAGGCAGCACCAAATTTACATCTCCAGCCGCACAGGGACGGCCGGGTGCAGAGTGCCAACAAAGCATTGGGTGCCCAATGCAAACATAAGGGGAATCTAGGACTAGGAGGAAAGCTGCAGGCTCAGGCCTGGAGCCTGATCGATGGAAACCTACAACTACACAGGTAAGTTGGAAAGTGCTGGAGCATCGGGACTCCATCAGTAGATCTCCCCAAGGCCCAGGGGCTCCAGGTGCAGGGGTGTCCTTTGGCATCAGACGTCAGCTTACCAATGCGGTCGCGGTTGGGAAGTCGTTGTGCAGAGGCTGCAGGTGTCGACGTGGAGTCCATCAGGGGTCAACCCACAAGCAACTCTTGCTCAGGATCACTGGGGAGCCTTTTCTGGACCAGTGGGCCTCTTGGACTCGGGCCATGGGCGTCGGGTGCAGAGGTGGTCGACTTTGAAGTTCCACAGACACAGCTTTAAAACTTGGTTTTCTTCTGGACAGGTCCGCTGTCCACAAGAGATCAGGAAACGTTTTAGAAGGCAGGCAGTCCTCCCAGGTTTCTGAAAGTCGCTGGGCTGCGAGACGAGTCGCTCTTCTGTAGCAGGGTCTTTGAGGGCTGCCGATAGGGCTGGGGCCAAGTTAGTTGGTGTTTTCAGTCTTCACTGCTGCACGACTCTTCTTTGTCCTCTTCTTCGTTGGTCATCAGTAATCTGAGAATTAAGGTTCAGGGGTACCCCTCAATACTCAATTTAGAGGTGTTACAGGGGTTAGAAGTAGAAGCCAATGGGCTACTTACCTTTAGGGCCACTACACCCTTTGTATGTCCACTCCCTCTGGGCAGGGGGCATATCCCTAACCCTATTGGCTAGAATCCTCCAAAACAATATGAAGGATTCTCAAAGCAGGGGATCACTTCAGCTCAGGGCACCTTAAGGGTGGTCCAGGCTGAGGGGAGACACATCTCTCTTGCTTACTAATTTTCCCGCCGACCTTGCCGCCAAAAGTGGGGCTTGGTCAGGGGGGCGGGCTTCTCCACTGGCTGGAGAGGCCCTGGTCAGCATAACAAAGGGTAGGAAGCCTTTGAGGCTCACCGCTGTTCTATGCTGTTCCTGCTTGGGGGTGGGTCTGAAGCACCTAAATACCCAGAGCAGGCTTTGTTTCTGACCCACGAGAGCAAACGGCTCCCACCTCAGGGCGTCAGAAACATGTCTAGAGATGGCAGGCTGGTGCAGACCAGTCAGGCACCTACTAGTGGTTTGGTAGGTTTGCAGGGGACACCTCTGAGGTGCCCTCTGAGTGCATTTGTAAATTAATCTAACACTGGCATCAGTGTGGGCTCATTAATCTGAGATGTTTGGTACCAAACCTCTTGGAATTCGGTGAATCCATCATGGAGCTGTGGAACTCGTGTTGACAAGCTCCCAGCCATGTACTCAGTATGGCTTCACTGTGCACTTATAACGTCTAAGAATGAACTTAGACACTATATGGCCATATCTGCTCATGCAGTTATGCCCTCATCTGAGGTATAGTGCACCCTGCCTTAGGTCTGTAAGGCCTGCTGTAGGGTTGACTTACCTATGCCTCTTCAAGTGCTGGTAGGCCTGGCACACAGGGATGTGTGCCAGGTTGACTCTTCACTTTTATCTGCACCAAAACACGCAGGCTGCAGTGGCAGTGTGCATGTGTTTGGTGAGGGGTCTTTTAGGGTGCCACAATACATGCTGCAGACCTTAGAAACCCTCTCTGGTCACAATGCCCTTGGTACTATTGGTACCTTTTATAAGGGATTTACATGTGTGCCAGAGGTGTGCCAATTGTGGAAACAAAGGTACAGTTTTAGGAAAGAACACAGATACTGGGAACCAGGTTAGCAGGAACCCAGTGTACATACAGTCAAAGCTGCATCAGAGTCAGGCAAAAAGTGGGGGGTAACCATGCCAAAAGGAGCATTTTCCTACAGACAGTTCTTCACATCATTGCAGACTGCAATATCTCCACCCATCACACTCCTTGACACCTTGCTGTACTATCAGCTATATGTGTCATGTCGCACACTGCATGACACGTTTCCTACTCCACCCCCGGCCCTACTAGCGCTGAAACATATCCTCACTTTCCCCATCCCACGTAAATTAATCAAGCGCCTCTATAATACTATGCAAAGCCCATCACCGATCAGTACCCCGAAGGCCCAGGTGCTGTGGAGGGCTGATACTGACCCAGCCATTATGGACGCACAGTGGTCCTTTTGCTGCGGACAGTTGAAACTTCTCTCCCTGAACTATAGATTAAGTTAAATTCATTTTAAATTCTTAAATCGTATTTACCATACCCCCCTAGAATAACTATTCTAGATGGGATTGGTCTCAGACCCATGCTGTCTGCAATGTAAAGCTCCACAGGCTTCTTTTCTCCACCTGGGTTGGCAGTGCCCCGATGTAGCTGCTTTCTAGGGGGAGATGTTTGCTCATATATTCATGATCACTGGTGTTGAGGTCCTATACACTCCTCTGGTGGGACTATTGGGCTTCGTTAAAAATATCCCCAACACA
Source organism: Calotriton arnoldi (assembly GCA_963921515.1). Taxonomy (NCBI): domain Eukaryota; kingdom Metazoa; phylum Chordata; class Amphibia; order Caudata; family Salamandridae; genus Calotriton; species Calotriton arnoldi. The sequence goes on from CAWUFW010001510.1 coordinate 308,719, forward strand.
AGCCATCATCTAATTGACATACTACACCTGCTGGTCAAGCACAGAGTGGCTATACATTAGGGCAGAAGGCCCGCTCCCACCATTAAATCCTGGATTCACAATATCACATACTGCCAAGAGCAACTGTCGAACTACTGGGAGTGAATGCCACTCCGATCTTGCCCCAGGAACATCTGGGAGCCATTCACTTCCTGGCTTTGACAAAGGGACTCTGACTCACCTGCATTTATCTCTATGCCTTGAACACTCTGGAATATTGTGGTCTTGCCTATTCCTCTCTTTGTTCACAGAAGAGTTGCATAATATATTATCAGTTTTAATTGCCCTACCATTTAGGAATCACTCAAGGTGATACACGATTTTTACTGTTGGTGCTGCGTATTCTGTGTTTGGTACACTTCAATATGTTACACTGTATGCAATCTGTAAAGAATGTTGCTCTACATTGAATTGTGGATCTGTGGACACTTTTTCTCTTATACCTTCCCCGGCACCTTTCCCCTCCCTTCTTCTCCTTCCTCGTGTCCAATCCTCCTACTTCCCTTGTTAAGCAAGATTAAGGAAGATTGTTAAGGAAGCAAGATGGCCGCTCGGTGAGGAGCTCCGGCCGGGGGCTCCCGGCCAGACACAGCCTTTTTTGGCTAAAATCCTCGGATTCCCACCTCCCCCGGGGATAAACAGTCCTCAATCTGTGGTCCTTGATGCTCCTCAATGCTCCATTCCAGCGCTTGTGAGCCTGAGATACTCGTCGGAGTTGGCGCCTGAGGCTTTCTCCCGCGGAGTTCCAGAGCCAGCATGGCCACTGTCCGGTGGAGCCGCGCTGTTCAGCTATAGGGGAGTCTGGCCCAGGTATCTCGCCACGGTCGACACCTACCCAGCCGGGCATCGGGCATTGCTCCCCTCCTAACTCCGCTGCTCGTCTTTGTCTTCCCCCGCCTTTTCCTCTTCATTCCCTGGTTTGCAGCGCTGGACAGACCCCTTCGCTTCATAGCCGATGCCTCGCTGGTCTCCCCGGAGGGCTGCTGAAGGGCCGGGCGGAGACTCCCCATCCTGTCTTTGGGTCCGATTGCCGCTTGCCTTCCCTACAGCCAGCCCGCCTGCTTTGCCCCTTCGTAGGACATCTAGACCAATTTGGGGACATGGCGGAGGTGAGAGTGTGCCGGCGCCGCTCTCCGTGGCTGCTCTGAGCCCTTCGTTCCTAAACCGTATTGGAGAGGCGCCCCCTCTGATTCTTCTGGCTTCGCTGCTGCTTCGCCTCCTCGCTAGACATCGGGCCGATTTGAGTCATAGCGGTGGTTTGAAGTCTACACCGCTCTCCGTGGCTATTCTTGAGCCCTTCTTTCTGCTACCGTGCCGGAGAGACGCCCCGTCCTGCTTCCTTGGACTTTGTTTCTAGACTTTGCTGCCTCCCGTTCTGCGGACAGCTTCCTTGGCGCCCGTGGTCTTTCTTCCCTGACCCTTGGTCTCCGGATTGGACACCGCTGCCCCGAGCCTTTGCTCATGGACGGTGTGGCTGTGACTTTTGGGGCCGACTGCCTTCCTCCCTCCTGACTCGCTGGCTCGTTTCCCCCTCTGGTAGCCCTCTGATGGATTTGCTCCTGTTGTTTTGGGGAAATTTTATTTCTCCCTTTGACTTTTGGACTTGGACCCTTGTGCTCCCCGCCATTTTATGACTTGCTTCTTTTACTCCCTTTTTCCTGATCCGCCATCTTAGCGATCTCTGAGCTCTTCCTCTGTCCCAGCCGGGCGACCTTTCTATGGTCTCCCCTGTGCCTCTGACCTACTCCTCGCTGTCGAACTCGTTACTATCTCTGTTTCCCTCTCTCGCTTTGTTACACTCTCACTTTCCTGTCCTTATCTGCCTTCCTCTCCCTCTCTTGTTTTGTCTCACTCTCACTTTCCTGTCCTTATCTGCCTTCCTTTCCCTTTCTCTCTAGCCCCCCTCTTCCTTCCCCTGCCCCTTAGATTGTTCTTGTCTCCTACTATCTACCGCTTTTACTGCTATCCCACTGCTTGTCGTTGCCTCACCAAGCGTCTCCGTTTTGCCATCCTCGAGTATTCTCATTTCCCTACCCCCTGTTTTTAATGTGTAATTTTTTGTGTAAATTATTGTACCGCTGTTGTTATCCTCATTGTGTAACCTATGTAAAATGTGTAACTTGCAACTCCCTGTTCCTTATGTAAAGCGCTCTGATACCTACGGGTCTAGCCAGCGCTATATAAAACTCAAGGTAAATAAATAAAATAAATAAGCTAACACTGCTGTTTTGTTGTCTTGCTTGCAATTATAAATGCCAATAAAACATTTTTTTTTAAAAGAAAGAGTTTTGGCCATCCTACCTGTATTGGCTTTTGAACATACCAGAACCTTACTTCTTCCGCCCCTTGCCAGTCCCAGAGACAAAAGATTCTCAACAGTAAGCCACGTGGGCTCCTGAGTAGTTACCTGTCTCCTCTCACTACTTTACAGAAAGTTCAGATGGAAGCTTTAATAACAAACAAATCATCCTCTCTCCAACAAGAGATAACAATAAACAACAATGAAGTATGTATTCTACCCGTTACAACAACAACTACTGTACAGTCAATTAGTACAAAAACACAGATTTTGATTTGAAACCTGAAAAAAGCATGGTCTACGTTAATGTACCTCAGATCAAGCCATCTCCTAGTTCTACACAAGCTGCTGAGCTGCCAAAAATAGATTAGAGAGCCTATTGCTACTCCATCGACTTTGATGACTTCTCATCGGATTCAACTGATCCACCACCGCCTCTTCCTTTCAGACTGAAAGTGCGTGTTTTCTATCTTTGGCTGAAAAGGACATGTTTTGTTTCGCCATGATTACATCTTTGGATTACAATTGTGTTACTTTTCCTAGTCCTTTGGATTGGTTTTGTGACAGTCTATTTTCTGCTTCTGAATTGACATTTCCTCCCAGAACGCTCTGCAGTACAACTGGTGAACTTGGTTCTTGAACCATATTCGTCATCACACTGAGAACGAAGAGCCCTTTCCCTGGTGAACATTACAGCTGCACCGGCTGTTCCAGTTCCCGATCGGATTTTTGGGATAGGGTATCGTATGATGTCTATGGCCCCACTGAACTTTTACAAATTCCATATCTGTTAACAATTTCTTTGAATGATGATATTACCCCAGAACTGTTTCTGACGATTGGGGCATTGATACAGTGCATGAACTGCTAGAAAATCTAGAGCACTCAACTGTGTTTTCTTCTGATGAATTGTATGATGGTACATATAATTATGCCAAGATGTTTTGTTTTCAACATCACAGGCACACATTTCTGCATAAAGCAAGTATTCCAAGTGCTGTTTACAATTACACTCAATGGGAACATTGCCCTACACGGGGTAGTTCAAAAATATCTACTTGGGGGGGTGGGGCGTGGCCAGCCAACACCCAAGATGGCCGCAATGGGCTTGAGCTCCGTTTCATGGCGGACTGAATCCCCCATTATCCGTTCATACATCCGTGTTAGCCCAGTATAACTAGAGGTCCTGTGCTCCTTAACTCGTGCTGGCGACTCGATCCGAGTTTAGTGAAGCTCCGACATCCCTGGATGGAGCCAGCACCGAGGGCGCTTCTGCGCAACGATTGCCCGGGAAGCCCGGTGACGACGGAGGAGAGCGGGGCCTCCCACGGCCTCCGCTCCCGGTGATGGGCTCCTCGGAGCGAGTCCGCGGCCACTCCCTGGCTGTCCCGCCCACCTGAGGCACGGTCGGAGCTGCCTGTTTCCTTCGGCAGCCGACGTGAAGATCCTGCGGTGACCCCGGACTGATCCTGACTCCGGCCACTGAGATTGTGCGGCCTGGGGGTCGGAGGTTAGATGACCAGAGGCAAGTGGGACATAGCGCCAAATCGGGCAGAACGAACGCATGGCTCAGGGGAGTGAGGTGTTCCCCTCCCCCCCTCATTTCTTCCTCTCTGCTTGCTGTGCCCCCCATTTATTATCCATAATAACCGGACTGCCTGGGGGCCAGTGCGGGACGAATTGCAGCTCTCCCTCCCCTGCCGCTCCTTTTCTAACGCGCACCGGCGCTGGAGCATGAGCAAGTGGTACCCGCGGAGATAGCGGGTCACTGCTCTGGCATTTCCACCTGCGTCACCCTTCTCAGTGGATCACTGCTATTCACTTTTCCTACACAACCTCGGAGACTGAAGGGCCTAATATGGTGTGCCACTTCGGACTGTGGCTTGCACAGGAGGGGCACACGAAGTTACCTGGGGCCGGAGTGACTACCAATTGTGTGGCGAGCCCTGGCTTCTAGAGTGGACCGCCATTTTTTTAAAACCATTTGGCGGCGTGACCGGCCGTCAACGCCCATGGGTGGTGGGCCGGGAGCAGCCTGCGCCGGATTTGCGCACTAGTGGCCCGACACCCTGAGCGCTATTAGGCCAGCTGTGAGGGGACGACGCTGCCGAGATGTCTACTGCCAGGGGGCCCAAGCAGACCCACCAGACGAAGCTCGATAAATTCGCGCAATCCAAGACGGATGGCTCGGAGGAGAGGGCTGTACCGCATGGCACTAAGCTGCAGTCGGAGGAGGGGGCCCTCACCCTGGCGGATGTAATGGAAGCCATCCATGGGGTTTGTGTGGCGCTAGAGCAGAAAATTGATACTGTGACGACTGAAGTAACCCTCATGCATGCCGACCTATGCAATCTGGGGGAGAGGGTCAAGGCGACCGCCGAATCAGTGGCGACGCTTCCAAAGTCCACGAAAACGCTGGAAACTACTGTCAAAAGGCTTCAGGCACAAACGTCGGACCTGGAAGCGAAACTTGAGGACTATGAAGGGCGCACCCGCAGAAATAATGTGCGCATTCTCGGGGTTCCCGAGAAAGCCGAGGGGCAAACTGCAGACCTCTTCGTCGAAGACTTAATCCAAAAACATCTAAAGTCCCAGTCCTTATCACAGTATTTCTCAGTTGAACGTGCTCACAGAGTGCCCGGCGGTCCGCCTAGGCCAGTCGCTCCCCCATGCCCCATCCCGGCGAGAATTTTTAACTACCGGGACAGAGACATTATCCTCCAAACTGCACGCACCGCCCCTCCACTCAAGTTTGAAAACTCGACGATCATGTTCTTTCCGGATTTCACGCAGAAGGTGCAAAAGATGCGCAGGTCCTTTCTGGAGGTGAAACGTGCACTCCGAGACAAGAACTTGAAGTACGCAATGCTTTTTCCAGCTAAGCTGCGTGTGTTGGCGGAGGGAAAATCCAGTTTTTTTCTTACCCCGGAGGAAGCCTGGGACTGGTTGGAGGGATGGAGAAATCCGACTGCTCAGAAAAACATTTATTTGCGGTGCCTTCAAGGTCACGAAGAGCGACAAGGAAGCTCCGAACGGGAGGAGGGTGTCTGACTTACTGTACCGGGTATGTTACACCGTCTGCTGGCTAGCCCTCCCTGAACTCTGAAACTCCAGTGACGGTGGTAATGTGCGAAGCCTGTTGGTTTGTCCCGGTAAGAGTGGGGTAACTATCTTATGCAGGACTATGGACACGTGGGTGCATCGTCAAATATGTCTAGTTAACAGGTTTTGGCTGAACGCCACTAAGTCATATTGTTCTGTTTTTTTTTTGTGCCATCAGGGGGGGTGGGACGCCTTAACTGCGTTTCCTCAGTTTATTAATAGTCACTGACCGACAGCTTGCTAAATGTTTTATTATGAGCTCCTATGGTTATGTATACAGGGGAACTGGATCTTCTGGTCGGGGTTATTTGGCTGTGTAGCGTTTCCCCTCATCAAGGTTATTAGTTACGGGTTTACAGGCACTCTGCAAAATTGGGGGGTGGGCAGTTGTAAGTCCACGTTGCAGGGAGGCAGGGAGGGGGTGGTTTTGGGGGTTTATTATGGGATGCTTATTTTGTGTATTTTAAGTTATGGTGCAGATTTGAATACAGCATTTTTCCTAGTACATTGCAGATTGACAACCAGTCAGAATGTAGATCAATGTACACAATGTTCGGAGTGTTTAATGTGTGGCCGCCAGATGGGGGTGAGAAGATATGTCCCTGTTTTTCCACCCTGGTTGGCTTGTTTTGCGGCCGAGCCCATTCACAACAAGCTAAATGAGTGATAAATGTAACTCGGCTCCACTTTTGGGCCGCTTTAAATTACTCTTGTGGAATGTAAACGCCCTGGGGAGCCGAATTAAACATGGGATAGTTTTGCAATATCTGAAGCGACAGGCCCCTGACGTGGTGCTTCTGCAGGAGACTCACATCCAGGGGTCCTCTTATTGTGCACTCAATAGATGGGGATATAAGCTAGTGGCTCATGCAAGGGGGTCTCGATTGGTGGGCATTCTCATGCGCACCTCCTTCCCTTTCCAGGTCCTCGCGGTCACTCATGAACCACTGGGTAGATTTGTCACGGTCTCGGGCCTGTGGGAGGGTAAATCTCTTAATATAACCTCACTGTATGTCCCTCCCAGACTGCACTCCACGACACTGGCTTCGCTCGGCTCCCACATATTGAAACTGCCTGAGGGTGACCTACTCCTGGGTGGGGATTGCAACGCAGCTCTTGATGGGGACCTGGATAGGCTGCCACCAAGACGGCGCGAAGCGACAGGGAAGATGCTGCTGGATTTCATCGGGGCAATGGGTCTGATTGATGCCTGGAGAGTGATTCACCCGGCGACTAGACAGTACACTTTCCTTTCTGGAGTTCACGGTAGTATGTCCCGAATCGACTATTTCTTCTGTAAAGCCGCTAAGCTCCCCAGGTTCGGAAAGGTCTCCTTTCTTCCCAGGGGCATTTCTGATCACTCCCCGTTGGTGGCGTTTTATGGCAGTGCCCCTTCCCCCACACGTCACGAAATGGTCCTCAACCCTTGGTACCTCAAGGTGCCAGTAATTAGAGAGAAGCTTACCGAAACGACCACCCAATACTTTCTTGAAAACGAGGGGTTGGTGGATTCTGACATCGTGTTGTGGCAGGCATACAAGACTGTGGTGAGAGGTAGTGGGGTGGCAGCAATAGCGGGACATAGGACAGAGAAGAGGAAGCACCTACAGACGATCGAGGGTGAGATTGCTCTTATCGAGCGAGATCTCATGGCGTCGGACACTCCAGACACCAAACACAATCTGCTCATGAAACAACAGGAGTACAGGGATACCGCTGAGGGCGCAGCGAGGGCCCAGTACCGGGCCACCCAGCATCGCATATATGACATTGGTGACAAGGCGAGTATATATTAGCCTGGCTAGACAAAAGGGACATTGCTAACAGATGGGTGGCTGAGATTGTGGGTCAGGACGGGACTAGATTACACAACAGAGCTGAGACCGCGGAGGCTTTGGCTGATCACTTCGAACAGGTCTATTCCTCCACGCAGGCTCACACCCACGAGGCAGCAAAAGAACTCCTGGACACCCTGAGACTTCCTGTTCTTGATTCTCAAGACATGGAGGAATTGGATTCCGTCTTGACCGCTGAGGAGGTGTCCAAGGCGATTGGCGCCTTACAGTCTGGAAAAGCTATGGGCCCCAGTGGCCTCCCTATTAAACTCTACAAAACAAACGCTACCACTATTGCCCCATACCTCATACGAATGTACGAGGAAAGTCTGCACAAGGGGATTCTGCCTGCAACACAGAGACTGGCCAACATAGGGGCCGATTCCGATTCGGGCCGGAAATCTCTCCGACCGAGCCGGACCCGGAGAGATATCCGACCGAATCGGACCCGTGCAGCCCGACCGAACGAGTACGATGCGCACGTATGCCATCGGACTCGAGTCGGTCGGACTCCCATTGAAGTCAATGGGAGCCTGTCGTACAACGCGTACGTGGGCTCCCATTGACTCAATGGGTGCGATGCGGACAAGGGCGCCCCCTACAGCGTGTACGCGGCGAAGCGATTCACGCCGTACACGCACAGGTAGGGGGGACCGATGGGTCCCCCCTGTGTGCGACTCGCGTGGCTATGCGTACAGGGGGGTCCGACACGGACCCCCAAAGTACGGCTCCGACAGCTCTTTCGAGCCGGAGTGCGCGGCTCGGTCGGACTGCTCGCGGCGCGCATCGTACTTACCCGGCCGGGGAACGTCTCCATTGCGCGGTGCGAGTCGTGTCCGTGCGAGTCGGTCGGTGCGGTTAGAGCCGGGATCGAGTCGGTCGGAGCGGTCGGGACGCCCGGACGAGTCGGTCGGCGATTTCGCATCGTACTCGCTCGTCCGGACGCGCGTACGGATCGGTCGGGAAATAGGGCTCCGAATCGGATCCGGTTAAGCCGAATCCGATTCAGAGCCCTACCGGCCGAAATCGGAATCGGCCCCATAGTCGTTATTCATAAAAAGGGTAACCCCCCCGAGCGCTGTGACTCGTACAGGCCAATCTCCCTCCTGGACCCGGAAGTTAAAATTCTAGCTAAAATCCTGGCACGCCGCCACGCGCCGCATCTCCACAAATTGGTCCATCCGGACCAATCCGGTTTTATGCCGGCCAGAAACACCGCTCTGAATCTTCGACGCCTCCACGGGGTTCTGGGCAGGGCAGCTACAATTTGAGAGGACGCAGTGATTATGTCTCTGGACGCCAAGATGGCGTTCGACATGATCGAATGGCCATTTCTACTTGCCGCTCTTGAAAGATATGGGTTCGGGAAGAGATTTTTATCCTGGGTGCGCCTTCTTTATTCGGAACCATTGGCCCGCATTACAGTCAACAGGGGTCGGTCGGGAACATTCATATGCAGAAGGGAACGAGGCAGGGATGTCCCCTTTCCCACTTGCTCTTTGCTTTGGCCCTAGAGCCCCTGGCAATTTGGATCAGGGGGGACCCGCTTATTAGGGGCCTCAATTGGTCAGCGGATTGGTTAGATAAAATCTCCCTTTACGCTGATGATATTCTGCTCTACTTGGCCAGACTCTACTTTTCCATTCACCGTGTCCTACATATATTTGCTCTTTTTCGAAAATACTCTGGTTACACCATTAACTGGGATAAGTCTCTTGTTTATGTTCTGAGCTGGGCCCGCCCAACCCTACCTAGGGATTGCGGGGCTAAAATAGTTACAGAGGGATTTCTATATTTGGGAATTTACACCACGACCAACCCCGAAATGCTTTATGACCGTAATGTGGCTCCCCCGCTATGCCGCTTTCAGGCGGACGTTCGACACTGGAGGACCCTGCCCCTAACCCTGCTGGGCAGAGCTGCTCTTTATAAAATGATGGCACTCCCCTGCTTTATTTATGCCCTGCAGAACACACCTTACTTGGTCCCGGCGCAATATTTCGTTGCAATTGAAGCAGAGGTACGCTCCTTGCTCTGGAATAATGGTGCCCCTAAAATAGCATTGACTAAACTCACGAAAAGCTGGTACGACGGAGGTATCACGCTACCCGCAATCAAAAGCTATTATTGGGCCTCCCAGCTGGCTGTTGTTAACCATTGGGTGCATCGTCCTGGGACGGACCCCGCCTATAAGATGGATAGACATAACATGCTCCCCGGCAATTATCCCAGGGCAATCTATGGTGGGAAGAACCAGACACCAAAATACACCCTGATATCTACCACGATTGCTATATGGCACGCCACGACAACCGCGTTGGGGTGGAAGGCTAGAATTACACAGGTCACTCCTTTGCTTGACACATACCAACTGGGATTGTTGTCAAAGCACCCCGGTTTCGACAAGTGGGACACAATCGGCCTCTCTAGGGTGGGCGATCTGTGGGCGAGGGGTGGGGTGGTCCCGTTTAGCGATCTCCAGAGAGATTACCAATTACAGAGTGGAGAAACCTTTCGATATCTCCAAGCCCGAAATGCGCTACAAAAGGCGATACCCAAGGGCACGGAACTGCCTGCTTCCTCACCCCTTGAGGCTAGACTTCTAGATGACTATCTACAGGAAAAAGCCATTTCCTTGACATATCGCAAAATACTTAACAATACACCGGACACACTAGGGAAAATTCGCACACGATGGGTAGAGGACGTCGGGGACATTGACGATGAAGAATGGCAGGAGGCGTTGGCTTCCCCCCGGGAGGTGGCGATCCGCTCCCGATTTAAACTCATTCAACTTAAACTCCTACACAGGGTTTACTACACCAGTTCAGCGCTTGTTAAAATGGGGGTCCTGAACTCCGCTACCTGCCCCAGGGGATGTGTCCAAATTGGTACGTACCTGCACCAATGGTGGGAATGCCCGATTCTGCAGACTGGGGAAGGGTCACGTCAGCACTGTCCGCGACCTGTCACAAAACCATTGAAGTTTCGCCCCGCTTGTGTCTCCTTAATATCTGGGTAGCAACTGATCTGTCTAGAGTCGAGAGAGTTTGTGTCTCCCTTGACTGTATGGTTGCGAAACGCAACATAGCTAGAACCTGGAAGGGCTTACTTACACCCAAGTTTTGTGATTGGGAGTCCGATATGGACTAGTGTATGCAGGCAGAAAGAGTGGTATATGAGAGTAGAGGGTGCCCACAAAAATGGACCAGAATTTGGGACGAATGAATGTGTCTAGGGGAATGATTTGCACGCCCTTTGATGATACCTCCACACAACTGGCAGACCTTGTGAGGGAATAATGTCTATGCTATTTTGAATTGTATGTGACACTACCTTGAAGTACTGATCTAATGTACCACCTTGTCAAATACTGTACCAATGCACCTCAAATGTTCGAACATCTGGAATTGCACTGCACTTTGTCTCCCTCTTGTTTTGACCTTCCCTGTTTTGATTTATTCAATAAAAAGATTTGATTAAAAAAAAAATATCTACTTGGAAATTTGCTTATTTTTCTGGTTCTGATACATCTGACCCTGCCTTATATTTTTATAGGCTTACACCATCAATTGCAAAGAAAAATATGCTAACTGACACCAAGCTGATATATTCTGCTTCTTTTCTTTCCAGCTGTCTGTACAGGGTTTCTGCTTTTGGAAGGACACTATAGATGTAAAGTCTATTTGGGGGAGAAAAGAGAGGCAGGTTCAGGGAACTGAGGCTTTGTTTAGAGCATGCCTGATACCACAACAAATGATTTTCCTGAACAAAACTGTGAAACAAACAACATATCCTGGACTCGCCAAGATGAAAAATTTGAAGACATCACGAATTCCCATATTTGCACATTTTGAAAACTGGCAACAGTTTACACACTAAAGTAAGGATACATTAGATGCCATGCTGCGTAATGGCACAAACAATTAATCCGATCCCAAATGGAAGGGATGGTTAGTTTGGCCACTAGACATGAACAGATGTCAGGCACACTTCCTCTGCAACACTGAGGGTTTTAAAACAAGTAAGCCTGGTATGCGATACGTGCAGTCTGAACACTAGGGGTGGTGACAACTTACAGTGTTGGGAAGTTGTGCATTGAATGGCTAAAAACCTCAACACTGTCTCAGGTGGAACAACACTTGTCCCTTTTGTCTGATGACCTGGAACTAAGGAACTTCTTGTGGTGGTTGACAATGGTATGACCACCTTATCCTCTAGGATGTACAATTTGGGAAACATAGTATCCTCAGCGATAGACATTGTTCAGCAAGACATGTCCGAGTTACAACATGATAAATCATAAAGGAGGCTAGTGTAGGACACTGCTCATTTATGAATGGTCGTTTTTGTGTATTAAGAAACCCTATTGTATGTTGCATTGTGTCACTCACCTTTCCTTGGTTCTTTCACATGGGACACCAAGCACAAACTGTTTTTCAATATAGACATTATTTTGTGCAAAACAGTCTTTGGACTCTTTGTTGTGTTCTGTATATAAGTTTCTCCTTCGACATCCTATGTTTACTTTACATTTGTCATTGTACATGTATATTATTTATTCTTAAGTTGTCCACGAGAGCCATTGTTTTTTTTTACTCACAGATAGCAGCATCAAAATTCACTAATATACCAATGATACACAGCTCTACTAGAAAATCTACTCTGCTTCAGACATCCAATGCCTCAAACATTGCTTGCACATCATCCAAACTTGTATGTGTAATGCCTACCTAAGCTCAACCCAACCAAGACAGAATTCCTGTTATTTGCCAAGAACAATAAACAAGATACAGTACAAACCTGGCTCAATGACATGAACTTTGATGGCTTTGAATCTTAACTTCTACCGAATGCTAGGTTGCTTGGATTTGGTTGCCTGGACACCAAGCTCTTCTTCAAGGAACACATTGGCAACAAAACAACTTCAGAAGTGCAGTTCATGCCCTTGTATTCTCACATCTGGATGGTGGTAATGTCCTAGTCCATGGCCTCCTAGACTCCACATTTCCATCCGTTAGGGACATCCCACATGCTGCAGAATGTCTCAACCAGGGCCTGAAGAAATATGATCACATCACCCCATCCATCCTGATGGAACTCCATTGGCTCCTCTTGCCATCCCGCACCATCTTCAAATCCAGCTGCATCACTTACAGTCCTATCACGACTAGCACCCCCACATATCTAGAAGACAAGCTCACCATCTCTGGTAAATCTCGGCACCCCACAGCCAGTACAACATCAGACTGCAGACTAAGAAGTGTTAAAAAGAAAAAACAAAAGAGCAGGACTTTTCCATCTATGCAGCCAGGATCTGGAACAACATCCCCATATCCATGACGACTGTCCCAACGCTGATCAAATTTAGGAAAGAGTTGAAAACTCACCTCTTTAAAGAACACTACATCAAAATGCATTAACCATCGACAACCCAGTTTCCTCTCCTCTTACTTGTTGAATTTATGTTTGTGTTTGACCACATACAGCGCTCTGCTGCCGTTGGCTAGGTGTGCGCTATATAAATATCATATACATACACATACATACATACGCGGATGGGCCTCTATCCACCTAGAAACATAGAAAGTATTACACATACATAGTTATAATTACAACCTTTAGGCATCCGTATAAAATCCATCTGTACATTGACAAAGGGCCCCATGGCTGAGATGGGCTGGTTGTGCAGTTTTGTATTGTCCATGTTACAGACCTGGCAAATGGCATAGGTGGTACAATATTGTTGTACAACTTATGAAAATTTGAAACAAATCAGTAAATGTTCACAGCAGCGATCATTCCCCTTTGTTCATGTCCGCCATTCCCTGATTTATGCAAACAAGGCAAGGGAGGATGGACTCTAGGCGCTACTAGACCACCGTCCTGGGACAGCCATAGATAGTCTACATGTAATTTGCACCCTGTTCTTCCCATTGTGCTTTCGTACTTTCTGGTCCCAAATTTTGTAATGTAGCAATGTCACTTAAGGTCATCATTGGGGGTTCACAATGGGGACGTTAGGACAGAATCTGTGTGGCTTGAGGGAATGAAAGGGGCACCTCTCGGGCTGCAATATCGGCCACAGCTTTTCCACATGTATCTTCTTCACAGGCACTTTGTTGGGCTGGACATTTAACAGCAACGATTTTAGTGGATAATTGAAGAGTATCCAACTGCCTTATAGGGGCCATACTTGATCTGCACACCACTTGAGGTAAGAAATACCTGTTGTTTCCACAATGGTCCATAGTCCTGCACTACCCAAATGCATAAAAATATTAACATCCTTCTTTTCTGCCAGGATGCACGCTCGGGTACGGACAACCAACTCACCTACCAAGGAGAAACTGACTTGGGCAAGTGGGCTCCCTCCTTGATCTCATGCAGAGAGAAGACAAGATCAGGTTTGTGTAAGAGATTTTCTTAAAGATCATGCCGGGCATGACAAAGTGGTCTGTAACTCTAAAAAAGAACTGTCAATCAGGGTAGATGAGGATGAAAAGAACACATAACACAGGTCTACAACTCTGAAATAGATTGCTGTAACAGTGATGCATAAAAAATAATGGTTGCAGGATTAGAGATAACTGAGAAATATGAAAGAACACCTGTCTTAATTGCTTGCAGATCTTGTATAAAGCAATACCATTCCTTTGTTGGCTTTTTAACCCTTTCACTGTTAGGATTTCTATGCATTGCAATGAATTTTATGATGCATTTATACATCTGAAGATCAGTGAAACGGCAACCAGGTATAAAAGGGGTATTGTATTGACTGATGGAAATACTATAATCCCATGAACTATTAGGGCTGGCAATACATGATGAATACTCTCATCTGCCTCCCACTGAAGAGGGTTTTGGGGTGTCCTAGTGCAAAAAGAACAATTGATGGACAGAATGCAGAACAATGTCATACATTCACCCCAGTACAGAGATCTGGGCCTAAATCCATCGTTTTTTTGCTCCCCATGCCACTCCAGTTTGAACCCAGCCATTCGGGCTGGACTGTTCCCATTGGGTGCAGGTTCAAGACTGATTTGCATTTGGCTCGGTTCAAACTGGAATGGCATGGGGAGCAAAAATTCGATGGATTTAGGCCCAGATCTATGTACTGGGGTGAATGTATGACATTGTTCTGCATTCTGTCCATCAATTGTTCTTTTTGCAGTTGTCCCCCCGAGTGGGACGGGTATGCCCAGACGTGGGTCCTGTGTTCTCCATGCCACTGGAGTCAAGCTATCCTGGCTGATGAGGGGTGAAACCCCGAAACCGGTCCTAGGATGCTTGTTTCCAGTCCAGGGAGGACCTGGCCTGGCAGTTCGGGCTGGACTGTTCCCACTGGGTGCAGGGTCAAGACTGATTTGCATATGGCTCGGTTCAAACTGGAATGGCATGGGGAGCAAAAAAGCGATGGATTTAGGCCCAGATCTATGTACTGGGGTGAATGTATGACATTGTTCTGCATTCTGTCCATCAATTGTTCTTTTTGCATTTGTCACCCCGAGTGGGACGGGTATGCCCAGACGTGGGTCCTGTGTTCTCCATGCCACTGGAGTCAAGCTATCCTGGCTGATGAGGGGTGAAACTCCGAAACCGGTCCTAGGATGCTTGTTTCCAGTCCAGGGAGGACCTGGCCTGGCAGTTCGGGCAGGACTGTTCCCATTGGTGCAGGGTCAAGACTGATTTGCATATGGCTGGGTTCAAATTGTAATGGCATAGGGAGCTAAAAAACGATGAATTTAGGCCCAGATCTCTGTAATGGGGTGAATGTATGACATTGTTCTGCATTCTGTCCATCAATTGTTCTTTTTGCATTTGTCACCCCGAGTGGGACGGGTATGCCCAGACGTGGGTCCTGTGTTCTCCATGCCACTGGAGTCAAGCTATCCTGGCTGATGAGGGGTGAAACTCCGAAACCGGTCCTAGGATGCTTGTTTCCAGTCCAGGGAGGACCTGGCCTGGCAGTTCGGGCAGGACTGTTCCCATTGGTGCAGGGTCAAGACTGATTTGCATATGGCTGGGTTCAAATTGTAATGGCATAGGGAGCTAAAAAACGATGAATTTAGGCCCAGATCTCTGTAATGGGGTAAATGTATGACATTGTTCTGCATTCTGTCCATCAATTGTTCTTTTTGCATTTGTCAACCCGAGTGGGACGGGCATGCCCAGACGTGGGTCCTGTGTTCTCCATGCCACTGGAGTCAAGCTATCCTGGCTGATGAGGGGTGAAACCCCGAAACCGGTCCTAGGATGCTTGTTTCCAGTCAAGGGAGGACCTAGCCTGGCAGTTCGAGCTGGAGTGTTCCCATTGGGTGCAGGGTCAAGACTGATTTGCATATGGCTGGGTTCAAACTGGAATGGCATGGGGAGCAGAAAATCGATGGATTTAGGCCCAGATCACTGTACTGGGGTGAATGTATTACATTGTTCTGCATTCTGTCCATCAATTGTTCTTTTTGCATTTGTCACCCCGAGTGGGACGGGTTTGCACAGACGTGGGTCCCGTGCTCTCCATGCCACTGGAGTCAAGCTATCCTGGCTGATGAGGGGTGAAACCCCGAAACCGGTCTTAGGATGCTTGTTTCCAGTCCAGGGAGGACCTGACCTGGCAGTTCAGGCTGGACTGTTCCCATTGGGTGCAGGGTCAAGACTGATTTGCATATGGCTGGGTTCAAACTGGAATGGCATGGGGAGCAAACAATCGATTGATTTAGGCCCAGATCTCTGTACTGGGGTGAATATATGACATTGTTCTGCATTCTGTCCATCAATTGTTCTTTTTGCATTTGGGGTGTCCTAGGCCAGGGCTTGGTAGGATTTACCTGGATGTGCACCGGTTGGGCAGACTGTATTTGTCCTAGTTCATGTGCATGAGTTGACCTAATGGAAGTGCGCACCAAAATGTCTTTCAGTGAGTTAGGGGTCTCTATAAGGGAAGCCTGATCAGTGACAAACATGCCTGACCAGTGACAAATATAAGAACGAAGATAACAAACTAATTTTTCGCAAAACGCCCAACTGCAATACAATGGATGGTACACCCCAGTTTACACAGGCAGTCACTTCCTAATACACTAATAGGAGAATATTGGCTAATTAGGAAAGCATGCTGGTCAGAAACTGGACCTAAAGTGAACATAGGATGTAGGGAAACTGTGTGGGGTAAAACATCATTTGTGATCCCAACCACATTAATAGATGCCTTGGTAAGGTGCAGGTCAAGGAAATAAAAGGCTTTTAAGGCTTAAGAGGTGTCACCCTTTTCTATCAAGTATTTTGTTAAATTTTACCTTACCATTTATTGTGCGGGACTCATATGCTCCATATTGCTCTTTTGGGACAAGTGGAGTCATAACAAAGTTACTTTCCCTCAGGCTATACTAGTATGGGGCCTGATTCAGTGGGGTTAGCGGAAACTGTTGATTTTAGGGAGAGGCAAATTGCAAAATGGGCCAGGTAAAACCCGTCCTGCACTTGACTTTCATGATGACTATTAGTCATGGAGGTACTGTCAGAGTGTTTGAGCTCAACACTCAACAATAGACCAACAGACACATTAATATTAATGTCCAGCACATTGCTTGCCTTTATAAAACAGTAAGTACTTTTAATCACAGTTCTACTAAATACTACTCACTTCAAGGAATATGCAAGTCAGTGATTCTTAGTGCACTCCCTTGTAGTCATTAAACCTGCCCCGCTCCCACTCTGCTGACAACCCCCTACCATTCCCTTTTGCTCTGGGTTCCCTATCTCACTGGTAATGAGAGTGACTTGTTTTGGGCTCAGGTGCAGGTAGTATATGCCCATACATCATTTATGCCCAGTCTTTTGCTACAGCTTACCCAACCATGGGTAGGGGGTATACTTCAAGTCCCTCAAATGCTCTTCTGTACCCGTGTGGCCCTCTCACATACATTGGCGGCATCCATGGAGAGCTTGCAACTCAGGTCATGTCTGGCAGTGCAGTGCATCTGCCTAGCCCTTCCCGCAGAGGTTGCTGCACCACACCTCCATCAGACTGCAACAATACAGTAGTGACATGGCTTCCTTCAAGCTAATATGGGCTGTGAGTCTGGCAGTTGGCAGTCTGGGTCGGTTGTGGTTCTGGGCAAACCAGACATAGGTGTAAACCCAGGCAGGCCCGTGGCAGTCAGGCAGATACAGCCCACACCCCCTCTGTCCAGGACTTCGGCACTCTGGCCGACGTGGAGCAAGGTGTCAATGTTCTTGACAGGAACAGGTGAGAGACTGGAGGGCCCATGGCCACTAGTCTCCATCCTTGCTTGCGCTCAAGCAGTTTGCTTCTTCCTGGATGCCCACACACACCACAGTCTCTCCTCCTGTAGGCAGACTCCTTTCCTTTCTTAGCAAGCAGACAGGCTTCTAGGCGCTTGAGGGCAGGTCCCAATCTTCTCCCACATAAAGTCCAGACTTCAGGTGATATCTCTCACCTTAGGGAGGCTAGCTGTCAGCCAGACATCAGGCATAGTTGTATAGCAGGCCTATGAGTACTCTCTGGAGCACTACCTACCTTGTTCATAAGGGGCATGGAACTGGAACAAAGTGCGGTGGTTTGGGTCCCATTTTTATACACAACTTCTAGAAAGAATACATATATCTATCATCTCAAAATGTAGAACAGGTTTAAGGTGATTCTCCTTTCAAGTGCCTTCTCCAGGCTGATTTCCAGACACAGCCTTTGTGTACAGTCTTGCTTCTCGTAGTAGATTGCTCTGGGGCTGTCTCCATCATGGAGCACACACAACAGAGGCACAACGAGGTGTGATGTTTCTTCATCTGGTTGTCATCAGCCAAACTGAAGGCGTAGCGAGGGAAAGACAGAAGAACAGACCTCACCTAGAGACTTCCTCACCTTACACAAATGTCTGCACTCCCATCGTCCCCCCCTACCGTCCAACAAATGGCAGTGCTCAGGTACATTAATCAGCAGCTATTTGTTAACTAAACGGCTCATGGAATTTCTAAACACAGTGCTGTCCTCACTTCAGTGCCTAGGGCTCTTCCTCCAGCTACAGAATACAAACAATACATTTCGACTGACTGGCAGTACAGACTTCACCCGCATCCTGTGCTAGGTCAGGTCATGGGAAAATAAAATGGTTTCCGCTGTCTTACATTACTCTGGCTCATACACACCATACATTTGCTACACTAAACACACATTCAGACATGTGCACTGGATGTCAGTGCAAGGACTGCGTTAGCAAAAGGTACACCCACAGCAGCAGACCTTTACACAGATCGGACAGTAGATCTCAGCCCTAGTGAGAAAGATAAAAAGATCTGGTCACACTATAGATTTCTCCTTCCCATGGTATGTTGCCACCACTGCTTTATGCACTATATCTATGACAGTGACAATAGTCCACTGTCAGTACTGAGGGTAAGCCTGGTGTGCCGCTCCAGGTCACAGGAAAGATCCAGGACCTCTCATCGTCAGGGACAGTCCTAGGACTATGCGCACACGCTTAGAATAGACACCGGAGCCAAAATAAAAAGTAAAGATACCAGTTATACATGCAGTTGGACACTCAGGGCAGGGAACACACCTGTATGCTATGCAGGGGACTTTGCTGTCCCAACTTCTCTTTGTAATAAGCATTATTTAAATGTTTCAAACCTTCCCAATGTGTCCTGGGAAACCTGCATTTGAAAAGTCTCTTACCTTTGTTTACAGTGGTGCCTCAGGCTTGGAGAATAGTAGTATTGTTGCAGCACTTTCAGATTCTGGTGTAGCCATCTAAATCACAGTACCACTCTGTGAAATAAATTCAGTAAACAGCAGATCTGTCAAGAAATACATTTATTTATGAGCAAATGCAAGCAGATGTCTGTCCACAGCGCCGAACAACGTGCAAACAAGTTGGCTGACAAGTCAGGGATTTTGCTGTGCATTTATATAGAAGTTTATGATGAGCTAGTTAGCCATCTGTACACAAAAATTACACGTAAAAAGTACAAGGCTGAAGAGGTGCCTTATAATACAAAAAAGCAGTCTCTGCATTTCTTGGAGGTCTAGCATTCGCTTATCAGTTAAACAAACATTGCCTGCCTTTCTTGATAAAATCACCACGCGACACAACTGGATCTTGTTCAGAATACATGTCTTTCTCTCTTCATCCATGCTCTTGTTCAAACATGCACATACACATTATTTAAGTAACAGGGCACACAATGTAGGTTCGGGTTTAGTATCTTTTTTTGGACTTCCACATTGCTAATCACTAGTCTGCAATCTGACCTCGTTTTTGCTATCTATTCACCCCACCAGTCAATCGTATAACCTAACATGCTCCCTTCTTTAACTCCCTGCTAACGATCCCATCTAATTCTCACTGATTCCCCCACAAACTGAGGTAAAACATGGAAGGTTTCTACTGAGAACACAGACTAAACCCACTAACCAAAAAACACTAAATAAACCACTAGCCTGGGGTTCAAGCCTGCATTTTCGACCATTTTAAAGCCATTTCCAGGCTTTTCTCACCTTTTAAACAGGTGCCGTTTTGATCCTGAGGGCAGCGCTTTCTGGAAACATCGTTTTGGTGTCATTTTGGACATTTTGGAAGGCTTTTGGTTGTGCTGTGCCTTCCACTCGGCTGTCCCTGTGGAGTCTGCTGGAGTTTCCTGTCAGGAGGGCGGTGACATATTCAGGAAAGGGCGAGGCTGTGGCCTTAACCACACCCACAGCTGGTTCTAGCTGCTGCACAGTCTCCTGCTCTGGTGATATCTTATTTAATGTTATTTTCTTTGCGATTGAAGTGTGTTAGAATTCATTATATATATTTGGCAAGGAAGTTATTAATATGGAAGGAAAAAATGTGCATATTACAACCAACAAACGTAAACAAACAATTTCTCCTCCGCCAGTAAAGTCAAAAATTGTGGATTCCAATGAGCCTTCGTTAGCTACTTTATAAGAAGAGTCACAAGCAGTGCGTTCTAATACCAACAACGTTGATGTAGAACTTAAAAATATTTGCAAAGACATGGCTAGCTTGTCAATGAAAGTCTCCGATAATATAATAAAAATTCAGGATAATAAGGCAACAATTGACAGCTTGTTGTTTCTCACTGCAAAAATTGAGCCTATGAATACTCTATTACTTGAATTGGAAAATCATAATAGACTGTATAATTTGCGTATTTTTAATTTACCAGAGGGTGTTGAAGGTAATGACTGTAAGCAATATTTGGAAACCTTGATACCTGCTCTTCTACATTTAAAATTTCCAGAAAAATTCGAAATTGACAAGGCACATAGAATTCCTTCTCATGGTAATCCAGGCAATGTCAAACCGCGTCAGGTGATTTTTAAAGTCTTGCGTAATCATCATCTGGTTTTAAACCGGAAAGCAGCTAGAGAGATCCCAACTCTCATGGTTAATGGGAATAACATTTTTATACATCAAGACTTCACCAAGGAAACTATTAAAACTCACAAACAATTCACTGATCTTAGACCTCGACTAAGAAGCTGTGGTTTTAAATATGGCCTTTTTGATCCATCTATTATGAGAATCTGGAAGGATGGTTTCTCAAAATCTTTTCAATGCCCTGATGATCATTTAGATAGCGCTACTGCCCGAGTCACTCTGGTATTTGCATGCTTGTGCTGCTATAATCGTATTGTTGAATTTGCTCATGCCTCAATATCCTACTGTTTTTAAGTTCTTTTAACCTCACCGGCCACCTGATCCCGGTCCGGTTTTATTTCCTGTTCGTCACAGAGTGCTGTGACCAATCACTGTGAGGGAGGTGGGGCTAAGGCGGACCTCGGCTATTTTATGCCGGCCGCAGTGCGGAGCGGGCGCATTTAGATAGCGCTACTGCCCGAGTCACTCTGGTATTTGCATGCTTGTGCTTGTGCTGCTATAATCGTATTGTTGAATTTGCTCATGCCTCAATATCCTACTGTTTTTAAGTTCTTTTAACCTCACCGGCCACCTGATCCCGGTCCGGTTTTATTTCCTGTTCGTCACAGAGTGCTGTGACCAATCACTGTGAGGGAGGTGGGGCTAAGGCGGACCTCGGCTATTTTATGCCGGCCGCAGCGCGGAGCGGGCGCATTTAGATAGCGCTACTGCCCGAGTCACTCTGGTATTTGCATGCTTGTGCTTGTGCTGCTATAATCGTATTGTTGAATTTGCTCATGCCTCAATATCCTACTGTTTTTAAGTTCTTTTAACCTCACCGGCCACCTGATCCTGGTCCGGTTTTATTTCCTGTTCGTCACAGAGTGCTGTGACCAATCACTGTGAGGGAGGTGGGGCTAAGGCGGACCTCGGCTATTTTATGCCGGCCGCAGCGCGGGAGCGGGCGCATTTAGATAGCGCTACTGCCCGAGTCACTCTGGTATTTGCATGCTTGTGCTTGTGCTGCTATAATCGTATTGTTGAATTTGCTCATGCCTCAATATCCTACTGTTTTTAAGTTCTTTTAACCTCACCGGCCACCTGATCCCGGTCCGGTTTTATTTCCTGTTCGTCACAGAGTGCTGTGACCAATCACTGTGAGGGAGGTGGGGCTAAGGCGGACCTCGGCTATTTTATGCCGGCCGCAGCGCGGGAGCGCCGGCGGCGCGCCGAAGGCGCGCCAAAGGCAAGCCCGTCTGCGCCCGTCCGCGCCTGGACGTCGCCAGTCACTCTGCCATTGTAGACGAAAACACATATATATATTCCCGAGATGAACTTATGACTATGAGACCTATAAAGAACACGGGTTGTCTTCCCCCCTCTAACCCTCCCATGGGTCCATTTTGTTGCAGGAATTGCGGTTTTAACTTTGAGGCTATTGCCTCTCTTTCCCCTACTCACCCTTCGGTAGCGGGGCAAGATATAAAACTGCTTAGTCTTAATTGCCGGTCACTGGCTAAACATTATTTAGATGTGTATGATCTACTACAAAGCGATTCACCTGACGTTTTCTTTCTGACAGAAACATGGTTGTCAGTAGACACGGTGGCTGAACCAGGGCTTGCACTCCCCCCAGGCTACAGTATTGTAACCCTTAACCGAGAGACAAGAGGTGGTGGTATTGCAGTTGTGTTCAAATCATGCTACACCTGCACACTGAGTAAGGAAACTGTAGCAGGCTGTGAGTGCGGCCGATTCAGAATTACTTTTAATCCTAATTTTACTATGTCTGGCATACTGGTCTATCGTCCCCCAGGCCCCTCTAAGGAAGGCAGGGCTGCCTTGACTGACCTAGTGGGTACCCTGGTTGTGAGATATGCCAATTTTTCTGTTATTGGGGATCTAAACATACATTTTGACAATTCCCATGACTCAGAAGCAGCTAATTTTTTTGCGGACCTAGCAGCCTGCCAGCTGCTCCAATTGGTATGTGGCCCTACTCACTCTGCTGGTCACCTGCTTGATCCAGTCTTTTCGAATCTCCCTGGTCTCTCTGTTTCGACTCCCACTCCGCTTTGTTGGACTGATCACTACCTGATCTCTATGACGCTCTCTGGGGTAGTGCCTGCGCGAAAGTCATATCAGAAAAGTATGTTCCGCCGCCCTTGGCACAAACTTGACTTTGGCCAATTTAGTACTATCCTTGCTGCGAGTATGCCCAGTTGGCCAGAGGACATAGACATTGCCAGCAAAGCTCTCGATGATTGGATTAGACAGCCTCTGGATGATATGATCCCGGTTACACAATCTAAGGGTCGTAGCACCAAAGCCAATCCATGGTATAATAACAATCTAGCCATTATCCGTAAATCGTGTAAACGACTGGAACGGGAGTGGAGGAGAGACTTTGACCCTACTCGGAAAGGTCATTATCACTCAGCCATCAAGAATTATCATAGGGCTGTTCAGAGGGCACGTGCTACCTATTTCTCTGAGGAGATCAGAAACAGCCAGAATCCCTCTAAGAAGATCTTTGCCATTATTAAAAATCTTAAAAATGCGGGGGCACCTGCGGTATCTGCGGTTAAATCTAATGAACAATGTGAGGACCTTGCCACCTTCTTTATAACAAAGGTGGACAATATCTATAAAACCTTTCCCCAGATAGTCAGCTCTGACTTTGAGGACCCTGCTCCCCCTGCCCATATATTGGCCACTTTTCCACCTATCTCTGGAGAAGCTCTTAGCATACTTTGCAGGAAGATTAAATCGGGCTCTCCCACCGACCCTATGAAGCCGGAACATCTAATAAGACTCTTACCTGTGCTTCTTACACCTCTGGGCCAGGTTATTAATCAATCCCTGGCCATGGCCACAGTACCAAGGACATGGAAGCAAGCTGCGGTAAAACCGCTATTGAAGAAGCCCACTTTGGATCCGACAAGTCCTGAGAACTATCGCCCCATTTCTCTGCTTCCCTGGATTTCCAAAATATCTGAAGCCTACGTTAACACCATTGTTTCAGGCTACTTGGAGGAGAATTGTATACTGGACTCCTCCCAGTGTGGCTTCCGCCCCGGTCTTAGTACAGAGACCGCACTGCTAGCTGTGACTGAACACCTGAGAGCGGCTCTGGATGAGGGATGTACCTCGGCACTGATCCTATTGGATCTCAGTGACGCATTCGATACGGTCTCCCACCAGATACTGATCCAGAGGTTGAAGGATGCTGGTATTGTAGGCCCAGCCTTGGCATGGCTCACCTCCTTCCTCTCGGACAGGTCCTTTCAGGTGTCAGTTCCCCCTTTTTCTTCTAAGGTGCACTTCGTCAAACAGGGCGTCCCACAGGGCTCTGCTTTAAGCCCTACGCTTTTTAACCTGTATGTCCAGCCCTTAGCTGTAATAGCTAAGAGGAGTGGACTGACTATAGTGTCCTACGCTGACGACACTCAACTAGTTGTCGCCCTTTCCAATGATTGTTTAAACGATGCTGCTAGGTTTCGAAGTGGGTTGGCGGATGTCGCAGGGTGGATGACCACCAACTGTCTTCAGCTCAACGCCAGCAAGACCGAGGTCCTGCTGTTTGGAAAAGATCCTGAGCTTTGGAACGGGCACTGGTGCCCACCACCCTGGGTCCGGCCCCCACTCCCAAACAGGTGGTGAAAAATCTTGGCGTCTGGGTGGACTCGGCGCTCAGTTTCCGAGATCAAACTAAGAGGGTAGCTGCGACCTGTTTTGGTATTCTGCGCAGTCTCAGGCCCATTTTGGGCTTTTTTGACTCCTCTATCCGCCAGACGATCGTACAGGCATCTGTGCTGTCAAGATTGGACTATGCCAGTGTGCTCTATCTGGGCACCAATAAGGCCGAGATTGCTAGATTGCAGAGGGTTCAAAATGTCGCCGCTAGAACCCTTCTTGCCATGCCCAGATGCTGTTCCACCTCCAGCACTATCCGGCGGCTACACTGGCTGCCATCCCACGTGTGAGGAGAGCCTGCGCAGGTGGGCGATCTTTCCGCGTGATGGCGGCCAAGCTGTGGAATGGCCTTCCAAGCCAGATACGGAGCATGGACAACTATTTTGCTTTTCGAAAGGCACTAAAAACCCACTTATTTCCTCACTAGGTTACCTGCTCCCCTGACTGTTATTTTCATGTCTTTTTTGGCTTTTTTCTGCTCTGCTAGATGGGACTCTCGCAGTCAGTTGCTACTATTGCTCTTAGCGCCGGGACGCCCCTTTGCTGGGGCAGCTGTGCGCTTTACAAAACTGCTTAACATAACATAACATAACATGATCTTTGTGTTTTTTTAGATCAGCATTCTCTGCTCTCCATGGAAACAAATGACACTTCTCCTTAAATTTATGCATTTGAATATGATTATTCTAAACCTATTTGTCGAATTTTCTATGAAGGCACTATTCGGGCAAGTCATTCTTGCATTTGCGTGTGTGCGGTTCTGAATCATTATTTTTTTTTTATGTTGTCTTTTTATGTTTGTCTTTGTTCTTCCTTTTTCCCCTATCTTCTTTGTCTAGAGCTACTCTTTAATCTCTTGAGCTATATTTTTTCTTTCTCTTTTCTATATCTTTTCTTTGCTGATTATGGATAATAATAATAGAATTGAAGTTGTTTCATTTAATGTTAAAGGTTTAGGGCACCTTGTTAAAAAAGTAAAGTTTTAGATTATTTAGCAAGGCATAAGGCAGACATTTGTCTACTTCAAGAAACTCGTATTGATGATACAGTTTTATCAAACATGAATAAACGTTGGGTTGGTAATATTATTTCTTCTACTGCAGTCAAATAAAAGAATGGTGTTGCTATCCTTTTTACAAAAAAGTTAAATGTTCAAATACTAACCAAATTTACCGATACAGAAGGTCGTTATATTATAGCAAAAATAAAAATGATACTGCCATTTTTCATGTCATTAACGTTTATGGTCCAACAAATGATGATTCTAAATTTTGGTCTAGCTTTACTTCTGAGGTGATTAAAATAGGGAATGCTCCCTTATTATTGGTGGTGATTTTAACTTAATATGTGATCCCTTATTGGATAGACATTCTCAAACTAAATATCGTCCCCCTAAAGCTTATTTCACTTTAAAATCCTTTTTCAAATCAACCAAATTGGTAGATATTTGGCATATGCACCACCCAAAAGAGAAACAATATACATTTTTCTCTCACCCTCATAATTCTTACTCTCAAATTGACTATTTGTTTATTTCTCGTTCACTAATTCAATCATTTTCTGATCCTATAATTCATTATATTGATATTTCAGATCATGCACTAATTTCAGGTGTTTTACAAATTAGTTCCATTCAACAATCCCACTCTCGCTGGCGTATGAATACGAATATTGTTCTGAATGAAAATAATAAATCCAAACTTTTATCAGCAATTCATGATTATTTTTCTTTCAACCCAGAAGGATCTACTTCACTTGTAAATCGTTGGGATGCATTTAACGCATATGTCAGAGGGGCAACAATATCAATTATGGCACATGATAATAAAGCTTTTAACGCTAAACTTAAAGATCTAGATAAACACATAGCAAAATACGAACGGCTCTTTATTTCATCGAATGACAATAAATACAAAATGCAGTTGCAGAAATTTAGATATGAGTTAAACTCATTGTTAAGTAAGAGAGCTGGTATACAAATTTCAAATAATAAGGATAAATTTCATTTCAAAGTTAATAGAGCTGGACGGCTTTTAGCAAATTATTTACGTATTAAAAAAGATAAACTCCAAATTAATGCAATCCATGGTTCTAATGGTAAATTGGTATTATCCCATAATGAAATTGTTAATGAATTTTTGATTTACTATTCATATTTATATAGTAAGCCCCCAGCTTCAGATATATCCAATATTGTTAATTTTTTGCAATCTTGTGGCTTGCCTAAAATTACTCAGTCCATGAACAAAAAATTGGATGTACCAATTTCATTAGAAGAAATTAATGTAGCTATTAAATCTCTTAAACTGGGTAAATCACCTGGACCAGATGGTATTCCTGCTGGATTTTATAAAGAATTTTCTCCTCACCTGCTACCTCATTTACTTAAATTATTTTCTCACTTTAGTAATTCAGGATCTACTTCAGGATCCTTTACTGATGGTTTGATTTAGGCCTGGGCGGTGAACTTCGCTCCGTTCGCGGAGTTTTCTGCACTCCGCGGAGCTCGCAGAGTGCAGAAAACTCCGCTTCGCGATGTGCAGCGGAGTTTTTTCCCCACTCACGATTGCGAACGGTAAGTTGGCGATCGCGAACGGTAAGTTCGCGAGTGCGAGCTGCCGCTCGGGTAGAATTTCTACCCGAGCGGCAGGATTACCAGCACAAACTGCAGTTCGCACTGCACTCCGCCACTCGCGGAACTTCGCAGAGTTTTTTGTGACTTCGCGGAGTTCCGCGTAGCAAAACTCCGCAAACTACGCCCAGGCCTAGTTTGATTTAAGTACTTCCAAAACCTAATAAAGACCCCACTATTGTTTCAAATTACCGCCATATTTCTTTAATTAACCAAGATTGTAAGCTTTATGCAAAAATTCTTGCAATCAGATTGGCTTCTGTGCTTGATACTATTATTCACATTGATCAAACCGGTTTCATGAAATATAGACATTCTGTAAATAACACTAGATTATTATTTCATGTTATTGAGGTGTTGTGATCTTTGCATCTTCCCGCTGGTGTCCTAGCATTAGATGCTGAAAAAGCTTTTTAAAAAGTACATTGGCTGTATCTTTTTCGTACCCTATCTGCATTTAATTTTGGGCATTCGTTTATTGGTATGATTTCTGCACTCTATTTCATTAATGGTCAACTGTCTAAAAATGTTTTCATTTTTAGAGGCACTCGTCAAGGTTGTCCCTTGTCACCTTTACTCTTTCTCATTGCTATTGAACCTTTACTCATTGCCATCAGACATTGCATGGAAATAAAAGGTATTACTATCAATGATGTTACAGTAAAAACTTCAGCTTACGCTGATGATGTATTATTATATATTAGTAATCCGGATTCTTCCATTCCTCCCCTATTAAATCTAATTCAAACATATTTACAAATTTTCGGTTATACTCTAAATACTAACAAGACTGAATTTTTTCCCTTAATTGTGTTTTGTACCCCTGATATGCTCCCCAATAACGGTATAATATGGCAAAAGGAGAAACTTAAATATCTTGGTATTTTATTCTCTCATACTATTAAACACTATATTACATTGAATTGTGAATATATTCTTAAGCATATTGATGACAAAATTCATAAGTGGTCTGCTTTACACTTATTCTGGTGGGGGAAAATTGACTCTGTTAAAATGGTTATTGCCCCAAAAATATTTTATCTGTTATCTATGATACCTACTCAACTTCCATTTAAGTTTTATAAATCTTTAGACACTCTAATATCGAAATTAATTTGGAATAATAAAACACCCCAAATAAGCTATAGAAAAATGAAAATTGCAAAATGTAATGGTGGTTTTGGTTTAACAGATTTTTTTAACTATCATAAAGCATTTATTTGAAAACAAAGCGCCTTTTGGTTCACTAATACAGAGTTTAACAATACACCGTCTTGGCTTCTCATTGAAAAAAGTTTGATCTCACCATTTCCGTTGCCTACTTTAATTACCATGTCCTCTTCTAACTCTTTAATTCGAAGATCTGCAATACTAAAATCGACAAAATTAATATTGCAAGATTTAGATTCTCTTTTTCAAACACCTATTTCTCATACCTTAAATATATCCTTATGGTATAGTCCTGTTATTAAACTTAATCGAAATATGTAATTTTGGCAATCTTGGATAAAAGCAGGTATTTTTTATTTAAAAGATATATATTGTAATAATACTTTTTTATCTTTTGAAGAACTGCAACAAAAATGTATCTTACCTCCATCAGATATTTCTAAATACAAATTTTTAAGTAATTCTATTCTTGATTCATTTCTCAGCAATTTTCCAATAGAAAACGTATCGGATTTAGAGAAGTATATTCAAACAATAGCTACTTCCTCTCATGCTGTGTCATTGTATTATAAAAAATTTAATAATTTTGACAAAAATAATATTGATTTTATTTCTTCTATTTGGAATAATGAACTTAATTTATCTTTTTCTCAAGACATATGGAGGAAAATATGGTTAAATAGCGTCTCTGGATGGTTACCTGTATCTTTATATCAAACTAATTCTTTCATACTATTTAATTGTTTATGGACTCCGTTAAAAATGTATAATGCAAAACTATTAAATTCACCTAATTGTTGGCACTGTAAATTGGTTCCAGGTTCGTTAAAACATGCTTTTCGAATGTAATACTGTCTTTAAATTTTGGGATGAGGTTTGGGATGCTATTATAAATAATTTTCATTTATCGGAGTTGCCCCCCATCTTTTATTTTTAATTTTAGTTTCTATTACATTGTAGTTATCGATATATAGGTACAATGCATTATATTTATGAAATACTGTAAATTGCTATGTACCGTATTGGTGCTTTTTTTTGTTTGGTCTATTGTTTTTTGATAAATTCAATAAAATATTTTGAACAGCAAAGTGGGAGAAATAAAAATATTCTTCCTTTTTAACACCTGCTTCAAAGAAGTGTTAATTTTTGGTGCAAATCTCTATCTACTATTATTAGAAGGTTGGGTTTGTGCAAAAAATCGTGGGGGAAATCCATGTACCGCCCCGTGGCGCAGAGTAGCACAAAACAACACTTTGCGCTGTTTTGCGTTACTTTCAGGCATCTTTTTAGTGCAAAACAAGTTTTGAGCTGTACAGTAAATCCAACAAAAAACATTTTGTGCAGGTTTGCGTCACTCAGGCCAAAAGGTTTTAAATCTGACCCTTTCTTTGTGAGGACCAGTGCGCTATGAGGACTGGTTCCTGTAGTATGTTTAGGTACTTTCGAGCGAGTGTGTGTGAGGATGTGTGTGTGCGCAAGCACACCGGATTGATCCTCGTAGTGTGCGTAAACCCTGAGAGAACCAGACAAACACTATCTTTGTGAGGACTGGTGCACTCTGGGGACTGGCGCCATTGTCTGTTTAAGTACTTTAGAGTGAGTCTACCAAAAAACTAAAAGTGCAGTTACACTTGCCTCGGTCTGCTTTATAACCGTGTATGTACAAGAGAGCGTGTTTGTGTGTGTGTGGCAGCCACGTAGAGAGGGGTGAGAGCAATCTCAGCAGAAGAGACAATAAGAACGAGGGAGGGGCTCAACTAAAAAAAATATTAATTGTTTTTGAAGTGTAACGAGTCTTTTTATAGTTTAGATGTAGAATAGCCCCCTGCATTACAATGGAGGCAAAAGAGCACACCCAAACATCCATCAGAAAAACAGAAATGGTCCTGTGAGCTGAGTCAAGATGTGACTGACAATGTCTCAAAATAATGGCAGAATATTTCTGAGAAAAAAAAAGCTTACTAAAAACTTCTGACAGTCCCATTGTACAGAGGACAGTCTCGGCATCCAGGTGCTTTTAAAATTTTAAGTATAAGTCCCGGCTTTTCAGACGAAGGTCAAGTCATCCTGCAAAGCAGGTCTGAAATGTATGCTCACCTTTTCATCTCTTTCTTTCGGCTGAATGTTCCCAGCAGAGGGGACTCTGAGTAGGATGAGGCAGAGGTACTCGAGTGGGTGTCTTGCCATAGCTAATGTTACGTAAACGTAGCCTTGTAAATGTGTACCTATAAATATATATATGGACAAACAATTACAAGGATATATTCACACATTTACAAGGCTAAACGCAAAAAAGGGCGCCAGTTCTATTTTAGCATGTTCCTGTTTTCGCTTCTCAAAATCTGGTCACCCTAGTGTAAAACGAAATACACAAACCACTAAAGTGGAGGCTCTGACTAATGCCTCTAAATCGTGCGCAAATAGGCCTGTGCGTGGGGCACACTTGTGTTTCTTTTCTATTTCATTCGACTCCCCCTCGTCAGCCCCTTAAACTCGCTGGATGTCTCCCAAATTAGGCCTTTACTGGTTAAAGCGGCACGTCTGCTAGCCTCCACCTCAGTGCCAACCACACAAACAACTGTTGAAACATTCGATGCCTGCGGCCGGCTGGGCAGGGTGAGGGAGTGACGCTGCGGCAGGGCGTGCGAGGGGACACCGTCCCTACGCCGAGACGTGCAGCATGCCGCTGCCGGGAGCTCGCCTTGTTGTCTCTCTCCCGCGCTGCGACCTAATAAAGCTATTTTGAAAGTGACCCCTCAGCCTCAACAGACCGAAAGAGAGAGTGGGAGAGCGCGAGGAGGGAGCAGCTGTTTGGAACCATGACTGAAGATGACGGATTCTGTAGTGGTGGAGGGTCAAGTCAGATTGAGAGATGGAAAAAAGGTCAGCGAATTGGGACATTGCGGTCCTTCTCGGCAACTTTGTTTTGTGGGTTTTGTAGAGTTTTTCGGAAGGAGCAGACCGAGCCTGTGTAACAGATATGCTGTTTTGTTTCTTGCTTGCAGTGGAAGAGTAGATGGGTGGTGTTCAGGAAGCCCTCCCCAGTAGCAGGTATGTTCATGCTGTGTGGCGGCGGCGGCGGCGGCGGCGGCACTGCGCATGCGCGCTGGGCTATATTTGCTTCAACTCTACTTTTAATAGCGCATAAAGAGAACCGTGTACCCGTCACTGTGTAAGCAGTTAACTCTACGATTCTTTTTTATTTAAATATATATCCGTTTTCCCAATCTAGTATCAAACGAGGACGAACTAACTAAAATACAGACGAGCCGGGCGCAGGCCATGCGCTTTTGTTTTGTGACAGGGAAGCGGTTTTCTGAGTGAAATCAGTGCTCAGGGAAACGCTGTGACACTCGTCCCTTCAGCATGGCGTCTGGCACTAACTTCTCTGAATTACATAAAGGCTTCTTGGAAGCTGACAAGCTGGATACAAATAGAAAGAGGTTATTGAAGCAACCGAAAAGCGCAATTAAAAAAGTTTCAATGAAGGCGACAAGGCAGTACCGCACTGTCACTGCAGTCATAGTGTCCCACGAATGTTCAACTGGTTCTTGTTTTAACACTCGTCGATCTTTCCAGACATTCGACCCTGCATATGTGATCATGTTTTATTGTATTAATGCAGTATATGAGATGGGGCGCTAGAGGCCAAATAAGCCACAAAGGATTGCGTAACATTTGAATAATTAGTGCACCCAGACAATCAATATGTACTCTTTATTTTTTTATTTTAATGGAACGACAGTTAGCAGGTATTGAGGTGGATATCTGACTATTGTGTTTGTGTATTGTGTCTGTTTGTATAATATCAAAGGTCTGTTTTTTAATTAGCATGGACTTGCAACTCATTCAGGGTCACCTACAATGGGAAATAGGTTTCAGACTTCCACTAGTTTTTATACATTTTAACACATAATGGCTTGCATGCTTGTATATCCCATTAGGTGTTTTTCATATGTACATGTGTATGACTGTTCTCTTTTTATAGGTTACAAAGAGAATGATGATGTTGAGCTGTGATAATAGTTTATGAGCAAGGACAAAGATGGAAACTAGGCAGGGTCAAGGATAGGATTTTTTTTCTACCTTAATACAAAATTTGATGATTTGGGGAGCAATCTGGTGCCCATTGCTACTTTCTGGTAGAACCCACATGGCAGCCTGGAATAACTTTGCCGTAGATTTGGCCCAGGATAGAGCGTATGGGCTCGCAGCAGGAAAGGGGACAGTAGAGCAGGTGTCTTGTTCGTCCGTATACTTTTAATGCTTGTGCATATACAAACACTATTATTAATGGAGTATATTGGGGAAAAATATGCAGCACACAGAATATTGTATGAAACTGAGATTATAAATGGCATGTGGCTGTATATGTTTTACATGAACAGTGTCTGATTTAACCCATATCGGTCTTCGTGCTCCCTGCAGGTAAAACAATAATTTAGGGTGGGTTCACCGTATTCAAGTCCTTTGCATGTCTGCCAGGCACCCATCCTCCGTGAAATGTTAGGGGTTGTTCTGCAGGGGGATCATGTTGGGTTACGCCACTGAGCTCTGTTCCATATATTGAAATGATGCAAACGTGCAATGCCCTTTCCTTGCTTAAGCTTGTGAATCAAAGCCTAATGCACGTTAATTGTTTTTCCTAATTAATAAGAAGAGAAGACGGGACATCAAAGGGGTTGTTTAACGTGTAAGGCGAAGTCTCTTTTCTTAACATGCCAAAAATTCATTTAGTTTTAATTGACAAAGCCGCACACTCTTCAGAACATTTAGGGACTTTAAACATGGCTTTTGCAGCTGTTTGCGCAAACAGGTGGTTGGGTGCTATCCAAAACATGCATTTTCTGCTGGCGAGACGTTTACTTTTCTCAGTTCTTGCAAAACGTGCAGTTGTGCATGGCAGGTGACATGGAAATTCGGGTAACTGTAGCTGGACGCAGCATTGAAGCCTCCTATGTTAGCAACATAGTCACAGAATTCACAAATCCTGACCACCATGTATGTTCACAGCACTTGAAACGAATGACCAGGAATAGCTCTGAAGGGAAAGGAATTCACTCCCACATATTTCATATGATCCAGAAATCTCTCTCAGCAGACAGTCTCAAGAGGAATCCGCCATTAGCCAGTACAGGCTGCATACCGACCGTGGGCCATATTACAAAACGTTGCACCAGTGCACAGATTGAGCAAGTGATCTGTTGAACCTTTTTGTTGCGTATGTAAATTGCAGTGACGCACACAGGTTTTGTTCCAAGCAGGGGAGGGGTTGGGCGTGCGCCAAGTAATGAAGTCCAGAAAGTCAATATTGAGTTTTAAAGTTATTCCTTCGGATTTAGATAAATTACTTCTTAAACTTTGTGTGTTTTAATCTATCCTTTGCACTATTCCTTTCACTTACTACACTCCACTATACAGCATGGAGTGCACTGTAAATACTTAACATTGATCTTTTTGTGTTGAAGTGTTTTTTAAATTGTGATGTCATTATGTTTTGTTTTTCCTGGACATGGGGAAACTCGTGTCTCACTCTACTCTTTTGTTTTTCCCTTTTGTTTTGTAATATTTTTGATTGTCTAAATGTATGTTTATGTCACTTTCAGCCCTGACGAAGTTCTCATCGTGAGAACGAAACGCGTTGGCTGACCGCAAAATCTCCAATTTCGTGAGAACTAACTGATTGAAAATAAAGGCTCACTTTAAAACTCAATATTGACTTTCTGGACTTCATTACTTGGCGCACGCCCAACCCCTCCCCTGCTTAGCATATGATCTACAGAGGCATCACTTGACGCCTGGTGCCAGGGCTTGTTACGCAAGGACCCCTGCTACAATTGAAACTAGCGTGAGGTGCAGAAACAATAGTCCGCCGTCAAAGTATCTTGGTTAATTTCACAGGTTTTGTTCCTGTCCATATTACATGGAGATTTTTGCGTAGCTGCAAAAATCAAATAAAAAAATATCAAACATTGTTTCCTTTAGTTGTTGAAAACAATGAAGCAAAGCTGATTTGAACTACTTGTATTACACTCATAATAACACAAGGGGCAAACTGAATTTTATAGTGTTTAGAAGTTCCAGGACCATATTCCTTAAGAAACTGCACTGTTGTTAAATTGTGGTGGAAAATTACTTGGTGGAAAATATTCAGTCTGTGATCATATCCACGAAATTATCACCAGCTGTGTTTTAGTAAAATTCAATTAGGTCCACTTATAGTCAGTGTAGCGTTTTATTTAGTTAAAACAAAATTAAGGCTGGGTCTGTAAAGCCTTGGCTCTCTACTTTTATTCATTCTTTTTAATTCACTGTTTATCAACTGCATAGTGATAGAACGCTAAGCCATGGGAGACCCATCAGTCATGCAGAGGTGGAATTATGTTATAATAGAGGGTCAACAGTGTCGAGACTAGCCTCACATGGTTAGCCAAGGCTTTGTCTCCATACCAGGAGCAGTGGGGGCTTTTGTTTATGTTTACTACGTGCCAGCTGTCTGGCTTTGCAGTATTGGATATAAACAGCTTCAGTTGCTTTCAGTAGTTGAAGAGTTCTCAGAGGTTTGTGGCTGAAGGAAACCGGATTAGAGAGTTGGTTTCAGATGAGGTTGTCAGATTAGTGTAGTGCACATTGGGAAATAGATATTCATTTTCAAGGAGTAAAGTTACGGAGCGTGGAGAGTCATCAGACGATGAACGACTGAGAAACAGTGAGGGGTTCAAGACTTGGAGTGAAACTTGGAAAAGAGACGATCTGTATCTAATCTAAAAGGATTTATAAAGCGTTGAAGGGTGTCCTGATGCTGGGGGTATACTTAATTCATTTACAGAAGAAAATAAAGACCAGTTTAATAGAGGTCTTGTGAGAAAAGCCAAGTCTTGAGGGCTTTTCGGAAGGCTCATGGAAACTTTGTGTCCTATTTGCAAAGAGTAGCTAGGATAAAGCAAATCCAAAAGAGCATATGATGTTCCTAAGCGAGAAAGTGTAAAAGGAGAAATGGATTGGACCTAGGACTGACCTTCAGGGGACAATAGAAAACAGAAGACACACTAAGGGGTCAGAGAAGTAGAATGGGAAATAGTCAAGAGATAAGTGAGAGAGGCCTTGAATAGCAGGTTTGGCACCAGTGTAGGGTGGCGAGTAGTGCTGAATAGGTTGTCTGAAACAATAAAATCTCAGATTTTTAAATGTAAGAGAGATAGTTCTGAGGGGTAGGGGAGGGTTAGAAGTGGCTTTTTGAGCAGTGACAGGACGATTATCTTTGTGAAGCTTTTAGCATGAATGATGGAGCTGAGAAAGAGATTTAGTAGTGAAGTTAGATTGGACAAAACGTTGATAGGACATGAGGTTTGATAGTTGATGAGCAGTAGGGTTCAGGTGGTTTGTAGGATGGATTTGTGGACTTTAGTATTGAATTGAGCTCGTTGGGCTAGGGCAGGGAAATGAGAATATTTACATGGATTCAATAGGTGACATAGAGGTTGGATGGCCGAGCTAAGAGGGGCAGGTTATATTTTAATACATGTGGGAGTGGATGGTAGAGGGTAGTCGCTCAGCGTGCTAGAGATTGTGTTGTATTGTAATTGCATTTATGTAGGGCTTACTACCCCTAAAGAGGCGTTGAAATGCTTTTTCGGTGAGTAGCACGCTACTCCTGAACCCATAAAGGGTTAGTGGTGTATTAGTATAGTGTAATATGAAAGTAATTTGAGCGGTGGATATGTTACTCTGTTACTTGGATTGAGAAGGATAGTGGAGGGAAAATGTTTACATTTATATAGTGCTTGCTACCCCTTATGAGGTGTTGAAGCGCATTTTCGGCGAGTAGCATGCTACTCCGGAACTCATAAAGGATTAGTGGTGAATTAGTATAGTGAAATATGAAGTAATTTGAGCGATAGATATGTTAGTCTGCTATTTGGATTGAGAAGGATAGTGGAGGGATAGAAGAGGGAACAAGTTTTGCATTTATATAGCACTTGCTACCCCTGATGAGGTGTTGAAGCACTTTTCGGTGAGTAGCACGCTACTCCGGAACCCAAACAGGATTAGTGGGAATTAGTGTAGGGAAATATGCAATTAATTTGAGTGGTGGACATGTTAGTCTGTTATTTGGATTGAAAAGGAATAGTGGAGGGATAAAAGAGGGAAGGGTCTAGAATTTTATTTTTGTGTGTATGAAGTCTAAGGTGTTCCTTGTGTGTGCATGGGAGTAGTGTGTAAGAGAGTTGTCAGAGAGGACTAGATTTCAGAATGGGGTTCATCTCACAGAGCATTATGTGGACAGTGGTGCATGCTATTGAATTCAAGATGGCATCCCAGGCTTCAAATAATGAGACAGTAGTTCTATATAGAGTGACATTCTATCACAGTATGAGTTTTGAAGGGAGCAGTGATAGTGATAATGATGTGATTCATGGTGCAATATTCCAATTTTGGGCACAACAATGGGAGAGACATCTTTTGAGGAGGAAGCTAACTCCTCCACCTCTTTACGTACTGCATGTAGAGTGGGGGATTTGGTCTGCTGAATAAAACATTTAGGGACGAGATACAGCACAGTATGCATGAGAGATTCCACACAAATAACACGTTAGTTTCCCTATGAGCAGGCTGTTAGTGTGGCAGTAATTCCACTATCCAGAGGTACCGTTAACAGCTCAAACAGTATTTCTGGGGAAAGAAAAAGACACTCTATTACGTGTTCGAATATGAGGGTCACAAAGTTAAGGGGAATTACCAGGGGAACAGTGGCGGCTGGCAGGGAACTCGGGTGGCGGAGCAGGGGGGTAGGCGGGAATATATATTTTTTAAAAACTTACCTTTTAAGCGGCCACCATCTCGCTGCTTCTCTTCTAAGCGACGCCCGAACCAGGAATCAGCCAGGCTCCCCTTAGCCAATCACAACGCTGCAATGCAACATTGTAATTGGTCTGAGCGTCGTGGTCCGGCACTCAGATGGGGACTGGGGGTCTTTGCATGTTCCTGACTAGGCTGTGCATTACAGCCTGGTGGGGAACATGCAAAGTGTGCATGCCTGACCGGGCCAAGAATAGGTAAAGCAGTTATGCGCACTTGGAGTGGTGCAAACCACTCCTCCCCCTGTGACCCCAGCCCCGCCCCAACCGAGCCCCGCAGCAAAGAAAATTAAAAATGATAACAGCAAAGTTATTATTATTTTATTTTATTTCTTTCTGCTCTGCAAGCAGTGGGGCAAGGCTCCCCCTCCTTAGCGGATGAGCCGCCCCTGCAGGGCAATAGGAACATATCCGAGTCCTGTTTTTATTTCTCATTCGTGGCCTGATTTTAACACAGACATTTTTGCTGCTTTGAGCAGTCATAGTCCACAGAGGAAAACGGCCAGGTCTGTGGGATTATAGTGTTACAAATACACCTTTTCAACAGAACAGTGGTTCCCAAACTTTTGATTCCTGAGGACCCCCATTGACTCACCACTGGAAGTCGGGGACCCACAAGCAATTTGGATGATTTAAATTTCAAACATTAAAAGAGTAATTCGAAAAATATAAACACACGTGTGCACACAAAAAAATACTCGAATTACTAAGGATTTTAGTATTTTATATTTAAAGAATTTGCAAAAAAACGAAACATTTTAATGGGAAGGTTGGTCCTGCATCTCTGTGACTAACTTTTAAATGGTTGATTTTATTTCCCAGTACAAGGCTCCTGCTCCTGCCAGGGCCAGACTGGAAACCCAAAGCAGCCCTGGCAAATGTTTTCAGACCCGTCCCCATACGGTGCACACCAAGTGCAGTGAGTGAGCCTGACCACTACAAAGGGGGCTTTGGGAGGCTCTCCTTCAAAAAAAATTAGGAAACAATGATGCATTCTACAACACATTTATCATTATATATTGAATTGTATTAGCTTTTAAAGAATAGTAAATGATGACCTTACTATGCACCAGAATACAACAATCTTTGTTGAGGTTCTTCAATTATTCCCTTATTATCCCCCTCCAACAGTGCCTCTCATTTCTCCATAGCCCCTCTGTCACATGTTGTTGTAGGGATTCTGCACATACACAGAGCTATGCACAGGATAATAGGACCTCGGAATATAGTG
The DNA here is from genome assembly GCA_963921515.1 of Calotriton arnoldi. Classification (NCBI taxonomy): domain Eukaryota; kingdom Metazoa; phylum Chordata; class Amphibia; order Caudata; family Salamandridae; genus Calotriton; species Calotriton arnoldi. The sequence continues at coordinate 346,966 of CAWUFW010001510.1, forward strand.
GTGAGCCAACCATACACCTTAGTACCTAACACCCCAATCCGACTAGCTTTAGCGTCTTCTTAGCAACAATGCTGCTAATTATTAGACAACCCAGAACACGGTATCTCTCTCTCAGGACTCGCAGAAACAAGAACACCCTTTCATTACTCACTCATACTTGTCCACAACGTGCGTAATAAGAGACACTGTATAGTTTAAAATGTTTATTTTATCTAACGTGCTCTAAGGTACAGTACACGTGTCAGTACTATCAGCATAATGCATAAGAATAAAACAATAAGCATAGTTACAATTCCATAGAATATAAACGGGGAAAGCATTTCATAAAGCTGTTAATATAGGGCTAAATGAGTACACCACCCTCCCCGTGCTAGTTTCTAGTTTATTATAAAAACAGAAGACCTCTGGGCTTTGGCTGGCAGACCCCCATACCTCAATATCTAGATGCAATGGTTTACATCATCAGACAAGCACAGCTCTTCTCTCTGGAAAGGTTTTTCTCCAAGTGTCCCCAACAGTGAAAATCACAATATTAAAGGCACCCGAATTCCTTCAGTGCAGTGGCATTCAGTGTTATGTCTAATTACGAGGGGCTGAATAGATCAGCAAGAACAAGGCACATTGTTTTCCGACCTTGTACACAATGTGCAGACGCAACCCAAAAGCAACAAGAAAGAATGTGAAAGGCAGATAGTCCCAAAATAGCAGAGGCTGGGGGGCACAAAGTAACGTGCGCAAAGAGGCATCATGGCAGCCAGGCCTAAGCTAACTTAGTAACGCAAATCACGAGTCTACAAACCACACGACACCCTCCCCTGGTCAGTCCACCGGTGAAGACATAGGACAATGACACAGTTCCAATAGATGGAGCAGAATTGCAACGTCCGTGACTGAAGTGGTGCAATCGAAAGTCAAGGAATAGGAGAGAAAAAAATATATAGAGCCAGAAAGGCCCAGGGAGTGAGGACTCCGAAAGCGGAGACCCCCTAATCCAAAAAAGTGTAAGTGCAGAAAAACGCCACACCTTCCAATAGGACATCGTTGGAGTCGTCAGAAAAAAGCGATGCCATCCAGTCCAGCAAATCAAAACTGCATTCATGTTCCTCGTAAGAGGGAGCAGCGAAAAGCAATGCGGGACAACATGCGTGATACTCAATATAACTAAGTGGTAGGAGAGTCTGAGCAGCCGCCCAGACATCCAATTGTGCCAGAATCCCAAGTGCAGCCGCACGCGCCATATAGCCAGGACCGGAACAGTCTTGCTCATGGGCCTCTAAGGGACCCACCAACTGGACAAAATCCGGGCGAGACAGAGACGTATTGGAGAGGCAGTAATCCAAGGTCCATGAGAAAGGACAGCGGATGCAAGACATTACAGGTTGCACGCAAGTGAAATACGCAAAGCGAAAAGAAAGTCCATATGACACACCAAGAGTCGCCAATGGCAGGACGCCGAAGGCTTCGAGGATGCGCTCACGGAGCGTCAGGAGTCGACCGTGGTCGAGGAGGGCCCTAGGAAGTGCAGCCATTGCGTAGCACACAGACCAAAAGCAAAACACCAGCCGCTAAGGCGAAGATCAATGGAAAGCCACCAAAGACGCTGGAAAAAATGGAATGAATAAAAGCTGGTATTACACCAAAGATAGTTTGAAAAGAGGTTACAAGGCCAGAGCCCACAACTTTAAAAAAGTGCACAAGGCCTTCGGTGTGTGAAGCATTAAAAACACGGTTAATTAGTTCCCCGAAATGTTGTGGGAGGTTTGTGTTCAGAAGAGCCTGAATTTCACTGTGGGTACTCGCCACCTGGAGCATGTAAGTTTCCCGGGCGGATGTGAGCATAACCTCCTGATTCAATAATAGCGCCTTTATTCTGCTCAATTTATTGAAATCTGCTTTCAAAGTTGGAATGGAAGGCCAAATGGAACTATCTACTATGCCGTGCGGGGGAGGAAAAAGGACATTTTTGCAGCAGACAACCCTGTGAGAAACTGTTACAATATAGGGTATGCCGGCCAGCATGCCACAGCAGTCCTGATTATTCAGAAGGAGATAGCTACCATTTGCAAGCACAGTGAAAGTAGGAGAAATAGCAGGAGCAGGAATGCCTTTCAAAACACAAGCAAGATTCGGAGCCGAAACGTTGCAAGCTCCGTGCAATGTAATGTGTTTACAAACAAGAGAATGACCCACGGTCGAATCACACGACTCCCCCGTGAGAAAAACTACCCTCCCGTCTTTAAGGCATTTATAAACGAAAGGCAGAGACCAAAGTTCATGCAGGAAAGCACTGCCTAAAGGCTGAAAGCGGCCAACAGGATAATGTTTCATGCACAAATTGAATTCAAACAAAGGAAAAGGCAAAGCGATAGCCACACAGCAGAATCTAGTTTCGCCACAGAGAACGGTAAAGGCTCTATCTTTTCAATATGTAACAGAGTGTATGCTGCATCTTTCATGGACATGAACTGCTGTTTCTCAGTTAAATTAAAAGGTAGAAATAAGGCAGACGTGTTCAAAAATGCCAAGGAACCTTCCCCATTTTAAGCGTTTGCAAAGTCCATGCAAACTGCATTACTGAACGCAATTGATTTTGCCCATGATACAACACAGAAACATCATCTTGCACAATATCAACAACAGAGGAAACAATATTCTCTAGTGTGTAAATGCGGGAAGACAGGGTATTAATACTATTATCAACAACAGCAAGCACTTTTTCTAAATTAGCTTGATCGATTTCCCGGAGACGGGAAGCAGCTTCAATTTGCGAAAGCTTCCAGAGTTCATTATAAGTTTCATAAATAAATCTCTTAGGTCGAGGACCACGAGGCCCCAGAACAAAATCGGACAGATCAATGTTGCCTGATAGGAGCGTTAAATGTTGTTTAACAGAATCCAAAGAAGAGTGCTGCAACCACTGCTTACATAATTTACCAACAGAATATGTTGTAACAGTACGTGAATCAGAAAACCTGGGGTCCGGCCTATCCTGTTTATAGCCAGGATCCGTGTCATGAAAACGCAGTTGGCAAGCATTAGAGGCTATGGGCCACGACAACCAGGGTGATTGAACAATCCCAGAAACATTAAACGAATTATTCTGAAATAATACCTGCAAATCTGTAAGGGACATGTTAAAGCACAAGCTTTCATTGGGAGTGGAAGACAATACAGGAATGGACGGGGCATTTAACTGTTTGGATGTAGCCAAACCCCAACATGTTGTTTGAAATATGGTGCGGTTTAAAAACAGAATTTGGGTCGGGATGAGACAAGCACGGTGCAAGGCTTCTATGCCCTGCACCTGCCATGCTTTGGAACCCCAAATAGATTTCAAGTCAATGGTGTCCCTCCAACATTCATATCCACCCACGGCTAAGGCGTTCAAAAATGAACCTGAATACAGCAATTTGGTGTGGGTCAACATGATTTTCTGAGTAGATGAAGAGTTCAATTTAAAATAATAGGAACCAGGATTAGATCTATTATAATCTGTAAAATAAGTAAACTTATTTCGAAGAGTCTGGGAGCTACCTGGCAAAGGGGTAGGACAATGTTCCCACTGGGTGTAATTAAAAGGACCCCGAAGGGTACTCGGTTTGTGGAGAAAGTGGTTGCCCCAATGTTGGTAACAATATAACTCGGCATAATTCGCAGAATTCATGTACAAATCTTCGGCATTAAAAGAAGCATAATATCTCAAATCAGTAAATAAAGATTCAACTGCATGCAAATCCCAATCATCAGAATGAATATTACTTTTTACGATGTCCCCCATTGAAACACGAAGGACATTTGGTACATTAATAATTTCGGTCGGTCCATGAATTTGGAAGTTCACAGCATCCCACACGATGCCATCAGCAACTGGGAAAGCTGAAATGTTCACAAATGTGTGGTCACGCTTCATGATGTGAGAGGAAGAATGCGGAGCCAAAGTTCCAGCGACACAGTTCACAGCAGAGCGTTCGGGCAAATAGTGTCCATTGATGAGCAGAAAAAACACGGTGACAAAGCCAATGGACATGAACAAAAATATCAGGAAAAGTACCAACCAGATGTATGTCCATGGGGGGACTAAAAAATTGTTTCTGAACCAGGATACAAAAATACTGAATTTGGATGGGACAAGTGATGAAAAAGAATCCGAGTCAAAGGAATAACGTGTTGGGCTCAGTGGCGTTGTTGGTAAATGAGCCACGGACTCGGAGGCGGGGTAAGTATACTCGGTCTCCTCGTTGCAGGGGGAAACCAAGCAGTCTTGCAGGGGATCAGGCAAATCTACCATCTCAAGAGCAACATCAGTGACCGTTCGGGCAGAAGGGCCAAGAACATTTGTCCGGCAAATGACAGGACAAGAGACCGCTGGTGTAACACTATTCAGGATCGGCCAGATGTTGTAGCTTGACATTTTCCACTGAGATGTATCTGTTCTCTTTGCGACCAGGAAGCGGTGGTAAGATGACTGTACGAGTTCCCTTCAAGCCAAGGACCGGAACTGGTGCACGATAAGAGGGTCCGAATTCTTTTTGTTCTCCACCTTCTCTCGAACCAGTTCTCCAATCTTCGGAAGCCAGCCGGCAACCGGAATCTGCAGTGCAGCGTCTGTGGCTGAAGGTGTCTGTGCAATTGCAAGTTTGTCTCGGGCTTCTTGTAAGTCCTGTAACATAGTAGAATGATTATCTACATCAAAGATGGCGGATTGCGCCGCCATGTCTATACCATCAAGGTCAGGCACAAACATTCTTATGCCAAAGAGCATTTCGTATGAGGTCCGCCCACCCAGAGGTCTTCTAGGGAGATTATTAAGTGCACGTTGTACGGTATACAAGTGGGCCAGCCAGTTTCTGCCAGTACCTAAGACTCTAGCTGTCAAGGATTGCTTTAAATCACGGTTCATTCGCTCCACAATTGAATTACCCTCGGGTCTATATGGAGACGAAAATTTCACCCGCACCCCCAGTGAACCCATTGCGTCCTTGTAAGCCTTAGAGGCGAACGCTGGACCTTGGTCAGAATGGAAGGTGCCACATGCGAAAACTCCCACAAAGACACGCAAATCCCTGATGACATTTCGAGCGTCAGCACTCCGTTGTGGCCAGACCCAGATGAACCGTGTGCACGAGTCTACTGCTACTAAGATGTACTTATATGCAGTGTCAGAGGAAAATGGACCATAGTGATCCAGGTAAACACACCCAAAAGGTCTGTTTGCAATGCAGAGCGGTTTCTGTGGTGGCCGTGTAACCGTAGAAGGCTTAATCTGCTGACAAACGTCACAGGAAAGCACATAAGTACGGGTTTGTTTATATAATCCACGCCACCAGTAACGCTGCTGCAAGATGGAAACCGTAGCAGACACTCCAGCATGAGCTGATGCCATGCCTTCGTGCGCTGCCGTAATCAAGGAAAGTCTGCAGTCCGCGTTGGGAATCAGCCGATCACCAACGTCCAGTATTTTAACATAAGGAGCCTGTTCGGGACCTAATTGATAAAAGTATTTAGAAGGGAAACCCCTTAGGTAATTAGCACCCTCTTTTGTTGCAGCAATAGCTGCTAGAATATCAGTGTCTATTTTAGACATGGATCTGGTAACTGCTGCGACTGAACACGTGGCTACTGCGGATTTGGCAGCTTCATCTGCCAAACCGTTACCAACAGCATGTGCGCCCACACGCTGGTGGCCAAGAGTGTGTACAACCTGTGTGAGAGGCAGACATTGTTGTAAATCTGCCACTCGAACCCAAAGCGTTTTATGCTTGATTGTGCTGCCTTTTGCATCTCTATAGTCATTTTGTGACCAAAAGAATAGATTGTCATTATAAGACTGAACACAGTAGTAAGAATCACATACAATAAGAGTAGTCACATCTGGATTTGCAAACTCAAGTGCTAGCACCAATGCACGCAGCTCGGCCAATTGTGCAGTACTGTCACCCAGTGCTTGAGTGTGCACTACAGTTGATTTGAACTTTCCGTTCACAAAAGAACCTGCAACAATAGCACATGCTGCTGAATAAGCATGCTTGGAACCCGTGGCCGGCTGTGCCGAACCATCGGTATAGATAATACATTCGTAATCCTCAAGCGGTAGCAAAGACAGAGGAGGAGGATGAACAAATTCATACTGCAAAAACTCCTGAGTCTGAAGAGAAGAATCAAAGATAAAAGTGACATCCGGAGATGTCAAAGATGTTGCCCATTGTATCCAACGGGGGTGTAAAGCTTTAGAGTTCGGAACACTTGCTTTCGTCACTGCCTCTAGGGCAGGATATGGTGTTACCACCAAAATGCGTTTTCCCTGTGCCAGTGCGCGTTCTTTCAGAATCGCCATCTGCACTGCAGTCAAAACTTTCTCCACAGAGGAAAAGCGCATTTCCGCAGAGGTGTAAAGATGTGACTTGTATGCAATCGGTACTGTGTCACCTTCGTTAAAGGTCAAATACGTGAAACCCACTGCCCCTGGAATGATTCTAATCACCAGGTTTGTGTGGTTATCACGTGTCAACAAGAATTTAGATTCAAGTAGATCAGACTGCAAAGACTGCAGTATAGAGTTATGCTCAGGAAGCCAGCATAACTTCGAAAAGGTAGGTTGTATCAAAGCATAAAGAGGCTTGATACGCTGGGCATATTCGGGAATGTAAGTACGCCCGAAGTTCAGAAAACCCAGCAAAGACTGAAGCTTTTTCAGATTAGTCGGAGGGCACAAAAGTGCGCATTTTTCCAAAAAATGGGGAGCTAATCCCTTACCTTCATTGTTGAGCTCATAGCCCAAAAACAAAACGGTAAATTCAGCAATATGAGATTTGGCAAAGTTAAACTTGTAACCTAAAACCGCAAATTCGAGAATAATGCGGTCCACTCGTGAAAGATGCTGGAATAATTCGTCGTCTGTCAGGTAGATATCGTCGACGTACGAACATGCATCTGGGTCTATGCCGTCCAACAAAGAGACGACACGGGCAGCGAATACACCTGGACTGTTTTGTAGCCCATAGTTAAACGCCGGAATTTGAATAATTTGCCACCGGATGTAAAAGCGCTCCATTGGCTAATCTCCGAGGCCAAGTTGTGCGTGTAGAATCCATTGGATAGGTCAAGTGTAGTTTTGTATTTCTTACGGACAAGACTGTCTACTAGCGCAGAACTATGTGTATTTTGCACCGCAAAGGTCCGACAATGAGAGTTCAAATGCCGGTAATCTAAAACTAAGCGGTACGATCCATCGGGTTTAGAAACCGCGAAAAGGGGATTATTCATTGGTGATATGCATGTTTCAATGACTCCCTGATATTCTAACTGAGTCAGAATTTCGGAAACGGGGCCTTTTGCATCCCGTTTAATTGGATATTGGGGTTGTGGCTGTGGCAGTGACCGCAAAGGTATTTCATGGGGTGGTGATTCTTTATCCCAGCCCACATGGTTGCGGTATAACGCTGGAGCCAGGGACACAGCCCATTCAGCTGCTAGAGCCTCCGCTTTGTCCTTAGGGACATGTCGAGAAAAGCTCGGAAGGATTACATCCTGCCCTCTACGAGCAGCAAGTACGAATGGCGGCGGCCAATCCGCCTCTGCTAACAAAATGTCATATGAAGAGGTCAGATTTTCCCCAAAAATCCCTTTAATAACACGCTGTATATCACCTTCAATTTGAATGACAATATTATATAATCTGTCAGGGGGTGCCACTCTGGTATCTGCTGTCTCGACAGTAACGAATGTTTCAGTTGCTGTCGCCTCCACATGAGGACGTAGTGCCTCTCGCACTATGGTAACTTCCGCGGCGCTGTCTAGGAGCGTCACTACCCACGTCCAATTCAGGAGTCTCGTTCTCACCGTCTGTGGCATATTTTGCTGTTACAGCGGCAACTTTTTTCTTCTGAAATTGTAGGCGAGGACGTTGAAATTCTTCTGATTTCCCTCTGAGCTGTTGTCGAGGTTGGTCTCGCCCCTGTGGAGCTTCTCGGCCCCTTCCTCTATCCTGGTGATCTCCTCCACCAGCCTGCGAAGGCGTCGGTTCCTGTAAAGAACGAGGAGAACGCGAATCAGGGACGTGAAATTTCTCTGGAGACTTAATTTTCGCCCTATCACGCAAATCATATGTGCGTTCAGAAGAAACAGAAACCGGGGATGCGGCTCGCGACCCCGACTTCGTCTGTTGCTTACCTTGTTTTTTCAACCTCCAGCTCTTTTTAGTAAAAACTGGTTTCTCATCTTTCTCAGACTGAGTTTTCGGTTGTTGTTGCGATTGAGTTTGCGTTTTAGCAAAAGGCTTAACTCCCAGGCTATTTCGGCCAATTGTTTTGTAAGCCTGGGCAATCATTTTTGGTAACTCGTGCGGCCTGTCCAATTCTGGGACCAAAGCCAAAGCATTAGCTACTTGAAAGTTAACTGCATCGCCCTTGACATTTGCAAGGATCAACGTCGAACACTCCCACCAGTCTCATCCCTAATTCCACAGCCGCTTCAGGGCCATGTTCGTCCTGTACTCGTTTAATCACAGCGGGGAGAACCGTCATGGAAGGAGTGCCGAAACACTTCGCATATACTGCAGCGAATACCCTACCCCAGTTGTTGCATGCAGTCAACTCGGGTACTAAGTCTTTTGGCAAACTAATCGTCAAAATCCTGTGTTTATCCACAGTAGTAGTATCTGGACCGACCACCGCTGCATCCATTTCATCTTCCAGAAACCCACCACACACCACCGCACCCAACAGATCCCACGCCGCTGCTGGAGCAAAGTCACCGAAGACCAACTACGGGCAAACCTCGCTCTCAGCCCTCCCTCCGACCCATCCAACACCGACGACGCTGCCTGCAACCTCAGACGATGGATGGACGACTGTGCCAACACCCTCGCCCGCTGAAAAAACTCACCTACAGTGACACCACCAAAAGAGCCAGCTGGTTCACCTCGGAACTCCTAGCTTCCAAGCGTACCTGCCGGAAACTAGAGAAGAAATGGCACAGTGATAAGACACCGGACAGCCACGCAGCCCACAAAGACGCCATCCGTAACCACCACCACCTCATCAAGTCAGCCAAGAGAATCTCCTTCAAAGACCGCCTCGACAACAACGCACACAACAGCAAGGAGCTCTTCAACATCGTGAAGGAACTCTCCAACCCCAGCTCCAACACCAACGACATCCCGCCGTCGCAAGCCCTGTGCGATTCCCTCGCCACCTTCTTCCACCGCAAGATCGCCGACATCCACGACAGCTTCAACACCCAGACAGCCCCAACTAAGATCGATGCACCAGACCCGCCGCACACCATCGACCACGACCCCCTGCCAGCCTGGGCCAGCGTGAACATCGATGACACCATCAAGACCATGAGCACAATACACTCCGGCTCCCCGTCAGACCCTTTCCCGCACCACATCTTCAACAAAGCCAGCAGCTCCATCGCACCCCACCTGTGCAACGTCATCAATCTCTCCTTCGAGACCGCGACCTTCCCAGAGAGCTGGAAACACGCAGAGATCAACGCCCTACTCAAAAACCCAAGGCGGACCCGAGAGACCTCAAGAACTTCCGGCCCATCTCCCTGCTTCCGTTCCCAGCCAAGGTCATCGAGAAGATCGTCAACAAACAGCTAACCCGATACCTCGAAGAAAACAGCATCCTGGACCCATCCCAATCGGGGTTCCGCAGCAACCACAGCACTGAGACTGCCCTCATCGCCGCCACCGACGACATCAGGATCCTGCTGGACAACGGTGAGACCGCAGCCCTCATCCTGCTGGACCTCTCCGCCGCCTTCGACACTGTCTGCCACCGCACTCTACGCGCACGCCTCCACGACGCAGGGATCCGAGACAAGGCCCTGGAATGGGCCACCTCTTTCCTCGCCGCCAGAGAGTCCGCCTCCCACCATTCCGATCCGAAGCCTCCGAGATCATCTGCGGCGTACCCCAGGGATCATCCCTCAGCCCAACACTGTTCAACATCTACATGGCCCCGCTCGCACACATCGCCAGACAGCACGACCTCAACATAATCTCCTACGCCGATGACACTCAACTGATCCTCTCCCTCACCAAGGACCATCTCGCCGCCAAATCCAACCTCCATGAAGGAATGAAGGCCGTCGCCGATTGGATGAAGATCAGCCGACTAAAACTGAACACGGACAAGACAGAGGTCCTCATCCTCGGCTCCAACCCCTCAGCCTGGGACGACTCCTGGTGGCCAACGACACTAGGAGCAGCCCCGACACCCACCGACCACGCACGCAACCTGGGAGTCATCCTCGACTCAACGCTCTCCATGGCCAAGCAAGTCAACGCAGTCTCCTCCTCCTGCTTCAACACCCTGCGCATGCTTCGCAAGATCTACAGGTGGATCCCGACAGATACAAGAAGAACAGTCACCCAGGCCCTCGTCAGTAGCAGACTTGACTATGGGAACGCCCTCTACGCGGGAGCCCCGGCCAAGCTCATCAAGCGACTGCAACGCATACAAAACGCCTCCGCACGCCTGATCCTCGATGTACCACGCCACAGCCACATCACCCCCACCTGAGGAACCTGCACTGGCTCCCCGTCGACAGGAGAATCTCCTTCAAACTCCTCATCCACGCACACAAGGCACTCCACAAGACTGGCCCAGCCTACCTCAACAGACGACTCCTCTTCTACGTCCCCAACCGCCAGCTCCGCTCCGCCGACCTCTCCCTCGCCACCGTCCCTCGCATTCGAAGAACTACCACCGGCGGCAGATCCTTCTCCCACCTCGCCGCCAAGCCCTGGAACACCCTTCCACTAAGCCTACGACAGACCCAAGACCTGCTGACCTTCAGGAGGCTACTCAAGACCTGGTTGTTCGACCAGTAGCAGCACCCCCCTCCCCTTTTTTCTCCCCAGCGCCTTGAGACCCTCGCGGGTAAGTAGTGCGCTCTACAAATTCTGTGATTGATTGATTGAAATTCTTCTGATTTCCCTCTGACCTGTTGTCGAGGTTGGTCTCGCCCCTGTGGAGCCTCTTGGCCCCTTCCTCTATCCTGGCGATCTCCTCCACCAGCCTGCAAAGGCGTCGGTTCCTGTAAAGAACGAGGAGAACGCGAATCAGGGAAGTGAAATCTCTCTGGAGACTTAATTCTCGCCCTATCACACAAATCATATGTGCGTTCAGAAGAAACAGAAACCGGGGATGCGGCTCGCGACCCCGACTTCGTCTGTTGCTTATCTTGTTTTTTCAACCTCCAGCTCTTTTTAGTAAAAACTGGTTTCTCATCTTTCTCAGACTGAGTTTTCGGTTGTTGTTGCGATTGAGTTTGCGTTTTAGCAAAAGGCTTAACTCCCAGGCTATTTCGGCCAATTGTTTTGTAAGCCTGGGCAATAATTTTTGGTAACTCGTGCGGCCTGTCCAATTCTGGGACCAAAGCCAAAGCATTAGCTACTTGAAAGTTAACTGCATCGCCCTTGACATTTGCAAGGATCAACTCAGCTACTACGTCGAACACTCCCACCAGTCTCATCCCTAATTCCACAGCCGCTTCAGGGCCATGTTCGTCCTGTACTCGTTTAATCACAGCGGGGAGAACCGTCATGGAAGGAGTGCCGAAACACTTCGCATATACTGCAGCGAATACCCTACCCCAGTTGTTGCATGCAGTCAACTCGGGTACTAAGTCTTTTGGCAAACTAATCGTCAAAATCCTGTGTTTATCCACAGTAGTATTTGGAAAAACTGCCTCCAGCTGGTCAAATTTCTCTGCAAGCCAATAAGGTAAATCGTCCTTATTTAGTGGGCGCTTGCCCATCACTGAATTAACCATGACAGGACTTATAGTTACACCGCCTGCTCCAGCTGGATGGGCTGCAACTCCAGGCGGGGCTCCCTGGATGTTGCCTGTAACATATTGTACTAAAGCTCTGTGCACTCGTATTAAAGACGAATGCATATGACGCAGTTCAGCGACTGCCACTGTCATATAACGCGGATGTGGAGTATACCCGGCCAAAACAGGCCAAGTGGCCCCATCTATTGATAAGGGGCCTAAACGAACCGCGGTAACCGGTTGGGGGAGGACGCCATCAAACCAAACACGGTGTTGCCACGCCGTGAGCGGTACTTCAAGATTCCTATACGGTCTATAGTTATTAGGAACAACGGTGGCTTCATATTCATGGAACAAATTATCATTCCCATCCACCGCAGGAAAAGTGACCCAAGAGTAAAACACCTCAAAGTGGTAAGCTGGATCTGCTTGTACCACAAAGATCAGATCGACACCCGCGTCAGGCACTCCATACACTGTTAAGTGAGCTCGGAGCGCTGCGCGACTATGTGCCACAATTTGTACAGCCATTATAAGGCTAAAAGTTTTCGACAACCTAATATATGAGGCAGCACAATAGAGGGTATTTTTTAAGAAACCTTTTACTAACTTCAAGCTTGAAAGAACCTATAAAAATGTCAATATAGGAGGTAACACCGTCACACACGCCTCCGGAAGCATCTGTGAAGGGTGTTGTGGACAAGCACAAGAACTACTCAAGCGTCTCGCAGATAAGCAGCCCACTCGTTGGTTGCGTCATGTTGTAGGGATTCTGCACATACACAGAGCTATGCACAGGATAATAGGACCTCGGAATATAGTGGTGAGCCAACCATACACCTTAGTACCTAACACCCCAATCCGACTAGCTTTAGCGTCTTCTTAGCAACAATGCTGCTAATTATTAGACAACCCAGAACACGGTATCTCTCTCTCAGGACTCGCAGAAATAAGAACACCCTTTCATTACTCACTCATACTTGTCCACAACGTGCGTAATAAGAGACACTGTATAGTTTAAAATGTTTATTTTAACTAACGTGCTCTAAGGTACAGTACACGTGTCAGTACTATCAGCATAATGCATAAGAATAAAACAATAAGCATAGTTACAATTCCATAGAATATAAACGGGGAAAGCATTTCATAAAGCTGTTAATATAGGGCTAAATGAGTACACCACCCTCCCCGTGCTAGTTTCTAGTTTATTATAAAAACAGAAGACCTCTGGGCTTTGGCTGGCATACCCCCATACCTCAATATCTAGATGCAATGGTTTACATCATCAGACAAGCACAGCTCTTCTCTCTGGAAAGGTTTTTCTCCAAGTGTCCCCAACAGTGAAAATCACAATATTAAAGGCACCCGAATTCCTTCAGTGCAGTGGCATTCAGTGTTATGTCTAATTACGAGGGGCTGACCAGATCAGCAAGAACAAGGCACATTGTTTTCCGACCTTGTACACAATGTGCAGACGCAACCCAAAAGCAACAAGAAAGAATGTGAAAGGCAGATAGTCCCAAAATAGCAGAGGCTGGGGGGCACAAAGTAACGTGCGCAAAGAGGCATCATGGCAGCCAGGCCTAAGCTAACTTAGTAACGCAAATCACGAGTCTACAAACCACACGACAATGTATTTCATTTGTTTTATAACATATCTCATACCATTGTAGGATGTCAGAGCACTTTACATCACACACATATAGCGACAATGAATCATACGTGTAAATCAGTGTATAGAAAATGTTACATAAGGCAAAGGGGACTACAAGGTGTAGGATTCACATGTCATTCATACTGGTAGGCATTTTTAAAGAGTGCTTGGTCTGGAGAAACACAAACTCAGGATTCAGAACATAACCCAGTGGTTAGCATTGACTTTAACAATAAAAATGTATTTCTACCCAAATAAACCTTTTTAGCAGCATCATGATAATGAAAGACTGGGGAAAAACATAAGTTACTAACTTGTACCATTCAGTTTGCAAGCAGCTCTTTGATGACAGTTTATAGGTCACTGTGCTAGATTATGATTGTCTCTTATGAGCTGCAGAGTAACAAAATAATCTCTGTGACAAAAGCAGTAACCCACTGACCTATGCACATAAAATACTGTTTTTTAAAATGCATGGTACACGTTCTTTGCAGTAGACATATTAACCCTCTGTGCTACATTAGATAAGTCAAAGCTGCCACTAGACAAAACTCTCATCTCTCCCCAGCAGGTACATTAATCACTGGTGTTATCTTGACACTTTTATTGTTGCTCGAAAACTGCTAATTATACAAGGAACTTTGCAGTGATTTTAAAACTGCTGCCTGCGGACCCCCTGGAAATGTGTCACGGACCCCTGGGGTCCACGGACCACAGTTTGGTGAACACTGCAACAGAACATTAAAAAGACTGAAGCGTGCACCAATTTAGGTTATCTTTTTTTAACATATGTAACTAATTTTTACTCGTTTTACAGTATCAAAATGTGGATGTGCATCATTTTCGAACAACAATACAATGCTTGTATCTGGTGTACAGCATACACTGTTGTAGTACGGAGCAGTTAGCTGTTCAATAAACAACATTAAAATAAGAAACCAAAAATCCCAGGGTCGCTAAACACTAACTAGCCAGCATCTGATGACTAAACATTCAGTGATGTTGAGTCACATCAAGAGGGCATAACAGATCAGAATTACTTCATTCTTTATCACTTCGAGGAGTTGTTTGGAGTTGGAAAGTGATACAGTGGACGAGGGGAGGGTGGTTGGGCCCCCCAGCCATGTATAGCCCTCACACCCCTTTCGGTTAGAGAGTCCCCATCATTATCTTCACCTCAGAAGGCTGATAATGTAGTGTCCCACACCCAGGCGTAGTCAGGTTTTTTTGTCCCATATTTTACCTCCAGGTGCAGCAGCGTGCACTTTCATGCCTCCTACGTCATCACCTCCACCTGCCACTTCAACAAGGCAGGGTCACCCACTGCATTACAGCTCATCGCTATATGTCGTATCCTTAATACTGTAGCTAGGTCTTTGAATTTGTTAGCGACCTTCTTGATCCTAGGCATTGAAATTCACCCAAAAAGCAAGGTTCGGGTGTGCAGTTAGGTTGTTTTGTGTGGCATTATTTGTGAGACGCACCTCTGTGTTCCAATATCCTTTTAGGTTCGGGCAATCCCACACTATTCGGAAGACATTTGCGCCTTCCACGCCACACCTAGGGCATTGTGCTGTAATTCCTGAGTAAAACGTATCGATTTTCTGTGATGTGACCTGCGTCATACACAACAAATGTAACTGAATCCTTTTGAATCGAGCCTTCTGTGAAGCAGTTCGGGCTGTATTCAAACATGCCCCCAGTCCTCGTCTTTGATGGGCTTGTCTAGCGGCATTGCTCAATATTTCAAAGTTTTTCCAGTGACCATTTAGAGTATTTAAAGGCTGCTCAGTAGAGTAACAACATTACACTAATGTATATGACACAGGTATGGGCATTTCTAAATCCCCCATCTTATATTTCTGCTGCACCCTAACTTTCGATGATCCGTAAAGCAAGAACTGTCCCTTGGGGATCTCTTAATCTCGCTGTAAGTCGTGGTAGTCATTGAGAGTCCTGCTCTTGTAGAAGTCACCCTCCACCTTGAGGCCTCTCTCTTATGAAGCCTGTCTTTAACATCTTTCTCATCCACCCTGGGTACCCGTCAGTCCTGTCTATGGAATTTCTGGCATGCAGGGTGTTGAAGTATGCAACAGCCATAAACAGGGTGCCCAGCAATGATTGAAAATCTGTAACATTTTTTAACAACTAACCACTGTGCTCCTGGGTTTCAAGAGCAGACCAGTTAGAACCTCAGTGTGGGAGCGCCACTGTTTCCTTTTTCACTGTGTCTCTTGCGGTTGCTTCACCACTGTGCTGCCCATTGCAATTGGGCAGCAGTGTAATATAGTTTGAAATCCGGAACCGCCAGTCCTCCTTCGTCTGCGGGCAGCTAGAGTTTAGGCAGTGCCTCTTTGAGCCCCATATCAGTCACAGCAGTATGATGCCAAGCTTGCAGAAGATCACCCTCAGGATTCGTATTGTTTGCACCTTAAAGTAGCATAAAAAGTGTGGTAACGCCTTCAATTTAGATAGGGTCTGTAGGAAACTGGGTACTGGTTGAGGGCGGTGAAATCCTACTCAAGCAGCAACCAGAGTTCCTGTCAGGTTGAAGTCATAAGCAAACCCCAAATTAATCTGTGCTTAACCCTCTGGTAGCTTTGCAAACAAGCATTGGCATAGCCAATAGGTCTCGCTTTTGGGACATTATAAGTGTTTAGCACCAAGGATATTGTGCAGCATAACTAAATACTTATAAGGTCCCAAAAGCGAGACCTATTGGCTATGCCAATGCTTGTTTAAATTTGTATCCTCCCATGAGGACTGCCCCTCTTACATGTGTTCTTACTGTTCAGGTTATTTATACTTAGAGAGAACTCTTTTTTTAGTTGGCCTGCCTCTTTGCTTGTTAACTGTTCTGCTTACTTGTGCAGTGAAACGTCTGTCGCATCATTTGCTTGTCTTCCCTTTATCTCAGTGCCTCCCCTTCACCCCTCCCACAACACTGCTTTGCTTCATATCCCTTAATCTCCCCATGCCTCCCCCTCACCCCTCCCACAAAGCTGCTCGTAGGCCCCCACCACCCCTTCGAGTCCACTGCTGTTTTGCAATTTTTTTTTTTTACTTTACGAACGCACACTTTTATTTATATAGTGCGCCTAGCCATGGACTCCAGGAAATTAAATAATCAACCCATTATAACATGATGTTGAGCCTCACAGCAGACTTGAATCGGGATCCCCAGCTAATCTGTCGGTAGCTCTCACCGCTGCGCCATACCCTTTGCCTACTCATGTTGCCGGGTGCAGTACGATATGTGGCCAAAAAAGGTCCCAAGGGACACCTTGTGACAGCCTGTGATACTGCACCCTCACAACACTGCTTGTTTGAACTTTGTTACTGCTGTTACCGTGCCCAGGTTCAACAATCTCTTCTTGCACCTGCCCCCTTCTTGCTCCTCCGGGTTCCGTTTCTCTTCTCCCTCACATGGTATTGCATAGTATGTGTTACCCTCAGCTTTTCACTGCCCGTCAGCTTGAGCCACTGTATCGTGTCTCTTGAAGCTCTTTGAATTAAATAAAAATTCAAAGATTCATTATCTCTGCCGGCGCATTTCCTAAGGTTTCAAAGCATGCCCTCGTCAACCTTTATGCAAAATATTACATCGAAGACAAGGGATTTCGCCGGCACATCATGCAGGCTGTTTTCAAGCTAGCCTAAAATGCTCTGAAGTGGCTACGAGACAGCATGCTGCCTCTATTGCAGGTTATACAGACAATAATGAGAGGTCTCCTTGAATAAACCTTTAGATCTCATGTAGGTTTTCAGAAAACAAATGGTTTTAACTAATGTTAGATACTGTGCGTGTATTTATTGCACATGCCTAGTGCCTACGGACCTAAAAAAGAGCTCAAGATCTACCTTAAGATTATGGGTTTCTGATGGTTGAGTGTCTTGGTTCATGTTTGCCTTATAATACCTTTGATGAACAGCTTAATACCTCAGCTGTCTTTCCGAGTGGCTGGAAATAACAGGTATCACCGAGCTAATGATACCTAATTTATCGGCATTTGAAAGATAAAAGATAAAAAGCTGAGTAACTTTTCGCACCTGTGACCTGCAAATGCCGGTATTTCTTAAGCAGCGCTAATCACACACCAGGCGCTAAACGACACTTGTCTCACTCTGCCCTGCCCTCTCGTCATTTCAGCACTTCCACCAAGACTTTTTAGGGAGCACTAAATGGCTCCCAACACCCCACTGTACCAACACCCACAATCCTCAGGTCATTGTAATTGCTTTAATTGTAAGTTCTGTCACTTTTTTCAACTTTAATAGCTGCCAGTTAACACTTGACAGCCGGCATCTTTCTGCCCCATTACTGCCTCCTGAGTCACTTGAAGTGGAAGGAGTGCTTTAAATGGGCCGGTACTCACCGGTACTAAGTATCGGCACTTCTGAATTTTCTGCCCTTGAGTACCGGAACTTCTCCTTGGCCAAACAGAGTACCGGTACTCACGGGGCAGCAACGCAGAAAGGAAATGGGTATGTGCTGAAAGAAGAGCAACACAGCTGACAACGAGTCGGCCTGTTTTCGTGCAGCACTGATAATCGAGTGATAACTTGCACTGTGATAATTCGGCAGCAGACCCAGGCGCGCAACGCCCATTGGGCTCAAAAGGCTTCACGCCGCGCCCCCCTCCCCACCCCCCGTCGTGTGTGTCAGCCCAGGCTGAGACAGCTTCCCGGGCACACACACAGCCGCACCCGAGTACTTCACAGGCCTAAGACCGTTTACTTGTTAATGAGGCTTTGTTGTTCTTTCACCCCTTCTTAGAGCCCCTGCATCTTTACTCTACTGATAGCTGGAAGAATCAGCCCCCCCCCCCCGAAATGTTTATTAGCCCCTCCCCCCTGAAATTTCACTCTAGTTGCGCCTCTGAGCAGACCTATGCATTAATTCAGAGCTGCAAGGAGTTTCGGAGGGGCCGGAATCACACTGTGATTATTGACACAGTATCCAATCAGGCTCTGTGGAGTCAATAGCACTGTAGGTGTGTGAGAAGGGCCTGCTAGCAGCTATATCTTGTGACTTGAGGGGAATCGAAGTGACGTGCTAGTACATCAGAGTATGCCAACACTTGTCTGGAGCAAGGATGTAGGGAAGAGGTGGTGACAGAGACACTGACGCAGAGAGGGTGGGAATCAAGGTTTTGTAATGCGAGGCCAGCGAATGTAACCATTTCTAAAAACAAAAGTATTGAATGCAGTTGACTGTTGAAATGGGTCGTTGCCAGTAGAAGACTGGATTCAGAGAGTAAAGGCAAATAAGCAATCAATGAAGCCCATTCCTCCATTACCAAATGTTGACAATGATAATCAGGTTCACTATTTTAAAGCAAGAATATTTTCTCAAGCTTCATTGTGCATAAGTGCTCGTGTGTCACTGTGCGTGATTTTACATGCATTAGTGTTGTCTGCAGTGTTCAGCACAGCAAATGTATAGCTTCCATCCCGAAAAGCCTTGTATTACCACAGTCCGGCGTGAAGCGAATGTAAAAGGGTTCGCTTATAGCAAGTACTAGGCCACTCTTTCTCTCCAGTGCAGATATGCTTTTTCTGCAGTGTCTCAACACAACTGTATTTTGTTTTAAAGAGGCCATTTTCTCTAGGGTTAATGGAGTGGCTCTGGGAGTGGCAGAGGTGGGCAAACCAACAAATAAACAAGGATAGCAAGTCAGAGTCAAATCAAGAGTCCGGCTTGGCTTGAAGAGCCCTTACATAAATCGAGCCTTGAAAACATTAAAATTGAAATAAAAAGTGTATTCTTTAACATGTGGAAGCATTTTACCTTGGTACATAAGATTATATCATCGCATTGAGAGGAGTTTATTAAAAGTGATAGTGAAGTTAGAAACTTTTGAGCTCCCACCATGACCACAATGCCACTAGCGAACTAAGAAGCAAGTCAGTTCTCATGTGTACATTATATATAGCCTATTTTGTTCTATGAATGAAGCAACATTATAGTGCATTAAATCTAACACAAGATTTGACTGTACAGCATACATCCTGAACTTGTGTATTTGAATATACAATCATATGTGATAATGAAGAAAAAAGGAAGGCTTCTGTATCATTATGCACAATTTCACACCAAGAAAATCTCAATAAAATTAAATATGTGCTCCTGGACACGCCCCTTAGCACCGCCCATAGCCCCGTCCCCAAACCCACCCCTAGTCCACAAATCAATTTGGTGAGTACCCACACTTATTTTTTTCCATTTAAAGCACTGAGTGGAAGTGAGAGAAAAAGAGAGGCACATGACGTGTTACTTTCGTACTTTGGCTGCACACGAGGTATTAGAATAACACGTGCCTCCCTTCAACCTGATATATGTCAGAGAACAGCAATAAGGGAGAAACCTTGAGGCTACCAAGTGTTGTCAGTTTTTTTATGCTGGAAAAAGTAACTTGAATGCACTGCAAGGGCTACACCCAGACAAGCCCAGAGTAACTCACCTGCATCCCCGGGAGTGGACAGGCTGAGCCCTGGCACTGAAGTAAGGCAGACACACCATCCCAGTGACCTTTAACCGGTTAAGTGCTTAGAACGTTCCGCGCCAGTGCGGAACGTTCTATTAAGCGGGCGGGGCCGCGTCGGCCAACGGACGTGCGCAGCACTACCGAGGTAGTGCTCGCGACGGCCGTTGGCCGACAGAAGCACTTAACGGGATAAAAGCACCAAAAACAGCACACCTTCAGACATTACCATAGGAAGCAACCTGACAACGGCTTGTCACGTCTGCAGGGACCTGTGGGTGTGGGCCTCTGGCTAGTGCAACTCTACATTCCTGTTGTTATTAACATCCGCTCAAATGGTTCACCCGTTTTTAGGTCTCACCTAGGCAGCACTTGCGCTGTCTCTCGAGACATGCTGTATTGAGGTATGGAATAGAAGTTCCATCCATTTCCAGCCCATCTTTTCAATAGGCTGCTATTACTGTCCTTTCTAAATGGATGCTTTTGATTTGTGAATAGGCTTGTTAGTCCCGCCTTAGTACCGCCTTGTGTCCATTTGTAACCTCCCATGAGGACTGGGCCTTTTACTGTGTGATTACTCGATGTGCTTTATTTACATTCTGTGAGCACTACTTTGTTAATTGACTTTCTCCTATCAGCAGATGCAGGCAACGTTTTCCCTTCCCAGCTAACACACAGCATTCCTTTCCTGCCCATGCACTTCCCTCTCCCATCACGTTCGCAGATGTATCTCATCCAGGGGCTGAATTAGACTCGGAGACAGCTTTATTGTCCCTGCATATTTCCACAAAATGGGTCCATCCCTTTTGGTCTCTGTGTTTTCACTCATGATCTAACTTAAGAAACCTTTCTCACCGCTTATCGATGGCTGACACAGCGCTGTTAAGTGATCATTAAATAACAAAAGGTGTTGGGGTCATTCTGTTCAGTTTCTGCATCCCACATACAGATGCAAGAGCCCAAGTCCTGACAAAAGGATACGAGAAAAACACATCTCTTCATTGTGTGCTTCCTTCTGACTTCCAGTGTGAAATGCTTTTGCAGCATGAGCAGCGTGAGGCTGGTGAGACCCCCCCTCCCTCTGATTCCTCCCCATAGACGTACTTCACGCATATATGTTTGTTTAACAAGAAATGGGGACGAGTGGTCTCATCCACTTATCTTTAGATGGCGCGAGAGTGGTGGGGGCTGTAGAGAGTCTTTCATATCCTCAGTATCTTTGAAGGCCGGGCCTTGATTAGAAACAGGCGTAAAGTCACAAATTCCTTCCTACCACTTGTTTATTTTGACAATGCTGCAAAGTCCCACACTGCTGTAGCGCACTGCCGAAAGCAATTGGCATAGCCAGACGGTCCAAACGGCGAAACTCATTGACACTGCACACCATACCTGCAGCGCAAAGTCACATAATAAGTACAACTCAGGCCCTCGCACACACATCCACACACTTCGATCTAAGCACACCCACGGGGTAGCATGCGAGCCAAGTCCCAACAGCAAATGTGCTTACAGCGCCTCGTCAGCGTGTGCAGCGCTGGTTTAATGGCAATACAAAAAACATTTGCAACAGTAACGAAACAGGCTAGTAATGCGTAACAATTAAACTTCTAAATCTTTAATCTCAGAAATTCATAGGCCTAGTGCACGGGTTGGGGGTGAGGGGTGCAATTAACATGATCTTAAAAAATCAGGTACACGCCCCTCAGTGGGCGGCAGAATTTGCATTCGGTTGTTTGAAGCTCAAAGGGGATCTCCGCTTCAGACACTTGTCTATTTTGGGGTCTTTGCTTAAGTTACAATAATGGCTGATTTTAGGGCCTCGGAGGTTGCATTAGCCAGAGAGTCTCCAGGCCTGTTCGGAGGGGGGCGGAGTGGGGGTGACCACATAAAGCCCCTCGAGCAGACCTGCCCTCGAGCCCTGTAAACAAGGCCCTCACTTTAAATAACCCAGCACTTCTGGTCTGACCTGCCAGCTCACACGAAAACAGAGCACCGCTTTGAACTCTCCGAGAGGGTGTCTGTCACTTTGAGGGTACTTACTGCCATGTAAGTGTGGCTCAATGGTTAGAGCGGCAGACCCTGATGCAGAGATCTGGCCCGGGACCAGGGTTCAATTCCCGCCTCGGCGGGTCTTGGGCTCAATTTCCTCAGACCTGATAATTCTCGCCTCGGTGCCTATTCTAATCATGGGTCCCACTCTGCAACTCTGGGCAATAGCTTGCTTAATCTCCACAACGGCCCCAACAGCGCTGGGATGCCTGGCTTCACCCTGGGGGTGCCCAGGAGTGGACATTTCACAGGGAAAAGCCAGGAAGGGTTCCACAGCGGTATGCGTACAGCGCCTGGACACCCCTTTGGGGGTATGGGTGCGCTTTACAAGTACAAATTTCATTTCATTTCATTTCATGCCCAGTTGCCCACCATCCCTCCTGCCCCCCAAAACTCCCAGAAAAAAACTCCACTAAATGATCACAAACTGTGCACGACCACCTTCCCTCTGGACACTTCCTTCCTTTCCCTGAAATCTCTTTGGGAAACAACAAACAGCATCCAGCCATCTGACCAGGAATGTGCAAAGCAGCCCCCACCCCCTCGTGTTAGCCCCCCCCGCCCGCGAGGCCCTTAGGGGAGTCCCCGTTTCCTTAGCCACTCGTATGACACCCCAAACCCCCTCCATACTTCTACCCGCAGGAGCCCCTCACGTGATCACACTTCCGTATCCCCTCATAGGAGCCCCCGAATATTCGTGCTAAGAGCGCCTCGTTAATGAGGCCCGACTTAAGAATCCGACCCCGTCCATCGAAGAAACCCCTTGAGGAGGGAGCTCACAAAACGGCTTAGGAAGCGCCGTACCTACACGGTTCAAACACAGGACATCCCAAGCACCCTGAACACTTCACCTGTAACCATGTTGGCGCTAGAATGCCACACCTTAACGTTACCCTTTCCTAAGTGATGTTTTTAATAGCCATCACGTTTGTAACCAACTGACCGGAGTTTCAAACTTGATGATTAAATTTGATGTTCGCAACGCTGTGATCTTGTGCAAACGGGTAATGTAATTTACTTAACCTGTCACATACGTCTTAGCCCACCAGATCTTATAACAAGCCCACAAACAGCCCAAAAAACGGCCCACACACTGATCTGTCAGGCCAGCCCGTTGGGCACTGCCTGGTTGCCCCGTAGACCAGTCCAAATGCGCTTCCTGTTAATTTGTATTGGCAAATCGGTTCCAGCACACAGACCAGGACCTCGGACAGGCTGCTCCCTAGTATGCGATTGCGAATTACCGAGGCGACAGCGTTGGGACTGTGTCTGCATTTTCCGTGTGGACTGGTTCATTTACCCACATTTAAAAGCACGTGTAAAACGAGTTTACACGCTACCCAAAGCTATAGCGCCAAAGCTATAGCGCCTCAGGCGTGGTTTTCTGAATTAAGCAGTAAGCCGAAGAGGGGAGGAGTCTGTGCCAAGGGAATACCCCTCTGGCAGAACGTGGCATGTGTTATTTTGCAATATTATCAGACCAGTACACCTTTTGCCAAATATCAACAGAGACAAGGCAGACAATAGATAGAACAGATACAATAAGATCGTTTGTTGTGGGGTGGGCTTGATCTCAATTTTAGCTCTGCTCTTTAGGAGAGTGTATTGTATAAAAAGTTTTGAAATACAGAATAATATGTAGGTTTCAAACGATGACGTTTAGCTCAGTTGCACAAGCTAGCTAGACAGGCATTGCAACTCCTATAACAATGATAATAGTGAATGTTCTAAACACATTGAATTGCTAGAATCTCAGGTGTACTTTTACCTAACTTAATGGTACACGCTTTTCGACATCGGAGCCTTGAAAGCTTCAGATATTAAAAAAGAGAAGGATGAACGGTTGAGTCGGTCACGCTGAGGATTTGAACCTACAACCCGCTAATGTTTAAGCGAGTCCTTGTGCGCCATGCAGACTACAGGCACTCACCGAACCCACAAGCCGACTCTGAACTGGCTCTACCAAAACGAAAACACAGTCACTGCTACAGAAAAATCAAGTGCAATTGTAAATCAGTGCAACATGTAGACACGAATCTGACACAGCAAGTGCTGTACAGAGGCAGTTTATTCTTTTGTTACAAAATATATGCAAGATGGCACTGCAATATCACTGAAAACTCAAAAACGCGTCGCCGTTTAAGAAACAGTCATATTTTCCAATACAGATACTTTTGATGACAAGAGGGAGGGAATATATGATCGAGGTTATCTTATATTTTCAGGGTGTGGTGTACAAATGCTACGGGTTCTGCGTTGCATATCGTGCGTGTGGAGTACCACAAAACTTGTAAACAGACATTGGATTACTTTACGCCACGAGAACGTGTATTCACGGTGCGGTGCATTACTCGCACCTGAGTGATGCGACGTTACATTGTGTGCGCATCTGTCCGGGTCTACGAGCGGGTCGGTGGCTGAGAGCAGCGCCAGCGCTATATAGGCGCAGCTTCACTGTGCCGCCCCAGGGCGAGGGAGGTGGGCATGGTGTTCCTAGAATGCACCAGTATGAACCCAGTGCTGCACAGGGACCTTGTTAGAAGGGATGTTGGTATTACACCAGTGAGCTTAACAGCCGCTATTATTCCGTACCGATCTCGAATACAAGCGCAAACCCTCCGAGCTATCTCGCGGTCTTACGTCAGCTCCTGTGGTGACGGGTTCAATGCTGTGCCATATCATATACTATGTGCTTGAGTTCTCTCATCCTTCTACCACCAGTATTTCCGCGCGTCAGGGCTGCTGGCCACAAAAACACAGAGGACAAATCATGTACACGATTGTCTCCGAAATACAACATAGCCGTATATTTTAACAAGCATTTGAAGGCACGCGAGGGGAGGAGGGGGGGCGACGCGAGTGGTGCGCGCGCCTCGCGCTGAAAGTTAAATAAAAAAATTAAAAAATGAAGCTGATAGCCGCGCGGCCGTGAAAGTGACCCGGCCGCGCGGCGCGAAAGTGAAAGGAAAATGAAGCTGACGAGGAGGGAGTGGGAGGAGGGGGGAGGGTATTCACGCGCTGTAGTGCACGTCGCGCGCGCTTGTGCGCTTGCGAGCAGCAGGCGTGACCACACGCTCGTGCACCATGGCCTTTTGCTTGCGCGTAACCGCCCGAAAAAGGCCACGACGCACGAGCGTGTGGTCAGCTTCTGAAACCCCCTTACTTAAAGTCTCGCCAGAGCAGCGCTTGCGCGCTACTCGAGGCTCGACCTAAAAAGCAGTCAGGTTTAACTTAGAGACAATGTGTAAAGTATTTATGCAGCACTTCAAACAGTAATAAAGTGAAAACACAGCACAATAAATATCCCACTCCAATTAAAGAAAATAGAGTAAAACGTAATAAATTATTTGACACCAAAATGACAAAAATCCAATCAGTAGAACAGGATATATGCAATTTTAAAGATTTAAATAAAAATAGTGCTTAGATGCACCAAGCGCCAACTGTGATTATCTGGTCATGCCAGTCCAGGGCAAAGTTCAGGCTGACCGCAGTCGAGCACGGACCGAGTACAGGGACCAAGTCAGGCCCGCTGAACAAACTACTTTAAGTCCTGGTTGCGAAGCGTTGTGAGATCCCACATCGAGGATACGTAGCACAGAGGCAGTTTTGAAGAAGCTACGGGCTGCGATGCGAGGCCCTGCATCTGAAATGCGTCGCGCAGCAGCGGTTCCAAGGACGCCTTCGAGGGACTTGCGATGTGAGGTCCTGCGTCATCGTTGAGGAGGCTGTCGCAGGAGGCCTGCGATGCTAAGTCCTGCATCGGGGATGTGTCGCGCAGCAGCAGTTCTGAAGAGCTGCACGCTGCGATGCGAGATACTGCATCAGAGATGCATCGCATAGCGGCGGTTCTGATGCGGAGCTGCGAGGAGATGTCGCTGACCTCTGAGGTTTCTCAGATTGGGAGCACCAGCCCCGGGTGTTAGGCAAACTACTTCCACTTTATCTTCCACCAGTCCCTGGGTGGCGTCCGGAGACTGGATTTTCAACCCAGGGCCTGTACTCAGAATATAAACAGGGAACAAGGGTGAGTCCTCCCTCACCCTGCCCCTTCTTTTCGGCTCCCATACTCTCCACTTGGGAGTAGTTCCACCAGAAAACTCAACTGTCAGGGTGCCCTGGGCGGCTGCCCCTCCAAGCTCTCCTGACACCAGGTGGGGACTCAATTCCCAGAATGTAGTCTATGGGCATCTGGGAACCAACTATGACCCTCCTCTGGGTCACCTCCCCACCCCACTCGAGGGAACCTAGTGCCATGGGGTGGAAAAAGTCCTGCCCCTGGACCTGATTTACTCTACACACCTGGCCTGTGCACTGCTCTGTAGAAACCAGCCTTTCCACAACCATGATCTGGCTATCCCTGATGTCCCTCAGAGCAGTGACAGGGATCCCATTCACCTTCACCTGGTGGAAGTGACGACTTCCACCCTCAGGGATCACCAGCTCACCCTCTGAGTCTATCTCCCAGCTAAGGGAGATAATTGCATGGTGTAGGACCTGCCTTTGGGGGCTTCTTTCCCCTACGGCCACACTCGCCAATCCTGTAGAATTCCCACCAGTAGGGAATTTCTTGGAACAGACAAAGCCCCCTTGCTTGTGTCCTAAATGGGAACACTCAAAGCAGCAGGGTTGGAAATGGGGCACCCTGGGCCACTGCCCACCAGAACCTCTCCCCTGTTTCTTAGAAGGAGCTTGGGAACCCTTTCCCCCACCTTACTCCGGGACTTGTCTGGGTCACATTTGACCTCCCTCTCACCCTGCTGAGGGAACTGAACCACCC
This sequence comes from Calotriton arnoldi, assembly GCA_963921515.1. Classification (NCBI taxonomy): domain Eukaryota; kingdom Metazoa; phylum Chordata; class Amphibia; order Caudata; family Salamandridae; genus Calotriton; species Calotriton arnoldi. The sequence goes on from CAWUFW010001510.1 coordinate 373,727, forward strand.
TTCTTGGAGTCACTCCCAGGTACCTTCTTTGACACTCTAGCACTTATCCAGAAGTCCGCCTCCTTGCCAAACTCTCTGGGATCAGTGCGCTTGCTTTCAACCAGGTGCTGGTGCAGCTCTACAAAACAGGTACTGAGCTGCATGTGCTCTCTCAAAACAAGATTGTACAACCCAGTAAAATTATTCACTTTGCTGCCCTGCACCTAACCATTCCGTGCCCTGCTGGCGTGATCAAGACTGATTCTGTATCTTTTTGCTATCCCTGAATCTAACATGGTACTCCTCTGGGGTGAACCCAAATTTGCTAACAAGGATGGCTTTCGTGGGGATGTCCTTCATCTGGTCCCCCAGTTCCGGTGTAAGTAAGGTATCCCTTCCAACTGCAGCCATGTGTTTCCAGAGTGATGCTCCGAATACTCTTCTGGGACCCTGTGCATCACGAGGGTCACCTCATTGGCAGAAAATCACTTGTCAATATCATCCCCTACCACATAGTTGGTCATTCTTGTCCCCCTCAGACACTGCGGGTATGCTGCCACTATTGTATCCGGACTTTGCTTGTCTAGCTCTGATGTCCAGCTCTCTGAGACTTTACTCATTAGCCATTCTCCTTTTGTGCAAGGCTCTCTCAGCCTCCATGGTCAGTTTCTTTTCCTCCATCTTAAGTCTGGTCATCTGCAGCTTACACTCCCTTTCAGCCTTGTCAGGACACACTGCTTTCTGCTGCGGGAGCGAGTTTAAATTCAGGAGACAAGTCATCCCCCTCCCCTGTTTGCTGCATCTCAGGAAATGCACCCACGTCCTCCTCTTGCCTCTCCATATCCGTCTCCTCATCCTGGTCCTCTGCTGCTGTCAGCAACTGGTGAGCCTCTGCCCAGGCCCTCAGAGCTTTCTGAAGCTCCAGCGTTTTGGTGCCCTTTTTGGCTGGAAGTCACCTTCCCTTACAGAATTTCTTGGGCTCAGCCAAAGTGTAGCTCTCCAGGTTGATGAGCTCGAATTCCATTTCTGCACGTATGGTCACAGACCTTCAGCTAGAATGAAGGTGAATTTGGAAAAAGCAAAAGAGCCAATCAAGGAGAATCTAAAAGAAAATGGTATGAAATTATTTATCTGGGATTTTTAGTGTAACACTAAATCACTGTATGGCACTGCACAAACACAAGTCCTAATCAAACTGCTGCCACTAATGTAGGAAATTGGGTTACTTGTTGTGCGGGGTGAAACCCTGCTCAAGCAGCAACTACAATTCGTGTCAGGGTAAAGTCGCAAGCAGACCCCAAATGAAACTGCGCTGAACCCTCTGGTAGCTCGGCACAAAGCAGTCAGGCTTAACTTAGAGGCAATATGTAAAGTTTTTATGCAGTACACTAACAGTAATAAAGTGAAAACAGAACACAAGAAAAATCTCACACCAATTAAAAAAAAAAAGTAAAATGTAATAAATTATTTGCCACCAAAACGACAAAAATCCAATTAGTATAATCGGAGATATGCATATTTTAAAGATTAATGTAAAAATAATGTTTAGAACGCGCCAACTGTGGCTATCTGGCCACGCCGGACTAGGACAGAGTCACAAGTTCAGGCTGACTGTGATGGAGCGTGGGCCATGTAGAGGGACCAAGTTAGGTCCACTGAACAAAGTACCTTAAATCCTGATTGCATAGCGTTTTGAAATCCCTCGTTGAGAATGTGTCACGCAGTGGCAGTTCCCAGGGAGCTAAGGGCTGTGTTGCAAAGTCCTATGTCAGAAATGCATCACGCAGCGGCAGTTCCAAGGAGCTGCTTGCTGCTTTGCAAGATTCTGCGTCGGACATGTGTTGTGCAACGGCGATTCTGATGCGGAGCTGCGAGGAGATGCGTTGCTCTGCATCTGTTCTGCCCAAAAGACCACAGCTGGGCTGGCTGAGTACCTTCTGGTCCACTTCCAAGGGCCCAGGACTGGGTGGTATCACTTGGGGGGCAAGACTCACAGGAGGCAGAGTGCAGGTGGTTGAAGCCTTTTCTGTCCCTGAGGCTCTGATCAGGAGGTCAGCCAACTAGCCCTTGGAGTCACTCTGGTGGTCCTGGATTCAAGATGCAGGTCCAGTCCTTCTTACTCAGGCAGCACAGCTGCAAGGCAGCAGGACAGCAGAGCCACAGGAAAGCAGAGTAGCAGTCCTTCTTGCAGCAGACTAGCAGTCGTTTTTGCAGCAGAGCAGCACACCAGTCCTTCTGAGTCTTCCACAGGTCCAGAGGTGTTCTGAAGAGTTGGGTGTGAGGGTCCAATATTTATATTTGGTGCCAGCTTTGATGTAGGAGAAGGTTCTTGAGGTTTCCATCCCCAGAAGGTGTTTGGAATTGTGTTCCTCCCTGCCCCCGTCCCAGCTTGTCTGGGGGCACAAAAGACTAGTGTGAAGCCCTTTGTGGGTGTGCTGTGGCAGAGCCTTTTGATGTGCATGTGTGGTAGGTAACAGCTCCTCCCTCCCTCAAGTCAGAGATGGCCCATCCTGCCAAAACCTATTCCCTCTTTGTCTCACTGTCTTGGAATAATACACAAAGATCAACTGCCAGCTAAACCTAGTCATGTGAGCCAGGATATAGACTGCACACACCAAATGGTTAGGACAAGAAAAAGCAAACTTTCTAAAAGTGACATTTTCAAAATTGTGATTTGAAATCCAACTTAACATTAAGGGTTTTAAATTACAGTTCTTTAGAAACCAAATTCGACATTCCTACCTGTTCCCAATTGAAAGTTATCACTTATTAAATGTAATAAGGTAACCCAATGTTATCCTATGGGAGAGGTAGGCCTTGCAAAAGTGAAAAATGAATTTGAGTTTTTCACTACCAGGACATGTAAAAGTTAAAAGTACATTTCCAACTTTTTAAATACACTGCACCTTGCCCCATAGTCTGTTTAGGGCCTGCACTAGGGGGAGCTTATGTATATTAAACGGAAGGTTTGCGCCTTGAAAAAGGTTTATTTTCCAGGTCGAAGTAGCAGTTTAAACTGCATACACAGGCTGCAATGGCAGGCCTGAGACATGCTTAAAGTGCTACTTAAGTGGGTGGCACAAACAGTGCTGCTTGCCAACTAGTAGCATTCAATTTACAGGCCCAGGGCACAGGTAGTATCATTTTACTTAGGACTTGCAAGTAAATTAATGGTTCGGATTGGGTGGAAGCTGATTATACCATGTTCAAGGGAGAGAGCATAAGCACTTTAGCACTAGTTAGCAGTGGTATTGAGCACAGAGTCCTAAAGCCAACAAAAACGAATTCAGCAAAAACAGCAGGAGTAGGCAACAAGTTTGGGGATGACCCTGCAGAGAGGGCCAAGTTCGACAGCGCCACTATTCCTTACATTGACAGTGGCAGGAATCTCCAGAAAGTCACTCGACACCTCATTGACAGCAGTGCAGGTTAGTTTCCGAACAGTAAACTTGCACTCCCAGATAACGAATTGTGGTGGGCTCCCAACTCCATTTATGACAGACCACCAGAAATCCCTCGCCCATCATGGTAGGGTGCAGCGGGCAAATGCTGTACTTCTTCCAGTTCACCTGGAGCCCCAATTCATTTCAAAACATCTTGACAACCCGTTTACTTTGAGTGTGTGCATCTCTCAGAAACAACAGCATATCATCCACAAACAGTGATATCTAATAAGTTATGCCATCTACTGTGAGACCCCCATTTGCTGTTTTTTTACAAATTGCACCATCGCTATTGTGGAGACGGGACAGCCACGTCTTGCCCATTTCTCAATGGTTTAAGAGTCAGAGATTACCTGTCTCGTTCATAGCTTTGCTTTGGGTTTGGTGTATAGCAACAAGGTTCAACCAATGGACCGTGCTCCTCGGCCCAGTCTGCGCATCACATCCTGTAAAAGCTTCCAGGTCAGTGTGACAAAAGCGTTTCATACTTCTTCTCCTCTGGGTTTTGGTACCAAGCTGTCCATGACTCAGAGCAAGCATCATATAGTCATGAACTAATTGCATTCTGGGATGATCCCACTCTGATCAGGGTGAATCATATCAGCAAGAGAAGCCCATAATCCAATACTTTACTCAGGATGTTATATTCAGTTTTGAACATGGATAGGAGTCTATATGGTATCACGTCTGCTTGGTCCCGCTCTGGTTTAGGTAATGGAACCAAGCTGGGTCAATCTTGTTGTGTGAGGTAGGAACTGTTTGTGCAGTGTAGTACTGTACAGATCTGCCATCCAAAGGGCTAATAGGGCTACATATGAGAAGTTGGATTAGACTGGGAGGCCATCCGAGCTAGGTGTTTTATCCTTGGCTTAATTGTGGCATTAACATCTGCTTCTGATACATATGTCCTTAGATCTTCCACAGAATCCCTAAGCAGTGGTATCAGGTCCCCTCCTTCTAGACACTCGTGTATCTCCCTGACCTCTACTCTACTCCATTGCATAAAATGAAATATGTTGTAGCAATCTGTCATTAATCTTCGTTATTGATGTGTAGCAGTACCTCATCATCTCCTGGATATTCATTATGAGGGTTTCTTTTTTGATAGCCAAGCCAGTAGTTTCCCTGCCTTGTCATGTTCATTGTGTGCCTTAGTCAAATACATTTTATAGCCAAAACATTTCAATCTTTCCATTGTATGTGCAAGATTCTCCTTCCCATTCAACAGCTGCTCCTGCATTGTATCGGTGTCAGACTTCATCTTTTCTAAACTTCTGAGTGTTTTCCTTGCTGATCAGTATCTCTCGACAGGATGGGCTTGACCCGTACCACCGTTTTTCAACAGTGTCCCTATAGCCTGTAAGATTCTTCACAAATCAATTCTCTGAATACCTTGGCTTTCAGCACTGCTGTTTGCAGTCTCCACATAGGGATAGCTGCTCTCAACACTCTTCAGGCCATGGACCGCAATAGGGGATTGCGGTCAGATAGTGTCTTGCATAAATACTCTGGTCAGTTACCTGAGTGTGCAGCTGGTTATTGCGGACAGTCGTATCAAGCCTGACATGCAAGATGTGCAGGGGATTAAAAGAAGTAATCCCTTTAGGTCGGGTGGAGTTCTTTGTAGGAGTTTGTCAGTCCCTGTGGATCAGCCAGTCTCTGAATGCTCATCCAGGCTTCTGCATCTTAGCAGTGGGTAATGGTGGTTGCCATCTGTCCAAGTCTATGTCTGCCATGCAGTTTCAATCCCAGGCCACACATATGTGGTAGTGTATCAGCTCCGCACGGTATATTTGCATCTTGTCAAGGAAAACCTACATTGAGAGCACATATATTTATTATTGAGGCATCGGACGTGTCTCGTCTACCACTTAAAATCTACGAATGATTTATTCAGTAGCGGCTGCTACCGGGCAGTAGTGGTCAGGCGGGGAGGAAGGGGGTGGTTAAAAATATAAAATAAAAGGGGAAAAGAAAAATAATCACTTACCTTCCTGGCGGCCGCCTCTCCTCCGTCCTCTTCGGTCAACGAAGCAGGAAGCACCCAGGCTCCCTACTCCCCTAGCCAATCACAAGGCTGCCTTACAGCAGCTTTGTGATTGGTCTGAGCGCTGTGGTTTGGCGCTCAGACAGGCAGTGGGAGCCTGGGCATGTTCTTCACCCAGGCTGTGCATTACAGCTGGTGGAGAACATGCCAGGTGCACATAACTGTTTGGCTGGCCAATGACGGCCAGCCAAACAGTCTCAGGTACTTTAGAATGTGCTCACCACTCCTCCCCCTGCTCTGCGGGAAGCACAGCCCTGCCCACACCTTTACATAGCCAATAATGAAAAATAAAATGATAATAACATTGTTATTATCATTTTAGTTTTCCTGTGGGGCGACGCTCCACTGCCTTAGCGGAGGAGCCGCCCCTGGATTTAGTTACTTTGGGGTCACCTCCGGCAGAGCATGTTCGTCTAATGAGGTGGAGGACCCGTCTGGCTTCCGGTGTCTTAGCCTCCTGGTGAACTCATGATCATCAAATAGATAGAGTTAGCGCTGCTTGTTAGTTGGTGCAACTGTCTGCATATCGCACACAGATCTACATCAAACTATTTTCTCCTCAACCACATATGGCTTGATTCACAGAAGGTAAACTTACACGTTTGTGTAAGATTACGCTTTTTCAGTATTACCAAAACTGCATTTTAATAATAAGTTTAGAGGCCTATCTTTTTATGTGCAGAGTTCCCGCCCGACTGCGGAGTCTCCGCACTTGTAAATTTACTATTAAAATACAGCTTTGTGAATACTTAAAAAGTGTAAACGTACACAAACATGTAAGTTTAGCTATGTGAAACAGGTCCATAGTGTTCTGACAAGTTCCTCTATTAATTTTCCCAAAAGCACCTAGAGCAGATGTTTTCATTTCACTTCATAGACAGCAATGAAATTGTTTGTTTTCAAGGCAGACTGATTTTCTTCAACTTGTGGAGCTTTTATTGCTAGCAGCAGTGGCGGCTCTTTCATAGGGGCGTGGGGGCGTCGCCCCACTGCTTTCTCGCAGTGCGAGAAGCAGAAACATAAAATGGTAAAACTACCATTTTATGTTTCTGCTTCTCGCATTGCGAGAAAGCAGAAGTGCCTGGTTTGCCTGGTTGTGGGAGGGCGGGTGGGCGGTCCTGCTCAATGGCAGGGTGGGAGTGGTTTACCCACTGTTGTGGGTGCTGACTGTTTGGTCGGCCCCAGGGCCGAACAAAGCAGTCATGCGCACTCCCCCATTTTCTCTATGTAGGCTGCTGCATACAGCCTACATAGAGAAAATGTCCCGGATGGGGCGCTCTCCGCTGCGCCTCACCAATCACAACGCTGCCATTGCAGCGTTGTGATTGGCGCGGCGGAGGGGAGGGAGGGAGGCTGCCTGTGGGTGGCAGGCAGCTTCCTGAAGAGTCGAGGAGCTGCGGCAGGAAAACGCGGGAAGGTAAGTTTTATTTTATTTTTTAAATCCCTCGCGATCCCCCTCCACCCGTCATGCCGCCCGCAACTGGTTGGATTACAGAACACATCGCCAGCTGGTTGAGCTATAATACTGGTTTATGATGTCAAAATATGATTTGCGACCCCTCCGTATTTTGTGGTGGGACTTATAATGTAATATTTTTTGATCACTGGCACAGCACACGCTGCGGGAGAAAAATGCTGTGAGTTCAGATCTCTGTTGCTGCTGCTGCCAGACACAGCGTGAGATCCGAAACCTTCATTCCTCAAACCCAGAGCAGGAACAATGCTCTGCACATTCTGTCGGAAGCAGAATGGGAAACGTAGCAGCAGAAATATTCGTGCTTCTTCTGGGAGGGATAGCTGTGCTGTCTCTCGTTGTCTCCAGTGTGACAGACTGTTGGAGAGTAAGACATTTTCATTTTTTGTGTTGTATTATTGCCTGATTGTAAGGATTCCTACAGCGTTATTTTTGTGCGTGGTTCAGTGGTTGTCATAGTTCGTCGTCTTTTTTGTGTAAGTGAAACAGCTTTAATGATCTGTAAATAATTCTAGCTTTCTGGGATTAGCTGTTCGTTTATACGCCCCAAGTGCTCTTGTTTAATGTATTGTTGTCAAAAGATGAAGTTGCCTGAAATGTAACTGCTGAAGGCCCAATTCACAAGGAAATTTACAAACCGGACCCACCAGTTCACAGTCATATATAGGCTCACATTTACAACTTTCTGGAATTTACAAAGCTTTATGCAAGAATGTCTAGTGCTTTCCCGGTGTGATCCTGGAAATCCTTTGTGTATTCCTGTTTTCGTCTCTGCGCATGTGTAATGTACGTGATTTTCCTCCGTAGAAAAATTATTCTTCCGGTTTTGTAGAAAAGCCCTTACCTGTGCTTTAAATGGGCCGGTACTGAGTACCGGCACTTTTCTATTTTGAGCGGGAGAGCACTGCCCTTACCGTCTAACTACACGAATTTTGGGGTCGTTCCCTTCCCGTCCCTGGAAAGAGCCCACTTCTCTGACAAGTTCTCTGATGGGAAGGGGTTACAGAGGGGTCAGAGAATAGCCAAACATTCTTCAGTTTGTGGGTGTTCCCCAACATGACAAGAAAATCTGGCAATAGAACTTCCACTCTCACGCCCTTCATTGGGGTTTACTCATATACAAAATTACACCATCGTGGGTTAAGAATGTGTCAATAAAAGGATTTTGAGTTCAAATTCCATTTTTTTAACATTATTCACTGTAAATTGAGACATCTGTGTATATAAGCCAGAGAGAGGTAAGACAAATGGCTCTGTTAATTGGGCGAGTTGCTCTAAAACTATATTGGTCTACACGAGTAGGTAAAAACTTTATTCGTGCAAATGATCCATATTACTTGAATATAGCACACTCCGCCAGAGTGGTTATCGTGGCTGGGAGTGTTATTTCAGTTCAGAGAGACTTGAATCCCCATGTAGGAAGGGATATCCTAGGACAGTGGCATTGTGAACTCCCTACTTCAGCAGCTTAAGAAGGGGCTGCCACTGGGTCTAATGGGCTGTTGAACTGGGCCCCAAAAAAATGTAGTTTTCTATGGGACTTTTCTGTCTGCAGATAAAATGCTCGTAAATAACACTAGTAGGAAGTTTCATGACAGAGGGGTGTGGGAGGTGGGCTGACATGCACAGCAAAGGAAACATAGAAAGAGAAAAGATGGGAATAGGGGAAAACACAGGAAGGGACAAACTGAAAAGATGCTGATGAGAAACAATGTTAGAAAGAAAAAGTAAGATGAGACAAATGATGGGTAGGTAGAAGGAGGAAAGAAAGAACGAGAGTAGAAAGGAAGGGTTAAAGAAAGGAAGGAAATAAGCAAGAAAGGGTGAAATGTAGGACAGAGTGAAAGGAGGGATAGTTGAAAGACGAATGAGAGCTGAAGAATGGACAGATTGGGAAGACTGAAAGGGTGGAAGGAAGGATGAAAGGCTAGATAGATGCATACGTGGATATAGTGATGGGTGGATGTGTGAAAGGATGTATGTATGAAAGGGTGAAAGGGTGGATGAAGGGATGGTGGCTGGATGGATATGTGGATAGAAAGATTAAGAGATTGTCAGATGAATAGACAGAAGGGTGAAAGGATGGATGGAAGGAGTATGAAGGGGTGAAGGGAACTGTTATAAAGGGGTTCCTGCTTATTCACTTTTCCTGCTCGTTGTGATTAAAGATTTGGTTCAAGAGGGGGATATTTTAATTTTCTAGCTATTTCCTTGTACTATAAGTTATGACAATGTATTCAAATTCAAATCCTAGTGTTTGTAAACCCCAAACACAAAAGTGCAAGAACCTGTCAACAACTATTTGCAATACATTTTTAGACTTTGCACCGTAATCTGAAGGAGGCTCACAATGGCATATGTAGGTGGAGATTGGTGTGCAGGCCTATGCACTGTTAATTATTGAAAAGTATACTTCCCACATCCAGTGTTATTTGAAAATAAGGTGCACGTTGCTTTTTGCATAGTTCAGGATTTTTTATTGACAGGGATGCATAGATTGCATGGTCCAATTTTTCCTCAAAATGTCTAGATTATACAGTTCACATCGGTGATTGTGCCAATTATGCAACTTTTTATCTGCTTAGTTAAAGTCATGAAGGGCGTATGGTAGCCTGGTTAAATTTGTCTCACTTTCCTGAGGTAATTGGACTAATTGTGAACTAACATTTCCACTAACAGTTGTAGAAATAACATTTACACCAAAAGACCGAGGAAAAAAACAACTTTTACTCCAGTTTATTGAAATATTGATGCAACATAGCACTAGTGTAATCCATGTAAACTGTACATTTTGGTTTTAAATTGCTCCAGTGCAGTCTGAGTAATACAGCTGGATACCGTGCGTTTTCATCCAGGAATAAAGGGCCATGAACATTTAAAAAAGATTCGGTTGGTAGAACTTGTGCGTTACTGAAATGTCTTACGAAATGAGATAACAATTATTTTATATTCGAGAATATATAAGGTTGAAAGCTCTTTTGGTGCTCTATAAATGCATTTCTATCTCGCACACAGCAATTATGCTTTGTTCGGCCACCAACTAGATACAGAAGTCATTTTAGCTACAGAACAATTCACCAAAATAAGAGTCGTGGCGTTAAGCGAATAGTCAGGATGGATTAAATCTCCAAGCACAGGGAATCGCCTGCCACGTTCTGCTTGTTAACGTTCAGAGCTAATCCAGGTTAGAAATGCCACCGACTTCCAGCTGAGGCCTGCAGCTGTGAATATAAGGTAGAGGGCAGATGTGCCCTTGCTTTCTTCCATTTAACGACTGCCGAGAGAAAGTTGAATGTCCAAAACTTAATTTCAAGAATTTAGAATATCGTGTAGTGCACAACAGAGTTTCCAACTAATCTGGTGTAGGCAACTGTATATTAATGGTAAATGCAAACTATAAGGTAGAATATAGCTTCTTTTTTTGCAGTTTTGTATAGCGCAACCTTGGCCCAAGGGTATTAGAGGCATTACGGATTTTTTTTAAAGCACAGTTAATATGTGGTGTAAAAGCCAACATTTGAATCCATGTTTTGCAAAATTTTCTAGCGGGGCGGGCTTCGCTCGCTCGTTGTAGTAGGATATAATTTTTCGCCCACCACTTTCAAAATCCACCAGCCGCCACTGGCTAGCAGTCAGCTGTGTGAACTTCTCGTATGCCTGATCATCCTGCTTACGCATGAGAAGGCCGACAAGAGGGAGAGCTACTGGGGCAATAAATGGTATTCACGAAGAAAAACATTACAGATCGTGGTCGCTCTCAAGACATGGCTTGATTAGAAAATTCTTGCAAGTATTATATAGAATGCATGATACAAATGTATGAATATTAATTAAGTGTTCCACCCTCTCTGACAGGTTTCATGAGCAGGTTGGTTTAAAGGAAAGCCACTGTTAAAATACTGGGTTTGTGTAGTACTCTCCTGTATAATGTGATAGTAATGCACATGAACTGTATTATATGACATGTATTGTAGTGAGTAAGCTGAACATTCTGCTATCTCACACAGTATCCTAAGAACACTAGCAGAATGTTAAGCTGCTCTGAGAATGTTTATGTTGGAAATTTACTGTTGCCCTGTACTCTGGTACTCGTGAAGTGGACTTGTTTCCTTGGTCCTCCACAGCTGTGTAGTCTTTTGGAAATAAATCTTACCTGTGAAATCCTCTGCATCCGGCATCTTTACCACAGTTTATAAACTTTTAAGATCAAGAATCATGATTCCTCTGTTGTCTCGCTTTGTTGCTATTGTCTGAAGCTCTGGATTTGCCAAGCGGTTTTATCTACTGACTAATATATTCATCACTAGAGACATCAAGAGTAATTTTTGCGTTAAAATCTCTGCAACAATTCTAGTATGGCACTATTGTTTGTGTTTAAGAGTTGTATTCAAATAAGTTTATTGCATGAACAATGTTATAACAGAGAAAATGTTGAGATCATTAATGCTGTCAATTACTATATACTATTGGTGCTCCCGGGGCACCAAATATGCACCGGCTGTCAACAATAAAATGACGTTGTGAAATAAAAATCTCTGCAACAAATTAGAAGACCTTCCAGACACTCATATGAAATTACTTCACATAATACTTTCAACTATGATCCACTTTCATAGTTGAAATTCTTAACAGATTTATAATCACAATTGGCAAGCATTAAATTTAGATATGGTGCGCCAGGGAGGTTAATAACATTTACAGGGACTCATTTAAAAGAATAATCTTTAGCAGATACAATAATATATTAATGGCAGTTAGCAACCCTTACTTTTCTATCTTTCCTACGGGATAGTGGTGGAAAAGTGCATACATAATCAATAACGACTGAATTCTTCAACTGACGATCTAGCCTAGTGTCTACATTACGTGAAGCATATGAATAGCGCACATAGGATAAATTACAATATTACTGATGTAGGCAGCCTATCAAAGCCTGTATGATTAGATCTGGGGAAACCTTGTAATCTCTGTAATGAGTAATTATTCTACACCCATCTTCCAGTTTGATATTAATGTTATGGAGTGATGGACAGCCTCACAATACTCCCTTTGATCTCTGCCCTTGAGGCTAGTGCTGGATGAGTGCTAATTTTTGCTACTCACAAGGTCCTTAGTTTTTCAAACCCTTCCAACAGAGATAAGCCGTAACAACTAGCATCTCTGCAGTAATAGAGTTGTGGGCTGTGCAAGTACTGTTTACAACGGGGTCATATTTCTCAGGCTCTAGTATGTCATAACCCAGAAGTCTCAAATTATAATCATATAATTTGTTGTATTTCAGAGGATTTGGTCACATCATGGTAACACGGGTAAACTGCTTAATCAGTGAGTAGGACTGAGTTGTTCCAGACGATAATAATGCTTTATTGTATTGTTGACCCTAAGATACATTACAGTGCTATCACTACTTGAGTTGTAAAATTGCATGTTGCTACACAGTATTGACTCTCCCCCTCAACCCCTTAGTTGATTTCTTTCTACCTGCTCCCCCACTAGGCCATACTATTGTGGGGGTTGCAAATTAGTTAATTATTATGCAAGTCATTTGTTCCTGCTTAGTGCTCATAGGCTGTTATCTATTTCCATTTTTTTTTCTTTTTTAATCTGCTAGATTTGGCATTGCATTTATCACACAGTACATTTAATTGCAAAGGACTTACTTTGAGGAAACCATTCCATTCCAATCCAATTTGTCTGGAAACATGATTCCTGGGATAAAATTCCTTCTTTCTCTTGGTTATTTTTTGTTGTTGCAATTAGTTGGTCTCACAGGTGGAATTGACTGCAGGCTCAGTAGTGGTTTCTGTGATGTGAAGAGCAGATGCTTCTATTCTGTTAATTATCAATGCTAGATCATCTGGAGCACTATTCCTACAACATGGCATTATTACATTTGTTGTTAACAGCACTGCAGCGATTGTGGAGCATCATTTAATATTGTATGCTGAGAAGCTTTAAGTGAGAGAGTGAATCTGCATTCTTACCTTTTAATGTTTTTCACCATTGACTGTAATGTAACCAGTCGGTCCCTACTTTCACAAATACTTTACCGTAGTGATTCTGATGCTGCAAGCACCAATGCCAAAACAAAGTTCAGAGCATCAATGCTTACTTTCGAGGGCATGATGGATTAATGTTCAGATGCTGATACATTTATATCGGAAACCACTGACGGTGTGTTAATTGCATGGTTTGCCTCAGCCTCTAGTTCAAGAGCAGTGATCGAGTTGACCTGCTCCTTCACCACCCCAGAAGTTAGTTGGAACACATTAGCTGCATCATTTTTGGATCAGTGATCATTGTAGAAATTGATTGTAGAGTGGTGTGCTTTTAACTTTGTTCTGGTGGTTGGGGCTGCAAGATTAACCGAGTACTTACTTCCATTTGTTAGGTTAACTACATCTGCACCATTTGTTTTGATAATATCATTAGGATCATTGGCTTCAATTGCTTTGGCTTCGTTAAGTACGATGTCATTGCATGATGTCAGGAAGCAAAATCATATTATTTTGCCTTTCCTGGAATCAGTTGTGTAAACATCTCGGGACAGATGTACTAACGTTTTTTGCGGTCGCAAACGGGAATTCGGCCCATTTGCGACCGCAAAATTGGTCTGCCCCATGTACAAACCCATATTGTGCGAGTCGGTAACTTATTACTGACTCGCAAAATATGTTTTTTGACCCGCTATTAGAAAGGGGCGTGCCAAGGGCGTCCCTTCCTAATAGCGAGTTCAACTGCAATTGCGGTCGCAAAACACTCGCAGTTTACCACCTACTTTAAGTAGGTGGTAAACCACTCTCAAACTAACCCCTTCCCCTTTGTGAATGTGTGCGAAAATATTTTCTAAGAGCAGGCAGTGGTCCCTGGGACCTTAAAAAATGAAACTGAAAAGTTTCATTTTTCTTTTTTAAATGCATCCCGTTTTCCTTTAAGTAAAAAACGGGCTGCATTAAAAAAAAAACTGCTTTATTAAAAAAGCAGTCACAGACATGGTGGTCTGCTGACCCCAGCAGGCCACCATCCCTGAGAGTGCAAGCCATTCCTAATGGGGTCGCAAATAGCACCTGCCTCATGAATATTAATGAGGCAGGCAATTTACGACCCCATTAGGAATCGCTAACAGTGTCTGTGACACTGTTGTACATTGCATTTTGCGAGTCGCAAATTGCGAGTTGCAAAGCGACGCAATATGCGAGTCGCAAAATGTACGGGTTGTACATCTGGCCCCTCATCCTTTGAGAGAGGAAATGGACTATTGGACTTAGCCCTCGCTGCTGGGGCATCCTCAAACTTTTTGCCTTCACCCTCCTGTTTTCTAAACCCCGTTTTGTTGACTTTGAGGACTCTGCGCACTGTACCACAGCTAACCAGTGCTAAAATGCTTGCACTCTCTCTACTTTAAACATGATAAAATTGGCTTAAGCCCAATATGCATATTCAGTTTACTTGTAAGTCCCTAGTAAAGTAGTGCTACATGTACCCAGGGCCTGTAAATTAAATGCTACTAGTGGGCCTGCAGCAGGGATTGTGCCACCCACTTAAGTAGTCTTTTAAACATGTTTCAGGCCTGCCATTGCAGCCTGTATGTGCAGTTTTAAACTGCCATTTCGACTTGGCAAAATAAAGCTTTTGCTTGGCCTAAACCTTCCTTTTTACTACTTATAAGTCACCCATATGGTAGGCCCTAAACAGCCCAGAGGGTAGGGTGCAGTTTATTTAAAAGGTTGGATATACACTGCTTTACTGCCAGAAGGACTGCCACTGTGCTGCCCTGGTACTCTGCTGCTCTGCTGCCTGCTGCCCTGCTTGCTGAGAAGGAACGCCAAGGTTCTGCTGACTGACCTCCTGTTCTGAGCTGCAAGGACATAACAAACTCCAGAGCTTCCCTGCAACTACTCAGTGGACCTGCTGCAAGGACCTGCAGCTGGACCTTCCTGAGACCTTCTGGCCTCTGCTGGAGTCATTTCCTGATCCCCAAGAGGTCCCCCTTAGGTCCTGGACATTCAGTGTGGCATCAGTTGAGCTCTTTCCTCAAGAAAAGTTGAAATCCTGAAGTTTTGGGCTCTTCGTGGCCGCAAACGGGGCTGTTTGTGCCCAGATCTTGCCACCCACACCGCCTGCCAACGCAAAGCTCTGGTGCAGCTGACTCTTCGCGCCACAGCGAGCACCAGTGACACTCGCAATATGAGATCGCACTTCATGCTACAGCATCGACAGCTCACAGTGAGCGCCAGCGTGAGGCTCCAGCTGAAACTATCCGTGATGCCCAACAGGATCTTCATACTACAGTGATGACCGAACCCGGTGCCGGGCCTGCTCTGCGCACTACATCAACGACCATTCGCAACTCTCTCCTCGCAGCCACTTCCACCACGAATGGAACTCTTCACGCTGAACTTTGAAGGTAATTCTTTCAGTGGGACTAACCTGGCCCCTGTATCTGGCCCGCGCTCCATCGTGGTTGAGCTAAACCTGTGTCTTTTACCTGGTCTCACATGACCAGATAACAGCGAGTGGCGCTTTGTGCTTTTAGGCGCTTTACTCACCTGAAATCTTTAAAATTTCATATCTCTCTTTCTACTGATTGGATTTATGTTGTTTTGGTGTCAAATAATGTATTCAACTTCGCTCTTTTTTTCTAAATAGGTGTGGGGTTTTTCTTGTGTTGTGTTTTCACTTCATTACTGTTTGAAGTGCTGCATTAATACTTTACATATTGCCTCTAAGTGAAGCCTGACTGCTTTGTGCCAAGCTAACAGAGGGTTAAGCACGGATTGATTTGGGGTTTGCTGTGTTTCACCCTGACAGAGACTGTGGGTGCTGCTTGAGTAGGGTCCCCCTCGCCAACCAGTAACCTAATTTCCAACATGGATGAACAGTATAACTTGGCAAAGACGTGAGGGCAGCAATCCATTTTAGAGCCACATTCAATATGTGGGCCGAGCTTGGACATTTTATTTTGGCCCCACATGACAGAAAAGATTTATTAGGAGTTAAAGGACTTGACACAATATTTATTTTGATGTAAGCTCTATCATAAAATTCTAGGATTGTAAATGGCTAATTTTCTGAGCTCAGCGATGATCTCTCCACCAAGTATGGATGACACTGGTTTCTGTGATGTTATGCAATTAATCCGTTTCCATTTTTGGAAATTAATATGAGTGTGTGGCAAGAGGTCTCACCACTTGAAAAAAAATATTGCAAATGTGGAGAAAAAATACGTGTACAATTGCGCAAAGGCAATGGCATTTCTGCATGCTTAATTGATCAATGTGTTGTATTGGTGACCAATATGGCTACTAACGTGAAAAAGGCTGAACAGTCAGTCGAAATGCGTCGGTCCTTCTTTGTTTGGTGTATGGTGTGGCTAACGGGACACATTTCTGCAAACCTACTCGCCGAGGGCGGCTTTCCTTCTGTGGGATTAGTTCATGGAAAGAGTTCATGCTGTTTGAAAATTGCGGGATTGGGCAAACCCGTATTCTGAGCACTGCCCGCGATCAGGTGCACCTCAGTAATTTGCCTTCTGGAAGCTTTATTTAATAAAAAACAATGTATAACTAAGTTTGTGTAGATGTTGATTTATTACATGGTCTGCAGCAGTTTCGTTGTGAAGCACAGTGTTCATGTTAGTGTCCAGAAAAAGAGGCTGGCTTTGAAGGAACTTTTAGCACCTGAGAATTCTTAGCTATGCAAAAAGAGATTGAGTGCATTTTCTCAGAGCCTTCTGCACAAACCTGCAAAGCTACTGTGATACATTCCGGGCCAACAGAGACACTCCTTCCAGGCAGAGTTATATTTTGTTATTGCACGGATCACATGATTCAGCATTTTGCCTTCCTAGATACATATATATACCCTTGATACATATATTTCAGAACAGCATAGCAAATACAATTTTCTTCGCTGAGTGGACCTGCCAAGATCATTGATTTTGATGCCGAGGTGCTAGTATTCATCTCCTTACCCTCTCACTTCCAAGCCTCCAGGAATAATTTTGAGATCATCAGATAATTATATCGTGAACTCCTTTGAACTGCTCATTCACTCCTTGAACCCGTCACCTGACATGCTGTAAATGTGTGTATGACATCAAATTATCTAAATTAGAGCACTCTTTGGTTGTTGTCATAACTATATTAAGGATCAGAATGAAGTAAATAAAAAAGCACATTGATAGATAAGTCTGTGCTGCACAAAGATCATTGCTTATTGCCAGGATAGGTTTATACTGCTTCATCAGATTGCTCATTGGGTGCCTTTGCATGGCACCTACTGAGTTGATTAAAAACTACACAAATTACAACTGTAAACTCAATGCTTTAATAAACACCACCAAAAATATAACAAATGAGAAGCAGGTCCCACCATAGCTTTCACTGATTATAGAAGGAAATATATTGCGTCCATTTCCATCGATAATGGCATTACTCCTAGTCCTACTCCCTCGCCTTCCTTCAGTACGATTGAGGCCCCGCCTCCCACCCAGACCTACCCCCAGCCCATAAAAACTCTGCCCGCCCCCACCTCCACCTGTACGTAAACAAGCCAAGCTAGCACTCAGATGTACCGCACCGGGAGGGAGGGTCCTTGAAGGAAGGCGAGGGAGTAGGACTAGGAGTAATGCCATTATCGATAGAAATGGGCGCATTACCTCCCGTCCCTCCCTCGCCTTCCTTCAGTACGATTGAGGACATAGCAAGCAGAAGAAAACAGAGACGGACAACTGAGTGATAAAGAACACCAAAATTTAATAAAGTGCCCTCAAACACAGCAGATCAACATCCCTGGTCCCGCATAGAGGACAAGACCCTGTGGCCCAGAACAGTATCCAAACGCTCCAGACTCGCAATCCGATAGTGACGGACAAATGTAGAGGGAGAAGACCAGGTCGCAGCCCTACAGATCTCCACCACAGAGGCATCCTGCAACTCAGCCATCGTAGCCGCCATACTGCGAGTGGAACGCCCCAGAACCCCCACAGGAGGATCCACCCCTCTAAGATGGTAAGCCATTAAGACCGTGGACCGAATCCAACGACTCAGCGTAGCAGTGGAAGGCTGAACACCCTTCTTAGCCGGACCAAAGTTAACAAACAAAGAGTCCCTCACCCTGAAGGACTCCACAGCCTGCAGGTACCACAAGAAAGCACGCCGTACATCCAAACAGTGCAAACGAGATTCCTCAGCCGAGGAAGGAGCAGCACAGAACTCAAGCAAAATCACCTCCTGACTGAGATGAAATGCCGAATTGACCCTTGGGACAAAGGACGGAATAGGCACCAAAACCACCCGATCCGAAAAGACCTTGCAGAAAGGAAACTTACAAGACAAAGCCCCCAACTCACCCAAGCGTCGCGCAGAGGTGATGGCCACCAAAAAACAAGTCTTAAAAGTCAAGAGGCGCAACTCGAGACCCTCAAGGGGCTCAAAGGGAGGACTGGACAGGACATCCAACACCAGCTGCAAATTCCACGAAGGGAAGGACCTAACAGGGCGGGGAAACAAATTCAACAGACCCTGAAAAAAACGAGGCATCAGACCCCCGTTATCCCGCAAATTACGCCAGGAGCCCCTAAAAGCCTGAATAGCCGCCCACTGCACCCGCAGAGAAGCCACCGACAACCCCAGATGAGCCCCATCCTGAAGGAACTGCATCACCAAAAAGAGGTCAGCAACCGTGGGATCAACTCCCTTAGCAGCACACCAGGCCGAAAAGGCCCGCCAATGCCTAGCATAGGACAGCAGAGTGGAGGACCGACGGGAAGCCTGCAAAGTAACCGCCAAATGGTCAGGAACCTCCAACCCAGCTAAGCCCCTCCGCCCAACCGCCAGGCCGTCAGGTGCAACCTCCGCACAGAGTCCAGGGGAAGGGCCGGGAACCCCAAAGGGGACGGAACCACCGGAAGGACCCACTCCCGGTCGCAACACAACCCGGTCAGGAGAGGAAACCAATTCGCCCGAGGCCAACGGGGAGCCACCAACAACACCTGAGCACAGTCCCTCCGAACCCGCACCAGAAAGGACCGGAGCAGCGGAAAGGTGGGGAAGGCATACAGAAGACCCTGAGGCCAAGGACAGGTCAAGCCGTCGACCCCCAGAGCCCCGGGACACCGGCCCAGAGAACAGAACCGGGTCAACTTGGCATTCCCTGGGTCCGCAAACAGGTCCACCACAGGGAGGCCCCAACGACCCACCAACTGGTCGAACACACTGGGAAGGAGAGAGAACTCCCGAGACGAAGGAATGTCCCTGCTCAACAGATCCGCCCGCACATTGTCCACCCCCCGAATGTAGAGAGCCAACAGACCCAGCACCCAGACCTGCGCCCACAGAAACAGGACGCTGGCAAGCAAGTTCAAGGACCTGGACCTGGTCCCTCCCTGACGGTTGACATAGGACTTCGCCACCAGATTGTCCGTCTGAACCAACACCCAATGGCCTCGCAGAGAGTCCTGAAAGTGCACCAGGGCAAGCCCAATCGCCCTCAACTCCCGCCAGTTGGAGGACCTTCGGGAGTCCAGCAGGGACCAGCACCCCTGAACCTGATCCGACCCCAGCCAAGCATTCCACCCGGACAGGTTGGCGTCCGTAGTCACCACAAGCGGAGCCGGAGGAGCCAGCGAAATCCCTGCCAGAAGGTGACGTCGGTCGAGCCACCAGGAGAGCACCCCCCGGATCCGGTCCGTCATGGGCAGCGGGGACAACAGACTCTGAGACCCCGGAGACCAACCCAACAGGATCCAGTTGGCCAGGCGGAGAAGATGAAAACGAGCCCAGGGAACCAGAAACACCACGGAAGCCAGGTGCCCCTGAACCCGCAGCCACTGGACCGCTGGAGGAGCCTCCCGGGACATCAAGGCCCGAACCTGCGACTGAAGAGAGACCAGGCGCTTGTCGGATAAGGGAACATGGCAGAGCAAAGTCTGAAAACGAGCCCAGATGAACACCATGTTCCGAGAGGAGATCAACGAAGACTTTCCCCAGTTCACCAAAAACCCGTGTCCCTGAAGAACCTCCAAGGCCCTCCCGATCTGACCGAGCAAAAGAGACTCCCCGGCAGCATGTAGCAAGAGGTCGTCCAGATAAGGATGAATGAAAACCCCCTCCGCATGAAGGAGAGCCATGAGAGGCGCCAGGACCTTCGTGAAGACCCTGGGCGAGGACCTGAGGCCGAAGAGAAGGACGCAAAACTGAAAATGGGCGTCTCCCACAGCCAACCTCAGGAAACGCTGAGAAGAAGCGGCGACTGGGATGTGGAGATAGGCGTCCTCGAGATCCACGGAGGCCAAAAAGTCGCCAGGCTGAACCAGTGGAATGATGGCCTGAAGGGTCAACATACGGAAGTGAACGGGCCGAACCCAGGAGTGGACCCACTTGAGATCCAGGACGGGCCGAAAGCCGCCGGTCACCTTCTGCACCAGAAACAGAATGGAGTAGGTCCCTGTCCCGATCTCCTCAACAGGAACCCGGCAGATGGCTTTCTTGGCAAGCAAACAGGATACCCCGTCCAGCAGAGCCACTCTGCGGGGACCGGAGACAGGCACTGGAGTCAGCCGAACCCCAGAATCCGGAGGAACCTGCACAAAGTCGATCACGTACCCACGACCCACAGTGCTCAGGACCCAGCCATCCGAAACGTCCTGCTGCCACCGAGGAAGAAAATGCCGAAGACGACCACCCACCGGCAGGGAACCGTCCAGACAGTAGTTGTCAGGGACCCTTCTTGGCAGGGCCCTTAGGCGTGGAGGCAGCGTGCTTGGGAGAAAAACGGGGCTGAAAACGTCGCCTGCGGAAAGACTGACGAGAATCACGCTTCGGGGAAGAACGGGGGGCCCTATTCCAAGGTTTACCAGACGGAGCCGATCCGCCTTTATAGGGCAAAGCATGCTTCCACTCCTTGAAAGCCTTAGAGATTATTGCAGGCAATTGGTCCCCAAACAGAGCCTGTCCATCAAAAGGCAACTTCAACAAAATCTCCTTCTCCCCAGGAGCAGCCTTCCAGTTCCTGAGCCAGAGGGAACGACGTGCCGCCACCAAAGCCCCAGTGGACATAGCCGAAGACTTAATAACACACGACCAAATGTCCGCCAACAGCCTAGCCTGCTGCTCCATAGCAGCCAGTAGGTCAGAGCATTCAGAGCCCTCCTGAACCGCGGCAGCCAATTTCTCGAAATCCTGCTCCAAAGACTGCGCCGAATAAGCAGAGAAAAGGGTAGCCCTCAGTGCCTAGTTCCCAGCAACAAATGATCGCTTAAGGCCAGAGTCCACCTTTTTATCAGTCGCATCAGCCGGGGTACAATCCTCAGGCTGAATTGCCATCTTGCCAATCAGAGTGGCCAGGATAGAGTCCAGCTTCACATTGTGAGGTAAGGGGTCCTCGCCTTCCAAAAGGTAAAGTTTCTGAAGGAAGCGAGGGACCTTTAATTTATCCACCTCACGCCACTCCCTCATCACCATGTCCTTGACTGGGCCCTGAAAGGGCATGCCCAACTGGGAGGGAGAAGCATACTGAGGAAAGAGATTCCCACCTGTCTCCCCCAGCTGGAACGGAGGGAACCCCAAATGGTCCCGCACATGCGCCAGAACATCCCACCTCTCCTCCCTGGAGACATACTTGCCGCCAGAGGAGGGAGAAGGACCCTCACCATCCGACTGGGAGACATCGTCCGCAGGATCCACAGTACGAGGACGAGAAGGAGCAGAAGGCACCCGACGAGCCTGAAGAGCCCTAGTCACTGCTGCCTCAATCATGCCCTGCACCTCCTCCTTGGACATGAGAGGCACATCACCCCCAGAAAGGCCCTGACTCCGAGGGCGCTTGGAGGGAACAGGAGAATCCTCAGGAGAGGAAGAAGAGGAAGAAGACACCAGGTTGTTCCTCTTGAATGCCCGCTTGCGACCCATGGCTGCAGAAGAATGGAGTAGTAACTCTCCCGCCACCTATATGTAGGAAAAACCCACCAGTCACCAACCAACGAATGCCCTGGCCAGTAAACTGCTTAAAACAGGAAACAAACCAACAAAATGCCAGCCAAAATAAAAGATCGGGCACAAACCCTTCCTACCAGGTCTTCGGGAATAGTGCAGTCCGGGAGGAGAGGCAGCCACGTCAGTCCGACCCGGAAACACAGCCCCAGCCACAGGAGAACCGCCCAACACCGTCGCGGCTTCCCGAGCCACCGCTCTGCCCCCATACCACGAGGGAGACGAGGAGAGGAAGCACCGCTGGGAGAACGCTGCAGAGGGCTCTGCCGTCGCAGAGAACCAGAACGAAGACTCCCCGGCACCGCCACAGGGAGGAACTGAAGGTAAGTCTCACTAGGGAGACAGAAAAAAAAAACAGGTGGAGGTGGGGGCGGGCAGATTTTTTATGGGCTTGGGGTAGTTCTGGGTGGGAGGCGGGGCCTCAATCATACTGAAGGAAGGCGAGGGAGGGACGGGAGGTAATGTGCCTTAACAGACACACTGCTATTCATGTTCTGTGACTACCACTTGCACTTTTGGACCATACTGCCCATGAATATTTTAGAGTAGATAACGCTGCTTGCAGTTGATGAACATTAAGCTTTCCTACAAATCTAGGCCATCACAGCATCGCCATGCTCAAATCCTTAAAAAAAGACCTAAAAATCCTCCAGTTGATTCGTGAAAAACAATTGAGCATGCTCTGGCGACTTCTAGACTAGGCTATGCCAACTATCTGTATCTGATCTTGTTAACAAATTACAGATGGTCCAAAATGTTGATTCTTGTCTGATTCTTAATCTTCCCAGAAGGAAGGCCACTGTCCCATATCTGAAACATCTTCACTGGGTGTCAGTAATCAAAGGATCAACTTTAAGGCCTTTTTGATCACATTCAGAGTGATCCATAAAAAGAGGCCTCCCTATCTTAGAAGTAAATTTAAAGAGTATGTACTGGCCAGAGTGCTACATTTCTCAAATCAGGGACTGTTATGTATGCCAAATTCTGCAAAGCCAGGAGGGGCTATAGCTCCTTCTCTCTGTTTGCTAAATTGTGGAATGAGCTCCCGTTGGAGTGGAGAAAAATCAACTCGGAATACCTGTTAAAAAGAAGTTTGAAAACCTTTCTCTTCAGGTAGTTGCTTGTTTTAAGTAGAAGTCATGTGTGGTTAGTGCTGGGATGATTCTTTGGAAGCAGCTGTCACACTGAACAAGTGGTATTTCATTGAGACCAGTTTACATTTTAGATCTTAATACACACCAGGGTAGTATTATTTCTTACTCCTGAAGATAAGGTCATGATAAAAGTTGTGGTGCTGATATACCCTCTGACTATCAACTCTAAGATTGGGTTGTTAGCAAACGTAGTTTCAAAGCATTTTTACAATTCTAACTTTGGTTAAACATCTAAAAATGGATAGTTTGTAATTCAAGTCATTATTTAATAATGATTTATATTCACTCTGCAGGTTTTACTGGGGCAAAATGTAATTTAAATTCTAACTTTCTTTTGCACTCTTTTCTGTAATAGCTATAGTATTTGTTGCATTTTAGATAAGTGATTATGTTGATAATGCACATCAAAGTTTCCCACTAATGAAATGCATCTTTCTATAAATGCATCTCAGAGACTTGGTAATACCGATTTTAGTTGAGGACTCACAATTCGACCCCTTTGCTAAGTGTTTGCTGGAAATGATATTTTTGATGATCAGCGATGTTGGATCTGTGGATCACACAATTAGATCTGAGATTCCTTATGTTAAAAAGTGACTAAAGAATCACAAAAGTAATACTAAGGTTACTTAGAGCGTTGCATTAAGGTCTAGAAAGTTGTGTTTTGGTCATGGGGGATTTGTGGGCTTCGCTGATATTTGTGGATTCACACATTTGGATTTTAAAATTAGCCATAACTCCTGATACATATTGAGCAAGAAAAAATATTATTAATGGTAATGTTTTTCATCGGCTCTAATCTAGGTTCTTCTTGACCATTTTTCTTAACCAAACTTCCAGACATATTAGGCTCTGATTAAGTCACAGAGATTGGTCAAGGGGACAAACGTTGTAGGTGGTCCCCACCAAAAAAAACTCCAGAAAAGAGTTTTCTTCGCAAGTTGACCATGGGATTTATGGATCCAGGAGAGAATCATGAATTCAAAAGTGAAGGCATTCAAATCAGCACAATACTTGAGACACTGAAAGCGAGGACACTTTACAAATTGGAGTTTATTTTGAGCTTTAGCTCCATTTTCAATTAAATGTCCTGTACCAAAACATTTATGTACTTTATATTATCAACTAAGAATATACCTGCCATGTTTCGTCTGTGGATCCAAAGCAATAAGAAAGGGGTTGGCAAAAATGAATTTCTCATTGAGAGGAGAGCTCTTCACCTACAACTGAAAAGTGCTGAAAAGAGTATCCATTATTAACTGTAGCTTGCAGCAAATTGTTACACTGAAGTTCATGCTTTCTTTCAAATTATGTAAATCCATACAGTACTTTTTGAGAACACGCCCTAAGCATGGTTGATTTCGAGAGGTCGTTCAGTGTACATATTAAGCACAAGACATGGCTGCCCGCTTAGCCTTTGCCAGTGCACGGGGCACAGCTTCAAGTCAAGTACTTTGCTTACCACTCATGCTGCACCTCCACACAGTGTGCCCGCTTGTTATCATACATATATGGAGTCACACATAAACACAATATTATTACAAAGCCCATGAAATTCACTAGCAAGACTTCATTTAAGGACCATGTCATTCCCTATAGAACTGCTTTGACTGACCTCTGGAAATAAAAAACCTATCAAAGTGCATGAAAAGTTTCAGCTGAGGAAGCATTATGGCTCCAGCACAAAATCTATAACCTCAAAATGTCATACACCAGGGTACCTAGGCAGGTATTACTCTTCTCCCAACGTATTGTTCGTATCCTCGCACTTGACATCGCAAATTACATCATTGATGACATCCTTTATGCCATTATATACATCATGGCTAGAATGAAGGAGAAAGGAGAAACTATTTAACAGTGAAATATCCAGCAGTGGAGAAAAGAAATAGAATATTTAGATGCATACCATGTCATATGGTACTTTGGGGGTTATTCGGGGTTTGGTGGCTGCAGGACATCTACCAAAAGTTAGTGCATGTCTCATCCGCTGTATTTGGAGTTTATACCTGGCTATACACTCTACATAGGGTAGACGGGACATCTGCCAATTTGTAGTGGATGTCCTGTATCTGCCAAACTGTTAAAAAATTCCTTTGTCTTGTATCTATGATAATATTGCATTAAAGAGTGAACTGATTATATTTGGGGAGAGAAAAAAGAATCTCTTACAATTGCTCACAAGCTTCCTTCAAAGAAGAAGTGGTAGTAAAGAAAAAATAGACACTCTGCCCAGTTGTTCTTAAAATCCCTTTAAATAAAGGGAAGCGGGGCGTGGCCAAGATGGCGGCGAGGTAGGACGTGCCTTGCTACTTCTCCGCCGACCGCCGCACTTTAGCATCAGCTTTTTAGCCCTCTACTGCAGGGAATTTGGGGGCGGCAGCCTCTAATCATCGCACTTCATCTGGGGCCCCCGGGGGGTGAATTCCAGCTCTCCCGCGCCAAATCAACGGCTCCCGCTCCGGTGCCGGGAACAGGCAGCGCAACCCGGTGGCCGGGGTCGACGCTCTTTCAGCCGCGGCAGGGCTTCCACCACCTCGGCCGCCACGCCGCACTGACTCGCTGAGTCGCCCTGCCTCAAGCGACAGCCCCCATGGCTGCCTAGGACTCGACGGCACGCTTTTGGGGTCAGGGGCTGTTGGCTGGTCAGAACTGGGTCGCTGGATCCGCCATTTTGCTCGGCGGCATCTGGCCTGTTGCTGCGGGTGCCCGGCAGTGTGAGGATTGCAGCGGAGACCACTGTGACACCGCAAGTGCCCCCCGGAGGTGAGCCGGGCACGTTCTGGGACCCGGCCCTCTAACCAGGTCAGCTGCAGCTGCGTTGGGAGAAATAGCGGAGAGCCAACCGTACCCGGAGCGAATTCTACGCGGGGTCCCGGCTTCTCGGGCCTCACCCACAACTTCTGCGGCCTCGTCCCTGGGGGCGCGGCGGCCCTGCCCGGTCGTTTGGAGCCGACCGCACTCGCCCCCACCTACCCTGAGCTTTGCCACGAGCTGCAGCTTTCCGGCACGGAAGTGACGGTTCAGCTCCCACTCGCGGCCTGCACTAAGTGGGGCCTGAATGTGCACCGGCGCCATTGGGGTGAGTTGAGAGAGGTGGGACGCTCCCTACGCCACCATTCGCCAACGCATTGGATATCGCCCGGAGCACGCTATTTAATGGTCCCAGGTGAGCCTAGAAGGGGATCCCTGCTGATCGATGTGCATGACCCTCTGAGAGCGGGTAACGACCACCCTTGGGGAGCCTAA
This sequence comes from Calotriton arnoldi, assembly GCA_963921515.1. NCBI lineage: Eukaryota > Metazoa > Chordata > Amphibia > Caudata > Salamandridae > Calotriton > Calotriton arnoldi. Next base: position 400,066 of record CAWUFW010001510.1, read on the forward strand.
TTCTTCGCACTTTGGGACTGGCTTCGCTTTGGTCCTGCGTTGGGGTCGCGGCGCTCTGGCCTTCTCAACTCTGGGCCCTGGCCTCACAGGCTGCTGCGTACCAACTATACATTGAACGGGCGTGGCGTGGACCCGCCACGCATTGACGGACCTCCTCGGGGACTCCCGGACGCCATCACGGGCCCGCCTTGCCCCGGGGGATCGGGACTCAGCTGGACTGCGCCTCCCGGGATCCTGTGTACGCACCCTACATTCGCAAAAGGGCGCCTTCAGTGTTTTCTTAGCGGGCCATCAGCAAGGCAGACTAGCACCTGAGTCACTCTACATACTCGGTGGGTCCCTTCGTAATCTGACCTCACACCGGCACGGGGATTGGAGCGCAGCCACCGTTAGAGGTGGTCGCCGAGGGTGGGACCTGCCCTCCTGCGGAAGCGGCCCAGCTAGGTTTGGGTGCAGCTTGTGGGAGCGCCATGTGTTCCCCGCTCTCCCCCTGATTGGCCTTCCCTGCAGGAGTTTCTCGCTTCGGTGCCGCTGGAGACGTAGCACCATCAGGAGATGCGAGTGTATTGTGACTGAGGCCGGGCTCGCGGACTGCAGAGATTGTGTGGTTTGACGACCAGCTCGGTGGGTCCCTGGCCGGAGCACACATTTGGCCACCTTGCTACACGCCCGGTCCGACATACGCAGCTGGAAATCTGGAGCTTCGCAGTGGTGGGCCTGCTTCGCTTGGCCCTCCACACCATCAGTCTGGGCTATGACCTCCACCCGGGCCAAGAAGGATAAAAATCTGAAGGACTCCAAACCGGACGTAACGTTGAAGGACCTCTTCTCTCGAACTTCCGTGGCTATGCAAGGATCCTCCACGATGGCCCTCTCATCTCAGGGTGCCGCTGCCACATCGCAAACGGAAGGTGCGCAGGAGGAACCAGTGACACGCGCCTTCCTTGAGTCCCTCTTCATGACGCTTCGGGAGGATCTACAGACGGTGAAGCGTGATCTTACCTCCGAAATTAAAGACATCCGTAGGGACGTTGATAGTATCGGGGAACGGGTGGCTGCCCTCGAAGACAAAGGAGATAACAGGGACTCGGAACTTTCCACGCTACAAGAGGTCAGTCGCATCCATGAGCAACAGGTAGATCTCCAAGCGCATCTCGAGGACCTTGAGAATCGTTCTCGGAGACATAACATTAGAATTCGGGGAGTCTGTACAAACGCGGAAGCAGGAGACATCTTTGCATATGTGAGGGGTCTTTTCAATCATGTTTTGGGGAACCCACCGGATTCCGACATCAAGATCGACAGAGCTCATAGGGTGGGGCCTCCCAGGGCTGACAAGGCAGCTCCGGCTGATATCCTGGTCTGCATCCAAGACTTCCGTACAAAGGAGGAGATCCTCCGTAAGGCCAGAGCCATGCACCCAATTACCTATCAGGATCAAACTCCCACCTTATACCAGGATCTTGCTGCGATCACTTTACAGAAGCGCAGACTTTTCCGTCCTATCACGTCCCATCTTCGTCAGCGCGATATTTCTTACTCCTGGGGCCACCCGTTCCGACTAATTTTCCGTCTTGATGGGAAACAATATCAGCTTAGCTCCCTATCGGAAGCCAGCCGACTTCTTGGAGTCACCATTCCGGAGGAGGAGGTAGAGACCCACAGTTCGGGCTCCGCCACAGGAGCAAAACGCCCCAAACGGCCGGACCCTACAGAAATTACTTTGAGGCAGAAGGCTGTTCTGGAGTCCCTCCCGGGGGCGCTGGCAAAGACTCACTCATTGTGACCACATTTTGGGCTGCCTGTTCGCCATTCCATTTATGCGGGAGGCGGGGAGGGTACACACTTGGTCACTCTATGGACCCCATGAAGACCCTTTCCTGTTCACCCTCGGATGAAGGACTATTTTGTTCTCTTTTTTGGCCGTTTGTTGTTCCCTTTTCCCCTTTTGTGGGGGGGGGGGGGTTTCACCACTTGCGAAGGATGGACCATATCCTGATTGTATAATCTACACTGTGGTTTTTGTCTTTTTTTTTTTCTTCTTTTTTTTCTTTTGGGGGCCCTCGTCCACTGTTTTTCACTATCGGCTCTGTTGGGTTGCTTTTGCTACCTGCTCACGCTACTCTTCTGGCCTTGGTACTCAGCTGTGCTTGCATTCCCTCAGCTCTTAGATGGCCCCCATCGAGCTCCGTATTCTTACCCTGAATTTGCGGGGGCTCAATAATCCAGTTAAGCGCAGAGCGGTCCTCTCATACCTGGAGCACTCTAAAGCGGACATCTGTCTTCTCCAGGAGACGCACCTACTGGTCCGGGATTGCTACCACCTAAAATCCCGCTTGTTCCCCACACAACTTTTTTCCTCCAGCACCACTAAAACGGCAGGGGTGGCCATTCTAGTTTCCCGTACCTTCCGGGGTAGGGTCCTTCAGAAGGATGCCGAGATCAGAGGGAGACTTCTCACATACCAATTTTCCATTGGGGGGCAGACGTTTGTCATTGGATCCATCTATGCTCCCAACGAGGGGCAAGAAAAGTTCCTACATGAGGCCCTGACTGAAGCTACAGCGACAGTAGAGCGTAGAATCTTGTTGGGGGGTGACCTAAATTTGGTACTTGACAATTCAATGGACAGATCGGCTCAGCGCTCAGTCCAATCGGGTGCGCTCTCCCCGTTGGGCCTGGACAGACTGAGGGATTTGGGGATGGTTGACCTGTGGCGCTTCTTCCACCCGCACAGTCACGAATACTCGTTTATTCGAGTGTACACAAAACTTATGCTCGCCTTGACTACCTAATTGGCTCGGAGGCTCTTCGTGCCCTGGCTGTCGGGACGGAGATATTGACTGCCTCCCTCTCAGATCACGCACCAGTCGTAGTTACACATACACTCCCCCCATTGCAGCGTCCCTCTTGCCAATGGCGCTTGCGCGACACTCTCCTCCACCGCGCCGATGTGGTCAAACAAGTGCAGTACGCTTTGGACGACTACCTGACACATAACGATAACCATGACACTCTACTCTCAACGCAATGGGCAGCGCTCAAGGCAGTGCTCCGGGGGGAATTCATTGCGATCTCGACGGCTGACAACGCCGAGCGCAAGCGCAAAAGGGAGGAGCTCACGCAACGAACCAAAGAGTTGGAGCAGATGCACCAACGTACGGGGGCACCCAGGATCTGGCGGCAATTACGCGTAATGAGGGCTCAGTTGGCAGCCATTGATCTTGATAGGGCTGAATATGCGGCCTTGCGCTTGCATCAGGCCTTTTACACGGGAGGAGACCGGTACGGCCGCCTCCTGGCTCACAAACTGCGCGAGTCCAGACAGCAGCAGGGGGTTCAAGAGTTGCACGACGACACAGGCCGGACGGTGACTGAGGACGCGGACATCGCCGAGGCCTTCCGTGATTTTTACACCCAACTGTACACGGAGCAGGCGCTGGACAGTTCGTTCGGCGAAGCTTATATAGCGGAGGCACAGCTCCCTTCTCTCACACAGGCTCAGGCTGACCATTTGGAGAGGGAGATTCGAGTTGAGGAGGTTATAGCGGCTATCTCTCGCCTTAAACTTGCCAAATCCCCCGGACCCGACGGCTTTACGGCCGCCTTTTATAAAACCTTCTGTTCAACGATAGCGCCTCTCTTAACCCGACTTTTTAACTCCTTCGCTCTTACTGGGGCGATCCCGGAGGACATGCTTGAGGCAGCTATAGTTGTTATCCTGAAGCCCGGGAAGAATAAGGCTAGCTGCGGGGCATATCGCCCTATTTCCCTCCTCAACATTGACCTTAAACTTAACACAGGGATTCTTGCCTCCCGGTTGGCGCCCTATATGCCGGGACTCATTGACCCTGACCAGGCGGGGTTTATCCCCCAGCGCCAGACAAGGGACAATACCAAACGGGTACTCCACCACATAGAGAAGGCCTCCCGGACGACGGGGGAATATATGCTTCTTACCATTGAGGCGGAGAAGGCCTTCGACATGGTCCATTGGCCATATGTAGAGCAGGTTCTGACACACGTAGGGATGGGCACAAGGCAGGGGTGTCCTCTTTCACCCCCCTGATCTTTGCACTATACATGGAGCCCCTCGCTCAAAGTGTTCGACGCAATTCCTTTATTACTGGGATCAAATTTGGGGGCGACGTCCACATCATCACCCTATAGACGTCCTGGTATCTCTCTGATCCTGTCCCAGCCCTGGGAGCCTTCCTGACAAAATTAGATCGCTTTGCGCAGGCGTCGGGCTTTACGGTCAGTGTGGAGAAATCGGTCGCCCTCAACCTCTCGCTGTTACCCTCAACTCTGGCGCATCTTCAGTCCAGACACCCTCTCCAGTGGGCAGATGAGACTGTCCCCTACCTGGGCATTCAGTTGGCACCTACGCTGCCAGCGGTAGTCTCTGCTAACTATACTAAGCTGCAGACGCAGATCCGGACGGAATTGCGGCGGTGGAAACACTTCCCGATTTCCTGGCTGGGTAGAGTGGCTGCCACCAAAATGACGATTCTCCCCCAGATATTATATATCTTCCAGACTCTACCTTTGCGACCGCCCACGGGGTGGATTAAGCAGGTCCAATCTGAGCTGTCACAGTTCATATGGCGGGGCCGCAGACCCCGACTGAAGGGAACCATCACAATGTTGCCCCCCGAGGAGGGTGGTTTAGGGGTCCCCGATCTCTAGCTTTAGTTCCGGGCGGCACAGCTTCGTCATTTGGTCGAATGGATTCGCGCCGAATCTGAGAAGCACCGGTTGTTTCAGGATCAAGCGGTGGCAGCCACACCACTACAGAAGATCCCCTTCCTACGTAAGGCCCATAGGCCTTCCAACCTCTATGCCTCTCATATCACCAGGACGATCCTGGAAGCCTGGGACCAGACTTGCCAGAAACACAATCTGACCACCTTCCCTTCTCCCCTCACCCCGCTTTTCGATAATCCCGACTTCCCACCGGGGATGGGTGAGTCTGCCTTTGCGCGCTGGCGTCCTACGGACTGCCGCTCTCTGGGGCACCTGTTTGATTTGGAAGGGATTATCCCCTTCCCCCAGATCCGCTCAGACTATGGGATCCCCGATTCCGAAAGACTGCACTACCTGCAGCTGCGCCACTGGGCTCTCCACCCACTCATAAGACCGCAGGCACAGCGTTACCTTACACCCTACGAAAAGTGGCTACTAACGCGTACATCAGGTAAAAAGCTTATCTCAGACTTATATAAGATGTTGCTTACTAGACATACACACATACACAACGCCGGCCGTGTGTGCTGGGAGCAGGACCTAGGGCGGGCCCTCAGTCATAAGGAGTGGGAGGGGGTGTACTACAGAGCCCGTCACTGAGCACGCAACATGGGGTTGACCGAGACTCTGACAAAGGTGACCACATACTGGTACTATACGCCGACCGTATTCACAAGATGGATCCCCAACAAAGTGCGGACTGTTGGCGGGGCTGTGGGAAGCGTGGCACGCTGGTGCATCTTTTGTGGGACTGTGAACAGCTACACACCTATTGGACACAGGTCTTGGACGAAATAGATAAACACCTTGACACCCAACTCCGGCGGTTTCCAAGCTATGTCCTCTTAGGCCTCCCGAACCCTCTAACATACCCGCTCAAGTCTAGACGGGGCCGCCAGATTGCGATATCTCTGGGTTCCGCTACACAAAACATCCTACTTCACTGGCGGACCACTCGCACTCCCACATTTACGGGTTGGTTGCAGCGCCTGTGACAGGTCTTAGGGATGGAGAAGATGACCCTCACACTAGCTGGGAAGGGTTCCACTTTCGAAGATCTTTGGCAGCCATTCCTCACTTTGTTGGCCTCTGAGTTCCATGAGCTCACATGTCCAAGATATCTCCGCCTGCTGCGCCTTTCAGCTCCCCCATCGGTAGAGTCCCAGGAGGCCCAGTCGCGAGGTGCGGCATAGACCTGTCTTGCATTGACACTTTTGTAGGTGGACGAGGGCTGGGGAGGGGGGTGGTAAGGGAGGGTAGAAAAAGTTTAATTTTTTCTGTATTTGGAATTGTAGCACTGTTGATTCTCTCTACTATTAGCACGTTTTTAATCAGAAGCCTGATTCGCTCTAGAGAATACCTATGTACCGCAATGTTTATTTTATTTCTTGTTTATAAAACGCAATAAAAAAGATTTAAACCTAAATAAAGGGAAGCACACAAAAAGGGATCTATCTTCCCAACTGCTCACAAAATCACTTTATATAAGGGGAAGAACAGAAAAGGACTCACTTTCCCAGTTGCTCACAAGATCCCTTTTAAAAGTGGAGAGTAGAGGAAAAGGAATCCCTCTTTCCCATTGCTCATATTTATTTAATTTATTTATTTAAAGGTTTTATATAGCGCTGGCTAGACCCGAGGGTATCAGAGCGCTTTACAATGGTTAGGCGAGGACCACAATTGCAATATAACATTTGTACAAAAGGTGAAATGCAGGAGTAGTAAGAGCAATATGCATCAGACAGATTATAACATGGGCAAGAAAAATGATGAAAATAATTAGGTCAAAACAAGTAATGGACGATTTAATTAGGGAGGGAAGTCAAGGAAGAGGGGGGGAATATAAAAGAAGGAGGGAACTGAGGAGGGCGAAGGGAGAAGTGGTAGCAAGCGGGAGTAGACAGTAATTATAAGAGAACTAGGGGGGAGGATAATAAATATATGAAAAAAGAGAAGAGGGGGGGTCGTGAGTCAGGAATAATGGTGCGGGAACAAAGTACAGTCAGGAGTAGGTTGAGACACTGCTAGGCGGCAGCGGTTAAGGACCCCAGTATTGATTGAGAAGGTGCAGCTTGAGGGCTTTTTTGAAGCTGAGGTAGGAGGGGTTGCAACGAAGATCTTTGGGGAGAAAGTTGCAGATAGTAGGCGCATTTCCGGAGAAGGAGCGTGATTGAGTAGATTTCTTGTTTAATAAAGGAGGAACTAGAATGAGAGCATTGGTGCTCCTCATTTCTCTAGTGCAGCCAGCTTTGTGGAGTTTAGCTGAGAGATACAGTGGGGTGTGATGATGCAAGGCTTTATGCGTAATGCAAGCAGTCTTGTAAGTGGATCTGCCTTCGATGGGAAGCCATTTGAGACCTTTGAGGACGGGGTAGATGTGGTCAAACCGTCTACAATCGGAAATAAGCCTGGCCGCGAGGTTGAGGACTGATTTGATTGGTGCTAGGTGGACTTTCGGTGTTCCAGAGAGAACGGCATTACCATAGTACAATTTAGACAAGACCAGTGATTGAACAACTAATTTAAAGTCATCAGCAGGAATGAAGGGTTTAATTTTCTTGAGGTGATGCAGAGTGAAGAGAGCTCCTTTAGCGGAATTTGTTATGTGGGGAGTGAGGCTGAGGTTATGGTCAATGTTAATACCTAGGGATTTAACTGAGTTAGAAGTGGAAAGAGAGCAGTTGAGAGCTTTAAGGTCAGAGATCCATAGATGAATGGGGAGCCGGTTGTTTTTAGGAGCGAAGAGAATGATTTCCGTTTTCTTAGGGTTGAGTTTAAGATGATTGAGATGGAACCAGTGTAGAATCTTAGTCAGGGCCTCATTGAGGTGTAGGATGTCGGCATGGGATTTAATTTTGTAGTAAAGTTGTGTATCATCAGCATAGAGGTGGAAGTTATTTCCAGTTTGCTTAAGAATGAGGGTGAAGGGTTCCATGAAGAGGTTGAATAGGGAAGGTGAGAGAATAGAACCCTGAGGAACACCCAAGGAGACAGGAATGGGTTTAGAGAGGTAATTGCTGATTTTAATTTGCTGTGTTCTGTGTTGAAGGAATGAGGTGAACCATTGGAGGACAGGGCCGTTGAAGCCGAAACGAACTTTGAGGGTGTTGAGTAAGGTGGAGTGGTTAACAGTATCAAAGGCAGCAGAGAGGTCGAGGAAAATAAGAAGGGAGGCCTCACCCTTGTCAAGGGATTGGTGGATGTCATCCATAACGTTGAGCATAGCAGTTTCAGTACTGCAGCCCTTTCTAAAGCCTGACTGGAATGTGTCCAAAAGGTTAAAAGAGTCAATGTGTTTGTCCAATTGTAGCAAGGCACATTTTTCGAGGGCCTTAGAAGGAAGCGGAAGATTAGAGATAGGACGCAAGTTGTTGAGGTCGTTGGGGTCGGCAGTAGTATTTTTAAGGATGGGAGTAATTTGGCCCAGTTGGAGGGAGACCGGGACACAACCCTTTAAAGAATATCTGAAGTAAAATATAATAATATTAGTATCAATTAATTGAAGCATGAATGCATTTGAATCCAGGTTTACAAAATTGGTTGTGGTCGCATTCTTTCACTATTTAAAAATAACATTTGTACGTGGAAGCCATGGTACTCTTAGGGCCTAATTCAGAGTCTCTGTAGAGCAAATTATGTTTCCCAAAACAGGAAATCACTTTGTCTTGCTGGGGCACAGTCTGCTACATTTAGACATTTATGTCAATTTAGGAAAATATTGGAAAAACCCTCTTTAAAAGAGCTATGATCTGTTACCCTCCGCTGCTAGGCTCTTGTTCAGAAGTTGACAAGATTCTTAATGGTCCATTTGGTTCTATTCACTGATTTGCTGCTTGATTGGCAAATCATGTAATTCTGGTGAAATTAATCTTCTGTTGTCCAGAAATATAAACATGCACAATGTCAGCATTTAAAAACATGTACAGTGTACTGCCTAATACTGTTCCAGTTAGATGTATCTTCCTATCCGTCGTCATCACATCCTAGTTCTTTCAAATTCTGTATGAACCGAACTCCAGATATGATACCCTAATGTGCACATCACCCCACTGCTCCCTACTATTACTATATTTAGTTTATTTTGCGTTTTTACTAAAGCACCCCATGTTATCTTGTTGACGCTGTAGGGTGCTAACATAGTCAGTTGAAAGACCGAGAAATATCACCAGAGGTTATGATCGGGAGGGATCTATTCACAAAAGCATTAAGAACATGAAAAATGGACTACACCTTTACATAGTTTTACTTTCCTTTGTCAATCGACTTCAAAACGTTCAAGTCCATTTTAGTAAAAGTGCAAAGAGGGAACAATTCTTTCTCTTTGTACTAACTGCATACGACTATTCTGTGAATATTTCCATTTTATTTGAAATTTTATTTATTGGGACCAATTTACAAAGGCTTGTAAGAGTAAGTAAAATAATACTACAGGAGTACTACTTTGCATACTTTAAAATGTTGCCTTTGTGAGTAGGCTCCTTATAGTCCAGTCTCATTTGAGGTATATACTCTGACCAGTGCTTAATTTGTGAACAAATAAGTGCCCGGGCCCTCGTCAAGAGGCCACTGCAGCTTGCACCTCCCAGTCCCCCTACCAGTACTGCCAATGACTAACAGAACTACTATGCATCACACTTCTCCAAGTGTGACCATTCAGACTATTCCAGGCCCCCCACAGCTATAACAAACAACTGTTCTAGTGCTCGTCTCTAACGTCATAAGAGCCTGTGTTGACAAGTGCTGGTGCTGAGCACCGGAAACCACCGGCTCAAATTAAGCACTGACTTTGACTCAGTTTATATATTTTGGTACTTTTTTCATCTCAACACTCCATTAAAGCACTGGCCTAAAGTGTTTCCTGAAGCAGAGGTTGTTAGGTTATTCTCCAATGTTGGTTTCATACCATTCCAGACTCTGGGGGCACTAGACTCCCAATGTTCTTCCTCTAAGTTTTTAATATGTGATGACCCGTTGGTGAATAGGCGCAAGTAGACCAACAATTGAGTGTTGCGAGTTGCTGGGATTTTTTTTCTGTTAGGTGTTAAAGATTGTGCAAAGAGTTTTAAATTTGATCATCAACACTTGTAGCCCTGATGTGTAGTTCCTACAAATCTATATAGGATCTGCGCGTTCAGACAACATAAACTAAGGGATTGGTGTCCAGACTGATTCCAGACACCCCCAGAGGATAGGTTAGTCTGTAGGCCAGCTAGCTCACAGTGCCACTATGAGCCCCTCTTACCAAGGAGCGAATAGCTTCTGGCAACTATCGAACATGACAACCCTGACCCCTAAGGGAAACAGTACAGTACTTTTCGCTCAGTCACTCGTGCTTACTTTGTCTCAGAGATATACACTGAATAAACGGTGGGGACGTTTTCAATAAGCATTTATTGAACCAGCGTCATTCTAGTATAAAATACGTGTGCTGCAACAACCATGAGACAGAAACAGATATATTTGGTTATAAGCACCAGCAGAGTAAAGAAAAGGTAGAATTCTACCATAGTGCTAAAATAATGAATATATGCAGGCATGACAGTAATAATGCGTACTCGTACGATACAAACCCTAACTAGATGTACCTAAGTGCACCTAGCATGTATGTAGGTGTATAGCCAAGAATCCCTTTAGGATAGAGCCAACCCCAATACCTGATGTGAGAGAACAAAGGACCCCGTCTTGGTCTCGAGATGGAAAACCCGCAAGGGATGTCAGACCACTGCGTGCTGGAGTGTCTGCGTGCAGGAACCTCAGCGTCTCATGTAAGCATGGAAGTCTTTCTCCTCTGGTTTGCCCAGTGAAGATGTAGTGCTTATAGACCTGAAAGGTACCCTCAAGGGTTCTACCTAGAAGTGTACTATGGGTATGTCGGGCAAGGATGACGATAGTGGTGTCCCTTATACAGAGTTATTATGCAGAAGATGGTAATCCTGCTGTGATACTGAGAATTCTCATGCCTAATAAATTAGGCTAGTTTTCGGAGAAAACCACATGACATTTATGTAGCACCTAACTAGGTAAAAGGTCAGTGCCAGACCCGTTATGTAGAACAAGGGTAAGACAGATGTAGGTAAAGGGTTGTGCAACTACCTAGGCCTATATTGGGGTACATTGGGGTTCATAACACCGACTCCTCATCCGACTGGACGACATAATACTAAATGCTAAAATATGCCTGTTTAAAAGCATAAAAACATTGCTAAAATATGAGTTTAAAAACATCTAAAAACATGGTATGTGTTAAAAAATGATGTAGATGTGAAAAAGCTCTATAAGTCTTCTGAAAAGTCAATATACTGTTAGACCAACTGAGCACGCCGAAAGCCATAGTGCTCACCGAGACCAGGAGAGATAAAAATTAAATTTTTAGTTGTTTTCGATAAAGGCCGAATTGTTCCCAGCACACGGAGAGCCAAATGTTATGTATCCTGTGTGGGAGATGCAACATTACTGTTGCTTGCCTTCACAGATGACGATCCCTGTAACACCTCTGGATCAGGTCAGTGGAGCAAAGGTGATCTTCTCCGCTTCCCACAGCCGTTGCTGAGGAAGCACTGGATGCATGTAAGTCTGGTACAGAGCCGGAGTCCATTCCAACAGGAGCTGAAGCATCCCGTGGTGGCTCTAAGAATGCCGTCATCAGGATTGGAATAACCTGAGGACACTGCACTACATGGGCCTTAAGCGGGTCCAGCAGTACATCCATGTCGGGAGGCGCAACCAATGGAAGTGTTAGTTAGATGTCCAACACGCATTCGTGTCCGCAGAATAAGCAGCGGAGTACAGGCAAGACGCAGTCTACCCAGACTGATCTGAACGATAGAAACCAATGCTCGCTCAGCTCCTGAAGCCGAGTTGTGCCCAGCTGGAGTACCATGCGTTCATGGCAACGTCGCACCAAGAGCGCTTTTTCCATCTCCTTTGGATTGGGGACGTCCATTGCGTAGCAGAAAAATTTAAATCAGGATACCCACTACCAGTAGCAGGATCAGCGGAAGCCCTCCAAAAATGTTTCCAAATACGGAGTGTATTAAAGATGGAATAACTCCGAAAACCGTCTGAAAGGTGCTTAATAGCCCAGAACCTATGGTCTTAACTAGGTGTACTATCCCACTCGTATCAGACATGTTAAAGATACGATGTACAATTTCTCCGAAATGGAGCGGGAAGTTAGTTCGGATTAGAGCTTGTATCTCAGCTGAAGACCTTGCAACCTGGAGATCAAAAGTCTCTCGAGCTGAGGTTAAGGCCACTTCCTTCTCTAAAAGTATGCCTTTCAGTTTGCTCAGAGAATCAAACAATATAAAGGAAACATTCAATGAAGGCCATAACAGTGCCTCCCTGACTGTGTGGGTCGGTGGAAACAATACTTGCATAGACGTAACCCTGGAACTTACTATGACCAGATATGCGATGCCTGGCAGCATCCCACAACAACCTTGATCATTCAACATCAAATAACTCCCGTTCGAGAGTAGTTTGACAGCATGCTATTCACAGTTTCAAAGTCTCAATCATCAGAGAATGTACTGGAGGTGATGATATCATTCAAAGAAATTTTAAATACATGTGGTATTTTCACGGCAGCTGGGGATCCTTTCAAGTGACAAGATAGGTTTGCAACCAAAGTGTTACAAGCTCCATGAAGCATAAAATCCTGACAAATTAGAGACCCACTTAACAAATTCTCGCATTCTGAACCGCTGAGAAAAACTTCAGTGTCCCCATTCCTGCATCTAAATCTGTAAGGTAACTCCCAAGATGGATGTATTCCTTCCCTAACGCTTCATACCTGCCTACTTGATGGTACTCTAGGGAATATTGAAATTGGAATGTTGTTACTGGCAATGTTATATGGCCATGAATTAACCATTCTGTGGAAGGTGACTCGGCCACAGTGAAAGGTAATTTATCTAATTTTTCAATGCACAGCATTGTATACTTCACATCTCTCTGTGCCATTGTTGTCTGCCTTGTTAAATTATAAGCCGAAAACAGAGGCGTACTGTTAATATATCGCAAGGGCACGTGACCAGAGTGCATTGATTGTAGCGGCCAGCTTAATAATAGAATGGATCGTAACTGTGATTGCCCATGTTGTAGGATGGACAGATCCTGTTTCATTATATCTATAGCAGAAGACACAATGTTGCTCAGTGAATAAATCCTGGATGTTAATGTGGTCATGCCATTGTCGACCACTGCCAAAGCCTTTTCTATGTTAACCCTATCAATTTCACGCAACCTCTCTGCAGCTTCCTGTTGAGAGATTTTCCAAACTTCGTTGTAAATAACGTATAAGAAGCGTTTATGACGTGGCTTCCGGGGACCTAGTAAAAAATCCCTTAACTCCATGTCATCTGAGAGTAAGGACAAGTGTTGTTTCACCTGGGACAGTGTTGAGGTACTTAGCTAATCTAGGCATAACTTCCCAACACTGTAGGATGTCACCACCCCCAGATGTTCTCGTTGTGCATAGCGTTAGTCAGGCCTATGGATACTAAACCCTACGGTGGTACCCTTGAATCTTGATTGACACCCATTTGTGTCGGCAGGCCAAACTAACCATCCCTTCCAATTGGGGCCTGAAGAACTGTATGAACCCTCATGTATAATATCATCAAGTGTATCCTCACTGTGTTGTGTATAGTTTTGCCATCCCTCAAAGTGTGAAAGCAAGGGAATCGGAGGTGCGTTTAAGTCCTTGATCTTGGCTAGTCCAAGACAAGAGGTCTGTTGCACTGTATCGTTTGGGAAGATAATCTGCTTTGCTATGAGCCATGCTCTAAATAATGCCTCAGTTCCCTGAACTTGCCAATCTTTAGTCCCTAGACAGATTTTGTGTCTATGGTGTCCCTCCAAAAGTCGAAACCTTGTAAAGACAGCTGGCAAATAAAGGAAGCAGAGTATATCTGTTTCATATTAGTGAGCATATTTTTCCTTGCAGGTGTAGGTGCAACCTTATAGTAGTATGAGGTCGGGTCTGAAGTTTTAAACCCAGAAAAATAATCGAACGTTTGTGTAAATGTTTGTGAGCTTCCTTTCGGTGGTGTTGAGCAATGTTCCCATTGATGGTAGGTAAAAACATTACGTGGAATACTTGTCTTGTACAAGAAATGATGACCATAATGTTGGTAACAATACATGGCTAAAAATCAGATGTTTCATCATACAATTCGTTTCTAGAAAATGCAGCACATTGTTCTGAATCAGACAGCATGCTATTCACAGTTTCAAAGTCACAATCATCAGAGATTGTACTGGAGGTGATGATATCATTTAAAGAAATTTTAAATACATGTGGTATTTCCAGAAGTTCAGTGGGACCAAATACATCATATGAAACCCTATCCCAAACTATTCCCTCAGGAATCGGAACTGCTGTAATGTAAGGACAGGTCTCTTCGTTCACAATGAGATGATCTATGTGGTTTCGGGACCAAGTTCACATGTTGTACTGCAGAGCGTTCTGGGAGATAATGTTCATTCCGGCGCATGAAAAAGACAGTCACTACACCTATCCAGAGGACTAGGAACAGTAGTCCAATTGCAATCAAGAGCTGTATCCAGGTAGAAACAAAGGTAAATGTTATATATTTTTTCTTTTCGGGAAACAGAAGCTGGTGGTGACTTAGGTTCACTCGGATCCAGTGAGAAGGTATCAAAATCGATGAAGCAGCCAGATGCTGTTTGATCTATCTTTGGTAGCTCAGCAGGTTTTGTTGAACTGGCAGATGACTCGTTGAGAGACATATTCACATAGATGTCGGTATTAGGCCGAATTGAGATCTGTGTTTCATTTGTATTATCTTGCTGTTCAATATCAATAGGCACGAGTTCCATTCCCTTGTTGGCAACTCCGTTACTTCGTAGAGTAGAATCTTCAAATGTTATTAATCTTTCTGTCTGAACCTCCTGTATGGTAGCGATAGAAGATCGGCGGCTACCCAGGAGCCCACACGGCCTGCTTTTCAGTATCGCCCACTTAGTGTGGATGATCAGATCAATGGAGACAAATCTCTTTTCGTTCTTGCCGGCAAGGGGTGAAAGAAGTACTATTCTTGTTCCTTCGACAGCCAGGACAGGTACAGGCGATCTGTAAGATGGCCCAAATTCTTTTTTGTCCATGACCTTCTCCCTGACCAGATCTTCAATCTTCGGGACCCAGGCAGGCTTTGCCGTAACAGTGTTTACTTCCCCAATGGCGGTGCGTTTTACTTGGACATTGCTTTGTATTGCCCGGAATTCATTGAGGTCCTGTAAAGCAGCCAAACGGTCACTGATGTCAAATGCTTTTTCATCTGCCACTCTGCTGCTGCAATCGAGGTCGGGTACCCACATTCTCATCCCAAACAGGACCTCGTTTGGAGTACGGCCTCCCAGGGAGCTTCTTGGCATGTTATTTAGTGCCCTCTGGACCCCATATAGGTGATTGACCCAACTACCACCCAAGCCTAATACCCTTGCTGTTAAGGATTGCTTTTTCCTCTCCACAATCGAATTTCCCTCGGGATGATATGGAGAGGAGTACCGCAATGCTACACCCGAACTTCCAATGGCTTCCTTGTAAGCCCGAGAGCTAAACGTGGGGCCCCGGTCAGAATGTAATGTGCAAATTGTGTATGTCTTTATGAAGACTCGCAAATCCTTTAAAACAGATTGGGCGTCAGCCAAGCGCTGAGGCCAAACCCACAAGAATCTAGAGCATGAATCGACTGCCACCAAGATGTACTTGTAAGCTCCGTCAGTCCAAATAGATACATGAAAGAGGCCTGTCTGATATCAGCAACAGTGTCTGTGGTGGACTTGCTACGGTGGAACCCTTCATCTGATGACAGATGTCGCACTTAATGACAAAGCCTTTTGTCTGCTTGGTAAGACCTGGCTACCAATAACATTTCGGTAGTGAAACTGTCGCAGTAATACCTGCGTGTGCTGAGCCCAGACCCTTGTGTGCAGCTAGTATTAAGCCTAATCTGCGATCTATGTTTTGTATTACTCTATACCCCACTCCTGGAATTTGAGCATACAGAATATTTTGTGCATCTAACTTGTAGGAGTACTTGAGTGGAAAACCTTTTGGCAAGGTTGTGCTGTTTTTACGCGAAGCGATGATAGCTACCATTATCTGTCCATCTATCCTCGTGCTAGAACGAGTGATTGCAGCTACGGCAGGAGCTCGCTCTGTCGCCTTGGCGGCTTCATCAGCCAATGAATTCCCTTCAACGTGCACACCAACACGCTGATGACTCAGCGTATGAATCACGTGAGCCCGCGGCAAGCCCTTTTTCAGCTCTGCCACTTGTTCCCAAAGTAATGTATGCTTTATTGTGCAACCATTTGAATCTCTAAATCCATTCTGGCCCCAGTAGTAAAGATATTCATTGTATGACTGGACACAATAAAATGAATCTCACACAGTTATTTTGAGGAATTCTCGATCCGTGTTTTTTAGTGCCAGTATCAGCGCTTTTAGTTCTGTCAGCTGCGCTGTGCAATCTTCTAGAGACTGAGTCTGCGTATTGCTAGGACGGAACTTACCATCCCACATACGCCCCTTTACAATCGCACAAGCTGCGCTGTATTGCTGTTTACTTCCTACGGCTGGCTGAGCTGAACCATCAGTGTAAATTATGTATTCATACTGTTCTAGAGGCATTATTTCATTCGGATAGTCTTGTTCTTATTGCAAAAATGCTTGTGTTTTTAATGTGGAATCAAATTTGTAGTCTACATCTGTTGCAGTGAGAGAATTAGCCCATTGTATCCATTGCGGATGCAGTGCTTTAGCGTTAGGAACGCTTGCTTTTGTAACAGCCTCTAAGGTTGGTAACGGAGTTACAACAATTATTTGTTTCCCCTGAGCCAGTTCTTTTTCTCTCACTACAGCAGTACTGCTGTCAATATTTTTTCAGTTGATGCAAAACGCATTTCAGCGTTTGTGTACAAATGTGATTTGTTTGCTATCGGTACAGTTTCTCCTTCATTGAAGGTGAGGTAAGTGTACCCAGTTTGACCCGCGATTACGCGGATCACCAAATTTGTAGTGTTTACACGTGTGTGTAAGTACTTGGAAGCTGTCATGTCAGCTTGTAGGGAAGGAAGTATTTCTGTGTGTTCCTGTGTCCAATGCTGAACTAAGAAATCAGGTCTAATCAAGTCGTAGAAAGGTTTGACTTTTTCTGCGTAATCCAAAATGTATATTCTGCCAAAATGTAGGAATCCTAAAAAGGATTGTAAGTTTTTCAGAGTTTTTGGAGGTTAGAGCAGCGCTCATTTTTCAAAAAAAAAATTGGCTGCCAGGCTTTTCCCTTCATTTGAAAGCTCATATCCTAAAAATAGGACATTGAGATGGGCAATTCTTGATTTTTTAAAGTTAAATTTGTAGCCTTCAAAGGCGAATCCCAGAATTATGTTATTCACCCTGTTCAAATGATCCAATAATTCATTGTCCTTCAGATAAATATCGTCTACATAGGACAATGCATCCTCATCAGAATTTTTAAGTAACTCTGATACCCTTGCTGAGAACGACCCTAGGCTATTCTTATACCCTTGGGGCTGTCTACAGAATTGACCCTGAGAGCCTAGTGCTGAGAATACTGTCAGATATCTACTTTCAGGCGCTATATTTTGGCAAAAAAATCCATTTGAGATATCTAGTGTTGTTTTGTATTTTTTCCGCACAATTTTATTAATTAATTCGACACTGTGTGAATTTTGTACTGCAATGTTTTCGTGCAAGTGTTCAAATGTCTGTAGTCTAACACTAGACAGTATGAATTGTCGAGTTTTGCTACGGGAAACAAAGGATTGTTCATAGAGGAGGTGCAGTTTTCTATTACGCCTTGGTATTCAAGTTGATCCAAGATCTCCCTGACTTGTTTTTTAGCGTCATGTTTTATTGGGTACTGTCTCTGTGGAGTTGGAGTAGTTTTTACTGGGAATTCATGGTGAGGTGACTCAGCATCCCACCCTACATGATTGTGGGATAATGCAGGAGCTACTGCTAACGCCCACTCCTGCGCGTATGAATGTTTTAGTGATTCTGGAACGAGGTAGGAGAAGGATGGTAAAATGACCGTTTCTCCCTTTGGCAGTCCTTAACAAACTCAGGCAGCCAATCTTTTTCTGCTAAAAGAATGTCGTATCCAAAAGACAGGTTCTCCCAAAAGAGACCTTTCACTTTCCTCGGTATGTCCCCATCCATATGGAGTGTTATTTCGTATAACTGATGTGGGACACTTACCCTAGTATCAGGTGTCTCCACCGTGATATGTTTATTCAACGCTGCTGTCACCATAAATTCCATCAGGTTCTGGCGAGCTATTGTTACTTCTGCTGCGCTGTGTAGCATCGTCAGGGCCCATTCCCCGTTCAGAAGTTGAGTCCTCAGCAGCCTGGGCATTTCTTTTTTTAAGGCCAGCTACTTTCTTCTTTTTAAATTGAGGTTTTGATTGTGGTTTATCTTTTTTGATATTATAGTCCGAAGTGCAATGTGTCTCTTGGCTTGGTTTGCCCTTCTGATCTGTGTTCGACCGTTCTTCCCTCTCTGAGTTTTTTGATGAACCCTGAAAGGAACGAGAGGAATGTGTATCAGTATCCTGATACCTGTCAGGTTTTTTAATGTTATCACTGTTTCTAAGGTTATACCTCCTGTCAGAGGGCTCCTGTTGAGGAGACCCACCCCGTGATTGTGATGCATTCTGCCTATTCTTTTGTTGTTTATTATCCCATTTCTTTTTAGAAGAATCTGGTGCTTGCTTAGTGTTATCCTTTTCAGAATTACCCATTACTTGTGTTTCATAGGTCTAGCTCCCAAATTATCTCTACCTAATTCAGCGTATGTATCTTCGATAATTGTTGGTAAATCCCGCTCCTGTTGTGCAGGAGTGCATTCCCTCAGGCCTTGGCGTATAGCCACTGCTGATGCCTCCCCTTTTATGTTTGCTAACATAATTGTCTATAGCTAGGAAAAATTGCCAATTAATTTAATCTTTAAGTTAAGAGCAGGTTCTGCTCCATACTCATTCTGTATCTGTCTTAATTCTTCTGGTATCACTGCTATTGAAGGGGTGCCATGAGTCCTGGTATAGATGGCAGCGAAGACTGTACCCCAAGTAGTACAATCCTCTATCGGAGGAACTATCCCCAATGGCAAGCATATTGTCAGTATTCTGTGTTTTTCTTGTGGGCCTGTGTGTGGAAACACTGCCTCCAACTGTGCTATCTTCTGTGTTATCCAGAATGGCATTTGCTCACGTATAGTGGGAATTCTTCCCATAACTGCGTTCAGTGTTAGTGGGGTGATTTTAGTTGCTGTCCCTTGTAATTGACCTGCTGGAGTAACCCTTGTGTGTTGAAGTATGAGTGTTCTCATAACGAACTGTGTCAGATTTCTGTAAAGTTTTATTATTTCTTTGTGAAGTGGACGTAAGTCTGCTATTGGCAATGTGTCGACTTCTGGATGCAATGTGTAAGCAGCCAGAACCGGCCAAGTTGCTTCATCTCTGCCGAGCAGACCAAGTCTCACTTTTTCTGTGGTGTGTGGAAGGGCACCTTTAAACCAGTATATATGTTCCTGGTACATTAAAGGGACCTCTA
This sequence comes from Calotriton arnoldi, assembly GCA_963921515.1. Taxonomy (NCBI): domain Eukaryota; kingdom Metazoa; phylum Chordata; class Amphibia; order Caudata; family Salamandridae; genus Calotriton; species Calotriton arnoldi. The sequence goes on from CAWUFW010001510.1 coordinate 419,419, forward strand.
TGTCCTCGTATGCATTGTATTCTTCTGGTATTTCATCCTGAGTATAAGAATGAAATGTATGTGTGCGTGCATCTGCAGGTGGGAATTTAATCCACGAATAGAACACCTCTGTTGTGTACGCTTTGTGTGCCTCAACCACGAAGGTAACAGTCCCACCTAATGCTGGGACTCAAAAATCTGCTAATTTTAAAGTAAGTGCATTTCTGACATTTTCTGAAATGTTTATAGCACCTTCCTGTTCTCTGTCCTCCGTCCTCCACTTCATTTGTATGTAATGCTGCTGCTGCGTTATCTTCAACAGACATTGTTAAAAATAGTTTCAAGGAAAATAAGATAAGATTTTATGCACAATGTAGGGAACTATAATCCTTCAAGCTTGAACAAACCTACAGCCAGTACATATGATATACCTACTCAGCTGCGGCGGAATTTCCCTTCCCACTCCAGACGTGGTACAGTACAGTACTTTTAGCTCAGTCACCTGTGCTTACTTTGTCTCAGAGATTTATACAGAATAAACGGTGGGGACATTTTGAATAAGCATTTATTGAACCAGCGTCATTCTAGTATAAAATACATGTGCTGCAACAACCATGAGACAGAAACAGATATATACGGTTATAAGCACCAGCAGAGTAAAGAAAAGGTAGAATTCTACCATGGTGCTAAAACAATGAATATATGCAGGCATACAGATACATGACAGTAATAATGCGTACTCCTACGATGCAAACCCTAACTAGATGTACCTAAGTGTACCTAGCATGTATGTAGGTGTATAGCCAAGAATCCCCCTAGGATAGAGCCAACCCCATTACCTGATGCAATGAAGGACCCCGTCTCGAGATGGACACTCGGTGAGGGATGTCAGACCTCTGCGTGCTGGTGTGTCTGCGTGCAGGAACCTCAGCGTCTCTTGTCAGCATGAAAGTCTTTCTCCTCTGGTTTGCCCAGCGTAGATGTCATGCTTATATACCCGAAAGGTACCCTCAGGGGTTCTACCTAGAAGTGTACTATGGGCAGATCGGGCAAGGATGACAATAGTGGTGACCCTTATACAGAGTTATTATGCAGAAGATGGTAATCCTGCTGTGATACTGATAATCTTCATGCATTATAAATGAGGCTAGTTTTCGGAGAAAACCACACAACATTTATGTAGCACCTAACTAAGTAAAAGGTCAGCGCCAGACCTGTTATGTAGAACAATGGTAGGACAGATGTAGGTAAAGGGTCGTGCAACTACCTAGGCCTATATTGGGGTACATTGGGGTTCATAACAGCCCAGGCTTCCCATAACTTTAGCCTGTGTCAGCTCGATGTGGCGTGTGGCATGTAAGAGGGGAAACATTTTAAGCCCTTCTGAAGATGAATTCACTTTATGACTATATGGATTTGGGGAGTTAAAAAAAGTTCAGTATAAAAAATGAGAATCCATACTTCTACGTTGTGTTATGTGATTGACTCCTGGATTGTGGGCCATTGAGGCAAAGTGTGTGTAGTCTGATCCTCCCAATCCCAGAATATCTGCTTTTGCTTCATTCGTTTCCTTTCATCCTTTCATAATACAAGTAGTTTAAAGCATTCATTGATATTTGTTTGGATCCTTATTTTTTATTTTTTTACGTTAGATTTGACTAAAATGCTACAGTGAAAATATTGGGCCTGATTCACAGAACTAACTTATGTCAAAAACGTAAAGTTAGTACTTTTTGGTATTCACAGAATACACTTACTCATTTTGGTATTCACAGAATGAACTTACTCATTTCAGTATTCACAGAAGTTAGTAGCCCTAACTTTAGGACTCCTAAATGCCTTCTGTGAATACCGAGAAGTCTTAAAGTTAGGATTTTTCTCAGTTTAGGGTAGTAAAGTTAGGACTTTACTACTCCTAAACTGAGAAAATCCTAACTTTAAGACTTTGGTATTCAGAGAAGGCATTTAGGAGTCCTAAAGTTAGGACTACTAACTTCTGTGAATACCGAAATGAGTAAGTTCATTCTGTGAATACCAAAATGAGTAAGTGTATTCTGTGAATACCAAAAAGTACTAACTTTACGTTTTTGACGTAAGTTAGTTCTGTGAATCAGGCCCATTCTGTATACACCATCGGAAATGTGAAGCACGGATCAGCATTAGTGACTCAATTTTCATTAACTCATGGACTTTCATATCAATAGAAAGACCAACATCTGCCATGTCTATCTCCTTTCAAGAAATATGGCATGGCTTTTTTGTTACATATCTCTAGTTAGGAGGTGTAGGGCCTTAATACATATAGATGCTATCAAATGTGATAATTATCTCATCCGATAAACATCCGGCACTGAGGTAATCCAAATTTATCAGATGTAATGATTATCTCATATTCCAAGAACCAAACCAAAATCCACATGTCCCAATAACTAGCGACATTTTCTTCTTGTAAGATTCCAGCAGATTTGACCTGCTGAAATGTGACAGGGAGCAAACTTTATTGCTCCTGGTAATTACTAGGTGGGATAAACATTGTACCACTTTTAATTCCGATCACAATTTAGTGGACCACATAGAATTAGGCTCTCTGACTTGTTTTAATGTTTGTTGTCTGTTTTGTTGTATTTACACCATGTTATGTTTGTGCAAAATCTGCTGATTTCTGTGCACACATTGTGTTGGTTTGGGTTTCGCTATTTCGTTAATTTTTCTGTCTTTCAGTGGTGCAAATGGGTGGCAGACCAATGATATTTACACAGCAGAGGTTCTTCTGAATGCATATACCTCTGAACTTGGGTACTAATAGTGCAATAAACATTACTGCCAATTTGCTGGAAATTTCATCTGCACTCTTCGTGACATCAGGATCTTTGGGCCAGATGTACTAAACACTGGTTGCAAAATACTAGTTGCTATTTTTGACTAGTATTTTTGCAACAAGTGTGTTATTTTACAAACAGACCTATGTACTAATAGGTATGATAGCAAACTACTGAATCGTAGTGGTTGCAATTCGACCTACCTCATGAATATTAATGAGGCCTACCTCATTTAAAATGTTTTAGCCAACATCCACTAAGGGGAAGGGAATCCATGGTAACCCCTTCCCGTTTGCAAATGGGTTACGTCTACCTTTCAGTAGCCAGTAAAATGTAATGTTTTGTGACCAGTTTTTGGTTGCAAATCATTAATACATCCCATTGCGAATTGCTATTTGGAAGGGATGCCCTAAACTTATTCTTTTCAAATTCACTTGCTTTTGACATTGTAACCCTCAAGTTCTTTTCTGACAGTGGCTTCTCCCAGTCAGTCTATGATATTCTCTTATTGGCACTACTGCTTTGCTTTTCAGGGTTCAGAGATGTTGTCATACAAAACTACTTCCTGGCTCTGGTTGGATGCATATATCGATGCAATACATTATCTCCTCAAACCCGTTTCCAAATTTAATATGAGGAGCCTCCCCTCCCTCCTGATTTACGAAAGACTTCAGGTCCCTTGCATGATTCACTATTTGTACTTAACCAATCTAATTGCCCCGGACTCTCACAGTGATACTTCATGCATGTTGCTAGATTTCTCTACCACTAGCTTCTTCTGGTTGTAAGCTGACGTATTCATGTGCTGCACGACATCTTTAGCTTCCACAATAATGTTCAATGGTGGTTTGCTACTCTGCTGATTCTTTTATTTACCAGATATGGCATTATTTGTTCTGGGGTACAAAGCCCCTTTCTGTACCTTATACACTTTGCCTCGTCCTGTAGGTCCAATAGATTCTTTCTTTCTATCATTTTCACAGAGAACTTTTTCTCAGAATAAATTAATGACCCCATTGACATAAGATCTTGTTTCTGCACAAAACATCAGTGACTGGATGAAACGTCCTGTTTTGTAAGCACTGTTGCTGTGAAGTAACAGGGGACATGATCAGGTCTTTCTCGTCAAATAAATAGACTTTCCTAAAAAATATTTGGAGAGACATCCTTTTAGACTTTAATGATAGCCACACTATGGATGCAGTCCAACCTACTGGGTGGAGCTTCTCGCTAAATCATTATGGTTTGTATGAGACTTTGACTGTACTGCTGGATCTTGTCTCATTCTGCACTGCATCAGAACCCTCTGGTGCATATGTTTTTGCTCGGAATCAATTTTTCAAAGTCCTCCTGTTTCACCTGATTTTAGCTTGCTTTTCTGTGCTTGTGATCTTTACTCAAAGTTGTTCCTTTCAATTAGCTTTCTTGCTCAGCAGTCTCTCTAGATCATCTACTCTTACACTAATGTAGTTGATGTTGTCTTTTAACTCTTGTGCGAATGAAGATCTGCGCAGACTGACCCAACTTCTACCTTTATTTCTCTTCGAAAAGTGTCCATGAAGTCTTTGGCGATGGTAGCATGTATTTCTTACTTGTTACTTCTGTCAGTAGAACTGTTAAGGGAGTCAATTTGGCGCTCTGGAGATGCTGTCTTAGAGATGAAGACCTTCCAAAGGTTCTGGGCCGACGATCCCCGTTTTCCTTTACACCTAGCCTTGTTGGTATGCTTGTTGCATGTATCTGCTCTGGGTCAGAAAAATGTGGAGGGAGCTTCTGCTAGCTGGGTAGTAGGATGACTGAGTCATTGTTATTGCCGCTCCACCACCAAATGAAAAGTGGTGCTAGCAGCCCAGATGGGATCCTCCTTCGCCACCACTCCCGAATGCCCCTTATATCTCTGATGTGAATTTGATACTCTCAGGCGACTCCCAACTGGTTTCCTTTATATGAACTTGCTGCTCCGTCAAATGCAGCCTGTCGCTGTGAATACAGTCGATTGGTAAGATTCGCAAAGCTGTTTAAATAGGTTGGCTTTCAGATTACAGACCTTTAATCTTTCATCTTCGTGAGCTATCAGCAGTGGCCCCCGATCCAAATCACAGTTTCACTCTAGCAATTATTTCTAAGCGATCACTGACAGAATATCGAAAACAACAATATTGTGATACAAAAATACAGTGTCAAAAATATCGATTACAAAAATATTATGTCCCTATACTTAAAATGGTAAGAACAAAAATATTGGAAAAAATTCATTCCACATTAGTATCGTTAAGAAACATACAAAAATTTCGTTTTTTATATATATATTCTTTATATATAGTTTAAAATAGCAAAACTCAAATATTTTGATATATAACATTAGTATAATGCAGATTAAATAAATTTCAATAATATTTAATGCTATATATAGATATATACTTATATAAACACACATGTGTGTGTATGTTTATATTTACATATATAATGTAACACTATTATTAAAAATATGGATTTTACATTATGTTACATTTTTTATTTGCTACTTTAAAAATCATATATATATTTATATATGTGTGTGTATATATGTGTATATATATAGTTAGGACTTTACTACTCCTAATCTGAGAAAAATCATAACTTTAAGACTTTCGGTATTCACAGTAGGCATTTAGGAGTCCTAAAGTTAGGAGTCCTAACTTTACTGATCCTAAACTGAGAAAAATCCTAACTTTAAGACTTTTCGGTATTCACAGAAGGCATTTAGGAGTCCTAAAGTTAGGACTACTAACTTCTGTGAATACCGAAATGAGTAAGTTCATTCTGTGAATACCAAAATGAGCAAGTGTATTCTGTGAATACCAAAAAGTACTAACTTTACGTTTTTGACGTAAGTTAGTTCTGTGAATCAGGCCCAAGGAATATATAAAGTACATTCATTTGTATAAAAAATAAAATTATATAAACATAACTGAGCAATTGTGTTTTCTTCAGTCAACAAATGCAGGATGGTACATTAATAATTTTGTAATAATTTTGGGGATAACATAACATAGCCGTCACGGCTATCCATCCCTAGAGTGACATTTTATTCTACAATTTATATTTCAATTCATTTATCTTTCTTTATTAAAACAACGCTTCTTTATATATTATTAAAATCTATAAAACTATCGAAACTACATTACATTTTAAATTCCTGAGTTAAAGTGCCATTATGCATCTCATTCAGAAAGTGCCATTCTTACTTAAATCAACATTCTATAATATTATTTAAATGAAAATAAGATGTTTCTCACAGGTCAACATACACCAAGTAGATCAAATAGTTGATGTTAGAAATGGGATTTCTGGTTGGCTAAGGCTTGCGCCAAAGCCAGGCAGAAACCACCACTCTAGTCAGGGCAAGGGAGTTACACACCCAAGACAACCCCTGCTCACCCCCTAGGTAGCTTGGCACGAGCAGTCAGGCCTATCCCGGAGGCAATGTGTAAAGCGTTTGCGCAACACACACACACAGCAGCAACACACTAGGCACACTACAAAAGGAACTCCACACAAGGTTATATAAAAATAGCCTTTGTATTATCATAAAACACATTAGAAACGTAATCACACATTTACACTGTGCCAACTGGCACGGGCAATATTCACAGGGGAATTATATACAGGACCAGGCCAATCGGGCCATGGTCAGAACCATCAGATCAGGTAAGTAAATGCAAATATAAAACACAACCAGTAACTACTGGTACCATAATGACCTAAGCATTATCCTATTAGCATTAGACATAAACCCATATTAGGCCCAAACCTCATTAGCATAAACACATTATGCAATGGGCCTCACCTGCATAAACACATTATGCCTTAACCTCATAAGCATAAACACATTACGCAAATAGGCACTACCTCAAGACATCATAACATGACATTAGGCATAACCACATTAGGCCCAAACCTCATTAGCATAAACACATTACGCAATCCTGTAGAGCCTGGCGCTCTACCAATGTCACCAACCGGCCCCCCAGGCCAACTGGCCTTCTCAAAGGGGCTCAAATGCCCTAAGTCCAGAATGTCAGGGCGCTAAGCTGCCACTGCAGCAAAAGCAGAAAGTGCGCAATGCACGGGCACCACTGTGCCTCCTGAGTCCCCTCCTGGGACTCCTCAATGTGCCCTGGCCTAAACGTAGCAGCTGCCCACTAATTGCTGGGCAGCTGGGAACATCACTGGCAGCGAAAACACTGTGCGCAATGCGCTGGGGCACGGGGGAGCGGCTCCCCCCTCCTTATTACCAACAAAAATGCCCCCAACGGAAAAATGGCACTGGCACTACACGTGCAATGGAAGCCCCACTCCGGGACTTCCAAAATAAACTCTGCCAAACGTTGCAGCTGCCCACTGGCCGGCGGGGCAGCTGGGAAACTACGCTGGCACTCACGGTGCCTCGGGAGCCTCCTTTACTGGGCTCCTCCTAGTGCCCTCAATCGGCACCACCAACGCTCCACCACTTCAGCCCCCACTCACCGGGCTGCTGCCAGCAGACTCCTCCATGCTCGGGGACTCTGCTCTGCACACGCGGCGGGGGCAGGCACCGACAACGTGCCTCGTGCCCTTCCGCCGTTGTCTCCCAAAGGCAGCAACATGCGAGGCTCTCCCTTTTCATGAGAGCCTCGCCGGGACTCCTGCAGCACTTCTGCTGCTCCCACGTAGGCGGGGTGGGCTCCCGCCTGCCTTTACCCTCTGCTCCCACAGCTCCTGGGAGCCCGGCGCAGGCCAGCCATTCCTCGCTTCCGGCTCGTCGGTGAGCGTGCGGGGCTCCGGACGTCTTCCTGGTTCCGTCCGCGAGGCCCCGCCCATAGTCAGGCGGACGTGCCTGCTCTCAGATCGCGGCTCGGGGCCGCGGCAGTGATTTATTTCCCTCGGCAAAGTGCGGGGTGGGCACCCGCACTTCATAAAACCACCAATGCGGGATGGGCACCTGCAAGTTTAAAAATAAACTCCAAGAAGGCAACAATAACGTGGGGTGGGCACCCGCTCGGTGCACACAAATGCGGGGTGGGCACCCGCTCCCGGCAACATCACGGGGGAGTCCCTCCGATGGGGATTCCCTCAAAAAAAAAAAGAGGCTGCAGCTCGTGCTGCGAAGACCACGCTCTCCTCAGGCAGCGCAGCGCTGCCAAGCCCACGCTCCTCTCTCCTTGGGGAATAAGGAAATCAAGCATAGCGCTCACAGGGCGCTAGATGCAGGCAAGAAGTCCTGAAAGTCCTGGGAAATGAAGGGGCCATGCAGGGCCCAGGGAGGCAAGCCCTCCTGGCAGCCCCCCCCTGGGCCCCAGCAGCAGCACACCCCAGCAGGAACAGCACTCCAAGACCGAACATTTTTATGGGGTCACAGCCCCTATATTTATATTAGCAAATCCCTTTGTGTCACAGCACAGGGTCTGGGAATACCAGTCAGAACTGGTTTAGGGGGGATTTGGAGCACTTTGTTTTGCCCAGCTCCTGTCCCCTTTGTCAGGTGGGGGCTCAGTGATCAGACACACCACGGGGGCGGAGCCAGCATTGTACAGCCTGGGCACAGTCCTATTCAGAGTCAGGGGATTTCTCCTCCCACTACTCTCAGCCCAGGTGTCCCATTCAGCCTAGCGCTGACTCACCCTGCCCCTCCTGGAGCCACACACACCTCCCAGCCCCTGTCACTCACAACCCAGACATGCAATTCACATCAGGCAGGCAGACACATAGCACACAGAAATGCCAACTTCTAAAAGTGGCATTTCTAAAATAGTTATAATAGATCTGCGCACACCATTGCGCAGCATTTATTATCACTATTTCAAATATACCAAACTTGACCACGCTGCGCCTCTCATATCAGGGTTTACCACTGAAACACTTATCAGGGAATCCCCAATGCATTCCTATGGGAGGGCAGCCCCACAGTAGTGAGAAACCAAAATGGCTGTTTGTCACTACCAGGACATGTCACACACTTAAGGTACATGTCCTATCTTTTACCTACAATGCACCCTGCCCATAGGGCTAGCTAGGGCCTACCTTAGGGGTGACTGACATGTAGTAAAAGGGGGGTCACGGACATGGCACACACTTTAGGTGCCACGTCACAGCGGCAGTAACACTGCGCGCACAGGCCCTGCAATGGCAGAGGCCTGAGATAGGTTTGAAAGGCTACTTTGGTGGGTGGCGCAATTAGCGCTGCTAGCCCACCAGTAGCATTTAATTTACCAGGCCTGGGTATATGAGATACCACTTTACAAGTGACTCACAGGTAAATTAAATAGGCCAAACAGGTGTAGACCAATCTTACCACATTTATCACAGAGAGCACACGCACTTTACACTGAACAGCAGTGCTAAAGTGCCCAGAGTCCTAAAACCACCAACACCATGTCAGAAAAATGGCTGGGAGAAAGGCAAAAAGTTTAGGGATGACCCTGCAAAAAGGCCAAGTCCAACAGTTGATAGTTAAGGTTATTACAGATTACTATAATCAAATAAAACCATGTAAAATTTCCAATCCTAAGCCATACTAAGCATCTTCAAAATCAATTTTTTTAGGTCGAGCCTAGAGTAGCGCGCAAGCGCTGCTTCTGGCGAAGACTTTATGTAGTGGGCATTTGAAAGCTGACCACACGCTCGTGCACAATGGCCTTTTCCGTGCGGTTACCCGCACGTTTCAGGCACGATGCACGAGCGTGTGGTCAGCCCAGCAGGCTGCCGCGCTCGCTCGCCCCCACTTCTCTTTTCTTACTGCAGGCAGGACGACGTGCGCAGCCGAGACAAAGGCGGGCGCTTGTTTATTTCGTCAGCGTAGTCAGACACTTTCGCCTTTGTGTAGAAAGCAAAGTCGCCCGACTTCGCCTGAGGCAAAGTTTTGTGTCACTTGTGTATTTCCCTGATATCTGGCTGCAGGGAATCCCTTTTCACTGCTGTTACTCGGGGTTACAAGACCTGAGTGATAAGAGGGGAACTGAAGTGGGGGCGACCAGGAGAGTCACGGCTTTCCTCCTCCCTGTTGCCGAAAGTCCCGCTCTGGGCACTCTAGTGTTAGAGAAGGGGAAAGAAGACATGACTCATCGAGACATGGTTCGAACCTTGGCGATAGCACCACCTGACCGCGGATACGCGCGGCAAAAGAAGCATTTCCGCTAAACCGCAGGCACCCTTCTGATATATAGCGACCAGATTGTAAACACGGAGCTTTAGTAAGTCATGGGTACTCCCTGGAGCCAGCCCCGTGACTGGGTTATCCCGGATATTTGTCTGGGCCGAGAAGAAGAGAATGGGCATGTTGTGTGTGCTTACCTGGTTATGCCTGACTAGAAGAGTGAAGGGTGATGCATGTGCTTGAACATTTTACCAACAAAAGCTAAGACCGGCTCGAGTGGAACACGCCATGTGCAAAGAGGTGGATCATAAGTTATGTGTATCCTAGCTCCAAACATACTTGCATATCAGTGATTAAATAGGGTGCTGTAGGCAGCCTCTGCAAAGCAGATGAATGCATGATGTATTGTGAGACATTTTTAAAGGCATGATGGCGCAAGTCCTGAAAACAAATAAGGGATCAACTAATTCACAGATACAATCCAGGATGAAGGCACATAAACTGACCTTGACAACTATAGCACCACCGCCCGACTTTAACAGGAGTGGCTTTGCTCACCAGTCTATGCAACCTAATAGTCTATGTATTTAATTACGGAGCGCTCTGCATAGACACCTATACAGCAGTATGTTTACGCATCCCTTGTAAAACTTTTCTTATACCTCTTAATTTTTAGAACTTGGACTGCAACCTGCGCAAAGATCTGTGATTTAAGCAGTCACTGCTGCTCACAGCTTCATTTCTTAACATGGGTAACTCCACTTTTAACATTTCAAAATGTTTATGTTGCACCGTAACATTTTAGCTTATAGGCTCTGGTTTTCTGAGTGTTATCTCCGCAACTAGATTATCTACAGATTTAAACTTACTCGCACGTTGTGAAATTTGTATCCGAAAAAAAATACAGTGTGTAGATGAGTTTAAAATTTATAAATATTGTGTAGCTCTCCACACACTCTGATGGTTTCCTGTGATTGCATGTCTAGATATTGACTAGAAAGAAAACAAACCACCTCTGGGCATACTTCCGGGTGCTGTGACTGAGAACACCCTGCTGGTTGCAATTTCAGTGGAATGTTGGAGCGTGGAATGTTGCTTTGAACAATTTTGCCTACCCAGGATAATATGCTGCATAGCTACACACTTATAAGGTCCAAAAGGCGAGACCTATTGGCTATGCCAATGCTTGTTATGGAATTACAATTAACGATCACCATGTTCAGATCTCACAGCACCATTTAAAAGTTGGAATATCAATAAAACAGATTACTAGTCATTACAAACTACCCTTTGTATCTGGGGGTTACTCATAAGCTATCTTTTTTTCTACTATGAGGATGAACTTTACAAACTGTGTTGTCAAACGTGCAGATTTCCAAGAAAGGCAAGTTATAATTGCTTGGCGACATGTTCTCACTCCATTTTCTTTAAGGATGGACTTTAACAGGGCTTTTCTCTCCTGTAGCAATCGTGGACAAGTGGATACAATACGCAATAATGATTCATTATGAAAGCCGCATAGTCTACAACTGTGTGATGGCGAGTTTTGTACCCATAAAGGAATTCCGTCCTTAGTGGGATATCGCCCAAATCGTAACAACAAGAATTTATCTCTTAAAAACGGTTTTAAATGGGAAATAAGATATGGTTGTGGCTCCAATTTGTTAAATGAATTAATGACTGACCAGGCATGCCTTTTTTTGCAAACTCCTCTTCATCCAATATAATCGATAAGACGTTGGCCCATTGATTTAATATCTGTCTAAATGCAGCTTTGTTTCTAGCCTTAAGCTCAAAGGGCTGGGACTTAAAATTATTTAGGCTCTCAGTTAGATAAGATCTCCAACCACTTGCATACTCATGCTTCATTATTTCCTTTGGGCAATGATTTGCAAGGGTGCCGGGGTCGGACAAAAAAAGCGAGTATAAACATTTTTAAAATGCAGATTGTCTTATTAAGGTTTGTCTTTTCAAGCCAAATCCCAATCTGACGTCGGCGTGCCCGACATTCCTTGGAACCCTGAAGATTGATTTAAAAACTTTTATTTGTAGGTTATCAAGGATTTTCGAGTCTTTGCCTCGAAAGATTACTGACCCATAATCCAAGGAGGGAATCAGCTTTGATTTCATTGCCTTGAGTAAATGCTCATGGTTCTGACATACCAACTTATCTCGCAACTTTCTAAAAGCAAAAGACAGTGCAGTAGCTTTCCTTTTATATTGATAAAGTGCTGTTTGAAAGACAATCTGTCATCAAATGAGATACCTAGATACTTATGAAATTTTACTGTTTTGATCTTTTACCCGTTAATATTCCATATTCTCATATCTGATTTAGTCGAACCTATCGTCATTATTTTTGTTTTTTTAGTATTCATTTGTAAACCATTAGCTAGAATATAATTATTAAATGATTCTATCAATCTTCGTAGGCCTATAGCAGTATTACTTAACAATATAGTGTCATCTGTATACTGTAAATATTTTATATTTTGTCCTGCAAAGTTTGGTGAATGTTTTAAAATAGGATGGTAAATCGGCCATAAAAAGGTTAAAAAGACATGGGGCTAAGACACATCCTTGTTTGAGACCACCATGAGTTTCAAGTCGGCGAGTAGTACAACTGCTGTCCCCCACTTTAACCTGGACCCACGTATTAGAGTATAGTTATATAATCATGTCTAACAATTGTTTCGGAATACCCCATGCGGATAACTTTGCCCAAAGTAAATTACGGGGAACAGAATCAAAAGCAGCCTTAAGGTCTACTTAACAGATGTATTACTTTTGCCTTTTATACTTTGCTCTTTCTGCCAATAAGGTCATTGATATCAAGTTTGTGATCATTGACTGGCCCCTGCGAAAACCAGTTTGGAATATCGGTATAATATCTCCTTTCGTGGCCCATTCTTCCAAGTCCTTAAGCAAACAAGTAGCAAAGATTTTTGCCTCAACAGCGGTTAGGGCAATCAACCGGTAGTTGGCCGGATTGTCTAATGGGCCACTTCTATAGATTGGCTGGATTATACTTCCCTGCCATGATTCTGGAGCCATTTTAGATTTTACAACACCATTGAACAATGGCTTTAAAATTTCTGACCAAAGATCTATTTTTGCCTTAAAAACAGAGTTTGGGATCCCATTGGGGCCTGGCGCTCCATTAGATCTAATCCTGCTTATTGCCATTTTAGCTGTTCTTCTTGCCATAACTCCGTTACTAATGATTTGACTCTGTTATGATAATATTCATTTCCCTTTATCCCACTGCTTATGTTAGTCAGCGGACTTAACATGTACTGTTCGATGTTGTTGTCTAAAACAGTGACTGAAGAGGCCCCGTATAGGTTATTAATGAAGGATGCCCAGCATGATTCAGACATGTTGGCACTGTTGGCTCTTCTACTGCCATATTCAAGGTTATTAATTAAACCCCAAAAAGCTTTCAGATTATTTGTTTTGCTAACAAAGTGCAACTTTGTCCATATTTCTTCATAGTGTGTTTGTTTTGCTTTCCACATTTCATTTTTATATATTCTTCTCAAGCGTTTTAGTGAGCACAGTTTTGAGAATTCAAAGGCACTGTTCGGTTGTTTAAAGATGGTCCGTGATGCTTTATTGAGTTCCCTTTTTTGTTGGTATAACCTAATTGAGTACCACCCGGTTCTTTTTGGCCTTGTGGTATATCCCCTTGTTGTTGTTTTGGCCCGGAAGTGATCTAACAAGGAAGCACAGAGACAGGCCAGATTTCAACCATTGATTTCCCTTGTCTGCTCTCAGTTAGTGCTGATTCTATTGCAGGTTCTATGAATGCCCATATCTCCGTTTGATTTGTTGGGTGCCACACTAACCTTTTCAGATTGTAAGCCGTTGATCCAGTTACTAGAGACCTTTACTCTAGCAGATGATCAACTGTTAACAACAATGACATTGTTTGTGGATTATGATCACTTTCCACTCTGGGGGTCATTTGATACTCAGAAAGAGAAGATACAAGATCCTTTGAAATAATGGTATAATCAATATTAGAATGATGCTGTGAATTTTTAAATGTTGGAGCGCTCTCAGTATTATTTTGGTTGACTTCCTGTAGTAGCATAAGATCAGATTTATTTAGCTGAGAACAACACATCTGTATTAAGGCTCTACTTGGTTTATCAGCTCCGTTTTTAGAAAGCAAATGCATATTGAAGTCTCCTGAGATAATTAAGATAATGGCAGGGTATTGATAATTCATGAATTTAACTACTTCCCAAAGCACAGTAAATTGAGATGTCTTGTCTGTTCTCTTTGTGCTTAAATATACATTTAAGAAAATTATTGTTTTTTTAAAATCTATTTTAATACATAATAGCCATGTTAATTGGAAATCAATTTCATAGTGCTTAATATCCAGTTCCAACGACACCTAGGTAGATAGCCCACCCCTTGCACAACCATAGGCAGACGAGCGAGATGCAAAGTTTGCATGCTCCTGATATACGATTATGGGTTCTTTACACATATTCCAAGTTTCCTGAAACATTAGCACTTCAAAATTCTGTATAAAAGTTACTGTATCTTGATCTTCTAACAATTGTATCAGGCCATGAATTTGTTTGTATAGGTCGAGCTGTTTAAGCATCATTCGTGCAATCCAGCTTTCCCTTTAGTAAGAATTTTCGGAAGCCAAGCCCAGTCATCACTGAAAACTGGATTTTTTTAAAATTCCTCACAAACTCGTAAGCACGAGTTACAACTTGTAACATTGATCCCAGAAGTCAGTACAGGATTAAATAATGGACCTATTGCTCTTTTTAAAATCTTAATGTGACCTCCACGTGTTTCACTTGTCATGGGGTTTAACGGAACAGTTCTCTTTAACACATGCTTTGGAATTAATAAGGTTGGATATTGGTTGTCATTACATTTCCTTAGTTCAGTGCCCCATTTCACAAATTGTGGTCCATTTTCTAGGATTTTATTAGCAATCTCTTCACAATGCCAAGTAGTACAAGACACCTCTTGAGTGGGATTACTTGGATCTTGTTTAAATTGAACTGAGTCTAAATCATTCGATGTTAGATTATTAAGCTCTGGGGTTGAATTTAATAGTTTAAGAATATTACTACGAATTAATTTAAGATATCATATGCACCCCTTGAAACATACCATGGGATAAATATTAATTTCGCAGAGAAAGCTGAAACTGTTATCACCCATTGACATTGCTTTTTATATGTGTCCACAATTCGTAGATAATAACGGTGAGCCTTGAATCTTCCTACCTCCTGATCCGACATCTTCTGTAGCAATTGGATGTAAGCTTTTCCCAGATCATGAGATTGATGGAAACTTTATATTAGTTGGTTTGTTTTCCGGTAAAACTGTATTATTATTTCGCCTTCCCCTTTCCGTATCTTGCACTGATAACTGCAGGTCTCCGCTTCCTGGTGGGAGCCGTTGTCCAAGACCTTGTCCGGACGCTGGGCAGTTTGATGCATCTGTTGGGTGCGATATTATAGGCTTATTAGCAGCATCATCGGAAGAAAGTGACACATCTGGTCTACTTGGACTTGAGATCAACCCATCTTTCACTTCGCAGTGGTGTAATCCGATGATTTAAAATTTGGGTAGATTTCTTTTGGTTTATGAAATGAACTTGTATTCGTTGTTTTATTTATTTTCTTTATTTTGTTGTGGGCTTTTCTTAATCTTTTCCTTGCTCTTTTAGTTAGCCCTTGTTGTATTGGTTTAGAAGATAAATCTGTATTTTTGGTAACTTGGGTATCTTCGTCATCTTGTGCTGGTGATGACTCTATGGGTTCATTACGTTCAGTAGGATCAGGAGGTTTTTGTAGACTACTTAATATGCTTTCTTCCCTTACTGATTGGTTTTCCCTTCTTTCGTCTTTCATTATAGATGGTATTATGTTCTGTCGCTGGTCTTTATGCCTGAGGGAACCTTTTTATTATTTGTCGACTTTTTTTCCATTCCCGTTTCTATCCAATGTTTTCATAAGTTGGCAAGATGTTGGCACTATTGGTGCTTTGGTATCAAGGCACTGGCAATGATCATACTCTATTGTGCCTACTCGCTCCTTTATATTCTGTACCGACATTGACTTGACCTCCACCACCAAAGAACCGGCTATGTTTGGTAACTCTGAGATTTTATCTAACATGTGGGCACAAGTACAAGTGATCAATTGATTATCTTTATCAGATTGTGCCTTTACTACCAGATTTGATAAATTATGTAACTTAGGGCCATATGTAGGTAATTTCTATTTACCGATTCCTAAATACCGAATTTTACCGATTCGGTATTTAAGAATCAGTAAATAGAATGTAGGTAAACATTCGGTAAATTTTACCGATTCGGTAATATTCGTTATTACCTATTCGGTATTTACCGAATCGGTAATAAGGAATACCTTCCCATTCATTCCTATGGGCCTGGAGGCCCATAGGAATGAATGGGAAGCCATTCACTATTACCGATTCGGTAAATACCAAATCGGTAATAGATGGGAGCATATTCAAGGGTGGCAGGGTGTCAAATTGACACCCTGTTGCACCCCTGAATCGTGCATGTGTGCACATGTGGCGCACATACATGCCCTAACGGCATGTATGTCTGCCACATGGCACTTTTAAAAAAGCACAAAATTGCTTTTTAAAAGGTATTCGGTATTTACCACCAACTTGTAGTTGGTGGTAAATAACGAATCCTTAAACCAAAAATGCACTCACTTGAGTGCTCCCTACATAGGATTTAAGGAATCAGTAATTTACCGATTCCTTAAAATAACGAATCGGTAAATTACCGACTCCTTGAATCCGGCCTCCTACATCGCAAAGGGCTAAATACCGGTCGGTAACGGGAAATTTACTGATTTTCGGCCGTTACCGACCGGTATTAGCCCACCTACATATGGCCCTTAGAGTCGATCCCGGCAACATAGAGGGCTAGTGTGTTTAATAAATCCACCTGGATGTTCAATTTAGCTGAGTGAAAATTAAGAGCATTAGTTATAGTGTCCATGATATTAAGCAGGCTACCCCATAATCCAGTTTCGGGCTCTTTTGGACCCTCTGGTACATGTGCTCCTACCAAGAAATTTTCGTCATATTTAGCTAATAATGACCGGTCTGCTGAATTGAGGGGATTATTCATAGAGTCGGCTTGCTCTACCTTACTTTGTCCATTTATAATGAGCGCACTCTCAATATCAATTATCTTCGGAATCAAAGTCGGTTTAAGGTCATGTATAATAGTTCCTGTTTCCGATATTGGACTGAATGGATCCATTTCAATTTTGTTCTTACGATCCTTAGGGCTTGAAAAAGCTTCAGGTATCATATTTTGACATCCTCCGACTTTTTTTAAATTAGACAAGGGGAGATTGGGCGGTCGAATAGGAGATGACAAAAACACTTCATCACTTGTATTTTGATCAATGCCGGATGATAAATTAATCACTGTATTGTTCTGATTTGGACTGTTATTCTGTTGCATTCTGTAAATTTTATCAGCTTTGTGATCTATCACTGACTTTTTCTCCAGCCCAATAGTTGTAGGGGCGATTTTTGTTCCATTCACATGCCCACTAGATGCACTTCTTTGCTGAAACACTCCTGTTGGAGTACTAGGGGCATGAACCTGCGCTTTTACCACAAGTGGGCAGGAGCCCATCTCTGGAATTGAGACCACATTGTCGACATTAGATACATTGCAAGGGCTCTTGTCAGCTGTTAAAGGGTTATTTACCGCTTCCTCGTTCCCTGGAAAAGAAGCAACTTTGATTTTGTTGCGCCCGTTTTTTTTATCACTTATGTCTTGCGTTGTTTTAACTTTGCCCAAAGTTGTTTGAACTCCATGATCTATATTGCCTTCTCTGGTGCCTTTACTAGTGCTTTCAAGAGTTTTGAAATATCCTGCGATAGTTGGCTGGCAAGCCACGTTATGAATTTGTGAATATTGACCCGCAGAGACATTTTCGGGAGAGGTCAGCGATGATATTTTTAAATTAGCTATTTCTCCTATTGAGGTGCTTAGACTACTACGCAGTGCTCCAGTCCCGTTTTTACCCAATTGCTTCCTCCGCTGCTTTATTTGTGGTTGAGGCAATGTCCCACGCAAGCGGCCCGACCTCATAGCTATATTTGCTCGAAGGGATAGAGGGTCTGTGAGCCGTTCTAACCAGGCTAGTAAAGCTGAGAGCGAGGGGGGCGTAAGGGATCCTCCTCTACTTTGAACACCCCTCTCCCTCCTCCTCTCCTCCACACCTCCTCCTCACCTACAGTACACTGCTTTCAAACGGCTGCCAGTCCGCTATGTCAGTCCATGATCACACCCACATTTTCATTCTCCCTGGGGCAATACGGGTGCAGATTGCAGCCTTTGGGCGAGCAGGACGCCTACCACACTGTCAGCCCTCTGCTACTTATGCTACCCCCCGAACCGCAAGCCGCACCTGGTCTCTGCTACACCGGGCCGCCTCCGCGAATAGGGGTACTGGAGTTGGTTAGTTATTTAGTTAGTTAAATTAATTAGCAGCAACAGCAATGGTCTCGACCTCATCCACAGGCTTCACGGGGCAATAGGACGCTGTAAGCGCCAAAATGCCTATAGGGGAATTAGGGATTTATGGGCTGCTCCCCTTCCTCCAACCGTTTGAGGCCACCGCTTCGTGTCTCCGTGGGACCTCTGTCCACCCAGCTAACCACCAAGCGAGTAGTGGCCACTAGACGGCCCCAAACTGCACCCAACCTAGTTGGGCCGCCTCCGCAGCCCGTCTGCAGCCCACACTCTGCGGCTGCCCACTACTGGCAACCGCACTCGCTAAGGTTGCCGTCAATTTGCGGATGTAGGACAATAGGGGGTAATTGCGGAAGCGGTAGCAGTTAGCCGCCGCTGCCGTGCACAAGCCTCAAAGTCCTGGCAGATGACAGATGAGAGTGCCGGGAGAGCGGGGGTAGAGAAAACAACCAAGCTCACTGCTCGCTGCTCGCCACGCACTTCGTGTTGCGTTGCGTCCTCTCGTTCACAAGCGATTTACTATTCCCACTCCAGTCTGTGCAACAGCTGGGAAAGTACTTCACTTCAAACACATTACATATTTGAATAACTCTATTAATTTAGAACAAATATAAAACTCTTAATATGAACATTATTAATTAACCAAAAAAATTACATATATAAAAAATAACCAATCAAACAATTTACCTGATCATTAAACAATTAATTTATTAATTATCAATGTTTTTTTAATTTATTACCCAATTAACTCCCCACAATATACCCCCACAAACCTAGCAACCCACACTTGAAAAATAACTAAAATAAGTATAACCCAATGTACATAGTTGATATTACCAATTAATAATTATTTGTTAATTATTATTTAACATTCCTCCCATACTCCTACAAATCTAGCAACCCAAAAGTAAAATTTAACTTTAAAAAGTCAACATTACATAATGTACATAATTATCAATTGAACAATAAATAATAAATAAATAATTGATAATTAAATATTACTTAATTAACTTCCCATCCCTACAAACCCAGCAGCCCGCACCTAATTTATAACAAAAAATAATTATTACACAATTTACATAATAATCAATTAAATAATAAATTAATAATTAATTGTTAATTAATTATCACTTAACTTCCCACCCATAGCCCCACAAACCCAGCAGCACGCATCTAATATATAACAAAAAAAAATGATGATTACAAAATTGTTTATAACTAATAATCAATGAAATAGTTACTAATGAATTAATAATCAATTGATAATTCTTACTTAATTGAATTCCCATCGTATACCCGTACAAACCAAGCAACCCGCTACAACACTATAGATTACTATTAGCAATTAAATTAAAAATTATAAATCACTTAATATTACAAACTATATTTAAAAATATTAACAATTATACTAACAATAATAACACATAAAATTGATATATGAACTAAAACACATTAAGATAATTGAATGAATGAATGAAATTGATTTCTATAGCGCGTTGCTACCCTGAGGCCTCGTAGCGCTTAAGACCAGACAGACAGACACGTGATTAGAGTGTAGTGCTGAAAAGATAAGTTTTAAGAAGTTTGCGAAAAATCTGTAGGTTAGATTCCATACGAAGAGTAGAGGGAAGGGAATTCCATAGATTGGTAGCATTCAAAGAAAAGGAACGACCGCCCCATCTAGATCTACGTACTTTCCTTGTAGTAATTAAGAAAAGATCTTTTTTACTACTATATTATTGAAAACTATAATAACAACAATGATATTCTTAACAACCATAGTACTTACCTGAAAAAATCGACATTCTTGACAACGATATTTCTGCATCACAATATTTTTTACTATATTTCTGTATCATGATATTAACAACTCGATATTTTGTCCAAATATCATTTCTAGGTGCCACATTGTTGTGCTGGCAGAAAGAATTCTCTCTTGCAGGTAGTTGGATGATGTTTGTGAATGATTACTTCCATCGGCGTCTGTTCCATTGTGTTCCCTTAGTTCCCAAATGCTAGAGTCCCACCTGTGCTGATCAGTGGTCAAATCAGCAACTTCCGGGAATGATCGTCGCTGTGCTCCATGAGGCTCACACATGATGGTGGCATCCTTTGTGCCCAGCCTCCGCCACGCAGCTCCCATTTCAGGATGATGGCTTCCTTGCCTCCAGTGCTTTGGTGGGTGGTGCTGCCTCCTTGGATGTCTGTGTCATCTTTATGCAATCCTGCTTGCCCTGTCATCTGTTTTGAGTGCCTGTCTGCTCTCCTCTGTTGGCTGCCTCTGCATGTGCAGCTGGACACTGCACCCAATTGGGAAAGGCATATCTTGAGCATTGCACCTCTTCCGCCGTACAGTGGTCTCTACTCCATGCTCAACTCCAGTTCCGGATTACCAAATAGGCAAAGTAGGCACCGGCCTATGAGCCCCACTCCTTTTAGGGGCTCCGTGACAATGGATCAAAATAATATTGATTTGATCTTAAAAGACAATTACAATCAAGCTTTCTTAAATATTGTTTCCAAAAGATAGAAAAAAGTTAATCAACTCAAAGAAACGAAAACTTTACATTAAATACTCTATAGAGAAAAAACTGTATTGATGTTATGTACCCATTAAGAACTTAAAGTACATAAACCAGAGACCACAGATTCACATAACAGTTTCTCTTAAAAGCTCATCTTCTGGCAGGTGTCAGTTTGTAAAAACAAATCCAGTGCATTCGGTATTAGGAGATAATTTGCGAGGAGGGACCCAAAATTTCGACTGCCTAGGTGCCTGCACAGTGTGTAATCCGGCACTGCTCAACTCTGCACTGCTTTTCCGTGTTTTAAGCTCTTCGACAGCTGCTTCACATCTTCAAAGGGCACTCAGTTTGCTTGGGGAGCTGTGCCACATGGTTTGGGTGCTATACTTTAACTGTGGTACATTGTTGTTCGAGCTGGAGTAGAGCGGCAAAGATTCACAGCTACTCCATTCCCACTAGGCCATGCTCTGTAAATCACTTTGCAGGGTACTTTGCAGAGTAGAGTAATGAGGTGTTGCTCAGTTCAAAATGTTGACACTGGGAGAAAATACATTTCTAAAATAAGTATTGGGCATGCCAAACAGAACATACCCACTGACTATAAAACCTAAGCAGAGTATGACTGGCCTCAATGACAAGGCAGCAATGCGAACTTTCACATACTAGCTAAAAATACATGCACACATTGCTAATATCATTATTACTTCTCAAGGGTGTGTCTGTGAGGTGCAAGATGCTCAGATAATGCAAGAAATTCACTCACAGAGGCAATAATATGTTTGCATTTTAGGGGCCATCCCAGAACATAAATATCTTGGAAAATACAACTGCTTAGCTTCGCATCTCAGAATTAAGGCAGAAACTAAGTATGGGTGCAACATTTTTAAAGAAGTGCTACAGTGAGCTTATGTAAAAGAAACAATTTATGGACGGAATGCTGGACAATGCAAACATTCACCCCCAGTCACAAGGATCTGGGTTAAATCCATCATTCTTTTGCTCACCACACCACCCCAGTTTGGACCCAGCCATATGCAAATCAGTCTTGACCCTGTTCCTTGTGGGAACAGTCCAGCCCGAACTGCCAAGCCAGGTCCTCCCTGGACCGGAAACAAGTATCCTGGGACCGGTTTCAGGGCATCACCCTTCATCAGCCAGGCTAGCTTGAATCCAGTGGTGTAGTGAGCACGGGACCCACGTCTGGGCATACCCTTCCCACTTAGGGCGACAAATGCAAAAGAAACAATTGATGGACGGAATGCTGGACAATGCAAACATTCACCCCCAGTCACAAGGATCTGGGTTAAATCCATCATTCTTTTGCTCACCACACCACCCCAGTTTGGACCCAGCCATATGCAAATCAATCTTGACCCTGTTCCTTGTGGGAACAGTCCAGCCCGAACTGCCAAGCCAGGTCCTCCCTGGACCGGAAACAAGCATCCTGGGACCGGTTTCAGGGCATCACCCTTCATCAGCCAGGCTAGCTTGAATCCAGTGGTGTAGTGAGCACGGGACCCACGTCTGGGCATACCCTTCCCACTTAGGGCGACAAATGCAAAAGAAACAATTGATGGACGGAATGCTGGACAATGCAAACATTCACCCCCTGTCACAAGGATCTGGGTTAAATCCATCATTCTTTTGCTCACCACACCACCCCAGTTTGGACCCAGCCATATGCAAATCAGTCTTGACCCTGTTCCTTGTGGGAACAGTCCAGCCCGAACTGCCAAGCCAGGTCCTCCCTGAACCGGAAACAAGCATCCTGGGACCGGTTTCAGGGCATCACCCTTCATCAGCCAGGCTAGCTTGAATCCAGTGGTGTAGTGAGCACGGGACCCACGTCTGGGCATACCCTTCCCACTTAGGGCGACAAATGCAAAGAAACAATTGATGGACGGAATGCTGGACAATGCAAACATTCACCCCCAGTCACAAGGATCTGGGTTAAATCCATCATTCTTTTGCTCACCACACCACCCCAGTTTGGACCCAGCCATATGCAAATCAGTCTTGACCCTGTTCCTTGTGGGAACAGTCCAGCCCGAACTGCCAAGCCAGGTCCTCCCTGGACCGGAAACAAGCATCCTGGGACCGGTTTCAGGGCATCACCCTTCATCAGCCAGGCTAGCTTGAATCCAGTGGTGTAGTGAGCACGGGACCCACGTCTGGGCATACCCTTCCCACTTAGGGTGACAAATGCAAAAGAAACAATTGATGGACGGAATGCTGGACAATGCAAACATTCACCCCCAGTCACAAGGATCTGGGTTAAATCCATCATTCTTTTGCTCACCACACCACCCCAGTTTGGACCCAGCCATATGCAAATCAGTCTTGACCCTGTTCCTTGTGGGAACAGTCCAGCCCGAACTGCCAAGCCAGGTCCTCCCTGGACTGCTCACTACACCACTGGATTCAAGCTAGCCTGGCTGAAGAAGGGTGATGCCCTGAAACCGGTCCCAGGTTACTTGTTTCCAGTCCAGGGAGGACCTGGCTTGGCAGTTCGGGCTGGACTGTTCCCACAAGGAACAGGGTCAAGACTGATTTGCATATGGCTGGGTCCAAACTGGGGTGGTGTGGTGAGCAAAAGAATGATGGATTTAACCCAGATCCTTGTGACTGGGGGTGAATGTTTGCATTGTCCAGCATTCCGTCCATCAATTGTTTCTTTTGCACAGTGAGCTTATGTGGCATGTAAACCAAGGGCAATATTTAGTTGATACTGCACTTTCAAAGGATTTATGTTCCATGTCTTAGGTTCAATAATGTTTAAACTATTTTGTAAATTAGGGCAAAATGTGGTTACTGAATTTTGGAGTTTATACTATCATATTTGCACACAAGGTGACAAGTTCACAGATAAATGAGAACATCTACTAGTTGTAGTAGTATGCCAATGATTAGCATACATTTACTTAATTTTGGAAATTCCCAAAAACCCACAGGAGTACTCCAAGAAATGTGTTGAAAACTCCTAAATGTTGAATTCCGCAAGAAGCTGAAGACCTGGCTTTTCAATTAACCAACCTATTGGTGGGGCTAGGCACGCACACCTACTCAGCGCCAGGATACCCTTGCGGGTAACAGAGCATAACATAACAAACGTCCAAACATGTGCAATAACGCATGTTTGAGCAGGCTTCATCACGCTTGTGCATGCTTACAAAATGACGTGGCCGTGGCATTATTGTGCCTTTTTATGCTTACTTTTTCTTTTAGCCATGTTGCGCAGCATCTTGCCGAATTCGATCCTGTACAGCATTGCCGAAAAGCGAGACCAGTTGGCTTTGCCAATACTTGTTTGTATCGTCCCTAAGGAAACAAAGACATAAATATTTCAATGCTTAGTATAAAGGTGTGCTACTATGCGCTTTACAAACCCAAATGGTTTGCTAAGCAGAATCTATCGTGTTCCGAAATGCCATTTTCCCTTACTTTTCTGAAGGAAAATGTAAGAGAACTGCGAAAAATCGCGGTTAATTAGAACTGGTTTTCTGAGTAATTGACATATCTTGAATCAGCAGCAACCTTTCAGAGAACAGTTTCAAAATACGGCAGCTCCAAGAAAAGCAAATGTAACTAACTGTGCCATCAGATTAGACTGCACCTGTTACTTCTGGCACGCATGCGTGATGGAGGACACCAATCACCCAGGCAATGGCAGATGTCGTAGCGCGTTTGACGAGCATTTCGATTATAAAACTGGGTGTGACAGGACACTGCGGACAAATGTCAGTTTTCCTTCAGAGTCAACCTCACCCTCGTCTGAACTGAATGCGTCAGTGGTAAGGGAGAGGCCTAGACAGTGAACCGTGCCAGTGGCTGGGCTGCCATGCCATCAGTCAGTCACCTCAGGACATAAGCTTTCTCTCTCATTGCTCAATGAGAGAACACAGATGAATTCCCGTGGGGGAGTAGGCACTAGGCAGTCCAGTTTTATGTAAACTTCTGCTTAATCCTGATTCAAATTCAAAACCTACACCTGTATTTTTGAAACTTTTTGTTAGATTAGTGCTTTGTATGAGATAGCATGCCATGATGCCAACAGCAATCTGGCAACGGAAAGGTAAACAAGCATTTGCAAGGCCGCCCGCCTTTTGACTATTCTTGTTGTGTTTTGTCATGATTTGTGTTAAATTGTGTTATTCGAGACGCTGCTGGGTGTTCTTCACTCTTAAAAAAAAAACATTGATTAAAGGAAATATTTTTTTTTTCGTCTTAAAAAAGCACACATGACATTACCATATTCTCCCTGGCACTGAAGGAAAAGGCTCAGCCCTGCCAAGTGACACATATCCCTAGATCAGATTAACGAAAATCAATAACCATTCCTGCATTCCCGCATTGGAACACTTTGCCATCCAATTTAAGAGCTCTGGACTCAGCAGCAGTCGTTCTTTTTGTGCTTTTCAGTGTTATTTGTCAGTGCACTGAGTGACTGTGCCATTCAGCCTTGCTACTAACACTGTGTCTGCAGCCCGATCAGATTCAAACAAAGGCATACAGCTTTCATGGTTAACCTCTGGAGAGTGTGCACTGTTTTACGAGCCTTGTGATGGGTGGTCTCTGATCTGTGCATACACAGGCAACATTAAATTGAAAGACAGTATGCCGCCAGTGAGCAGAACTGTTTCTGTGCAAATAAGTAAATGTGTACATAAAATAAGTGGGACTTACTTATAGAGCTTAATGTTGCACCAAATGGGGTGCTTTCTGATAATTATCTTTACAGGGATTTCTTTGCTTGGGGGCCGATTCCGATTCGGGCCGGAAATCTCTCCGACCGAGCTGGACCCGGAGAGATTTCCGACCGAATCGGACCCTAGCAGCCCGACCGAACGAGTACGATGCGTCCGTATGCTATCGGACTCGATTCGGTCGGACTCCCATTGAAGTCAATGGGAGCCGGACGTACAACGCGTACGCGGGCTCCCATTGACTCAATGGGTGCGAGGCGAACTAGGGCGCCCCCTACAGCGGATACGCGTCGAAGCGACTCGCGCCGTACATGCACAGGTAGGGGGGACCCATGGGTCCCCCCCTGTGTGCGACTCGCGCGGCTACGCGTACAGGGGGGTCCGACACGGACCCCCAAAGTGCGGCTCCGACTGCTCCTTGGAGCCAGACTGCGCGAGTCGGTCGGACTGCTCGAGGCGCGCATCGTACTTGCCCGGCCGGGGAACGTCTCCATTGCGCCGTGCGAGTCGTGTCCGTGCGAGTCGGTCGGAGCGGTTGGGTCCCGCGAACGAGTCGGTCGGCGATTTCGAGTGCGCTCGCATCGTACTCGCTCGCCCGGACGCACGTACGAATCGGTCTGGAAAGAGGGCTCCGAATCGGATTCGGCTTTACCGGATCCGATTCGGTGCCCTACCGGCCGAGATCGGAATCGACCCCTTGGTGTTCAACGAAATTAAGTTTCACTCACAGTGTCACACATAAAGCATGGATTGTCACACATAAGCACAGTCAAATCATGGCAATGTCACACATAAGCAATCCGAAAACTTGAGTAGCTAAAACTACTTTGTGTGTGGGTGTGCTCATTTGGAAATGGCAGCATGTTGTAACTTATAGGGCGGTTAGCCAATGGTTGAAGGGGGCTGATGCATTGTTCCTTGATGCATGGTTGAGTGGGTTGGAGAAAAATGCGAATAACACAACCACAGACGAATGGAGTGTGGCTGAAAACCCCTAAAGTAACTCTGTCATACACATAATTTTAATAAAATCAAATGGTCTTGCGTAACACAGACCTAAAAAGCCAATAGTTCTGCCATTGGCTGACAGCCTGTTTCATTTGATAAAGAAGGAAACAAACAAACCAAGAAAGACGGCATGAAAAAAGGCAAGAAGAAGGAAAGAAAGAAAGCAAAAGGGCAAGAAGAAATTTTATTAACATCAAAGGGTTTTGGCTAACGCCTGATATAAATATTGCTGGCTTGTTTAGGTAGAGGTTGGAATTTATTACTGCAAGTTATTTACTATTTGTCTTGAAGAAGAGGAAGATATGCACCTCGAAATGTGTGGACATAAATCTGTGGCTGTGATATATTTTAGCTCATTTATGATTCATTTAAATAGATAGGCTGTTCCTTCACCCTCATGCATTTTTAGGTGTAGCTGGACGGCGCAGCCCTAATTGTAACCAATTCCGAAATATGCATACAGTTGGATTTGGCTTCACCCAAAGGAAAAAAAACCTTCCACCTCTTGCTATTGACTGCTTACCTATGGATTTCTTGTATTGTAGTGCATGAGGGACTAGTTTACCATCACAAAAGCACTCTGAATCATAACACATCAAGTTCTTTGTCTCATAAATCCATCGTACACAGAAAACATTTGTTCTTTTGTTTTTACTCTGCATCAGGCTTTTTGATGTTTGTTTCAAGGCCCAAAATGCATGCATGACCTATTGGTTTTGGCAGTATTTATTTCTCAGGTGTGAGCTCTCTTTCTGTTATATACCCTGCACAGTGTGAACATTTTTGTTGTTTAAGCATATGCTAAATAAGTTGTGCAATTTGGGTTAAATCATTTCAGTTAATTGATCATTTTTATAGCATAAAAAAAGTAATAGCCTTGATTCAGTTAAACTTTTGTCAAAATGGATTAATTAAATTTTGAGTGGATGATTTAGATTATTCATTCAGTATGTCTTCTAGGCTTATTACCTTTATTAACTCTGCATCAGATGCGGATATTTATTGGACAGGGACTCCCAGGCACTGTGAAATCTGCAGAAATAACAAGGCAGGACCTAATACACAGACACACACAGGTGTACACCTGGCGCGAACGTGCACACACACACAGTCAGAGCCAGGTCCTCCAGTTGTTTAGTCCTTTTCTTTTTCTTTGGATTCTGAGATTTACAGTTGTAATGCTATGAAAGGATAAACAAGAATGCAAGTCCCAGAATGCAAAGAAGAATCTTATACAAGAAGAGATAGTTGTAAGTGTATCTCGGAAACGTGGCAGAGTGACAGATGTACTCCTTGAAATGCTCTTCTGCCCAGGAAGTCAGGTTTGTTGTTGCGATACAAAAGGGGATGATGGACGGAACGTTTGAGCCAATCAAACACTCACCCCCAGTCAACTGATCTGGGTTTAATCCATCATCATTCTTTAGCTCACTCCGCCACCCCAGTTCAGACATGGCCATATGCAAATCAGTCTGACCCTGTGCCTCATGGGAACAGTCCAGCCCGAACTGCCAAGCCATGTCTTCCCTGGACCGGAAACAAGCATCCTAGGACCGGTTTCTGGCATTCCAGCCGTCATCAGCCAGGCTTGCTTGAATCCAGTGGCAAAGTGAGCAAGGGACCCACGTCTGGGCATACCCCGCCAACTTAGGGCGAACAAAGCGATACAAAGGGGATGATGGACGGAACGCTTGAGCCAATCAAACACTCACCCCCAGTCAACTGATCTGGGTTTAATCCATCATCATTCTTTAGCTCACTCCACCACCCCAGTTCAGACATGGCCATATGCAAATCAGTCTGACCCTGTGCCTCATGGGAACAGTCCAGCCCGAACTGCCAAGCCATGTCTTCCCTGGACCGGAAACAAGCATCCTAGGACCGGTTTCTGGCATTCCAGCCGTCATCAGCCAGGCTTGCTTGAATCCAGTGGCAAAGTGAGCAAGGGACCCACGTCTGGGCATACCCCCGCCAACTTAGGGCGAACAAAGCGATACAAAAGGGGATGATGGACGGAACGCTTGAGCCAATCAAACACTCACCCCCAGTCAACTGATCTGGGTTTAATCCATCATCATTCTTTAGCTCACTCCACCACCCCAGTTCAGACATGGCCATATGCAAATCAGTCTGACCCTGTGCCTCATGGGAACAGTCCAGCCCGAACTGCCAAGGTTTGTTGTTGCGACAGCTCCATGGCTGGAGCCCTCACTGCAGGTGTCTATGGTATGGCCTTCAAGGTCATGTGCAGCTGCATGGAGAGCCTAGTATCTGCCCCACCAGCCAAGCCAAACAAATGTTGACTATGCATAACTCAGGGGGAGGGTATTTATCACACAACAGCAAAGGTGCTAGCCTGGGTCGGAGATGATATCCATCAGAAGGCCTCACCTGGACTGGGTTAGATTCAGCAGTGAGTCATTGGCTGGCAAGCGTCTGTCGGAGACACACGCGGATTGAGTTCTGGCCGAGATGCTATCTCACGCCTCGAGACAGAGGGTAACCCATCCTGGGTGTACCAAATAGATTGTGTCTCAGGGGTGAGTCCAGACGATATTCTGGTTCAAAATGAAGCCTCTTCTTACACCCCAAGATATCTTTTGAACCACGAGATGTGGGTGACTAGTGTCTCATTGAGCTTCGTGCCAGCTTTATTTTTCATCCCATGAGTTGCTATGATCTCCAGATTCAGAATAGTCACTTCAGTATCTGAGAAGAGTGATTGTTCATCTGCTACATTTAGCAGTTGATGGCCATCATGGTCATCGCGTAAATGTGCACTCACTCTCTCACTGTTTTCTGGCATGAGGCACTGCAACAGTTTTTTAAATATTTTATTGGTATTTTGCATATTATCAACACAATTTCCATTTGTACTTGTCACATCAGCTTACATAGACCCTGCCTCCAATATTCGGAGACAGCATACTTCAAGTATTGCGAACTCATATCTGTAGAGCTTCCTCTAAGGCACTTACAAATCACATTCTGCTTATACCTTTTTATTAACAGTGAATAACAATAACATTCAACATATCCCCCCTCCCCCTCCCTGAGGTCGTGTTGTTTCGTACATATGAAAACCTGTCCTGCTTTTTATATTGATATTTACATATATTGCGTTCTTTGTTTGGAGGTCATCTGATCATTTCCTCCTTGTCTATCTCTTCCTGTTCCGACCGGATCTGCTCCACCTCCCCATGTGGCACTGCAACAGTTGTTAATTAACTTGAGCATCCATCCTGGGGTACTAGATCCTTTCCTTAATTCTTGCTTTGGTTTTCGCTATGCTGGGGTTCCCCATGTGTGCCAGCTCCATAATTCGGACAGTTGGTCTCATTTGACCACTCATCTTTTTCTTGGGAGAACAAGGTCTTCCTGGTAGACAGTGATTTCCTGGTGAATTGTGATGTACCACTCACATTCCAATAATGTTGCTTTTTGGCCAAGCATGCTACCTGTTGAGTTGATATGCCTTGGTGATGGCTTACAAGCATGGCCATTTCTTACAATGTAACAGCCTTCAGCAGGGTGCTTTTTATTGGTGCTCGCACATGCTCCTCATTGTTTTCCACTTCTGTCTTCTCCTGTGCCATTGCCTTTCATTGTTGTCTGGCAGGGTATTTGGCTGAAGTATCAATACAAGGGTGACACTTTACAGTAATGTGATGTAGGTGGAATTCCTATGTGACTAATATGGAAGGTGGATGACAGAGACATAGCTATCTTTAGTGCAGGAAGTGAAATTGCAGTTAGGTGCTGGCGTGTGAGAGACCCACTGCGCCCAAGTTATAGTAATTCCCTTCTACCCAACAATGGGCCAATGGGTGCACCATTTTACCTTGTTTATATTAAGACCTAATACACTTTTTTTTTTACATCACTGGTATGTGTGGGCGATCTTTATAAGAGGGGTATTTGTAGCTTCTAGCATGTGAAAAACAGATGTCTGCAGAGATACAAATGGAAGTGCCCACAGATCCCTAGGACGCAATGGCATCATGTTCCAGGAATATATTTGATTTTTTGCCGTCTGTGCTTTGTTAACATAGGCAATAGAATGCAGGTTTATGCTTAGTCTGATCAGTGAGGACTGCATCTAAGCTACAGGAACTACCATCCACCACTAGCTCTGTGTGCCAGTGGGGGTCAAAATAGGGCAATCTTTGGTCACTAGTTATAGATATGGGTTTGAGTCTGTTTTCAAGGGCAGTCTATGTTGAGCAGATCGAGAAAGGAACGGCTTAATGAGGGTGCCTATGTTTTGTATGAACATATCACAGTTAGTGGCTATCCCTAGGAATACGCATATATTTTGCACATTGCAAGGGTTAATGCAGATCTCGTTCACCTTGTTTTGAGTCAGCCCTGCCTCAATGTCAGGAAAAAAAGTGCCTGAAGATTTTAAGGGTGAATTTTTTCTGGCATTGCATCAGGCTGCAGTTGCCTATTCTGTTCAGGTTGCTCCTAACTGTGAGTGATGTGTGTGTTTGCACATTATGTAAATAAGTTGACGTTTGACCTCACTGACAGTCCAGCTAGACAAATCATTTTTAAATACTTTAGCTGATGAGAGATGGCAATGTATCAGTGGGGATATCTTTTCGATCCCACATGGGTGAACAATGTTGTGATGTAAAATGAATCTCAGTGGAATTTGAGTTAGTGGTATCCAGCGTTTAAGTTGAATTTTGAAAATAACTCACTCTATTTATGTCTGCTATGATCTTGGTGATTGTAGAGATTACTTAGCACTTCTCTTAATGACTTTGCTGGGGAGGTGCACCTCGATGCAGATGCAAAAATAGGTGACAGCTGAACATGTTCATCATGTTGCCAGGCAGTGGTCACAATGTGGTGCGCTACCTCCAAAGGAGCCACAATGCGATGTGGTTTTCCATATAGCCTCTAACTAGCTGGTTGATATGGTCTTCTTGTTAAACATCGACCTTCGCAGGCACTAGAATCACCTTCATGTGGAGAGGGTGTGACTGAGCACTCAGGTTGGTGGATGCATTGTAGCGGTGCTCCTCTGAGCCTCACCATTCTTTGACTCCTACCAGCCAACCCCATTGCTAGTGGTCCTCGGGTGCCCGACGTCCTCCTCCTGAGCCACCGGGCAGGGAGATACTCCGAACGGCGGTGTGGCCTACAGACGAGTGGACCTGCATCACCTACTTTAAAGACTAGAAGCAACCTGAGGGTGCAGTTATTAACCCCAGCACAGTGACTTCTGAGCTCCGACAGGAGCTTGGAGGGCCTAGCGGCGCTGTCACCTGTCGACCTCGGGGGCAGCGAGTCCATCATTGTGGGGATGATCCCTGCGAGCGGGACTGAAACTCCGGAAGCACCAAGACCAAATACACCATACTAGCTCACTGGCAGAGAAGCCCACCCGGTGCACAACAGCGCTGACCTACAGGCGGGAGAGATGACATCGAGCCGGCAATGTTGTCCCTGTGATCTGGGGCATGACCTCTAGGCTTCCCAGTGCTGAGGATCACACGCTTCTCTGTGGGGACTGGGCACCCCTGGTGTACTTATACTCTGGAGCCGCCTAGGCCCTTGGGATCCATAAAGGTACTGTACCGCATTCCCTTGCTCTGGGGCCTGATCTGACTGCCTGCCCGGCACCTGCGTCCCCTACTGATATGACCTCTTTGGGGCTGAAGTCCCCCCCAGATGCCATACGGCTGCAGTGGGGCAGTCCCAGTCTGGAGGGGCCCAGCAACAGACCAAAATTGATAAATTTGCCGAGATGTCACCTGTTCTCTCCCCAGATTCAAAGAGCCATGTGGAGGCCTCCCAGGACCAGAAATCCTGGCTCAGATCTTACAGGCCAGCCATGACACTCGGACCTCACTGGAGTCACATATTGGAGGAATAGTGGCCGAAGTGGAGCTCCTACGACGCGACCTCTGAGAAAAAGCAGACACGGTCACAGAAACTGAAACATAAATTCGAATTTACACAGCAAAAGATACGATATTCACATTAACCACCGAGATAGCCCAATGGAAGGGAGTGGCAAACTGAGGACACGGAGGGTAAATCACGGAGGAACAACCTCTGATTTGTAGGTATTCCTGAGGGGTCATAGGGATCGCTTCCTGAGGCCTTCCTGATGGCCTGGCTCAAAACCTGAATCCTGGCAGATGCACTTTCTGCTTGCATCATCATCGAGTGGCTACACTCAGGGCCCTAATTGCCCTTTTCCTCAACTACAAAAACAGGGATGTGATTCTCCACCATTCCCAATCCCAGCAGGTCCTTCGTATGGAAGGAGCCTGAATAAGCATAAATCCGTTATATACTGTGCATGCTCAGCAACTGCGGAGACCTTTAGGAGCAGTCAAACAGAAACTAAGAGCAATGTGATTCACATACATGCTTCTATTCCCCATGAAACTAAAGGTACTGCTTGCTAACAAATTGCTTTTTTTCGAGACACCACAGGAGGCCTAGAATTGGTTGAAGATCTTGACACTGGGTGCTGGTGGTTCGGCTGGGGGGCGCCACCAGCCCTCTGGGGGGGTGGGGAGGCAACACGGCTTCCCAGTGCAGAATACGACATTGCTCACAGAGTCAGAGGCTGCAGGATGCTGTGTCTGCACACCCCCGCGCAGATGGCCCTCCCCACCAGTGCGAGAGGGATACGGAAGACGACGTCAATGGATTTCCAAAGCTGGTCTCTCCACACCCAGAAACTTACCTACACCCTGAGCTCGAATTAAGCCTTTCCTACCACTTGCTCTGGACATCATCCACAAGGGCAAGCAATAACTGTGGTGGTGGGCACTTTTGAGGCCACATCGCTTGAAGGTCAGCCCTCCTGAGAGGAGGTAAATGGCATAATATGCATTGAAACACTGTAACTTAGGAGTCTGCAATCATAATCCGAACACAAGAGTGACTGTTCTCCTTTTGAACCCTCTTCTCCTATTTAACAGTTCAAATATTGGGGAAGGGTGACAGATGCTTCAGTTTAGGAACTGTTAGGTGGGGGTGTTTGGGTATTTGTTTCTCAAGGTTTTGTTAGTTTTGTTCTGTTCATACACAGCTCTCACCATCACACTACTGGCATCTTAGTGGTACAACACAACCTAGATAACTTACATGATTGACACAGTCACCTTCGGCCTTCTGTCCTGGAATGCTAATGGCCTGTATAACAAAGTCAAATGGGGTGCTGTCTTCCACTATATGAAAAGGTTTTCACCGTAGGTGGTATTTCTGCAGGAGACCCACTTGCTAGGTACTAGGTGCCCTCTCCTAGCGCGGGGTAGGTACACAAAGATATACCACTCTGGATACATGACAAACTCTTGTGGCACAGCAGTGCTAATGAACTAACAACTCCCACTGCAGGTCCTGAAGGTCCCCCACGATGATATGGGGAGGTACACAATAGTGGAAGACATGATGGGAAGCACACAATGGGTATTGGCCACTGTATATATCCCACTGACCTTAATCAGTGCTCCCCTAGAGGCACTAGTGACGCATATACTTAATGCCCCAGCAGATATAACCATCCTCGGAGGTGACTTTAATTCGGTCATGAATGTAGACGGAAACACTAAGACCTGCAGATCCCCCTTCTCTCTCAATGGACACACTCCCTGGCCCTTCAGGGCACTTGGTGCATGACCTACATGGAACAAGTCCAATCCACACATTACACTCACTTGTACAAATCAATCGCAAGGCTAGACATAGGGTGCTTAGTGGAGGCCCAGGTACTCCCTTGTGCCTTAACCATTCACGCTTCCACGTTAGTCAAACTGAGGCATCCAGGTGCACAGAGGGTAGGGGTGTGGCGACTGAACACCTTGTGGTTCCAGGATGCAGACTTTGCAGATTACACCAGGGAACACATTGTAAATTACTTCACACTAAGTATGGGCACAGTTCCCTCTCCACAACAATATGGGAGGCTTTTAAGGCAGTCCTCGGGGGGCAAGTAATTGTGTATCATATGGCCGTTAAACAAAGTAAAACTTGAAAGACACTGGATCTCGGAGATCAGAATAGGGACTTAGAGTCCCAATTAGCAAATAAACACGAGGCTCATTTGTGGAGCTCTCTGGACCTAACAGGCCTCATTACTCAGACAAAAACTGCTTCACTCCATGGTGTATGGACAATAAAGCTGGAAAGACTCTACACTGGCTGGTCAACAGAGACAAGGGGCTACGTTTTATCCTCTACTTGCAAACTTATGAGAGTGCGAGCATCAAAGACTCCTTGGGCATCACCCAAGAATTTCCTCGACATGTCAGATCCCTATAAGTGGCACGTGTCACACCTGATGCAGGATGCATGAATCCCATTGTAGAGGACTTGCCCATTCTGAGCCTCCCATCATACCCTTTGGTTTTGCTATGTTTGCCCTAAATTGGCAGGGTATGCCCAGACGTGGGTCCCTTGCTCACTTTGCCACTGGATTCAAGATAGCCTGGCTGATGACGGCTGTAAGCCAGAAACCGGTCCCAGGATGCTTGTTTCCGGTCCAGGGAAGACATGGCTTGGCAATTCGGGCTGGACTGTTCCCATGAGGCACAGGGTCATACTGATTTGCATATGGCCATGTCTGAACTGGGGTGGCGGAGTGAGCTAAAGAATGATGATGGATTAAACCCAGATCAGTTGACTGGGGGTGAGTGCTTGCAATGTTCAACACTCCGTCCATCATCCCCTTTGGTTTTGCTTGTTCGCCCTAAGTTGGCAGGGTATGCCCAGACGTGGGTCCCTTGCTCACTTTGCCACTGGGTTCAAGCTAGCCTGGCTGATGACGGCTGTTAGCCAGAAACCGGTCCCAGGATGCTTGTTTCCGGTCCAGGGAAGACATGGCTTGGCAGTTCGGGCTGGACTGTTCCCATGAGGCACAGGGTCAGACTGATTTGCATATGGCCATGTCTGAACTGGGGTGGCGGAGTGAGCTAAAGAATGATGATGGATTAAACCCAGATCAGTTGACTGGGGGTGAGTGCTTGCAATGTTCAACACTCCGTCCATCATACCCTTTGGTTTTGCTATGTTTGCCCTAAGTTGGCAGGGTATGCCCAGACGTGGGTCCCTTGCTCACTTTGCCACTGGATTCAAGATAGCCTGGCTGATGACGGCTGTAAGCCAGAAACCGGTCCCAGGATGCTTGTTTCCGGTCCAGGGAAGACATGGCTTGGCAGTTCGGGCTGGACTGTTCCCATGAGGCACAGGGTCAGACTGATTTGCATATGGCCATGTCTGAACTGGGGTGGCAGAGTGAGCTAAAGAATGATGATGGATTAAACCCAGATCAGTTGACTGGGGGTGAGTGCTTGCAATGTTCAACACTCCGTCCATCATCCCCTTTGGTTGGGCTATTATATCAGTCATGCTGCAACAAGGTATACCCCCAGTGGACTGCGGATCATATCACCCTATATCCTTAATTAAAACAGATGCAAAGATAATTACCAAATAGGTAACTAAGTGTAATACGCAACCTGGTGGGATAGGACCAAGACAGCTTTTTACCTAGGCACCGGACTAACCACTGCCTAAGGTGGCAGAATACAGTCCTGGCTAGGTCGCAGGATTGCAGGGAACAGTGTGCTTTGGTCTTCATAGATTTCGAAAAAAGCCTTTGATTCAGCACACTGGCCTTCATGTTTCTCCTCCTATAACGAATGAACCTCAGCCCAATTTTCTGCCAATATGTCACATTACTGTATACGAAACCTTGGACACGTGTAAGGGCCAATATTACACTAACTGAACCTTTGCCGATTGGAAGGGGCACCAGACAAGGGTGCCCTTTACCCTCTCTCTTGGTTTTTTTTTAACAATAGAGCCTCTGGCAGAGTGGCTCTGCCATGATACACTACTGTGCAGGTTCTCCTGGCCATCCTTGAGGGAAGACAGTGTCGTCTTATATGCCAATGACCTTCTAATATATATCAGCGAGCCCTTGTATTTCTACCTTGCTTAATGCAAATTTTACAAATATATGGAGAGGGAGCCGACTTCAGTCAACTGGATGAAGACCACCTATTTCCCTATATCGAGTGACCATACGGATATCCAAAAGTCTACAGAGTTCCCTTGGGCCACAGACCACTTCAAGTACCTAGGCATGCAAGTGACCCTCGACAAATGGTGAGCATGGGACCTGAATATTGTGCCTCCCGTATAAAGCGAGACACCGCATCCTGGAACTCGCTGCCTATCAACAGGGCGGGCAGGGGGGCTTTATTCAAAATGATATCTCTGCCCCCAGTTGCTTTATGCTCTACAGAACTACCCCTACGAACTGCCAAAATCCTTTTTCTAAACACTACACGTGGCAATAACATAATTCACATGGGCTGCCAAGCACCCTTGAATATTTTACAGAAAGTGTGTCTTATCCCCATTTGACGGTGGTGTGAGTGTAGCAGATGTCCAGCTATATTACTACTCGAGCCAAATTTGACTGGCTCTTCTCAGACAGTGGCACCCTATGGTGGCGGTGTAGCTAGAATGCATAGAGCAGCACAGCCTTCTACATTTACTTTAGACACACATGCAAATAGACCTCCCTCCGTCTATTACAAGGACCCTGGTTTGCGTGGCACTAACCCCTCCGATAGATTAAATGGGATAAAATCCTGATAGTGGAAACTCCGCTATGGGAGCGCTCCTTTTTAGAACAAATAGCCAAACTAGCCAGCTTTAAAACATTGTATTTCATAGTCATCTCTAGGTTGGGAGACATTTGGGAAGGGAGGCATTCTGGTCCTTCTCGTATCTATTGGAGACCCACAACATGCATCTTACACAATTTTACAAATACCTGCTACTGTGACACGCACTGGACGCCCACAGGGACACCTTTCAATCTCCTTGCACACAACTCACTAGAGGAGTGTGTAATGCAAGCAGCCACAGGGAGCAAAGGCATCTCGAGACTCTACCGCACACTGGTCGCCCCATACTGTCAATCCTTTAACAACAGTGTGAATGGTGGGTGTAGGATGTAGGCCCTATAGATTATACTGACTGGACAGAGGCAGAACTGGTTCTGAAAATGTTGGCGATCTGTACAAGATTATGCCTCATCCAGCTAAAATACCTGCATAAGGTCTCCTATATCCCCTCGAGGCTTTGCAAAATGAAGCAAAGCCTCAACCCTAACTGTCTGCATAGATACTGGACCTGCATACATTCGTTCCTCACTGAGGTGGTGGGTAGAACAGTCACACCCGATCCCAAAAAGGCACGCCTTGGACTGATGGATGAATGGTGGGGCCGATGGCTGAAAATGGGGGACGGGAGGGGTGGCCATGAGCCACAAGAGCCTTGGAGGCACTAGGACTTCTCACTAGACTTGCTATAGCACGTAATTGGTGACCTCCACCTCTCCCCCCCCCCCCACTGCAGGAGAGAACACATGGAATGAACTGTGCACCAGGACAGAATATGTATATAAATCTAGGGGCTGTCCCCAAAACCAATAGAAAATATGGGGCATGTGGCTGGATCATTACCCGTCAGCAGGGGTCGAGGCAGTGGCTACTTTCCATATGTGTGTCTTGTGTTACTTTTTCCTTTCGTACCCTGCCTTCAGTCATGGGGTTATGTTACCTTGCCATCAATAAACAATGTAGTGAAAAAAGAATCACCTCATGTGAGTGAATCTAATATTTGACAACTCCATTGAGGGGTCCAGTACCCGCATCTTTAGTAGCTTCATTCTGGGTTCCCTCAGAACGGCTTATTTAAGCTTGGAGGAGTGTCATCCTTTAATGAGTTGGGCTTGGATATCCTTTCCTAGATTTGCTGTGTTATAAAAGCTTATCAGTTCTCCGAGCCTTGATGGTACATGTTAGAGTCTTGCTTGATTTGTGTGGAGTCTGGTGGAATAAAAAATGTTGTGGTAAGTATTCACCTATTGTGTGCAAGAGGAGTCTCTAAGAGTTGATCCAGGTTAGAAACATCTTGTGTATCAGGTGGCGCAGTATCGATCGCTTTGCTTTCTCATTTGTCTTTTTTGTAGTTGATACATTATTTTTTAAATCGGGCTCACCATAGTTTCCACGTGGTGGTAGTTGCAACAGGTGTTTGTGTGAGTGTAAAGGCGAGAGCACGTTATATGCCATATTTATATGCTGTGGGCTTGTTTCTGTCTTTCTTTTCTCTTGTTTGCGAAGAGGGTCCTACTTGGGGGCAATCCCGTCACTCATTGCCAGTTGATGGGAACTATGGTGCACTAAAGAGTCTGCAGAACGGACACCCTGCAGAGGAAAAATAAATCCCCACACGTGATCTTCTGGGCGTGCGCTGCCACTCATTCACATTTTCACGCCTGGAGCAGTCAGTGCATGCGTGTATGACAGCAGTGCTTAAGCGCCGACCCTTATCAGCCCTGTGCCCAGTGTGAGGTGCAGCAAGGTAGTTAAACATGCTGTAAAACACCCATTTTTAGGGTTATGTTGTATTCTTATTCTATTTGTTTCTAACTTTTAAAAAACTTTCAAATATTTTAGTAAAATGTATTTTCTTCCTATACCCCTCCTACTTTACTGTTAGCAGTACTTACCCTGGCCCTTCAGGTGTAACTTGCATGTTCCGAAAAGTGTGGAAGTTACATTAACTCTTTTTTGTGGATACTCACCAAAGTACACATACATGTTCACTGCATTTACATTGAATGTAATTGACCACCCTTCTGCCACTCCCCTGCAAACGTCCACCAGTGGAATAGTGTAACATGTAGGTACTCAAATTTCACAAACGTATGCCAGTGCCCTCACCATTGTAATTCAGGAGTTACTTGCTTATGTATATGTTACATCAGGAACTGTTTTTGTGAATCGGCAATCGAGTACTTGCAAAAAAGACATCGGATCCTTCTATCAGTGGCTCACTTATATATACAACTAATCGCAGGAACCTTTCTAGGCGAAAAGCAGACCGTGAGGGGTAGTACGCGGGGTTTCAGAAAGAGACTTGCTGGCGAAGCCCACTGCAGATTCAGCCTTCAAATCTTAACTCCATCCTTGCAATAAAGGGACAAAGTTATCATGAAGGCGCTGCTCTTGAACAGCAATACCTTAGACTGACTGAACTATACTTCAGTAACAATGCACAGACAGAAGCTGGTGAAGGCTGTTCAGCAAGGTATAGGACACATTGGCCCTGATTATGAATGTCCTTGAGTCAGAACACCAGGATGGCCAAAATGTATTGGGTGTGATAATTGTAGCCTGTTCTGAGTTTTTCCCTGAAAATGGGGCATCGCTTGCAGATGTTGTTGCTTACTGTACCAAAATCCACATCCTAGTGTTTTTCAGCCATTTTCACCCTTTAAATTATGGCAGAGATGACCTGACGACCTTCAGCAGAAGTGCAGACTTTCTTATGCCTAGCAATCACCAGGTGCAACAGACATCATCATACTTATAACTGCCATCTCTGTGCAAAGAGGCGCTTGCAAAGGGAATCACTATTTACTAGGGCACTCTTAATTAGGCACTCTAACTATAACCTGTTACAATTTTGCTATGGCTTTATTCAATTTGTAGCCTATCAATTCTAGCAATGCCAAACATGAATTGAAAACCTTTGATCTGTACTTCATAGACATGTTTTATCAAAATACATATTTCCTCTGTGACCTTGTTTGTAGTCTAGCTGTCAGACTACCATGAATGCCTAGGATGGATGCTTATGCGACCACGTGCCTTACCTGAAGCCTAAATAAAAAAAACTCTGTAAAAGCAAATACTATATATAAGACCCTGAGGAAGCGAAGATGATGGATAATGGGATGAAGAAACACTGGAGCACTTTTGTACAATTCAGAAGTCTCTGCTATTCCCTCTGCAGTTAGTCTATCACCTATGGTGAGACACAGAATATTAGTATGCGGTATAGATGTATAATAACAACAGTAATGGTATAAACTAGTGTGTATGTATTTTGCAGAACTCACCACTGTAGATGAATAGTAAAGCATCATCCACAGTGTCCATGAGTTATTCCATCAGAGGACTCTGAAAAGATGGAACTGCAAGAGTGGGAACATTTCAGGAGCTGAGCTTCAACAGCTAGTAACAGCAAGATGTCAGGCGATGGAGCGAAGAGAAGTCTAAACTTCAGAAGGAAAGCCGAAGGGGGACTGGAGAGAGCTGCCGAAAACAACAAATGTGTATATGGAGGGAAGGTGAGTGTGAACTGGTACAAAAGTGGAGGACCCCAACAAGATGCACAGCTGTCAACCAAAGAGTTATTGTATGTGGCTGTTTATATACTCTCTCTACCACACTTGGCCCAGAAGTACTACACCTCCGCTATTTTGGATACTGAAGCTATCGTACCCCAGACCAGCAAAAGACATCATGAGAGAATAGGAAAAACGGCAAATCTCTTGCAATGGAGTCTTTCAGTGTATTTTTCAACATGCTATCGGATTCCATATTGTCCATATCTTTCTTGTGAGTTTCATCCTTGTACGTCTTGTATTGCATGAAGTTCAGATTTCTTGCACAGCAGAGATAACAACCATCAAAACGATAAGAATCTCTTACAACTCTGGAGCAAGCTTGCTCTCACAGTGGCTATTTTGGATACTAAGGCTGATACCTAACTGCTCGTGAATCACTGGTTATAGTTGAGTCGCTGTAATCTTAAAAACTTACAATGATCACCTCTTCCTTTTGGAAGCCTTCATAGATACCGACATTCTTTTTTTGGGTGTTTTAAGAATGATGTCCCCGCTTATGCTTAGTCTGATTGGTTTCCTCCAATCTCAAATGCATTTGAATTGAGGACCGAATTATCTTTATTAAACAATAAACAAAACAAAATGATAACAGTGCCTCAGCAACACAATTTTATAAACAACAGAATCTAAATGGATAGCTAACTGGATATGCTGACACCTCCTACATTATTGGGAGTAGCCTGTGGGCGTTGCACTTGGAGCATGTGCTCTTTCAATCTTGTGCCATCTGCTAAGCATGCTTTAGAGGCATCTGAACCCACAACCATACTCACAGGCTGTTGGGTGCAATGCTTACATGAAGATTGCAGAGATGGATTCTCGCAACCAGTTTGTTCATGCTATAGCCTATACAGTATGCAAATGTTAGTAAATCTATCCCCTAATCTTTGACTGGACATAAGGCATTACCCAGTACTCGTGTGTGCATGCTTGCACGAGGTGGTGTGTATGAACAAGGTGTTAGTTTCTTTTTTGTCCTGGTGCTGTGGCTTGCGTGTTCTGCATATTTTTGTTTGCTTTTGCTTCAGGAGACGACTGTGCTCTTATGTGCCCTCACATTGTATTTTATTGTTCAGTTCTGGTTTGTTTCTTGACAGAAGTGGGTAGGATTGTGTGCCCTATCCTGTACATGGTGCGAACTGTGCCAGCATGCTGCGGGATAATGTAATTTTAGGGCAGTGTTTAGGGGTTAGTCATTGTGTCATAGTTGCTGCCATTTTCTGTGCTATAGGAGTCTACATATGTGCTTCACCTCAATGTTATAGTCCATGTGCTACCTTTATTGATGAACTCTGCGATTGTCCTTTTTGATTAAGTGAAACGTTTTGGTGAAGTTCATCCTTGAGACTTTCAAAAGGCCTCGGAAACAGTACCAGGACTTTGTTCAAGGGGACCAGTTTCTCCTAAATTGCCTTTTGCTCATTCTCATTTTTCAATGGAACTCAGTGCAGGATTTGTTTTTTTTCTACTATTTTTTTATCAATTGTGTTTCTTTCTTATTTTTGTTTGCGTATATTAACCTCTGCTTACTATTTTTTGAATATTTTCAGTAACCAATTTGTGGTTGCTGGTTAAGGATACAAACAGAGTGGTAGTGGATTGTAGGCAGCATTGTGCTGCTCCCTCTTTTTCTTTTTCTTTAAGCTTTGTCAGTAAGGCTGCATTGACCATTTGGCAGATTCTTCGTTAGTTTTTATCCCATGAAACTGCTAAATGTACATTTGAGGATTAAAAATGCTTGGTGTAAATTTGAGATGCTATCAGCATTTCCTAATTTAGTCTAGAGTGCAGCTTTGAAATCGGGCCCCAGGTCATTTCTCACAACTCATTCACCTTAAAGTCCACTTGAAATAAATTTATGTTAAGACAAACCCTAAATCTTGAGTAGCGAGTAATGCTCATTTGATCCTCATAAAATTGCTTTACTAAGAGCAGCTTCTAGTGATTGCCTGTTATTCTTTTATTTCCCATTTAAGGGTATTATGTCCTTTATCTCTTAAGCTCTTTAAAGCGTGCTTTCTGTACCTTTGAGACTTGAGCCCTATCAGACTAGTCTACTTCTTACATTTATTGTTGAGGCTTCATTATCGTCCATATACCCTTGCTCTCACTGTCCATGCACCCCCTGTCCCCTTGAATGGTGGTTGGGGGCTACAGGAGGATCTCCATGAGAGAGCTGGTCTTGCAAATTACCAGCAGGATAATATGGAA
Organism: Calotriton arnoldi; assembly: GCA_963921515.1. Classification (NCBI taxonomy): domain Eukaryota; kingdom Metazoa; phylum Chordata; class Amphibia; order Caudata; family Salamandridae; genus Calotriton; species Calotriton arnoldi. The sequence goes on from CAWUFW010001510.1 coordinate 462,547, forward strand.
AAATGAGGGATGCAAGCTTTACCAGTGGCTTTGGCGTAGTGTTGTGGTGTACCTTTCTGTATCTTCAGGTTATCTGGTGGTTCTCAGGTTGCATGGTGTTGCATTACACAAGTGCATTCCATTCTTCATGTAGTGATCACCAGACTCCTCCCACGTCCCACATGCTCTGTGCGCACGCAACTTCGTGAAAGGATTCATCCACCCTTCCACTCATCTTTGGTTAGATGGCAATAAACAGCCATCGGTTAAAACCGAAATAATGACGAGAGTGGAGGGAGGAATCAGTTTGACCTCAGTGTGTGAGTAGTCCATGGTGCAAAAAATGTTAGAGCAGAGGGATCACTGAGATATGTGCCCAATATGCACTACTGTGTATAAAGGGATTATAGCGGACGCAAATGACTTTAGCATCCACTTTACATGCATTATTATTACATGTTCCCACATTTTGTGCTTGCTTTTAACACCATCTTCTAGATGATGGCAAAAGCCAGTACAAAAAACACAGAGCAATCCCAAATGACGCTGAGGACAATATCACCCCACTTCTAAAAATGCCAGAAACTTTTTTTTCACGTCTCTCTTATAAAGCTGTACTGACCTTTAAATGAGATGCAAGTTGCAGGACTTGGCCTTTTTGGCTAAAGTTCCCTAAACTTTTTGCTTTCCCCCTAGACCGTTTTCCTGACATACAGTTGCCAATTTAGATGCTTTGGGTACTTTGCCACTGCTGATCAGTGTCAAAGTACAAGTGTTCCCTGTGTAAAGTGTAATGGTAATTGGTTGGCCATGATTGGTATGTTGCCTTACTAGTAAAGTCCCTAGTGATGTGCACTGTGTGTGCGCAAAGGTGCGCGGAGAAGGGAACTCATGCCTGCAGTGTAGGGCCTGCGCGCAGTTTGCTAAGTTAGCATGTTGTCCTGACAAGTGTAATCACTTGTCAGGCCTTACTTTCCCTTTTGCGTACACAGTGGGCACCCCTGTGGTAGGTCCCGGGTATCCCCTGGGCGGGGTGCAGTGTAAGTAAAAGGCAGGACATGTACTGAGGCGTGTGTTATGTCCTCACAGTGGAAAACGCTCCATTTCGTTTTTCACTGGTGAAAGGCCATTCTGCCCATTGGACAGAATGGGGGAGGCTGGGTATTGTGTTTGTTAGCCTAGTTCCCCATAAGTTTAAAATGGAGAGGTGAAGTTTAGTATGTATGAACTCACAGCGGCATAACCCATCTTTCTATGAAAGTGGTTTTATCACTGTGTGTTCAGAAGCCACACTTTTAGAAAGTGGCTGACTTTTGTGCTTTAAGCATTTCTGTGTGTCTCTGCTGAATGTGGATTGACTGTCTGGATCTGAGAGGGGAGAGGAGCCGGAGGAGGTCTTGACCTAGGGAGGGGTTGAGATGGCACCAGGCTGACCTGCATCTGGAGAGTAGGCGGAGGAGAAGCCCCGGGAGGTGAAGAGGCCTGGGTTGCGGCTATAAAACAATTGATCCATCTCCGGCTGAGTGATTAAGGATCCAGACCCCCAGTATCAAAGGGAGAAAGGTGACACTGGGAGGGAGACACCCAGAACTGATTTAGGCAGGGGTCAGGGACCCCTGAGCACAACGAACTTCAAAGACATTTAGGGGTATAACTATGAGAGCTGAGACCCCTGAACGTTGGAATAGAAATGGATTGAGACTGAAAAGGCTTGGACCCATTTCGTGGTCAAGAGGAACCTCTGCTAAGGAAGGAACAACTGAAGAGACCGCTGGGGAAGGACCAACCCTTGCTTCGTGATCTGGGGCTGGTCTGCAGTTTGCTGTTTTAACCAAGGAAGAGGCTGTTGGGACTGTGCTTCGTGCGCTGGGTCCCCCTGCTTGAAGAAGACTGTGCTTTGTGCTGTGTCTTGTAACCCCAAGGGCCCGAGGTGAGCTGGCTCCCTGTTTGGAAACACAGGTACATAAAAGTTTCCGGAGAAGTTTCAAGCGATGCGGTGGGCGCGTGTTGAGGCAGCTTGAGACCCTCGGAAGGTGTGCCCTGTGATCTTGGACACACGGAGGAGAAGTGAGACTCAGACGCGCTGGGTGAGTGTCGTGGTGCACAGGAGGCGTTGGTGAAGAGCGCCTGGTCAACGTGTGCACCGAAGGTGAAGTGAGTCTCAGACGCGCTGGGTGCGTGTCGTGGTGCACAGCAGGCGTTGGTGAAGAGCGCCTGGTCATCGTGTGCATCGGAGGTAACGTGAGACTCGGACGCGCAGGGTGCGTGTCGTGGTGCACCGCAGGCGCTGGTGAAGAGCGCCTGGTCGGCAGGTGCATCGGAGGTGAAGTGAGTCTCGGACGCGCAGAGTGCGTGTCGTGGTGCACAGGAGGCGTTGGTGAGAAGCGCCTGGTCAATGTGTGCATCGGAAGTGGCGTGAGTCTCGGACGCGCAGGGTGCGTGTCGTGGTGCACCGGAGGCGCTGGTGAAGAGTGCCTGGTCGTCGAGTGCACCGGGGAGAAGTGAGGCTCGGACATGGTGAGCGTGTCAGGGTGCGGCCGAAGGCGTTGGTGAAGAGCGCCTGGATATCGGGGCACCGAAGTGGAGTAAGTCTCAGTGAAGCAGTGTGCGTGCTTTGGTGCAACCTGGGACTGTGGAGGTGATCGGCTGATCATCGTGTGCACCGGAAGAAAGTGAGTCTCTGCAACGTGGTGTGCGGGTTTTGGTGCCAACTGAGACCGCAGGAAGGAGTGCCTGGTGAGCGTGCACTCGGAGTCGACATGAAGTCCCATCTGCGTTGTGTGTGTGGCTTTGTGCCAGAGGAGACCCGGAGGATGCTGTGGGGAAGTGCACCCGCAGTGACGTAATCTCAGGGGCGTGGGGTACGTGTACCCTGCAGCCGCCTGAGACCTTCCTAACAGTCGCGGCCTGGACCGGCAGCCCGGAGGAGCTGAGCTGCCAGGCCGAGCCGCTGAGGCCCATTGAGAAAGTTCTACACGGAAGGCCCAGTTCGCTGAAGGCGGAGAGGAGAGTGGGGTCGCGCCCCCAGGTAACGTGGATCACTGCCTGGGCGGGGCCCGGGCTCGGAGGGACACTCTCTCGGCCTCTCAGACCTTCTGGCGGTGTGAGCCTTTGCTTCGGCTCAGAGTGGGGCCCGTACTGCGTTCAGGAGTGGCAGTACTGGGGCCAGAGTGAGAAGCTGTACTTTGTGTCATCGTTGATACGTGTGGAGGGGCAACTGTTATCGAAGAGGCTGACTGTCGTAATACACATTGCCAATATTGCTGCTAACGAACTGCCGGACTGTCTTAGGACGCCTGACATTATTTCTGCATAACGAAGTACACGATTGTAGCGCTACGCATTGCATTATTTCTCCCTTGCAAAGTACAGGATTGTAGCGGCCCGCATTGCATTATTTCTTCATTGCAAAGTACATGATGGTAGCTACGCATTGCATTATTCCTTCATTGCAAAGTACATGATTGTAGCGGTGCGCATTGCATTATTTCTTCATTGCCAAGTACGTGATTGGGGTGTGACGCATTGCATTTTTCCTTCATTGCGCAGTACATGATTGTAGCGGTACACATTGCATTATTTCTCCCATTGCAGGTACCGGGGTGTATCGTTAACCATTGTATTATTTCTCCTGTGCCCAGCACAGGATTGTATCGTTACGCAACGCACTATTGTTTGTCCATTGCAACGTGTGTGATTCTAGCATTACGACCAGCATAGCATTTTGAAAGCGGTGGTTGGGATTTGAACCTACCAACCAGCCGGAACGAATATTATCCTTTATTATATGTTGGCTTATGTATCGTGTGGTCTGATCTTATATCTTTTTACATAAAGTTTATACTCGTTTTATCAAACTCATGTGGAGTCCATTTGTGGTGTCACCAGTGGGTTGCTGTGAGCGTGGTTGCACATACTGTACACTCGTGCCTTGGAGATAGGCCTGGCTGCTCGTGCCAAGCTACTAAGGGGGTGAGCGGGGCTATCTCAAACGGTGTCCTTACTTGGCCTAACGTTGAGGGAGGAGTCCCGGGTCTCGCATTTAGTGACAGAGGTGCGGGATGGGGACTCCCGCTTCCAACATTTGGCGGCAGAGCGGTGGGATACGATCCTAACGTAATTGAAACGCGTGTGTGCAAAACCACTTGCAGTAATTGGTGTACATCACAAATTGATCGCAGACCACGACGCAACAACATATTGTTTTGAATTGTGGGTTCTATTGTTGAGTAACCTTTAAACCACACATCATGTCTCAGGAGGGGAGCCAGATAGCCGGTGAGGCTAGGGCTGCAGAATTAGAGTTTAACATTGAGGCATTGTTGACCTACAAGGTTGATCAGTTGAGGAAATTCTGCAGAGCTTTGGGATGTCCCATGAAGGGTAGCGCCAAGAAGGAGGAGCTGCAAGTGGCCTTGAGGGCCTGGTGGGAAGCCAAAGAGGCTCAGGAGACAGGTGATGTTGAGGTGGATGAGGATGACCCAGGGAATGGATTTGGTCCACAGGATTTGCCAGTGGAGGGACCAGCCGGAGGGGCTGGTAGTAGCCATTCAGGGAGGAGTTTTTCACCAGAGGAGTTGGAGGAAAACCAAAGGGTCAGACTGCATGAGTTGGAGGTGTTAAGACTTAAAACTCAAGCAGAGGAGAGCAGGAACGCTCTCGCGTTGGAGGAGAAACGGGTTCTCTTCGCTCATGAGTTAAGCATGAGGGAACTGGAAATTAAGGGTAAACAAGTAGAGTCCAGTTCGAATGGTGGCAGCGCACAGCCAGTGCCAAGTGTGGATGAGTACAAGTGTGCACTGGAAGATTGGGTAGTGGTTAGCATGGTAAATGATTTGGAGGGGTTGTCCAATTTGACCCCAGGGGAGCCTAGGCTCAGAAATTATTTTCCAGGATTGCGCCACCCTGGGATAAGGTGTGGGCTCCTTGATTCCTGGGAGCCTGCACGAGAACCGGACCCCTGGTCATGGTTCCAGGGGCCTGAAAAGGCCCCAGAGAGGGAAGAAGGGCCAAGTGGCGCAAGGAGATCCCAGAGTAGTGAGGAGGGGTTGTTGGCTAGCCCCTTGTCTCAAAAGAGGGGGAGGAAGAGTAAGCAGCACCAGGGCGTGGGAGAGCTCCCGGGTGGAGGCCTAGTGCCTACTTGCCAGAGGTGTGAGGAAGGACACCTAGCGTCAGGAGGGCGTGGGAAGTCTGTAGCCAGAGCTCCTGCCGTCCTGAAGGTTGTGGGTGCCATTCCTAAGTGGCAGGCCCAGAAAAATAAATGGAAGGATAAAAGAGGGTTGTGTTTCCCAGTGGGAACATCGGTGGGACAGTGTCCAGTCAGTGGGGCTGGGTCCCCTAGAAGTGACCAGGGTAAACCCACTTGTAGCCTGGAGGGCAGGATGACTGAAGGAAGTATCCTGACCGATGGGCCTTCCCAGGGTACCACTCCAGGGTGGGGTGGGCATGGGTCCAGCACCCCTGAAGGGGTCCCCCTGGCCGGGAGGGATCCATGGACCAGCATTGTTGGCTCAGGGAGTAGTGATCAAGAAGACCCCTGGGGTCAGGAAGGCGTGGAACAGGAGGGTGTCCCTGTGGTAGAGGGCCTGCGTCCTGGTTCTATCGCCTGAAGCCGGGAAGTCCATCAAGGTAATGATTGGTCTACCCTGGCTTTTGGATGGGAGGGGGTTGTGTAGGACTTGGCCTTCTTGGCTAAAGTTCCCTAAACTTTTTGCTTTCCCCCTAGACCGTTTTCTTGACATAGAGTTGCCAATTTAGATGCTTTGGGTACTTTGCCACTGCTGATCAGTGTCAAAGTACAAGTGTTCCCTGTGTAAAGTGTAATGGTAATTGGTTGGCCATGATTGGTATGTTGCCTTACTAGTAAAGTTCCTAGTGATGTGCACTGTGTGTGCCAGGGCTAGTAATGCAAAGGTGCGCGGAAAAGGGAACTCAGGCTTGCAGTGTAGGGCCTGCGCACAGCTTGCTAAGTTAGCATGTTGTCCTGACAAGTGTAACCACTTGTCAGGCCTTACTTTCCTTTTTGCGTACACAGTGGGCACCCCTGTGGTAGGTCCCGGCACTCCTGGGCGGGGTGCAGTGTAAGTAAAGGCAGGACATATACTGAGGTGTGTGTCAGTGTCCTGACAGTGGAAAACGCTCCATTTCGTTTTTCACTGGTGAAAGGCCATTCTGCCCATAGGAGAGAATGGGGGAGGCTGGGTATTGTGTTTGTTAGCCTAGTTTCCCATAAGTTTAAAATGGAGAGGTGAAGTTTAGTATGTATGAACTCACAGCGGCATAACACATCTTTCTATGAAAGTGGTTTTATCCCTGTGTGTTCAGAAGCCACACTTTTAGAAAGTGGCTGAGTTTTGTGCTTTAAGCATTTCTGTGTGTCTCTGCTGAATGTGGATTGACTGTCTGGATCTGAGAGGGGAGAGGAGCCAGAGGAGGTCTTGACCCAGGGAGGGGTTGAGATGGCACCAGGCTGACCTGCATTTGGAGAGTAGGCGGAGGAGAAGCCCCGGGAGGTGAAGAGGCCTGGGTTTGCCGCTATAAAACAATTGACCTATCTCCGGCTGAGTGATTAAGGATCCAGACCCCCAGTATCAAAGGGAGAAAGGTGACACTGGGAGGGAGACACCCAGAACTGATTTAGGCAGGGGTCAGGGACCCCTGAGCACAACGAACTTCAAAGACATTTAGGGGTATAACTATGAGAGCTGAGACCCCTGAACGTTGGAATAGAAATGGATTGAGACTGAAAAGGCTTGGACCCATTTCGTGGTCAAGAGGAACCTCTGCTAAGGAAGGAACAACTGAAGAGACTGCTGGGGAAGGACCAACCCTTGCTTCGTGATCTGGGGCTGGTCTGCAGTTTGCTGTTTTAACCAAGGAAGAGGCTGTTGGGACTGTGCTTCGTGCGCTGGGTCCCCCTGCTTGAAGAAGACTGTGCTGTCTTCTAACCCCAAGGTCCCGAGGTGAGCTGGCTCCCTGTTTGGAAACACAGGAACATAAAAGTTTCCGGAGAAGTTTCAAGCGACGCGGTGGTCGCGTGTTGTGGCAGCTTGAGACCCTCGGACGGTGTGCCCTGTGATCTTGGACACACAGTGGAGAAGTGAGACTCAGACGCGCTGGGTGCGTGTCGTGGTGCACAGGAGGCGTTGGTGAAGAGCGCCTGGTCAACGTGTGCACCGAAGGTGAAGTGAGTCTCGGACGCGCTGGGTGCGTGTCGTGGTGCACAGCAGGCGTTGTTGAAGAGCGCCTGGTCAGCGTGTGCATCGCAGGTGACGTGAGACTCGGACGCGCAAGGTGCGTGTCGTGGTGCACCGCAGGCGCTGGTGAAGAGCGCCTGGTCGGCGGGTGCATCGGAGGTGAAGTGAGTCTCGGACGCGCAGGGTGCGTGTCGTGGTGCACAGGAGGCGTTGGTGAGGAGCGCCTGATCAACGTGTGCATCGGAAGTGGAGTGAGTCTCGGACGCGCAGGGGTGCGTGTCGTGGTGCACCGGAGGCGCTGGTGAAGAGCGCCTGGTCGCCGAGTGCACCGGAGGAGAAGTGAGGCTCGGACACGGTGAGCGTGTCAGGAGTGCGGCCGAAGGCGTTGGTGAAGAGCGCCTGGATATCGGGGCACCGGAGTGGAGTAAGTCTCAGTGAAGCAGTGTGCGTGCTTTGGTGCAACCTGGGACTGTGGAGGTGATCGGCTGATCATCATGTGCACCGGAAGAAAGTGAGTCTCTGCAACGTGGTGTGCGGGTCTTGGTGCCAACTGAGACCGCAGGAGGGAGTGCCTGGTGAGCGTGCACTCGGAGTCGACGTGAAGTCCCATCTGCGTTGTGTGTGTGGCTTCGTGCCAGAGAAGACCCGGAGGGTGCTGTGGGAAGTGCACCCGGAGTAACGTAATCTCAGGGGCGTGGGGTACGTGTGCCCTGCGGCCGCCTTAGACCTTCCTAACAGTCGCGGCCTGGACCGGCAGCCCGGAGGAGCTGAGCGGCCAGGCCGAGCCGCTGAGGCCCATTGAGAAAGTTCTACACGGAAGGCCCAGTTCGCTGAAGGCGGAGAGGAGAGTGGGGTCGCGCCCCCAGGTAACGTGGATCCCTGCCTGGGCGCGGGCTCGGAGTGACACTCTCTCAGCCTCTCAGACCTTCAGGCGGCGTGAGCCTTTGCTTCGACTCAGAGTGGGGCCCGTACTGCGTTCAGGAGTGGCAGTACTGGGGCCAGAGTGAGAAGCTGTACTTTGTGTCATCGTTGATACGTGTGGAGGGGCAGCTGTTATCGAAGAGGCTGACTGTTGTAATACACATTGCCAATATTGCTGCTAACAAACTGCCGGACTGTCTTAGGACGCCTGACATTATTTCTGCATAACGAAGTACACGATTGTAGCGCTACGCATTGCATTATTTCTCCCTTGCAAAGTACAGGATTGTAGTGGCCCGCATTGCATTATTTCTTCATTGCAAAGTATATGATGGTAGCTACGCATTGCATTATTCCTTCATTGCAAAGTACATGATTGTAGCGGTGCGCATTGCATTATTTCTTCATTGCCAAGTACGTGATTGGGGTGTGACGCATTGCATTATTCCTTCATTGCGCAGTACATGATTGTAGCGGTACGCATTGCATTATTTCTCCCATTGCAGGTACCGGGGTGTATCGTTACGCATTGTATTATTTCTCCTGTGCCCAGCACAGAATTGTATCGTTACGCAACGCACTATTGTTTGTCCATTGCAACGTGTGTGATTCTAGCATTACGACCAGCATAGCATTTTGAAAGCGGTGGTTGGGATTTGAACCTACCAACCAGCCGGAACGAATATTACCCTTTATTATATGTTGGCTTATGTATCGTGTGGTCTGATCGTATATCTTTTTACATAAAGTTTATACTCGCTTTATCAAACTCGTGTGGAGTCCATTTGTGGTGTCACCAGTGGGTTGCTGTGAGCGTGGTTGCACATACTGTACACTCGTGCCTTGGAGATAGGCCTGGCTGCTCGTGCCAAGCTACTAAGGGGGTGAGCGGGGCTATCTCAAACAGTGTCCTTACTTGGCCTAACGTTGAGGGAGGAGTCCCGGGTCTCGCATTTAGTGACAGAGGTGCGGGACGGGGACTCCGGCTTCCAACATAAGTATTTATTCCTAGTCTTACCACCACCAAACCAGTAAGCTGTATTTGATTAGGTAACTATGTTTGATGCTGCCTGAGTACGTAAACAGTCTGTCCTACTAGCCCATTTAAAGCACTGAAGACATACTGCTGTGGATCACCATGGTTGAGGGCTCTGGGAAGCAAACCAATCCTGTAAATCAACAGGTTTCAGTTTCCATGCAGCTTCTTTTGCGAATACCTGCACTTTGTTTCTAATTTCCAGTGCTGCTTTGTTTACCTCGGGGAGCTATAAAGTAAAAGAACCCAAAACGTCACCTTTCTCCCCCTTGGGGGTGCTCACACAGAGGCTGCGGACATCATGAGTCCAGCACCACGTTCTGTCAGATTCGAGAACGGTGTCTTCCATGCCCTGTTACTTTCATTGCCTTTGCTCGTTTCCGTTGACTTTCCTTCTGGGGGAAAATGTGCGTCATACATTAATTCCCGAAACAACCAAACGACCCCTTTCTTCCCTAAAACAAGCAGGCTCTATATAAGCAAGGGCACCTACCGTGTAACAACTTTTCTACTCGTAAAGGGTGCACATTTCTAAAGCTGGACTACATTTGTGGTCTGCTCCACGGTTGGAAGCACTTGTTGTTGACCACACACACACTGTCTCCTTGGAACGATAAACGTTTGACCTGAGTGATCACGTTGGAATTTGACCTTTAACCTTGAGACCACCACTCATGATTAAGCTAATGTCCAGGCCAGAGTCAGCAGTCGTCATTAGGGGACACCGCATTCCTCTGGATAGAATGGTGCTTACTTTCGGAGTGAAGCAACGCCTTTGTGCTTGAAACTTAAAATGTCGAAAATGCCCACTACATGACCAGTTGTAATCTGTAATATTTCAGATACGTGAGAGCAAAAAAACTGTTCGAAATGTTCATTGTGCAAATCCATTGTCACCACTTATGGACCTACACAAAAAAGCTGCATTAAGTTGATGGAAGAACACTGAGGACACCAGCCCTTGCAAGATTTAGATTTATTAGGCACTTATTAGGCACTTGGTGTCACAGTGTTTGACTGTTAAAGGCACTGTAAATAATGTCTTGTGAGTAGTCAATCCAATTAAACTCATTTTATCAATCTCAGCTGGATGAAATGCAGAATCAGCCCTACTGTACTTTGAACATGCAACGTGCATACAACACTAAGATACGAGCAGCTTTTTAACCGTTCTTCTGCCGTGTCACATACTTTGAAACTGGCAGTGTGTTTGGGAACGCTCTCCGCATTTGCACTGGTATCTTTACAATAATGGATATCTGACTTCATGAGGTGGTTTGAACTTAAGTGAACAGCGTGTTTCAGCTTCTTTTTATCTTTCATTGCGCTGCAATAAATTTCTTCTATAAGAATTATATTGCTCTAGTTATAATTTATCAACAAGCAATGAGGAAGCCAATAGGTTGTTAAGCTAGCATTTTGAGTCCAGACTAAAAAAAAAACTGTTGCAGTGAAAAAAATGAAACCATGACCCTTACTACTTAAAGAGAGATAGCCTATTGGCCCGTAGGCCTTGATACCACCCAGCAGTAGCTCCCACCCATTACCAAATTCTGGGTGGTACCAAGCCAAGTTCTGCTCTAGCGATAACACTCTGACCGCTGAGAACTCTGCTGTGCTTCTGTTTATCGAGGCAGATCTCTGGACAGGGGAACACACCCAAAGCAGTTGAGCCTCACCATTCTATGCCACGGTGATGTGACCCAATACTGCCCAGGCAAAGGAGTCACTGCCCAGAATCAGGCAAGATGTTCCCTAACCTTATTCTGAGCAGTGAGACATGGCTGCAAGAAGACATATCCCAGAGTTCGCCCCATTTGTGGTGGGAGCTCTTGAGGACCCTGCTATCCACAGGACAGAAGGTCTGAGAGGCCCCTTCATGAAGAAAAGGAAACCCACACAGCCTTCTCAGCTTAGATTAGATATTTGCGCTCTGCAGTCTTGTGAAACGCAAATTGGAAATGACTGCGCGAACAAAAGATGATTTAGCCATTTTTACCACACACCTGAGCAAAGTGAGGCTTCTATATATATATATTCCCTCTCCACTTAGTGATTACTAATCATCAGGAAAATGCACTGCTCACACTGATACATGGAAAATATTCTGTAATGTGAGCGCACATCTTTTGAAAGCTGTTACGTCCAAGAATGGAGCCTGTGTGGTCTTGAAAGTTAATTTATTATTTGCATCAGACCCAGTTATTTTTAGAAGCATAAGATGCCTTGCAGTACAATGTTCAAGTATACTTGATATTTCTTGACACTGTTGTCTTTTGCAGATTGTTTGCTTATGCTCGTATTCAAGGACAAATCGGAGAGAGTGAAAGGGCACAAGGAGCGGTGCAGTGTGACTTTAGAAGACATCTGTGGCCTTGATCCAGGACTCTCCTATGAGGGCATGAGCCAAGCCCTGGCTATCGTCTGTCTGTCTCACTGTGTAATCCTGGGATTTGATAATAAAGACATTATGCATGCCTGGGATGTCCGGCTCCGCTATAGCTTGGGAGAAGGTGAGTGCCATTTTTAAATTGTTATGAAGCCAACAATCAAGTGTTTGTTGAGTGCTACTGTGTCACAATTATATTGTAATAACAAGAGGAGGTCCACAGCAGAGCTTTACATTGCAAAGAACATGCTCTCATTCTGCCCTTAGTATGGTCTTGCAGCGCAATAGTCTCATAATACCTTGGCGAGCAAATTCAGCAAGCATGAGTATTATGTTCCAACATTTCGTAACTGAAGATCTGACAAAAAAATATTTGTGGATACATCTAAAGATGAAAAATCAACTGTTTTTACTCAGCTTCGAGGCACCTGGAAAAATAAATATTTACTGATAGAAATTAAGATCCCCTTACCACCTTCTTGAGTTAACCAGAACACTCTAACTTTATCCCTTCGCCCATGGCATGCAATAGACACTGGCGCTGTCATTTGGACGAGTTCTGGCCATCCATTGTAATACTGATCCAGCGCGATATTAGCAAACAGCATTCATACACCAGATACTCACTTGGGCCCATACATTCATACTACGCTAATACTTACGCTGGGTTTATCAGTTGTTACTCTCTATCAAAATCCCTGCTACCAATTACCTTCTGATTGAAGAGTAATGACTTACCAATGAATCCTTTGCTAATTGGGAAGTTTAAAATGAGTGACATTCATTATAGTACATAATCCTGAAATAACCACTGAGTCAGGAAGTTTTAAAATGTTTATCTAAAGATTTAGCAGAGTAAAATACAGAGCCACATGGTACTTAATCGCAATAGCCAAGATTAAGCATAGAAATGATTATTGCTAATCAATGACGGTGTTTAAAGAAAAGGAGAAGATAGAGACAGCAGCGCAACTAAAGGTTGCATTATATTTACCTAAGTGCGAGAACCAAACCCCTTAGCCAAGGAGTTGAAAGAATAGGACCCAGGAAGGATGAAGAGCAAAGACCTCCTCCAGGATCAGGACAGGACCGGTGACCTCTCTACAACGACGCCTGCGTTGTTCCCCTCTCTGATACTCGACTTCTCCTCGATTCTCCTGTGCCTTCCTTCTAATGAACTCCGCCGCCCCCTCCTCAGGACCTCTTCAGGACAGGGATTCAATCAGCAACCGATCAGCTTGGCAGTCTGGAGCTAAGAGCGCCCTGGCAGCATGGACGCCTGTTCTTCGTGAACGCCTGCTCTCTGCAGCATCTCCTTCTCGAACGCCTGTTCTTCGCCTCTTCTTTCTAATTAACTAATGCTATATTCTATTATACCCTTCTACGCCCATGTACCTCCCCTTAATGTTGCTAAAATATGGGACCACTACTTCTGATTGGACAGGGACAGGGGGTGGATTGTCGCACCATATCGATTTGGCCTAAATTGTAAAGCCTATTGTTTTTAAATTCCCACCCTTCAATTTAATACATTCGCTTTATTTCCCACCCGTCTCATGACAAATGTAAACCAATTTTCATAGACAATGTATCAATGTGCAACAGGAAAGGCAAGAGTACAGCATCTTCGGCCATCGGGTCGCGGCCTTGGACGACGTCCAGATTGACTTCATTTGGCAGGCACACAGGACACATGCGCAGAACCATTTGCCTCTCGAGTTTCAGGTTACCAACTCAGGCCCAAGTTTACGAACTAATAAAAGTGCAAGAAGAAAATATTAAAATCACAGAATAAAATATTTCACTGTATGCCCACCTTTTCTACTCTATTCCCATTTAATTATAAATTCTATCCCGCGTTAGTAGCATTAGGAAACGACAATTTAGTAATGACATGAGAGCAAGCTGAAGCATGTGAAAACATCAAGCAGCCATTTTACTACACACTGCGCAGAAGCAGAAATTTCCCACCAAGCAAAGAGAGACGTCACAACACATGCTATGGTTGAGACATGCGCAGATAGTTTCCCACGCTTTAGCGGCCATTTTAGATTACAGACAAGCGTTATTCATTAGTAAAACACATAGGCAAGCATCCTTCCCTTTCGTGTAGTGTATGCAAAGGTTAGTATTAACAATACAAGTTTTAATAGATTAATACTGTGATGAGGATTGAATACAAGCAAGTTTCATTTATGAAACCTTGCTCCATCAATCCCCTCTCTGATGGCGTTTCTGAGCCATCAAAACACTACCCTCAATCAGATGCCAACTTCTAGGAAATTACTTCATTCTCATCTTTACACTTTCCATTTTTACAATCTCCTTTTAATTTCTTGTATAATTCACTTCTCCACTCTTCAAGTTCGATTTCATCTACCTTTCGTTTCTTTCCTCTTCCTGTCACCTTATATGTTCCATTCTTTTACAGCATTTGCACCATATTGTTATTGCCAATATTATTATTGCTATCCCTGCTAAGGGTACTAATATTTGACCTATAAGTCCTTTTCCTACATTAGCAAACCAGGTTCCAATTGACGAGATACTATTTGTCAATCTTTCCCATACACTATCAACTTCCAGTGGTTTAAGTTCCTTCTCAAGTTTAGTTATATTCTGTATATACGTTCCAATTTCTGCACTCTTATCAGGAATATAAGTGCAACAATGTTTCGTCTTCAATAATTTACAGACTCCGCCCTCTTTTGCCAATATAATATCAAGAGCAAGTCGATTTTGCATCACCATAGATCTAATCTCAACCATTTCCGCATTAATCATTAGAAAACCTCCAGCAGTATCCGTTGATAAACGATCAACCACAGTAGACAATTTACATATTTTCCTTGAGTTCCGAATTATTCCCACTGAAGGTATCAATGCACCAAATATATCACCTACAATTTCTGAAAAACTAGCTCTTTTACTACGTATTAATTCACTATTGTTTTCATTGCTCCCAGTGTTTCTTTTTACGTGGTATATATTTGGAAATACTATTCCAAAATAACAACTTCTATACCACCGTGCAGGAAGCCTAAAGTAAGCCTTATTCCCACACACATAATAGATTCCAGGAAAAACTGAATCTGTTCCTCCTTTGAGTCCCCAACCTCCAAGAACTAAAAAATTGTGTTCACATTCACTGGTACCGATGAAAACATTGTTATATTCAGTTTTTAACCTATGAAGACAAATTTTTCCTGTCTTTACAAAATCCAGAGCCATAGCAGCTTGAGCCTTGCCAGGTGTGTAACTCCCTTCTTTCTCCACCCAAGGTGGCAAATGAGCCTTATGCTCAGAAGCTTTCTTTTGAAAATCTTGTCTTCTATCTTCTACTAAATTCAAAAATATCTTTTCTTCTTCAAGTAAAGAACATGTTTGATTGTGTCTATGTGCATGTGTTATGTCTATTGCTTTCATTGTTAAGAAAAATTCTCCCATAAACTGTGCGTCTTGACTACTAAGCACTGGGTTCATACTCTTACGAATCGGAATCTCAGAAAATATCACATCTATGTTTGAATAATAATACTGAAGTCTCCCTGTTCTATAAAATAAACTAGACAAAACACTACATGATATGCCATATGTCAGTGGTAAGTGATGGTATGTTAATCCTTCTGCTACTGATTCAGGTAACTTCATACAGACATAACAATTACTAACTTCCATTGTGTCTATATATTGAAACAATAACTTTGTAAAAACGTTTAAACTAGTGTCGTTATCAGCTATTTCATGATGAATTTCTGGTTCATTCTCTGCCATTAGTTCTACTCTATTGCCCTTCATGTTTGCTGTCCTCTCCTTAGTTTCATTATTAATCTTTTTATCTATTATCATAAGGTAAGGAACTGCTACAATCAGGACTAACCATACTATAAGCACCATTACTAGACTACATATGCATATTGCACAGCATCTTCTACAACATCTCTGTTTTGGTCTCCCAGCAACTCTATCGTCAGGCATTTTTCGACAAGGAAGATTGCTCTTCTTAACTTTTCTTCTTTTCTTTAGCTTATTCTTTTGCTTAGTCAGGGTGGTCTTGTTTCTTTTTCGTACGTCAGTTCTGCACTTGTTCCTTCGCCACCACTGTCACTTGACTCTGAGCTTTCAAAATCTTCAAGAATGATATAAGTCCAGTCAGGACCCTTGAATTTGTTATTCACAAGTTTCAGTCTTTTACTTTTTCTTTTCTCTGACTTTTTCTCTTGATCAGTTTGACTTGTTACTTCAGGTACTTGATCTGGATCTTCACTTCTGGTTGTTATGTGGTACTTCACTCTTTTAATGACACTTGGCCAATAATCTCCTTTTCTTGTTTTCTTTGTTTGAACTGTCTCTTTATCTTCGTTTTCAAAAATCTTTTTAATTTCACTGCTTAGCACTGCTTCGTTTTCTTTTATTACCTTTTCTTCTGTTTGCTCTTTTTCAGGTCTGATTGGTTTCTCTGTAACACCTCCACTGTGAATTTCCGATTAATTGACTTTGTTCTTTGTTTATTTCTTCAAGTTCATGTTTTTCAACGTTTTCTTCTTCTGTGCACTCTTCTTGATCTAACTTGTTCTGATCAGGGCTTATTGCACTGTGAACTTCTGCAGCCTGACCGGATTCTTCTAGACCTGTCTGTCCCTGTTCTAAGTCTATTAGATCTTCACTGTTTTGAGTCCAGTTTCCTTTCCCTATCTGACCTTGTTCAGGATTTCTTAATGTCTTCTCTTCTTGTTCCTGAACTGCTTCTTCTTCACCTATCTGATCTTCTTCAATTTCTTCCAATTTCGCTTGACTTCTTGTTCTGTGGTATATTTCAGGAACCTCTACCACCGGTATCCAATCCTGACTTGTGCTCGGTTGTTCTTCTTCAGCTTTTCTGGAATCTCGAACCTGAGATCCTTCAGCTGGGCAACCTTCAGCTTCTTCAGTGATTGGCGTTGTCTGAGGATTCTCTTCCTCTGGATCTGGTACTCTCTTGGTGTGACTTACATGAATCCAATTAGGAAATCCGGCACACTTCACTGCTGTATTCGTTGTCAGTATGCCCCATCTAGGTGATAGACACGTTTCTCTGGTGTGATTCTTCACTACCACCCAGTCACCAGGATTCAGATCATGTTCTTGCTCGGGCTGCCTGGAAACTGCGTCTTCTCCAACCTGATGAGAGACAGAACGCACTAGGTCAGCCAATCCTTTGCAATAGTCCAGAACCATATCATCAGATATATTCACCAGTTTGTTTGTTGGAACATGTGTTTGTCTCATTGCTCTTCCCATCATTATTTCATGTGGGCTCAATCCTGTGGTTCTGTCAGGTATACTTCTGAGTCCCATTAAAACGAGTGGCAATGCATCTGGCCACTCTAATGATGTTGATGCACACCTTTTTTCTTATCTTGACTTTATAGTGCCATTCAATTGTTCAACCACTCCAGAAGCTTCTGGACGATATGCACAGTGCAGTTTCTGTTGGATTTGGAATGCTTCACAGATTAGTTTGATCACTTCGCTGTTAAAATGTTTTCCTCTATCTGATTCCAAAGTTACTGGAAAACCAAACCTAGGAATAAGCTCTCGTAGCAACAGTTTTGCAACTGTAATGCTGGCATTTCTCCTAGTAGGGTAAGCCTCCACCCACTTTGAAAACAGGCACACTATGACTAGTACATATTTCAGCCCTCTACATGGTGGTAACTGTATGAAATCAAACTAAAGTCTCACAAATGGACCCTCTGCCTTTCCAATTTTCCCAAATCCAATGACTGTCTTTCTCCCCGGATTATGCATTTGGCAAGTTAGACATCTCTGGCAAAGACTCTCTGCAACAGCCCTGAATTTAGGATTATACCAATTTTGTCTGAACAGCCTAATCATTGCATCTCTCCCTATATGTGTGTCTCCATGATACATCCTAGCCATTTGTGAGAGTAAACAGTCTGGCATGACTGGTCTGCCATCAGTACTGATCCACACTTCATCATCTCCTCTTTGGGAACAACCCACTTTGATCCACAAATTCTTCTCACTTTCATCAACCTCATCTTGCAATTTCTTGACGTCATTCCAAGTTTCAGGTGGCATATACAGCATAAGTTGGCAGCTGATTCCCATTCTTTCCACCCTCTTATTGACTGACATTCTGGTTTTGGCACAATGTTGAGCCACCAGATCCGCATATCTGTTGCCGACTACCACCCAGTCATCTCCTGACTGGTGTGCGGCACATTTCACCACAGCCAATTCTTTTGGTGATTGTATTGCTTCTAGCAATTCCCTTACAAATTATCCATTTTTAATGGGGGATCCTGAAGAAGTCATGAAATCCCTCTGCATCCATAGTTGTCCAAAATCATGCACAACCCCGTAACCATATTGGCTATCTGTAAATATGGGTTCGAGGCATGTGAGCTGCAGAGCTCACACTGTGCATTAGATCGCCATCTGGTGTTGGGCTCGGATGCTTGCACTTTGTTGTTGTCTTCGAAGAAGTCTTTGTAGTCATGTGATAGGTGACTCCTCCTTAGGACAATAGTGCGCATGGGCATCGACTCCATCCTCAGATTGTTTTTTCCGCCATCGGGTTCGGATGCATTTCGACACTCCGGTTCGAAACTCGTTTTTTGCAGCGTTTTCCACTTTTCAACGCCTAATACCGACATCGACATCTCGACGTCCCTTCCTCGATCTCCTTTCCAGCCGTCGACGCGGGCCGTTGGGCCCATCGACGCCGTAAGGCCTACTGCCCATGGAAAGGACGCCATTCCGAAAATGCCCCCAATGTGGAGCAAAGTTTCCTCATAGTGACCACCACCAGGTCTGTAATCGGTGCCTCTCACCAGACCATAACGAGGCCACTTGTCCGGCCTGCGCCTCCTTCCGCTCCAAGAAGACAATCCGAGATCGTCGAGCCCGAAGGCACATCATGGCGCACAGGTCCGCTCCCGGAACCCGTCAACATCTTCGACGAGGGTCCCGATGTTCCAGAAGAAGACTCCGAAGACCTCGCTATCATCTCCGAGGCAGAGGACTCCGACAGTTCCATCCCTTCAGGGCAGCGTGTGAGTACTACTGCCCCTGCCCCAACCCTCCCTGCAAAATCGAAGGCACCGGTCAGTACTTCGCCTACGGGCCCCAGTCGAGACCGTAAACGTGTTTCGGACGCCCCGCCTTCGGGCTCGGCACCGAACAAGAAAACAAAGCCTTCTAGTTCCTCGGCACCGACCAAACCTCATGTGCCCGTTACACCGGCACCTTCGGCGCCGAAACACAAAGACCACCCGGCGCCGAAATCCAGTTCGGTCCCCAAATCCGCCTCAAGCACGCGGATCCTCGGCACCGAAACCGAAGCTACTCGACACACCCCTAAACTAAAGCCGGTCGAGCCTGTAGCTAAACCGAAGGACGCCTCGACGCCTTCTAAAGCAAAGTAACATTTAAAGAAGCTATCACCACGTTCGGAACCGAAAAAGTCGGCGCCGAAAACTAATATTCAAGGAGAGGAACTGTTTACACCGGATCCCATCGATCCTAATCAACACAAACTTTATATCAATCCTAAAACAGGACATATTTCCTCTGTGCCACGTCACAAGCCTGTCCCTCCGAAGAAGAAAGACTCTTCCACTTCCCCTATGCCTCCTTCTTCCCCTATACCTCTCTCTAACACCCCTCCTCTCCACATCCCTATCACACCTCCTCAACCTGCGGATTCTCCCCACATGAGTATGAGGACAACATGGGGTACGGGGATGACCCTCATAATTTATATCTGGATCCAGATGATCCACCACAGGATGACTGGGGTTATAATGACCCCCAGACCCTACAGACCTCCCCAGCCCTCCACCTTATCCCACAAAACCATCTCCACCAGATGATCACATAGGTTTTGGGCAACTCATACATAGGGCGGCCGTTTTCATGGGGTGCATATTCACACCGACCAACCAGAGGAAGATTTTCTTCTAGACACTTTTGAACGGTCTCAAAAACGATTCAAACTTTGCCCATGATCAAGGGTGTCATTAAACATGCACCTGAAATTTTTAACGACCCAGTCAGAGCCAGGATCCTTAATCCTAGAGTGGATAAAAAGTATAGACCTGCCCCGATGACCCCACCTACATCAAATGTCAGCTCCCCCTTGACTCACTGGTCGTTTCTAATGCCAGAAAACGCGCCAATTCCCAAACTTCAGGGGATGCTCCGCCCCCTGATAAAGAATCCAAATTGTTAGATTCCTCTGGCAAACGCGTTGCTGCGCAAGCCACCAACATCTGGCGCATCGCTAACACCCAAGCTCTACTAGCTAGGTACGACAGGGCACACTACAATCAGCTAGAAACCCTCCTTCAACATCTACCTGATCAATACAAAACACAAGCCACTGACCTCATTCAAGAAGGTAAACTTATTTCAAATGCCTCCATTAAGTGCGCCTTAGACGCAGCCGACACCGCCGCTAGGTCAGTTAACACTAGCGTGCTTATTAGACGACACGCCTGGCTTCGCATTTCAGGTTTTAAGCCAGAAGTCCAGACTACCATACTAAACCAGCCATTTAACCAAAACCAACTATTTGGTCCTGCTGTCGACACAGCACTAGAAAAGATGAAGAAGGATACTGACACTGCCAAATCAATGGGAGCATTGCAGTCCCCGCAGCAACGTGGCTCCTTTCGCCGCTCCTTTTACAGAGGGGGCTCCAG
Source organism: Calotriton arnoldi (assembly GCA_963921515.1). Classification (NCBI taxonomy): domain Eukaryota; kingdom Metazoa; phylum Chordata; class Amphibia; order Caudata; family Salamandridae; genus Calotriton; species Calotriton arnoldi. The sequence continues at coordinate 482,779 of CAWUFW010001510.1, forward strand.
GAATACCACCGCAGACAGTTCCTCTTCCTATCGAACAAACACCCAAACCTCTCCTAATAGAGGATACTTTAGGGGTGGTTACAGAGGCAACAACTCTAAGGGCAGAGGTCGAGGTAATAATAACAACACCCGTACCTCCACCACTCCCAAACAGTGACTTTCCTCCACTTCCCCCGACCACAACACCCCTGTCGGGGGAAGGCTATCACAGTTCCTGCCTGTCTGGAACTCCATTACAACAGACAGGTGGGTGAGACAGATTATCCAACATGGCTACTGCCTGGAGCTAACAGCTACCCCCCACCATACCACCCAGGCAGCGTCCAATGTCCACAGACCATCTTACACTTTTACAACAAGAGGTACTTTCCCTGCTTCAAAAGCACGCCATAGAGCCAGTGCCTCTGCTACAGCAAGGCACAGGGGTTTACTCCCTGTACTTCCTCATTCCCAAAAGGACGGCACTCTCAGGCCTATTTTAGACCTCAGACCTCTCAATCAATACATACACTCAGATCATTTTCACATGATCACTCTCCAACAAGTGCTTCCCTTACTACAACAACAAGACTTCCTTGCCACATTAGACCTCAAGGACGCCTACTTCCACATTCCCATACATCCTGCTCACAGGAAGTATCTAAGGTTCGTTCTCAATGGGCAGCACTACCAGTTCAAAGTACTCCCATTCGGAGTCACCACTGCTCCAAGAGTGTTTACCAAATGCCTTGCAGTAGTAGCAGCGCATCTACGAAGACAACAAATACATGTCTTCCCATACCTGGACGACTGGCTTATCAAAGCCAAATCATTCAACCAGTGTGTCCAACACACTCACCAAACGATACAAACATTTCACAACTTGGGGTTCACAATAAACTATACCAAGTCCCACCTGCAGCCCTCCCATGTCCTTCAATATCTGGGAGCTACCATAAACACTTCCACTGCTCTAGCTTACCCCAGCCCAGCCAGGATAGCCACTATACAAACCCTTGTCCCCAGGTTTCAAATGCAACACTCTCTTCCAGCCAGAGTGTTTATGCAGCTCATCGGCATGATGGCATCCTGCATTTTTCTCGTCCCTCATGCAAAACTTCAAATGCGTCCTCTACAAGAGTGCCTAGCGCGCCAATGGAACCAGGCTCAGGGACATCTTACAGATCTGGTGTTGGTAGACAGCCGCACACATCGCTCTCTGCAGTGGTGGAACACCAACAATTTGTCCAAGGGGCGGCCGTTCCTAGAGCCGGTTCCACAAGTAGTACTAACCACGGACGCATCCCTTACAGGATGGGGAGCACACCTGTTACACCATACAACACAGGGCAAGTGGACCACTCAGCAGAAGCTGTTCCACATCAACCACCTAGAGTTACTAGCCATATTCCTAGCTCTCAAGTCCTTTCAACTCCACGTACAAAACAAAGCTGTCCTGATCCGAACAGACAACATCACAGCTATGTACTATATACAAAAACAGGGGGGACACACTCTCCACAACTGTCCCAACTAGCACAGGACATTTGGAGGTGGGCCATTCCACAAAACATTTACCTTCTAGCAGAACACCTACCAGGGGTTCACAATCAGATTGCAGATCTGTTAAGTCGACAGACACAACAGATTCACGAGTGGGAACTACATCCACAAGTTCTTCTACCTTTCTTCCAGATGTGGGGCCAGCCAGACTTAGATCTGTTCGCCACACACCAAAACGCCAAATGCCCAACCTTCGCCGCCAGGCTTCCACACCCGCAGTCCAAGGGCAATGCAATATGGATGAACTGGTCCGGCAGATTTGTGTACGCTTTTCCACCGCTCCCACTCATCCCACTTGTAGTACGCAAGCTTCGACAACAGTCTCTCAAAATGATACTAATAGCCCCTACATGGGCACGCCAACCGTGGTTCACCACACTACTGGAGCTATCAGTAGTCCCATACCAAAAACTACACCTCTCCCCAACAATGCTAACGCAGAGCCATGGAGAGATAATGCACCCAGATCCATCTCAGCTGAACCTTGCAATTTGGCTCCTGAAGTCCTAGAATTCGGTTACCTTAACCTACCCCCAGACTGCATGGACGTTATAAAAGAAGCTAGACGCCCAACTTCCAGAGCCTGCTATGCAGCTAAATGGAAAAGATTCGCTATTTACTGCACTAATAATAACATCCAACCATTACAAGCCTCTACGCAAAACATCATTTGCTATTTGCTACATTTGCAAAGATGTAGTCTTGCATACTCATCCATACGTCTGCACCTCGCAGCCCTTGCTGCTTACTTGCAAAACAGGCAACACTTATCACTATTCAAAGTTCCCGCCATTAAAGCCTTCATGGAAGGCCTTAAGCGGATCATACCTCCCAGATTACCACCTTCCCCAGTGTGGAATCTTAATATAGTACTTACCAGGCTCATGGGTCCACCTTTCGAACCCTTACATAAATGTGAACTTCAATTCCTTACATGGAAAGTTGCGTTTCTAATTGCAATCACTTCTCTAAGGAGAGTCAGTGAACTACAAGCTCTAACTATACAAGAGCCTTTCTTACAAATACATCATAAAAGGTAGTTCTCAGAACAAACCCAAAATTCCTTCCCAAAGTCATTTCGCCTTTCCACCTTAACCAATCAGTAGAACTACCTGTGTTTTTCCAAAACCCAGATTCCGTGGCAGAAAGAGCTCTCCACACCCTAGATATCAAAAGAGCCCTTATGTATTACATTGACAGAACCAAATCCTTTCGCAAAACCAAACAATTGTTTGTGGCTTTCTCTCCACCACACAAAGGTAATCCCATCTCAAAAGCCGGGGTTGCAAGGTGGATTGTTAAATGTATCCAAATCTGCTACCAAAAAGCCAAACGCACATTATCAGTTCCCCCTAGAGCGCACTCAACACGCAAACTAGGGGCATCCATGGCATTCTTAGGGAACATTCCCCTAGAAGACATATGTAAGGCAGCCACATGGTCTACAACACACACCTTCACTAAACACTATTGTGTTGATGTGCAAGCCAAGCAACAAGCTTCCGTGGGCCAAGCTGTCCTTAAAACCCTTTTTCAAACTACTGCAACACATACAGGTGACCACCGCTAGGGGAGATACTGCTGTACAGTCTATGCACAGTGTGAGCTCTGCAGCTCACATGCCTCGAACGGGAAAATGCTACTTACCAGTATGCATCTGTTCTTGGCATGTAGAGCTGCAGATCCTCACACGCCCACCCACCTCCCCGGGACCTGTATGTGCTCCAGTCCTATCTTAATTAGATACACACACATGGACATCTCTTTTCTTTTCTACTAACTCCATCACTCCCCAATATGGCGAAAAACAATCTGAGGATGGAGTCGATGCCCATGCGCACTATTGTCCTAAGGAGGAGTCACCTATCACATGACTACAAAGACTTCTTCGAAGACAACAACAAAGTGCAAGCATCCGAGCCCAACACCAGATGGCGATCTAATGCACAGTGTGAGGATCTGCAGCTCTACATGCCAAGAACAGATGCATACTGGTAAGTGGCATTTTCCTTACTCTCTGATTCCTCCCAATTTTGCATGCTTTTATCAACGCAATCAATTCAGCTACTTGTGCAGATTTGACTCCTGGTAAATAAGATGCTTCAACTATTCCAGTTAATTCACATACCGCATAGGCAGCAGTTAGTTTACCGTCTTCATGTCTTTGACATGAACCATCAACAAATAGCTCCCTGTCTGGCTTTTAAGAGGCTGTTCCTCTATATCTGGACGTGGTTTTGTGCATAATTCTGTAATTTGTATACAATCATGTTCATCGTCTTCATCATCTTTAATTCTCTCATGATATGGGTCTGGTAGTAAGTTCGCTGGATTTATTATAGTACACCTTACCATATTCACATTTTCAGCACCCATTATTATTCTTTCATATTTAGTCAGCCGACTAGGAGTAAGATGCTGAGTTCGGGTTCTTGTCAACAGAATGACAACTGCATGTGGAACATACACTTTTACAGGGTGTCCCATCACAATTGACTCACTTTGTTCAATGCTCAAACAAGTAGCCGCCACTGCTTTCAAACATCCTGGCAGCGCTGCTGCTACTGGGTCCAATGTAGCAGAAAAATATGCTATAGGACGTCTTTCTAATCCATGTCTCTGAGTTAAGACAGAAAGTGCACAATTTTCTCTCTCATGACAGAACAATGCAAATTCTCTTTTATAATCAGGCATACCTAAGGCAGGTGCTGAACATAGGGCATTTCTCAATTTTACAAAGGCTTCTACACTTTCATCCTCCCACTCAACGGGGTCCTTTGCTTTCTTTTTGTCATGTTAATTAAGGGCTTAGCCAACATGGAAAATCCTGGTATCCATTGTCGACAGTAACCTACTATTCCTAGGAACATTCTCACTTGTCTTTGTGTTACAGGCATTTGCATTTTCTTTATTAAAGCTACTCTTTCAGCTGTTACTCTTCTTTTCCCCTCTCAATTTGATGTCCCAGATATTTAACAGCTGGTGTACAGAATTGCAATTTTTCAGGTGAGACTTTATGTCCTTCTTCTGCCAAAAGATTTAATAATGCTATGGAATCAACAACACAGTCCTCTCTGGTATTCGATGCCACTAATAAGTCGTCGATATATTGGACTAAGACTGAGCTTCCTGGCATCACTAGTTTTTCAAGGCACTTTTTCAGTATCTGGTTGAAAATAGAAGGACTTTCTGTGTACCCCTGAGGAACACGATTCCACACATGGACCTTGTTCTCAAATTTAAATGAGAAAATATACTGGCTGTCTGGATGTAATGGTATTGAAAAGAACGCTTGACACAAATCAATTACTGTGAACCATCCTGCACTCCAAGGGATCTGGTATAGAATTACTGCAGGATTTGGCACTATGGGACAACATGGTTCTACAATCTTATTTATTTTTCTCAGGTCCTGAACAATCCTATATTTTCCACTAGGTTTCTTTAACCCCATTATAGGTGAATTACATGGGCTACTCATTACTTCTTTTAGGATATTTTGTTCTACCATTCGATTTATTTCTTCAATGACTCCTGCTTTTACTTCTGCACTCATTTTGTACTGTCTGGTATTTGGGAAAATTGCACCTTCCTTTACAGTAATTTTAGCTGGATCTATTTTAGCCATCAGTCCTACTTCCTTTCCGGTGAAATCCCATACTATGAGGTTTACTGTACCTTTTAATTCTTCTGGCAACTCATCTTTTGTTATTAACGAAAACATTTCATCCACTTCTGTACCTTGTTTTGCAATCATAATTTTATATACATGGTCTTCATCTGGTGTCTAAACTGCCACACCATCCGGTGTGCAGAAAATTGTACAATTCATCTTGCACAACAAATCCCTACCTAATAAATTTACTGGGCTAGAATCACACACTACGAATTGATGCATTTCTCTGAAATTTCCTATTTTAACTTCCATGGGTTCGGTAAGAGGTGTTCTAATCCTTTGATTAGCTACCCCTACTACTTGGATATCTTCACCAGAGAGAGGAAGGTCTGGAATGTCTGCTGTTCTCACAGTAGACCGGGTAGCACCAGTGTCCAAAAGGAAAGTAATATTATTACCTTTCACATTCCCTTCAACATATGGACCTGACTGATCTACCTGTAAGGATGCGCCAAGTATGCACTCCTTCTTCCCCTCTCCTAGGCACCGTCATGGACTGAATTGACAGAAATCGTCCTGCAAAAGAAATTGTGATGTCATATAATCATTCTTACCACTTCCTCCTTGATATCCGATGTCTGTACCATGCTTTGCTCTGCTTACATTACCCTGAATAGGTGCAGGTGGCAACTGACTCTGAGGATTTACACCCTGCTGTGAGTCATTCTGCGTCTGTGGATTTAAATTTTGATTTGGGCCATTATTATTCCGAATCTTTTACATTCATCCTTCCAATGCCCCAATTTTCCGCATCCATGACAAGGAAATTTCTTTTTAGCTTCTTCTCTACTCATTCGTCCTCTAAATTTTCCACCATTCCCAGTATCACCATTTGTTCCAGAATCTTTTCCTTGATTTTCACTCGGATTTTCCAAATTGATTCCCTATTTCTCAGCCATTTTCACCTGTGCCCACATTACCTTCTCCTGTAACTTCTTGTGTCTATCCTCAATATCGTCTCCACAATATTTTGCATACTTCAAAATCTCATCAATGGGCTTCCCTTGCCAACAAAGCATATGCTGTTTAATCATTTGACAAATTTCTGGCTTCAAACCGTAAACAAATCGATACACAAACTGACTCATGTTCTTGTCTCCAATGTCCTCAAATCCACGATACTGTTTAAATACCTGCAATAGACGCTCATAGTATGAATGTACCGATTCATTAGCTTCTTGGGTAGTTCGATCTATTTTCACCCAATCTGTTTCTTTCGGTGGTATTTTCCCTTTCAGGTAAGTTATCACCTGCTGATACTTTTTCATCACATCATTTGACGGGGCACCTGTCTTCGGATCTCTAGGATATTCATCACTTGGCCAATCCACTGTGATTTTGCAATCTGTCCACAAATCGGCAGGTACCACTATATCAAACAACCCATCCAAATCCTTCAACAATACCTTTGACACCTTCACAAGCCTGTCAACCTGCTTGTACCATTCAATTGGTTTTTCTCTCAACTTTGGAAAATCATTCGTAAATGACAAAATATCCTGTCTGCTCCATGGGACATGTACATATCCTCCTCCCGCAACTTCTCGCATCGGATACATTTGGTCTGCTTTCCCTGTTTCCTTCATCACATAGTCAGATGCTGTTCTACTTGTTCGTGCTTCTTCCTTTTTCTTGGCCCACCTAGTTTTCCATTTATCTAGGTCTCCCATTTTTGCAAAACTAACATTAATTCTCTTATTTGTAATCTTCTTCCAGAGGCATTCATATTTTCTAAATCTTTGTCTGAAAATTCTGCTCTATAGGGTTTCTGTAGTACTTTTGATCTCCCTATTTCTATTCCCATCTGTAGTGCTAAATTGGATAATTTTTCATGGAATATCCTTACATTTCTGGTGATACTCCTGCACAGGAACAATAATTCTTCTTCATCATAGGTATTTAAGCGTTCTAGTCCTACATTTCCTGCTATTATTTCTTCTAATTCTACTTTCAATTTATGAATGTCCATTATTTTCGGAGGTGTGCACTGTTTAACTGACCCTTGTACCCATCTTTCTAGATCTTCAGGTGTTACTATGGTAGCACTTTTTGCTCCCGATGAAGTTATTAAACTTACATCTTTTGAACATTCAGGTACATCTTTTCTGGGAGTGCTATTTACAGTACCTCGAATAGGCAAGTCCATGAGTGATATTGTGGATTCACAGTCACTAAATTGATCCTCAATTATAACTGGAGCTTCAGTTTTGGAACTATTTACAGGAGTAGGTGCAAGTATCGGTGGAGGACAGCTTCCCTAAGTACCATATAATGGAACTACTGGACCAATTGTTACAGGTATGGTCAACGAATCAGGGTGTACTTTTATCTGAGTTATCTTCTGTATTAATTCTGTTCTGGTCTTTTCTAGGGCTTCTTTTTCTTTGTCATGAAGTATTCTACTAGGGGTGAATTCATGCATTACCTGTGGCACTAATGGAGTTTTTATCGGTGGTGCACTTGGGGTGCATCCACGTGTCCCTTCCTGATATGGTGGGGGGTTTCTTAACATTTCCTCCATAAATTCGTCTTCAGACTCCTCATTTCTCATTAAATGTTTTGTCTTTTCTGTGCACTTACTTCCTAATTTCTCCTCTGCTGAGAACAATGGATATAATCCTTCTGTAATCATTGCCCTTCTCCATTGTTTCATCTGACCGTTCCTAGACTCATGTAGGTATCTTGGAAAAAATCCTGGATAACTCCTATTACTTCTAGATCGATCCCGCTCAAATGCCTCAGTTTCCCATTCCTCTAGAGCTTCGTACTGAGTTAATCTAGGTCTGGGTTCTAAGTCATTCATCCTCAATCTCAAGTTTTGTAGGATTCGCCCATTGAACGTGCCATTCTCGGGAAATGCTAATATTCCATCATTTTTGGTATATTCTATCCAATTCTCCATCCATACACAAGTATGATAACCTCTCTCCATCATCATAAATGAAGCGGGCGTTTTAGCTGGTGGAATAATAATTCCTTCTCTAGTTTTGATTGGTTTGTCCTTTTTAAAATAATTCTTGATCTTTTGTAAAAATGAAATTTTTCTCCTTTCTCCGTACATCTTGGGTAAGTACCGATGTATAAAATTATATTCTACAAAGCCTAAATATCTCCTATCCTGACGAATTCCTGTTAAAGTCGGATCGCGTTTTAACATGCAATCCTTATCCACTAAGACTTTCGCTTCTATAATTTTGACCAATCAAATGTTTGCTATCTTTTATTTCCGAGCCAATCCTTGCGCGGCCTTTTGGTGATGTTTATCTGTTAACCCCTCCTTTACAATCTGCTCTTTCCTGTCCTTGCTGGTTCAACCAATCCCAGCGTGGCACTTGTGACATCAGTACTACTCCTGACTACTGACCCCTCCTTTACAAGAGTCTCTCCACACCCGCTGATTCAACCAATCCCAGCGCGGCGTTTTGTGACGTCAGTTCCCTCTCCGGCAACTGACCCTCCCTTTACAAAAATTTACGCAAACTTATTTTCTCTACAATTTTTAATTTCAGTAACAACATAAAACATTCGCTATCGTGCCAGTTTCTTCTAAATTCGAAAAAGATAGTTTCTTCCACACTTTAGTAAAACCTTTCTGTTTACTAACATACACTACGAGTAAAACCCTTCCGTCTACTCTTCACACAAGCTCCAGAAGTACCTGTTACTTCTGCAATGTTACCCTTTCTAGGTGATATAGCATCAAATTTTTACCAGCGTACTCTTTTGCTATTACTCACACGCACAGAGTCCCTAACGAGTACTGAAAGTCCTGCTTAACTTTTCAGTACTAATTCTGCCTGGCAGATAACCTCACTGCAGTATGGCTTCCACTTACCATCCGCTATTCCTTTTACCCCGGGGTATTCTGGACAACATAAAACAAAACTTTGAATACACGGATGTTAGTTCATAAAAATAAAATTCTCATTACCCAATTAACAAAGAGTAACCATCCTCTGCTTACCAGAAAACTGATCCAGCGCGATATTAGCAAACAGCATTCATACACCAGATACTCACTTGGGCCCATACATTCATACTACGCTAATACTTACGCTGGGTTTATCAGTTGTTACTCTCTATCAAAATCCCTGCTACCAATTACCTTCTGATTGAAGAGTAATGACTTACCAATGAATCCTTTGCTAATTGGGAAGTTTAAAATGAGTGACATTCATTATAGTACATAATCCTGAAATAACCACTGAGTCAGGAAGTTTTAAAATGTTTATCTAAAGATTTAGCAGAGTAAAATACAGAGCCACATGGTACTTAATCGCAATAGCCAAGATTAAGCATAGAAATAATTATTGCTAATCAATGACGGTGTTTAAAGAAAAGGAGAAGATAGAGACAGCAGCGCAACTAAAGGTTGCATTATATTTACCTAAGTGCGAGAACCAAACCCCTTAGCCAAGGAGTTGAAAGAATAGGACCCAGGAAGGATGAAGAGCAAAGACCTCCTCCAGGATCAGGACAGGACCGGTGACCTCTCTACAACGACGCCTGCGTCGTTCCCTCTCTGATACTCGACTTCTCCTCGATTCTCCCGTGCCTTCCTTCTAATGAACTCCGCCGCCCCCTCCTCAGGACCTCTTCAGGACAGGGATTCAATCAGCAACCGATCAGCTTGGCAGTCTGGAGCTAAGAGCGCCCTGGCAGCATGGACGCCTGTTCTTCGTGAACGCCTGCTCTCTGCAGCATCTCTTTCTCGAACGCCTGTTCTTCGCCTCTTCTTTCTAATTAACTAATGCTATATTCTATTATACCCTTCTACGCCCATGTACCTCCCCTTAATGTTGCTAAAATATGGGACCACTACTTCTGATTGGACAGGGACAGGGGGTGGATTGTCGCACCATATCGATTTGGCCTAAATTGTAAAGCCTATTGTTTTTAAATTCCCACCCTTCAATTTAATACATTCGCTTTATTTCCCACCCGTCTCATGACAAATGTAAACCAATTTTCATAGACAATGTATCAATGTGCAACAGGAAAGGCAAGAGTACAGCATCTTCGGCCATCGGGTCGCGGCCTTGGACGACGTCCAGATTGACTTCATTTGGCAGGCACACAGGACACATGCGCAGAACCATTTGCCTCTCGAGTTTCAGGTTACCAACCCAGGCCCAAGTTTACTGAACTAATAAAAGTGCAAGAAGAAAATATTAAAATCACAGAATAAAATATTTCACTGTATGCCCACCTTTTCTACTCTATTCCCATTTAATTATAAATTCTATCCGCGTTAGTAGCATTAGGAAACGACAATTTAGTAATGACATGAGAGCAAGCTGAAGCATGTGAAAACATCAAGCAGCCATTTTACTACACACTGCGCAGAAGCAGAAATTTCCCACCAAGCAAAGAGAGACGTCACAACACGTGCTATGGTTGAGACATGCGCAGATAGTTTCCCACGCTTTAGCGGCCATTTTAGATTACAGACAAGCGTTATTTATTAGTAAAACACATAGGCAAGCATCCTTCCCTTTCGTGTAGTGTATGCAAAGGTTAGTATTAACAATACAAGTTTTAATAGATTAATACTGTGATGAGGATTGAATACAAGCAAGTTTCATTTATGAAACCTTGCTCCATCAATACCACAATTCTGGTGTTACTGCAACCTGGTTTGCTTATTTCCCTATAATTAAAGATGCCACATGGGTCCAGTTACTGGTCTTAAAAGGCATGACTTTCCTTTCCAGTGAAGAAAAATTACCTTATTTCTTGACATGGGAATATCAAATTTCTCAAAATATAAAAACAACGTTAAATAGATGGAAATCCAGTTACTGCATATTCATCAATTTTGTTTTACATTCAGACAATCTCTGAATGAGAGCCTCCAATCATTCCCTTTTTTTTGTTCTAAGGCCTCTCTTCCATACTAACAAAACGTGAACAGCTTCTCGAGTTTAAGTAGTCTTGGTAGTGCTAACAAAAACAAAGTGAGCATCACGGGAGGAGGGAAATTGATTTAAACCAATTTAGAATTAAAGCAAACAATTTTTTCTACAAAATCAATGACTATATTTGCCTAGCTAATCCTATTTAGGGTGCAGATTCCTGTTTGCGTCCAAATTGGATGCAGAATGCCCCTGATGTGGGAGTTTGCCCTTGCGAACTGCGACATGTGAAACCTGCCACAAATCACATCTGCAATTTGCGCACCCTAACACAAGTGAACTAATGCAAAATTTACATACTCTTAATTATCATACCCAAATGATGCCGATGTTACTCAAGTTGAAAGCATGACTAATAACAATAGCTTGGCGTTGTGGATCAATTTTAAAGAGTATGCAAGCTTAATTTGCCCAGCCTATTCACTCACTCCATATTATCATGTAGGCTAGTCCAGATTATTGAGGCCTTTGGTATAGTTTGACATTTTATTCCTGTTTACATGGAAAATATATATTTTTTCTTACTGGATTGCTTTTCCTCTGTCGGAAGTAAATATGTCACATGCATAAAACGAGTACCTGTTCTTAGGGACCATTTCAAATTTCTTATCGAAAACTACATAATATTGTCATTTATGATGTTCAGAAAGGATTGGATGTCAGAATATCACTGTCGGCAATATTGTCTGACTTAAATATGGTGTCCTAACTATCGTTTACGAATATATCTTCCTATTGGGTGTGCATTATTTATTAGTAGGGCGATGATGCTGTACATGCTATTTAGGGCTCAAGATTTATGGCAGACGGTATTCTGAAAACAAAATTCTTGTACCATATTTCAAAAAGTCAAGCAATACTTAACAACATCAGCTTCATCGTACAGTCGTGACTATGAGCCAAATTGAAAAAATCTCAGCATTGTCAAAACTTGAAGCCAGTTCAGTGAATGTCTCAACACTATATTTCACTTGAATGTGAGAACAGTTCTAATACTTTCGCGTGGTCAATATTTCAAAAGAAAGTGTAAATATCATGTTGGTCATCCTACAATAAAATCAAAGGCTAATATCCATACTGTATCATTCACATATTTTATTTTGCAGTCCTACGTATTACTATCAAATATCCACTCCAAACCGTAGGGTTTAGGGCGGGATGGGTTCCCAGGAGAAGACCAGAAGGTGGCTGTTAAGATTGTGGTGGACTTACATGGAATCGAAACACAAACATTTTTTTCACATCCAATTAGCGGACTGTACTAATAAATGCTAGAATTTAGTGTGCAAAGTTCAATAAAGTGTGCCATAATGCCATTCACATCCTGTGTTCAGGAATGAATACATTGCCCAGTTGTGTCAGATTCCATTCACCTTAAGTATATGCAGGAGTTGCTTGTCATAATTTTAAGCATTCTCCAGTGGGATTCAAATCAAGGCCAAATTCATTTGGTTTAAATCAAGGAGGACTGCGTGCATAAATGTAATTAGGATGCGAGGTTGAAAAGCGGCAATAACCTTGGCCAGTGTTGCGAAAGTAAGTTTAATGACGCTAAAGTGCTTTATATTTTTGAATAAATGTTTGGTTTGTCTTGTCACATACATTGTTGCTAGGAAATGTCAGCAATTGGTTTCTTCAGGTTAAAAGATGAGGCGTAGAAATGGAACAAGGATAAAAATCAGATTTCTGTGAGATGGCATAGAGCCTAGAAATAAACACTAGAAATTCAAAAAAAAAAAATAAAAAATTTCGCTGCATGTACAGCAGGTATTTTTGCTCATTCAGCTCTTAGGTCGAGAACCAAGATATAGACTGTTTGTTAAATAAATCATAATTCTCTTCATTCAAATAGTTTAGTGTAATTCAGTATTGTGAATATAGTTGATTTGCGTATTTCAGTCTAAAGGCAAACATTTTGTAAACCTGTATGTTTAACCACAGGCTAGAATGCTTGCCCTCATTTCGTTTTTGCTGTTATGAACATGTAAGTATTTATACTTTATCAATTATGGTGTGACACCGTTGGAAATATCTCATGTTGTTTTCTTTAAAACTGAATTTTTTGTAAAACTGAATCTTATTTCATTAATCTTTATTTTGGTCTAAATATTTGATTTTTGTCGAGGAATGGTTGATTTATTGAAAAACATCTGATCTGAAGTGTGCCATAAAGCCATTCACAGCTTGGGTTCAGGAATGAATACATGGGAGGGGGAGAGGCTAGCTGCCGACCAAGATGGCCACAACCTGAACGGGCTCTCTTAGGCGTCAGTGATTAATCCCCTGCCATCCGTCAGAATCCGACTGGGTCTTGACCCCACCTGACCCGATTCTTAGTGGGTCCGACCAGGCGGACCGGAGGAGTTAACTGAGGCCAGTTAGGCGACAGGTCAGAAGACGCAGCGGAGTGAGGCTGGCCTACAAGTGTGATCCAGATGGCGGCGCCCGTGGGTCGGAGCCCTCGCCTGATCGTGGGTCCGGCAACCATCTGTCAAGGGGCCAAGGACTGCTTCCATCCAGCCATTAGGCAGTGACCAGTCGGTAAATCGCCCGACGTAGACCTGTGGGGGATGTGCCTGCTCCTGTGGCAAAGCGGCGCAGGCCGGGCAGAATGCTGATGGGTGACCTCCTCGGCCGGGAGGTGTACCCCAGCGACAAACTCAGGGCAGACTCCTGTTGGGATATCGAGAGCCCGGAGTGCGGATGCCTTGGGTGCGGGTGTTGGCCCCTGCCTTTCAGCCGCAAACCGAGCTGGCGGAGATTGAGGCCCAGCTCGCTGCCCCTGAAGTGGATTGAATCGGCCTGTGGAGGGCCGGGAGACCGGGGCGAGAAGTGAGGCGGGCCTGACTGGCGGTGGTGGCCTCGGTTCCGAGCGAAGGCTTTATGGCGGGGGTGGCGACCAGGGCCTCACTGCATGTGAGTCACTCCAGCTAAGGCAGCACAGTAGATCGTGATCCTCCCGCCCTCGGGACCACGGCCCTCCCGCTGCCAGAGACAGGAGCTCGCGACCCTGTTGCTGGGAGTGGTCTGCCTCGGAGCCCTTTGAGTGCGGCCTGCGAGGATCGTCTCCTTGCCTTTTCCTCGACAGTCAAGAACTTTGTGGCTTCACGGCTCTGGGAGAGCGGTGCTGCTGGGGCGCATTGAGACAGATACTGAAGGACACTGTAAGAGGTGAGGCTGGGTGTAGCTACCCACTAGCTGGGATGATCCACTCCTGACACTATACATCGCCCAAGAGCAGCATACAGTCCGCCGCACAGAGTATACCCATAGCCAATAAGCACCAAAGGGAAGACAGCTTTGAGTCGGTTGGGTCACTGGTTGTGGACACCTAGAAAGAACACAGCTGCCTGATAGAGCACTGGATCGTATCCCGCTCGCTCCTGTGACTCACAAAGGGACCCAGGTGACATGGTGAGAAATCCAATCATATCGACAAATACAGCATAATGATGGCAGCCACAGGAGATCACAACGGGTTCGGCGGCAACACATGAGATTGATGCCACGCCAGAGCCCTCCCTGAGGGAAATAATGGCAGCCATAAAAGACATCCAGGGCATGCTCAAGCCCAAACTTGAAGCAGTAACCGCGGATGTCAATCTACTGGGTGGACTTCAACATAGCAAAAAAGGTCGCCATGGCTGAAACGCAGATAGGAAGTCTGCTGTCTAAAACCATATGGCTGGAGGAACAAGTCACAAAACTCACAAAACCACACACTAACATCACAGCTCTTGGGGGATCAAGAGGGCAGGGCCAGGCGCAACAATATCTGCGTGGTGGGGGTCCCCGAAGGGGCCGAGGGGCAGTCCACAGATCTTTTTCTTGAGGACCTCATCCTAAACACCCTCCACCCCAAGAGACTCTCTAACTACTTCTCCATAGAAAGGGCGCATCGGGTGCTGGGGCCCCGTCGCGCCAGGGAGCCCCCCACACACAGTCATAGCCAGGGTGTTTAACTACAGGGTTCGAGATGCGATTCTGCAGGCGTCCCGGACCCATGGCGACTTGCATTATGATAATTCAACTATCTGTTTCTCCTCTGAATTCACCCTCCAGGTGCAACG
This sequence comes from Calotriton arnoldi, assembly GCA_963921515.1. Taxonomy (NCBI): domain Eukaryota; kingdom Metazoa; phylum Chordata; class Amphibia; order Caudata; family Salamandridae; genus Calotriton; species Calotriton arnoldi. Next base: position 497,982 of record CAWUFW010001510.1, read on the forward strand.
CTTGAGGTGGAACTTCGACTCAGTCAAGAAGGCCCTCAGAGATAAAAATGTTAAATATATGATATACCCCGCCTAGCTCCGAGTCATAGCAGAGGGCAGGACGCTACATTTCAGGACCCCGGAAGAGGCCTAAGACTGAATGGAGGGCTGGAGAGTTGCAGGGCGTAGGTGAGGCCTGGGGCCTAGGGACAATCATCCTGGATTACAGAGCCCAGCGGCCGCAGACAGACCGTCCCACCGGAAGACGGCGTCTGACAAGTGATGAACTATTGCGGTGACGACATCAAACCGGTATCACTGTTTAAAGTTTGTGGTGGGGGAACTGATCTGAGAGGGTCGACTGATGACTGGCCTATGGTAGAGGGCAGTGGATTTGGACCTCCAACTGACAAAACGGGAGGGGCACTAGAGACCCCTCGGAAGTAACAGCCCGTATACACCCTGATTACAGGGGACTGAGAGACACACTGCATCATTCTCCGAACAGTTCACATTGGCGGCAGAAACGCCCTCCTATAGTTGCATGCACAAGTTTAGGCAACAGGCACTCTGCAGGTTAGGGAAGTGGCAAGTTTGTAACTCACTATGCAGGGATGCAGGGATGGGGAAGTTAATAAGGTTGTTTCACTTAGTTAAGTTCTTGAAACCTGCTCATCAATGCAATAAGCTGACAACAGCGAGGATTGGGTGTGGTGTGGGGACTCCTACGCTGGAACAAGGACACATCACATGACTACATCAATGGCAGAGTCACGACATAAACACTTACACATGTGGATCTGGAATGTGAATGGGCTAGGCAACAAAATCAAACGCACTGTGGTGCTGCAATATGTCAGACAGCATTTCCCAGACATTGTGCTTTTGCAAGAAACACACCTCCAGGTAAACCACTTCAGGGCCCTAGATGGTTTTGGTTATAAGCTGCTGACCCATGCTGGCTACTCCACAGACTCGAGTGGGGTTGGAATACTGGTCAAGTGGGCTCTATCCTTTACGCTGAATCGTACATGGTGGGACACACAGGGCTGCTAAGTGGCCCCTCGCGTTAACTTGGGAGTGCAGTACTTTAAATGTCTGCTCCCTCTATGTGCGACCGAGGCTACATGCCACGGTCCTCCCAAAAATTAGTGCCCCCCTCCTGGAATAACCCACTGGGGTTTTCCTGCTAAGAGGTGACATGAATGCAGCAATGGACCCTGAGGTTGATAGACGGAGCACCGCGCGGGGGCCCTCGGACGGGGAGGTTTTCCCAGCGTTTATGTCAATGATAGGTTTGATAGACCTATGGAGAGCTCATAACCCCCAATTGAAAAAGTATACCTATTTTTCACTCCTTGATTATTTCTTTACACATGATGCCCAGGTAGGGGAATTCGGGGAGGCTATGCACTATGCCGAAGGCGCGCCTAAGGCAAGCCCGTCTGCGCCCGTCCGCGCCGTGACCGCGCCTAGCGCCAGACCCCCTGGTCCGGGCATCCCCCGCGCCCGCCACATCAACAGACGCCGATACGACGCCAGCACCCTCCACGCACTCAACCCCGGAAAAGATCACGCCTGCTACCAGGCCACCCCGAAGCGCACCCAAGGGCCCTTCACCTGCCGGAACTGCAGCTTCACCAGCACCCGCCCCGCCAAACCACCGCCCAGGAAAGAACCCAACTACCTCAGATGCATCCTCCTCAACACCCGCTCCGCCCGCAAACACGCCATCGAACTCTGGGACCTTCTCGACTCAACCTCCCCAGACGTCGCATTCCTGACGGAGACCTGGCTGAATCCCGCTTCAGCCCCCGACATCGCCATTGCCATCCCGGACGGATACAAGATCACCCGCAGGGACCGCACCAACGGAGTCGGAGGAGGCATCGCCATCGTCCACAGGAACACCCTCAGAGTCTCAACCAACACCGACGACACCCTCAGCACCGCCGAACACATGCACTTCCAGATCCACACCGATCCCAACACCACCCTCAGAGGAACCCTCATCTACAGACCCCCGGACCCCGACCACAGTTCAGCGATTCCATCGCTGACTTCGTCAGCACACACGCCATCGCCTCCACGGACTACATCCTCCTCGGGGACCTGAACTTCCACCTCGAGAACAACAAGGACACCAACTCCACCACCCTGATCGACAACCTCGCCACCCTCGGACTCAGACAGCTCGTGACTACACCCACCCACGCCGCCGGCCACACGCTAGACTCCATCTTTTCCGCAAGCCCACACGTCTCCTTCAACCACACCTCCGAACCCCACTGGACTGACCACCACTGCATCCACTTCACCTACAGGAAGCCCACCACGCACCACCGCACCGAACAAATGCCTCGCCGCTGCTGGAGCAGAGTCACAGAAGACCAGCTAACCACAACCCTCGCCCTGAGCCCACCCGCCGAACCCTCCGACCCCGACATCCGCCGCCCGCAACCTCAGACAGTGGATCGACGACTGCGCCAACACCCTCGCCCCGCTCAAGAATCCGCCCAACAGCCACACCAGCAAGAAAGCCACCTGGTTCACCGAAGACCTCCAGGCCTCCAAACGAACATGCCGAAAACTGGAGAAGATCTGGCTCCACGAACGGACAGCGGACAGCTACGCCGCCCACAAGAGCGCCACCCGCAGTCACCATCACCTCATCAGATCCGCCAAAAGGGCCTCACTCAAAGACCGCCTAGACAACAACGCACACAACAGCAAAGAGCTCTTCAACATCGTGAAGGAACTCTCCAACCCCAGCTCCAACACCAACGACATCCAGCCGTCGCGAGACCTAGTGCGACTCACAGGCCACCTTCTTCCACCGCAAAATCGCCGACATCCACGACAGCTTCAACACCACGACCGCCCCGGCAACCACCGAGACCACTGCCCCCACAACCACCAACCGCCTGCTCTCCTGGACCAACATCAACGACGAGGACACCAGCGAGATCATGAACACCATCCACTCCGGTTCACCGCTAGACCCGTGCCCTCACCACATCTTCAACAAAGCCAGTACAGCCATCGCGCCCCATCTCCGGAAAATAATCAACATCTCCTTCGAGACAGCAACCTTCCCGGAAAGCTGGAAGCATGCCGAGATCACCGCCTTACTCAAGAAACCCAAGGCAGACCCCAAGGACCTCAAGAACTTCCGACCCATCTCTCTGCTCCCGTTCCCCGCGAAGGTCACCGAGAAAATCGTCAACAAACAACTGACCCGCTACCTCGAGGAGAACAACATCCTGGACCCTTCCCAGTCCGGCTTCCGCAGCAACCACAGCACCGAAACCGCCCTCATCGCCGCCACCGATGACATCAGGACCCTGCTAGACAACGGAGAAACAGCAGCCCTCATCCTCCTGGACCTATCAGCCGCCTTCGACACGGTCTGCCACCACACACTACGAACACGCCTTCACGACGCCGGGATCCAAGAGAAGGCCCTGGACTGGACCACATCCTTCCTTTCCGGCAGAACACAAAGCGTCCGCCTCGCCCCCTTCCGATCCAAGGCCACCAAGATCATCTGCGGCGTACCCCAAGGCTCCTCCCTCAGCCCAACGCTGTTCAACATCTACATGGCACCCCTCGCCCACGTCGCCCGACAGCACAACCTCAACATCATCTCCTACGCCGACGACACCCAGCTGATCCTCTCCCTCACCAAAGACCCTCACACCGCCAAAGCCCACCTCCACGAAGGAATGAAGGCCGTCGACGAATGGATGAGGACCAGCCGCCTGAAGCTGAACTCGGACAAGACGGAGGTCCTCATCCTTGGTTCCAACCCTTCAGCCTGGGACGACTCCTGGTGGCCAACATCACTGGGAACAGCCCCGCCACCCACCGACCACGTACGCAACCTAGGGGTCATCCTCGACCCCACCCTCTCCATGACTAAGCAGGTCAACGCCGTTTCCTCATCCTGCTTCAACATCCTCCGAATGCTCCGCAGGATCTTCAAGTGGATCCCCACCGAAACAAGAAAAACAGTCACCCAGGCCCTCGTCACCAGCAGGCTGGACTACGGAAACGCCCTCTACGTAGAAACGACGGCTAAGCTCCTGAGACGGCTGCAACGCATCCGGAACGCCTCTGCACGTCTTATCCTCGACATCCCCCGACGCAGCCACATCACACCCCACCTGAGAGACCTGCACTGGCTCCCTGTCAACAAGAGGATAACCTTCAAGCTCCTCACCCACGCACACAAAGCACTCCACAACTCCGGACCAGCCTACCTCAACAGACGACTCCGCTTCTACACCCCCACCCGCCAGCTCCGCTCGACCAGCCTCGCCCTCGCCACAGTCCCCCGCATCCGGAAAACGACCGCCGGCGGCAGATCCTTCTCCCACCTCGCCGCCAAGACCAGGAACACCCTCCCCACCAACCTCCGACAGACCCAAGACCTACTGGCCTTCAGAAGACTCCTCAAGACCTGGCTCTTCGATCAGTAGCAGCACCACCCCCCTCTTCCCCCAGCGCCTTGAGACCCTCGCGGGTATGTAGTGCGCTTTATAAGTGACATGATTGATTGATTGATTATGCACGCAGAATCTCCGATCACTTCGCAGTGAGTGTCAGACTCACGGGCCTGATTTTTTGATACATCCACCTTTTCTAGACTAGATCCCTGGTGTTTGCGGGATAGGGAGGTGAAGGAGAAACTACGATCTGACTTTTACTTCCGGGAGAACCACGGGACTGTGGTGCCACCTTGCACTCTTTGGGAGGCCTTCAAAGCAGTCATCTGGGTGCAGGCCTAAGCATTGGTTGGAGGTAAAAAGAAAGATATTGCAGTACAATGTAGGACCATTGAACAAGAAATCCTCACCCTAGAGACCAGGGCGGCAGCGGATGGTGGGGCGGATCTGCGCCATAGGCTCCTCCTCCGCCAACAGGACCTGCGAGCCCTGGCGGAAAATGCAGCTCGACACACGCGTTGGCCACACAACGCTGCTTGTACAATGTGGGGGATAAGGCCTCCAAGCTACTGGCCTGGCTGGAGAAGAGGAACAGGAATCTCTCCTGGGCAGTGGGCATCCGAGACAGGGAGGGCATCCTACACACAGAGAGCGCGGCGATAACTGACACCTTTGCACCTTATTACGAGGACCTGTATACACCTGCAAGAGCCAGAACCGGTGCTGACTGCGAAGAGTTTCTGAGGTACTTCCCCTTCAGACACCAACGACCGAAGCAGCAGAGACCCGAGACGCGAACTTTACGGAAGACGAACTTCCGGCGGCCCTCCGAGTCCTGAAGTCAGTGAAAGCAGTGGGGCCAAATGGTTTACCCGTGGAACTAATCAAGCGTATGACAGACAACATAGCCAGGTCCATGTTAGACATGTTCCAAGCAGCAAGGGAGGCTGGTTGTCTACCAGAAGATCAATGCACAGCCACAATTGTGGTAATACACAAGCAGGACAAACCTCCGGAGGCATGTTGCTCCTATAAGCCCATATAATACCTGAACATCGAGGCAAAGGTTCTGGCTAAGGCACTAGCGACCCGGGTCACAGATTTTCTCACATCTATTGTTCATGTGGACCAGTCAGGCTTTATGCCACGTAGGAGCACATGCCTCAATTTGAGGCGGCTCTATAGCGCCCTGCTCGTGACAGTCTTGCCTGACGCAGAGCACTCTGTACTGATAGCGCTGGACGCTATGATGGCGTTTGACAGCATAGAATGGCCATACATTTTTGACACCTTGACCAGATTGGGCTTTGGTCCAAAGTTTTGTGAGTGGACCTGGCTGCTCTTTCGGGCACCCATGTCTCGGGTGAGAGTAAAGGGAATAACGTCCAGAGCCTTTCCACTACGGAGGGGCATCCGGGAGGGGTGCCCGCTGTCACTCCTGATATTCGGCCTGGCACTAGAGCCACTGCCGACTTGGATCCAGGGATCCATTGATATGGGGAATTTGTTCTACTTGCAGCTGGGAGGAGCGCGTCTCCCTATATGCCGACGACATCCTGCTATACATCTCCAGGCTATATTTCTGTAAAGCAAGAATACTCTACATTTTCGAGCTCTTCGGTAGCTACTCGGGATATAGAATTAATTGGGCCCAGTCAGTGTTTTTTTCCCTGTTGGGGCCCCCCGAGGCTCCAGCCTGGATGCGAAGCACCGATAGTGATGGAGGGCTTTAATTATCTCTGAGTCTCTGTAACGTGCGACAAACAGCTATTTGTGCAGTGTAACTTAACTCCCCAATTGGAACGGCTCCGCACTGATGTTGCACTCTGGCACACCCTGCCACTATCCTTGATGACCCTACCAGGACTCCTATACGTCCTCCGAAATACACTTTACCTAATACCTCTGGCTTTCTTTAGACAGATAGATCATGAGTTCCGAGTACTCCTATGGAATGGGGTGCATCACATATTGCCCTGGGGAAACTACAGAGGGGAGTTTACGATGGAGGGTTTGGCAATCCCGGACAATAAGAGATACTAATGGGCTTTGCAGCCCCTTGTGGTTAATGACTGGGTGTTCTCGGACAGAGGGGAGCCGGTCTACAGGGTTGACAGAGATGTCATGAGCAATGGTAATTACGAAACCATCCTTTACTGCCGCCGGAAGCACAAAGACCTACCACCACACACGAAAACAGTTGCTAGGTGCTGGAGCAAGGCGAAATGCTACCTGGGCTAGAGGACCAGGCTAACGGCGTTGACCCACCTGTGGCATAGCGACCAACTGGGCAAGGTGGCCACCCTAAAGGGCTTCTCACAGTGATCGACAATAGGGGTTGATGTGTGGAGGGATAGTTCACTGATTACATTCGAGACACTTATTCAAGAGTATGACTTGGTGGATGCCGAGAGATTCCACTACTTCCAATTGGGGAACGCTCTGCGAGTTCATAAACAGGAAGGGACAGTCCTGCCGGATTCCTCCCCCCTAGAGGACCGACTACTAACAGAACCCATCCTGGATAAGGGGGTGACCGTGATCTACTGGAAATTGATAAATAATTCCCCCGACCCATTGGGATCCCAGAGAAGAACCTGGGCAGACGACCTGGGAGACATAGATGATGAGGACTGGACTGAGGCCCTGCAGGGCCCACGGGCAATAGCCATCCCAACCAGATTTAGGCTAGTACAGCTCAAAATTCTCCACAGGGCATACTGTTCATGCACTCTTTTGCACAGAATAAGAATAGTGGACACATCACAATGGATAAGACGGTGCACCATGGAGGGCACTTTTTTCCATATTTTATGGGAATGCCTCGTGATCCAGGGGTACTGGCGGGTGGTGACGAATGTGATGTCTAGGGTCATGTCCTTACGGGTGCCCATGGACGCCAAATGGCTACTACTGGTGGTGCAGGGAGGGTAGGACTGGCTCTGAGACACAAAGATTTGGCTGACGGCAGCCGGAGTGGCAAAATGCAATGTCACGAGACGTTGGAGGGCGGCCCTTCCCCCGACCATTGCTGAGTGGAAGGCTGACCTATACTGGTGCCAGAGGGCAGAGAAAGTAGTCTACTGAAGCAGGGGTTGCCCCAGAAAGTGGCAAAGGGTATGGGCCCCCTGGCGAGAATATCATTTGGTGAATGATACTAATGCATAATCTTGGCCTAGCGATCTCTACAATAGGGGGATAAAGTGCTAGAGATATTGCTTGTGGCCGTAAAAGCGCCAGATCGCTGTCCATTGTGTGCTGTTGGGCGTTACCCAGTCATTCTATATGTTTCATATGCTGTAATGTTCCGTACTCACTTACTCGCAATGTCTAATAAGAATCTGTATTGTATGATGAGCTCTGTTTAATAAAAAGAGTTTTCAAAATAAAAAAAAGGAATGAATACACGGGCCAGTTGTCAGATACCATTCACCTTAAGTATATGCAGGAGATGCATGATGACTTAGGGAAGCTTTCCATTCCTAGGAAAGTTTGTTTGAGATACAAGCATGGACTTTGCCCATTACTACATATTGGACATGACACTGAGTTTTTCTTTAAGCCGAAGTAATTTTTAGGTCTCACCTTCCAGACAGTGCAAGTTGTTTGTTGGCAATAAGACCTATTGTATTCTTACAGTGGACCTAGAGCCGACCTATTGCTTACCATTGGTTGGCTCTAATGTCACTCTCATTTTCTTGCTTTTTATTTTTCATCTACTATGGGCTTTACTTTCTCTTCTTGTGTTTGCCCCTTCTCTGGAGAATGGACACAGTACTTGTGCCCTTCCACTGCTCACTACTAAAGCACTACTTCTTTTTCTTTTTGGTTAAGCACTCCACAAGAGTGCATGTGTGTGTTTTCCAGCTGTCTCCCTTGTGTACTTCTCTTCCACCCCTCCGCTGGGCTCCATGTTACTTTGTCTCATCTACATATTTCTACCCCATACCCCTCCGTGTTTTGTTCACCCTTGCATTTCTTCCTGTCCAATGTATTTCCCCAACAGCTCCACATTCCTCCCTTTAGCCCATATGTTTCTATTTTCCCACAGTGCTTCATGTTCCTCTCGCTCGCCAATGTTGATTCCGCCAGCCCTCCATGTTGCTTCCCAAACCTGCGCCCTATGTGTTGCTTTGCCCTCCATATTGCTACCTTGCCTCTACCCTCTTTGTTGCTTCCTCCCACCCGCACCCTCTGTTTTGCTTCCTGCCATCCATGCCTCATAAAGCTTTCTCACTACTTTTTAAAAAATGTTATCAAAAAAAGAAAAAAGGTTTCCGCTTCATTTTGGTATGCACACACTTACAAAATGAGGTAGGCAAATGCTTCAGCGCATTTTTTTTGTTTACTTTTTAGCCAAGCTACACAGTATCGGTGATGCTGTACAGCATCGCTAAAAACCATTGGCAATACCAATAGGTCCCAAAAGTGCGACCTATTGGCTTTTGCCTATGCATTTTAAAAATTCTCTTTAGCAACTTCAGTTCCAATTGGCCCTTAAGCTTTATACGTTTCAGTTTCAACCCCATGGCCCTTTTTATGTAAAGAATTTTGCCCATCAGAGTTGGTGCCGGGAAGTAAGTGAGGGATTACTTTATTACATCCTTCTAAATCCTGGCAGGTCATAGAAAAAGTAATTTGGCTTGTTTAGTGACCATAGCTCTACTGCCCCGCGATTCAGTGTACCGCAACATGACAGTTGTTTACCTGAAGACGTGCAATGCACCTCTCCCCTTAAGAAAGGGGTCTCATTGACTACTTTCTTGTAGAGTGTAGGTCCCACAGGAGCACCCCCATTACGCAGTTGGTCTCTGGATATACCACCATAGCAACCCCAAAACACTGCCCACATTAAGACCAGCTAAAGGCTGAATATGTATGTTGCTGATTTTCCCCTCCACTATCGCCATAGGAAAACAAAAAAAAACACTACTAGAGACAGAAGAATGAACATGGTTGACTGATGAAAAAGTGTTCTCCAGGATGCATTATATCCCTCAGGAGGACAGGAAAACTGGCAGATTACACAGCTGGGAAACTTTATGCGGGCATTATCTTACTACAAGACATGACTGAGGTTACGACCTGTTACAAGTAATAAGGACGCATTAGTCACCATTTAAAATCCACATAAATCTCTATCGTCTTACTCCTGGCTGAATGTAATTTTCTGCAGTCCAGCTCAAGCATAGCTGTACAATTTTCGCCTATTCTGCACTTTTAGTACCCATCCAGACATAACTCGATTTCTGAGTACAACTTAAATGTGATGAAGGGACAATTCAGGAGTCAGCTATGACCTCTAAATACTGACACTACACTTACAGAGGAGTTACACAATATAGAGAACATTTATGCGCACTGTTTGCTAAGCTAATCTTACAAAATGGAGTGCTGGATCACTGAGGAATTGATTAGATGACTACAGTGGTACAAACCGTAAATGGGGTATTGTGTGTCATTCAGTTCACTAACCAGTGGCTGCTTTCTATCCCTCGAAATCCTGCTTAGTCTGTGTTTCCTAATGAAAGTTTTCCGTCTCATTCAACAGTGTACCGATTTCACGTTGGAGTGTTGCCTGGCACCAAACTGGAGAGTGGGCCAGCTACTCTTCATATCTGCAATGACATTCTAGTGCTCGCGCGGGACCTCCCCCCTGTTGTCATTGGACAGTGGAAGCTGACGGATCTGCGCCGCTATGGAGCTGTTCCCAATGGATTTGTTTTTGAAGGAGGTACACGGTGTGGGTACTGTAAGTACAACGATTACACTTCTCTAATTTGTTTACCATACAGATGCAATTGTCTAGCTTGAACATGTTTCTTTAAATATCTATCTTATATACTTGTAACTACATTAATCATTTTACATTTGCATTGCTACTAGTTGGAGAACAATGTTTTGGCACTAGTGATGCTATTATTCCTTTTTAAAAATGTATTTTAGGTGTATTTATAAAGGGTGGACATAACCCATATGCTTACAGGAACAAGCAGGATAAAGATTTACTACAGTGCTATAGGCACACTTACTTTAATACAACAATTACCACCTAGCCCAGAGAACATAATATGAGCTCACAAACAAGGAATAACTCACATTTATAAAGCCAATAGCTTAGTCTTGCTTATATAGTGAAATTTGTCATTGATTGTTGGGTTTTTTTGCGCCTGGTTGTGCGAATGGTTGAATGGTTTGTGCGAGCAACTGAGTGAATGGATCAATGGACGACAGAGTGCCTGGATAAGTGGGCAAGTACATAGATTGATAGGGAGTGCAACATATGATTGGATGAATGAGTACATGGATGAATGGTTTACTACATTGGTGGCTGAATGGTTGTGGAACGAATGAATGGGTACATTTGCATTATCAGTCATTAATTCTAAAAGCATGTTCACATTTTCTCCATCGCCCATTAATCTTAAATGCATATTAATATTTGCACCATCTTTCAGAAAGCTTGTGTGTCTGCCCATCATTAACACTCAATGCCCCGTGCATGTTCTGATTTGCCCCTCCACTCAGTAATCATTAATGCCTGTTCAGATATACCCCATCACTCAGCAGCCATTTATGAATGTTCAGATTTGCACACTAATCCTCTTTACCTACGGAGGAAACTGCACCATCAGCAGGGAACTGGAGTCTCAAGATAGGCCCATGAGCAAGGATCGCAGAGGATCGACAAATGGAGCATATGAACTCAATGCCACAGTGTTTGTCCTCTGTCCAAAGCTAGGTGCTGTAATGCTTGGGGACTTTACGCTGCTTGCAACACCATGATCAGCAGACATGGGAGAACAGAAGGGAACTGGGCCACTGAAAGAGACACAGGGGCACATGCATCAAGCTAGGCAATTGCGATTCCTTAATAGCTATTATTAAGGAATCGCTATTAAGGAATCGCAATTGCCTATGCATGTAGAAATCGCTCAATAAATAGCGATTCCTAAACATTCCTTAATTGCTACTCGCAGATTGCGAGTCGCAATTAAGGAATACCTACCCATTCATTCCTATGGGCCAGGAGGCCCATAGGAATGAATGGGAAGATATTCACTATTAGTGATTCGCTATTAAAGAATGGCTAATAGCGGGAGCTATTTCAAGGGTGCCAGGGTGTCAAAAGGACACCCTGTTGCACCCTGAAATCTGCATATGAGTACATCTTGCACACACACATGCCCCAAGGGCATGTGTGTGTGTAAATGGAAATTTGAAAAATGAACTTTAGTGCATTTTTCAAAGTTTTGCAAATTACCATGCAGTTTAACTTCATGGTAATTTGCTCCCCTATTAGCGAAATCGCAAATTTTTTAACTTTAATGCATTGCATTTAAGGAATCTCAATTTGTGATTCCTTAAATGCAATTGCAATTTAAGGAATAGCAATTTTGCGATTCCTTAAATTGCGATTTCTGCATTTGGGATGATGCATCCCAAATGCAGAAATACTGGTCGCAACGGGGCAGATTCTGAGAATCTGCCCGTTTGCGACCAGTATTTCGGTTGATGCATGTGCCAGACAGAGCTGTATATGTTGTGGCCAGGATGTCACACAGGTGGGTGCTGAGCATTACACCATTTTCTACTACCTTCCTTCAAATGCTGTACCTACAAGCATTGAGCTGGAAAAGCTGGATCAACTTCAGTGCTTCAAGCTCCAGCTTTGGCCACTGAAACAGAAAAAGGAGCTGCACGTGCCATGAATAGTGATGGTGGTATCACACCCCTGACCACAAAAAGCAGTGGTCCACAAGCAAGAGTGTCACAGTTTGCAAATCTGGAGTGACATTACCTTTGCAGTTACGGCTGGAGCAAGAAAAGCCGGTGAACAATCTGCCACTGCCATTGTAATAGAGGGTTTCCCTATCATGGTCTTACCTCGTTGCATCACCTCCAACAGACCCTCAACTTCCGTACTAAACTCAAAAGAAACTAGAAAAAAGTCCGACCCTCCCTGTGTACACTCCTACAATCGCTGCATGTGTGTGAATAGGAACATTTCTGGACGTCATAACTCACAGAGCAAATAACCAATGGCTGTAATGCGAATGACGCACCAACCTGTGGTTTGAGGAGGGCTGACCTAATTCAGCTCATAAGCTTAGTGAGACAGATAAAAAAGGTTAGGAAAGTTAACTATGTAGCTAAAAAACAAGTTTCCTGGTCAGAGAAGTTAAAAACAAAATTAGCTTTATGTTCAGCACTATATTTAAATGTGTTAAGGAACCTACAGATGCCAATTTATCACTAAATAGGGTAAAACCTTTCCATGTGCTAAGAGAGAATATTACATTAAGAAAATCTTAGTCTAAAGTGATTTATTCATATATCTTTGTCCCACATATGATATGATTCAGTTACAGGTGTTGAGGAGGACCCTAACCAAGGGGTTGACAGTGTTGTTCAGAACATCCATGTCCCTACCAAAGTTTCATGACATCCACGTAAGAGTTATTTTCCAAAATAATTCTAGGTGAGACTCATTTACATAGTCAGTGGTTATCCATAAAATCCCCTTTGATTTGGCCCATCATGACTCATATTGGACACTCTTTTTTTCTATTCAGCCAGATTGAATTTAATAGTAATTCATATATAGATGACACTCAACATCCATACCCTACATTCAAACCTGGGTGAAGAGTAACAGGATGCAAGTAAATGTTTAAAAAAACTGAAGTAATTATATTAGGAGTTTGAAAGAGGATAAACCCGAAGCAAATATGCTACTCCTTCCAGTCGCTTTTGGTATACCGACTGTCTTGAAACCCAAAGTAAAACATGTGGGTATCTGATTAGATCAGGATATGCCATTCTCTTCACATATCGCGGCCTCTGTTGAGAGTATGTATTTCTGACTATGCAGACTCAGATGTCTTCTACTTCTTGTTACTGTAGAGGGCAGTGACTTAGGGGCTGAGTCACAAATGTAAATATGGTTAGAAACACAGATTTTAGACCACATTTACCTTTTTTTACACCTCCCAGGAATGCACAAAGATATTTCTGGCAGAAGTTAAAGTTTTTTTTAAGTGTGGAGAGCTCGACCACGAGTATGTTGGAATCCACACTTGTAATTACAACACAAGGGATGGAAGGAGGGCGTTCCAAGGAAGGATTTGGCTTGGGTGATTATGAACACACACAAACATATACCTTTGGGACCATTCGATCCAACACCTATTCACTGTCAGAGATTTACTGCAGCACGGGACTGGTATAAGTAAGTCCCCTTCCAGAACGGTATGTAATTACTCCCTTATTTGATGGGGGCATAGGAGAAGGGCTTTCTCCACAGGACAAACATGGTGGAATATCACACAGGGCTCCGTTCCCACTGTGTGAATTTCTCATTTATGTAAAACTCCAAGCATGGGGAATTGTAGATTTTTATTTTTTAAAGTCACATGACATTCTTGAATTACACCTGGAAACCTGCACCTGGCACAGATTTCCGTGGGTACTTCTAGGAATGTTTGTAAAATGGAAAAGTACACTCTGGCTTAGGAACAAATCTCTACATATACGTTTTGTAGTGGGATTTTCAAATGCGGATATCCCTGCACTCCTGGTGAAATTCACAATTTTAAAACCATTTAAGTCTGACAGAAACACTTAGTAAATTCCCGGCAGGTGTAAAAAGGGTATCTTGGATTGTAAACATGCTTTACAACTAAATTCTCCTTTGTGCATCAAACCATCAGTTTCTGGTTTTGATTGGGAACCAAATGAAAATTACCTGAGGAGACAAGGAATCTTACCCTTTTTTGGTCTTAAAATACCTGCAGCACTTTTAATAAAGAATAAGTAAATGAAATTGACTTAAAATGCCAATTTAAATGTGTTTGAAAACATTAGCCGGATTGCATTTGTTTAGTTCTGTTACTGAATTCTAGCAGTTTGTTTTCTGTTATGTTATGTTATGTTAAAAGAGCTTATAAAGCGCACGTACACCAAACGGTTTCATGGCGCTAGAGTCCAGGGAGTGATGCTGCTGAGAGGGGATTAGTCATATGCCTGGCGGAACAGCCAGGTCTTTAGCTGTTTTCTAAATTGTGCGTAAGAGGTCAGTGATCTGATCTCTATAGGGAGAAAATTCCATGACTGAGGGGCCAAGACCACAAACCTAAGTCCTCCATGTTTCTTCCGTTTGGAGGACGGCATGACCAACAAATTCAAATGCCCGGGAGGGAACATAGCGCTGGATCCGAGAGGATACAAATGCTGGACTGTTGCCGTATAGAGCTTTAAAGGTGATACACCCCAGCTTGAATGCGCAGCGTTTGGCAACTGGGAGGCAGTGTAGACTTTCCATTAATGGCTTGACATGGTGCCATTTGGGCAGGTGGTGGATTAATCTGGCCGCTTGATTTTGCACCAACTGCAGGCGTTTAAGTTGATGTGCTGGGATACCTGCATACAGTGAGTTGGCTTAGTCAATGCAGGAGATTACCAGCGCCAAGATGACCTGGATTAGGGCTTCTGTAGTCAGAAATCTACTAATCTTCCTGATTCGTCGCAGCTGGAAGAAGCAGGAGGAAACCACAGTCTCAAACTGGGCTTTCACAGACAGATCACTGCTGATAACAATACCCAGACTTTTGATGGAGCATGCTGGGAGTGGGGAGTTTCCTAATTGGGGTGGCCAGAAGTTGGAATTCCATGGGTTGGCTTGCCCACCTGTTAGGATCAACTCCGTTTTATCAGGGTTTAATTTTAGATGATTCCTATTCATTCATTTGCTGATAAATCTCATGGTGGATTGGAAGTTGAGGACAGAAGATTCCGATTGATCGATATCAAATATCAGTTGAAGGTCATCTGCATAGTTGAAGGTGATGACCTTTCTTTCTCCAAGAGATCGAATGAAGGGTAATAGGTATAAATTGAAAAGAAGTGGTGAAAGAGAGGAACCCTGGGGTACTCCGCAGGTCAGTTTCATTTTGGCGGAAGAGAAGTTGGCAAGGCGAACCGCTTGAGAGAGGTTACTAAGAAAGGATGAAAGCCATTCAAGCGCCGAGCCCTGGATCCCAGCGTTATCGACACAGTTGATCAAAAGATCATGGTCAACCGTGTTGAAAGCTGCCGAGAGATCAAGTAGTACCAAGGCATGGGTGATCCCCCTATCAGCCCCCCTTCTTAGTTCATCCATGACCGTGAGGATGACCGTCTCGGTTGAATGCGCCGGTCAGAAGCCTGCTTGTTGAGGATCAAGATAGTAGGAACGTTCAATAAAGGAACTGAGGCAACTAGCTACATGAGCTTCCAGAACTTTAGCTAGATAGGGGAGCAATGAGATAGGGCAATAGTTAGTTAAGGTTGAGGGATCTTCCCCTGATTTCTTCAGAATTGGAACAATTTCCACATCTTTGAATGCATTTGGCACAATGCCCTGTTTAAGGGAGTTATTCAGGAGCAAGAGAGGAGGATCCGGACAGGAGAGAAAAGCTTCCCGCAAAATGTGTGGGGGACAGCAATCGTTAGGAGAGCCGGATCCAACCTTCCTTAGAAGGCTAAAAAATACTTCCCTAGAGATAAAAGGGATCTGATCTAACAAAAGATGGTTTCTACATATGAGCGATAAGGATGTAGGAGAAGTATTAGTAAGAATACTGGACTTGATTGTGGCAATCTTTTCAATGAAATAGGTGTTAAGTGAGTCACATAGGGTTTGAGTGGGTGCGGGTTTTACTGTGACCCTGTCTGGTTTTGATAATTCATCTACAATAGCGAAGATTTTCTTGGACCTGTTAGTAGAGTTTAAGATCTTATTGGAGAAGTATTCGGCCTTGGTTTGCAAAATGGCATTTTTGTATTCCTTAAGCTGAGTTAGGAATATATCTTTTTTGTCTGGGAAGTAATTTCGCCTCCACTTGCGTTCGGCTTGACGCAGGGAGAGTATCTTTAGTTTTAATTCGTCAGAGAACCAACATTGAGCATCATGAGGGCTCCTAATTTTTGTTATCTTAGTTGGGGCAACGCTGTCTCTAGCAGATTCAAGCCAGGATTTGATACTTTCTGCTTGGCTGTTAAGTGGCTGCTGCTCTGAAGGGGCTGTAATAGCCAGCACCGTGCAGAAATCGCCTATGTTGGCGCGTCTCCAGTTTCTTGCCATGGGGCGTGGTAAGGTGAACATAGAGGGTGAATGTTATAAAATAATGGTCTGCCCAAGTACACGGAGAGATCAATAGATTGGAGATCATCAGAGTAGATGTCCAAACTTGGTCAAGAATATGACCTTTTATGTGGGTTGCAACAGTCACATGCTGGGTGCAATTCATCCCTGAGGGTAGATCTGTAAATTCAGCTGAGCAAGTACTCTCCCTGGCATCATTAGCCCAGTAATTAAAGTCACCAATTATAAGAATTTTTGCATAATTAATGGCCAAGTGAGAGATCATTTCTCCCAATAACTGGGATCATTTGAAGCTGTCACATTAAATTAGAGGAAAATATTAAATATATTTCATCCTAGCTCTTCCTGGTGTCAGTCACAGGGTTAGTTTAAATGCGGACTCCTCCCCTGACCCTTGCATGTCTCCTCAATCTTGGTGGAAATGTGGAAAAGACCTGTGGTTGTAAACTTGAAAACGATTAGTAAATATGATGTGATTGTTCTAAAGGAAGACATGGCAGAGATTCATAATTGTGATCTCTGATATGCTATGGGATTGTCCTGTAAGGAAACGTATGAAATACCACCCAAGTGGCAAATGAACCATTTAGGTGAAGGGTTGTGTGTTTTATTGTGTTGTATGCATTAACCAACTCTATGACTACTCGCTTCTCAATTTTTACATTGTAAGAATAATTGTGAAATCTGTTGAAAACGTTTTTAAAAACTGCATAGGAAGTGGCAAACATGTTAGATATGATTGAATAGAAGTATGTGAGTATTTGATATTCGGTTACACTAGGTGCGTTTCATTTGCAACTGCCACAGCTGCCAATCATGTCCTAAGAGACCGTTTGAAGGTGTAAGGTTGTTGAACACTCAACTAATTCGGTATTACTTTTTTCTTCTGTGAAGCAAAGCAAGTAGTCTTGCTTGTCAAAAAAAAGGGGAGGTGGAATGGTCCTTATGTACTTACAAAAATCGATGCCTGAGTGGCATGAAGAGCGGCTGGGATTGTGGCCTGCTTTGCCCTGCTGCGCTCAAGCCCTCGGGTCTGTGTGGGGGCCTCCCTCCTTCCAGAGTGACGAGGGTGAGCGTGAGCCATTCAGGGCCCCCTCCTCTGACACATCGGCAGCCTGAACGGAGACCAGGTCTGGTGATCGAGGGGTCATAACTAACCGCCTACAGCACAGACCAACAGTGTTGTCCCCCCTGTGATGGGAGGACATTTGGGTGGAGGTCAGAAGGGTCTATGCCCTTGGAGAGTGTGTGGCTGCACGCACCTTGGAGGTTGTCGTCTGGTGCTGGGGGACTGCTGGCCTGCCCGGGCTCTCTCCCCTAGAGACAATTTCACTCTTCCATCTGTGAAGAGCAGGGACGGCTGGAACCCCTTGACTCAACAGTGCAGAGATGGTGTTTCTCTGCGAGAGTTGAAGTAATGTTGCAGGATCCCTGTCCACCAAACTGGATGCCATCCTCAGTGCCACTTCCGAGACCAGGCTGGATCATGAAGGCAAAGTTAATATGGTGGCACTGGAGCTAGGACTCCTCCGAGAAGATCAGAGGAAGCTGGTGGAATGGGTGAAGAACAAGGAGGCGACTGTCCAAGAGGTGAAGCCGCTGGCACGTGGCACAGGCGTACACATGCCAGATTGGGGCCCTCACCGAAAGGGCCCACAGCTGGGGGACAAACTGAATGACCTAGAGGGATGCTCACGGCGCAACAACATCAGACTGATTGTATTCCCGGAGGGTGTAGAGGGCGTCGACCCCATAGGGTTTGTGAAATCCTGGTTTGCTGCCTGGGTTGCTCAAGAGGGACTGTTCCCATACTTTGCAGTCGAACGTGCGCAGAGGGTCCGGGTGAGGCTCCCACCTCTGGGTGCCCCCAGACTAATGGTGGCCAGGCAACTGAACATCAACGACAGTGACACAGTGCTGCAGGCCGCTAGGCGACTGGGGTACATCACCTTTGAAAATACTACCATCCTACTGATCCTGGATTGCACCGTAGCAGTTCAGCACAGGAGAGCATCATTCGTCGGTGTAAAGCATAAGCTGAGAGAGGCTGCTCTCAAATATTATCTCCTGTTCCCAGAAAAGCTAAAAGTATTGGTAAATGGATAATCCTACTTTTTCACAGAGTCCAGTGATGCATAGGATTGAGTTAAGCTACAATGATACGCCTCGCCAGGGGAGAGTGACGTCACCATGCGGAGACCCTCTTTGAACCGCCCGACTGGCCTGCTAGCGGCACCAAAGGAAGACCTCTCAGGGTGAATGGGGAGTCCGCAGGGCTCCCAGGGTAGTTCACACATGTGTACATTGGCGCTAGCGGCCCGCTTCAGAGATCAAGACACTGCCTGGCCCCCTGAGGGTTAGGAGTCACCTCCTCTGAAGGCGTATTGGTGCTCACCCAGCACAGTCCATTCTCCTTATTGCTCCCGGTGGTCATGCCTCAAACTGCAGATGTCTTGATCTAGTTGTTGCCACTGTGGCGGCCCCCCTATTCTTCTTCCCTCCCAGCTTATCTCACTTCCCCATCTGCAGATTGGATGGAGGAGGACAAGACAGTTCTCCACGGTAGCAGGGCCCCCATTCGGATGTAGCCTGCTAAGATCACAGGACGTGCTGCTGAGACGATGTCTCCACTCCCCACCTTGGGACTTCTGAGGCCCTTGGGGAGTAATTGCATGGGACTCACACACCAAACTTACTTTGTTGACTGGGCAGCGAGATGTTGCTCTGCCGCCCTGTAGTTGGGAGTTGGGAAAGTTGGTTAAATGTTATAATTGAGCCTCCCCTTGTTAACATACCGTATCATGGTTGGGACCTACCCGCCTGGTTTCCGGAAACTGGTAGTTGGAGACTTGTGCTTTCGGCTAGCGCTCCTCTTCCCTTAGAAGATACACTATGGGTAAAGTTACGTTTTGACATGTAATGTTCAAGGCATGGGCACTGCCAAGAGGCATCACAATATACACCAATATATTAGGCGGTGAGTACCCACATAGCTTTCCTACAGGAAATGCATGCTCACAGGGAAGATCAAAAGCTCCAGAAGCGTTGGAGGGGAAAATGTAGTATTTGTACAACTTACTCTGGTTTCGCCCGTGAGGTGTTGATCTGGATATGTCCTTCAGCACCCTTCTGTGGCATGGGGTCGGTGGTGGACCTGGAAGAACGTTATGTATTTGCGGTGGGAGGGATGAAGTGGTGAGAACAGTGATAATACCATGTTATTCAGACAGACACAAATATATTTCTGTAGCATTACTCCTTTAGTGCGGGGGGGTCCGCGACCGGTGCACAGATCATACCTCTACTTTTATTCCATTCTCCCCAGATCTTGGTCCATTTATGTGGGCAACCTCTCCCTACATAGACTGCCCTTTCAGCTTGCATACACCAGTCCATGTCTGTCTCCCAGTCTCGGAACTTGGGGCCAGATGTTCCTTTCCATGTTCTTGCAATGTTACGTTTAGCAACCATACATCCCAAGGCGACCCACGTTATCTCTTTCACCGTTAGGTCTGTTTCCTCCCATATGTTAAGGAGACACCATCGAGGTGAGACCTGTTCGTTCTTCCCACACAGTGCTAACAGTCTCGTTGTTATTTGTTCCCAGTACTTCATAATAATCGAGCATTCCCACCATTGGTGTATAAATGTCCCAATTTGACCACACCCTCTGGGGCACAATGGTGAAACTAAAAGGCCCATTTTGACCAATGCGGTGCTGGTGTAGTAGGTCCTATGTAGGATTTTAAATGGTACCAATTTAAAACGTGAGCGTATCGCCACCTCTCTAGGGGACGGCAGCGCACCCTGCCACTCTTCATCTCCCATATCACCAACATCATCCATCCATCTTTGCCGCAATTTCTCCAGTTTTTGGGGGGAGTTATTCAATATTTTCTTATATGTCAAGGATATCGCTACTTTCTCAATATAGCGATACCAAAGGGGATGATGGACGGAGCGTTTGAGCTAATCAAACACTCACCCCCAGTCAACTGATCTGGGTTTAATCCATCATCATTCTTTAGCTCACTCCACCACCCCAGTTCAGACATGGCCATATGCAAATCAGTCTGACCCTGTGCCTCATGGGAACAGTCCAGCCCGAACTGCCAAGCCATGTCTTCCCTGGACCGGAAACAAGCATCCTGGGACCGGTTTCTGGCTATTCAGCCGTCATCATCCAGGCTAGCTTGAATCCAGTGGCAAAGTGAGCAAGGGACCCACGTCTGGGCATACCCTGCCAACTTAGGGCGAACAAAGCGATACCAAAGGGGATGATGGACGGAGCGTTTGAGCTAATCAAACACTCACCCCCAGTCAACTGATCTGGGTTTAATCCATCATCATTCTTTAGCTCACTCCACCACCCCAGTTCAGACATGGCCATATGCAAATCAGTCTGACCCTGTGCCTCATGGGAACAGTCCAGCCCGAACTGCCAAGCCATGTCTTCCCTGGACCGGAAACAAGCATCCTGGAACCGGTTTCTGGCTATTCAGCCGTCATCAGCCAGGCTAGCTTGAATCCAGTGGCAAAGTGAGCAAGGGACCCACGTCTGGGCATACCCTGCCAACTTAGGGCGAACAAAGCGATACCAAAGGGGATGATGGACTGAGCGTTTGAGCTAATCAAACACTCACCCCCAGTCAACTGATCTGGGTTTAATCCATCATCATTCTTTAGCTCACTCCACCACCCCAGTTCAGACATGGCCATATGCAAATCAGTCTGACCCTGTGCCTCATGAGAACAGTCCAGCCCGAACTGCCAAGCCATGTCTTCCCTGGACCGGAAACAAGCATCCTGGGACCGGTTTCTGGCTATTCAGCTGTCATCAGCCAGGCTAGCTTGAATCCAGTGGCAAAGTGAGCAAGGGACCCACGTCTGGGCATACCCTGCCAACTTAGGGCGAACAAGGCGATACCAAAGGGGATGATGGACGGAGCGTTTGAGCTAATCAAACACTCACCCCCAGTCAACTGATCTGGGTTTAATCCATCATCATTCTTTAGCTCACTCCACCACCCCAGTTCAGACATGGCCATATGCAAATCAGTCTGACCCTGTGCCTCATGGGAACAGTCCAGCCCAAACTGCCAAGCCATGTCTTCCCTGGACCGGAACAAGCATCCTGGGACCGGTTTCTGGCTATTCAGCCGTCATCAGCCAGGCTAGCTTGAATCCAGTGGCAAAGTGAGCAAGGGACCCACGTCTGGGCATACCCTGCCAACTTAGGGCGAACAAGGCGATACCAAAGGGGATGATGGACGGAGCGTTTGAGCTAATCAAACACTCACCCCCAGTCAACTGATCTGGGTTTAATCCATCATCATTCTTTAGCTCACTCCACCACCCCAGTTCAGACATGGCCATATGCAAATCAGTCTGACCCTGTGCCTCATGGGAACAGTCCAGCCCGAACTGCCAAGCCATGTCTTACCTGGACCGGAAACAGGCATCCTGGGACCGGTTTCTGGCTATTCAGCCGTCATCAGCCGGGCTAGCTTGAATCCAGTGGCAAAGTGAGCAAGGGACCCACGTCTGGGCATACCATGCCAACTTAGGGCGAACAAAGCGATACCAAAGGGGATGATGGACGGAGCGTTTGAGCTAATCAAACACTCACCCCCAGTCAACTGATCTGGGTTTAATCCATCATCATTCTTTAGCTCACTCCACCACCCCAGTTCAGACATGGTCATATGCAAATCAGTCTGACCCTGTGCCTCATGGGAACAGTCCAGCCCGAACTGCCAAGCCATGTCTTCCCTGGACCGGAAACAAGCATCCTGGGACCGGTTTCTGGCTATTCAGCCGTCATCATCCAGGCTAGCTTGAATCCAGTGGCAAAGTGAGCAAGGGACCCACGTCTGGGCATACCCTGCCAACTTAGGGCGAACAAAGCGATACCAAAGGGGATGATGGACGGAGCGTTTGAGCTAATCAAACACTCACCCCCAGTCAACTGATCTGGGTTTCATCCATCATCATTCTTTAGCTCACTCCACCACCCCAGTTCAGACATGGCCATATGCAAATCAGTCTGACCCTGTGCCTCATGGGAACAGTCCAGCCCGAACTGCCAAGCCATGTCTTCCCTGGACCGGAAACAAGCATCCTGGAACCGGTTTCTGGCTATTCAGCCGTCATCAGCCAGGCTAGCTTGAATCCAGTGGCAAAGTGAGCAAGGGACCCACGTCTGGGCATACCCTGCCAACTTAGGGCGAACAAAGCGATACCAAAGGGGATGATGGACTGAGCGTTTGAGCTAATCAAACACTCACCCCCAGTCAACTGATCTGGGTTTAATCCATCATCATTCTTTAGCTCACTCCACCACCCCAGTTCAGATATGGCCATATGCAAATCAGTCTGACCCTGTGCCTCATGGGAACAGTCCAGCCCGAACTGCCAAGCCATGTCTTCCCTGGACCGGAAACAAGCATCCTGGAACCGGTTTCTGGCTATTCAGCCGTCATCAGCCAGGCTAGCTTGAATCCAGTGGCAAAGTGAGCAAGGGACCCACGTCTGGGCATACCCTGCCAACTTAGGGCGAACAAAGCGATACCAAAGGGGATGATGGACTGAGCGTTTGAGCTAATCAAACACTCACCCCCAGTCAACTGATCTGGGTTTAATCCATCATCATTCTTTAGCTCACTCCACCACCCCAGTTCAGACATGGCCATATGCAAATCAGTCTGACCCTGTGCCTCATGGGAACAGTCCAGCCCGAACTGCCAAGCCATGTCTTCCCTGGACCGGAAACAAGCATCCTGGGACCGGTTTCTGGCTATTCAGCCGTCATCAGCCAGGCTAGCTTGAATCCAGTGGCAAAGTGAGCAAGGGATCCACGTCTGGGCATACCCTGCCAACTTAGGGCGAACAAAGCGATACCAAAGGGGATGATGGACGGAGCGTTTGAGCTAATAAAATACTCAACCCAAGTCAACTGATCTGGGTTTAATCCATCATCATTCTTTAGCTCACTCCACCACCCCAGTTCAGACATGGCCATATGCAAATCAGTCTGACCCTGTGCCTCATGAGAACAGTCCAGCCCGAACTGCCAAGCCATGTCTTCCCTGGACCGGAAACAAGCATCCTGGGACCGGTTTCTGGCTATTCAGCTGTCATCAGCCAGGCTAGCTTGAATCCAGTGGCAAAGTGAGCAAGGGACCCACGTCTGGGCATACCCTGCCAACTTAGGGCGAACAAGGCGATACCAAAGGGGATGATGGACGGAGCGTTTGAGCTAATCAAACACTCACCCCCAGTCAACTGATCTGGGTTTAATCCATCATCATTCTTTAGCTCACTCCACCACCCCAGTTCAGACATGGCCATATGCAAATCAGTCTGACCCTGTGCCTCATGGGAACAGTCCAGCCCAAACTGCCAAGCCATGTCTTCCCTGGACCGGAACAAGCATCCTGGGACCGGTTTCTGGCTATTCAGCCGTCATCAGCCAGGCTAGCTTGAATCCAGTGGCAAAGTGAGCAAGGGACCCACGTCTGGGCATACCCTGCCAACTTAGGGCGAACAAGGCGATACCAAAGGGGATGATGGACGGAGCGTTTGAGCTAATCAAACACTCACCCCCAGTCAACTGATCTGGGTTTAATCCATCATCATTCTTTAGCTCACTCCACCACCCCAGTTCAGACATGGCCATATGCAAATCAGTCTGACCCTGTGCCTCATGGGAACAGTCCAGCCCGAACTGCCAAGCCATGTCTTACCTGGACCGGAAACAGGCATCCTGGGACCGGTTTCTGGCTATTCAGCCGTCATCAGCCGGGCTAGCTTGAATCCAGTGGCAAAGTGAGCAAGGGACCCACGTCTGGGCATACCATGCCAACTTAGGGCGAACAAAGCGATACCAAAGGGGATGATGGACGGAGCGTTTGAGCTAATCAAACACTCACCCCCAGTCAACTGATCTGGGTTTAATCCATCATCATTCTTTAGCTCACTCCACCACCCCAGTTCAGACATGGCCATATGCAAATCAGTCTGACCCTGTGCCTCATGGGAACAGTCCAGCCCGAACTGCCAAGCCATGTCTTCCCTGGACCGGAAACAAGCATCCTGGGACCGGTTTCGGGTTCAAAACCCTCATCAGCCAGGACTGTTCCACTGGATTCAAGCTGGGGTGGTGGAGTGAGCTAAAGAATGATGATGGATTAAACCCAGATCAGTTGACTGGGGGTGAGTGTTTGATTTGCTCTAACGCTCCGTCCATCATCCCCTTTGGTATCCCTTTCTCAATATAGTCATCTAGGAGCCTATCCTCTAAGGGTGAAGAGACCGGGAGGTCGGTGCCTCTGGGGACTGCTGTTTGTAACACACTGCGAACCTGTAGGTAGCGAAAGATCTCTTGCTCATCCAACTCATAATCTCTTTGGAGGTCGCTAAAGGGGACAATCTTTCCCTTTGCCCATAGATCCCCAACCTTGGAGAGCCCAATCAGATCCCATTTATCATATCCTGGTACGCTGATAATAGTCCCAGGCGTTCCGATTCTAAAAGCGGGGTAGCCTTTGTTATCCTATTTTTCAATCCTAATGCTCCCGTGGTTTTATGCCACAGGGCAACTGTAGTCGAAGTAGGCGTGTATAGCGGTGCGTTTTTCTTTCCCCCATATAATGCTCTCGAATAATTTCCCTGGGACATATTGAGTCTATCCATTCTATAAGCTGGGTCCGATTGTGACCAGTGTACCCAATGATTGGTCGCCACCAGTTGTGACGCTCGGTAGTAGTTTTGGATGGCCGGGAGGGCTATACCTCCAATCATACCAGCCTTTCGTAAGTTTGGCTAGGGCTATGCGCGGGGCGCCGCCATTCCAGAGAAGGGTACGTATTTCCGATTCTATCATCTGGAAGTACGTAGTTGGGACTAAATATGGTGTATTCTGCAGAGCATAGACAAAGTGGGGGAGTGCCATCATTTTGTATAGGGCGGCCTTGCCAAGCAGTGTAAGGGGGAGGGTCTTCCAGTGTTGCACGTCCTCTTGCAGCCACCGGAGCGGAGGAACGAGATTCCTATCATAAAAAACTGTAGGGTTTATGGTGACGTAGCTCCCCAAATACCGAAACCCCTCCTTGACTATTTTAGCTGCACAGCCCCTGGGGAGAACGATGTCAGTACCATTGAGTATGTATACTGTTGATTTATCCCAATTGATAGTACACCCTGAATATTTTTGGAAGAGGGCGAATATGTGTAATACTCTGTGTATTGAGGAAGTCGGTTTCTCTAAGTAAAGCAGGATATCGTCGGCATATAGGGAGATCCTGTCTTCCCAGTCGTCCGTCCACTTAAGTCCCCTGATAAATGGATCTCCTCTAAGCCAGATCGCCAAGGGTTCTAAGACTAGTGCAAATATTAGTGGAGAAAGTGGGCAGCACTGCGTTGTACCTCTCTGCAACTTGAAGACCGATGACCTCCCTCCATGTACAGTTATTTGAGCCAGGGGCTCCGTATGTAGGAGCCGGACCCATGAAAGGAACCTTTCTCCGAAATCATATGCTTCGAGGGCAGCAAATAAAAAGGGCCATTCAATCATGTCAAATGTCATTTTGGCATCTAATGACATTATCACTGCCTCTTCTCTAATGGTCTCTGATCTGCCTAGCACTCCATTGAGGCGTCGTAAATTAAGCGCAGTATTTCTGCCCGGCATAAACCCAGATTGATCGGGGTGGACCAATTTATGCAACAGGGGAGATAGACGGGTAGCTAGAATTTTGGCAAGATACTTAATTTCTGGATTTAACAGAGATATTGGTCGATACGAACCACAACTTTCCGCTTTTGTGTATAACGACGATGTTAGCTAGTCTTTGACTAATCGGAAGAATACCTTTACTTGCGCTCTCATCAAACATTTGCACCAAATGAGGGGCTATTGTTGACGCATTTAACTTAAACAATTCTATCGGTAGCCCACTAGGGCCCATTGCTTTCCCGGACTGCAGGGCACCATTTAATCGTACCACTTCTTGTTCAGTGAGATCAGCTTCCAATTCTTCTTTATTTGTTTTTTCTAGAGTGGGCAAACCAAGGGTCGCCAACAACTCCTGCGCCTCCGTTTGAGTTGAGGTCTTGGATGGGGCATATACCTGTTTAAAATAATCTGCGAAGGCTTCCCCTATTTCTTGCCTGTCTTTAATTAAGGTCTCGTCTTTTGTCTTAATCTCGAATACCCATCTAGCGGCCATTTCGGCAACCACAATTCTTACCGCGAATGTCATCTTTGCTGGCAAGGTGGTCACACCTGCAGCAGATTATTGGGGGAGACTTTAATCGCGTGGTGAACCTTGACCTTGATAGGTCCCATCCTTCCCTCCCTGCATCCCCATAGCGTGTGCTGTGACATATTTCTCACAATGGATCTCCCATTGGTTACTAGTGGATAGCTGGAGGTTACTGAACACAATCAATCGGGATTATTCCTTTTAATCCCTGCCGCAGGACCTCCATGTTCGACTGGACCACATATTTTGCCACCCTGACATACAGCTCAAAGTCACGTGGGCTGAGTATCTGAGCAAGACACTATCAGATCATACGCCACTACTACTTCACACCACCTGGGGGGAGGGGGACCCTACCCCGTTAATACCTACTTGGTGCCTGTAGCCCGCTGCGCTTGAAGAACCGGTGTTCCTCGAAACGGTAAGTAAGACCATAGCCAATTACATAGCTGACAACAGCGACACAGCCACTACTCGATTAGTGGAGTGAGAGGCCGTGAAAACTGTGATCCACAGTCATTGCATACATGCAGTCGTAGGAGCACAAGGTGCCCTTAGTAGGGAACTCGTATGAGTGGAAGCGTTGTTGAGTAGTCTCAAGAGGGCGGCAATGGGAGCCGGCATGGCGCAAGCCGCCTTGACTGCTGCGTGGGATCGCTACGCACAATTATTAGTGTAGCTGAGCTGCTTGGATTATAAGATGTACCAAACTAAGATGTATGCAGAGGCAGGTAAACCAGGCCAACTGTTGGCGTGGCTCCTGAAGCGTGCATCAGATGCTAAAACCCGTTGCTTTTATCTGCATTTCCTCTGACACATTCATCACTACCCTGGCAGCGATACATGCCATGTTTTCCGACCATTACCTGATCTTATACGGCCCTGCACCTGTTCACCATGCACGACTTCTTACTCATGATTGAATTGCCACGCATCCCTGTGGAGCACAGGAAAGCCATATGCAGCCTAATAATTGGCCAAGAGATACAAGGCGCTATCCAAGACCCTCGGCTTAGATGGCCTACCCATTGAACTACGAAGCCCTCTTTGTCCCTAAGCTGGTGTAACTTTATGCAACCGCCTGACGGACGGATAACTGCCCCGTCCGTGAGGGTAGCACTGCTGGTTTCGATCCCGAAGTCAGGGGGCGATCCGGAGAAGGTCACCTCATACAGGCTCCTATCCATGTTGGGCAACGATTATAAAATTCTCAGCAAAATATTGGTGGCGGGCTTGCTGGAATTCATGCCCACATTGATCCTTCGGAACCAAAACAGATTTGTACCGGGCAGGTCCACGTCGCTTAACATACGGAGGCTACATAGGTCGATGCATGAGGCCCCAGCACTCTGGCCTTATTCGGCGTGCCTGGTCCTGGATGTTGAGAAAGCTTTCGATACCCTGGACTGGGAATTCAAGGTGCTGCGGAGGATGGGAATACGAGGCAGGTTCCTACGAATGATGCAACTTCTGCATACCTAACCAACGACATGAGTTAAAGTAGGGCCAAGGATTTCGTAGCTGTTTCAGATAAATAGAGGCATGCCCCTGTTATTCGTCCTGGCAATAGAACCACTGGCACAGCGGCCGCGACAGTCGGGGCTCGCCTGGGTCATACCGATTGGCACATGGCTTCCTTCTATGCTGATGACATTCTAGTGTACATTAGGGACATGCGTACCAGTATGACTGAGGTGATAAGAGATTCTGGACTGCTTCAAGGGCGCCTCTGGACTAGGTGTTAATTGGACCAAGACTTGCCTTTTCCCATTGCACCTGAATTGCCATGCTCAGACTGTCAGGGCCGGAGACCAGGTGATCCGGTGACCAGGTGATCCGGTGGGAGACGCAAACATTCAGGAATTTGGGTATTGATATCTTCCATTCAGTGCTGGACCTAATTGATGGCAGCCTCACAAGGGCTTTATCCTCCCTGCGTCCTCAAATCACTTTCTGGTGTTCGCTCCCTCTTTTCATTCAGGGTTGGGTGGCCCTCGCCAAAATGGTGATGCTACCCAGGGTCCTCTACTTCTTTGCAGATCTGCCGTTCCTTGTCCCCCGTGGCACTTTTCAAGTTTTGAATGTGATGCTAGATGGTTTGCTCTGGAACAAGGGGAGGCCTAGAGTGGCACTCTCCAATTTGCAGCTGTCACCTGAGCATGGGGGTTGGGGGCCCCGGTGTTTGAACATTACTACTTGGCGGCCCAACAGCAGTGGCCGACGCACAAGAGTCTCTGCAGGGCATTATGGCTGATGCTTGGAATTCTCAAATATGCCCCAGAGATGCCCCTCACATCGTTGAGTGTCTTTCGGGCTGCGCTGGGCTTTTGGAATGGATGCATCTTTCGGCGGGTCAATTCCTGATGCATAGATGCTTGATGTTGGAAATGGAGCGCCAATGGGTCATTGCAGACAAGGAACTGGAAGCGCAGCCCCTAATGCAGACTCTGTACGTGATGGGAAGTGGGCACCACTTGGTTTCTTGGCTGGCGAAAACTATGTCCCACAAGTCCCTTGGCTAAGCTGTGTCGCGCCTGGGAGCAGGATATTGGCCGTGCTCTGGCAGAGAAGGAGTGGAGCAGAGCTGTGATCCACCCGCGTAAAGTTTCCTGCAATGCCCGTTTCAGTACATCCAACAAAACATTTTACACAGGGCTTACTTAACGCCAGCCAGATTGCATCAAATGTTTCCTGCTGTGCAACCGGAGTGTAGGCGCTGTAGCGCCCCAGAGGCGGATATGGCACATATGTTTTGGAGGTGCCTGAGTGCGCACGGGCTATGGACGCAGGTCTGTTTGGCCCTTGCTCATGTCATAGGTCCCACTGATCTTGACCATGCAGCCAGCTGTCTTCTGGGCCTCTACAGGCACGGGAATTTGAGAGCTGCCTTGACTCGCATCATAGTCTTGGCACTGCTGCTGGTCAGGCGAGTAATTGTGCACTGGAAGGCCCCCATGCTGCCGAGTGCGGCGCAGTGGCGGGGGTTGATTGACTGGTGGGGGGGATAGAGGCGGTGGTGCTTAGCTGTGAGGAGCTGCAGCTATGTGGGACGAACTACTCACGGTGCTTTCCGGCACTCACAGAGGGCGCTGATAGGCTTGAGTAAAGTCGGCCCCCCCTTTCCTCTGCTCTCTTGTTCCTTTTATGCCCTTTTCCCCCTACTACTCCTGACAGGACCCGCCCGAGCCCTGTGGTTGATGGCGGTGGAGTACTTTGTCCCTCCACCTCCCCACTCCCTTCCCCTGGACACATTCTTTTACGTCCATACATATTATCCCACTCACATTTGCTCACTCCCTTGGGACATAGTGGGGTTCTCTTCATCCTCCGACCTTGTCAAGTTTGCCGTCACGCCCAGACCGTACTAAAATCACCCTGCTGAGTATATGGGTTAGGCTCATTGCTGCTGTACTGGATTTATTGTTCCAAGTTACTATTCCATCTCGCTACGAAGGGTTATGTTGGCATTGCACATCTGTACTGTATCATACCGAGTCTATATACCTGCACTGTAATATCTAACATGCTTGCGGTATGACGACTATTTCGAAACACAATAAAGATGGTTTAAAAAAAAAAATGAATACAAAACTTAAACAACACGCCATTCGCTTGCCTCTGCGCCATGGTGTAGAACTAAGCAACGCATTATTACTGTTAGTGTGTCCATTAAGATTTTTACTGTACTTTGCATATTCAATTAGGATCAGCGCAGTTGTTTGCTTGCTGGAAAATGCACTGCTGCAGATTTGCTTGCAGCATTGTTTTCCACAAATCTTAGTAAATACAGAATCAAGTCTTTTTGACCTTGTGTAGGAGTGAGAAGTGCAGCCAAGGCTTAAATCGAGGGGGGCACAAGGCGAGTCTATGTACAGTATAACACAATTGGTTAGTTAGAATATTGAGTTCAAAAATATTGTCCTACAAACACTTTGTAGTCAGAATATTGAATAGCACAATATCACGATATATGTAAGTATTCATTTGCTGTTCTTAACTCCACATGTACGTGCCTTTAACATATATGTGTATATATTATCAAGGTCATATGGGGGGATAAAAGAATAGTAATTATATACTTAGCAAAATATACTTGCCTTCACAGTATTATGGTAGTTGATAATCAGGGCTTTAAGTGGGCCGGGTCTCACCGGTGCTGCGCACCAGCAGTTTTTTAAAGGGGGGCTCGAAACGGGTCACTATCGGGCTCTGTTTTGTGCCCTGGCACAGGCGGTCCATTTTTTTCCAGACTGCAGTGACAGCAGACACATCGATGTGCCCGTGCTCACACTGCTCACTTCTCACTGGTGGAGAAGTTACGGCATGACGTCATGCAAGGGGAGCGTTGTAGGGGAAGGGAAATCCTTTAAAGAGAGTCATTTTCTCTCTGGATTTCCCTTCTCTTTTTGAAACTCAGGAGCAACAACATTGTCGTTGTGTCACCAGGGCTTCAAGTGGAAGCTTTTTCAATATTATATACAAGCCATAGTTGCTGCTTATTTATCTTATGCAACCAACAACCATTGACAAAGTCAATAGTCCTGACTTGTTGTAGGTATGATGTTACTTGTTGTATCATATATCTGGATGCAATGACAGAAACAGCAAAATACAAGTCGGGCGGCACACTATGCTAAGCACAGATTTTTAGTTTATGTGTTTTTAAGCCACGCCCTTAATTACATCGGCCACGCCCCTTTGAGAGACCCCCCCAGTTTTTTCATCCCACTTAAAGCCCAGTCGATAATCCATGACATTTATGTAGCATGATATTTTAACCACAATATTGTAGTAGATTACCAACCCAGTTATCACAGTTGCAAGCAATCGTGATGGTCCACCACTGAAGGTTGTGTTACATAACTCTTTTAATAGCATCTCGTGTATATTTTAACATTGTATAATGTTTGCTGGACTAATGTTTCAGAAGGTTGGAATACACCTGGAGCACAAAGACCAGCAAAATGCAGTGTATATAAGTCACCACAGGGTTCGTAAATATAATGTTCACAAACACTAAATGAATACTGTTGCAAAATGAAGGATTACAATCTGTGAGTGAAAATATCTGACTGATTAAAGTACACTCAAAAGGGTTGTTACCATTAAAAAGTTCAGAGGAAAGCAACGGCAATGGCAAAAACAGTATTGAGGTACCTGCAAGGGAAGTGGACTGTGTCTCAGAATTCGTGTGCAGAATTTAGGGTGTTGAGATGGATATCGGGTTAAAAGCCCAGTAGCACACAATGGTCAGCATCAAAAACCAAGGTCTTTGGGTTCAGCTAACCATGTTTTGAACTCTTTTCGTCAGTGGAACACCCTACGTGGAACAGCTATGCCATTCAATGGGACTCAAGCTGGACTCTACCAAGTAGGCCAAAACTGGTCCTGGGGCTGCTGGTGTTCCTTTTCAGAGGGGACCTGAAGCAGGACCTAGGCTGATTTGCATATGGTTGGTTTCTGGCTGATGTAGCATGGTGTACAAAAACATAATGGCTAAATTACCAGTGTTTGAGATTAATTTAAGTATTCCGGGCATCATTTGATCTGTTTTTCTAGGAGTATTGTACACAACAGGTCAGAGGAGCATTGTGGAAATGGATACAAATATTACAAGTCAGGGCAGTGTGTTTTCAATGTAGAGTCACCACCATTTAATTTGTTCTTTCTAGCAGACAATGGTACTGACAGCCTGTCAATGCTCCTGGGGTGGGATTTGAGGGCTCAGGGAAGGTGATCACTGATGGCAGTCAATGCCAGTCTCATGGTTAGAGACAGAGGGAAATCCAAGCCTCGTTACTGAGTCTTGGGCTGTCTGAAAGCTTCCTCATATGATTGTCCCACAGTGCTTCAGCAGAGATTTCTGGCTTAGACCTAGCTCAGTGAAATTGGCAGCACAGTGGAATGCACTTTCAGCAGCTTAGTCTATGCAGTCCAAACGTTGTTCAGTGAGTTGCAGGGCAACTCCATTTAGGTTTCCAAAGTTAGGTAGTGGGCTGATGATCACGGCCAAGTGTCAAAGACATCATTTGCTGTTTGAATATCCAGTCAGTCTGGCTATGTCAGGCTTTCCCTCCTTAGAGGAGTCTGGTAAGGCAGGAGCGTCTACCTATGTTAAGTGGTTCAGAAGAACCCTAAAAGGTCTCCACTGACAGCAAACGATGTGGAATCTGTGGATTCTGTCCCGACAGATTCCAGCAAAGAATGAGCAGGAAGAACTGGATCCTTTTAGCAGCACTCATCTTTTTATTGTGCAGGTGCCATCCTTACTCTAAAGCGAATGCTTGCCAACAGTAATGGGCAAGCCTAACTACAGATGTTCAGGTAATGTGACTCACTATACCATAATTAACTTATG
The DNA here is from genome assembly GCA_963921515.1 of Calotriton arnoldi. Classification (NCBI taxonomy): domain Eukaryota; kingdom Metazoa; phylum Chordata; class Amphibia; order Caudata; family Salamandridae; genus Calotriton; species Calotriton arnoldi. Next base: position 531,177 of record CAWUFW010001510.1, read on the forward strand.
CTGATGTTCCAGAACAGTTGCACCATTTAAAACTGCACATAATATTTCCAATCATTACATTTATTAAAAAAATAAACAGTAGGTTGCTCCTGCTTGGTATTCTCCAAATTATGTGCAGGTAAATGACAACAAGTAACTTTCCAACGGTGCCTGCAGGCACCACAAAAACAATAGGTCATGTGCCACCAGGAAGGGCTTGGTCACCGGGTATCAAGTGGGGCTACCCACCTGCCTCTAAGGGTGAAGAGACCAATCGAGGTCCTGGATGATGGCTCACTAAAAGCATAACTATGAGGAGCAGCAGTCTGTTGTTCATGGGCTCCTAGGGATTAGAGACCAGGCAAACGACTGTCAAAAAGTAAAATAGTGGGAGGGCCTCAGAAACAATGGAAGAAATGGTAGAATAGCACAGCTGCACAGTGTCGGGACCCTATGCCCATTCCGGATCAAAAAAGCAAAGCAACATCCCTGATCAATAAAATTACAAGACACTTCTAAAAGAAATTATCTTACTTTCTTTAGGAATTACATTGAAAACATCACCCTTCTCGAACATGACCTCTTATACTAAAGCGTAATTGGTTTCAGATACTTTAAAATCAGCCCAAGTTATAAAAACCTTTGCCTATTCCTTCCGGATTCTATAATTTTCCTCTAATATTAGGAATAGCTCGTTCTTAATGTGAAAACATTTTTTAACACAAAGAGAGGATATTATTATGATAATTCGCATTCGCATTTAGCTCCTTGTTTTTGTAAATGGGGCTAGGAAGGACACTCTCTCCCTGGCCTTTTCACTATCTCTGAATCATGGATTGTGGGAGCAGTCAGTATTCTATCTGGGAACAGTGACAATTCCCTGGAGAGCTGCAGAGGCAACATGGCCATTGTATGTAATGAATACTTTCTGCTTTGCGAATTATTCTCTCCTCATTGGTGAAGCTACGCACCATAAAATGAGTTTGGATTATACGTTGTACAACATTTTTAAGTCTGTTTATTAGTCACAAGTTTTACTTAACTTTGAAGTCTGACAGATGGACACTATTTACTCTTTCTAATATCACAATATTTACTTGACCCAACTTTTAATTTTCGGGCTAGAGTGATCCACCACTTCACCTGCCATCTGTTAACAACCCCCCCACCTATCATTCTAAAATATCCAAGCCATGTATCCCCGAAGATGCCGCCTGACAGTGGCCACAGAACCTACCTATTAATCACCTACCTATAAATCAACTCTGAAGACATGCTCTGGTGTGTGAAAACATTCTTGGGTCAGTTCATGATTACACTAAGCTCTGAAATCTCCCGATGGCTGAGGCTGCTCACAGTAGTAAAACTCCAAGGACATTTCATAGTAAGCCTGTATGAAACTGGGGCATTATTTGAAGGGCATTGGAGGAGGATGCATTGGTCTTCTATACAGCTTCCATTTTACAAATGAATGCCACACCATTTGGTTGTCGGTATCCAATCGGTGTTTGCCACAACTGCAGTTTCAAATCGTTGACCCATTCTATTTTGAGGAAGGCGGATGCCCTTTCACACACCTTTTTCATTGTGATTCAGTATGGTTCGCAAAGTGTAGATGGTGAGTTGCAAAGAGATGGTCCCTTTTGTGATCCTGGAATCTGAGGTCTATAAGTCTGCCGTTTTTGCAACCACTAAACCCTTTCACACTGTGTGCCTTGGTTTTAAAGATAGATTTTTCATTCGCAGGAGGATAGCTCCACCCTGAGTCCTCAGCTGTATTGAAATAAAGCTGATTATAACTTTGACATAGTTTTTGTCTGTGGCCACTTATGGGGTATGGCCATTTTCAGATTACCCTTTAGATAAGAGAAGATAGCACCTGATCACAATTTAAGGCAGCAGCCCAGGAGTTCCTATTTGGTGGACACACCATTGAAAGGTATTCCTGAGCAGTGTCAGTAAAGCTTTTGCATGCTATTGCATACCACCTGCTAGAAGCAGTGGTATTTCTCAAATGTCCACACCACAGCATAACCCACATCCCCCAGGTTGCTGGATTATCTAAAAATATTCTACACTTAGACCTCAAAGAACGAGACCCAAGCATACCTGCGAATTCAGTGCAGAGCACTGATTTGGCCTTAAGGTGATAAACCCATTCAGTGAAAACAAGTAAGTAAATACATTTGTGCTGTTTGTCTGTTACACGATTCTCAGAAACAAAGGTCCCTTTAAGGTAGGAAATGGACAAGATGGCCACAAAGTTACAATGAAGTTTGAGGCTACTTTAGTTATGCATACAAAATATTTAATTATTAAGAACCAAAATAACAAAACAACAAGAATCAATAATAAGTGAGCAAGGTGTGAGGGGGTAGAGGGAAATCAGCAGATTTCCTTACCGCAGGCAGGTGACTTTAAAAGTGACTTAAACAATAGAATGAGAATTAGAAGCCACAATAGGAAGTACGTCTATTACTCAAAAACAATGTCTATACAACATGAGTTAGAGACGTAGGTGTCGACGACGTTTCGATCCCGACTAAAATTGTGGGATCATCATCAGGACTGAAGGTGAAGCAAATGCCTGGGAAGTTGCTCAGGAATCCGAGTGAGCAGTCTTGAGGGCAGATGTCTACAGGGGGAGAAATCCAGGGCGAGGGTCGACCTATCATATAGGCGGAATTATTACAAAGGGAAATGCGTAGGGATGGTCAGGACGGATCCAGCGGTTGCAGGGCCTGGAATCGGTCATGCAAGTATGATACCTCAGTGGGACTAGACCATCGAGCCCAAGTGTGGGCGTGACTTGAAAGGTGGCGGCAATCTCGATGGAACCGCTAAAGGAGGAGTCCCCAGTGCGATAGAATCAGCAAGAACCGTCGCGGATGGTCAGGGGGGCTGTGCAGTGTGTAGACGATCAGATATACCTCAGACACGAGTGTCTGCGAGTCTTCTCAGGGTTCCCTTGTCCTTTTTTCTGGTTTGTCTGTTACACAGCAGGATATATTTATGGTGGTTCACTGACACAACATCGATGTAAAAAATAGCGCTGTAAAAATATCGAGTAAAAAATTTAGACAACAAAAATATCGACTCCTATACTTAAACAGGTAAGTACAAAAATATCGAATCAAAAATATTGATGTAAAAAATATAGATGTAAAAAATATCCATTTAAATATATATAAAATAAAATAATATATATGAAATATTATTAATGTTAAAAACATAAATTAAATTTAATATCCATTTTTACAAAATATTACAAATAAACTTAATAAAAAAAATAAACACAAACATAATAATTTATACATATATATTTACTTTAAAATAATTAACTATTATCTTTAATTTATTTTAAAACTTTTAATTTATATAAAAATAAAATATATATATATATAATTTAAAATATAAAAAAACATTCTAGAATAAATTAAAACATTAAACTATGAATAAATATTTAAACTTAAATTGCCCAATACAATCAGTGCAACAGTAGGAAAAGTGTTGGATAGCAAAATAATAAAATTTACTATTCCAACTCCAGTGAGTGCAACAGTAGGTAAAGTGTTGGATAGCGGAGGGGTAAAAATTACTATTCCCACTCCAAACAGTGCAACAGTAGGGAAAATGTTGGATAGCGGAGGGGTAAAAATTACTATTCCCACTCCAGTGAGAGCAACAGTAGGGAAAGTGTTGGATAGCGGAGAGGAAAAAATTACTATTCCCACTCCAGTAAGAGCAACAGACGGGAAAGTGTTGGATAGCGGAGGGGTAAAAATTACTATTCCCACTCCAAACAGTGCAACAGTACGGAAAATGTTGGATAGCGGAGGGGTAAAATTTTCCATTCCCACTCCAGTGAGTGCAACAGTAAGGAAGGTATTGGATAGCGGAGGGGTAAAAATTACTATTCCCACTCCAGTGAGTGCAACTGTAGGGAAAGTGTTGGATAGCAGAGGGATAAAATGTACTATTCCCACTCCAGTGAGAGCAACAGTAGGGAAAGTGTTGGATAGCGGAGGGGTAAAAATTACTACTCCCACTCCAAAGAGTGCAACAGTAGGGAAAATGTTGGATAGCGGAGGGGAAATAATTAGTATTCCGACTCCACTGAATGCAACAGTAGGATAAGTGTTGGATAGCGGAGGAGTAAAAAATGTATTCCCACTCCAGTGAGTACAACAGTAAGGAAGGTATTGGATAGCGGAGGGGTAAAAATTACTATTCACACTCCAGTGAATGCAACAGTAGGGAAAGTGTTGGATAGTGGAGAAAAAAATTACTATTCACACTCAAACACTTAGAAATAATATATATATATTAAAAATTAAAAAATAAATTAATAAACAAAATTAAAAAATATATATTAACAAATAAAAATAACACATAATATAATACCAATTACATATAACAAAAACCTACAAATATATAAAATAAAATAATAAATAAATTTACAAAAAAAATAAGGGGGTCATTACGATGGCGGGCGGATCGCCACCGCCGGCCCGGCGGTGGCGATCCGCCCGCCATCAACCTGAATATTCCCACCGCCAAATTAGGATGGCGGTGGGAATGGGAATGGTACCGCGGCAAACGGAAAGACCGTCCGCCGTGGTCCCGCAAGGCGGTCCTTTCCGCCCGCCTTGCGGGACACAGTACAATGGGGCAATGTCGGCGGTGCCGTGCAGGCACCGCCGTGGGCATTACGATGCCTGTCTTTTGCGGCGGAGATCCCGCAGCAAAAAGACAGGCGGAGAATGCCTTCGGGGGCCCGTTGCGGGCCCCCGGGGGGCGGGGGGGTAGGGGACTGCACGTGGGGGGTACCTATGGTACCCCCCTGCATTTGCATGTACAAGGTGGCAGGCACCGCACGGTGCCTGTCACGTTGTACATGCAAATGCACAACATGTATTTTTACATTGTGGCGTGTGCTGCTTGCAGCACCGCCCGCCGCAATGTAAAAATACGGGATGTGCCCGCCAGTGTGGCGGCGCATCCCTATTTGTATAGCGGGACCGCCGCACCTATGGCGGGCGGTCCCTTTTGCCAATGCGATGGCGGGCGGACTTTGTCCGCCCGCTATCGTAATCGACCCCTAATTCTTTTAAACTAGAAAATATTTACAAGCAAAAAAATTTATTAAAACATAAATGTATTTATTTTATTTCCTACCCTATAACACCACACCAATACCAAAACGCTTCAACATTTTTAATTAAATGTATTTACATAATTAACATAATTAATAATGAATTAAAAATGTATTATTAAAACAAAATAATAAACATTAATTGACTACACACACTTTAACACTATAATATCCACAACACACACCTAAATTAAACTATAAAATAATAAAACACAATTAAAACTTATTTTAAAATTAAAAACTATCACTATTAACAACTAATAATTAAATAATTAACATTTATTTAATACCCACCCTTTACCCCTTCAAAAGTAAAAACGCACAAAAAAAAAAAGTTACCAAAAATAAATATCTAATAATTAACATTAATTAACAACTATATATAATTAATTAAACACACTTATTTCCCACTATTTACTCCTATAAACACCACAACACACACCTAAAATTAATTACACTATTACCATAATTAATTACCAATTTATTGAAATAAATTAACAACCAATTATTAATTCATCAATTAAAAATACATTATTTCCCACCCTTCCCACTCTTTACACCTATAAAAACCACAACACACACCTAAAATTAATTACACAATTACCAAAATTAATTACCTAAATTAATTAACATTAATTAATAACCAATTATTAATTCATAAATTTGAAATAAGTTACTTCCTACCCTTTACACCTATAAACACCACAACACACGCCCAAAATTAATTACAAAATTAGCTAAATTAATAACCAATTAATTAATTAAAATTAGTTAACAACCAATTATTAATTCATAAATTAAAAACAAATTACTTCCCACCCTTTACACCTATAAACACCACAACACACACCTAAAATTAATTACACAATTACCATAATTAATTACCAATTAATTAAAATTAATATAACATCTCAATTAAACAAATTAATAAATAAAAATTAATCAATAAATTTAAAATAATTAAATTACTTTCCACCCTATTCCCCTATGAACCCACAACCCGCTACAAAACTAAAAGCGCAAAATTCAAATAAAAAAAAAATTAAAGACTACTAAAAATGTAACACATATATTAAAAATACAAAAAATTCTTATACAAAAAAATACATCACATACATATAAAATATATACTAAAATACATAACAATAATAAAAAACGATATTTTTAACAACTATATTTTTGCAAACGATATTAAACACTTCAATATTTTTAAAACCGATATTACTTACCTTAAGTCGATATTCTTGACCACAATATTCTTGCTGTCGATATTTCTGACCCACGATATTAACAACTTGATATTTGTGCAACTCGATATTTTGTACTCGATATTCTGTCTCTGCGCCATTAATGGTATAACAGCAGCACACCTTATTTGATGTATCATTTTTTATGACGATGGTAAAGTTTGTTCTTCAGAAGAGCCCAATAAAATGGACAAATTTCCAGTCCACTTAGGTCATCTAAATCATCTTCCAGCCATCTCTGTGTGACATATTTGAAACTGAATTAAATATTCACATTAGAAAAGACAATGTAGTTGTGTTCTATTTAGGTCTATTTTGCCTACCGTTCCCGCCAAACATTTTGTCATAGCCGAGCAAGCTTTTTTACTCTCTCATCTCGACTACTGCAACTCGCTCCACACGGGGATTCATCAGACTGACCTGTAATCTCTGCATGTTATAAAAAGCTCAGTTTCAAGGCTAATAGTTTGTGTTAGATATAGGGATACATTTTCCTGCAGTTATGTATTTGCATTTTTTATGTACCACATTTTTACCAGTTACTTGATCTCTTTGATCAGGTCTGTAGCTGAGGGTTTGCCCAGTTGATGGGGGCACTGTGATCCCTGTCTAATACATGTGAAGTGAAGTAAAAATGGGTTATTCACAAGGATGTGTTCCATGCATGACGATCCGTGTGACACGCCTTCCAAAACCATGCAAGGTTTGTAAATATTTTGATTATCTATGCGGATTGCATTGCACTAGGGGTGCACCTCTGCTTAAATCTGAGTTAGCTTTGGAGATGTAGTATGTGATTTGGGACTTTTTCAGACCCTGTAGTGCACAGGTATTAAGGGTGTTAATCCACTGAGTTTTGAGGACAATCCTGCTCACTCCACTAAGGGGCCGATTCCGATCTCGGCCGGTAGTGCTCCGAATCGGATTCGGATTTACCGGATCCGATTCGGAGCCCTGTTTCCCGACCGAATCGTACGCGGGTCCGGCCGAGCGAGTACGATGCAGGCACCCGCGAAATCTCCGACCGACTCGAACGCGGCTTCAACACGCTCCGACCGACTCGCATGGACACGACTCGCACCGCGCTATGGAGACGTTTCCCGGCCGGGTAAGTACGATGCGTGCCGCGATCAGTCCGATCGACTCGCGCCGTCCGGCTCGAAAAAGCTGTCAGAGCCGGACTTTGGGGGTCCGCGTCAGACCCCCCTGTACGCGTAGGCGCGCGAGTCGCACACAGGGGGGACCCATGGGTCCCCCCTACCTGTGCATGTATGCCGCGATGCGCATGGACGCGTACACGCTGTAGGGGGCGCCCTTGTCCGCCTCGCACCCATTGAGTCAATGGGAGCCCGCGTACACGTCGTACGACAGGCTCCCATTGACTTCAATGGGAGTCCGACCGACTCGAGTCCGATTGCATGCGTGCGCATCGTACTCGTTCGGTCGGACTGCTAGGGTCCGATTCGGTCGGAATTCTCTCCGGGTCCGGCTCGGTCGGAGAGAATTCCAGCCCGAATCGGAATTGGCCCCAGAGTGTCTTCCTATATAGTGAATCTAATCCAGGAGGAAGTGAAGTCAGTAAGCCCCAACCTTAGGCAAAGATTCTGGATATGTCTTAGTAGGAAAGGGGAGCAAAGTCAGTGTAAACAGGCATGGAGATGAAGGGAACTGAGGAAGTTAAAGGGAGAAAACAATAAAGGGGAAGCGAGAGAGCAGGGGGACTACCCTGAGGGATACCTGGGGCCAACGCACGGCCCCATACTTGGAATCGGGGGATAGGTGACAGGTGTATCAGGCAGGCCGACCCCACACATTGTCTAGTAACTGTCAATATCGAGCTTCTTTACCAAACACAACATTTCCCTTGGGATGCCGAAATTATACTGATAATGATTTTAATTGTCATTTCATTGTATACTGTTATATTGCAAATAAGATGTTTTTAAGAAAAAAAAAGAAAACAATAAAGGTGAGGGGTAGAAATGCATGAGCTAGCGACAGTGAAGAGCCAATACAACTGAAAGTGTCCCGGCAGCTTCCTAGGGCTTTCCTGAAGATTAAATGCTGCAGCTGCCTTTCCTGGCCCTGAAGTCCCTCTCTTGACCTTGGGTGTTAGCTATTTACAGCACCCCAGCCACCAAAGGCCAGTATGCCACAGCCTAAACTTCCATGACAATCCCAACACAAGACACTTTCCAAGATTTGAACTTTGCAGGTATCACTGCAATTACTAGAAAGCATATCTTGTGATGTGTTGTACGTGTACATTTTCATGCTGTATAAGGCAGTAATTACATCAGTGGGTACTGTCACTGCTGACATCTGACTTGCCGGTTACATTTCCCCAGTAAGGCACACTCATACTTTCACCCATGTGAGTATCTATACTGTATTCCTCACAACTCCGGGAGACGACAGCATATGCTATTAAGTGCTATATACTGAAAAAGCTATCACTTTATAAGATACATTTATATTTCACATATACATTTTCAAGAAATGATGAGTCTGTGACTTAAGCCTGGAACATCCAATGTGCAACTAGTCATAAAAAATATCAGTAGCAATCCGACCTTTTCATTTGCATTGTGTGCCTCTGAAATGCTGACAATCCCATCGTAAAAGTTTATTTTGAGTCTTTGTCAAATTATATCCTTATCATTAAGCAGTTAGTTGGTGACACATAGGGGTCGATTCCGATTCGGGCCGGAAAAAGCACCGACCGACTCGGATCCGGAAAAAATACCGACCGACACGCACCCGTGGCGCCCGACACGCCAAGTACGATGCAAGGCGCGAAAAATCCGACCGACACGTAACGAAACCAAGCCGACCGACCGAGCCGCACGGAAAACAGCAATCCGGCCGGAAAAACACGCGAATCCAACCGACCGACACGCACCCGGAACAAATCCGACCGAAACATACACGCGAACTCCAAACCGCTAAGTAGGCGCGAAAACCACGAGCGAGTCGGACGGAGGACAAGCCGTACGACCGACACGCATACAAAACCGAGCCGAAGCAACACAATACACCGCGACCGACGCGTACGCAGCATAGAAAACTGCACAAACACAGCGTGAACGAAACGGAAAACACCGTACGAGACCAATGCAGGGTCCGACTCGGTCACAAGAACGTTTCCAACATACACAAACAGCACAAAGGAAAAATCACCCAAAAAAAGGCCAAACAAGCAATTACCAAGCCAATAAATACTGGGGGGCGTGGGGACAGAGAACAAAGACACACCCACAACTCCACCTATATAAAGGACACAAATCACTACCATGAGCCTTTGCAAATGCCATTCCACTGCCAGCACCCAAGAGAAAGCAACCACACACCCACAGCTCATCCCTCACACAAGCCACACACCATCAGCACACCAACAAATACCTACCTCACATACACCCAGCAAAACACACACTCACACACCCTCACCTGCACACCAACACACACATCACTCACCATCACCACCCATCACCATGCCCCCCAAGAAGAATCACAAGTTCCTAGATTGTGAATTGGAAGTCCTGGTAGACGAGATCCTCAGGGTAGAGCCACAGCTGTTTGGCACATTGGTCCAACAGACCCCCATGTCGCAGAAAACCAAGATGTGGGAGAGGATCATCAACAGGGTGAACGCCCAATCACCATGTCGGCGCACAAAGACCGACATCCAGAACAGGTGGTATGACGTGCGCAGGAGGGTACGGAAACTGCTGAAGCAAGACTACATCAACAGCCAACACACCGGCAGTGGCCCTCCTGCCAAGCCAATATACCTCAGGCCCTGGGAGGAGAAGGTGCGGGCCATCCTACCGCCAGTGAGCATATATGGACTAGAGGACATCCCAGAGCCTGGTGAGTACACAACAAATGTACACAATATACTGCCACAAAACACACACACATCACTGTCAAGGGGAGAGTCAAACCATGCACTCATAGCAATCACACAGCAACCAGAACAGAATCATCCCAAAATGTGTATGTCAGTCAGAGAAACACAACACATGCCATCAAAAAAGTCACATCCAACCGTGCCAACACATGTACAAACACAACCACAACTACAGCTAGGCAGTGGCACAAATGGAACTAACAAACACATCCACACATGTAGCCACCACAACAACACCAACACACAGTGAAGACCAATCAAAGGAAGGAATTCTGTGTATGCTGGCCAAGTCAGTGTAGCCAATAGCATCATGGGAGTCGCAGTCACACATATTGCCCGCCCCAAAACTGTCCCATCAACACCACCCTGAACCATGCTCACATCACAGGGAGTGGAGAAGGACTCACAAGATGGCTGACACTGGCTACTGCTGTGGGGAGCACAAGGCCCTGCTGGCAACTGTGCACCAACAAACAGCAGGACACCACTGACTGACATCCTGAGAGACAACTTACACTCCCTGCAATGCAAGCACGTTCCATGGTGGGATATCTGGCTGGCTGGGTGGGAAGGGGGACTTGCAGCACTGACTATAGTCACCAGCACCTCCCCTCACACCCCCCAACACAAACTCCACAGTACCCACCTGGTAGAATGCAATGCCCTCCATCCTAACACAAGATCCCACAAAGCACCACCACCCTGGGTTATGTTGTGTGAAGCACAGGGACACTCTTGGGACTCTTAGCCAAACAACTGCCAGGACAACACTCCCAGCCATCCTGTCAGCACAGCCAGCCCACCCCACAGGGAAGCAGAGTCAAAAGGAAGGAAGCATGGGCATGCTGGGAAGGGGGTGGAGGCAATAGCATGATGGGAGTTGTAGTCACAGCCCTACATCCCCCACCACATGGCCCAGCAAGCTCACACTCACGCATGCACATCCCACAGAGAGTGGAAAGGCCCATCAAAGATGTCTGACACTGTTGCTGTGTCGTGGGGAGCACAAGGGCATGCTGGGTACTGCACACCAACCAACAGCAGGACACCACTGTCAGCCATCTTGCCATTGCCCTCACACCCACACCCACTGAACTCCACACAAAAGCAAGTAAGTATGGGAATGCTGGCAAGTGGGGTGGAGGCAATGGCATGATGGGAGTCGTAGTCACAGACATAGCTCACCCCCACAACTGTCCCATCAACACCACCCTGAACCATGCTCACATCACAGGGAGTGGAGAAGGACTCACAAGATGGCTGACACTGGCTACTGCTGTGGGGAGCACAAGGCCCTGCTGCCAACTGTGCACCAACAAACAGCAGGACACCACTGACTGACATCCTGAGAGACAACTTACACTCCCTGCAACGCAAGCACGTTCCATGGTGGGATAACTGACTGGCTGGCTGGGTGGGAAGGAGGTCTGGCTGTCAACCAAACACAAGCAATGCAGACCATGTTCACACCCCAGAAAATACATAGAAATGCCCAAATAATGCAGGACAATGTGCCACACCAATATCAACCCCTGACTGTGACGACTTAGGACAATGCAATGTACAGGCCCGCACCCAGAGGCACAGTCACAACTGTCATGTGTGTCAACCACTGATGCCTGCAGAAACATGACATACATTGTTTGTGTCTCCCAAAAACAGGTGATGATGGGGACACAGCAGCAGACGCTGAGGAGTCCCAGTCCCAGCTCAAGAGGATGCCGAGCTCACTGGCGTCGTACAGCCTCTGTCCTCCTCGGACGATGAAGAACAACCTGGCACATCCGGTGCAAGTCAACATGCAGCACCAGCAGGACCACCAGCTGCAGCACCAGCAGGACCACCAGCTGCACCCCCTGCACCCACCCCTACAACGACTGTCACCACGAATACCATCCCTGCCGACATGGACAGAATAAGGAGCAACACCAGCACAGTGACCCTGGACCAACCTGGGGCCATGGACACCACCACCACCACCAACCCCCAAGGTGGACCAGGGTTATCTGTGCGTGCCACTGCACACACTGCACATGTCAGCAGGGGTGGTGGGAGGGGTGGGAGACAGAGGTCGCTGCTTGCAGACGTTGCTGGTGTGCATGACGACCCACAACTGGTACGCATAGCTGATGCGTACCAGTCCAGCACCGGAGAGCTCAGCCAGGTAGTGGGGCTCCTCAGAGACATTAAACAGCAGCAGGCTGCCCATCATGCCCGCTTGGACTCCCACATGTCCCACGTGGAGTCACACATGTCCCGTGTGGACTCACACATGTCCCGCGTGGAGTCCAAGTGGGATGCACTGCATGAGATGACGGCGGTGCACAGGGACATTTTACAATGCCTCCGCCAGATGAACAGCAACCAGTCCACACCTCCCTGTGTGCCAACAACATCTGGTGCCGAACAAACTGCAACTGCCACAGGGAGGGAGGAGGACTCTGGCGGAGAGTCCCCTGCACCGCAGCAGCCTGCACTTGAGGGCCCCCCCCAAGAAGAGGGGTCGTCCGAGGAGGGAAAAGTGAGAGGCCGATGGCCAAGCGCAACTCCCAGGAAGCCTGAACCTGTTCTGGATGTTCGCCTTTGTGCACAGACTGTTCACCCTGTTGACGGCAACACTACTCCCACACATTGCATGGGGAGTACAAGTTGGACCAATGTGTCAGACAACTGTGGCCCCGATACTGGGGATCCTGTCTACCCGGACTTTCAATTCACCTAGGAACTTGGGATTGCAAGATTCATGTACAGCACAACCCATCCTATGCACTATTAACACAAATGTATCACAATAAACACACTAATACACCATACTTGCCTCTGTCGTGATTCCAACGTGGGTGCTGTTATGGGGATGATGAACTGCAAAATTACACTGTGTATGCGAACTGCAACAGCAAGGACAACACAGGTATGTGAGTACAGGCAACGTGACACACATGAGGGAGACACACCACCAGGGCTACACGACACATACACACCTAGGCCATCTGACTCATTGCCTACACTGATGTTGCCAGGGAAGACGGTGCAATGCACAGACACCACACCCATTCCCAGTTGTAGTCAAGTAGCCCACAGGTGCAGTAAGCAAATGGCAGTCAAATGTGTGACCACAGACAACGCACATCACTAAGTGAAGCACAGGTTTATTACACAGTAGCAACATGCCGTAACCACTACAGATGCAAGGTAACCCCACCTGGTAGCGGGCACACAGTCAACAACTGTAGACGGAAGGAAGTCCATGGGTGTGGCGCACATCACCTGTAGGGACACAATAGCTACCAGCCTGGATGTGCAATCACGTCGTCGGTGGACACAGTTGACCAAACGAATCTGAAAGTACCCTGTGAAGGACAGAAATGACACACAGTCAAAAGCAATGGAGTACAGGACAGAACAGCAAAACTCATGCACAATACATGTTACAAGATACCCACCCAGAACCAAGTTAGCATGTCAACACTGTTGGGGAGTACAGCCCACCTGTAAGCACACATCGCAACACACATCCAGTCAAGTAGCCCATGGACACACTCCAACAGCACCAGAGCACCACCCACACATCATGCCAACTCACATCATTGACATGACACCTCAGGATACTCACATTCAACTAAAGAAGTTGGTGATGAGCTGTGTGCGGACATCACCATCACCATCATCATCATCATCGTCACTGGCATCGTGGTCCAGGCCAGGATCCTCCACAGGTGGCGGATGTTGGTCATCGTCATCCTGGATGAGAGGCAACTCCTTCCGCACTGCCATGTTGTGGAGCATGCAGCAGACGATGATAATCTTGCACACTTTCGCAGGGGCATATGGGAGGGACCCTCCGGTCTTGTCCAGGCAGCAGAAGCGGCTCTTCAGGAGACCAAAGGTCCGCTCAATTACTCTCCTGGTCCGACCATGTGTCTCATTGTAGCGCATCTGGGCAGGTGTCACAGGGTTCCTGAGGGGTGTCAGCAACCACGGCATGTTGGGGTATCCCGAGTCACCTACGGCCAGACAAGTGCACATTAGCTGACTTGGAAAAGTGGGCGGAATACTACAGATCAGATCACACACAATGGCACAAAGTCAGTACACACCGACAAGCCAGGCACGCTGGTTCTGCATCTGTGCCATCATCCTGGGGATGCGACTACTCCTCATCACAAAGGCATTGTGTGCTGAACCAGGGAAACGGGCACACACGTGTGTGATGGTCATGTCTGCAAGACACACCACCAGTGCATTGACCGAGTGGTAGTGCTTGCGGTTCCTGTAGGCCTGCTCCTGGGCCTGTGGTGGTACCAAAGCCACATGTGTCCCATCAATGGAGCCAATGACATGCGGCATCCTCCCCAGGGCATAAAAGTCACTCTTCACATCAGTGAGTTGTCGCAGTCTAGGGAAATAGATGTACCGGTTCAGGAAGAGCAACATTGCCGCCAAAACATCGCGGAGCACACGGCTGAACATGGTCTATGACATCCCACCAGCAGACGCCACAGTATGTTGGAAGGTACCGGTGGCAAAGAAGTGTAGGCCTGCCATCACCTTCACCTTGGGGGTCAGCGCTGTAGGATACGGCCGGCCAGGCTGCAAATGTGGGGACAACTGCACTGCCAAATCCTCAATCAGCTGCCTGGTGAAGCGGTACCGTCGGATGCTGTCCCGTTCCACCATCGTTGCCAGGTCTGGGAATGGCCGATGGACAGCAGGAGCCCTGCAGTGCAGAGGAGAAGTAAGCAAGATCGTAAGTCACCCCACATATGCGGCATTGAACCCACTCAAGATCCCAACATACATCATCATGAGGCACAACTACATGAAGTGTGCAGTACCGGAAGGACATGTATGGTACATACATGGCCAACATCTGTCAACACGGTCCTACAGGTGGCATCAATTTGTCCCAGGTTGGCCCATTGGATATCATGATGCCGTGTCACAGTCACCCCCCACAGTGACATGTGAGGACAGATGTGCCCCAGGCACCACAGCTCAACGACAGGTACATTCCCAGGGACCCTGTAATGCCACATGGACACTGGCATCACCTGGAGTATCATGTGTACACCACAGCAAAACAAACATGACCCCCACAGGTAGTGGCCACACTTGCCATGGCAGGACAGACATGGACGTCTGTGACACACACGCACAACATCAGAGTCCATGCACACACAACGTGGATGTGGAGACTGTCTCCCATTGTGCACATGAAATCAGAGACATTGTAAACACTACATGCACAAAGACTGTGGAGGTCCATCACTATTGTGCCACTGGGACACCCTGGCTCAAACATACCGTCCCACATGGGACTCACGGGGTATGTGACATGACATACACAAACACCACTGTGAAATGTGACCATGACACATGCACAGATATGAACAGTTGCACATCACAGTGGTCACGTACACGTAACACCCAGGATCCTGTCCCCATGAACACGTGCACAGCCTGGGGGTGGCTGCCCACAGGTGACACCCACAGGACAACATGTACACCAACATACACACAATAGGAAATGCAGCCTTACATGCCTTATGATAAGGTTTGGACAGGCTGTCGTGATGTAGGTGTGCCCCTCACTCCCTGGGAGCTATCTGTGTCTGGCATATGTCCATCTGAGACAGGCATGCTGACCTATGCAAGTCACATGTACAGTGATGCGTTGTACTGCAATGGACCGATCGGTGCCTCCGGCCGGCCCATTGCCTTCAATGTGTGCGGGTACGCGTTGTACCCCTCTGCGCGTTGAACTGCAATGGACCGATCGGTGCCTCCGGCCGGCCCATTGCCTTCAATGTGTGCGGGTACGCGTTGTACCCCTGTGCGCGTTGAACTGCAATGGACCGATCGGTGCCTCCGGCCGGCCCATTGCCTTCAATGTGTGGGGGTACGCGTTGTACCCCTGTGCGCGTTGAACTGCAATGGACCGATCGGTGCCTCCGGCCGGCCCATTGCCTTCAATGTGTGCGGGTACGCGTTGTACCCCTGTGCGCGTTGAACTGCAATGGACCGATCGGTGCCTCCGGCCGGCCCATTGCCTTCAATGTGTGCGGGTACGCGTTGTACCCCTGTGCGCGTTGAACTGCAATGGACCGATCGGTGCCTCCGGCCGGCCCATTGCCTTCAATGTGTGCGGGTACGCGTTGTACCCCTGTGCGCGTTGAACTGCAATGGACCGATCGGTGCCTCCGGCCGGCCCATTGCCTTCAATGTGTGCGGGTACGCGTTGTACCCCTGTGCGCGTTGAACTGCAATGGACCGATCGGTGCCTCCGGCCGGCCCATTGCCTTCAATGTGTGCGGGTACGCGTTGTACCCCTGTGCGCGTTGAACTGCAATGGACCGATCTGTGCCTCCGGCCGGCCCATTGCCTTCAATGTGTGCGGTGCACGCGTTGTACCCTGTGCGCGTTGAACTGCAATGGACCGGTCGGTGCCTCCGGCCGGCCCATTGCCTTCAATGTGTGCGGGTACGCGTTGTACCCCTGTGCGCGTTGAACTGCAATGGACCGATCGGTGCCTCCGGCCGGCCCATTGCCTTCAATGTGTGCGGGTACGCGTTGTACCCCTGTGCGCGTTGAACTGCAATGGACCGATCGGTGCCTCCGGCCGGCCCATTGCCTTCAATGTGTGCGGGTACGCGTTGTACCCCTGTGCGCGTTGAACTGCAATGGACCGATCGGTGCCTCCGGCCGGCCCATTGCCTTCAATGTGTGCGGGTACGCGTTGTACCCCTGTGCGCGTTGAACTGCAATGGACCGATCGGTGCCTCCGGCCGGCCCATTGCCTTCAATGTGTGCGGGTACGCGTTGTACCCCTGTGCGCGTTGAACTGCAATGGACCGATCTGTGCCTCCGGCCGGCCCATTGCCTTCAATGTGTGCGGGTACGCGTTGTACCCCTGTGCGCGTTGAACTGCAATGGACCGGTCGGTGCCTCCGGCCGGCCCATTGCCTTCAATGTGTGCGGGTACGCGTTGTACCCCTGTGCGCGTTGAACTGCAATGGACCGATCGGTGCCTCCGGCCGGCCCATTGCCTTCAATGTGTGCGGGTACGCGTTGTACCCCTGTGCGCGTTGAACTGCAATGGACCGATCGGTGCCTCCGGCCGGCCCATTGCCTTCAATGTGTGCGGGTACGCGTTGTACCCCTGTGCGCGTTGTACCGCAATGGACCGATCGGTGCCTCCGGCCGGCCCATTGCCTTCAATGTGTGCGGGTACGCGTTGTACCCCTGTGCGCGTTGTACCGCAATGGACCGATCGGTGCGCACCCATTGACAATGGGCTTGCCTGGCAACGGACGCGTTTTCGAATTTCGAAAGAGTCGGTTGCTGGAAATTCAGTTGGTCACCCACAACAATGTTGCAAAATCATGTATGTCATGAAGTTGAAGATTTGAAGGATGCTGTGGGCGTGTTTAGGTGCTGCTATTCCATGGATTGGCCAGATTCAGAAGATGCAAACGACTTGGACCTATCACTTTGGACACAAGGGACAGTATCTGCCTCTCCAGCACATATATATTGCTGGCTGTTCCCCTGAGAGCCCACTTGCCTGCACTACATGCTCCAAGACGACATCTGCCACTGCACTGCTGCTGTCTCTGCCCCTCTGGACCCTGCAATGGCACGTACTGTGGAGAGAGCCCCAGCCTTCAGCCTTGAAGAGAACCAGGCCCTGCTGGACAGCCTACTTCCACAGTACAGCAAGCTGTATGGGACACCAGGGGAGCAGGTGAGTGTCCTGTGCACTGCCTTTCTGAATGTGCATTTTGTCAGACTAGCAAGGCTGAGAGTCTGCACGCCACTGGCTAGCAGGCTCACTGAGTAGTTGTCACCCCCATAGTGTGTAGTGACTTGCACTGGACAGGTATGGTGCAGTGACAGTGCTTCTGAACAGGGTTTTACTCCCCATGCAATGATACCATGTAGTGACTTCTGGAAAACTGTCCATGGGCAGCCGTGCACTGCCTGTGTACACCATGTGCCCCTGTGATTGCGACATGTATATGCAACTGTGTCATGCACGGATATGTTGCATGTGTAGTAATGGCCTTATCACTTTGTCATCCTGACAGGCTTCTGCCCATCGGAAGCAGGAGATATGGAAGGACATCGTCCGGGCTGTCCGGTCCGTGGGGGTCTACAAGCGCCGGATCCGCAACTGCCAAAAGAGGTGGCAGGACCTTCGGGGCTGGACCCGGAGGATTGCACGGGTCCAGCTGAAGCTGTCGCCTCCTCGCAGGAGGGGCGGAACACGGACCCTGACCCCCACATGCTCAGGATCCTGGCGGTGGTCTTTCCAGACCTGGATGGGCAGCTGAAGGCCAGAGAGCAGCAAGGAGGGGGTGAGTCAAAGACTGCACTGTGAACTCTGTCTAACATGCTATGTGCCCTCCTCGGGCCTGGTTAAACTGCCACAGTACAGCAGTCATGTTGTCCAGGAGCCATGTCCCTCTATTGTGCACTGCCCACTCCTCATCTGATACCCAGGTGTGGCCCTTACATGCAGGGGATTCTGTCACTTAGGACTGTGTCCTTGCAGTTTGCTTGACTCAAGGTGGGAGACAGCATCTGTTTCCCTGACTCTGTGGTGGGCATCATGGGTGGGTCCATTGCTTACACAATGCCTGTATTCTGACATGTATTCAGCGTGTTACTTTGATCTGTGGTCCAATTGCTGAGCTGATCCACCACATGTGGCTGGGGTATCTGGCACACACCCATGCTGCGGGTGGGAACAATGTTTGGGCCCCAGGAGTATGTATATGACGTGTGTCACACATACTTAGCCAGCTGCCTACAGTCCAGGGCTCATCCCTCATTCATGTGGGGCTGGACAGTCATGCCTACTCCAGGCCATACAATACACTCTGTACTCCCACTCCCGTGTATCAGCTGACACATTGTGCGCAGTGATTTGACCCCTCAGGTGTCTGCCTCTGTGTCAGTGTGCTGTGGATTAGTCGCCAGGACTGCTGTGGAGTTTCTTGGTAGGGGCTCAGCATGCCACTGGAGATGTGACCATAGGAGACGATACTTGTGTGACACATAGGTATCTGATCAGCTGCCCATGCAGACTGGGGCATGTGAATGTGAAGTTCAGGCAGCTGTTCCCCATGCACAGCAGAGTGTGAGGGGCTCAGGTTCAGAGGGTAGTGTCACAGGTCTACCATATGTCCAATAGGTATGACCTGGACAGATGAGGGTTAAGAGGATGTGTTGTGGGGGGATGTACATGTGCACTTGTGCAGCTCCAGGACTTGCATTCCCAATGACCTACTATTGTGACACAGTGCAGAGTGTTGTTGCCTGGCTGCAAAGTCATACATCACTGAGACAGTGATGTATGACTTTGCAGTCATGCCTCCGCCATGGCATGTGTCTACTGATTGGTGAGCCTGCAGGGGAGTGACATGTGCTACATGCACACCATAGTGGCGCTGGCTATCAGGACATGGGTGCATCATGGTGTCTGTCGCTGGTATGCATCACATGCATTTCCTATTTGACTCTGGGCATCCCTTTCATCCGGAAACCTGTACTGACTCAGTGGCAAGAGCTGTGATGTGTGCATGTCCACATGCCACACCGTGTCCTCTGCACTGTCCAACTACTGTGTACTTGGTGCATGTGTCAACACTGGGGTGTTGCAATCCAACAGACACCAGACAGATGGGTGCAAGGCCATGTGGGATGTGAGTGCCATGCTTGGCATCAGACTGACAATTGGCTTCTCCTGTTCAGTTAGGGCACTTTTAGCAATGTACAACTAATGATGCCAGGGCTTGCTCTGTGATGTGCTGTGCTCACAGTGGTGTGTGCGTTATGTGCAGGTGACTGATGTCTGTCTGTTTCCCCATTGTTTGCAGATACATCCACGGCCACGGAAGGGGACAGCTCCACGGACCAGGAGGAGCCAGAGAGCCAGACTGGGTCAGCAGCCGAGGAGTGGTCGGAGGGACCCAGTGGCACGGAGGGCGAGGGAGCCACACCAAGGAATCCTCAGCAGCATCCACCTCAGCTGAGGACCAGAGCAACTCGGAGGATGACTCCCTTGTGGAGGCGGGTGTCAGCAGCCACCACACCCCAGCTAGTGTTGCTGTCCCCGCCACCACCAGCACCACCACCGCCCTCCCATCGGCTCCCATTCCCCAGGTCCGTGGAGGCTCCCATGTCCGGGAGCGTGTCTCCTTTGGGCCAGGCACCGCAGCCCCTGCCCCTGTGTCCCCTGCTGCCCTGAGTGAGGAGTCTGTGTACCTCCTTCGCCAGCTCCATGTAGGCCAGACAGCCATGCTGAGTGTCCTCCATGCGCACACCGCGCTGTTGACTCAGCTGGTGTCGTTCATGGAGGGCATCTCATCGGGCATGTCTGACCTACAGAGGGGCAATAGGTCCATGGACTCCTCCCTGACGGCAGCAGTGTCCCTCCTCAAACGGTCCCTCACCCCTCCTGCCTCTGCTCCATCCACACTCCCCAGCACCTTACCCATCCCAAGCACACACACACTGGCACAGGCACACACCAGCACACACACATCCAGCACACTGACACACACGCCAATGACAAAACGCACACGCACGCACATTCAGGGGACTGAAGCCAGACTCACAGGGGATGGGGCCCTGGAACACACACACGCATCCACATGCACTGCGCAGTCCTCAGTTCCCTCTCCCTCCAAAGCACCCTCCCTTGCCTCACCTGCAACCCCAAAGTCACAGCAGCTCTTCCTCTGTGACCTCGGCCTCTTCCCCACCGATGAAGCTGCTCCAGCATCCCGGGGGAAGAGGAAGCACACCCACACGGAGCAGAGTGCCCCTCGCCCCCGGACACCCTCCCCCAGGCGCAGACGGACTGAGGCCCCCACCCGCAAGTCCCCCGGAGTCCTAAGAGCAAGACCCCGCCACCGCTCTGCAGCTCAGGCACAAGGTCTCCGTCCTCCATCCCTCAGGCCCCCACTGCACAGGTGCCCCCACCACACCCTGCCCCAGGTTCCCCCACCCACAGATATACCATCCCCAAGAGGATCAGGCCTTCTCCCCCTGCCACTTGCTCTCCCAGCACCACCCCCCCCGCTGCGCTTGTCTGTGCCACTGATGTGGTGAGGGTGTCCTCCCCCTCTGTCCAACCCACCTTGCCTGTTCCCCATTCTCCTCCCCTGGAGGTAGGCACTGCAGTGGAGTCCACTACCGCCCTGTCTGACTTGGGCACTGCAGTGGCGGACCTGTCCACTCCATCTGCAGGGTCCACTGCAGTTGTGCCGGCACCCACGACATCTGAGTCATGCCCCCAGTTGTGCCGGCACACACCATGTCAGACACCTCCACTGCAGTTGTCAGTGGCTCTCCAGCACCCACCACCCCTTCCCTGACTCCCCCTGGTGAGCCCTGATCCTGTCCCTGCGGTGCCTAGCCTGCCCCCCGGTTGCCCCTCCTAGTGGATTGTCCCTGGTTTTGTGCAGGCATGCGTAGGGTGACATCTGCCAGTGTCACCCTGTTTGAACTTTGACAATGGACTGGCCATTGGCCTTTGCTCTATTTTTTCTGGACGTCGTTTTCATTCAACACATATGCTGAATAAAGCAACTTTCTTTTCTCTAGTGCTCATGCTTCAGATGTACATGTTGTTGGTGCTGCTAACCATGCCCTTGCTGCAGTGATGGTGATATCTGGTCTCATGATTATGAAGTGTTACTGTGCAGGAACCCATGTGGTCCAGGGGGAATGTGTCCTATCATGTGGTGTATCCATGTCATCCATAGCAGCATCTGAGGGTGTCATGTGTTCAGTATTTGGCAATGGGATTTCCTACTTACATTAGCAATTTCATATCTGTGGCTTCCACCCCTGCACATCTGTTGTGCCTGCCATCGTTGCATTTGTCTACTTCCCTGACCGTGTTGCCATCTCCACTGGACATGCAGGTTTGGGCATCAATGGGGAAGGACTCATCCGTGTAGTCAGTGCAACATTGCTATACAAGTGTGTTGGATCTGTGCTGATGATTCCGTTGGCACATCCATGACCAGGCTGATGTGACGGGAGCCCTCATTTGGTGCTAATTGTTGATTGTGTGACCAAGTGCTCAGCTGACATGATGGGGCCCTACTGAGGCAACATATGGCACAGCTTTCCTCACACAGGAGTGGAGTCCCCTCATGGCAGTGTGTACACGTGTGACATTGCCTGCGCCCAAGGTGTGTGTTGTATGTGCATGTCTGTGTGTTCACTTCCATTTATCTGCGCATGCTGTGATCCCTAGTGTTGTACCTGTTTGGATGCTTGCTGACTTGAGCTATGTTCCCCCAAAGTCTTCTCCCTGTGTTCTCTGTGATGTGGGTGCATGGCACATTACTGGTCATCAGGGTGTCACCCATAGGTGTGTTTGCTGTCAGGGCTGAGTTTGTGTGCAGACGCAGATGGGTCACAGTCAGGTTTCCCCTTGGCACTTGTTGTTTGCCCCTGTCATGTGATTTTCAGTTTGTGTTATCTTTCAGTGATTGTGACACGTTGTGTGTGTGACTGCTGGCACTCCTCAGGGTCCGGGCTGCAATGTTGGTTGTTGTCTATGTGTGTTCTTTGTGGGTGACCTTGGCTTCTTCATTGGTGTGTGACTGTGGCTGGGATCCCATTGGTTGGTGTGGTATCGCCGTCATGTCCATGTACAGCGTAGTGTGCAGTGTGTCAGACATTCAGGAGTCTTGTTGAGTGGCCATGTGTGATGTGTTTCTGCACCTTGGTTCCCACCCACCACCCTGGAATAGTCATGGGTGCATGTGCAATGTCACCAGTGCATGTGTACTTCACTGCTGCACATTGTTGGAGGTCGAGGGGTGTGGTCTTGAGTGTGTGCAGATGGGAGTCGTTGCCCAGCTAGTCCCCTGCCTCCATGTTGGCCTTGGCTTACTGGCCATGCTGATTGATTTGTGCTTGTGTAGGTGTGATGGTAGTTTGTTGCTCAGGACACCTGACTGTGGTTCACAGTGTGAACGACATTTAGCTTTGTCATCACAGTGGGATTTTTATTCAGCCCAGGGTCACCACATTGTGGGGGCCCTGGGGGTGGTGCTGTGGTGTGTCTGTGTCTTGCTGTGTCAGTTGTTGTTCCTACGTGCCTGTGTGACATGTGTGTTTTGTGCTCCCTCTCATCTGACAATGCCTGCTTGCCCACATAGGGGATTTGGATCCTTGAGTTACCTTAGTGTGGCAGTGTATGCACATCTGTATGAT
Source organism: Calotriton arnoldi (assembly GCA_963921515.1). NCBI lineage: Eukaryota > Metazoa > Chordata > Amphibia > Caudata > Salamandridae > Calotriton > Calotriton arnoldi. The sequence continues at coordinate 554,710 of CAWUFW010001510.1, forward strand.
TGGTATTCAGCTCTCCTCATGTGTTGTGTGGTTGCCTGGGGACACTGGCACCCCCACCCCTCACCTGCTGTGTATGATGACAGTGTTGGTCTGCCTGTTTGTGTTTGTGCATCTGCACCACTGCATTGGCATATCTTGGGTGTGCCATTGGCTGTATGTTGTTTGGTGTGTTTCCCCTGCTGTCCCTGGGACTCCTAGGTCATCGGTCAGCACAGTGATCATGGTTTGTGTGTCCCATTGCTGCCATGGTATGGTATCTGTTCACCTCACATCTGCTGTCTCCACAGGATATCTGCATTTGTGTGCCCATTGGTGCAAATATGTGGTTCTGCATTCTGATGGTCACTTCTGTCATTGTGTCATTGATGAATGTTGACGGTGTCAGCCCCCATGGGTGTTGTTTGTCTGCACATGGCCAAAGGAATGTCTCATTTGCACTGCAGTATTTGGCTCACCCAATTTATGTTGCAATGGGACACATACACTACTTTGCCACAGATGAGTTTTTGGTTCTGTGACCAGGAATGATCCATGCAGTTTGGCAGTTGCAGCTCTTTCTTTGTCAACACTTACCTTTTGGTCACTGTGATGATGGGGGTGTAGACCCCATTGCCACAATGGTCAAAATTTGCTTCAGCTATGGACCCCACACTTGCCTTTTGGTCACTGTGATGATGGGGGTTTAGACCCCATTGCCACAATGGTCAAAATGTGCTTCAGCTGTGGACCCCACACTTGCCTTTTGGTCAGTGTGATGATGGGGGTTTAGACCCCATTGCCACAATGGTCAAAATGTGCTTCGGCTATGGACCCCACACTTACCTTTTGGTCACTGTGATGATGGGGGTTTAGACCCCATTGCCACAATGGTCAAAATGTGCTTCGGCTATGGACCCCACACTTACCTTTTGGTCACTGTGATGATGGGGGTTTAGGCCCCATTGCCACAATGGTCATGGGCTGCTTGCATTGTGGGTGCCACACACATATATGTGTGGCACATGTGCTAGGGGGTCACATTGTATGTTCAAAGTCATGTTCGGTGTTGTAGGCATTTGACACAGCCTACACACGCTTGTCATGGTGGTGGGGGGATGTCTTTATCTTGCATTCCCTAGGTTGTGGTGTGCTTGTTGTGTCATGCATTGTCCATCCTATGAGTGGGGGTGGTAGTAGTGGTAGGCATCAAGCCCCCCTGGCTAAGGGTGGTAGTAGTGGTAGGCATCCTGCCCCCCTGGCTAAGGGTGGTAGTAGTGGTAGGCATCAAGCCCCCCTGGCTAAGGGTGGTAGTAGTGGTAGGCATCCAGCCCCCCTGGCTAAGGGTGGTAGTAGTGGTAGGCATCAAGCCCCCCTGGCTAAGGGTGGTAGTAGTGGTAGGCATCCAGCCCCCCTGGCTAAGGGTGGTAGTAGTGGTAGGCATCCAGCCCCCCCTGGCTAAGGGTGGTAGTGGTGGTGGGCATCAAGCCCCCCCTGGCTAAGGGTGGTAGTAGTGGTAGGCATCCTGCCCCCCCTGGCTAAGGGTGGTAGTAGTGGTAGGCATCAAGCCCCCCTGGCTAAGGGTGGTAGTAGTGGTAGGCATCCAGCCCCCCTGGCTAAGGGTGGTAGTAGTGGTAGGCATCAAGCCCCCCTGGCTAAGGGTGGTAGTAGTGGTAGGCATCCAGCCCCCCTGGCTAAGGGTGGTAGTGGTGGTGGGCATCAAGCCCCCCTGGCTAAGGGTGGTAGTAGTGGTAGGCATCCAGCCCCCCTGGCTAAGGGTGGTAGTAGTGGTAGGCATCCTGCCCCCCTGGCTAAGGGTGGTAGTAGTGGTAGGCATCAAGCCCCCTGGCTAAGGGTGGTAGTAGTGGTAGGCATCAAGCCCCCCTGGCTAAGGGTGGTAGTAGTGGTAGGCATCCTGCCCCCCCTGGCTAAGGGTGGTAGTAGTGGTAGGCATCCTGCCCCCCCTGGCTAAGGGTGGTAGTAGTGGTAGGCATCCAGCCCCCCCTGGCTAAGGGTGGTAGTGGTGGTGTGCATCAAGCCCCCCCTTGCTAAGGGTGGTAGTAGTGGTAGGCATCCTGCCCCCCTGGCTAAGGGTGGTAGTAGTGGTAGGCATCAAGCCCCCCTGGCTAAGGGTGGTAGTAGTGGTAGGCATCCAGCCCCCTGGCTAAGGGTGGTAGTAGTGGTAGGCATCCTGCCCCCCTGGCTAAGGGTGGTAGTAGTGGTAGGCATCCAGCCCCCCTGGCTAAGGGTGGTAGTAGTGGTAGGCATCCTGCCCCCCTGGCTAAGGGTGGTAGTAGTGGTAGGCATCAAGCCCCCCTGGCTAAGGGTGGTAGTAGTGGTAGGCATCCTGCCCCCTGGCTAAGGGTGGTAGTAGTGGTAGGCATCAAGCCCCCCTGGCTAAGGGTGGTAGTAGTGGTAGGCATCAAGCCCCCCTGGCTAAGGGTGGTAGTAGTGGTAGGCATCAAGCCCCCCTGGCTAAGGGTGGTAGTAGTGGTAGGCATCCTGCCCCCTGGCTAAGGGTGGTAGTAGTGGTAGGCATCCTGCCCCCCTGGCTAAGGGTGGTAGTAGTGGTAGGCATCCAGCCCCCCTGGGTGAGGGTGGTAGTAGTGGTAGGCATCCAGCCCCCCTGGGTGAGGGTGGTAGTGGTGGTAGGCATCCAGCCCCCTGGGTAGGGGTGGTGGTGCGCATTCAGGCCCCTGTGTGCATATGTGGCATTGGTGATGGGCATCCCGCCCCTATGGTGCTGCTGTTGCTGGTGTAAGTATATTCAGCATCCCCGTGTGTGTGTGTGATGTGTCGTGTACGTGTTGTATGTGTTTTGTGGTTGGTGTCTGGCTTACCTTCTGCGCCGTACGCGTCCGTGCCTGTTCCGGTAGTAGATGTAGAATATTGGTATGATCGGGACGAAGGGATTCATGGTTGGTTCGTGTCGTTCGTCCTTCTCGTTGCTTCGCGTCGTCCTCGTTACTTCGCCTCGTCCTCGTCGGTGCCGTGTTCGTCTCGTAGCCGTGGATCGTGTTGTGGCGCGAATCGGAGCTTATGTGCGCCTCTCCCGGATGCTTTGACGTGCCGTGCGTAGCAACGGGTTCGGCGCGTACGGGAAGCGCATCGTACTTGTCCTGCCGGACGGGGCTGCATTTTTCCTTCCGTGCGACTCGATTCGGCGTTTCCGGATTCGCCTCGGTCGGAGAACAGGACCTGGTTTGGGTGAGTACGGCTCGGCCGGATTTTTGCTGTTGTGCGCATCGTACTTGCTCGTTCGGTGTACTGTACGGATCGGTCGGGAAACAGGCTTTCGCATGGCTTTTTTCCCGACCGAATGGTGTTGGGTACGCCTCCGACCGAGATCGGAATCGGCCCCATAATGTCTTATGCACTCAGAGTGAGCAGGTTGCCGCTTCTGTTGAACATACTACCAAGGATAACATGCCCGCGTTCTGTTAGAGGAATCAATTACTTCCTATTTGTATCTGTTCTTTGCAACTAAATGAATGCATAAGAAGATTTCAGTGCACCACACTAAGGCGATAGACCCTCCTTTGGTCTTCTAGCCTGAAGAAATGGCTTGTAATAAAAAGGTGGAAGGGATTATGCAGTAGTATTTTTATTTTAGAGTTATACATGATATGTTTTTACTTACCATTTCTTTTGAAATATCATGTATTTCATTGGTTGTTGGAGCACCCAGTATTCCATACAATACTACCACTTCTTTTTGTTTTATGGTTTTCCAGCATTCTGGACACCCCAACGTCTCCTGCAAAATCAGTAAACAATTTGGGGTTTATATTAGGTGCAAATTATTGCTTGAAACCCAGATTTCTAAAGTTACTTGCAATTGGTTTTGGTATCTGAAACTCCTAAAAAAACATTCTCTCTTTTATCCCTTCCCTGCTTCACAAGCAAGTGGTCACATCTTGACTACAATCTCAGCTGGATTACGGCAATGCTTGTTATCTAGTTCTTTCATAGGGAGCAGCACTTCTTATCATTAAACTCTCAGTAAAAAGTCACATTGCTCCCATTCTCTTTCACCTACATTGGCTTTCAGTAGGTAAGAGAATCTAATTTAAAACTTAGGGGCCGATTCCGATTCGGGCCGGAAATCTCTCCGACCGAGCCGGACTCAGAGAGATTTCCGACCGAATCGGACTCTGGCAGTCCGACCGAACGAGTACGATGCGTACGCATGCTATCGGACTCGATTCGGTCGGACTCCCATTGAAGTCAATGGGAGCTGGTCGTACAACGCGTACGCGGGCTCCCATTGACTCAATGGGTGTGAGGCGAACAAGGGCGCCCCCTACAGCGGGTACGCCTCGATGCGAATCGCGCCGTACATGCACAGGTAGGGGGGACCCATGGGTCCCCCCTGTGTGCGACTCGCGCGGCTACGCGTACAGGGGGGTCCGACACGGACCCCCAAAGTCCGGCTCCGACAGCTCTTTCGTGCCGGACGGCGCGAGTCGGTCGGACTGCTCGCTGCGCGCATCGTACATGCCCGGCCGGGGAACATCTCCATTGCGCGGTGCGAGTCGTGTCCGTGCGAGTCGGTCGGAGCGGTTCGGACCCGCGTACGAGTCGGTCGGCGATTTCACTTGCGCTCGCATCGTACTCGCTCGGCCGGACGCACGTTCGAGTCGGTCGGAAAAGAGGGCTCCGAATCGGATCCGGTTAAGCCGAATCCGATTCGGTGCCCTACCGGCCGAGATCGGAATCGGCCCCTTAGTCTATTATTGACAAGGTGGTTCATGGCCCAGCTCCATCCTGTTTTAGAAGAAAATGTAAGATATATAGCCCTCCCAGTACCTTACACTAATGTGGAAAATTCTTCCTTGAGGTTTCCAAAAATACTCCTGGTATTGTATGGAGATAGGGCCTTTTCCTGCGCTTCTTTCATGGAGTGAAATTATCTCCCCATTTGTCTCTGGTCCCAAACTTCGTTTATTAAGTTTGAACGTGACCTGAAAACGTTATTTATTTATTTTGAATTGCCTATAACCTCTGTCACTAGTATTCCAAGTGTTATGTTTTTTTTAATTTGTTCAGTGCGAAGAAGCTTCAGTGATTGACAGCTTTAGAAAGGATTTTAACATAACATGAGAATTAGCATATTACTTTGCAATCTCATAATATCTGATGTAAATACGTAGGGGCTGATTCACAGAACTAATCTGAGACAAAATCCTAAACTTACTACTTCTGGTATTCACAGAAGGCATTTACGATTTTTGGTATTCACAGCAATCACTTACAACTCCTAACTTTACGTTCGCAGTCGGGCCGGAATCTCCGCAACCCGGACCGTACTCTCCGGCAAGGGCTGTATTCTCCGGCTCGAGCCGGATAAAGTGTAATCAATGGGCTAGAATGCAATTTTTACAAAAAGGAACATTAGGAATGTGTGATAAATGGTAGAGGAGGTCATGAAAAATAGTCTGGGCAGAGAAAAGGGTATGGCCAGACACTACACACTACATCATAATCCAGAAAAGTTTGCTCCTTTGTATCATGGTACATGCAGTGCACAATTTGCTCTCCCCTCAGTGTTGACTGTAGTGTCAACACCACAGTCAACACTAAGGGCGCTCCCCTTAGTGATGAAAAATGAAATGTGAACATGCGATAGAAACTTGTTTCTTGAACGAAACTAGCTAATGAAGATGAGTAGGAGGCAGTATCTTCTCTGGAATAGGAATACAAGAAGACCTTGTGGAGAGAGACAAATCACTACATCAATGAATGCTGATTTCATTACTTTTCTAAAATTCACGCTTCTTGATGCCAATTTTCATAACTAGGTTATGCCTACTACACAGTGCAGGAAAATGTGACATTTTTCAACACTAAATAACTTAGCTTCTAGGTCTCAGAAATACAGGAAACTTTGCAAACACATAAAAGTTAATATGCACTACAGGTTAATACAAAAATGAGTTTTTAAATTCAGTCACATATTAGCACATATTAAGGTGTACAGGGATAATAAACATGGATTAACTAATCCAGTCGGTCTCACTTTACGAATGCTTTGATGCTTCGTGGTCGCTGCTGTTGGCCTTGCAAGTACTGGCTGCTTTTAAAATTTGGAAGCATTGCCACATTTAAAAGTATCCAGCGACTGTTCATTGAAAGTCTATTTATTATGCTTTCAAGATGGCCACCAGTTTGCGTGCCACAAGGTTGCATCCATCATGAAAGTATACCAACATTATTTTCCATTATTTTTTCAATATGACCACTGTGTTATGTTATGTTGCGTCACAAGATGTGGAAGCTACATTAAAAGCATGTAAATGTGATTTTCTATACTTTCTAAATTGCCATCACATTAATTATCGCAGTGTGACAACCATCTGTCTGTAGCGACACTGCAAAACCACCAACCACAAATTTTTGAGTCCCATCCTTCAACTACAGCTTAGATATTATCTCACTTATATTTATTCCAAGAACAACATGAAAAACACTCTAAGCTCTAAGATCAGCATCCAGTACCACCGGGGCCATCACCCAGATCTGTCCCTCTCCCTTTTCATTTACCTATGATAAAGTTGTATCCCACTTAATATAAACTTAATATAAACAACTAAAATCGGTCAGTGGGTGGCAAAAACCAATGCAATACACATATATCTTTTTTTTTTTGATAAATCGATTTATTTTTATTTTTCCGTTTAATACATCAACACAGTGAAAAAGAAAAACGATAGGACGAAACCCCCCACACACCATGTTGCGACATGAAACATGCACAACACATAGTACACATTACCCAGGCACAGCATATCAGTTGTAGAGCCACTACATCCTATTAGATAAATGGCCTCAGCCATTTCCCTCAGACTTTGATGTGTTTCCGGGGACATCCACGTGCTTCATAGACTACCCGTTCCTGTTGTGCGCACCTATCCACCTCCCTCCTCCAATTGGCCAGAGTGGGGGGTTTACATGCCAGCCATTGTGAAGCAATTTGTTTGGCTACATATAGGGCAGTTCTCAGGAAGGACCTTTCCGCCCTCGTGCCCCCAGTCCTCTCCAGCACCCCAAGCAAAACCATTGTGGGCGACATGGGGATCTCCCCTCCCAGAACCCCTGATAATTCTCCAGTCACCCTTATCCAGTAGGAAGTAAGGACATCACAAGTCCACACCATATGATAGAAATCAGCAGGTTCCGTTCCACATCTGGGGCAGGCGGGGGTTACACGCATACCAGCTCTATGCAGGCGGTGTGGAGAGAGGTAAACAAAATACAAATAGTTTGGATGAGTTGTAACTTGGCTGAAGTTGTGAGCTCCCTCGGGGCCATTAATGTGTCTCTCCAGTCCTCCTCCTCTAGAGGTCCTACCCACTCCTCCCATTGGACCCTGAGGTGATCCAGTGCCCCTGGTGAGTTGTTAATGAGTGTACGATAGATCTGTGAGATCCCTCCTCTACCCAAGTATCCCATCAGTAGCTTGGCCTCCAGCGGGCTGTGTTCTGGCAGGGTGTCTGCTGGAAGGGGGTGAGCAGCGAGTGCATGCCTGAGTTGAAGATACTTGTAAAACTGGGAGTGCGAAAGCTGGTATGTCTGCCGTAGCTTATGGAAGGACCTTATGTGAGTCCCCAACCAGACATTTCCCAACCTCGTGACACCAATGCAGTCCAGAACCAAAAACCTCTAAGAGATGCCGTTTCCCTCAGCCAGGTGCCGTGCCAAAGTGGTGTTTGCTGTGTAAGTCTGGACCCCCAGCGCACATATCATAAAGCTGCTCTCCACGCTGTAAAGACCACCGGGTCACCGTGTGCAGTGTCCGGGGGATTGGAGAACCGTAAAGAATACTCTGAATCCGAGCAAAGTCTGTCTGTATAAGTTCCACTTTGTATGCAGGATCCGACCACCCCCCATTAAACCAGTCATGTAGGACTAGCAGCTGGGCAGACAGGTAGTAAAGGTAGAGATTGGACATGTCCAGACCCCCATCAAATGGTCCCCGCTGGCAATGCGCAAGGACGATGTGCAGTCCTTCCATAAGAATGATGTTGTGACCTAGTCTAGGGCAGAAAACCATACTTGTGGTAGCTGAAGAGGTAGATTCTGGAAAACATACAAGAATCGAGGAAGGATCATCATCTTGTATAGGGCTATACGGCCTAAAATGTTTAGAGGGAGGGAACACCACTTAGTAAGACACGATTTAGCTTTCTGTGTCAACGATTGAAGGTTAAGGGTCAACAAAAGTTCTGGGAGCAAAGCGACCCATATGCCCACGTTCTTGAAGCTGATTCTGTGCAGGGGGATCGTCTCCTGCCAGTCAAAGCAGTCGCTGGATGGCGCAAGGGGGACCAATACAGATTTGGCGGGATTCAAGTGGAGGCCAGACGCATCCTCAAACCGCTCAAGCAACCGGAGGCAGTGTGGCCCGCTCACAGCTGGGTGAGCCAAGTAAAGCAGGACGTCATCTGCATACAGAGCAATACGGTCTTTATGACCTACCCCCCACCTCAAACAGATGAACTGGGAGTCTGTGCGTACAAGTACCGCGAGGGGTTCTATTGCCAAGGCAAAAAGGGGGGGGGCCAGTGGACATCTCTGCCTGGCCCACCGTTCGATGGGAAGGCTTCTGAGAGGATACTGTTAACCCGGACTCGGACAGATGGATTCGCGTACAAGACCCTCACCATTGCTTGAAAGCGGGGCCCAAAGCCGGCACGGGTGAGTACCAAATGCAGGAAGTCCAAGTCCACAGAGTCAAAGGCCTTTTCAAAGTCGAGAAGGAGCAGGGCGAGATCTGGGGGTAGTCGTTGGTGTTCTAAGGCCACTTGCAGACGCCTGATACATTGCTTCGTGCTCTGGAGCCACACTGGTCTGGATGCACCAGACTCATAATGATGCGCAGGAGCAGATTTGCCAAAATTGCTGCAAAGATTTTAACTTCCCTGTTAAGGAGTGAAATCGGGCGATAATCCGCGCATGAAGTGGAGGGGGCTGCGTCTTAGGTATCACCACTATAGTGGCAGAGTCGTTTTCCACCAGAAAGGACCCCTCCTGCAAAGCCTCCTGTTAGAATTGCAGGAGGTGGGGGGTGAGAGTCTCTCGGAAGGTGCTGTAATATTCCATTGGGAACCCGTCGGGGCCCAGTGTTTTACCTGGTGCAGCCCCGGCAGTGCCTCATCAATCTCCTCCGCTGTAAGAGGTTCGTCTAGCGCACACCTGTCGGCCAGGGACAGCTCAGGGAGTGCGATTGACTCAAGGAAGATCTGGATCGCTGCTTCATCTCTAGCCCTAGGTCTGGCATAGAGATTCCGGTAATAAGATGTGAAAGTTTGCGCTATCTTTGGCAGAGAGCGTCGGGGGTGGCCGTGTTCATCAAGAACCTCCGGAACTATTTGGTTGGCTTGTGATGCCAGCCAATAAAGCAATTTCACGTTTTTATCCCCCAACCATAAACTTTAGCCGTTGTTGCCCTCCAGAGGTGTTTGGCCACCTCCAGGGAGTGTAGACGGATGTCCTCCCAGACTCGACTTAGTTGTCGAGAGACATCCCCCTGTGGACCTAATCCCAGCTGTTGCTCCAGCCGGAGAGCCTGGGCATCCAACTTGGTGATCAGAGCAGCGCAATCCCGTTCTTTGCCCCTGATATATTGTTTGGCAAAGCCGCACAGGAGGCTTTGCTAGCAGACCATAACGTACTTGCCCTTGCCATGGAGCCTAAGTTGGTCGTGAAAAAAGAGTGGAGCTCGAACCAGAGGCTGTGGATAAACTCCTTGTCTTGGAGGTGCCAGGCATTCATGCGCCACAGAGGCCACAGGCCTTCCATGGGACGCTCCAGGGCATCAACAAGGGGGAGTGGTCCGAAATACCACGCACCAGAATCTGGACCTGAGTCAGTTTCAGGCAATCAGGGGCAGGCAGAAAGAACAGGTGGATCCGAGAGTGGGGGTGGTGGGCTGCGGAGGTGTACGTAAATTGCCGGCTTTGGGGGTGCCAAGACCTCCACGCATCACAAAGGCCCCATGCTGTGGCCCAGTCCACGAGACGACGCACACCAAGTTCACGAGATGTCGTGAGGGGCCCTGAACAGTGCACGACTGGGACCGGTGCGGCGCTGAAATCGCCCCCTATCACAGTGAGATCCTGGGGGAGACGGGTAAGAAGCAGGGAGAGATCTCGAAGCCCACTGGTCAAGGAGGCAGGTGGTATATAGGCACAAATCAGTTACACCACTTGTCCTTTCAAGTGGCCCTCTAGAGCGATATATCGCCCCTGGGGGTCTCGCGTGACCTTGACGACCCTCAGTGGAAAGGAGCGGTGCAGTAGTAGGGCCACCCTCCTGCCCCCGCGTGAGAACCCTGCATGATAGACCCTGTCATAGCCCTTCCGTGCAGTAGGAGGGCCTGTGGGTGGTATAGGTGCGCAAATGTTAGGACAGCTGTGCGCTGTATCCGGTCCAATAGACCATTAACATTCCATGATATAACCTGGGAACTCATATGTGCGGGTGGTATATATCCGTGAGGTAAGCAAAAAATATTGTATCCCAGTGGGAGACTTCCCCGGAGCCCACGAAACCCTTCCCCGACATGACTGTGCCCATAATGAAAAGGAGTCATCCCTGGGTTGTGCAGTGCGGTACAGTGTGGGTGCGTCCTCCAACCTGAACTGAAAGAAAAAAATGTTAAACATAACATTAAGCAACAGTTGTCAATTAAGTCCCTTCCCCCCAACTCCCACCCCTCCCCATACTTCTACCCCAGAAGCATCTGTCGCCCTACCAACAACCAGCGAGTACGTAAGCATCCAACATATTCGAAAACATTCTAGGTGTCTTAATGACTATATGGGCATCCCCAAATTCCATGTCAAGAGAAGGGAAGACCCACCAGGGTTAGACCAGAAGTTTTCCGGACCCACTGGGCGATCGCTGGCCGAGCTCCCCAGAGTTCATGTGGACCAAAGAAAGAAAAAGAAAAGTTGCTCCTCCTCTCCCCTCCATTTGGGGAGCAGCGAAGCCCACGGATGTCTCGAGATCCTGGTCCCAGCTTAGGTTCCACCTGCACCTCCAGTCAGGGCTGCGGTGATTCAGAGCAGTGCCCCAAGCCAGAACCACAGACCACCTCCCAGTCCCAAGCCCATAACTTGCCCAGGAGACGAGAGGAGCAACTGCTATTCAGACAATCCTGGGGCTGCGGGACACATATATCTAATATAAAAAAGTGCCAGACTATCTCTTACTGCTTACCATATCCCCGACCTTGTCGAATCTCTCCCTCTGCTTGTCATGTTGTATTTAAATGTCTCTTCCTGTAAATGATGTAAAGTCCTACCATTTCATCAGGAGATCACCTCAATAATACTTTACGATGTCCAGCCTGACAGCATCACTCTACTTCCTCCCTGTGTCACCCTAACATGAAGATTAATAATATATATGGGCACCACTTGCCTTACCTACTGATGCTGCTATTTCTGCTATATGTTGACTACAGTGTGCATATACACCACCTGCCTTATCAATCTACTGTCTAGGCATTTTACCTACGTTTCTAGAATAATGTACCTTTATTGTATAGTACTATGCCAACCATTGGGTCTAGCAGTGATATAGCCAAACATATTTGAATATATATATATATATATATAATAGATACACACACATACACACACACGTATATATAGGGCCAATAAATCGCACTAAACTAAACAAATAAACAGAACCTCTAACAGTAAGAGGACATTTTGCAGAATAGGGGTAGGTCATGGATGTCGGTTCACCAAAATGCTGAGTAGCATAAGTGATTACACACAACCTTTGACCCCTAATAACAGCACATGCTTAACCCATTATCTTACACTTATTCCATCTCCTATTTGCTACTGACAAGCAACAGAAATGAAAAGAATGGGAACTAGAAAAAGTTGGCAAGAGCTATGTTTACTCTTTCTTCTGTCGTGTGCTTTGATGTCCCTTAAACCAAAGGTATCAAGGGAAGTGCAAGGTGTAGCAAAGGGTAATAGCAGTTGCTTCCCTGGTCTACCGATAATTCAAAGGCATGGTAGAGTACAGCCCAAGTTAGTAAAGTATATGAACAACTAAGATGTCATAATGAGTTGGAGTGGTATGACTCAGTTCCCAGATTTACTGCATTGTACATGCCTCCAGTCCTTGAAATGGAATTATTAAATTGCAGTTAATCATTATCTCGGATTACCTGTTTGCTCCTGAGAAGTGCCTGTACTCTCTAATTATAAATACTGCAACCTTGTTCAGAAATGCTGGTATTCACTCTTTCAAACTATAGAAGGGGAGGTTCAATTTGTCCATTTAAACACTGCCTCTCTCACTCCACCTTGGTCATTACCTCTTTCTTATCCTATGTGTCCCACCCTGATGCCTCACTTCATTCGTTTCACTTGGTCTTTTCCTATCGTCCAGGGTCCACCCTGATGAAGTTTGTGCAACCACTGTATTAGACCAGGCATTCTTGGTATGGTTTTCCCCTTAACGTTTTGCCTTCAGACCCTAGGGTAGGCCCTAGACACCCCTGATGGCAGGGTGCAATGTATTTAAAAAGTAGGGCATGCACTTTTACAATTAGCATGTCTTGGTAGGGAAAAACGTATAAATTCGCTTTTCACTACTGTAAGGCCTACCTGTCCCATAGGATAACCTTGGAGTTACCTTATTACATTTTATAAGTGGAATTTCCAAATGGGAACAGATAACCAGTTCATGTTTAGTGTCTCTGGAATTGGAATTTAAAATGCTAATTTATGGTGCAGTCGGATTTTAAATTACAATTTTGAAAATGCCACTTCTAGAAGGTTGGCATTTTCTTGCCTTAGCCATTTAGTGCCTGCAGTTTGTCTCTGGGCCTCATGACTGGGTGTAGCTAGCAGTTGGGATTTGCATATTCTTCCTAGACAGCCACACACAATGGGGAGCTTAGGTGTGACTAGATGGACCATCACTGGAAGGATTCAATTACACTTGAATAGGCTGTGTCCTGTCTTCACACAAAGGACTGCAACCCCCCTGTAGTTAGTCTGGAGCCAGGGCTAGGAAGCCAGGGCACCTGTGCACTTCAAATGCATGCCTCTAGAAGCTTCTCCCCACTTCAAAGGCACAACTGAGTGTAAATACTGGACCTCAGACAGCAACTCTTCAGTACACTTCTGCACCTATGGATACTCTGCTAGGAAGAAGGGCTGCTGTCATGCTGAAAGAACTGCCACTCTGCTGGACTGCTGCTCTGAAGAAACTGCTGCCCTGCTGTCTGCTGCTCTCTTGCCTGGTTGAAAGAGTACTCCAAGGGCTAGTCTGCTGGCCTCATGAACTGAGCCTCAGGGTCATAAAAGGCTCCCCAACATCCTGCACCAGTCCCTGGACCCAGCTGGAGCATGTTCCTGACTCTCAGTTGGTGCCCCTCAGGGTCTGGACCCTTGGTGTGGCTCAAAGGAGCTGAATTCAAGCTTTTGGGCTATTTGTGACTGAGAACAGGCCCGTTTGCACCAAGACCTCGCCGCTCGCACAGTGATTCAACGCGAAGCTACAGCAGCCACCTCTTAGCACTACAGCATTAACTGCTAGCGGGGGACTGCCAACGCGAAGCTCCAGCAAACCCCACCCCGGACGCCGGCCCGCTCTTCGTGCATTGCTGACAGACTCCTGCAATGCTCTCTCTGCTCCTTGCAACCCATTCTAACGTGAACGGGACACCTGGTACGCATTTGAGAAGGTAAACTTCAGCGGACCTAACCTGGGGACTGTAGCCGATCTGCGCTCCATAGTGGTCGGCCTGAAAGTGTGACTGTGACCCAGTCCAACGTGACCAGATAGCTGCGCTTGGTGCTTTTTAGCGCTATTTTCACTTAAATCTTTAAAAATTCATAACTCCAGTTCTACTGATTGGATTTTAGTCATTTTAGTCTTGCTTTATTTATTAAAAGTTGCTCTAATTGTCTGAACCTTTGTGTGTGGTGTTATGCACTCTAATACAGTTTGAGGTGTTGCACAAATACTTTACACATTGCCTCTAAGTTAAGCCTGAATGCTTTGTGCCAAGCTACCAGGGAGTTGAGCACAGGTTAATTTGGGTTTTGCTTGTGCCTCACCCTGACAAGGATTGTGGTTGCTGCTTGATCTGGGCTCACACCCCAGTCAACCAGTAACCCAGTTTCTCACACACTGTTCTAATCCCTCTTTCTGTTTTCTGCCTTAGTCTTCTCCAGCCCTATGCATAGGATAGGCATTCAGACTATTCCTTCTAAGAAGTCATTCACTTTCTGCATTATACTCTACAATCTGGTTTAGAACCCCTTGGTACTATATAATATTAAGACAGATTCTTGTGGAAATACAAACACAGGGAGGTAAACGCATTTAGCTGTATTGCAATCGGTCTGTCAGGATAAGGTAAGACAAGCAGCAGCATCTTAGCAACGAATAACAGCTACATCACAGTGCATTGCCTGTTAAAAAAGTTGTGTGAATGTTTGTACGTTGCTCGTCTCTCAGCTTGTTGTCAGGTGTCATATGTGTTTAAGCCCAAGCACATGAAATGCTGTGCATAGCTGCTCCGAAGAGCGCATTCTACATTGTGTTAAGCTCTCTCAGCCTGCTAAATTTAAAGTGTGTGGGGAGGGGGGTGGTGCGATGGTCGCTGTAACCGAGCCAGACTTTCAATGTATAAATACACATATGGAACCGCTTGCATTAAACATGCATGCGGAGAATGTTGCCTGGGACTCCGAGAGGCTTGAAAGCGTGGTAACCTAAGGGAATAGTTTGCAAGCTGTAAGGCCAGGGCTCATTATTTCCACAAATCTGTCATGTGCGAGTAGAAGTGAACCCCTGCCTCTTCTGCTCAGGTTACCTGGTAACCTGAGATTAAAACAACAACACAAAATAAGGCTCCTATACTACTAGTCAGCATGTAGATGGTAAACACCAGTTGGAGGAGGCCTAGGGAGGGACAGGTTAGGAACACCTCTCAGAAAGCAAGCAAGGACACATGGGGAGGCCTGATTGGTCTGGTGGTCTAGCAGCCTCCTTCTGAGTTGGTGGTAATGCTGACACAGGCTCAAACAAGGTGCATCCCACTCAGTAATGGAAATATCCGAAATGACCAAACATCCAAAAATTATTCAGATTTCGCAAGATAAAACATGGTCAAATTTGCGTGAGGAAAACTGATGTGAGATGAAAGAAAACCTCTGTACTAGGATGTGTAAAGTCCAAGAGTGTAGGTTATCCCTTGTACCAAGGAAGAAACCTTAGAATGGGTAGCAGTTTTGCCCTGGTGAAAAACTGCAACTTGTGGTATTAGTATTTTGCTTGGGCAAACTTACTGTTCAGTAAATCAGGCAAGCTTGGATTGAGCCCGTACGTTTGCTATATTTTAAATATTATGGGGCTTATTCAAGCTTATTGGAGTTATCAGATGGTAGTTTATCCCCAGGAAAAAAGTACTTATGCTGCAGGTTTTTGCTTTTCCTCAAGATTCAATTAGTGACCCTGCTTGAAATGAGGAATGACCTGCAATACTGGACTTTGTGCACCATCCCTCCCGCCGACTTACTTACAATGTGCAAAATGTATACATTTTTGTGGTAAAATCTGCCCGGTGTGCAGTAATTTCACATATCTAGTAATCCTGATTCAGGCACAACACCCTGTTTGTGCCCTGGGTCAGCATTGCTAGGCTACTTGGAACACCATTGAGGGATCCAAAGGAGGCAGTGTGCCTGATTGGTCCTCATGGCTGCCTTAATACCCTGACTGCAGACCATTTTCCAGGCTTAGTTAGAACATGTTGAGATGCGAAAGGAAAGACCATCTCAGACGATAAAGTACTTGACCCATTATCTTGTCCTGTGACCAATGGCCAGTAGCTAAGTGAAATGACAACCTTCTGACCCAAAGAGGTTCCAGCAAAATCATGTTTGTCTTACCACCCCTATTCTTCCAAAGCAGTCAGGATTGGGGAAAATACAGAGGCGCATTATGAAGGTATTTTGTCCACGGGCATGTAAAGCGTGTACTTCCCAAGCACTTAAAGCATGTACTTCACAAGCCTCATGGCCTGGAGACCTGCTGTAGATTAGTGGTGCTTGAACATCACAGTATTCTTACATACAGAAACATGCAACATGCGACACCTAAATCTCCTATGAGTCTTTTGAAATGCGTGCATTAATAAGTAGCAGCCTTGGAGAGGGGAACCCCTTGACTTAGCTGCTCTTTTCATTTTTGAATCCACTTGATGGAGTCTGCTTACAGGAACAACAGACTATCTTCTGTGCAAGTCAGCATTTCCTACTACTCAAACTCCAAAGGTCTGTATGTGCGTCCTACACGACATGCACATATATGATTTTGCCTCTATATTCATTATTTGAATCAGAACATCCTTTCTTCTGATCTGGTCTGCATATGCACATAGTCTTTGTTGCACAGGCTCCAACTCCTTCCATTTAAGGATTTCTCTTTGTCTTGTTCTGTCTTCCAGCTGTGTGCTAATCAAGGATCCAATGTTGCCCCCATTTACAATTTGCTAACTCTGGGGTCTAATAGCTTCAACACTGCTATCTTCTGCAGTGGCTTAGGCTGTAACCCCCATTGAAGAGTGGATGAAGTTCTGGAGAATGTGGACCTGTGTTCCCATAGTCTTTACTTTCTGGCACCCAGCGATCGAGGATGCCGTGCAACAATGGGCTGCACCAACCTTTACATCTTGCTTCTCTTGAGTCACATGGAAAAAAACATGCAACTAAAAACAGTGAAGCAGACATATCCCCCTGCTCCACCAACCAATACTTAATTGACAATTCCTTGAGATGCAAAAGGTTCTGTAATTGATCCCTCTGTGATCTTTCTCTGATGTGTCATATGTACTAACAGGTAACATTGGAAACTCTTCAATCACAGGTGATCACATAATGACCTGCCTAACAAATATTAATTAGGTCACTATTTGTAACCCCCCTGTGATTGGCCTCATACACAGGGATGGGGCAGGCACGGAACAGGAAACCGCCATTCCTGTGTTTGCATTCACTAACTGTAAACTTTTTTTAAAAAGTAGCCTGTGTTCCTAAAAGGAACTGGCGCTGCTTTAACAAAAATCCTTCCTATTTGGAATACATTGGGCGAAACAGGCAGTGTTCTCATGCACCCCTGCATGCACTCCCATGTCGCCTGACAGGATTCACTTTGGGACACCTTCCCCTTTGCAGATCAGAAACTACCTCTTTTGAGATGTTTGTAATTGGCCAATGGTTTGTGACCACATTTGCTTTTGCTAACCATTGATAAATAGCATTGCAACTTGCAATTCAGAGGCCATGCCACTTTCAAGTCCCATGCTAACTGTGAATCAGAATAGATCGCAAAGCCCATTTTCCAACTAGAAAAATAGTTTTAGTACATACTACATAGCTATTTTGCAGTTGCAAACCCTATGATTTTGCCAATTTGCGGTTTGTGATCGCATAAAGACTGTCTATCTGGTCCATAGGGACTCAAATGAATTTTTGTTAAACATGTCCAATCCGAGTAAGAATGAGGTTGATAGGCCGGCGGAAAATGTGAGTTGCGAGCGATGGGAGTGTGAGGGGACGGAAAGGAGGTGAGGCCTCTCTGCAAAGCTAACTTATCCCAAATGTCTAGCACCGTCCTTGTGGGAACAGCTATATAGGCGCTACGAGAGCGGACCTCCCGCGGGAGCCAAGCAAGGTCCCAGATGGGTCGACAGGTCACTGCCCTGTCTGTGTGAAACCAGACCTTTTCGCTCTCCCACGCCATCCACTCCGAAATAAAGCGGAGATACGATGCCCAGTAATATTCAAACAGATTAGGACAAGCCAGCCCCCCCCTGTCTCGCGGTAACAAGAGAATTTTATTAGAGAAGCACGGTTTACTCCCGCCCCAAATAAACATGGTAAGCTCTCGCTGGAGGCTCTGGATCTGGTGCTGCGGAATGGGCGTGGGAAGAGTCTGAAAAAGATAAAGTATCTTTGGGAGCATGGACATTTTGACTGTATTCAGGCGCCCCAACCAAGAAAGCGGGAGGGATTTCCACGCTCTCAGGTCAGCTAAAACATCCTCTTTACACACCTGCCAGTTTGCTTGTGTCCAAGTGGCGAGGTCGGGGGTCAAATTAAGCCCCAAGTACTGAATTGAATGGGACGCCCATTGATAAGGGGCAAGAGACTGAAGCACAGGGATCTCCTCTGCAGGAATCGTAAGATTTAGAGCTCATGATTTGTCATGGTTAATTTTGAGACCTGAGACCAGTTCAAACAATTGGAGCAATCTATGCAAGGCAGGTAGAGAGGATCGTGGACGTGATAACGTATGGAGGAGGTCATCCGCAAATAATGCGATTTTATGATCCAACCCTCCAAGTTTGATGCCATGGATATCCGGGGACTGGCATATCATGATCGCAAGGGGTTCCACTACGAGGGCAAACAAGAGGGGGGATAGAGGACACCCCTGTCGGGTGCCCCTATAGATCAAGAAGGGTCCCGTGAGTTGGCCGTTGACTCGCACCTGAGCCAAAAGGGAGAGATAAGGAGCCATAACTCTAGCAATCATCTGGGGGCCCAGCCCTATTTTATGTAGGACAGCCCGAAGGAATACCCAATCT
Organism: Calotriton arnoldi; assembly: GCA_963921515.1. Lineage (NCBI taxonomy): Eukaryota > Metazoa > Chordata > Amphibia > Caudata > Salamandridae > Calotriton > Calotriton arnoldi. The sequence continues at coordinate 573,320 of CAWUFW010001510.1, forward strand.
ACTCAGTCGAATGCTTTCTCAGCATCGAGCGACAGCAAGCAGGAGGGTATCCTCCAATGGTGCGCCTTCCCGACTAGATGTGCAATACGTCGTACGTTATCTGCACCTTGCCGATGGCGAATAAAGCCAACCTGATCAGGTTCAATGAGCCCGAGAAGGTGCAGTTGGAGTCTTTTAGCTAGTATTTTAGTATAGAGTTTAAGGTCCGTATTTAAAAGCGCAATGGGGCGAAAGGACGAGCATAATGTGGGGTCTTTTCCCGGTTTGGGGATTAAGGCAATTTCAGCCATAGCCATAGAGGTGGAGGGCCCCTCCATGTCCGAGAAGGAATTAAAAAGACGAAGTAGGTGGGTCTTAAGTTGCGTAAGAAAGGCACGATAGATAGAGACCGGTAGGCCATCCGGCCCCGGGGATTTACCAAGGGGAAGGTCCTTCAGAGCGCCAGCAAGCTCCTCTGCGGAAATAGGCTCCTCCATGAGCAGAGCATGGTAGCGGCTAATCAGGGACCAGTCGCAAGCCTCCAAGGCAGCCTGTACTTGTTCCGGGCTAGACGACTCCCTGGCATAGAGGGAAGAGTAATATTCCTGAAAAGCTTTTAATTTAGCTGCTTCAGTGGTAGCCCACTTACCATCCTCTAATTTAAGTTTAGCAATGTGTGCCTTGGCGGCCCGCGTCCGCAAGCGGCGTGCCAGGACAGTGCCCACTTTGTCTCCCCCCTCATAATACCGCTGTTTCAGGGCTAAGAGGGCGTGTTCTGCCTTGTTAGTTCTATGCGCCCTTAACTGGCCTCTAAGCATAGCTAGACGCCTCTTATGTAGCGCCAGCGGATGCTCCTGATCTAATCTTTCAAGTGCCTTTATATCCCGAGAAAGGCGGTCCTCGAAAATACGGGCTTCCCGAGCCCGAGCTATGGCAATGGACGTAATGCAGCCTCGATTCGTGGCCTTAAACGCGTCCCAGACTACGGGGAGCGGAGTCTCAGGGAGGTCATTTAATTCGAAGTAGGACGTAATAGCTTTCCGAAGTTCCGCCGCATCGACGGGATCCCTAAGAACATGAGGGGGAAGGCGCCATTTAGGGGAGCGGGTTGAGCGGGAGTGATGACCTTGCATGAGAAGTTCCACATGTGCGTGGTCAGAGACCGAGATGTTGGACATGGATGCCGAGAGGGTGTCTTTAATCAGGGAGTGTGAGACAAAGATGTAGTCGATGCGCGAATAAGAACGATGGACGTGGGAGTAATAAGAATAGTCGCGGGCAGCTGGGGAATGATAGCGCCATATATCTATGAGGCCAAGATCCATCAAGCACCTCTTTAAAGCGGAGGACATAGCCCCTGTGCCATGAAACGAGCTATTGGGGCCCACGCAATGTACAGGGGATCAAGGCCAGCAAGTGCGGCACAAGATCGGAATACGTTCCAGTCAAAGGTGGAGGGGCGGCACAGCTGGCAGGGGCAGAACGCTGCTCAGGCGAGGGGCAAACAGCCAGGAGCCACCCTCTCGAGGCCCCAAGGGCCCCCGGTCACCCCGTCAGCCGCTAGAAAGAGTCCAGAGCACAGGCCGGGGTAGAGCGACTAAGTCATCAAGGACCAGGCTAGGCGGATGAGGCACGCCGGGAATCCCCCGCAAGGTCACTCGTAGCGGGCCGCCCGCGCTGCCCGGGGAACAAGACCGGGGGCAAAGAGGAACACCCCGGGGGACCAGTCCCAGCACACGCCACAGGTCCAGATCACATCCACCCTGCAGGCGCCCTCACACTCTCCGGGGAGGAAGGCAGCGACTCAATACCCCCCAGGAGCTACAGCAGAGACAGGGACCGTCTGGTGTCCGAGGATGCAAGGACCGAGAGAGTGTCAGCAATCCCACGCCGATAAAGGGCGTCACTCCTGCGAGAAGGCCAGGCCACCCCCCAGGCCGCAATGCTTCCCATCCAATGGCCCCAGCGACGAGCAAAGTCCGCTAGTGTCCCAAGACTTGCTGTGGGGGGGGGTCGCTGCTGCCGGGGCTCCCCGGGTCCTAGGGGGGAGTCAGGTCACGGAGAGAGGCACCCCACACCGGAATTCCCAAGTGGCCCTCCATGACCTGCACAGGCACCTGCGTTGTCCAGCAAAGGGGCGCACACTGCCCGTGGGGGACTGCCAGGCAGCGATGGCCAGCGCCAGCGCGCACTCTCCTGGGGTCTCCAGCGGCGTCCTGCCCGTGGGGGATAGCCAGGCAGCAATGGCCAGCGCTCACTCACTGGGGTTCTCCAGCGGCATCACCACAGGACAGCAGGGAGGTAAGCTATGCCGCAGGACCCCGCAATCCACCCACAGAGGTCCGGAATGGCAGCAAATGCGGCGAGTCAGCGCCCCCCCAGTGCATCCAGCAGCAAGGGCCCCAGATTCCTGCTGAAGAGGCGGGCTCCCCGGTGCGGCGGCAGAAGAGCGCGGGAGGCCCACCTCTGGTCCCGGTGAGGCCCAAGACGGCGGCCGCTACAGTGCCAGCTGAGGTCCGGTCCCACGGCGTCCAGCGCACCACTGTTCCCAGACCAGCGCCGCCAGCGGTGTTGTCAAATGCCACCCGGGGTCCAGCCACGCGTGATGCTGCCCTCCAGGAGCACCGGCTGTTCAGGGCAGACCCTGCGGGGGTCTAAAATGGCGGCTACACAGGTCGCCGACGGTGAGAAGCCCCTCCAGGAGCCGACGTTGGCAGGTTCAAACCCCCGCTTCCCCGTCGAGGGTCTTGGCGGCTTCAGCTAAGTGTCCCCAGCAAGCGGCAGCAGAGCAGGGTCGTGGCCAGGCCGCCGCAAGGCCGGGTGCCGCAAAATGGCGGCCGCACTCATTCAGGCCGGAGCTCACCTCGGCGGGGTCTCCTGCACCTCCGTCCGCCGCTGGGGGTAAGCGCCGGGCCCCCCAAGGCGACCCCCAGCCTCTCCGCAGGTCATGGACCCCGAGCAGCGTCACCTGCAGATCCCCTTCGCCGCTTAAGTAACCAAAAAGTGCAGCGGCGGCCCGGAGCTCCCAGGTGTGCGTCTCACTCCATCGGCAGCGAGACCACGCCCCCGCAAATGAATTTTAAGAGGCTAATACATGAAACTAGTGTAACAGATAATATGAGGAAACATCACACACATGCATATAGCATTGCCACCAATGATGAAACCACGTTTTTTAATTGCCCCATAAGCTCCTATGAATCAGAATAGTATTGCAGTGTAGTGGGAGTGCTGACTTATGTCATCTTGAGAAATCTCCGTTGAGCATGGTGAATAGGGATATAATGATAACCATCTTGCACACACAATGATATTAGGAAATCTATGTTGCATAATTATGTGAAGCGTGAGTTGTGTGGCACCTTTTTGAAATGTCATTGGGTAGTTTTAGGTATCACAGTGCCTTTATTCTCTGTATTCTTTCTCCACAATGAAAGTAAAGGAATAGATCTCAGTGTCCTTTTCGTTTAGTAAAACTGAAGCTAAAACGTGCTTGGAGATTTCAAACTGTACGTTAGTGACCTTCTGTGGTTTTGGTCTCGTAGGCCATTTGTGGACCGAAACACCCGAGTCTGAAGAAGTTGCAGCAAACTGTATGTAGTAAGAATCTGCACCAGTGGTTTTCAGCCAAGCATCCTTTATCACCTCTCACTATTCCTAAGCGAATCATGTGCTACCTGGCTGATGCCCAGAATAGGCTGCCTCAGCATATTTTGAATTTCTGACTACTCCTTCAACTGAAGATGGAGTTTGACTCTTTGCTTAACTGAAGGTGCCCTGCCTAAATTTCCAGGAAAACGTTTTGATGCCCTTGTAGACTCGGATTTTGAGATCAGAATGTTTAAGCAACATGTCTGAGTTTTTTTCTTGAATTTACCTATCCTACTTTCAGTCTTCATACAACTTTTCACAATTTTATGACTTGTTCAACTTCTTGCCCACCGGGTCTCATGGCATAGTGTCGTCTGGTGCTAATGATGCACATTGAGTGTCTGCATAGACTGCTTCTGAGAGGTCTGACTCCACCTTATCCATACGATATCACTCAGCTATAAACATTTGCAATACAGTCTCTATGGATATTGCTATCGCCGTGACACCACTTTTCGAATGCATTGGTGAACTAGCATTTGAAACAAACTGGGAAGGCACTGAGTAGATCGTCAACTTCCACAGCTGCTTCAGGCTTCCTACAAATGTTCACTAGACAAATCAAGCCCCTTCATGCTACTACTTTCTCACTGCTCTCCTTCTCAAAGACTATGATAGATGCTTATGCACTACGTTGTGCCAAATGCCAGAGATGCTTCCACTGTTTTGTGAATTAGTGCATTAAGTCATGTAGAAGACCAGCTTTCTAGTCGGATAAACATCTTCCAGAGAATTTCTCAACTCGGCAACACTGGTAAATGCAGGAGCACTGCTGCAATAAAAGCATCTTACCTGCACACTGCTTGAAAACACCCTAAACCTGCCTCTTATATCAATATTCCTGAAAGCATCTTTTTCTCTTTTGAGGGCATAAACTACATGTTTTACGCAGAGAGGAATAGAAAGTGGACAGGCTCACCCTCTGGTTAAGGTTCCTACGGTAAAGGCAGAAGCAGCAGAGGGCATGAAATATACTGGAAGTCTACGGAAGGGGTAGAAAGGATTTTCTTTGTATAGCGGGGGCAGACTTCAAGGAGTAAGGATTTGGTGACAGCGGAGGAAGCCATTAGTTCAATCATATGTAATTTGCGATTACTTTCTCACCCGCATAGTTTTTTTTAACAACAGGCATAACAATTCTTTTTCAAATACTTTTGTTCAGACCGTGTTGGTGTACAGAATCTTACTGCTGATGCTATTTTCATAAGACCATAAACCCAACTCTTTAATGTATGTTTTTGTAGGAGCTACTTTTAAAGATAATTTTGGGATAGATTTGTTTTCTACGCCATATGTATAAGGTATAACGTTTCCTATAGATTTGGAGTGTAATGTTTTTCTTAATTCTAGACGCAATCGATGAATCCATACTTTATAACCGTGCATGACCCAAAAAGTAAAAACATCATCTCTTGTGATAAATAAACACATACATTGTTAATAAAATTATGCACTAATATTTAGGTTCAGTTATGTAAATATCCCATGGTGGTACCACCTAAGGCAAGAGTACAGTTTGTTACCTAGAGAAATGATAAGACCTCAGATTTGATGGAGCACTGCTAGGTCCTAGCAGTACACTCTGTACGGGAAACAGCCTTTACAACAAGGTTTTTACCAGGTTGTGCCTTTACCACCCATTTTTTAGCATGCATGTTTTTAACACGTGTATGTTTTTACAACACATGCCTTTACCACGCTTTTACTGTAAGTTGGGAGGATGGAGGGGGTCTCCACCCACAAATACATTGTTTTTATATATGTAAACAATGCGTGGTAATGGCATATGTTGTAAAAGAATATGCGTTGTAAAAAAATGCAGGGTAAAAAATGCATGGTTAAGGCATGCAATGTATTTCCCTGCATTGTTCCGTCTGCATTGCTCCATACTTGGCATTTCTTTCTAAATATTGTTTATTAAAGTTTAGAGCAGAATATGGTTTTGTAAATGTATATATACAACATTAATGCAGTTAGACATTTCTTGGGTTACATCTACACATATGGACATTAGGGACACAGAAATCTTTTGGTAAAGCACTTCAACATTAGTATTTGAAGAGGGGTATGCCAAGTCCGTCATCACACCCAACAATCTAATATGTGTCCCTCTTCTGTCCACCTCAATGTCCTGCACACTGATCAAAGGGACCTTGGCTCCTAATGTGAGCTTACTGTTTTCTTGTACTCAACTTTCTTGTCAATACAAAATATTAGCTTTTTGAAGCAACCCACATGTAATATGTGAAGAAACACCTACACTAGAACTTCTAGTAATTAACCCATGAGAACAAAAGTTTCACTCAATTAATGGGCAGCAGTGAAAGACTGTGCCCACATTGTATTGACAAATCTATAGCTTTGGGATATGTGAAACCAATACAGTGACAATTCCTTAATTATCTTTAATGGATATTTGTAGCTGAAATCCCAGAGGTCTTTGTGTACATATCAGAACTCCCCTAAATAGACATTGTGCGTGGAGGGGTACTCTTGAGATCTTCTGAGTACAGGGGCTTGCAACTTAAAGACTTTGAAATATCCCCTAGTATTAAAGGACGTGTATCTTCCTAGAACAGATTTCCCGTGTAATTCATCACAAGAAAATATTATCTTTACTCTGTTCCTCACACATTTGGGGTATGGTGTTTACTGTGTGAACAGTTTCAATAGGGGTATTACGATGATTGCACATTTCTACTCTCATTTCGAGCTGCTAAAAAAGTGGATTTCGCCCTATCTGCTCTCATGAATTCCACCAGGTTTCGCCTGGTGAAAATCATGTAGGCAAACAACCACAAGCTGGACCATAAGGGCCCAATTCAGAATCCCAAATGAAACGCAGGTAGGAGTTTCGACATGAATCGGTATCAGCGCGGCCCTTGGAATTGTGACTTATGTAGGATATTTTTTATCTTAATTTTGATATAAAGAACATATATTTGGCAGCGCTGGGTGCTGTAGATCTTGTACAGTAACACATTTCATCAATTCACAAAAGGATTGAGAGTCCTAGTCCTAATACTAACTGTTCACCTAAGTGGAACGTAAGTGCACAAAAGATGCATATATATCTGTAAATCTCTGGTGTGAAGAATTGTGATCTACGGATTTCTAGTAGCGAAACTGTTACTTTATACTTCGGGGAAGCCAGGAAATGAACAGAATTTCATGAATTTACCACAGGGGGTGCCAGATGATATCGCCAAAGTGGTGAAAAAGTCATGGCTCAGCGGTGGTCATTTAAAAAATTTGGCAAAGCCATTTCCATGCCCATTATGCTTCTGTGTTTATGGCTACTGTAGTTTGGTGTAGGTGGCCCTTTGAGTATGGAAAAGTGAACAACACACTTCATTTTGCCAAGTGCTGCAGTTTTTCAAGCAGAGCAAGAAAAGAACAGGCGCAGGCAAAGCCACTAGTTTGCGCTTTGACATGCTCGTTGTTAATATTTTTTTATTACAAGCATATGCCAGAAAAATAATAAAAAGAAGAAAATAATGAAGACATGTTGCCAACTAAACATGGCAGTCATATATTTACAATAAAAAGTTTGAACTTAAAAAACAAGTGACGATTGCATACAAATTTAATATAACATTACAGGTGCTGCGTAGCAGGCAAGTGTACTTAGAACAGGTATGGAAGCCCTTTTTAGTTTTAATGCTCATCACAGGAAACGTGATACTTATTGCCGCGAAGTAATGGTAATATTGACTTTAAATTACCCTAAGACATAGTTTAAACAAACAAGAATAACACACACAAAAAAAATGATATAAAGTGTTGAAAGTAAAACTCATTGGAAAAGGACCACCAGCCCTGGCACTTCTTTTAAGTCAGATGTGGACATGTGAACAGGCAAAATGACGTCACTCACAGTGCAAGAGGGTACGTTACTGAAGTGGGCTGCCCCATGCTGTATGCTGTAGTAGGCAGAAAATGGGAACGCTGGTCAGTGCGTAATTGGTGAAAGAATAAGTGCTGTGGCCCAATGTGTTGCACAGAAGGTTATATTGTGAACTAGTGAATGTCATCCACCACCCTACACTTCCTGCCTCCTTATCTCACTCCTTGAGTTTCTTTTTCATCCCTGCTTTCACTTTTTGTCTCAGTTTTCTGTGCTTCTCTTCCTTCTCTTTCCACTTTCTCTTTTTTGTTCTATGTTGAAAGTCTGATGATGAAAAATAAGTCCTGGTCTCCAAAAATGTTCCAGACAGCAACTGGCTTAACTGGAACACTAGTTTTGAAAATACGTCACCAAAGTTATTAGCAAAACAAAAAAACGCTTTATTTATGGGAAAAGTTGGCCCTAAATATAACTACCTACTGGCTACCGCCAGTAGATAATATATATGTAAATATCTATCTATCTATCCAGTTAATTGGTCCAAATATTTATGGGCACTTGCTAATGGTATCGTAGCCGGGGCAGCAATGCCACCTTCATGGAAGGAAGCAGAGGTCATCCCGGTATTCTAAAAGGGTGACCGCTCACTCCCCTCCAACTACAGGCCCATTAGCCTGATCGATGGTGCCCAAAAGGTCTTCTCTCGTGCTCTCCTTACGAAGATCACAGACTGGATGGACGAGACTAACATCTTATCGCCCTTTCAAGCGGGGTTCAGAAAGAAAGTAAGCACCATCGATCATGTTTTTTGCTTTTCACTACTGGCCTGGAAGACAGTCACTATAGAAAGGGGGAACCTCTACATAGCATTTATCGACTTGAAGTCGGCCTTTGATCTCATCCCCCGACACAAGCTGTGGCAAGTCCTGCAGGAGATGGGCTTTCCGCAGCCACTCCTTGTGATGGGTATCCGCCTTCATGAGGATAGCTTTGTAAGGGTTCATTGGGGAGAGCAAGGGCAGCTGACAGATCCAATCAGAGTCGATAGAGGGGTCAGGCAAGGTTGCGTGTTGTCACCTACCTTGTTTTCACTCTTCATCAATGGGGTGGTCCACCACTTAGCGGAAGTTCCAGCTGATGCCCCTTCGCTGGGGAAGGTCAAAATAACAACTCTGCTATTTGCGGATGACACTTTTCTGGTCTCAAAGACCCCCAGTGGCCTCCAGCTGCTGTTAAATCGCTTTGATTCCTTCTGTGGGTCGAGAGGCTTGGAGGTCAATATATCCAAAACAAAACTTCTAATGTTAAACCCCCACAAATCCTTTAAAGGTAAATTGACACTTGGGGGGGATCCCCCTCGAGAGAGTAGTCACTTTTGATTATCTGGGGGTGACTCTCTCAGAGGCATTGGCCTAGAAGCACCACATAGCAAGCCATACTCTTCAGCAGAAGCAGACCACTGGGGCCCTGCTGAAGGAGCATAGACGCTCCCAGTCAAGACCAATAGCTGCACCACTACAGATTTACAACCAAAAAGTAGTGGATTCGGCCTTGTATGGGGCTGAACTATGGGGGTTTGAGAACCTAGAGGGTCTCCTATTAACTGAGAACAAATTCCTGAGATCCCTCTGTTCTCTCTCCCAAAGTACCCCACTTCTTCCTCTTAGGATGGATATGGGTAGGCAATCGATCGTGGATAAGGTGCGACTTCGCCCTTTGCTCTTTTGGTTGCATCTGAAACAAACCCCCCAAGCTGTTACATTGTGCAACTGCGGCCGACGAAGTTTGTAAACTCGACCGCTTTAACAAAATCGGGTTGTTTGTCAAGGTAAGATATCTGCTTGCAGCGATAAGTTTAGGGAGTTCTTGGAACACCAATGAACCCTGCTCTTTACCCAGTAAAAGGCTGCTTAAATTGCAATATTGGAACTGGGTGGCTCAGACTAACGCAACACAGACGCACGGTGGGCGCCTCACAACTGAATTTATGGTCTTCAAAACCCATAGTGGATATGAGCAATATTTGGAGGCCATTACAATTCCACAGGATAGAAAGCTTTTTATCCAATTTAGATTTGGATCACTTCCTGTGAACTCCTTCACAGCTGAGTGGCGTCGACCTGTACCAGGGCAGCTACACTGCCCTGGTTGCGCCAAGTCCATCGAGACAATCGCACACATTTTTTTTGTCTGCCCTTTGTATACCTCCCCGAGACGCAAATGGTTGGCACCTGTTTGTAGGCTGCTGGGAACACAATGTTACCAGGAAGCTCTGCGTATTTTAAGATCATACTCAAGAATACCTGTTGTCTGTGCAGTAGCAAAGATTCTTGGAAAATTGTGGATAGTCAGAAGGCGCTCACTTAAGAAGTGATATTGATTGCCGTAGCGTACTTCTTTTCCACTTTTCTAAACTCATTACTCGAGAAACTCACCAACAACACTAGGATTTTTAAAATTGCTTGTGGTCCTATCATTTTATTGAGATTGTATAGTGGGACCCCTAATGCACTTTAACAGGGTTTTTCTCTGTGATTACTATTCCTTTTATCTTCTTAACATTTTAATTGATTACTGTGTGTGTATATATATATATATATCACAACCAAATGCTCACTTTCAGATCAGAAGTAGGCAGGACACAGCTCCGGGGTACAAGTGGGTTTATTAGAGCAAATTCAAGCGTGGCTGCTCTCCAATGGTCCGTGAAACGCTGTGGCAGATGCGTTTCTAGCCGGAACGGCTTTCATCAGTGCCGGTATCACAGGCATGGTCGATTCACCTGGAGTTCTTAAAGCATTTCTGAGACCACTCCCAGTGTAGCAGTCTCTCGGCCCCTCCTCCTCTTTAGAGGTATGCACCTCCTCACGCAGCGTCTCTAGGCAGGCTGCATGCTGGATCGTGTAGTTCATCGTGGAGACCTCATACAGTGATGAAGTAAATCCAAAGCACCCAGTGGTGTTCCCAAACAAGGCGATGTGCCACACTCCGCCACAGTTTGCCAAGGATACGATTGTCCGGCTCATACCACTTGTGTCCCCTTATCAGGCAGTACAGTTCTGCCTCCTCTCTCCCCATTGCAGAAAATAACTACTCCATGGCAATACCTCTGCTTGGGGGGGCTCTGCGTTGCATTTTCAATGCACAGTCCAAATCTTGCTGACTCCCGCAGCGCTCCTGAACGAGAGGGCGTGTCCTATGCCGGTGTCAGCGATATCGGCCCAACATCACAACCAAATGCTCACTTTCAGATCAGAAGTAGGCAGGACACAGCTCTGGGGTACAAGTGGGTTTATTAGAGCAAATTCAAGCGTGGCTGCTCTCTCCAATATATATATATATTCACTGAAAAAACCAAAGTGATGTCATCAGTGATGTCATTTGAGATGTCATCAGGGATGCCATGAGTGATGTCACTGACCATGTCATGAGCAGTGAGGTCATAAGCAGTGCATTGCGGGGGTGCGAGTTATAGTTAGCCCAGCTAACTATAATTTCTGAATTTCTCTGGTTTTGTACAATTGAAATGTCAGCCTAACTATAACGTCCCTGTAACCTTTGTTTTTTTTCACTGAATTTCTAAGGTTTTTTAAATTCTATTTCCTAACTATAACGTCCATGTAACCTTTGGATTTTTGGTAGGGCTGGATAAAAGAAACCTTTGCAGAACTGATGTCCCTTTTCCCTCACACTGTCTTGGTGAACTCTAATATATGCCAAAGACAGAAATGGAAGTGGTCAAATCTGTTCTGTCCACAGATTAACAAAGCTAGGAAACATGGTAATAAATCTGTTTCTGCATTCCTCAGAGACCATCGCATCGGCTGTATCTATACCAGCAATCTGCGTTTTGACATGCATGGAATTTATAGAAATGATGAAGTGCACTTTACAGATAAAGGCAACAGGGTGTTTCTAAGTAACCTGAAACTCTGCATCCGGTCTTATTATATATAACATAGCCATATACACACAACCAACACAACGGCTCTTGTCAGAGCCACTTTAGTACCCGAAATATTGTGAAGTTTTTTTCTAAACGGTGTTTTTCTTTATTTCTTGATAATCTTTGCGACGATGTTACGATCCCCACGTTGACACGTCACGAAAACGGAAAACAAAAGCAGACATTCAATGAACACACCCAAAAATAATATGTAAAAAAATCCATTCTGAACATTGCCCTACACATATTACCATATTCATACTTCTTTCACAGCATGTTTAAACTCATATTTTTATACTAAGTTTAAAAAAAAACCTTCTTTAAGACCTAGTTCCCATTTTCGCGGTTATTCGGGGTGTCACGATGAAGTCGTTAACCGCGACGATTCCACCTTTTCCATGAAGTCTAAAACACATATATCCACACATACTACAGTATTTTACACACAAGGGGTTTCCTGATAGTATTCTCTAAAGTCATGTTTTTGTAGAGAGTTTCTATAAAAACCATCTGTTTAACCTATTTTATTTTTCACGGTGCCTCCGTAGACCGCGATGACGTCAGTGATCGCGATCCCCGCGGACACGCCGCAAAAGCGGAAAACAAAAGCAGACATTCAATGGCCACCAACACATCCCAAAAAAATATGTAAACAAATCCATTCTGAACATTTTCCTACACATATTACTATATACATACTTCTTTCAAAGCATGTTTAAACATGTTTTTTACTAAGTTTCTTTAAAAACCATTTTTCAGGCCTATTTTCCATTTTCGTGGTCATTTGCGGTGTCCCGATGACTTCGTTAACCGCGACGACCGCGCGTTTTCCATAAAGTGAAAACACATTTATGCACACACATTACAGTATTTTACACACTAGAGGTTTATTACTGGACACTTCAAACTCATGTTTTTCTAGTGTATTTCTAGAAGAACCATCTCTAAAACCTATTTTCCGTTTTTGCAGTGAGGCCGGAGATCGCAATGACGTTGGTAATCGCTATCTCCGCATTTACGTCAGGAGAGCAGAAAGCAAAAGCAGGAATTCAATAGCCACCACCACATTAAAAAATGGTAACTATATAATTAATTCTAACCATCAGAGTACATAACTCACTATCCAAATAACTCTATAAAACATTTAGCAATATCTCAATATAACAATACATATTAATGATTCATTGATATATTTTTTTATATTTTGACCAATCTTCGCAATGACGTCGGTAATCCCCGCGATGATGCATGGGGGGCCGCGCTGGCGGCGCCATTGCGAATATCGCGCACAAATAAAAAAATCCATTTTGGACACATAACATGTGTCACTAACACCCCCATTTCTCAACCATGGGGTCAGAGTATCTCTGCCCTGAACCCTTATGTGGCCTTTCACACAGATTTTCAGCTACAGGAACCGTTCCTGAGCGATAAAATGGCGGCCGCAACTTTCTTTTAAGGTTGCGTCCAGCCAATCAGAACATTCCTGTTGGCGTGTGCATCCGCGATTCATTGCGAAACCACTGCAAAATATCTGCTGCCAGAGATATCACTATAATTTTAAACTTAAATTTCTCAACAACTACTGAACGAATTTACACCAAATAAGCAAAAGGCACTTCCTTGAACGGACATCTAAGTCCATGCCAAATTTGGTGAAAATCCGTTCAGCAGTTCGGGCTGTAGAGGTGGCTAAAGGTTTCTGTGGGAATTAACATTACAAACGCACCTTTATTTCGCTCCCCAAATTCTCAGTCCCCACTGCACGGATCACCCCCAAACTTTGCATAACAATAGTACCCTCCGTGACACTTTTTGGGCAAAATTTCATGCAGATTGGTCCAATGACACTAAAGTTATAGCCAAGTCCAAAAATGCTTTTCCTATGGAAACTAGGTCCTAACTATAACTACCTACTGGTGGTCAATATATATGGACTACACTTTCTTCAAAAGAAAAATGACGTATGACGATTCTGGGAGTTTTCAATGTGGGCGCTTTGTTGAATTCATCATTGTATGGCAGTTTGTGAACAATCACGAGCCTTGTTCACAGAGAGGCAAAATCATCCACGTCCTTCCATTTAAAGTGACCATCTGTGGAAAAGAAAAAAAAAAGACTTTACTTATCACATAGTATTTCCTCTTTTTACTGGTTACTCCATACTCTGGGATATGCTTTCAACAATAATCCATATACTTTTTTTCTGCGTATTTAAATTCTCATGTGTGGAATCTGGCACTGAAGGGCAAGAAAGACTTTAAACAAGTGAACACTATTGGCAGAATGACCACTGAAAGGTCAAGTGAAAGATCAAATGGGCAAAATGTTTTGGGTTGACCCTAAAATGAGGGCCACGTCCAACACACAGTGTCTAAAACAACAAAAAATCAGAACAAGCAGCCTCTGAAATAACATCATCTGGTACAACATTGGGCCCCGGTGCATTCCACCAACTTCCTCAATACTATCTACCCCCCTTATACACATGGGCCCCGATTCATACTGAAGTTACGCAACACAGGGCAACATGTAAAGTTGCTGTGCTGGTTTGCATGAATGGGAGAGAGCTGAACAGTGCCACATCTATTAGCTGTTCTGTTCACTCCATGCGCTTCGTAATTTTGGATGCCATGCACTAAGGCAGATAGCCTTGCTTCATAGTGCAAAGGTGTTTGTGTTGTGGGAAGCATAGGTTTTGTAAGGAAGGGGTCCTTTCCAGTATAAAAACTATGCTTTAAGGCTTTTCCCACTTTGTATGTGTGTCGTACAATGCAGCACATATGCAGCACCAGAAGAAATGTTATCATTTCTCCTCCTTACACTTGCCTCAAGGCCCTGCAGGATTTTGGCCCTATTCAATTTCTTCAATTCTATATAAATAGGGATTTGCGCCGAAACCCATGGGTGGTTGCATGGGAATGTCCATGACCAACTCATGGATTGCCCCCTTGACGCAAAGGAACACAAGGCATCTCATTGCACAGCTTTGCGTTACCTTGGGTTACAATCCATGCCGGGTGTTAATCCCACCCCAACACTTTGCGTCTGGTTTGCGCTAAAAAAGTAATGCAAAGCCGACACAAAATGTTTCTATATCTGGGCCATAGCACATAGACATGGGAAGAAAGAAAAGCAAACCAATAGAAGAAATAAAGCTAACAAAAACAGATAACTGTTCCTGCTGTTACTGTAATTAACCCCTCCCACTACCAGAGGCCTCGGTCTTATTTATCGCTTTACCCATGAGTATAATCATCATGCTGACAAACCATCTGTTATAGCCAAACTCTGCAGCAGTGGAATAAAGGCTTGATTGGCACCCTGGCATAGGTGCTAGTTATAATAAATTGCTGCTGTGATGACATCCAGCCAGGATTCAAAATAGTGATCCAACAGCAGGTGTATGAAACTCTTGAATTAGCGCACCTGGGATCGAGCATTAGTATGTGACTCTCGTATTAAACACATAATTTGACAATATGTGATAAACCATCTGGGCTAATTTGCCAACATTTGAACATATGACCTACAGATTAGACCACTTTTATGCAGTTGGTGTTGTAACCCACTGAGCAGATTTATGAAGATGTGAAATTGTTACCTGAAAATTAGACAGGTTACGGCATTAGGTACTTAAACGCTTAAGAAGCATCACTCAGATTTGTACCCAAAACCTGCACAGTGCACGCAGATTGTTGCAGTATTTGGTGGGGTCTATTGATCTACACTATCAGGATTTGAACCATTGTCCTGCAGGTTACACAGTGGCTTCTTCAGTAGGTACAGGGATGATGCTTGATGCCCTATTCTGAGTGTTAGTGCGGCAAAGTCATGTGTGCATGATCATTGGTAGTGAGAGAACACATTCCGTTCCTTTGAAGTTGTGGGGCTGTATGAATTCGGTTTATTGCTCATCTAATGTTTGAACACACAGGTTGCCGAATGCAAGAGATACCGTATTCCTTGATACGTGATTGCTTGCAAATCAGATCTGTTTTTCCGCATGCAGCTTATATAATTACAAACAACTGTGAAGACCGTAAACACACCTTTGAAGAGTTTCTCCCAGCGAAGTATCGTATCCAGTTTGGATTTTTCTTGCGGCTTAAGTGTTATTTCAATGAGGCGCATTGCAAAGGTCAGTTTTCCCTGTTATGGTTTGATATATATCTGACCTTGTCTCATTTGCAAAGCACCATTGTGGCAGAGTATTGTGACCTGAGTCTGGAGAATTGTTGAAACAGGACCGAAACGTTGACTCTGCCTATGGAGGACCTATCCATGAAAGACAACAAATATTTGTTCAGGCCTCTCGTAGTTTGCTTTTTGTCTGGTCTTGAGTATTTATGTTGGAAATATTTTATATATTTCTGGTCCAAACAAGTTTTTATTGTCATTTCCAATGTAAAAAATGTGCACTGAGGATTTGGCAGTAGATATTCCATTACATGCAAAAATCAGGAAAGTTACCACTAGGTAAAAACATTCCTCCGTCCTTATGAAGGGTTAGTTCATATCACATCCCCCCTTGTCTATTAAACGTAATCCCACTGACCAAATCTATTATGCCTTCCAATATATCAAAATCCCCAACTCTCCCTCCATCCCTTCCCCTCCTGTCTGGTATCGTCTAGTGTGGCATGGCATTTTAATGTGTAGTCGATCCAGGTCGCTTGTACATGTTAACGGATATATGTGTTCTTGATGCTCAAGAGAAAGGTAGGTGGTCTTTAGTGTGCTTTTGAGTGGTCCGTTGCGACTGTCAACCTGTATTTTGAGCAGTCATTTCTTGGTGGGCCTATCCTAGTGCCACAATTCCTGATCCTCACAGTGAAAAGTCACTGTCCGAAGTATGGTCATCTGCCTTTAATTCTTCCACCAGATCCTTCCAAGCCCTTACAGCCTCCACGAAGTCAGCCTCTCTAAGCTTCTCTGAGAAGGGTGGCGCTTCGTAGCCTGCCCACCGTACTAGTTCTCTCTTCAACTCATCCACTGTAGGACCTACCATTGATTTCCATTTAAGTGTGATCTGCTGTTTGGCTAAAATTAGGGCTAAGTCAACAAATTTGGTTGTGATCCTGTGTTTAGCAGAATACGGGTAAAGACCCAGTAGACACACGACTGGTGTCTCAAGGATATTGCGGTCTGAGACATTATTGACTAGTGCGATTTCATCTCTCCAGTATGTGGTTAGCTGCTGGCAATCCCACTCCATATGAAGCAGTTCTGCTTCTATAACTCCACATCGAGGACATGTGGCTTGGGTATGCTGGAAGAATGTATTAATTTTACCTGGTATGAGGTATGCTCTATGTAAGAAGTAAAAGTTGATCAGCTTAAATCATGTATTTCTAGAGATCTTGGACATCCTATTAAATACCACCCCACCCCCCAGTCTCCGTCCATGATTGGTGTTCCCATGTCCACCATCCACTTGTCCGATAGTGCATCCAAAGGAGTGACTATTGCAGTTCTGAGGGAGCGATAGAGGTCCGAAACAGCCCTAAAATGGCAGCCCTGGTGTTATTTGGGTACCCCAGTTCCTCCGGCCACCTGCGCTGAATAGCTGCCCCTATTGCTCCGTATAATAAGTGACCCACTGGTATCTCAAAATCAGCCCGCCATTCGTCATAGGACAGCAATTCACCCACCCTAAATAGATTCCCAAGGTGTTCAATACCTTGCTCGATCCACACATCCAGTCTGCTGCGTTAATTCACTGGGATAAGGACAAACAACACAGCAATGGTATGTTGGGGGAATAGGGGTTCTTATTTTGGTCTTTTGTAGTCAGCGAATCCAGCAATATTTGGCAACTGCCCTCAGGTCCTATGGTTTCACTGCTGCACGGCGGGTCTTCTGTAACAATTTTACTAGCCACTGCTGTGGCGGGCCATCAGGGTTGTCCTATGGTACCCCAACTAAACTAGAATGCACCGACTTTGTCACCCACTGCAATTGTGCCGCTAAATAGTTTGTCTCAAAGTCTGGGGCCGCTAGCCCTCCCTCCGTCACCGGGCGTTGTAGTTTGGAGAATGCCACCCTTTGTTTACCAGGGTTCCATACTAAATTAATGAGCAATGAACTTTGTTCTGGGGATTACAACTGGTAGTGTTCTAAAGAGTCTGGGTAGTGCCACCATTTTGGCAACCTCCACTCTCCCTGCTGGCGACAGCGGAAGAGTTTTCCAGAAGGCGATTGTCGTTCATAGGGAGGTTATGGCCGCTCCCATGTTTCCCTCGACAATATCAGGTATTGTCCTGTATATGCGTACTCGAAGGTATTTGATAAATCGGGTTCCCAAGGCACTGCCTGTGTGGTGGGGGAACGTCCAGGGACGGTTGGATTGAGAATAGGCTGGTTTTCTGCCAGGTAACCCTCAGACCCGACAGTGTCCCAAACGTATTGAGGAGATGCATTGCTTTACTGTGGTCTGAGTGTTTATCCTTGAGAAAGAGCAACATGTCGTCTGCATAGAGTGCGATATGGTGCAGCTCTGCAACACCGTGAAGTCTCCCCCCCCCAGTGACTACCGCATGTGCCATATGTGGTGCAATCACCTGTGAAAGGCCATCCAGGAACCGGGCCTGGTCGGTGTTGGGAGATTGTATGTTAATTAATGTAATATCTGTAACCCCAGGTGGCTTTTAGAAAGGACATAACATCTGGCAGTTGTCAATTATTTGCTGTGTAAGTTGAAAGGCAACCCCAGATAAGTACATCTGCCCAGTATACTGTATGATATGTTTGACCATGCCAGCGCCTTTGGAGGGTCATCCCTTCACCAGCGGTCAAATGAGTCTCCTTAAGCAGTGCTATATGGACTCCCCTTCGTTTAAGATAAGACTATACCTTGTATCGTTTAGTCATGTTGTTCAGACCTCGAACGTTCCAGTATATAATCTTATTGTGAGCATGCTTCCCCGTCATTGTAGTGTAGTGACATGTTTGTTTCCTTCAGCATCATATCCATACCATCTCGCTCCACCCAGCTCAGTCCCTGTTGCGTGCAACAGTTGTACACCATACCGGACCCCCATAAGAAATAAACCCAACTCCCCCACCCCAGGACAGTAAGGCAACATCTCTTCATCCAAACCAATAACAAGAAACATCAGGAAATGTCTGTGGCAATGGTGTACATGGCCATTGTTAGTAGGGTAACGTGTTTCTCAGAAAGCTGGCCACCCAGCTTTGCAATCCAACTACAGTAGTATATTCAGTCAAGTATATGTGTCCTCCTTAACACAGAGCAGCCAGCTTTTCTGGAGCATCGGAACCAATTAGTGACAGCTTATATCATATAATGTCATTGGCCAATCTTGGGTGACATGGGGAAAGTTCTTCTCTCGCTCTGAAAGTGTCTTGCTCCATATCACAATACGTGTCATGACGCTCTCCTTTCCCGTAGCAGTTGATGGTTACTTTCGCCACTACCGCGCTTCGTCTGTCTTGTTGCAGCTGAGCTTTAGTGGGAAAGTGCTGCGCAGCTGTCTTCTGTGTTTTTGGCCGATGTGAACACCGCCATTGCTATTGAGCTACTGTGGATCCAGCACTCGGGCTGCGTTTTAATCCAGTCCCACACTCTCTGTGGGTCTGTGAAGAATTTGGTGCCATCATTTGTTACAAGTTTAAGTTTCACCAAGATCAGCACTACATCTTTAACATTCATCTGGCAGAATAGCTGTTTCACCTCTAGGAATGACATCCGCAATTTCTGCACAGCCGCAGGAAAGTCTGGGAACGGTAGCACCCTGCCATTTTCAATGATTAGTTCCCCTTTATCGTGTACCTACCATAAAATATGATCTCAGTAATATAATAATTTGGCCACCACTTAGCCGGGACCCTGTACGCTCGCTTCAGGGCAAAGAAGGGGGCGGTCCCTCTGGTGAAATTGTGTCTTTTATTCAAGTATCCAAAAATGCAAACATGTCCGTCCCCTCTACTTACTCCGCCAGGCCAATTATCCTTATATTAATCCTGCACGCACTACCCTCAGCATCTTCATTTTGTATTCCAATGTTCTGAGCCTCTCTTCTATCTCCAGTATTTGTCCCTTTAATGACTCTGTGGTCTGCCACAGGTGTGCAATAGCTTTTTTACTGGTAGAGATGTTTGCAGTAATTGTGCATTGGTCATCATATAAGATACTAATGTCCGACACCACAATATCCAGTTTGTTTTCTAGGGCATCTCTAGTATCCTTGATAGCCATTTAGACAGAGTCCAGTGTGGCCGCAGAGGTGTCTGCTATAGTCTGGAATGAGCCAGCAGCGCTATCTTCCATGGGATCAGTCATGGTGACGGTAGACTGTTGATTGCCCAATGGTTCCTTAGTATGATTCCTAAGTAAGACCCAGACACAGGAGTAGCTGCTGCGCAGTGGACTCCGGGCCCCGTCCTAGGAGGAGGTCTGATCACCCCTCAGGGAGTTCTCAGGATGTCTTCCCCGATCTCACATGCTTTCCTTCCAATAAGCCTCACTATTGGTTATGGCATGGCCGCAGTTGTATAACATTATCTCCAGGCGCACTCAGCACTGTTTTCCTATTAACATGCGCTTCAGGCTGCCTGCCTCCTCCTTGTCTGCCAGCAATCCAATTTTCAGGGCCTACAGTTCCTGGGTGATGCAGTGCACAGCAGATGGCCCATTATTGTAGCCCAGGGCGGGGTTTTGCCGTATTCCTAGTCCCCTTGCTATGCAGTATGCAGGCACAGCAGGCACTATCTCTGTGTTTACGCCCCAGGGGCCCCGGGTGCCAAGGCAGCCCTGCGGGGAACCGCCTCTCTCCCAGATCAGCTCCGCCGCCTAACAAGATCAGCTCCGCCGCCCAACAGCTACACCTCGATGCCCTGATCATAGGGAGATTTCCTCTGCCTCATGTCTGCGGCATCTGGGCCGGTTCACGTTTCTCAACTCTCCGCCAGGCAGGTCCAGGGTTGGAGGAGCAGTCCATCCCTCAGCGCAGTTGTGTGTGGACCTCCATCCACCCGATTGCTGCCTCAGAGCGTTCCTCTGTTGGCAGCCGCCATCTTGTATTTCCCTTGCGACTGCCACTGATAATCCAAGAGCACAGCCACCGAAAAAGGCCAGTACCCTGCCACTCCCTCCACGAAGCACTTGAGCAGGTCACAATTGTAGTTGTACCAGATTAGAGCAATTACAGTTACAAGTGTCACCACCACCCATGCAGGCAGTGAGGCTGGCACTCCTACATCACTTTCAGGCTGTGCCTCAACTTGCCGATCCCTTCCATTGTTGTGGACCAAGCTGGACAGCCAGTGCCTGTGTGACGATTCTGTCCAGACAGCCCCTGTAGGCAGCAGGGCCTGCGGGCTCTTGGAGGTGTGAAGGTCACTCTGGAATGGACAAGCAACTCCCTCTTCCAGTAGGTGAAACCACTTAGTTGATCTTTCCAGTAGCATATGCTTGTCTCAGAAATTAATCTATACATGTGTAAGTAATATCACTGCAGCAAAACGGTTATGGTTTAAACTTCGCCTGCACACTGTTAGTCCCAAGTGTCTAAATTATGCTCACTCTTTGGGTCAACCGACAAAACCCAATTTCACCAA
This sequence comes from Calotriton arnoldi, assembly GCA_963921515.1. Classification (NCBI taxonomy): domain Eukaryota; kingdom Metazoa; phylum Chordata; class Amphibia; order Caudata; family Salamandridae; genus Calotriton; species Calotriton arnoldi. The sequence continues at coordinate 594,325 of CAWUFW010001510.1, forward strand.
TATACACAACTACACAAGTTGAGGAGCACAATATTTAGAAAGCATGAAGATTTTTAGCTCCCAGAATTTATAGATTGTTCATAACATGACATGTTACAGCAAAACCACTACTTTAAATGCAATGAACAGATTTTTTCACATTCAGATTGTTTTCCATCGTCTTTATTCACAAAATCTTCAAATGTTTGGATAAAACAGGATGACATGTCCAAAGAAAACAGCCTACGCGTTTCGTCTCTATTCACATGGGACATCTTCAGGGCTGTCAAACAGAGAAAAAACATATACATGGAGATAACATTAGAAAAACAACCAAACAAACTACACTTAACATAAACAAATATTCATACTGGATAAAGTTGTTGTTCCATACAGAAATTATAGACCATAAGTTGATTTGTAATCGTTCTTCAAATAAAAAACTCAGAGAGCAAGAATGAATTCTGTACACACAGTATGAAATTTTGTTTTCAATAAATACAAACATTATACATAACATGATTATTTTAAAAGTGCAAACAGCATGTTCATCTGTTTCTTTGTTTCAAAGAAACATTAACCTTGGCACCCTTTGGTATAGTGTACAGGTATAGGGACAGTGTTCCCATATATAAAAACACAGATCACCATATTACTCCTTTAAGTCCTGTTCTTGTACTAGGCTCCACCCCAAACTCAGGATTCATTCTTGTCCAACCTGTCTATTGTTTTGCTGTCTCCTATTCCAATATTCATAAAGGGCAATAATATCATACCTATATCTCGTGTGTCACAGTGGATACGTGAATAAACCCCACCATTGCTATATTTACATGATCATAGTAACACCAAATTCCAAAAAAGAGTTCCAACCCTCCTTAAAACATGAAGAAATAGCAACTTACCAACAATGAATACTGCGGAAATCCTAACTCCAAAGAAAAGTGTGTGTTAAGCACTCCACGTAGAACCTGTGTCAGCTGCTATGTTCTAAATATGAGAACAAAGGAGATGACCTTATATACCAACCAAAAGTCCAAGCAATCATAGCTACAATTCTATAAACAGCTTGAAACGCCACCAGGAAAGTTCTTACCTCACGTGCTTCCACTGTGAGTTCAACACATATTGGTAAAGCCAAAATAGCTATCTGTTTTACTCGTGGTGCCTTGTTCCCTCCCGCGCTGTCGACAAAATACAGAAGTGTTATTTAGCATAAATAAAGGTGAGGAGGTATAAACTGCTCGTACTTTGATTAAATAAGTTCATACAATCATGCTATTGCGAGACACAAGGATAACATTTCTGTATTTTGTCAACAGCGTGGGAGGGAACAAGGCACCGCGAGTAAAACAGATAGCTATTTTGGCTTTACCAATATGTGTTGAACTCACAGTGGAGGCATGTGAGGTAAGAACTTTCCTGGTGACATTTCAAGCTGTTTACAGAATTGTAGCTATGATTGCTTGGACTTTTGGTTGGTACATAAGGTCATCTTTGTTCTCATCTTTAGAACATAGCAGCTGACACAGGTTCTACGTGGAGTGCTTAACACACACTTTGTCTTTGGAGTTAGGATTTCCGCAGTATTAATTGTTGGTAAGTTGCTATTTCTTCATGCTTTAAGGAGGGTTGGAACTCTTTTTGGAATTTGGTGTTACTATGATCATGTAAATATAGCAGTGGTGGGGTTTATTCACGTATCCACTGTGACACACGAGATATAGGTGTGATATTATTGCCCTTTATGAATATTGGAGTAGGAGACAGCAAAACAATAGACAGGTTGGACAAGAATGAACCCTGAGTTTGGGGTGGAGTCTAGTACAAGAACATGACTTAAAGGAGTAATATGGTGATCTGTGTTTTTATATATGGGAACACTGTCCCTATACCTGTACACTATACCAATGGGTGCCAGGGTTAATGTTTCTTTGAAACAAAGAATCAGATGAACATGCTGTTTGCACTTTTAAAATAATTGTTTTATGTATAATGTTTGTATTTATTGAAAAACAAAAATTCATACTGTGTGTACAGAATTCATTCTTGCTCTCTGAGTTTTTAATTTGAAGAACGATTACAAATCAACTTATGGTCTATAATTTCTGTATGGAACAACAACTTTATCCAGTATGAATATTTGTTTGTTAAGTGTAGTTTGTTTGGTTGTTTTGTATATGTTTTTTTTATGTTTGACAGCACTGAAGAAGTCCCATGTGAATAGGGACGAAACGCGTAGGCTGTTTTCTTTGGACATGTCATCCTGTTTCATCCAAACATTTGAAGATTTTGTGAATAAAGACGATAGAAAACAATCTGAATGTGAAAAAATCTGTTCATTGCATTTAAAGTAGTGGTTTTGCTGTCACATGTCATGTTATGAACAATATATAAATTCTGGGAGCTAAAAATCTTCATGCTTTCTAAATATTGTGCTCCTCAACTTGTGTAGTTGTATACATGTGTAAATGCACATAGTCGGCTCAGTGAAGCTGTGCATGACTTATTAGTTAGGTTTGCTTTGATTTCTCCATGTGTTAGTTACATAACTGTAGTAAGAGGCATTAAAGATCCTTAAAATTGATACATCCTTGTACATAGTCTTCAGTGTAAGTAGATATCTGTATGCAGATGGGCTTTGCACGGAAAAAGAAGGGCATGAACTTTTAAGGCACACTGCGCTAGGAATGACTAGTAGAAAAGTTACTTTCTCTTGCAGTTTCTCTGTTGACTATAAATTATTGTAGTATTGGTTTTAGCGAAAATGTTGTGAACTCTAATGCTATCAAATTTATTCTCAAACCCTTTTCAGGAAATGTTTGATTCGATTAACCTGGTATGCAGGAAAAAGGGCTGGTGGTATATGTTTGCAGCACTATTGCACTTTTTACATGTTCACCATATAAGGCTGTATGTTGCATAGTTGAAATGTGATTGAACTAATATTGCCGCTGTACTGATCTTAATAATTTGTACCACAATGATATACCAGTCACTTTAAAAACCTTTCTAAGTTATTGATAGCAGTTGCTCAACCCACTTATTGTGGTGATCTATACATGGTTGACCAAGTATGTGGATGCAATCTCACTTAGAGACGTGTGGTGAAGGGCTAATAGGATTGACTTTTATTTTGTATTGTGGCTTTAGGAAAATAAGTAATGAAGGCGAGGCGTGTCGCAAAAGGCTGTTTGCACTTTATATTTGATAATGGCTTTTTCGAATTAAGATGTATGCTGGGGTATTACCAAAATGTTACTGATGGGTTTTAACTGTTTTGCACTGGATGATTATGTATTGTTTATTTATATATGAGATATGTATTTATGCTTTAAGGATAAAGCTATATTTACCTACCAACCTTAGTAATTCTACAGCTAATCCACCTCAATAAGTGCTGTTTGATCGTATGGGCAGCAGCCATGCAGCCCTTCCTTCCTTCATCTCTCCTGCAGGTAGATAAACACTGTAAAAATTGCCTGTAACTGTGGTGTATCACTCTGGTCATGTACCAATGTAGAGTACAGCTAGCTGTGAGAATTAGTGTGAAATGCAAGACGCATTGATCATCAACACATCAAATACACCTTGCGGCCCCAGGTTCCTTCTGGGTCTATGCCTGTCTGAAGGCTGCTTGAATGTTAATCGACTTAGGGCCCTGCCAGGGTGCAGCTGGTGTCTTCATAGGGGGCCTTGCTCCCATTGTCTTGTCAGGGTCAGTCCCCGATCATCCATTACAGGACTCTCAGTCCTGGCAATGTTGCTGTTGTATCTAGCCTCTCTGTCACAGAGAGGGCAAGCACCCAGCCTCTCCTGGGCGGATGAAAGTTTGTGATGTCTGACTGCTTGCCATATGTTGCAGTCTGTGGAGTTTATGGCTGCCTTCACGTACTGCCTACGGGTGCCCCTTCTATGACTGCGTCCTGTAGGCCCCCTAGGGCTTCAGATCGAATGTGGTGACATGCTGAATTTAACCATATTATAAATGGAGGAAAATAAACTAACCATGATTGCCTCAGTAATGGCGAGTGAAAAGGTAAGAGCCCAGTGCTGATTCCTTGCTTGATCAATGAAACAGCAAATTGACACTCATTTCATTTGAATTCTTATAGTTTCTTTACTTTGCATGACTTGTGGGCTGTTTTTTATAACATGTCACTATAATTGTATTTAGGATTAATTCAGAATTTCAAAATTCAAGTAAAGTTCATAGTTTCCACAGTGAAATAATGTCAGTTGGCCAGTGACAGAATGTATACACTATATATCCAACATAGTAATGACATTTGACTATCATGTAGAAGCTGAACAAAACAACAAAAATAACACATTCAATGACAGTACAGGGTGTACATACACAAAAAGTAGGTTGACATGCTGTACAAAATCAAGAGTTGCACATTAGACTCATCCTCGATTCTCAGTTCCTGGCTAGTTCCCAAGATTGTTTATGCAAAGTCTTTGTTTTGGGAAAGAAAGTCCCTCTTTTAGGGAAGGTGCCCTGCTTAGGTGCTTTACGGTATCCTTCGATGTAATCTGGGTCTTCAGTTCCTTGATTACAAGGCATCTTACCACTCTATAAGTTATGCCAACGCATTTCGATCTCTTTGGGCTTCATCTGGGCTTGTGCTGTTATTTTCATGACGTCAGGTATCACAAGGGAGGATAAATAGAGTAGTATTAATCAGAGCTTGGATTTTTGGAAGCACTTGTATGTCAGAGGTTAACAAAATTTAAATGAGCACTGAATATGACAGCAACACCAATTATATATGGAAAGTTCAAGTTACAGCCAACCATCAGATACAACCACTTTTCTAAAACGTCGCTTTGCACGGCTCAGGCAACATTCACTTAGGATTTCATTTTAATACAAACAAACGTACTGTTCAGGTGAGGCGAAAGTGGCCACAAAACTGATAATGTACCCAAAGGAATTAGAACCACACCTCCCAGGGTCCTGAGAAACGAATTGGAATAACTAAGCACAATATTAAAAAGACTCACAAAAGTGGTCTTATAGCGAGCATAATGGAGGGATTGCCTAAATCTCTGGTTGTCCGTAACAAGCTGAACTGAAGATAAATGAAGATGCAGTATTTTTTTAAAGCAGTGATACATTTTCTCTCATCAAGGAGACATTAAAGACCTACAGGCCCCATGAGACATCCACTTGCACATCGTCAAAGGTGGTCATACGAGAGCGGAGAAACCCTGTGATCTTCTCTTGTTATTGAGATTTTTTTTTAAACGACAGGTCACACATGTCCAAGGCACCACATGATGGTATTTCTGAGGACACTGTGCGAACTCAACGAATTGCGGCCAGACGATAACGGAGGAGCCAGGAATACCAGCTGGGAGAAGTGGAGTTGTCAAAAGAATTAATGACACCCAAGGTGGCAGCTGTAATAAACTGATTCACAATGAGTAGAACTCTTCAATACAAGTAAGACAGACAAACACTATGCTGGGGTTAATAGAGTTAAGGAACCCCTTACATTCATCATTAATTGATGATTCACATCCCTCTATGTTATTTTTCTGTTCTCTCTACGGTTATAGAGTGGCAGATCCAATAGGTGAAACCACTAAAAAGCATCAAGATTGGGTGCAAAGTGAAGGGTTATAAAAGACATTAACCTTGCTTTAAATTAAGTGACAGTAGCTCCTTTTGTTTTTTTTCGTTTTTTGTTCACTTACTGTTAGAAGGTGGTTCTGACACTCTGGGCCGCCCGGATTTTTCGCTTTTTGAGCACCTATTTGTTGAGCTTTTACTGGGGGAGAGCCTCATAAGTTGGGACTCACCCCCAGTGAACTCATGGTGAAAGAGACTGCATGTGGGTTTTACTGGTGTCCCCCTAGCTTGACTAGGCTGCTGCGCAGCAGCTGGAGTAAGGGGCACGGGGCTGGTTACGTGCAGACACATGTGTACATGCGTGTGCACATGTGTAGGGGCTGCGCAGGGGAGATTCCTGGCGTGCGCAGCCAAGGAGCAGGTGCAGATAGATTGGTGTGGCAGGACTTATGCAGAATTGGGTGGTGACATGGAATAGGCTTTATACACTGGGAAGAAACATGCCAGGGAAAGTCAGTGTGTTTTACTGTGTTTTTCACTTCATTATTCCCCTATGGGGAAGTGGAGCCCATGGGCTAGTGTCACTTTCCTAAGGCCTACAAATTCCAGACATGCACTAAAGTCCACTGTAACGAGTGTGAGAAGAAGTATTCTGCAGAGTCCAGAGTCATATTTGTACTGCTTTTGGGTCATCCAGAAATGTTATATTTCTCTGAGTCAGCTCATAACCAGGGCCTGGCTGGGGGCTGACCCCAGCAGCCTGGATTGATGACCTTCCCTCCACGGAGAGAAGATGGGTGGAGCTGCAGGCTAATACATCAGCAGCTGTCACTGGGTACCAGGCACCAAGCTGCACCAGGGTGAAGGCAGCACTGGGGGGAAGGGGCTCTCGGAGACCATGTGGCAGGAGACCCTGGACGACGCCATCTTGAACCAACCCAGAGGCCTGGGCAGGAAGGAGGGAGCAGGGGCAGAGAAGTGATGTGTCGCTGTGTGATAGGACAAACAGAGACTTCCTGCCAGCCCCCTCCCCAACTTCTTAAAAGAACTTGCACAGGAAGAGGAGCTCTCTCTGGGGTGTGGTCTGCTGAGGCAGAAGGTGCTGGAGCCTGGCGCAATGGGTAGTTGGAAGGAGCAACCCCCTGACTGTCCCAGGTTCCTGAACAGCGCCAGGAAAAGAGACCAGGACCAGTGCGCCTAAGCAGGGGCCTCTGCGCAGGGAGAAGAGAGGCCCAGGAGGAGAGCCAGGCGGAAGGCTGGCGCAGGGAGCCAGTGAAGGTAGCTCGCTGCTGAAGGCACCCTCCTTGAGACCAGGAGGGCGAAGGAAAGTGCTCCCAGTGGCTGGGGAGAGCCGCCAGGAGCAAGAGGAGGCAAAAATGGTGCAGATCGGTACCCGGGGGGGCTGAGGTATGCCCCCCAGAAGGTAGGCCTCCTTTGACCTCCAAGAAGACCGACGACGAAGCGCGTGGGGCTCTGCTGCCGGTCTTGAATGTGCCTCCGGGGTGGGTCAAGTCCTGGGAGCTGCCCCCAACAGAAGCTAAGGCGGGGAGTGCCGTCACGCTCCCCGTGAAGGTGGTGAAAAGGGGCCCGGGATCCCAACTCCGGGCCCCGCTGAAGGTGGGGGGGTGCCGTCGCGCCCCCGCGAAGATGGAAGTCGGGGAGCGCCGTCGCGCTCCCCGTAAAGGTGCCCCCGCGGAGTGCCAGGAGCCCACCCTGGCCCCCGCCGAAAACGAAGCCGGGGAGTGCAGTCGCGCTCCCCGTGAAAAAGGGGGAGGGGCCGGGGATCCCAACCCCGGGCCCCGTGCGAGGAGGAAGCGGCAGAGCGCCGTCGTGCCCCCGTGAAGATGAAGTCGGGGGAGCGCCTTCCCCTGCGGAAATGTGCCCAAGGGGCCCGGGACCCCATTCCCGGGCCCCGAAGCAAAGCCGGGGAGCGCCGTCGCGCTCCCCGTGAAGATGTCCCGCTGCGGCGTGCCAGGAGCCCACCCTGGCCCCCACCAAAGAAGAAAAGCAAAGACGGGGAGCGCCTCTGTGCTCCCCGCGAAGGTGAGAGGAGGGGCCCGGGACCCCATCTCCAGGCCCCGAAGTGCGGGAAGGTGGAGGGGGAGTGCCGTCGCACTCCCCCCGAGGTCCGGCGAGGCCGAGGAGGTCTCCGTGTCTGCCCGCCGGAGCGGACGTGGACGCGGAGACCTCCTCGGCCGCCGGAGCGGGCAGACCAGAATGGATGCGCTGGCTCCCGCGGCCGCACACGGAGGTGCGGGCCGAGCGGGGAGCCGGCAGGAGCAGCCGGGGGGTGGGCTCCCCGGGCTGCCCTTAAGCCTGGTGATGCGGGAGGGTCCGGGTGGGACCGGGCCTCCCTGAAGCGAGAAGCAGCCGGGCGTGGGCTCCCCGAGTCACCAACCCTTACCTGGGGGTCCGGGTGGGACCGGGCCCCCCAACGGGCCGCAGATTTCCTCACCAGGGGGTCCGGGTGAGACCGGGCCCCCCAACAGCTGAAGAGGCGGCGAAGCCGCCGCCGGCCTAATCGCGGCTCTCCCCTACGCAGCGGGGGAGCCGCTAATAGGATATGCACGACAATGAGGAGAATCGCCCCATAATGCCTTGCAGGCCTGGACCGGCCTGCAAGGGGAAAACGCTGTTTCTCTGTTTGTGGTGGCCCCAGGAGAACGGGGTCACCACCAAGTGAGTGCCAAGGGGCAGGGGGAGCTGCTGGAGAAGCGCAGTCTCCCCCAGCCCGAAAATGGAAGTCCCTCCCTAAGTCTCATGGGGACTTGAAAAGAATAACCCCTCAAGGGCTCAGCCAAAATTTTAACTCCTCTTGGGCTGGAACTTTTGTTCTACAGCTGGAGAAGGATTGAGAAGTGCGCCAAGGGATGAAGGGCTGAGTTGGGGATGTCTAGAGAAGGGCATCCCCTGGAGGTGAAGAGGTGTAATTGCACCTGTAGTGCATTTACTAATGTTATTTCTTTTAGGAGGACTGAAGGTCACATGTGTAATGTGAGGTCAAAAGCAAAGTGGGGTTATGTTGCCAGACATTCGTGCTATGGTGTCTGGCTGTATGTACTTAATCCTGTGATTTCATCTGTGATGCCTTTTAGGGGCTTTAATTGCCATGCATTATAATGATCAACTAAGGTGATGAGTACTGTCATTCTAAAGTGCTGCTTAACCATGTATTCTTGCTGCTGCGCTTAAGTGAAGAACAACCCAGACTGTTAGCCCTGAAGATGTAAGGGTGCATACTGTATGGTCAATATGAGATGCTCAGTCCGGGTTATGTGTCACTGGGGCAGGTGAACCTATTTTTAATGCTTGTTGAGATGATGGGGTGGGGGTGCCCCTGGGATGGTGCCAGTTGGCTAGGCCCTCGCTCCAAGTTGTGTCAACCCACTGCATTAGGGGGCAAGATGACGTGCAGGCATAGGAGTGGTGGTACTAGACCCCACCCCCCTGCGGGAGGGGTGGAGATGTTATGCAATGTCACAAAGTAATTCCAACAGTTTATGTATATTTGTAAATTGTTGCATAGTATTAAGTAGTTTGTTTGTTTAATAAATGTACTCTTACTTTTATAAAGCAAAGTACAGACTGGACAATCAATTATTGAGTGTTATTGCAGCGCACCTGTAATGGCGATTACTAGCCCACACCACCTCCCTTGAGTAAGCCTCAGACTGCTCTGCAACGCTACCCTCTGAGAGTCAGGCGGTACAAATTGGGTGTTTGGTTCCCAGTGAAGGACAAATGTAGTCATGTTATTTGTGCAGGCCTCACAGATACTGCCTCGTTTTCCAACACTTACTCAGAGTATCAAGTTTCAAAATCCAGGGAACTGGTAGGTGCACCAAGTTGGTAAAAGTAAGATACAAGTACTTCCAAAAATCCATTTTCTGATTAATTCTTACCTATTAATTCTCCTAGGGCATACCCGACATGTCATGAAATTAACAGCACAAGCCCGGATGAAGATCTCATCCAAAATATAACTCCTGACCGAGATCGACACGTGTTAGCATTACCTATGGAGTGCTAAGGTGTCTTGTATTCAAGAAACTAAAGCCCTGGATTACATCTAAGGACACCGTAAAGCACCTAGGCTGAGGAACTTCCTCAAAAGAGGGACTTTCTTTCTCAAAACAGACATTGCTTAAATAATCTTGGAAATAGTTGAGAATTGAGAATGGAGTTTACATGTCTAATGTGTAACTTTTAAATTTGTACAGCATGTGAAACTGCTTTTTTGCTCGTACGCCCTGTAATGTCATTAAATGTGTTATTTTTGTAGTTATGTTCAGCTTCTACATGAATGTCAAATGTCAGTTACTGTGTTGACTATACTGTAAATGTTCTGTGACTGGCAAACTGACATTATTTCACTGTGGGAACTATGAACTTGGTTTGTATTTTGATTTTCTGACTTAATCTGAAAAACATTTACAGGGATATGTTGAAATATGTCTGCTTGTCACACAAGCTAAAGAAACTGTAAGAATCCACTTTGCTGTTTCATTGATTACAAAATACCCCTTCCCCCATTGTTCTAGATAAGGTCCAGCCCCACTTCAGTAGCAGGATTTCCCACTGGATGGGACGCATGGGAAATGTGGCGTACAGAAGACCGACTCCCTGGCGTTGCACAGGAGGCCCAAGCCATTATCATCAAGATTCACCTTACAGATGGTGTTAGGCCAGAAGAGGCTCTGGGATGCCAGGATTGGGGCTTCTCATAGGTTGCTTGAGAATGCAGTCAATTAATATTCATTAGGCAGGTTGCAAACTGCTACCTTCACAGGACTGGTGGCCTACAAGAGACGGCAGACCACTATCCTTGTGAAAGTATTTCAAAATAAGATTTCTTTTTAAGTAGCCGGAGTTTCTTAAATAAGACAGGGCTACTTTAAAAAACATGTTTTTCTATTTTGAAAAACATCAGGTAGAGTAGGCTCCTGGAGCAGTGCTTACTCCTCCAAAGCTGCCACCATGATTCCCAAAGGGGAAGCAGTCTAAAGAGGACTCAATGGCAGGATTTCACTGAAATTCAGGCCAGGGACTCTGATGTTAACCCAACTCCTTTCACTTTCAGGTCAAAAAGTTCAGTAATGAATTCCAGAATCTGAAGTGACTTTGCTGGGAGAGAAGGAGAAGGGAGGTAGAGAGAAAAGAAACACTCCATAAGCATCTCTACCCACTGACCTTGGGAGCATGGGATGCTGCAAGGACCCTTCATCTGCAATGGAGTCTGGTAACCTCTGTAACCGTTAAAAAAAAAAGGTACCATTAACCTAAATTTACTGGTTTACAACAGGATACATTCTCTTGTGAGTAACAGTAGAATCGATTACCAGGGGATGGAAGCAGGGAGTATGTGACTAGCCCTCGGACAACCAGGATACAGTCCAGGAATCAAATACAAAGGTCCACCTCCAATAGTGCAGAAGCCGGGATGACCGATAGTGGTTCAAGCTGGAGAAGGAGTTCCAGAAAGGTAACAAGCAAAGCTCAGTATCTGTGAAGGAAAATGTTAACTTGATCTACCCTAACACCAGAGGGAACCGAAGGCGAAAAAACAAAAAAGGTAAAGGTACCGCAAGCAAACAATGAGTAGAGAACCCTTCAATCTCTGTTGCCAGTCAAGGTGTAACACTGTTACTGCTTTTTAAATTTTCCCAGTTCTTACAGACTCAGAAGTGTCCAGAACCTTCCAACTTACAGAATGGTCTGTCTTTTCTGGAATGTTCCAGCTCCTCTGTAATGTTCTGGCACTTTCCACCTTGCCCCGAAGTACTGATGTGTGTTACCATATGACTCCACCCTCCTGCACCTCCACAGCCACCACTGGGTAGTCTGCCACAATCTCCAAGACCGGCCTATAGCAAGCTTGTTTCATGACATCTCAGAAAAGTGACTGGGTCTCTGCAGCACTGGACACGATCCGTGGAGAGCACATATTCAAGGACTCTTGACACCCCTTCCCCTTTGTGAATCAGTTACCACCCCAACTTGGGAGTCATTAACTTGTCAATAGCTTGCAACTGGAATTCCAGTCGCAAACCTTTGATGCATTGCTCATTAATTGAAAATTTGGCAGGTAAGTCCCAAACACACCCTTCCAAATTGCGAATCAGTTATCATTTCTAAACCCATTTATCAATTCAGAAAAATATTTCCAAATTGCTGAATTGATTTAATTTATTAGAAAAACAGAAAACGCTTGTACTTAACTGTTCTTAAAGAACTGGCAAAAAGTTGTTAATTCCTGCTGCTATATCGTTTCGGGCTCTCTTGGGGATAATTTTAGATATAACAATCTAAAACAGGCTAGTTACCGTACTGGTGGTCTGAGAGTAGTACTGCCGGCCGCGAAGAGGGCTGTGTGGAGCACGGAGCTACGCCATCTTTGGGCGGGCGCGTTCTAGTTCTGCACAGTTTAGGAGGAGGAGCTTTTCTATAAAATCATGGCCGCAGTGCGGGCGGGTCTAAGGCAAGCCCGTCTGTGCCCGTACGTGGCCAGCGCCATTCATTATGCCGGCTCCACGGTAGAGGGTCGGCACGGTTAGACGTACACGTCAGAGGAGCTTACTGGTCTGAGAGGGGGGTCCGGCCGGGGTGTAGTCCTATGTCAGTGGATGTGGGTGGCCCGTCTCATGTGGCAACTGTAAGTTTATCCTCTCCCCCTTGAACCATCTGGTTACTAATGGTGGATCCCCAGTAAGGATGAAAGAGAAGTTAAGGCAGCAGTGATAAATGTTTGCTCCCTGCATAAGCATGCTTTAGATGTTTTTGACTTACTAAAGGAGGAAACTTTGGACATACTTTTCATGACAGAAACTTGGATGAAGGAGGACGCTTGCCCTGATTTGCACTTTGCTATGCCTGACGCTTATGTATGTGTGCATTCAGATAGGGTGGAAGGAAGAGGAGGTGGGGCGGCGATGGTTTTTAAAAGGATATATGAGTGTAAGTGTTTCAAGCCAGATGGAATTAAAGGAGCAGAAACCCTGGGCTTTAGCCTGTCCATTGATGGACAGCATCGCCTATCTGGGATATTAGTCTATCGCCCCACAGGATATGCAGGAGACTTTATTGCATCCCTTGATCAAGTATCAGCCCCTAAATGCATTTCGTATGCCAACTTCACCATGCTGGGGGATTTTAATATCCACTTAGAGTTGGCAGAGCAGCCTTTAACTAGGCGTTTAGTGGAATCTTTAGCCTCTTTTAATTTAGTGAAAGCCCCTACTTGGCCCACCCATATAGCTGGCCACACTATTGATGGAGTATTTTCTAACACAACACTAAAAGGGTGGTCTCCCCAGCCAGTACCATGGTCAGATCACTTCCTTTTGCCTTTGTCATGGAAGTTTGATTGTTTAAAAGATCCCCGCTCTGCACGGCCGCACTATGAAAATAGATGGTGGAGCAGGGTACCCCTGGATGAACTAAGAAGTACTCTTTTGGACTCTAAACCTGAGATCCCGAACTCCGTTAAAGAAGGGGGCAGGGCGATCAGCTCATGGCTCAGGAGGGTGATTGATCTTGTAGCCCCCACCTCGACCTCCAGAAAGGCTAAAAAGATGCTTTCAGCTCACTGGTTCATGAAGGAGCTTGCTTTTGAAAGAGCAGCGTACAAGAAACTAGGAAGAGTGAGGCTGGGCAGATATTTGGACCCTGATAAAGTAACTTATAAATTGTCACAGAAATCCTATCATAAAAAGCTTTAGAAGACTCCTAGCACCTTCTATTCCCATTGCATCAAGGAGGCCGATAATGATGGGAGCGAGATTTTTAGAATTGTAACTAATTTCACTGATCCTAAAGTGACGTCCTTCCGTTGGAACCTAGTCAGTCCCTATGCTCCCGACTGAGTGACTTTTTTGAGGAAAAAATCCTCAGAATCCAGGCTAATTTGTCGAGGGAGGATAATACTCTGGTAGGATCAGAGCTCGAAGAATCAGTGGATCAAATACAGCACCCGTCACTGGCTACTTTTTTGGTGCCATCAGTGGAGGATTTAACAGTCTCCTTCCTGGCCTGCTGGTCAGGGTCCCCAATGGATCCTATACCCCCCCACATAATAAAGTCAATCTCAGACATTGCTCCAGTGTATCAGAAGCTATTTGCTAGCTCCCTTGTCACAGGCGTAATACCCGACGGCTGGAAAAGAGCTAGGGTGATTCATTTACTAAAAAAGGCCAATGCTGATCCTGAATGCTTAGCAAATTTCAGGCCTGTTTAATTGCTACCAGCAGCATCAAAGGTGCTGGAGAAATTAGTGAACCGGCAACTCTCCACCTTTTTGATGGAAAATAACTTACTTCACCCCTCTCAATCAGGGTCAGAGGCCTCCACAGCACCGAGACCACACTATTGGAGGTCTCAGAGTCCATTAAGTTCAATTTAGACTTGGGCCTCACTATGGCTCTGGTGCTGTTGGACCTGTCAGCAGCTTTTGATACTGTGGATCATAACATCTTGCTGCACAGGTTAAAACACCTGGGAGTAGCGGGCTCTGCGCTGAGCTGGTTGGGCTCTTTCCTTGAAGGCCGTGAGCAGGTGGTTTGTATGAAACCATACGCTTGATATGATAGGTGATTTATAATGCACGCAGCTACTCCCAAGAGTGTCCCGGCGCAGACCTAGAGAGGTCGGGCATATGAAAGTTAAGTTTGCACAAAGAGCCAGGTTTTCAGTTTCTTCCTGAACAGCAATGAGTTACCGACCGAGCATAGCTCCATCAGGAGCAGGTTCCATGCTAAGGCACCCAAAAAAGTTAGTGATCTGCCTCCTAACCTTTGGCGCTGGTACATTGGGACCGCAGCTAGCAGTTTATTGGTGGAGCGTAAATGTCTAGTTGGATTGTAAAAGCTAAATCTGGCTCTAAGGTATTCAGGGCCTGTTTTATACAGAGCGTCATGTACTAGTATCAGAGCTTTAAATGTAATCCTCTACCTAATGGGCAGCCAGTGAAGTCCCCGCAAATGAGGGCTAATGCGTTGTCTTTTTCGCATGTTAAAGAGAAGGCGAGCTGCCGCATTCTTGATCAACTGTAATTTGTCCATAAGATATTCCAGTATGCCCAAATAAAGAGCATTGCCGTAGTCCAGTCTAGATGTAACTAGAGCCTGAACAACTGTCTTCCTAGCTAAGAGGGAGAGTGGGGGCAGAAATTTCTTTAATGATCTAAAAATTCCAAAACATATACCCACAAGTTTTTTGACCTGCGGGCAAAAGGATAGTTTATTATCAAAGGTTATTTCCAGGTTTTTAACTAATTCCTTTTGAGGGCCAGGCGGGGAAACATCATCTGGCCAGATAGTTATTGCAAAGTCAGATGGGAAAGCCCAGAAAAAAAGAATTTCTGTCTTGTCTTCGTTACACTTAAGTTGAGCTTTGGCTAGCCAGTAAAAAACTGCGGTAAGGCAGCTCTTAATTTGGGTGCCAATGGGCTTGGATCCTTTGCTCCAGGAGAAAAGCATTTGGGTGTCGTCTGCATAAGACAACACCTTTTCTCCCTGCTCTTCTGCTAGAAAAGCTATGGGTGTAAGGTATAAGTTAAAAAGTGTTGGACCAAGGGCCCAGCCTTGAGGGACACGACTGTACACTTTCCTAGGGCTGGCCACACAGGGCGGGATCCAAACTTGCTGGCTTCTATCTTCCCAAATGATGTTAGTTAGTCCAAAGCACGCCCTGTCACTCCCATATCCTGGAGGCGATCTAGCAATAGTGAGTGGGGTACGGTATCGAAAGCTGCTGAGAGGTCCAGCATAATCAATACAGCGTTCCCTACCTGTCAAGGGTTCCTTTGATGTATTCTGATACCTCGACCAGTGCAGTTTCTGTACTGTATTGAGCTCTAAAGCCCGAGGCTAGGATATAACAGTTTATTAACTTCCAGGAAGTTGGTCAGTTGCATATTGACTTGCTTCTCCAGTATTTTGGAGATGACTTGAAGCAAGGAGATCAGTCTGTAGTTGGCCGGGATGGCCAGGTCCGCTGTTGGTTTTTTGAAGGTGGAAGGATCTTTGCCTGCTTCCAACCTATGGGGACTAAGGCTGAATTTAATGAGGTATTAACAATCTCGTTTACCACTGGATTGATAATCTCAGCCACCGAAGCCAACAATTTCGGGAGACACAGGTCATCAGGAGAGCCATATTTAATGGCTTTGAGTGCCTTCATAGTGCAATCCAACTGAATGGACTCAAAGCCAGTAAGGTTTCGGGAGGCAAAGAGCTGAAATGGGGTGTGCCGCAAGGCTCTTTTCTTAGTCCCACACTCTTTAAAGTTTACATGTCTCCCTCTGCTTATTTGGTGGAATCCTATAATATCAAGATCATCTCTTATGCTGATGATACCCAACTCCTGCTCGCGGATGATGGGGAGCCTGAGAGGGCGAGGGCAGCCTTCGCCAGCTGTCTGGTGGCAAAGCTAGGATGGCTGAAGGCCAATAAATTGCAGTGCAACCCGGATAAGACAGGAGTCTTATTCTTTGGGCGGGACCCCCTTCCCGGTTGGGTTGGGGCCTGGCCCGAAAGTGTTCCACCGCTGCCCCATCCAAGTGCGGTGGCCAGACATCTGGGTGTGCTGTTCGATACCCAGCTCTCATTTGGAGCACAGGTGTCAGCGGTGGTGAAATCCTGTTTTTGGATCTTCCGCATGCTGAGGAAGTTTCTTCACTTGCTTCCTCATGAGGCCCAAATCGCAGTGGTTAGATCACTGATCTTATCGAGGTTGGACTATGCTAATGTCCTGTACCTTGATCTCCCGGAATATCTGGTCCAGCGTTTACTGCTCATGCAAAATATGGCCTATTATACAAAATTCCGAAATATACTTCAGTGTCATCTTTTCGAGGCAAACTTCATTGGCTGTCAGTTCATCAGCGTATTAGGTATAAAGCTTTGACCCTAACGCATCAAGCCCTCCACAATAGGGGAGCTAGGTACCTAAATGAACGTCGAGGCTTACTGCCCGGGGAGGCTGTTGCGCTCGAACTCTGCGGGTCTTATTGTGTCCCCTCGCTTTCAGAAACAGCGGAAGGGAGGATCATCCTTCACGGTCAAAGCAGCTAATCTGTGCAATAAATTGCCAGATTACCTTAGACAGATCCCTTAAGAAGCAAAATTTAAAAAGGAACTGAAGACATTTTTGTTCGATTTTAGCAGGGAACAAGGGCAACATTCTCCTGGTTATTCACCTTTGGCATACCGAAAAGCGCCGGGACCACTTTTTGAGTAGCCGTGCGCTATAGAAATGCTTTATTCATTCATTTAAAAAGCTTTTTACTAGGTGCAAAGTCTCTAATTTAGTGAATCGGAGAGCTTGAGACCCGTAAAAAGCTTTGTACATCTGGATCCAAGTGCTAGTAGCAAGGACTAGTCTGCAGAAACCCTAGTTCTTTATACTTGTTTTTCTAAAATACTACTCATCAACTGAATAATCCACTTCTAATTTTGACAAGTTTTTCCTACAAGTGTATTATCTAAATCCGCTCTATGTATTTTCTAATCTCACTCAATTTAATTGTTCAGGGTGTGTATTAATGCAATTTTTATTTATATTGTCAGGTACGTTTAATCTTTTATTTGAACTTGTGCCCAATTGCCCCCATGCCCCTGAACACCGGATCATAAGATTATTGGAATGTTTCAGGATTGTCCTTTCAAAGTGTTTCTCAGATGCTATGGCTGTTTAGTAAATTTGAGTTAAAATTTGGATGTAAAATGCATTTTTTGACCCAATTTGTTTAAAGAAATTCTTGGGTCAACCACAGTGAACCCCGCCCGTAGGAAGGCAAGCTTGCTCATTTCTAACTCTGGGCACTGTCTTTGCAGACAGTGGGCGGTGCCAGTGGGGAACTGGGTGGCACCTGTGACAGAAGTGGGCAGTGCCAGTGATGGAAGTGAGACGTGACCTGCTAAGACATTTTTTGGGCATCTGCACTTATTTTAGTTAACAAATTACACACTTTTTCCAGCAAAGTGCCATCATACTCTAAAAAGTTTGGGTCTAATTAATAATGGGAGTAAAATAAAATTCTCTAAGTTATGGAGAATTCTCTGTTGAAAAATCCTTTGGTTGAATTACGAACGTCCTCTGTGCTATCCCTGTGGCAGTGCGATTTAACACTTCCTCCTAAAGCCAGGCCATTTGTACGCACCTAAACCCTAACATAGGCTCTATGAATCACAAATTATTCATAAAGATCATCCTATGAAGATTGTCTTTTAACATAACAGCTGCTCCAATTTAGGAAAGAGTTGAAGACTTCCCTCTTTAAATAACACAACACCACAATGCATTAACTATCCACAGCCCAGCTTGTTCACCTATTATTTGTCGACTGTATGCATTTCTTTGACTATGTACAGCTCTCTGCTGCCTTTTGACTACGTTTCCGCAAAAGAAATGCTATATACATACATTCATAGCATAATGCAAACATAGTTTTCTACAACTTGCAGTGTACAAATGCAAGGCTGAAAACACATTCCAACCACGGTTATCAATGAAGTGAAAAATAGTTATTAATGTACAGCTGACTTCATTGCAATAATGTTCTCAGCAGTAAGGCTGTATGTTAGCATGCCTGGATTTCACCACCAACTAATCCTCATTATGATTCTAAAGGTGAAAACACAATTTCTCAACCACAAAGAGCAGATTCTTCATGCTTCCGGAAACAGAATAGAGAATGTAATTTATGTTTTTTAATTGAAAGCGCTTCAGCATTTTCAGCAGCAATTGTAATGCCCACCTTTTAGGGGTACATTTCATGATAACACTCATGCCATCTGTTACAAATATCAGGATTGGTCTCTAGCTTTATCTACGTCTGGCTGCAGATTCAGTTTCATGGCGTCTGGATGGAAGCAAATGTACAAAATACAAAGAAGGAGGTGGACAAGGAGACGGAGAAATCCCTCTTTATGTGTAGACCCTGATGAACAAAGGAATTAAAATACGGGAGCTTTGAGATAAGCACTCTTCATACCCCCATTTGTACACGTGGCCTATAGTCTGAGCACACCTCAGGCCAAGTTCTCCTCCTGGTGCCTGGTGCGCTCCCTGCACAGACATTCCGTAGAGATCTGGGACCTCCTCGACTCCCTCTCGCCAGTCGTCGCCTTCTTCACGGAAACCTGGACCAACACCTCCTCCGCCCCCGACATCGTCACCGCCATCCCTGACGGATACAAGATCCAGAGGAAGGACCGCCCCCACCGCCCAGGAGGAGGACTCGCCATCGCACACAAGAGCTCTCTCCGACTCTCCACCTCCAGCACGAGGAACTCCTCCTACACCACCGAACACCTTCACTTCCAGATCCAGACCAGCCCTATGAACCACACTTCGAGGCACCCTCGCCTACAGACCCCCTGGGCCTCGCACCTCTTTCAACACTACCATCGCTGAGCTCATCGCCCCCCAAGCCATCGCGTCCATGGACTACATGCTCATCGGAGACCTCAACTTCCACCTCGACAACCGCAGCGACCCCAACTCCACCGCCCTCCTGGACAACCTCGCCAACCTCGGACTGAAGCAGCTCATCCCCACCCACAAGGCAGGACACACCCTCGACCCCATCTTCGCAGGAGGGACCAACATCCGCTTCAGCCACACCTCGCAGCCCCTCTGGACAGACCACCACTGCGTACACTTCTCTTTCACCACCGCTCACAAGCCCACTGCGCGCCCGCCAGGAAGAAATTGGATCAAGGTCACAGAAGAGCACCTCAACTCCACCCTCATCCGGGACCCCCCCTCCGCCACTTTCGACGCCAACACGCAGCCCCGGAACTCAACTTCCACCTTGACAACCGCAGCGACCCCAACTCCACCGCCCTCCTGGACAACCTCGCCAACCTCGGACTGAAGCAGCTCGTCACCACCCCCACCCACAAGGCAGGACACACCCTCGACGCCATCTTCGCAGGAGAGACCAACATCCGCTTCAGCCACACCTCGCAGCCCCTCTGGACAGACCACCACTGCGTACACTTCTCTTTCACCACCGCCACCGCTCACAAGCCCACTGCGCGCCCGCCACGAAGAAATTGGATCAAGGTCACAGTGGAGCACCTCAACTCCACCCTCATCCGGGACCCCCCCTCCGCCACGACCGACGCCAACGCCGCAGCCCCGGAACTACACCGGTGGATCACCAGCTGCCCAGCTGCGCAGACAAGCTCGCACCCCTCCGCAACCCCGATCAGACAATGCCCCCTGAAGACCACCTGGTTCACCACCGACCTCCAAGAAGCTAGACGCTCCTGCAGACGTCTCGAAAAACGATGGAGAAACAGCAAGACCACCGAAGACCAGACCACCTACAAGAATGCCATGACAGAATACCACCAACTCATAAGATCCACCAAGAGGACCTTCATCCGGAACAAAATCCTCACCAACTCCAGCAACTCGAAGGAACTCTTCAACATCATCCAGCAATTCACTAAATCCCCCAGCCTAGCCATGGACATCACACCCTCCCAGAACCTCTGCAACAAGCTCAGCTCCTACTTCCACCTGAAAATCAAGGCCCTCTATGACAACTTCATCGAACAGTCTCCAGAAACCACTCCCCCCCCCCCTCCGGCGCTGACAGCCAGCTCACCATCACCACCTGGACACCGGTCACCACTGAAGACACCACCACGACCATGAAGAGGACCCACTCAGGAGCCCCTGCAGACCCCTGCCCGCCGCACATCTTCCACAGAGCCGCCGCAGCCATAGCACCCAAGCTGCACCGCATCTTCAACGCCAGCCTCGAATCCGGCATATTCCCCGATGACTGGAAGCGGGCAGAAGTCAAGCCCCTCCTCAAGAAACCCTCGGCAGACCCGACTGACCTGAAAAACTACCATCCCATCTCTCTCCTTCCCTTCGCAGCCAAAGTCACCGAGAAAATCGTCAACGCCCAGCTGACGACCTTCATCGAAGAGAACGCCATCCTCGATCGTCCCAGTCCGGCTTCCGCAGCAACCACAGCACCGAAATCGCCCTCCTCACCGCCACCGACATCCGCACGCTCCTAGACCAGGGCCACACCACGGCCCTCACCCTGCTAGACCTCTCCACAGCCTTCGACACCGTCTCCCACCTCACTCTCGCAGCCAGACTCCATGACGCCGGCATCCGGGGAACCGCCCTTGACTGGATCCGCTCCTTCCTTACCAGCAAAACTCAAAGGATCAGACTCCCACTCCTCCTATCCGAGCCCACAGAAATCAACCTCGGAGTACCCCAAGGATCATCGCCCAGGCCCACTCTCTTCAACATCTACATGGCCCCCCTCGCCGCCATCGTCAGACAGCATGGACTCAGCATAGTATCGTACACTGATGACACCCAGCTAATCCTCTCCCTCACGAAGAACCCCGAATACACCAGACTCAGCTTCTAGGAAGGAATGAAAGACAACGCAGCATGGATGAGCAGCAGCTGCCTAAAGCTCAACTCAGGGAAGAAAGAGGTCCTCGTCCTCTGACCCTCCCCCACCGCCTGGGACAACACCTGGTGGCCCTCCGCCCTCGGAAACCCACCCATCCCTACGGATCACGCCCAAAACCTAGGCATCATTCTCGACTCCTCCCTCACCATGACTTGCCAGATCATCGACGTCGCCTCCACCTGCTTCAACTCCTTCTGCATCCTCCGCAAGACCTTCAAGTGGATCCCCCCCGAACCCAGGAAGACCGTCACCCACGCACTCATAACCAGTAGTCTGGACTACGGAAACGCCCTCTACGCTGGAATCAACAAATCCCTGCAACACAAACTCCAGACCAACCAGAACTCTGCGGCCAGACCCATCCTTGGCACCCTCCGACGTGAGCACATGACCCACCACCTGCGAGACCTTCACTGGCTCCCCGTCGAGAAGAGAGTAACCTTCAAGCTACTCGCCCACGCCTACAAATCCCTCCACAACATCGGACCCACATACCTCAAGGAAAGAATCTCTTTCCGCGTACCCAACAGAAACCTCCGCTCCGCCGACCTTGCCCTAGCAGAAACCCTGCGCATCCACAGAACCAGAGCAGGTGGAAGGGCTTTCTCCTACGTTGCAGCCAAGGCCTGGAACGAGCGCCCAGTCAACATCAGACGCTCCCCTACGCTGCAAACCTTCACCAAGAGTCTCAAGACCTGGCTCTTCGACTGACCCGGAGCTGCACCCCCCAATTCCCCCCAATGCCTTGAGACCCTCACGGGTGAGTAGTGCGCTTAAAATTCCCTGATTGATTGATTGGGAGAATCTCTCGCAGGGATCCTCATCCTCCTCCTCTTGTTGGTCTGGTTTGGGTGACCTCATCCTCCTCCTCTTGTTGGTCTGGTTTGGTTGACCTCATCCTCCTCCTCTTGTTGGTCTGGTTTAGGTGACCCATACTTTCCTACTATTGCCATGCAGCCTGAGACAAATCATGTCTCCTTTTTTGTATCGAGAAGAGTTACATATGTTCTATGACACAGTGGAGTCATCTGATGGTTCTTGGTGACCTTCACAATCAATATGTTCATCAATGTATATGTCGCTGTGTGATCTTCGCTGTAGTCCCATCAACAGACTCTTGAAGTCGATTTATCTGAGCAGGTATACTAGACCCATGTAATGTCCATAGGTGAGACTTGTTTCAGGTGACTGAGATGTGTGCAGTTGCTCTGAACACCATGCTTACCGTGACCTGGGTGACTTGCAAGGACATGCAGTATAATGTGTCAGTTTCTAGCATCCTAGCATACAGCACCTATGAATGATTTTGTAATTAGTGGCATGGTATTTCCTGTCAGCACATAGTTTAATTCTCTTCTGTTTCTTTTATTTTCTAAGGATTTGGTCATGCTGTATTGATGGTTCGCAGCAACATGTTTTGCACTGCTTTTTGAGACAGTTGTTTTTGTTGTAGACATAAATCACCATACTCTCTGCTTGGGTCCGCAGTCATGTTATTTTAATATAGATAGCTCCTATGTAGTTGAGGAATCGACTGAATGCATTCCCATTAAATAGGAGTAGATTATCAGTCTTCAGGTGCTAAAGGCATTATAACTGGGCACCTTGTATACTCATCCAAAATAACTAGCGAAGTACATCATAAGTGCAGGTGCTCACATAAGAACGCTGTCTGGCGCATCCAAGTAGTATTAGAAATATTTCTAATGGAAAGGGTTTGTGATATGTCAGGAAGTTTGGCGCCCTGCTATGTTTCCGTGAAAGGTAATCGTATTGCCGTATGGCACGGTGGAGCCAGGATAGAGGAACACCCTAAACCCCTAATTGCGTGTGGGTGAGGACCCCCACACTTAACAGAAAACCAAAGTCCCGGGCACACGTAAGCTAGGTAAATTGCTTATTGTCACAAAAGGTCACAGATATATTTTCTCAATGTCTGATAATTAATGTCCATGCATAAGTTCCTTCAAGTATTTAATCTTTATGAACACAACCAGCCAACACGTGTTTCGTCACATTTGGGAAGTATCCCGTGACTTCTTCAGGGCTGGGAAGGATACAAAAGGGTGATATGAGCATGTATATGTACATATGTAAAACTCTAATGATGGTTGAAAACACAGGGTGAACAGTAAGAGAACACCCTTAAAAGGTGGAAACCCTAAAAGAAAGTGTCAAGATAAAATAATGGTGACTCCACACAATGGTAACACAGAAACCGGTGGAAAAAGGTGCCAAAATCTGCAAGAAATAGTTGTAACTGGGCAACAACTGGATAGGCTGCTTAAAGTACATTGTCAAGATTCTTCCCTATGTATGTTACGTGGTGAGTAGTGAAGTGCGCCTGATTATTGATAATTGGTGCAAACAATGCGTGAGAGCTAGAGCTAAGAAAAACTAATAATTATTCTCAAACTTTGAAACAAACGTATGGTTAAATGTGGTACACGGAACATGAGAGCTAAGTAAAGCTATGCGAGTTAAAATCGAAACTCCCAAAGAGTAAAAAGTATGCCAGAGCTACCTGTATTAGGAGCGTCGTTGTCGAGTGGTGTCTATGAAGAAAATTGCAAGAAAAATGAAGATGAGGAAGTGCTCCAAAGTAACGCGGGGGAAAGAGAAGGAGGAGGGAAAGGAAAGGAATAACAAAAGTAAAGCCTCACCGCTTCGCCGGTGATAAATCCAGACCGGCAGAGCTGGCGGCGGAGGATAATTGAAAAGATTACTCAGGGTGGCGAGTTATCAGGAAAGGTCAATCCTGAAACATTGGAGAAGGCAAGCTTCAAAATCTACACAGCCAAATGGTGTGGAAGCAATAATGCGAAAGGGCAGAGTGCGTAACTAGATCTTAACGGAATGCCGGAGACCTATGGTGTCTAGAAGCGGAGCCTGCCTGAGAAGTCCGCTTCTGTGGCCAGATCGCCTGTGAATGATAACGGGGCACATGATTAAAAACACTGTCTAAGGACGGAGTCACTGAGTGATGAATAACTAAGAGTATAACCAGGATCTTACCAGGGTACTGGCGATCCCAATCAGAGCGCCTATCAAAACGGAGTATGGAGAGTTCGGCGTATTAGTTCCTGTAAAGAAATATCAAAGAATGCCTAACCATCTCCTCAAAGTTGAAGCGCTTAAAAGTGTGGCGAGTATTCGCTCAGAGAGGAGCTTACCTGCCGCGGGTGCGCTTCAGGACGATGACAGGCACTGGTTCACCTCTGTACCGGAAATGGACAGGGAGTGAAACCGGAAGTGCCTTTATATAGTCACCGCAAATGAAAAAGACTAGAGCGTCAACCGTTTCGCAATACAGCCTGTCTGTCAAGGTTCATAGTGGAACGTGTAAGGACTAAGAATTGAAACTATAAAACATGACCTACTACAAGCAATGGGTGCTATAGAAGAGAAAGGAAAACAACACGAAGGCGGGGGTAGGTACAATTGAAGCTATGCCTGCGCTCGTGTGATATTGTATAACATACCACGGAGAACATAGAAAAACATATTCTGGGGCTAAAACTGAAAAATAAATAAAAATTATATAAAAAGGTCTCAAATGAAAAGCAGCATGAAAATGTGAGCTGAATGAAGAGATCAAAGTGAACGGCACGTGTAAGTGCCGATCACTATTAAGGACAGTAGAGGAGGCAGAAGAATAGTGCGCAAAGTTGCTAAACTCATTCAAGAAAGGAGCCCCAATTATCATCAAAGATCTAATGAAGGAAAGCGAACCGATCATGAACGGGAAGGATCCCTAAATTCCTAGCATGCTTTGCTAGTGAGAGTATAGTGGGCTCGTGAAAGAAACCGGGTGTTGACTCTGAAGGGAAGACGAGGTAAATAGCTCATAGCGATATGTGAATCAAGGGGGAGTTCATGGTGCATATCATATAGTTGAGGATGATCAAGGTTGAAATGTCGAATCAAGGCATAGCCTTCATAAAAGAGGTAAACTTGTCTTGTCAAATTCTGCATAATGGCTAGATATTATAGAAAAACAGAACAGGTGACAACATAAATGTGGAATAAAAGGATTATCAACATAACAAGCATTGCGTTACAGAATGAAATAAAACATGCATGCAGGAAACTGGTAGGAGTACATGTTAGTACTGGCTAATCGCCCAGGAAGTATTCCATCTCATGGTCACTGTTCAAGCCATGCTTGACCGTATGTAATCGCATGATCCAGGTGGCTTCCATGCGTCGTAGTTTGAGTTCTCTGTTTCCCCCTCTCATGTTTGCTGGCATGACATCAATGCCGTAGAAAGAAAAACTTCTCCGTGGACCCTGAGAGGGGCAAGTTGCAGCATGTACTGCCAAAGGGTATCTGGCATCCTCTTGATGAAGTGCTATAGCATGCTCACCAATTCTTTCTTTCAGTGGTCTGATCGTGCTGCCCACATATTGATCATTGCATGCACATTTCAAAATGTACACCACAAACTTGGTGTTACAGTTAATGTTGTATTTTATATTGTATTTTTTGCTTTTGTCAAAGCCGGTAAATTCTTTGATTCCATGTGTCGCCCACCTACAAACACCACAACACCCGCATTTGTGGAAGCCTAAAGTGTGTGATGTCAACCATGTGATGTTGGTACTGGTACGAGGAACAGTGGGGCTGAGTCTGTTCCTTAGTGTCAAGCCTCGCCTATAGGTGATTTGGGGTCGGGAGGGAATGAAATCATGCAGAGTCTTGTCTGCTTGTAGGATTGTCCAATGTTTGTTGAAGCTTTTCTTGATCACCTGACTCATATCAGTGTAGTCAATAACTAGTCTCACCGGTTGTTTTTGTGTTCGAGTTATGGTCTTATTTCTTAGTGTGTCCTCCCTGTGAGCAGTAAGAATTCTAGCTTCCGCTTTATTGATGTGAGATGGTTTGTACCCTCTGTTTTTAAATCTACTTTTCATGTCCGCAATGCATTGCTTAAATTCTGGTTCTTCACTGCAGTTTCTTCTTGCTCTTACAAATTCGCCGTAGGGAATTGCTTGCAATTGGTGTGCTGTGTGTGAGCTGGTGGCGTGTAGAATGGAATTACAGGAAGTCTCCTTCCTGTACAGTCGACTGTGTAGTCTCTCATCACTTATGTATAGTTCTACATCTAAGAAGCTGATGTGAGTCAAGCTAGAGTGTCTAGTGAATCTCATGTCCATATTGTTGGAATTGAGATGAGTGCAAAATCCATCCAGATCTTCAGGGGTACCTGACCGTAGTAACAGGCAATCATCTATGTAGCGGCCCCAAAAAATAATGGAGTCGATCCATTGGGCTCCCTTAGCGCCCCAGATCCATTCGGCCTCAAGTCCGCCCATATAAAGATTAGCAAACGAAGGTGAAAATCATCTAGAGCCCATGGCCACCCCTTTGGTCTGTTTATACCATTGTCTGTCAAAAATGAAGTAGTTGTTGTGAAGTATCATCCTCATCATGGTGATTAGCATGTTAGTATGTTGCCATTGAGTGGCCGGCCTGTTGTAGAGAAATTTGGTGATGACATCTAAACCCAGGTCTGGTTTTATACTGGTGTAGAGAGACACCACATCAAGCGTAACTAACATCATGCCAGGTTGCCATTGTACATCAGCTAGGATGCTTAGTATATGTTTGGTGTCCTGAATGAACGCGGTTAAGTTTTTAACCATGGGACCCAAGAAGATGTCTACATATTGTGCCAGTCTCTCTGTGGGGCCTCCTATACCCGACACAATCGGCCTCCCAGGTGGGAAAGCAGCTTGTTTATGTACCTTAGGAAGGGTGTAAAGGCATGGGAAGGTGGGTCTAAAAACCTTCATGTACGCTTGTTCGTCGTCATCAATGAGCCCTAACATGTGCCACTCCGTCAGATGATTATTGATTTCAAGGGTCAGAGGACCCGTGGGATTATAGCGAATGTGTTCATAACAGGAGGTGTCTGACAGTTGTGACAAGATTTCTCTGTTGTAGTCATCCTGATTCATGATCACAATATTGCCTCCTTTGTCGGCCTCTCTAATTATGATGTCAGGATCTGAGATTAGTGATTTGAGTGCCAGACGTTCATTCTTAGCCAGGTTGTCTTTAATGTGTTGTCTGTTCATGGTTCTCTTTTGTATTTGAAAATAAATCCCTAGGCAGTCATATGGTCAAATTCAGTCAAAGACTCATGTCAAAAACAGGCATGATGCAATTAACTCAGTGTCAACTACAGACATAACTTTTATAAAAAGTTTCTATTTATTATTAATCTCATTTAAAAAAACACACAAACAATTCTAGACATACATGTGTATATAACTCATCAGTACAATAATTCAATCATTACAATTTGAAAACAAACAACATAAATACAATGAAGTATATTACAAAAAATCCAAAATTGGGTACGGTAGAAAATTAATTAAATCGATTCCACTCGCCTATCTTGCAGAAGTGGGAACGTAATTACTCCGCTAGTATCAAGCGTTTATCCAAGACGCCAGACCGCAGGCTGTTTACCATTACCGAACTTACATCGACTCTTGAAGAGTTTTTAAATTCCTCGTGTTTCGCATATCGTGTGCCAGCGCATTGAGCGCAACCAAGCGTTAATCATTGACTTCAGCCTTCTGGCAGTCTTAAATAATTCCTTCACTCCTTCACATCGACCTTTGTAAAGTTAAACAATCGCGTTATACTTGGCTCATTGTGTACCAGCTATTCAAGCACAATTAAGAATTGAATTGCTGTTTATCAGTCCTAGCAGCCTACTTTGACGACTTGTAGGAATTATACCTCATCCTTCGTACTTATTCAAGGACATTGTTTGTGGCTTTTCCTGATGAAGGCGCAGTGTGCGCCGAAACGCGCGTTGAAGAAGATCCATCTTGTAGCCACTGTTCAATCATTTTTGGTTTTATAATTCTGTTAACAATTTAATTAATTTTCTACCGTACCCAATTTTGGATTTTTTGTAATATACTTCATTGTATTTATGTTGTTTGTTTTCAAATTGTAATGATTGAATTATTGTACTGATGAGTTATATACACATGTATGTCTAGAATTGTTTGTGTGTTTTTTTAAATGAGATTAATAATAAATAGAAACTTTTTATAAAAGTTATGTCTGTAGTTGACACTGAGTTAATTGCATCATGCCTGTTTTTGACATGAGTCTTTGACTGAATTTGACCATATGACTGCCTAGGGATTTATTTTCAAATATATTATTGCCCTGCCCTAGGGTTCTTTACTCCTTGCAGGGGGTCCTTGTTATTTACATGGTTCTCTTTTGTTCATGCTTGTCAATGTCCTCAAGTATTAGTGTGTAAAACGTGTCTATGGCATTGCCCCCTGGGAGCGTGGGGGTCCATTTGGATTTAGGCTTAAGACCGCTTGCTATGGTGTGATCGGTGTCTATGTTGAGTTCCTTAAGTAAAAGTTCCATATTGTACGGTGATTGTTCCAAATCAGTGAGAGAAAGAAGCAGTTGTGTAGCTTGAATGTCACAAATGCTTTGAACATAACCCAGATTGTCATTAGAGATATGTGTGAGATTTCTATTAACATTACTCGGTGGATTAGTACTGAAATGTTTTTTTAGCTTCAAACATCTGATGTATTTAAAAAGGTCTATTTTAAGCCTGCAAACATCTCCTTCGACATGAGGATTGAAGCTTAATCCCTTGCTTAGTAGTGAAACCATGTCGTTGTCAAGTGTTTTAGAGGATAAATTGACAACTTGTACTGCCTGGTTACTCTCCTCTATTTGTTCCTCCCGTTCCCAGATCTTAGTTTCTTCTTGTACTCGTCTTTCTCCTGCTCTCTTGCCTCTACGGGTTTTCTTTCTGGTGCCCCTCGTGTGTTTTGTGTTCTGTTCTCTCTGCGTATTGTTTGTACTTCCCTTAAAAAAGAAGATTTAGTGTATCCTGTTCTGTTTTGATCTGATTGGTTATCGGTGTCACTGTCACTGGTAGGGATTGTATTAAGGGAGGTAGAGCTAGAGGATACTGAGGCTGCTCCTGGTCTTGTTGGTTTGTCACTGGATTGTGCGTTCTGGACAAGTTGATCGTACTTTCTTGCAAAGGTGAACACCCTCCCTTCCCTGTAATCAGCCTCGTCCCTCTTGAGTTGTCTGGCTTTCCTCTCTTTAATCTCGTTCTGATGTTTCGTTAGAACTTCGTTAAGGATCACGTAATTCTTCTCAGTGGCTTCTTTAATGTCTAGGTCAACGATCTCCTTCTCTAGAATGGCAATATCTATCTGTAGCTTAGCTACCTTTCGTTCAGCGTTCTCGATTAGTATGTTGATCAATGTGTTAGAATTGGAAGTGAGAGCTTCTTCCCACTTGCCAAGCAAGTCGTCATCAAGATCATCAAATGTAGGGAAGATTTGTGATCTGAGTCCACGTGGGACTCTGTTTAATCAAAGATATTGTTTCAGGGTGGCACAGTCCCACCACCTGGAATTCTCTGTCTTTTTTAACCTTTCAAGTCTCAGGAATTTTTCTTTAAGGCCTTCTTTGCGTGTAGGGTTACCACTAGTCGAAGGTACATCGGTAGTAGTACCTCTAGCTACATTATTAAATAGTTCTGCAGCAATTCTATCCCTATCCATATCTTAGAATCAAGCTAATGTTTGTTAACAGTATCACGCTGCTGCTGCCCTTCCTGTTGGTATAAGTAACGTTTCTATTGGAAAGGGTTTGTCATATGTCAGGAAGTTTCTCGCCCTGCTATGTTTGCATGAAAGGTAATCGTATTGCCGTATGGCACGGTGCAGCCAGGATAGAGGAACACCCTAAACCCCTAATTGCGTGTGGGTGAGGACCCCCACACTTAACAGAAAACCAAAGTCCCGGGCACACGTAAGCTAGGTAAATTGCTTATTGTCACAAAAGGTCACAGATATTTTCTCAATGTCTGATAATTAATGTCCACGCATAAGTTCCTTCAAGTATTTAATCTTTATGAACACAACCAGCCAACACGTGTTTCGTCACATTTGGGAAGTATCCAGTGACTTCTTCAGGGCTGGGAAGGATACAAAAGGGTGATATGAGCATGTATATGTACAAATGTAAAACTCTAATGATGGTTGAAAACACAGGGTGAACAGTAAGAGAACACCCTTAAAAGGTGGAAACCCTAAAAGAAAGTGTCAAGATAAAATAATGGTGACTCCACACAATGGTAACACAGAAACGGGTGGAAAAAGGTGACAAAATCTGCAAGAAATAGTTGTAACTGGGCAACAACTGGATAGGCTGCTTAAAGTACATTGTCAAGATTCTTCCCTATGTATGTTAGGTGGTGAGTAGTGAAGTGCACCTGATTATTGATAATTGGTGCAAACAATGCGTGAGAGCTAGAGCTAAGAAAAAACTAATAATTATTCTCAAACTTTGAAACAAACGTATGGTTAAATGTGGTACACGAAACATGAGAGCTAAGTAAAGCTATGCGAGTTAAAATCGAAACTCCCAAAGAGTAAAAAGTATGCCAGAGCTACCTGTATTAGGAGCGTTGTTGTCGAGTGGTGTCTATGAAGAAAATTGCAAGAAAAATGAAGATGAGGAAGTGCTCCAAAGTAACGCGGGGGAAAGAGAAGGAGGAGGGAAAGAAACAGGAATAACAAAAGTAAAGCCTCACCGCTTCGCCGGTGATAATTCCAGACCGGCAGAGCTGGCGGCGGAGGATAATTGAAAAGATTACTCAGGGTGGCGAGTTATCAGGAAAGGTCAATCCTGAAACATTGGAGAAGGCAAGCTTCAAAATCTACACAGCCAAATGGTGTGGAAGCAATAATGCGAAAGGGCAGAGTGCGTAACTAGATCTTACCGGAATGCCAGAGACCTATGGTGTCTAGAAGCGGAGCCTGCCTGAGAAGTCCGCTTCTGTGGCCAGATCGCCTGTGAATGATAACGGGGCACATGATTAAAAACACTGTCTAAGGACAACATTCAAGTAATTAAAGACACAATTCCTAATTTTCTTGCTGAGAATAAGGCTGGTGAGACGTCTGATCTGATAAAATGGGAGGCCCTAAAAGCAACAGTAAGAGGGGAAATAATCAGGATTAGATCAAGAATGAACAAAATAACTAACTCTAACTTAGTGAAATTAAAGAAAGAAATTGCAGACCTAGAAAGAATACATATCACTAGCAAAGACGATGACACTCTTAATAAAATCCTCAACAGGAAATATGAATACAATAAAATCATCAGTAATAGGGCGGGGATATGGATTAACAAGCAAAAAAGCATCAAATTATGTGAATCTAACAGGGCAGGCAAGTCCCTTGCCTCTTATCTAAAATTTAAAATGCTGAAATTCGCCATTATCGCCATAAAGGACAAGGTAGGGAATATTATTACTAATCCCCAAAAAATAGCTGACACTTTCATGGACTTCTATAAAGACTTATATGAAGTAAATACTAATGTAAAACACTCAAAATGCCAGGACTATCTACGCAATATTACTCTCCCTAGCCTTACAGACCAAGAGAGTTCATCAATAAATGGCCCGATCACAGAAAATGAGGTGTTGTTAGCGATCAATAAGTTGAAATCAGGAAAAGCCCCAGGCCCCGACGGGTTCAATGCAAAATCTTTCAAAACATTCTCTCCGTCTCTACTGTCACCACTCTTGAAGCTATTTATCCACTTTTCAGAAACTGGCCAGGTCACTGGCACACCAGCGGAAGCAACCATAATCGTCCTACCCAAGGAAGGTAAAGATCCCCTCTTACCTAAAAGCTACAGGCCAATATCATTAATAAACCTGGACTGCAAAATGTATCCATCAATCCTATCGTATAGAATCCAACAACACATCTTTAAATTAAAACACCCATCTCAGGTGGGCTTCTTAAAACACAGGCTCTCTAGTGACAACACACGTCATACCATACAAAAGGCTAGACTCCTTGACTCCCCCAAGGTGGCCATCACATTGGACGCGGAAAAAAGCCTTTGATAAGGTGGATTGGAGATATCTAAAGGCCGTTTTAGAGAAATTTAATCTGGGTGATAACCTGATCAAAATGATAATGGCCCTCTACCACAACCCCACCGCTAGAGTTAGAGCTGGAGGTATAGTTTCCCCCACTTTCAACTTAAACCAGGGGACACAACAGGGCTGTCCTCTCTCGCCCCCCCTTTTTCTCCTGGCTTTGGAACCTTTCCTCCAACACATTAGGGAAAATAAGGACATTACTGGCATCCCCTTTGGTAACTACAACGTAAAACTTGCCGCATACACAGACAATGTATTAATTGTCACTCAAGAAGCCTCAACTGAAATCCCAGCATTGATGAATAACATACACCACTTCTCAGAAATATCTGGATATTCCCTCAACAAAGACAAATCCGAGGTAAAACTTCTCAGCCGCTACGGTGATAAAAGTATTCTAGGCTCGTCAGGGCTATCCTGGCAACAGAAGGCTATCAATACCTAGGTCTCAAGTTCACAAACGATCTAATCACAACCCTACATACTAACGAAAAAATATTAACCAAGAAAATAGACTCACTCCTAGACACCTGGTCTCCCAAAGTCTTATCATGGTGGGGAAGAGCAGAGACCCTAAAGATGATGCTAACCCCTCTCGTCAATTATCTTATTAACATGCTGCCCATGGTCCTATCAGAAGAATTCTTAAAAAAACACTGATAAAATGTTCAGAAAATTCCTATGGCAGGGCAAAAAGCCCAGAATCTCTATGAAAAAGCTCAAGCTGGCCAAGGATAAAGGGGGCATCTCCCTACCCATCTTCAGAAACTATCAAACGGCCTTTCTTTGCAAGCAGGGTGCAAACTGGTTTATTGATAACCCATCATACATACCGCCCTGGGTGGTGATAGAAAAGTTCCTCATACAGAACATCCCTCTCGCCGCTCTAGCTACGATGGACACATCCCATCTGCCGTACTCTAGAAACATCATACAGAACACCAAAAGAGCCATCCTACTCCTAGACTCTCGCCTGGAGGTCAAAATAAAACACACCCACCTATCCTCCCTATGGTACAACCAAACACTCAAAATTGATGGTTCCTCATTTTTCTGGTCAGACTGGTCATGCAAGGGCATTAACCTAGTGCAAGACATTTTCGATAAAACGTCTCCGCTACCATTCTCAACCTTGCAAAACCGGTTCAATCTTGCCAACCTGGATTTCTACAAATTCCTTCAGCTTAAAGTAGGGCTTGCAAAATTGAACCTATCGGGTATCTGCCCAACTATCGCTACCCTCTTGAACCACCTATCCAAGGTAGGGCATCTGGTCTCATACATATATAAAATTCTCTTGCCGAACCAAAACAAATCTCTATCTCGTAATCAACAGAAATGGGAATCCGAATCTTCCAAGTTAAACATTACTTTCAACTGGGCCAACATTAACAAATCCCCCTTTTCACATAAAATCTCACCTATATTATCACAAACTAAATTTATGTTAATAAACAGGACCTACTGGACTCCCGCAAGACTCTTCATGGTCGTCCTTGCAAAAGCTCCCACCTGCTGGTACTGCGACAAACATGAGGGCTCCCTTGAGCACATGCTATTCGGATGCCCCCTCCTTCAAGACTTTTGGGCTAAGGTATTTGATTACATCACATATACCCTAAAGATTATCCCCACGAGAGAGTTCACATACATTTTACTGGGCCCTCTGGATCCCCAACTCAGGGACGACAATGATCGGTTCCTCCTGGATTTAATGCTTACTCTAGCCTGTAAACTAATCCTAAGCAACTGGAAAAACTTCAAAGCGGTCTCTTTTTTTAAATGGCAGGAGTGGCTCTCTTTCCTTAGGGGTGCTGACAACATCGCTCTCCAAATATCCCCGTGGAGATCTTCATGGCACTCAATCTGGAATGCGCTAGACACAAGTCCCTTTACTTACAAACCACCATGACCCAAATCATAGACAATCACACACCCCCACCCTCTTTTCATGGTGTATATGACTCCCCAATGCATTTTCGTGCTTCTCTATACTAGGCCATACAACCTCCACCACCACCGTCTTTCCACACGCTTGTGAGACAAAATCATTTTATTCACTCCTGTGCATTCCGTGCGGCTATAGATGTCAAGGTGTATAATTCTGCCTGTTTTTAACCTACTTGTTTCTAATCCACATGGTTATAATAAGGCTGTTGTATAACATGTATGCATTGTATTATAGCCCACGCCATATGGAATATAATGTTATGCTATGCATCCTATATGGTACTCAGAATTACGTGACTATGTAATACCCCCTATGTATTGTACTGTTCAATCAATACTGCAGAATGTTCACTGCATTATCTTATGCACAGCTTATACCCCCTCCCTTTGATGTCTCCTACATTTCCTACTGTGTATTTATTCTGTTTACCACTGTCTACCTCTGTCCTCAAAAATTTAATAAAATACTTTGAACTTAAAAAAAGAACATCTATTGATATGCGAAGTAAAGGTGGGGTCCCAGGGCACTCAGGGGCATATTCACAAGCCTGTCGCCACAGGAACATCCTTTTTGACGACGTTTCTGTGGCGATAGGGGCTTCGCCTTATTGACTTGTAAATAAGGCCCCCTTTCACGCTACACTTAGCGTGAAAGGGGTGGGCAATAGGTGTTGCGGTGGGCGTTCTGCCGCAACACCCATTGATTTTGACGCTGCCCTATATTTACAAGGGTGGCGTAAATAGGAGACAGCGCCAAAATTAAGAACAGGGAAAACCTGGTCGTAACATGGCGAAACGAGGAGAAATGCTTTATTTCTCCTCGTTTTTGCTGTTTCTATGTAAACAAGGGAGGCGTAACAAGGAGAAATGTCTTTATTTCTCTTCGTTTATTCAATCGTTCCATATGGTCTGCATTCTGCAGCACACATGGAAAGAGGAAAATGCCTCTGAGGATTGTTCTTGTACAGGAAGGTGTCCATTCCCACACAAAAATAATCCTGTGTGCAACACAGGCACCCTTTGCACCATGTCACAAGGGTGCCTGCGTTGGCGCTAGGCAGCAGTTTGTGCGCCAGTGCAAGGAAAGGACAAGAATGCGCCGTATAATGTTAAATACGGCACATTCCTGACCCTTCACGCATCGCAGCAAGGTGACTTGCTGCGCTGTGTGAAAGTTTGATAAATGAGGCCCTGAGAGTCGGTTGCTGGCTGTAATCCGGTGAAGTGCAGGTGATCTGCTCTAGTGTAGGGTATCCTTCGGTCATGATGATCGGAATGAAGATTTGTAAAATGTATATAATTTTACTGCATCATTTATAGTGTGTCTTTTGCATCTTTGGACTCCCAGGGCAGTCTTGTGATACCAGTTAGGGCTTTCTTAGGTCAATAAATTAAACTAATTAGCAGTGGTGCATTGATCATCGAGGATTTCCAACTGGTCTGTGGGTTTGAACGCTTCAGGCTGTAGTGTGGCCGACACATGACTCCTCGACTCTACCATCGTTCCAGAGCCACAAACCAGTGAAATTATACGGACCGGTGTCCCCTTTCGCTGGTATGCTCAAATGTCCTTCTTGCATTGTTAAGTTGTTACCTATGACGATACTAAATTAACAACCCAAGTGTCAGGTTAGGAATCACTGAAAAATGTGCAGGACAACACTACATTCCATACAGAACGTGGGAAATAAACCAAATAAACAAAAAATGTACCACATGGATTTGCTTTTGAGAAAACTGACAAATATTTCACAATAGATATCAGTACTATGTTGTGACACCAGCAGAAATAACTCAATTATGTATTCATCAAGAAACAACATGACGCCTGAACAAAATGCCTCTAAACCGATTTTAGAAGATCTATACATACAAATGTTAAACAAGTAATCTGGTGGCAAACAAAAAGTGCAGCCGGCAGAATGGTCAGTGTTTGTGTGAGTGCATTAGCAGTGCTCCAAGAAAAATATTTTTAAAAAACACTTTCATAATAATAATATTGGAACCCGCAGTTGCACGATACCACAAATATACACATCCCCGCATAGCAATCTGTTGCACAAGAGTGTTAATATTTCAACCAGAAATTGGACGTGGTCATCAGGGCAAATGTAAACGAGGTAAGGTTGCCGCTAATCAGTGAGTCGGATGCTGAATGCTATGATTGATGATTTTAAAGCATGATTCTATAGACCTGGTAGTAGCACCAGGGCCAAAATCCAACACCAGTCCAACAACGTGCTCCCTACAGCAAGTCGTTGTAACGATTTGCGTGTTAAAGTAGCGCGTGTTAACGACGCGGTCGGGGTAGTGTCTGCGTTGTAAAGGCTGGTCGTTGTTGAGACTGCGGGGTAAAGGATGTTTCCCGCACTATGGCCCAGGATTCTGAGGGATCGACTGAATCTCAATTCTGGCAGTGTTTGACTATGATGCTCGGGGGCGGGTGATTGGACAGTTTTCCTTGCTGGCATTGGGACCCGCAGTACACTGGCTGCGACCTTAGACTTCCTTGGACCTTGCTCCTGCATCCTGTTCTTTTGTTGATTAATTGGGATTAATTTACTTCTACAGATGCCAGGACATTGTACTCATTTGTTGTGAAATACAGGTCAGCTTCCTAAACTGAAAGATCTCACAGTAGTAGTTTATATTCTGTAATCAGGCACGGTTCACTCTCAGCAAGAATTTACAAACACACACATTACCAAGGAGCTCATTATAAGTGGTGTTGAAAACCTGACTCGGCTGGTTATTCCAAGTGTGGTATAACCGATGTGTCTTCCCCACACAACTGTTAATTGGTGCGTTCCTGGTATCAAAGACTCGAGGGAGAGAAATCATGTTTATTATATCGATGCTTGTCCCGCTTCTTGTATTCTTTAAACAGATGCATTTCTGTAATCTTACATTTATTTTAATTAGCTGCACCACTCGTGCATGTCCTGTTCATTGAAGCTTTCTTCCCTTCCTTTGAGAACTTAGCTGCTCCCGTTGAATGGAAAGGCAAGCTTCAGGCCTGCCTGCAGTGTAAAGCAACTGATGACAAGCAATGTTATCGTCTTACGCGCTATTAATAACAGACCACCTGGCATGTGCTGTGTGGTAACCAAGGAAATAAATTGGCTGTCTGATCAACCCTGTCCTACCGCTGTATAAGTGTACTGTAATGCTCTCACATAATACCAATGGTAATCAAACTCTGTGACAATGTTGCGCTTTTACAGTAGCTTGTGCAAAATGTCGTACAAAATTCTGTCTTGAGCGTAATTCCAACAAGCATTGACAAAGACAATAGGTTTCGCCTACGCAATATCTATTGCTTTGTCAATGTTTTTAGCAGTGGCGGCTCGCAGAGGGAGTGCTGCGGGGCGGTGGGGTGGGGGAGGGGCAGAGTGGGGGGTAGTGGAGTCGGACATACGACGGCCAGGAGTAAAGTAAGTAAATAAATAAATAAAACTATTTACCTTGCGCTCGCTGCATCGCCAACTCGGAGAGTATTGCATGCAGAGTATTTCCCTGCGTTGTTCTTTCATACAACCACTCACAATTGATGAACCACTACGGCTGAACTAAGACCCTGCATCTGATACTGTGATGTATAGAAATGTGTTTGGTAAAGTGGCTGGGATTTTTTGGGGGTTAACAGCACTGTTCACTGGTTGAATGCAGATCGGATTAACTGTTCTGGTGAATTGCCTGTCTACTTGTGTGGCCTATAGTATTTACACGCTGGCTCGGAGTTTGTGGGCCCGCAAGATCAAAACATCTGGGAGAGACAACAATGTTGACCACTGCTATTGGCTCTTGTGTTGTGCTACATCTCTCCCACATTTTCTGCTTCCCTCTGTGGGCCTACAAAGCTATTCCATAAGCAAGACACTACAACACTCTTGGGTTGGCAGTACCTAGGCATAGAAGACCAGTGTCCTTTCATTCAAAATCAATTCCAAGACAATTCACAGATGTCTTGAACAAATTTTGAGTTCAACTAGGTAAATGTGTCTTCATAATGAGAAATTTCCTAGCTATCGTAAAGAAAAGTTCCAATTCTATTAAGGACACGGAGGCGAAGATTAGGCTTTTGTTCCTTCGCTTTTATTACAATAATTAAGCTCCAGCAGCCATTTCATAAGGCTAACTGTGGACAAAAACTCAATTTCCCATAAACCACAGGGAGAAAAAACAGTAACAAGTCCACCAATTAGGTTCCAGCCCGCCGTATATCGTCCCTTCAAGCCTCTCTAGCCTCCTCTTTCTTCGCTGCTCCAGCAGCACGTCAGTTAAGTGATTTCTTGTTTTCTTTTGTTAGTGTTTCTGGTATTTATCAGGCGCCGCGGTAGCTTTGAGGCTCGTACGCGATCGCATATTAGCATTGGTAATTACTTGTGCGTGCTTCCCTCCTGTTAAGAAGTCTCAGGGCCATCAAAGACTTCTCCTATCAGTGCCAGCTCTTCTGCTGAGAGCCTTGACTTGCCAAGTGGTGCTAAATCCATTTCTTGGGCCCTTAGAAGTACAGCATCTGTAGTGCGGCTGAAAAATCACTGACGTCCGTAACACCTGCTCTGACTCCGACGCCGCACCTGCTTCGCTGCTGGAGAATTGATGCAGTGCCTGCTTTGCGGCTGAGAAATCGATGCAGCACCTGCATTGCCATTACCACATCGACACTGTGCATCTGGATTTTTGATGCATCATCCCTCGACGCCATCTTTTAATCGTCGTCGCACCGCAGTAAGAAACAGAGCCCGCTTGTCCGGAGATCGATGCATCACTTCCCCTTCCAGTAAGAACCCAACGCATCACCTTCCCTGATAGTAAGGAACTGACGCATCACCTCCCCTACCTAGCAGTAAGGAAGGATGCATCACCTCCGCTGGCAGTAAGACAACTACTCATCACCTCCCCTGTGGAGTAAGGAACCAATACATCGCTTTGCTTTTCTGGCGCCTCACCTGCTTGCACCCGTTTCTTCATTGATTTTTGACGCATCTAAGGTACTTAGTGCTAAAAAGAACTCATCCATTGATTTCTATGGACTAAACTTAACCTTTTAAAAGTGATATCTTGACTTGTGTATGGTGGGTTTTTGTCGTTTTGGTTTTGTTTTATTCAGATAAATATTGGCTAGTTTTCTAAACTGGTGTGGACTCTGTTTGTAGTGTGTTCACTGTATTACTGTGTGTTTATGTACAAATGCTTTACTCATTGCCTCTGAGATAAGCTTGACTGCTCGTGCCAAGCTACCAAGGGAGTGAACAGGGGTTGGCTTAGCTGTGTGACACCTTTACCCTGACTAGAGTGAGGGTCCTTACTTGGACAGGGTGCAAGCCACTGCCAACTAGAGACCCCATTTCTAACACCTAGGGAGACATATAATTAATATATCTAGGTAATTCTACCATAGGGATGTTGACAGTGGCATTCCTGGTGCACTCTGCACAGTGGCTGTCACAGTGTACTCTACACAGTTCAGTTCGAGTATTGTTTTCACAAAGTTATAGTCCATTTGAAAGAATCTCGTGAAGAAACCAAAGTGCAAGCCAATTAGACAACCTGGCTTGCCAGGTGTAAACAACTTCTGCAGTCTACCAGTCTACCAAAAATGTAAAGCTAGTTACCTATCCTGATCCTATAAATATTCTTCTACAAAAGATGGATTTGTCACATATATAGATTGACCTTTTTACTCAAAGGATTATTATTTTTAATTTGAGCTCCCAATCCTACATTTTTTTTGTAAAACCCTGGGCACCAAATTCAGTGCCGTTCTCAGATTCAGTGCCAGCAAGTGTGTTTTTTTCCATAATACTTTTTCAATGCCAGCTGTTATGTAGATGGGCAGCACAACGCTGTTTAAAAATTTAGCTCCAAAGTAAGGAACCTGTAAGATTAGAACACTGTAAATTAACATGCAGAATCCTCTAAAGGAAACCGGTAAGGCTAGCATATACATTCCTAGGCGGCTAAATTATCTAATGTTCCAAAACACTCAAGGTGCACCATTTAGAGCAGCATGTTCACCCTGCTGTAATACACAAACAAGCATTGGCAAAGCCAATAGGTCTTGGCAATCCGAGAGCTAATGGCATTATCAATGACAATGTCTTTTAGCCATGTGGTATTTGTAGTGGAATTATGTGGCATGGTGTGCAGTGGAAATATGTGAACAGTAATTATGCGGCATGGTGTGCAGTGGAAATATGTGGATAATAATTATGTGGTATTGAGTGTACTGGAATTATTTGGACTGGTATTATGTGTAATGGAGTATAATTATGTGGT
Organism: Calotriton arnoldi; assembly: GCA_963921515.1. Taxonomy (NCBI): domain Eukaryota; kingdom Metazoa; phylum Chordata; class Amphibia; order Caudata; family Salamandridae; genus Calotriton; species Calotriton arnoldi. The sequence continues at coordinate 634,556 of CAWUFW010001510.1, forward strand.
GTGGCATTGTGTGTTGTGGAGTGGCATGTAGTGGATTGGAATTATGTATTGTGGTGTTGAATTTTGTGGCATGATGTTGAATTTTGTGGTGTGGATTGGATGTACTTGGTGTGTAGTGGAATTGTATTCTGGAGTGGAATTATGTGGTTTGTTGTAGATTTATGTAGTGTGGAATGGAAATGTGTAGAGTTGAATTGTGTGGTGTGGAACTGTTGAGGGGAACTATGTGGCACAGTGTGGAGTCTATGTATGTGGATTGTTGCTATGTGGCATAGAATGTATTTATGTGGGGTGTATTTATGTGGTATTGAATAGAGAGTAATTATGTGGAATTGAAAAATATTTAAAAAAATATAAATTCCATAAAATTGGCCATTGTTTTTTTTTTTTTAAACTTCCAATACACACTTTCATACCGTTTTGCAGGATAACAGGAGCAGTTGTAGAATTGTGTGCTGCACAAGGACGGCGCCAGCCCTCTTCAATCTTTTGTGACACTACTCTGTAAAGGGGGAGAATGCTGAGCTGTACCGGTGGAGACTGATGTAACGCTTTGTTGTGAAAGGCGTGGGGGTTTCTTTCTGGTCGAGGGGAAGCTCAGTGCACCTGCCGCTGTGGAACCCTCACGGCCAGTGTTGTGACAGTGAGCTTGGCTTTACTGGGAATGCTGGCCAACAATTATGGCCTGCTTTCGTTGATTGCATGCCCTCGCCTACAACCCGTAGCAAAAATGGCACAACAGGAAAGAGGCGAGTGTTTGGACGGAGGGAAGGTTGAAATGTGTTTCATGGACGGCAGTTCATGCGGTAGATTATTAAAACAAAACTGGAAGTGCGTCACCACGGTTGACTGACAATCAGACAATTGGGGAAAAAATGGCTAATTGCAGGTATAAACAAGACGACGGGAATAGCTCATTTATTTTAGTGCTCTGAAGCTTCCGAAGCACTTTACAAGAGCCCAAACAAAGCCCAAAACTACAGAGCGTTGTCAAGTTTCACAAAGACAGGCACAGGCGTTGCTTGGCAACCCTTAAGCAGCCCATCTAGGGAAGGTGGTGGGTTGGATTAACCAGCTCAGTGTCAACACTTGATAATATATCACGTAGCCCAGCTGATTTCGGAAGTCAAATAAATCAATAAATAAGGCTTGTGTCCAATGGGAAACAGCGTTTACAACGCTGTTTCCACAACGAATGGCCTTACAACGCCGTCGTTACAACGACCGCGTTGTTACCACGCGTGCCATTACATCGCAAGTCGTAACAACGACTTGCTGTAGGGGGCGTGCAACACCAGGGAAGGTGTTGGAATTTAAATCCAACACCTTCCCTGCTGTTGCACAAACTGGAGTAGGAATAGTAATTAATACTATTCCTAAGTCCACCGCGCCCCCTACAGCAAGTCGTTGTTACGACTTGCAATGTAATGGCACGCGTGGTAACAACGCGGTTGTTGTAACGACTGCGTTGTAAAGCCATGCGTGGTGAATGTATGCGTAGTAACGTCATACATTCGTGTCAAATGCCATCAGCCCATGTAATAAGCAGGCCAGCCGGCGCCTTCGCTGCATGCTGGTGGTATATAATATTGAGGGAAAAGAATTCCTCAAATTCTTGCAAAATAATACTCTGTGTTGCAGTTAATGATGCTTGCCAAAACCCAACTCCTGGATCCTGAGTCCTGATCCAGTGGCTAATAACTCCGGATCACGCTTGCACTGCCGTACCAAGGGGGAAACAGATGTCTAATATGATGCTGACGGCGCCTTCTATTTGCCTGGCTAAGATCAGCTACTGTGGAGATAGGGGCTCTAAACAGCGAGATCTGTAGCTACCATGGTTAAAGATGGGCGAGCAAACAGCCCGTGCAAAGCTCTGAAAGTGTTTGCAATGTAGATCATGCAACAAACATCATGTAAAATATGATAGGGTTTATAAAATACTCCAAGTGTATTTCTTCAACATGTTGAAAAGTTGATATTAATAGGGCACAATATGACACGACACTGAGAGGTACTTGTTCAAAGTGATAATTTTTAAACATTTTTAAAAAAGTGTGAAGAACCCTTGCAGTCGGAGGTTCAGCACTGGAGGAGAGAATGTGGCATTAGACCAGAGCTGTTGACTATCGAGCTGGGAAACCAGGTTCGAGTCTCGGTGTTGGCACAACATCCTGTTATCTTAGGGAAATCACTTAATCTCCCTGTTCGTACAAAAACGTCCTTGTGTAAAGTAACTGGTGCTTATGTAATGTCCTCTAATAATACATTCGGGTAGTGTTTGCATTATATAAAACTGCATTAAAAAAAACAGGAGCTGGAGCAAGTGATAGGGTTTATAAAATACTCGAAGGGTGTATTTCTTTAACATGTGGAAACTTTGATTTTAGTTTGGCAAGGCTCTGAGAGGTACTTGATCAAAGTGATAGTTTTAGGACATTTAGAAAAAAAGTGCAAAGAGCCCTCGCAGTCGGCGGTTGAGGACAGGAGGAGAGGACGAGGTGTTACGGCCAGTACTGCTGACTGTGGAGCTGGGTAACTGGTCCCGAGTTTCGGTGTCGGCACAACTTCCTGTGGCATTGGGCAAATCACTTCGGCCCTAATTATGATGTTGGGTGGACTTGAGTCTGCCCGACACCGTTTCAGTGTGGGAACTGACCGACCATAGGCCTGCAGTTCCGAACACCGTCTTATGATGCGACCGCACATGGTGCAGTCGCAAACTCCCCTTTCTCTATGGGAGCTTGTGCTGCAGGCCGTTTGCTAATGAGCCCCTTAATCTCCCTGTTCTTACAAAAATGAATGTGTCATTGTGTAAAGTAACTGGCGCTCACGTAAAGTGCTGTAATATTACTCTTAATGTCGACACCATGTGCTGCTGTCCCCACAGTAACCTGGTCGGTATTTCAGAATCCAAGAAGTTGATAATTATGTAAATAATAGTCCTATGATCTGGTATTAACACGTGCTATTTCAGCGGGGACAGTCTGCACCAGTGCTTTAAATGGAAAAAAATAAGTGCAGGTACTCATTAAATTGAGTTGGGGGCGTGGCTAGTGGGCGGGGTTAGAGGCGGGGTGAGACATGATGATAGAAACACATCTATTGAGTACTCATTTTGCCCATGCATTGCCCTTGACAGTTGTCTCAAATTTTCCATATGTGCAGATTAACAGGTACATATGCTAATAAAGGGTGGTGTGAAGTACTTCTGGGAGCAATGTAAGGAGCATCTAAACCCTGAATGCAGCCGAGCCATCAACAGCACTATTAGCCCTTTCAGGCTAAGAATCAATGTGCACCAGGACGAGAGAGACTGGCATAGCATCATTAATAAGAAGCATTAGACACATTTCTTTTCAAATACCTCCTGGGTGTCCTGATCCTCTACTATCACTCTTTCTATTCTAATCTGCCATCTCCGTGCCTCTGTTACTCTTTCCATAGCCGTCTTGATCTCTTCCCCAACTTTGTCTGCACTTACCCCTTCTGTCTCTATTTTTCCCCCCTTTAAACTCGCCTCTGCTCCTTCTATCTCTGCCCCCTCACTCTTCACCTTCTTTCACCCAATTCTCCTTCCTCTTCCCTCGACAGAAGGGCACACGGCCGGAGAGCTTGCAGTGGCAGGCAGTGAGCACTGCAGGGTCGAGAGCATGTGCAGAGTCCAGTAGAGCAGAGGTCAGGGAAGAACAATACTGACCTCTGATGGGCAGGTCAGTACACCTCCTCCCACCTCACCTGGGCTCCAGGCAGGCTGCGTAGGCCATATCCACCACCTCATCCCTGTCAATGTCCCAGCAGGTGGACAGGGGTGGGGGTCGAAGTGCAGGAGCAAGTGAGTCAGGCCTCAGTGGGAGGCCAAGCGTTTAATAGCACGGTCACTTATGCAGGCTCTCTTCCCTCCCACCCATTCAGGCTGCACACATCACTGTGCCCCTGGCAGCCGATGACCAATCCACTAACAAGACGACTCAGCATGGAGGCCCCTCAGGGGGCGGTTGAGGACAATGAGAGCTTTGGGAGCAGAGGCCCACTTACCCCTGCGGCAGGCCTCCAGCAGGCGCCAAAACGGCAAACATGCTGCGAAATAAACGGGCCACAGCTGGCCCTCAGGCATCGGCCCAGTGCCCATCTGATCAATCCGAGTACCGGTACTCTCCTTGGCACTGGAAAAGTGCCGGTACTCAGCTTGGTAAAAACAAGAAGTGCCGGTACTCAGTACCTGTGAGTACCGGCCCATTTAAAGCACTGGTCTGCACAGATAGCAAAAGGTCTCTATCAGAAACTCTGCCCTTCCCCATTACACGCTGCAAGTGGTATGATCCGCTGCAATGAGGAGACAAACACTGCCTCAGGCTGGAGTGCGTGCCACTGCTGCCCGATCACTAGGATTGGTTTAACACCAGACAGAGGACCACAACTCAGCTTCGGTACGGTTTAATGAACGTTAGTGCAATTATTCGAGTTTCGGCATCAGCAGAACATCCTGTGATCTTGGGCAAATCACCTAATCTCCCTGTTCCTACAAAAACGAACGTGCCCTTGTGTAAAGTAAGTGGCGCTCACATAAAGCGCTCTTTTAGTGTCTGCACAACATCCTGTGCTCTTGGGCAAATCACTTAATCTCCCTGTTACTAAAAAAACGAACGTGTCCTCGTGTAAGGTAACTTGTGCTCTCATAAAGTGCTCTAATAGTACTTTCGGGTGGTGTTCGCGCTATATAAAACTGCATTTAAATAGTGTGCATAGCACCAAGACGACGGAACATTACGTCAGAAAGCATCAAGAAAAAGATGGGCTTTAAGGGGTGACGATAACAAGACGCAGCATACATTTAACATTTGCACATATTTACATCTGGCAAGCATTGACGAGAATAAATCCATCAGATGGCAGGGGATATGTGGTCAGGAAGATGGTCAAGCAGAGGTGTGTCACTGCTGCCATTACGACAGGGGATTCTGCCCTTGCCCACACAAGAGTGTACTGTTTGGGGCCATTCGGCCACAGTTAAACAACTATTCTCTAAAACACCACTTTCTTTGACCTTGAAAGGGGTGAACCGTTAATCTGAATTAAGCAGGAGTCCGAGAACCTCATTACTCCGAATGTCCACACAATGTGCTGCTGTCCCACAGTAAGCTGGTCGGTATTTTGGAATTCATGAAGTTGATAATTATATAAACAAGTGTCCTATGAATCTGCTACTACACTTGCTACTTTAGTCGGCACTGTCTGCACAGATAGCAAAAGGGCTCTATCAGAAACTCTGCCCTTCCCCATTACACGCTGCAAGACATATGCTCCACCACAGTGAGAAGACAAACACTGCCTCAGGCTGGAGTGCGTACCACTGCTGCCCAATTACTAGGTACGATTTTATGAGCGCCAGTGCAATTATTCGAGTTTTGGCATCGGCACAACATCCTGTGATCTTGGGCAAATCACTTAATCTCCCCATTCCTACAAAAACGAAAGTGTTTTTGTGTAAAGTAACTGCGCTCACGTAAAGCGCTCTTCCAGTGTCGGCACAACATCCAATGTTCTTGGGCAAATCACTTAATTTCCGTGTTCCTACAAAAACGAACGTGTCCTTGTGTAAAGTAACTGGCACTCAAGTAAAGCGCTCTAATAATACGTTCAGGTGGTGGTGCTACATACAATTAATTTAGGTTTATAATCTCTTTATTGTGTGTTAGACTTGGCATCTTTTGGCGTGTTTCCCCTGACTTTTTGCTTTCTGACCTCCCGGTTTTGACTCTGTTTTTGCTGGTGTAATGATTCTGCGCACTTTCCTCACTGCTGTCCAGTGGGAAAGTGCAAGTGCTCCTGTATAAAATGTGTTATGGATTGGTGTTTCCATGATTGGCCTATTTGGTTTATCTGTCAGTCCCTTGTAAAGTGCACTGCGAGTGCCAGGGCCTATAGACCAAATGCTGTTGGTGGGCTGCAGCACTGGATTGTGCCACCCACGCAAACAGCCCGTAAAGTGTAACTCGGGCCTGCCAACGCAGAGCCTGTGCGCAGCCTGGGGCTGCCATGTCGACTTGGCAAGTGCACACACTTGCAAGTCCCTAAACCTTCCCTTTGCTACATGTTAGTCACCCCTAAGGTAGGCCCAAGGTACCCCTGTGGGCAGGGTGCGTTGGATGCGAAAGGTAGGACATGCCCGGGTGTGTGCGGCATGTCCTGATAGTGAATTACAGCCTAGTTCGTTTTTCACTATTGAAAGGCTACCTGTTCCCCCTAGGCCAGAACGGACAGTTTTGATTATTACAGCTTATAATCCTAACTGACCCCGGGAACATGGTAGAAATTCGAGTTTAGTATGCCTGGACGCAGAATGATAAAATGCATCTTTTAGTGAAGTTGGTTTTAACATTCTGTGTTTGAAAATACCACTTTTAGAAAGTGGGTATTTTCTTGTCTAACCATCCAAGCCTGCCTCTGCGAGGTTGTGTATTCCTTGTCTGGAGTGTGAGTGACAGGGGCTGGGGGATGCCAGGAGACAGGGTGAGTCAGCACAGGGCTGAATAGCAAGATCTACATGTAGATGGGTGGGAGGGGTCGCACCTGGGCCCTGAATAGGACAGTGCCTTCCCTCCACAATGCTGGCTCCACCTCCTGTGGTGCGTCTGATGTCCCTGGCCTACTCACTGAAAGAAGGGACGGAGACTTGTCAACAAAGTGCTCCAGAACTGGTTTGGACTAGGCAACGGCCTCTCTGCCTTCAGAGAACAAAGGAATTTGGGATATAAATATTGGGGCCCTGACCCCATGAATTTAGATCTCGCTGGAATCAAGGAACCTGCCAAGACGAAGAGCTGGAAGAGCTGCCAGGAGGAGTACTGCCCCTTTGCTGTGTTGTTGCTTTGTTGGGTTGGCCTGCAGCTGCTGCTTCTGCCTTGGGCAGTGAAAGGACTGGACTGAACTTTCTACAAACTTGTGCTGAGTATCTCCAAGGGCCTGAAACCGAGCTGGCCTCCTGTTAAGAAGTCTCAGGGACTACAAAGACTTCACAAGCCTCTGGGTACCGCTTCTGGAACGCTGTTTCAGTTGCCACAGAGGAAGGGAACCGCAACCGACTCCGTCAACCGAATCCATCCCTGGCCGGTGACCTGTTTGCACCGCAGACCGCATCGCCCCGCTTCGCATCGCAACCCTGGTCTCACCGTGGGCGACGTCCGACGCCGCCAACATCGAGCCGCTGCTTGCACCGTGACCTGTGGGCACCGCAGTTCGCATCGCTTCACTGAACCAACCGGACCCGACCGACGAGGTAGCTGCAACTGGCTCAAGAGTCGTGACCGCATCGCATTTGGGGCACCGCTCGCACGTCTGCGACGCACCGCTCCGACTCGCACCGCTGTCCGACGCCAGCTCCCGCCAGGTCGCCTGCATCGCAACCTGTCAGCACCGCATCGAGCATCGTCTCACCCTGCATCGCACGCCTTGGACTCACCGACTCCGTCTGCACGACGCTCATCGAGCCGCTGCCTGCACCGCATCGAGGGACACCGCACCTTGCATCGCTCCGTCTTGCACCGCAACCGCGACGAACGCCGACCGGCTCGTACACTCCGTACCAGCCACAACGAGAAAGGTACTGTTACCGAGTCTGTTCATGACTCTGCTGGCCCGTATCGACGCGGTCGGCTGGAACTGTTAGACTCTGTGGTTTTCAGCATCGCGGTAGGCTCGGACGGAGCTACCGACTCGTACGAACTTTGCTTTTGTGCTATTCCTGCAAAGAAGAAGTTACCGTATCAAGCATTCATTTTTAAAGTATAGTATTGTGGATTTTTGTCGTAATTGGTCTTGTCTTGAGTATATAAAATATTGGTTATTTTTCTAAACTGGTGTGGTGTCCGTTTGTAGTGCTTACACGGTATTACTGTTGGTTATGTGCAAATGCTTTACACACTGCCTCTGAATTAAGCCTGACTGCTCGTGCCAAGCTACCACGAGGGTGAGCAGGGGTTACTTCACGAGTGTAACACCCTTACCCTGACTAGGAAGAAGGGTCCCTACTTGGACAAAGGTGCAAACCCTTGCCAACTAGAGATCCCATTTCTAACATTGAGTTTGAAACACATTTGTACAGCAATAACCAAATATCTTGCACCTGCTGGTGCACATCAAGGCAAATAGTTGCTTGAGCGTGGAACGAAAACATAACATCCCCCCCAAACTAAACCCCTCTCCCTTACCACCCTATCCCTCCCATCCCCTGTCCCACCCCCCCCTCCCATCAGTGTACGTCTATGCATCCCCTTGGGATTCAGTCTGTGGCTGATTCGTAAGCCTTAAAATTCGTAGATACTTGGGGCATGTAAGTTCGTTAAACTCTGCAGAGAGCATCGTTATGTATGGTTTCCATAGGTCTGGGAATGAAGCCCCCTGGTTAGTGAGGGATAGAGATATGTGCTCCATGCCTAAAACATGCCATATACGGTGTAGTATGTGTCGGAAGGTGGGTCGTGCCCCATAACGCTAGGATATGTTGTCGGGCTGCCCCTAGAGCCAGGCCTATCTGTCGGCCTCTGCGAGATTTAAGGGGGAACATGAGGGCGTTGGGTAGTCCCAGGAGGGTGTAGGCCGGAAAGGAGGGAAGTTGTATATCGAAGCATGCATCTATCTCGTTGATGACTTGATCCCAGTACCCCGCTAAGTTCGGGCAGTCCCATAGGATATGCGTCAAGGTTCCTTGAGCCCTACACCCCCTCCAGCAGAGGGGGTCTCTGGTTGGGACCCTTATGGAGCCTAACGAGCGTGAGATACCAATAGGTGGCAATCTTGGTGCCTGTCTCGATACCGGCTACATTTCTAGCTGTGTGTCTAGCTCTATAATAAATATCTTCCCACTCTCTCATTGTCAATTCCCGACCCAGCTCATGTTCCCATATTCGCTGACTGGGGGATTCAACAGTTGCTGGGGGAAGTTTCAACAAATTATAAAGTTCCGTAATTAGACGAGTGTCAGATGATTTGGCTAGCAGCCATTTCTCGTAGGCAGTCAAGTGGCGCTGTGCTTGTGGGCGGATATTTGGTTGCATCACCCAATGCCTAATTTGCTGATATCTATATCATTCCTTCTCGGGGAGGCCCTGTTGTTGGCGAAGGTCCTCGAATGTAAGGGGCCCATGTTCGTCGAAAAAATGCACAATGGACCTACTGCCCTCCCTAGTCCACTCATGGAAGGTTTTCAGGTCCATCCCGGGTGAGAAATCGGGGTTAGCCACTATGGGCGTCAGAGGAGATGGAAATGTTGTGAGGGCCTTCTTTTCAGCTACCTTGTCCCATGCCAATAGGGGAGTCCGTGTGACCAGCGATAGATAAAGGTTTCGGGGACGGGCACGTCTAGGAAGAAAGGGAATTCTCCATAGGGGCACACCGGCTAGGGCCCTATCCATGAATAGCCAGTGTTTCTCAGATTCAGAATGGGACCATACTACAAATGAGCGTATCTGTACTGCGTAAAAGTAGTTCTGAAAGTTTGGAATCCCCAGTCCACCCTACCCAGGGGGTCTTTAGCTTAGTTCCCGGCACATCCGGGGTCTCTTGTCGGCCCAGATAAATCGCTCTATGTCTTGTTGAAGGGAGTGGATAATACCTGGTGGGGGCTCTAGCGACATTGTCTGGAAAAGAATCAAAAGTTTGGGTAGTATTTTCACCCCGGTGATATGTGGATCAACTCGCACCCTCTGAGCCATAGGCTCCATATAGAGGGTGAACAATAGAGGGGAAAGAGGGCACCCCTGTCTGGTCCTTCTACAGATCGGAAAAGGAGCGAAAGTGTAGCCATTTGCTCTGACCAAAGCCGTCGGTTTAGTGTAACCACTGAATACCCAGTTTATATATCTATCAGGGAGTCCAAAGTGAACTAGGGTTTCTTTTAGATAGGGCCAGTGAACTCTGTCAAACACTTTCTCAGCGTCTACAGAAAGCAACATGCGCTCAGTATCGAACCTCTTCGCCTTATCTATTATGTGCAGCAGTCTCTTTGTGTTGTCCGCGCACTGGCGGCCCCAAATAAAGCCTGCCTGGTCAGGATCAATCAGACCTGGAAGAAGAGGGGACAGCCGATTTGCCAGAATTCCGGTAAATAATTTAAGTTCTGTGTTGAGTAAAGAAATAGGTCTATAAGAGGAACAGAGTCTCTTGTCCTTCCCAGGCTTGGGGATCACCACTACTGAGGCCGCTAACATGGATTGGGGGATCTGCGAGGATGTCCCAATAGCCTTAAATATTCTAGTGAGAACTGGCATCAGGACCTGGCAGAACGTTCTATAAAAAAGGGTTGTGAACCCATCCGGACCAGGAGATTTTAATAGCTTCTGCCTAGCAATAGCTGTGATGACCTCCTCAGGCCGAATGGGAGATTCTAGGGCATTGGCCTGGTCAGGCGTCAGTTTAGCTGTGGCCACACCCTGCAAGTACCTGGAGGGTGCCCCGTCCGGTAATTTCTGTTCCTCGTATAGCTCTGAGTAGTATTTGTGGAAGGCGTCTGCAATCTACTCGTCGGACTCACATAGCTCCCCATTGGATTCATAGACCGAGGCAATACCGCCTGCATGTCTCTGCATTCTCAATCTATGAGCCAATAATCTCCCGCTTCTGTCGCCTTCCGCATAAAAGGTGTATCTTAGCCTAAGCGCAGCATATTCTGCTCTATCTATGTCTTGCGCAGCCAGCTGAGTGCGTGCTGCCTCCAGCTTCCTCCAGACCCTCGGGGCTCCGGTTCTCTGATGAATACGCTCTAGTTCTTGCACTTGAGCCGTAAGAAGGTGCCTCTTCTCCCTACGCGATTTGTTATCGAAAGCTGCGATGGCTATGAATTCCCCCCTTACTACCGCCTTCAAGGTGTCCCAGAGGGTTGCTATTGAAGTCTCGGGGGTATCATTTTTCTTTAGGTAATCTTTTATGGTTTTAGTGATTCTCTCTACCACCGCGGGGCGATACAGCAGTGTATCTCGCAGGCGCCAGTTGCAGGGTGGGGGGGTTAGCGGCAGGTAGTGTACAATCAACCGTCGCTGCCGAGTGGTCGGAGAGTGCGGGGGAGTATATCCACCTGTGTGACGTACGTCCTGAAGGCCGGAGTGCCTAGGAGGTAATCTATTCTGGCATAAGTTGAGTGAGAGTGAGAGTAAAATGTGTATTCCCTGGCAGTGGGGTGCACATCTCTCCAGATGTCCATCAGTCTCGCGCTCCGCAGATTCTGTCACCCCCCCTCAGAGAGCGCACCCTTCTGCCCATGTCGTTGGGCCGACCTGTCTACGGCGTTATCAAATGTCAGGTTCAGGTCCCCTCCTATCACTAACAATCTATCGGGGGAAAGGCTGACCTCCGCTACCGCTGATTGAATAAATTTCTCTTGTTTATCGTTTGGGACGTAGATGGTTCCGATAGTGGGAGAATGCGAGCCCACCTGGAAGGAGTGTGCTAATAATATCCCTTTGAGTTCGGATCGTTTAGGGCCCAGTATACCATGAAATGAGGCTGATATAAGAATAGCTACTCCCACAGATTTGGTGGAAAGAGAGGAGAATAGTTGCTAAGGAAATGCTTTGGAGCGAAGCCGGTGTGTGTCACCCGGGAGGAGGTGGGTCTCCTGAAGGAGGCAAATATGCTCGCCTGTGTTCTCTAAATAGGAAAGTACGGCTCGGCGTTTAACTGGATTGTTAAGCCCTTTAACGTTCAGGGTGAGTATCTTAAGTGTCTGGGGCATCGGTACCCATGTGGAGCGCTGCTGTGAAGATGCCCTGTAATGAGAAGGATAGAGGCATTGTGGCGGAGGAGTGGGATGTACTTCTACGCGGGGCTGCAGGAGAGCAGAGCAAACGGACTCTTTCGGGGAGCGCAGGAGAGGGAAAGACCCCTTAAAACAAAGGTTAACCAGCAAACAAACAACATAATAATACAGTCGTAATGTCCTGGGCGGTCAGCCCCACAGGAAGAGGGAGGAAGCGGCTCGGTACATTCTGCCGCCCCGCCCCTCCCCATCCGGGCCCACGGACACTGCGAGGTGTCTGCCTCGGGCCGCAGTGACCGCGATGAATCAAGGGACCGCATTCAAACGGGGTAAAGTTTTGTTCAGGCCAGGCCGGCCGAGTCTTCTCCCAGGGTGGCTAAGACAGCCTGTCTTTCTTTTGCCATGGTCTCCGGGTCCGCTCGGAGCACCACCCGTCCGGAACCGGCGACCCTCCATCTATTTCTGTCGCGGCCCCCGGGTGCCCTTTCAGAGTGTGCTGGGCTTTCAGCGGTGTACTTGTCGATCTCCAGTAGCTGGCATGCCTCCTTAAGTGAGCGGATATGCTGGACCTTCCCCTGGTGGCGAAAGATAAGTCGGAAAGGGTGTCCCCAGGAGTATGGGATCTTGTTGGCTCATAGATGCGATGTGACCGGTCTGAAGGATCTCCGTTTTTGCAACGTGGAAGCCGCCAGGTCTTGGTAGAGGGAGACCTATAGGCCCTGATAGCGAATGGGGTGGGAGTCTCAGGCCTTTTCCATATGCGCTCCTTCAGTTGGAAATCATGGACACAAGCGAGGATATCTCTTCGGGCCCACTCGGTGTACGCGGTCCAGCTTGATCTCCATATCGCCGGGGCCTTCCAATAATGATCTAAAGAGATCCTCGATGAAGAGAACGATATTCTGGCCTTCTGCTCCGTGCGTGGCTCCCCGGACGCGGATGTTGTTGCGCCGGGAGTGGTTCTCCAAGTCCTCAGCATGCGCTTGAAGGTCAAGATGTTGGTCCCAGAGGCGGATGACCTCCTGCTGAAGCGACTCGAGCTCCTCGTCCCTATTAGCGCATTGCGACTCGAGCGTGTCAACTCTGTCTCTTAATGCGTCGACATCTTTTCTCACCTCACCAAGCTCCTGGGTTATTTCTGCTTTCATTGATTTAAAATCTTCTTGGAGCGTGGCAAACAGGAATTTGATGAAGGAGCGTGTGATGATCCTGCGTTAGTCGATTTAAGCAGTAGATCTTTAAGATCGATCCTTTTTTCCCTTGAGTGCGGCCATGCTGTGGGGCGCACTGACTGTTGAAGTCCCTCGAACCAACCTCGGGGTGGCTCTCTCGCCGACAAAGGGGCACGTGTCCAAGGGCCTTGACCTCTCAACGGGGATTCACGTGCAGTGCACGAGGACGCATAAACCCCTGACTCAAGCCAAACCGCTCCAGAACAATACAAGGGGTGTTGGGCCTCTAAGTATGGAAATTCAACAATCCGCCAGATCGGCGCTGTAGCCGTCCCCGGGTCTCTTGACTTCAAGGGAGTCCAGTAGCGGCCTGGTGTGTCCAATTCTATTAGGTCAATTCTCCCCCCTCTTCCAATCGTTCTCCCCTGGTGTGCTGTTCAGTGCGGGAAGCCAGCCTTCTCCCTCTCCCCCAACCAACAGGGGGGGAGTCCGCAGGGAGTCAGGATTTGAGTTGGGGGCCACCTGGGGGCTCCCTGGGGATCTGCCCCACCCCAGAGTCACTGCTATCTTTAGGGAAGACCACTCTATGGCTCCTGACTGTCCCAAAACCACTGTGTCCCTCCGAAGAAGTGTCTCTCTTTAACAATGTTCAGAGCCCGCCGTATACTGGGCTTGTGTAGCGGGGAGCGCGCGGGCAACAGTTCATGCCATTACCTCGGTGCCATGGGTCCAAGCTGCAAACTGCCTCTCCCGATATCGGAGCAGCCACCTCTGTCCGCCCATAGGCCTCACCAGGGACAGCCGCCGCCTCTCTCGGGCCGGAGTTTTTGCAACGCTCTCCTCGCCGCACAGGCCGCACGTCAGGCCCGCCACGCTGAGTCGTCACCACCGCTCAGACCCGATCATGCCTGGCGTCAGGCACTCTCACCAGCTTCTCTGCGGCTCGCAGTGATGAGAGGCCGCCTCCCTCGGTGCAATCTCCGCTGGAATCTGAGGTCTTAGGAGGCGCTATCCCTCCGGCAATTTGTAGAATTTTTCGGGGGGCACTCTGCTCCGGTCCCTCTCTGGAGCTCCGCGGCCCGGTCTCGTTGCGCCGTGATTCTCCCTGGCGTACCCGGCGGGCACCGGTCACTTCCTCACTTCACCGCGCTCTGCTGAGTAGCCGTTGATTCGGGCCTTCGCTCGAGGGCTATTACAAGACCCTTTGGTCCCGCTACTCAAGGCTGTGTCCATGGGCCCGGTCGGCAAGACAGAGCGACAAGCAGGCATGTCCTACTCGGTCGCCATCTTGACCATGCCCATTTATATAAAATTAATTTTAAAAAAAATAGAGGACTGATCGAGTGAACTGAAAACATGAGCACTGTATGGAGTACTCCAAGACAAATTAAAAAAGTAGTCCCGAAAACATTTCCTGAAATGGCCGCTGTGTATGAATAGTATTACTTGGTCACTGTTCTCGGGAGGGCTAAAGACGGGAAGAGGCATGCATGCCATGGGCAAATGGGGAGAACGAATAATGGAGCAAGAAGGGAGCCAGCACATGGCAAGCTTATGGGTGGGCTGAAGCCTACAAAGTACGTACAACAAGTCTCTTTTCGAGACAGCACATGCGCGCTGTCCACAGCCGAAACCTAAAAAGTTAAGAAAAAGGAATAAAGAACAAGAAGGGGCACACACATGCAAAACGTACTTACAAAATTGTAATTTAGTAAAGTTACACCCATATCTATAAACCCTTCAAGGAAAAAACTCTTCTGCGTTTGCGTCTTTCTATTGCTGTCTGACTCTGAAAAACCTTCAGGAGGTCAGCATTTGAGCTCTGCCGTACTGCAATACAATGTGCTTGTTTTTCAAGATGTATGGCTGGACTATGCCGTCCTAATGGTCAAGCGAAAACCCTATTTAGTGTGGAACAGAGTTTGTATCTGAACCTTACTTTTCCGGATCATTGTAATAGAATTTACTAATCTGTATAAACTGACTAGGCTACAAATCCGCAAAGGTGTTATTATGACAAGTTAGGCTGCATTTCAAGCAAAACAGAATTAATTTTATCAGCAGTCTAATAATTAGGATTTAGTAGGGAGTTTTTTAAATGACTCCTTCAGAATAAATTGCACATTTAAACCCCCTTTGAGGAAGAGGCTTTTAGCTACCCCATGCAATGCCTTGGACAAATATTGGATCTAAATTATTACTGTATCCAATGGTAGAAGTCGCCATCTTGTCTATGTTTATAACATTGTATATCAGTGTATCACAATACTGTGTTCTAATGTAATAATGTCCCCCATTTTATTTTGCACTGTAATGTTTATTCTTCAAATTTATAGTTGTAATTCTTGTGTTCGATTTTGGATTGTATTAAATTGTATATATTATGTTTTCCATTTTATGTTTAAGTTCAATTGTAATTATTTATATAAAATAAAACTTGTTTAATTTGTAACACGGTCCAGTGTTATTTATGCGCCAAGATGCAAGTGGAAGGGCATATTTTATTGTTACCAGTGGGAGAACACTTAAAACTTATTTAGTGTTATTAAATTTGAAAATTAGCGCCATCAAGGTAGGGTAGCAGAAATAATCTTTTGAGCGGTGACTGAGCATTCCCAATCCGTTAATGCAATAATATTAATTTGTATAGTCCCGACATATTCGTATACAAGGCAAGCTATGAGCTTCTACTAATTTGAATTTATGTACTTCCTGCAGGGGCTGGTGTCTTCTTCCTGTCTTGCGCTGAAGGGGATCAGATCAGTTTTCTGTTTGACTGCATCGTGCGTGGGATCTCTCCGACAAAAGGACCTTTTGGGCTGCGTCCAGTCCTCCCAGGTTACTATAGAAAACAAATTACTTTCAGTGCACCTAAAACACTTGCCATGTCTATCACTTATAGCCCAGACTATGGTGAAGAATTCCTATTAAAGGGACACAGAAATAAATTTGCCCAATACTTTTTTTAATTTACGAATATCAATTTCAGATTTACCGAACTGTCACGTAAATGTTCCCAGATTTGACCCAATTAGCCATTACCCAATAAGCCATATTTCAGTGCTGTCGTAGCCTAGCTTTATACTTTCATAAAACAGATTAAAAAAATAGGCTGACAGAATCAATTTGTCAAACTATATCAATGTTTAAAAGTATTCCAAGGAATATGAGCAAAGGGACTACATTCATACTTCAATCTGTACACCTGTTAGATATTTGCACCCATAATAGATATTAATGGAGTCTATAAGGGCTTCATTCAAAAATCATACATTTTCACATGTCTGTGCTAGAGACAAATGCTGATAGTGTGCTTAGTAAGTGCATTACTTTTTTTCGTTTTCTTTTTACTTACTGTGGTGGTAGTTAAGCAATGCTGTGGTCTGGTCGCTACTCCCCAATCCTGCGATTACTGTGGTGGTGGGGGACCCTCCGACTTAGGCCTTACTGCAACCCCCCCCCCAGTGCCCGGCAGACATAACGGCAACAGCACACACGGGTTCCGTACATGCAATAGCCTTGAGCGGCTAAAACACCTTTATTTAAACCTTCGGGCTGCACCCGGCCCTCCGGGTGCACGTGGATTCAATGTAGGGTAGTGGCCTGGTGGCTTACTACATCCCTTGTAACCTTTAAAAAAAAAGAAAAAGAAAACAAAATAAAAATATAAGCACAGAACAAGAAATACATTACACGATGCAGGTTTTCAGCACATAAAGTCTTTCAGCCTCTGGCTGGAGTGGGGATTAGATCTCAGTTACTAAGGGTGGCCCGAGTGGGGGGCTCCCCTGTCACTGAGCACCGGAGAGTCCTCATCCAGTTGGGACGCTGATCTCGCTGCTGCTTCGATCCGGCTGTGGTCAGCTGGTTCACTGCCTCTGATGTTTCCTGCAAAGCTAGCCAGGGAAACTCCACTCTGTTCATACGTCAGATCTTCTTCTCTGGCCGTGGACTGTTCCTGAGGAGTTTTCTTTAACCACAATAGATTTCTCAATGCTTCCACCCCTCCTCTTTTTGCCGTGATCATGGTGCCTTGCACTCTGATGACTTCCCATGTTTCTTTCTCAAATGGAGTCCGAAACTTCCACCCTGGGTGGCGATCTCTGACGACGAGTTGGTCATCTACTTGAAAGGCTGGCTCTGCCGTTCTCCGATTCCGGCTAGCTCTGTCATTGTTGGCTCTCTTCTCCTGGGCTGCCATTGTATCAAGGAGGGCTGGCTCCCACCGAGGCCCGGCCAGTATGCCTCCTCATTAGATCACTCTGTGCACACTCAGTGGGGCTGCGAGGGGTCTGACTATATGCTCTGAAAAATTGGTGTAGACAACACTTAAGTTCCTCCACCTGCTCCTCTCTAATCGTCAGTGCCTTGTTAAGCGTTCTCATAAATCTTTCCACCTCCCCGTTCACTTGAGGCCACTGGGGAATTATTCGCTGATGTTGAATGTTGAGGTGACTTAGATATTCCTTGAACTCCTGGCCCTGGAAAGGTGGCCCATTGTCCGTTTTTACTTCATCAGGCAGCCCCAACAGTGCAAAGATTTTTTCCTGCGCCGGCTTTACACACTCAAACGCAGTGGATCTCACCTGCTCAACATCTGTGAATTACGAATGAGGGTCCATGACTACTAACGTGATCCTGCTGTCTGGAAAGCTTCCAAAATCAATGCTCACACCGTTTCGTACGCGGACTTTCAGTGATGATAGGCGCTACTGGAGGTTCCCCACTCATGATGATACATGAGTGACAGCTCTTTACTTTTTCCTCAACCAGCCTGTCCATTCGAGGGGACCACACCTTACTTCTGAGATGTGCTTTAGTTTTGGCCACCCTTGGTGTCCCTGGTGCGCCTTCTTTGTCAGGGCTCGCAGGGGATCTGAAAGAGTCGCCAAATTGAGAATAAACCTCCCGCATTAGTTGGCCATCCCCAGAAAACTGCGTACCTCAGAGGAAATTTTGCCGGGCGGCTGCTGTCCTGATGGCTTCAACTTTCTGAGGATCCACTTGCAGGCCCTCTTTGAACACAGTATCCGAAAACAATTCCACTTCATTGAAGTAGAACGAACACTTTTCGGGGTGAAGGGTCAGCCCCTCTCTACCAGCCCCTGCAGCATGTTTCTTAGCCTGATGTGATGTTCTTCAAGAGTGCTGGAGAAGATTAATATGTTGCCACTCACATTGATCACTCCCAACAAACCAGACAGGGCCTCTCATATTGCATCCTGGAAGACTTTCGTTGCGGACGACACTCCAAAGCTTAGACGCTTGACCCTCCTCAGCCCTACATGAGTGGAGAATGTCGTTATGTATCTGCTGGACTCCTCCAGAATTATTTGGTGGTATCCAGAATTGAGGTCATTTTTAGAGAACCATTTAGAGCTATTCAGATCGGCCACGATCTCATCAATGGTAGGTGTGATGTGCCTCTCTCTGCGGTTAAGCAACCTCTTGTCCACACATAACCTGATGGTCCCAGACAGTTTGGGCTTCAGGGCGATTACCAGTGGGAACACCCAGGAAGTAGGACCGATCACTTTCTCTATGACTCAGGATGTTGTTGGCGTGCGATTGATGAATTTGCTTGGCAAGGAATACCAGGCCCAGATCCTCTGCAGTGTGACTGCCCAGCAGTGTTCTAGTGTTGTCGTTGGTCACATGAAATTTAGCATGTGTCTTAATGCCTCATTTGGACACCTCCACGTCTAAGACCCCTTGCAGCGGAATGGGATCCGTTCCCACATACGTGTTTATCTTGGCTTTTGTCGGGCTGATTTCAGGTTTGGGGACCAGCTTGAGGAATTGCTCAGAATCAATGATGTTTACAGATGCTCTGGTGTCTATAAGCGCTGTAATCAGGACACTGTCACCGTCTGCATGGCACATGGGAGGGGGTCTTAGCGTTTGATTGCTGCGTCCTGTGAAAAAGATGGTAAACACTTCCTCATCGTCGTCATCTTCCTCAAGTTGACTCAGCTGAGTATTGCTGGCTGTTGTTTGGCTGTCTTCTCCCTCTTCCATTGATAATTGCTGAATGTTGACACCCCTTCTGCTCTTCACACCAGCATTTGATCACCCCTGGGGACTGGGACAAGCTTTCGCGAAGTGATTTGGATGCCTGGATTTCAGGCATGGCTTTCCTTGTGCCTGGCATCCCCTAGGCAGATGGCCAGCCAGTCCACAGTTGCTACACATTTTCTCACTCGGTCTGTCACCTACGTTGTCACGTGGTTGCCCTGATCATCGTTGAATTGCTTCTACGTGTTCCTCTATGACTTTTACCACGCGTGGAGTGGATGCGCTGCGGGCAAGAGCCGATTCTATCTGGAGTCTGCCAGTTCATGAGATTGAGCCAGGATCAGAATACCTTCCAAAGTCATGCCGGTCTGTCTTAGAATTTGTTTCCTGACAGTGGACAAACGGCAACCTTGTATTAATTGCGGTCTGATTTTGTCCTGCTTATCTATCCCAGTGCAGGTACTTGCCAATTTGCGTAATCTTGCAAAGAAGGTATCAACAGACTCGCCCTCCACCTGGCGAGGCTGGCATAATTTGAATCTCATGTAATCAAGGTTTAGTTGGGGATCAAAATGCTTGTTGAAGGGCGACTACCACCACATCAAAGTCATCATCAGCTCAAGTACTGGGTACATTTTCAAATAACTCGTACAGTTCATCCCCCCCATGTGCAACATCATGGAACTTTTTACTGCGCCATCAGTCTTTTGCGTCGCGCGAAAGTAATGTTGTAGACGGCCGATCCATTGGTGCCATCTGGGTGCAGGTGTTGCGGGATCAACCAGCTGGCTAAATGGGGGTAGTGCTGTTACTGAGGGATGTGAGCAGCGTTGGGGAGGTGGAGCTGCAGCAGCCCTCTTACTATGTACCTTGCCACCTTCTTCATTGTATTTCTCTTGTTTTGTTTCTCCTATTTTTGTTTTTACTTGTTTGAGCTTGTGCTTGTTCCCTTTTCTGTGAGATTGCTCTTTCACCTCCTACCAGCTTGAAGGCACCCTCTGTCCCCACCGGTCTGTGGGCCGAGCATTGTATGGTGAGCACTGATTAAGCACCACGTGTCCCTTCCAAAATCTCCCTCAGCACCATTGCGCCGCACAGCAGGGGTGAGCTGATTGCGCCACTTGAGGCCCGCACTGGTTGCCGACTGCATGCCACATGTTCGCTGACAGGACACACCAGGCCACAGTCTCTTCACTCGCGCTGTGCGCGCACGTACCTTGAAGTACTCTGCCTCCGGCTCCCACACGGCGCACCTTGCATTGGGTGCGGCTGCACGTCTTGCTCACACATGTTGCTTAATCGCAGTGGGTCTCCCTCATGTGCGAGGTGCCGCCCTCCAACAAGGATAGGCCACCAACAGAGACTAACACATCTCCGAGGCCTCTGCGGGCCCCAGCCTTTCACTGCTGTCCTGTGCCGACACGCATTCAGGACAGCTTACAGGAGAAGTAGGAACTCTCCGACTTTGAACCATGCCATAGCGGGGTGTCTGCCTCATCGCCAATGTGGTGGCGGAGGACCCTCTGACTTAGGCCACCCCAGTTCTTAATTTGAACCGGGGCTTCCCGGTGCTAAGCACCAGCACTTAATTGGTTTCCGGTGCTCGGCACTGGCACCTAATTGTCAACACCATACTTAGAACAGTCCACCACATGGTGGCGCTGCTCATCTAATTTAGAGATGAGCAGAACAACGGTAGTTTAGGAATACAATATACATTAAAATTGCTAATACCAGCCTCCCCAGCCATTCCTTTAGCTTTGGGGACCTGGAATAATCTGAACTGTCGCATTTACATGCGAGAGAGATGGTTAGTAGTTGTTTTGGCAGCGATGACAAGGGCGATGGGTGGTGCTAGCAGCAGTGGCCTCCTGGTCAGAGCCCTGGCACTTAATATTTTACAAATTAAGCACTGGGCCACCCCTGTGCCTGCAGACACAACGGCTACAGCACACATTCGGGTACCGTATGTGCAATAGCCTCGAGCGGATAAGTCACCTTTATTTAAACCACTGGGCCGTGCCCGGCCCTCCGGGGGCAAGTGGATACAATGTAGTGTAGTGGCTGGTTGGCTCACTACACTTACCAGTTCTGTTTTCACATTTTATTCATAAAGCCTTTCACTTGCTTTTGCTTCCTAGTCCTGTCATTACAAGTGCCATTTTTACTTTGGACATAAGTTGTTCCAGCCCTATCTGTTCATTAGAATTAGGTCATGTGCCTTCTTACACAAGCACATAAAATTAAATGTTCACGTGTCTGTGTTGCGGGCACTCTGAAGGTATGTTACAGGCATACCAGTCAGTGCCCATCTGAACACCAGGCATGGGGCACAGGATGCTGCCCTTGGTGCCAGGACCCCTGCATCAATAGCTGCCACAAACTTCTGTATCTTAGATTGAACCCTGCTAGTAAGGTAAGACTGGTCCTTGGAGCCTGCAACCACCCTGTTCTAGACTACTGTTGTCCTATGCATAGTTTTTGTTCTCACTAAATTTGTTCCCCCTCTTTCAGCTTCCCTTAAAATCCCAGGACAGTGCTTTGATTTCCACCCCCAGTTCTTCTGCAACTATATCCATACTTGGCAGGATTTGCATTTATTCCCAGAGCAACAGTTTCCCATCTTTCTTTACCTTTGCACTGCTTAACACTCTCTTTCTCCCTAAACCTACTTCAGGGCATCAGGCTAGTTCAGAAAACTCTTCCCCAGCCAGTAACAGCTCTCCAGCACCGCCATTTGGCACCAAGTGGCTTAACCCATCACTCCACCTGCTGGACTTAGTGAAACTGGTGTATGTTAAGCGCTAACCAGCATGCTCGTGTCAGTTCCTATTTTCTGTGCTTCATTGATTAGGGTCCAGAACTCTCTCAAAGCTTCACTGACAATTTCTCAGCATTTTGACAGAGACTAGGTCAAATGACTCCTCCAAAAATCTAAGGGTTTAAACCATGTTGCAGATACCGCAAGAAAATGACCTTGTCGGACCCACATGATAGCTGCATGTGTTGTTTAGGTTCAAAACATGATGCCGTGGTCTGTGACTTCTTTGCTTCCATGCATCTGAAAGCTATCAGAGAGCAGGCAAGCTATATTTTGTCATAGTCTGCAGGGATATGTCAAAGCAATTCCCTTCACCTTGAGGCAAGTCTCCTGACAGGGAAAGGTTTCCGAAAAGATCTTACCCCCCCAAAAAAAAAAAAAAAAAGTGAAATCCTCTTCTCCCTTGAGGAAGCGGACCCACGTCCACAAATGTTTGGAATCTTGATGCTGTTCCCCAAGGCCAGCTATTCCTTCTCGTCAGATAAGATCCTGATGTTGAAAAAGGTGAGACTGGAGATCCCAGCTAACACTGAGCAGGAAGAGGCCTTCCGGCTTGTGATAGTGAACTTGTTGAGGATGGCTCCGGTATTCTCTGGACCACTCAACAAGGGCGCACGTGATCCGGCAGTTTTAGCTCCAACACTAATAACCTCCCGGTGCCACATGTCCTCAGACTCCGGCTCCTATGAAGACGTTGAAGCCTGCCAATCCGTCATCTCCCATTCAGTAGGAGCCTCCATCGGAGCCATCACAGCTGCCACCCTCAGAGGGGACTACGACACTGGCCTCAAAGCCTTAAAATGTGGGAGAAATTATCCAAGTGGTGTGGGAGAAAGTACGGGCATGTTTTGATGGCGAACCCTTTGGCGGAACACCTTTATAGGGCTTCGAGATTAACTCAGATTGAATAATTGCTTTGCTCAAACTCCATTGTACTCATAATGCCTGATAAGGATTGTGGCTACACAGAAGAGGATGACTCACAAGCTGATGACCTCCTTCCGAATTATATCACTGATGCTGGCTTGTATTGTCCCCTTAAGTATCTTCACCAGAAGGAAGCATCCCTTAACCCTTATGAAATCTCTTTATTCACCAGTATGGTACTGTTGGAAAACGAGGCAGTATCTGTGAGGCCTGCACAAATAACATGACTACATTTGCCCTTCACTGGGAACCAAACACCCCATTGTAGCGCTTGACTCTCAGAGGGTAGCGTTGCAGAGCAGTCTAAGGCTTACTCAAGGGAGGTGGTGTGGGCTAGTAATCGCCATTTACCAGTATGCAGAAATAACACTCAATAATTGATTGTCCAGTCTGTACTTTGCTTTATAAAAGGAAGAGTACATTTATTAAACACAGACACTACTCAATACTATGCAACAATTTACAAATATACATAAACTGTTGGAATTACTTTGTGACAATGCATAACATTCCCACCCCTCCCGCGGGGGGGGGTCCTAGTACCACCACTCCCATGTATGCACATCATCTTGCCCCCTAATGCAGTGGGTTGAACATAACCTGGAGTGAGGGCCTTGCCCACTGGCACCATCCCAGTGGCGACCCACCCCATTATCTCAACAAGCATTTAATATGGGCACACCTGCCCTGGTGACACATAACCCTGACTGAGCATCTCCTACTGACCATACAGTATCCACCTCTACATCTTAGTGGCTAACAGTCTGGGTTGTTCTTCACCTAACGCAGCAGCAAGAATACATGTTTAGGCATCACTTAAAATGACAGTACTTATCATAGCTGATAACAGTTATAATGCATTGCAATTGAAGCCCCTAAAAGGCATCACAGTTGTAATCACAGGATTAAGCATATACAGCCAGACACCCTAGCAGGAATGTCCAGCAACATAACCCTTCTTTGCTTATGACATCACATTACACATGTGACTTTCAGTCCCTCAATAGAAATAACATTGGTAGATGCACTTCTCGTGCAATTGCACCTCTTCACCTCCAGGGGATGCCCTTCTCCAGACATCCCCAGCTCAGCCCTTCACACCCTGGTGCTGTCCCCAAACACACCCCTCGGCTGAAGAACCAAAGTGCCAACCCCAGGTTGCTGTTGACCGCTGGCTGAGCCCTTGAGGGGTTATTTCCATGGAGTCCCCAGAGACTGCTGGGGGAGACTGCGTTGCTCCTGCAGCTCCCCCAGCACCTTGTCACACACCTGGTGGTGACCCCGTCCTCCTGGGGCCACCCTGCACAGAGCACAATCCGCTTTCCTTGCAGGCCGGTCCGGGCCTGCAAGGCATTATGGGGCGCTCTTCCCCCATCGCTTGCATATTTGATGAGCGGCTCTCCCGCTGCTCCAGGGAGAGCCGCGCTGCCCGTGATGGCGGCCCTGCGCCTCATTTGCCCATCGTTGGGGGTCCGGTCCAACCCGGACCCCGTGCATTGCCTGGTGAGTTGTGGCAGCTCGGGGAGCCCACCCACGACTGCTCCTGCCGGCTCTCCGTCCGGCCCGCGCCCTCGTGTGCGGCCGCGGGAGCCGGCGGGCCCATTCTGGTCTGCCCGCTCCTGCGGGCAGACACGGAGACTGCTTCATCCTCGGCGGGTCCTCGGGGGAGTGCTACGGCACTCCCCCCGCCTTCCCGCTGCTGTGGGGGAGTGCGGCGGCACTCCCCCCTTCTCCGCACACCGGGGCCCGGAGTTGGGGTCCCGGGCCCCTGGACAATCTTCACGGGGAGTGCAACGGCGCTCCCTGGCTTTTCTTCACCTGGCAGGGGGGAACGCGCGATGGCACGCCCCCCTTCATTGCACCGCCATCGGGACCCGGAGTTGTGATCCCGGGCCCGAGATCTTCACGGGGAGCGCGATGGCGCTCCCCGGCTTCGTTTTCAGCGGGACCCAGAGTTGTGGGTCCTGGGCCCCAGAGACCTCTTCGTGGGGGGCGCGACGGAGCTCACCTTACTCCGGTGTCTTCGGGGGCCAGGGTGGGCTCCTGGCACCCTGCTTGGAGCAATTTCATGGGGAGCGCGATGGCGCTCCCCGACTTGACTTTTTGTGGGGCAGCCCCCGGGACCTGACCCACCCCAGGGGCACATATGAGACCGGCGGCGGAGCCCCACGCGCTTCGTCGTCGGTCCTCTTCAGAGGTCAAAGGTCGCCTGCCTTTTGGGGGGCGTATCTCGGCCCCCAGGCGGCCGTTTTTCATCATTTTGGCCTCTTCTTGCCCCTGGTGGCGCGCCCCAGCCACTGGAAGCACTTTCTTTCGCCCTCCTGGTCTCAAGGAGGGTGAACTTGGCAGGGAGCTGTCTTCACTGGCTCCCTGCGCTAGCATTTCACCTGGCTCTCCTCCTGGGCTTCTCTTCTCCTTGCGCAGAGGCCCAGCTTCTGCGCACTGGTCCTGGACTCCCCTTTTGGCGCAATTCAAGGTCCTGGGACAGTCAGGGGGTTCTTCCTTCCAAATGCCCATGGTGCCAGGCTCCAGCACCAGTCTTCTTCAGCAGAACACACCCCAGAGAGAGCTCCTGTTCCTGTGCAAGACCTTTTAAAAGAATTTGGAGAGGGCTGGCAGGGGGCTCCGCTGACCTATCCTGCAGCGACACATCACCTCTCTGCCCCTGCTCCCTCCTTCCTGCCCAGGCCTCTGGGATAGTTCAAAATGGCGTCGTCCAGGGGTCTCATGCCACATTGTCTCTGAAAAGCCCCTTCCCCCTTGCTGCCTTCTCTCCAGAGCAGCTTGGTGCCTGCCACCAGGTGACAGCTGCTGATGGATAACCTGTAGCTCCACCCACCTTCTCTCCCTCTTGGAGAGGAGACCTTCGCCCTTGTAATGCTTCGGCCGTGAAGGGCCAGGTCTCTGATGCTACAGCTTGGGGAGGAAGGTCATTAATCCAGCCTGGCAGGGTCACACCCAGCCAGGCTCTGGTTATGAGCTGAGTCAGAGGAATATGACATTTCTGGATGACCCAAAAGCAGTACAGATATGGTTTTGGACTCAGCAGAATACTTATTTTCACCCAAGTTACAGTGTAATTTGGTGTGTGTCTGGAATTTGTAGGCCCTAGGGAAGTGAAACTACCCCATGTGATCCCCATCTTCATAGGAGAATAATGGAGTGGTCCTTCAGTGAAAACAGTAAAGCACACTGACTTTCCCTTACATGTTTCTTCCCATAGTATAAAGCCTATTCCATGTCACCACCCAGCTCTGCATAATTCCTGCCACACCATTCTATCTGTACCTGTCCTGGGCTGCGCACGCCAGGAATCTCCCCTGCGCAGCCCCTACACGTGTGCACACGCATGTACACACGTGTCTGCATGTAACCAACCCGGTGCCCCTTACTCCGGCTGCAGCGCAGCGGCCTACTCTCACCAGGGGGACACCGGTAAAATCCACATGCAGTCTCTTTCATCATGAGTTCACTGTGGGTGAGTCCCAACTTATGAGGCTCGCCCACAGTAAAAGCTCAACAATTAGGTGTTCAAAAAGCGAAAAATCCGGGCGGCTCAGATTGTCAGAACCACCTTCTAACACACGCCGCGCCCAGCTGATTCCTACAGGGAAGAAATAGCCACTATGCATGGGTACTCTTCGCGTAGTCAGCGATAACTAGTTATAAGGGGTTCTGACCAGACCCCCGTTACTCACCAGTTATCCGCTCAGACCACCTACTCCTCCCATCCATGAGACCTCCACTCATTACAGGGATCCCAGACTACCCTAAGAACCCTCCGGGTTCTAGGTTAGATACCTCTAGGTCACTCACGGTCTACATGGACTGAGCCTAACTAGGCCTACCCCTGCCCTTGGTCACACAACACTATGCTTACCACCTCTCTGGACAAGGGTACAGTGCCTCAGCCCTGATGCGGTCACCGGGGATAGGTCTACACCCCATCCCCTGGGTCACTAGCTGGTCCCCCTTCCGGAGATTATTCCAACCAGTACCCTCTCTCTCTTGGTCCTTGCACCCTAAAGATGCAACCTCTCCGGACCCTTACCCTCAGCCTGCCGCTGGGGTCATTCAGCTGCCACCACCCTTTCGGGATGACTGTCTTTCCTAAAGAAAGCTCAGCCACTCGTGCTCTCCCTTGCGGAGAAGCACCTCTGGCCCCTGGCCTGGCTCCCTGATAGGACCTCAGACCGGCCTCACTACCACACTGGCAGTGCCAGGGAGGAACACTGAGGGTGCCTCGTCAGACATCCTACAGCTCATTCCCCCCGTCAGTAGCTCCCCACGGAAACTACCCCGGGAACCTAGACCCTTTCCTTGTTCTCCGCTGCGAGAACAGGGCCTATGCACCCTTCCCTCCGAGAGGCGCTCTCTCCTCCCGGAGTACCCTTAGAGAGCCCGTGGGCCCCGAGTCAGCTACACCCAGGCCCACCTCTCAGAGCCCTTCTTGGTCTCCCTGCAGCGCCTTGGGAGACCGTCCAGGGACCCTCATGATCCCTGGATGGCCTGCACCACCCCCTTCCGAAGTGCAGGGTCTCTTCACTTAAGATAGGCCCCACCTGCCTTCAGGGTGGTACTACCACACTCAGCCAGGGACCCTCAAGATCCCGGCTTGGCCTGCACCACCCTTCTCTGAAGCACAGGGTCCCTTCACTTAAGATGGGCCCCACCTGTCTTCAGGGTGGTACTACCAGGCAGAAGTGCACCTCCTGCTTCGAGCTAGGGAAACACCCCCATGCTCCTGATCCGGGGATCCAACCCCCCAGGATCTACCTGACTGGTCACCGGCTAGGCATCGACCCAGCCACCCCTTTAGGTTCACAACACAAGCTTCAGAATGACATCCTGTTGCTTCCTTGGGTAACCACCTACCCGACCCTGACACCTCAGGGTCCACCACTAAGCCTTCACCTGGGATCTAGGGAGCACATCACCCCCTCTCAGACCCCCACTGGGTCAGTTACCTAGCCCACCTAGTGTACCTAGGGGCTACCACTACACACCCTAGCTCGAGAACTACCCTCCTCTGGGGCCACCCCTACCATGGGCCACCCCTGGGTTGCTCACCTCCCCCACCAGCTAACCTGGGGGGGGGGCCTGCCGGACACACAACTCTACTGCACCCTCTTCCCACCGTGTAAAATATTTCTTGGTGTCCCCCACCATGGGAACCCCTGCGGTGTTACTACCCGGGGTTAAGAAACCTCCTGCCCCACCCTTCCAGTGGTTTTGGCCTACGCCAATGGCAAGAAAACTTTCAGCGGGGGAAGGATATCTGGGGCCCCTTCTGTGGAAACCCTCCCTGCCCTTAAAAAGCGCGGGAATTTCCCAGAACCCCCTACCTCTCCTGTCCCCCCAAAGTGCGATCCACCCCCATCTGTGATGTAGGTATCAGTTGCTGTCCCTATCACTTGAGAAGACACCCACCTCATGCATGTGTAGTGTGTGTAGTGTTAGGGTTCAAAGGTGTACAATATGGCTTAGAACACTTGTATACAATCATTTCCTGGAAAGCACCATCCCGCCATCACATGATAATCAACATAACTCAGTCATATCAATACAGTTTACATTTAAACCAAAATATCTTCACATGACATATGTGCGCGGGGCTTTCCTTTCCCATACTTTTAGTTCACATAACCAAACCTTGGAACCCTTCTCAGAGCCTTGTGCTCTTCCATTTGCTCATTACTGCATAGGTAATGTAAGGCCAAACTGGACTTATTAAATGCTATAAATGCGTACCAGAATGGGATACTGTGTTTCCCGCCACTAGACACCAATGTTGGAAAAAGAGGCAGTATCTGTGAGGCCTGCACAAATAACCTGACTACATTTGCCCTTCACTGGGAACCAAACACCCCATTGTAGCGCTTGGCTCTCAGAGGGTAGCGTTGCAGAGCAGTCTAAGGCTTACTCAAGGGAGGTGGTGTGGGCTAGTAATCGCCATTTACCAGTATGCAGAAATAACACTCAATAATTGATTGTCCAGTCTGTACTTTGCTTTATAAAAGGAAGAGTACATTTATTAAACACACACACTACTCAATACTATGCAACAATTTACAAATATACATAAGCTGTTGGAATTACTTTGTGACATTGCATAACATTCCCACCCCTCCCGCGGGGGGGTGGTGTCTAGTACCACCACTCCCATGTATGCACATCATCTTGCCCCCTAATGCAGTGAGTTGAACATAACCTGGAGTGAGGGCCTTGCCCACTGGCACCATCCCAGTGGCGACCCACCACATTATCTCAACAAGCATTTAAAATGGGCACACCTGCCCTGGTGACACATAACCCTGACTGAGCATCTCCAACTGACCATACAGTATCCACCTCTACATCTTAGTGGCTAACAGTCTGGGTTGTTCTTCACCTAACGCAGCAGCAAGAATACATGTTTAGGCATCACTTAAAATGACAGTACTTATCATAGCTGATAACCGTTATAATGCATTGCAATTGAAGCCCCTAAAAGGCATCACAGTTGTAATCACAGGATTAAGCATATACAGCCAGACACCCTAGCAGGAATGCCCAGCAACATAACCCTTCTTAGCTTATGACATCACATTACACATGTGACTTTCAGTCCCTCAATAGAAATAACATTGGTAGATGCACTTCTCGTGCAATTGCACCTCTTCACCTCCAGGGGATGCCCTTCTCCAGACATCCCCAGCTCAGCCCTTCACACCCTGGTGCAGTCCCCAAACACACCCCTCGGCTGAAGAACCAAAGTTCCAGCCCCAGGTTGCTGTTGACCGCTGGCTGAGCCCTTGAGGGGTTATTTCCATGGAGTCCCCAGAGACTTAGGGAGGGACTTTCCATCTTTGTGCTGGGGGAGACTGTGTTGCTCCTGCAGGTCCCCCGGCACCTTGTCACACACCTGGCGGTGACCCCGTCCTCCTGGGGCCACCCTGCACAGAGCACAATCCGCTTTCCTTGCAGGCCGATCCGGGCCTGCAAGGTATTATGGGGCGCTCTTCCCCCATCGCGTGCATATTTGATGAGCGGCTCTCCCGCTGCTCCGGGGAGCGCCGCGCTGCCCGTGAAGGCGGCCCTGTGCCTCATTTGCCCATCATTGGGGATCCGGTCCCACCCGGATCCCGTGCATTGCCTGGTGAGTTGTGGCAGCTCGGGGAGCCCACCCCCGGCTGCTCCTGCCGGCTCTCCGTCCGGCCCGCACCCTCGTGTGCTGCCGCGGGAGCCGGCGTGTCCATTCTGGTCTGCCCGCTCCTGCGGGCAGACACGAAGACTGCTTCGTCCTCAGCAGGTCCTCAGGGGAGTGCGACGGCACTCCCCCTGCCTTCCCGCTGCTGTGGGGGAGTGCGGCGGCACTCCCCCCTTCTCCGCGTACCGGGGCCCGTAGTTGGGGCCCGTCGCGCTCCCCGGCTTTTCTTTACCTGGCAGGGGGGACGCGCGACGGCAC
Source organism: Calotriton arnoldi (assembly GCA_963921515.1). Classification (NCBI taxonomy): domain Eukaryota; kingdom Metazoa; phylum Chordata; class Amphibia; order Caudata; family Salamandridae; genus Calotriton; species Calotriton arnoldi. The sequence continues at coordinate 664,690 of CAWUFW010001510.1, forward strand.
GCCCCCCTCCACTGCACCGCCACCATCGGGGCCCGGAGTTGGGATCCCGGGCCCCGAGATCTTCACGGGAGCGCGACGTCGCTCCCCAGCTTCGTTTTCGGCGGGGCCCGGAGTTGGGGGTCCCGGGACCCAGAGACCTCTTCGAGGGGGGCGCGACGGCGCTCCCCTTCCTCCGGTGTCTTCGGGGGCCAGGGTGGGCTCCTGCCACCCCGCTTGGGGCAATTTCACGGGGAGCGCGACGGCGCTCCCTGACTTGACTTTTTGTGGGGCAGCCCCCGGGACCTGACCCTCCCCGCGGGCACATTTGAGACCGGCGGCGGAGCCCCACGCGCTTCGTCGTCGGTCCTCTTCAGAGGTCAATGGTCGCCTACCTTTTGGGGGGCATAACTCGGCCCCCAGGCGACCAATTTTTATCATGGTGGCCTCTTCTTGCTCCTGGTGGCGCGCCCCAGCCACTCGAAGCACTTTCTTTCGCCCTCCTGGTCTCAAAGAGGGTGAACTCGGCAGGGAGCTGTCTTCACTAGCTCCCTGCGCCAGCCTTTCACCTGGCTCTCCTCCTGGGCCTCTCTTCTCCTTGCGCAGAGGACCAGGCTTCTGCGCACTGGTCCTGGACTCCCCTTTTGGCGCAATTCAAGGTCCTGGGACAGTCAGGGGGTTCTTCCTTCCAACTGCCCTGACGCCAGGCTCCAGCAACAGTCTTCTTCAGCAGACCACACCCCAAAGAGAGCTCCTCTTCCTGTGCAAGACCTTTTAAAAGAATTTGGAGGGGGCTGGCAGGGGGCTCCGCTGACCTATCCTGCAGCGACACATCACCTCTCTGCCCCTGCTCCCTCCTTCCTGCCCAGGCCTCTGGGATAGTTCAAAATGGCGTTGTCCAGGGGTCTCATGCCACATGGTCTCTGAAAAGCCCCTTCCCCCCTTGCTGCCTTCTCTCCAGAGCAGATTGGTGCCTGGCACCAGGTGACAGCTGCTGATGGATAACCTGTAGCTCCATCCACCTTCTCTCCCTCTTGGAGAGGAGACCTTCGCCCTTGGAATGCTTCAGCAGTGAAGGGCCAGGTCTCTGATGCTACAGCTTGGGGAGGAAGGTCATTAATCCAGCCTGGCAGGGTCACACCCAGCCAGGCTCTGGTTATGAGCTGAGTCAGAGGAATATGACATTTCTGGATGACCCAAAAGCAGTACAGATATGGTTTTGCACTCAGCAGAATACTTATTTTCACCCAAGTTACAGTGTACTTTGGTGCGTGTCTGGAATTTGTAGGCCCTAGGGAAGTGAAACTACCCCATGTGATCCCCATCTTCATAGGAGAATAATGGAGTGGTCCTTCAGTGAAAACAGTAAAGCACACTGACTTTCCCTTACATGTTTCTTCCCATAGTATAAAGCCTATTCCATGTCACCACCCAGCTCTGCATAATTCCTGCCACACCATTCTATCTGTACCTGCTCCTGGGCTGCGCACGCCAGGAATCTCCCCTGCGCAGCCCCTACCTGTGTGCACACGCATGTACACACGTGTCTGCATGTAACCAGCCCGGTGCCCCTTACTCCGGCTGCAGCGCAGCGGCCTACCCTCACCAGGGGGACACCGGTAAAATCCACATGCAGTCTCTTTCAACATGAGTTCACTGTGGGTGAGTCCCAACTTATGAGGCTCGCCCACAGTAAAAGCTCAACAATTAGGTGTTCAAAAAGCGAAAAATCCGGGCGGGTCAGATGGTCAGAACCACCTTCTAACAGGTACCAAAAGCAGAAGAAGCCTTATAATTGACCCTGCCCTCTGTGGAGTTAAAGTCTAACATGTTGACAGAAACCTTGAAACCCTCCTCCTTTGTGACAGGGCCCTTGCTTCCATTTAATTAGACTGAACCTGTCATGGATGCATGGGAAAAATCTTTTTACGTCCAGCAGTCCTCAGGTAATTATTCGAATGTCATAGACCTCCCAGAGTGACCCACAATTTCTGTATCTTCACCCTTTGCTGGGAAGTCTAGTAGTCCAACATTCTTCCTTGAAACTGAATCCAAATGCTTTCCCATGACACCGCCAGACTTGATGTAAAAAAAAAACTGGACTCTTTGCCTCTAGCTATTTTGCCCTCTCTCTAGCCCAATATGTATTGGGAATTAGCAAAACCTGTCATCAGCCTACCAGACCATATGAAAAACTGAGCTATTGATTTGGGCAACACTTGTTTGGATGCCTCCAAACACATCCCGAAGTGTGGTCTAGACTCTGTGGACATCAAGGGTTGATCCATGGTTATGGCAGTCATGCTGTACCACCATGTTTGGATGTGTTCCACTGGCTTCTCAGGACACATACAGGCAACCCTCATGGACATGTCCTTCGATAGTGAGAGACTGTTCGGAGAAAAAGATGACTCCTCCCTGGAACACTTCAAGAACAGTAGAGTTAGAGCTTGTTCGCTGGGCTGAGCCTCGCCAGAGAGTCTGCTGCATTGAACGTACATGAAATTACGTGGCTATTCCAGGACAGTGCAGTTCCGGCAATGGCAACCTTCTCAGCCGATCCTAATGCCCCAACAACTGTACTACTGCTTTTGCGGTAGGGATGGATCTAGTGAATGCCAGCAGCAGTGGCAGATCCGGTCTGTGCCATCCTCTGCTTTCTTTGTTGCCTCTAAACCTCCCTCGCTCTCCTCCTTAGACCATAATCTTCCAGTTGAGTCAGGATCCCCCACTTTGGGGAGATGACCGCAATGAATCACTGGGTCATCCAGCTAATCCACAAAGGCTACTCCCTAGCCTTCTTGTCCATCTCTCTGCCTAACCATCCTTCAAATAGGATATGATGCCCCTGCAAGAAAGAGGCATGCAGTTCAACTGCCCCTACTTGTTGGTTCCCAAGAAGGCCAGAGGTTTAATCCCAGTCTAGATCTTCACCATCTGACCTTGTTCATTTGGCAAGACAAGTTCAGGACGTGGTCCCTTAGACTTGTCTTGTTGGCCCTGAATGTGGGGGATTGTTTCGTGTCCCTGTATTCTCAGTACGCCTATTTTCATCTTCCACTTTTCCTTGTCTACAGACGTTATCTGAGGTTCACTGTGGGATGCCAGCACTGCAGTCTTGCCATTCGGACTGATGACCCCACCAAGTGCTGGCGGTTGTATTAGCTTCACTAGGACGGTCAGGAATCTATACATTTCCATACTTGTATGACTGGCTACTGAAAAGGGAAATCCCTGGGTGCTGGCCGATCAACACCTTCAGCACATGATACTCTCCTCCGCTACTATCAATGCCCAAAAATCTCACCTCACTCCAAAGCAGAGGTTAACCTTCAGAAGGTCAGTGCTATACATGACAGGCATGAAGGCTTTTCCTCCTCCTCAGAGAATCGTGGATATTAGGGAGATGTCCTGAGATTCCAGGCTTAGACATGGCTTACAGTTCTGAATATCTTATGGCCTCATGCATCTTGCTGGTGCCACATAACAGATGGCGGAGGAGGGACCTCCATTCTTGCTTTCGACAACCATAGTTTCAGCATCAATGCTGTTCTGCTCAGGAGCAGATCTTCCAATCAGTCCGTTCTAACTTTACTGGTGGATGGACCCTTCCAGCCTTGTTGTGAGTTGTCTCTTCAACCCTCCGTGGACACCGGTTACCATATTAACGGACACCCCCTCGCTGTGTTGGGGTGCCCATCTGGGCAATATGATGGCACAAAGCCTTTGGTCTGTTTCAGAGCAGTGTCAGCACATAAACGTGCTGGAGTTGCAGTGGTCCACCTTGCTGTGAAGGCATTTCTCCCTTCCATCACAGAGGTCTGTCAGACAACACCACCACTATCCATTATATCAACATACTGGGTGGTGTCAGGCCATGGATCCTGTATTGGGAGGTGATTAGGTGGTGGCAGTGAGCGCAGTGACTGGGATTTTCCTCAGTAGCAGCTCATTTTGCAGGTTCCCTCAATGCGAGAGCAGATGCTTTCAGTCGCCTCTTGCTGGAGGACCATGAGTGGGAACCACACCCTGCTGTGACAGAGGTGATTTCCTCCAGATAGGGGTGTCTGTATGTAGATATTTTTTCCATGGCCAAGAACAGAAAGATCCTCAGTTTTGTGCCATGCAGTTCCCATAAAATAGTTTCCTGGGGATGCTTTTACGTTCGCCTGGTGGCAGGGCCTTTTATATGAATTTCCACAAAATCTGATGACATTCACCATTCAGCCACCTCATCCTTTCTAACACAAGATGGATCTATTGTCACAGCAGTCTGAACTGATCCTCTACCCCAGTCTCCAAACACTGCAGCTCCACTTGTGGAGATTGAGCTGTGCAAGTCAGAGGCTTTTTTGTCTTCCTGATGAATATGCAATGTCATCTTGGCTGCCAGGAAATCCATTATGAAATCTCTATGTGCAGGTTGCTGGAAAAAAATGTGTTCATTGATGTGAATCGAAAGGCCTAGATTCTTATAAAGCCTTCCTCCCTGGCATCTTGCAATTCACACTGTCTCTTGTGCAGCACAAGTTGTACTTGTCTGCAGTTAAGGGTCATTTGGCTGCTCTTTCTGCTTTCATGTGTCTTCCTAAGCCATCCTTGTTTATATTGCCAGTTGTGGTTTGTTTTCAGAAAGGTTTACTTTACTTGTTTCCTCCCATTCCGTTAACTGTAGAGCAGTGGGATTTGAATATTGACTCTTAATTTCATCCTCATTCAAGCTGATGCACAGTTGCTCGGTTTGGCTTCTCACTTTGACGACAGTAATGTTGGTGGCAATAACTTTAGCTCAGAGGGTCAGACAACTTCAGGCCCTCTCAATTCATCCGTTTTTTCCTTGATAAGTTGGTCCTCCGCACCTGCCCATTCTTATAAAGAAATCAGCCTTCGACTTAGTTCGTCTATATGGTCACGGAACTCTGGTGAGTTGCAATATCCTCATAGTGTAAGGCAGGTACTCCCTTACCCCATTTATAATATGTAGGAGCCTGCAATCTCCCTGTCTTTGATTGCCTTATTTCAATCGACTGGTGAAGTCTCTAGTGAACTGTAATAATAAAATGATGTAGCTGCTCAACTGCAGTAACTTATAACCGTTGAGATGCAATGTCATAATGCTTCCTGCCAGTGCCAGCAGCCAAGATGAAAAGCACATCACAGAGCATAATTACAGCTGCAGTTTAAACAACAAAAACAAGAACTGGCTGTTTGTTCTTCTGATCAGTTTTTTCTAAATTGAACCATGAATAGCAGAAAGGAGATATGTATGGTAAGGTTCCACAGCCGTTCAATTCAATTACGGATTTAGGTCTTGTTCCTCTAGGTAGAACTCCTAGGTGACCTGCAATATCTTTATAATGTATATGAGAGGATACTTTATCCCATATATTATTCATGCATGTGCAATCATTTTTTCAAATGCTCTGTACTGCTCTTAATTGACATACGATCGATGTCATTTTGCCTACATAACATGGGAATCCAATTCGCTAAGATTTGCCTTGGAGACAATTAGGAGATGCCTGGAGAATCTCATATTTACTCCATCTGTCCAATATGATATTTGTTAAGCCTGGGGCAAATCTGAAAATACATGAAGCAGCTTTGAGATGCCCTCGAACTCATTGGTAAATCTATTTGCACATGGAAATTCCGAAAATGCTTCTATCATCTTTATCCCGATGGAAATCTTTGAGAATATGGTATAAGATAAGCAATGTAAATGTGAAATGATCCTGGCGTCTCAGAATTTGTTAAAAAGCAAATCTTGTATGTCAGTCGTGGGATTACCTAGGCATCTTCTAATGTGCTTAATCAGACCCACTAACATTGCCAAAGGAGGGAGGGGGTTCTTACTGACTTTGATGTCGTGTCAAGTACTGCTTTTTTCAAAACAAATATATGCTTTTATTGATTTTGCAAGAAAATGCATAAAATACATACGGAAGCCGAATTGTCAAATACTACATTCTTTAAAAATAAACTATATTTTAGAAAGGATACAGTTTATATTAAAGTTGTGAATTTGTCATTTTAGTGCAATGCATGTGGCCTAAATCACAAGATTGTACGAACTAAAGTGTACTAATTTCAGCACTGGAATTAGGGGCAAAACTCAACTTTTCACCATTGTAAACAAAGCACAGCAAAGGCCCAGTACTATGTTGTTATCATGAATTCGCCTTTTTAAATGACAGTCATGCATACGCCACATCTTAGTCACAATCATAAAACACAGATTGGCTCTTTTCAAATTGGTGCAGAAATGATGCGCTCTATCCTCCGAGAAGTCAGAGCCTGAACGTCTAGCTGCTGGGGTTGCTGCTTTTCACAACTCACTGACACACATACCTTAAACTGGTAAAGCAGTATACTTGCATCACATTTGTAAATACCTCCAGTGTCTCAAATACTCAGTGATAAAGTTGCTAACAGCGGCGTAGCGTGGGTTGCCAGCACCCAGGGGCAAAATTTTAAAAGAACGTATTGCCCCCCCACTCCCTAACCTGTGGACAGTTAGCTCAGGAAGTGCTAACGGTCCACGGATTACTTTCTTATAAAATTTTGCGCCCCCTAATAATTTTGCGCCAGTGGCAACCACCCCTTGGACCCCTCCACGCTACGCCACTGTGGGAAGCCCAGTAGTACAGCACTAAATCTTAAATACACTACAGTCAGTTGAAAGGCTGAAAAATGAGGGGGGGCATTCTGTAGAAATATTACATATTGGGGAAAGAAATTGTACCACGATTTCAGAGCTTGATATGTCACGGTGATTGCTTGTGGTGGGTTATGAATATAGATTGTTGCGCACTTCTTTAATAAATCTCATAAACTGAAAATTAACTAGTGCTTGTTGCTCAAACGTTTATAGCGTGCTGGTCGGGTATGAGGTTGCCTGCCTCATGTGTCATAGTGTGGGTTGCTACAAGTGTACCAGTGCACTTGGCCCCTTCCGCACTGCTGTAGAGATTGCTTTCAAATTTCTGAAGTAAATCAAATCTCCTGTTTAATTGTGTACCTTTTGAACATTAGTCATACCAATAAAGTATCATACATTTTCCTTCTGTTTATTACGAACATAATACGTGGAATACTCTCCGCTGCTAACGCTTATTTAATGTAACATACATTGATTGCAATGACAGTTTACAAAATAATAATAACATATATCCATTTAATGCTCAAGCTATACATGAAAATAACTCTCACAAAACTGTTCCCAATGCATTTCGGGATTTACATATCCCTTCTTCAGGGGTACTAGAGCGAAACCAAATATCAGAGCTTACTGAGAGAAACTCCGATCCTCTAGAACACATCACATATGTGGCAAACTGGCTGTGTTCTTCTGAGTGACCTGAGTTTAGTGTTTCGTCTATCCAGACTTCTATTCCAAACCGCATATAAGCGCCAAAACTTCTGTTTGTCCCACTTCGTGCTGTTTAAAAAGACGTTATCCGCAGAATATTGCGCGTGCGTTGAACGAACACTGTTCAATATTCTGCGGATATTTGGTTTCGCTCTAGCACCCCTGAAGAAGGGATATGTAAATCCCGAAATGCATTGGGAACAGTTTTGTGAGAGTTATTTTCATGTATAGCTTGAGCATTAAATGGATATGTTATTAGAATTTTGTAAACTGTCATTGCAAACAATGTATGTTACATTAAATAAGCGTTAGCAGCGGAGAGTATTCCACGTATTATGTTCGTAATAAACAAAAGGAAAATATATGATACTTTATTGGTATGACTAATGTTCAAAAGGTACACAGTTAAACAGTGGATTTGATTTACTTCAGAAATTGTACCAGTGCACTTGGCGGAAGGGGGCCAAGTGCACTGGTACACTTGTAGTAACCCATGCTTGTGGTGGGTACCAGCAGATGTTTTTGAAGGCCTGGGGCCGTATTATGAAGCGTTGCACTGGCTCAGAGCAGAACGGATGACTTATTTTTATGCTTTTTTTCACAGCAAATTAATCAGGAAAAGGCAGTAAATGAGAAATATCTAACAGGCTCCCAAAATGTGTGGCTCCTTCTTCCCCATAACAATTAAAGTGTAATGTTGGCAGTTCCAGTTCTGCAGGCTGTAGCACATTGAAATATTTGACGTGCTGTACACATAATAGATTGTAGCAGCTGACACTTGAATTCATTTCCCCTCTGCAGATCCCAATGTAAATCCAGCATATATGGAGGAGCGAGTGGCCCACGAAGCTTTGGAAATAGAGAAGAGACTAAGCATTCTTTCCTACTCAAGTCGCCAGAGCAGCGGAGGTAAAACTACACAGTGCAAACTCATTCCAACGTGTGTGTGTGTTCGTTCATTTGATTAATAGCAGCGATGATGTTATAAATGGAAAGTTGGCAGGGTGTGCATCACATTTCATGTCTGGGGGAAATATTGATTTAAAAAATGTGAATGTTTTCGCTAGACTCCTCTTTAAAAATCTGCCTCCAGGTTTCATGTCCCAATTTGTATTTACCCTGTGATTTAATAGGGTTGGACTTAAACAGGACAAGTACAAGAACAGGTGATATTTTTTCCCTTCTGCAAGCGCACTCTCATGCAATCAAACTAACCGCATGAGTCCAAAAAAGGAAAATTGCAAGGACAAGAGCTTAGACACCCCCAAGGCAGAAAGGTATCCAGTGTCCAGAGGGGCCTGCTGACCCGAACTACCCTTTCTATGTCTACCAAATCCCACCCTTTCTTCCCCTAGGGATCGATTGCCAGCACCCATAACTTCTCATGTGCTGAGGGTAAACCTCATGGAGGATTTGTCTTCACTCTCACTGAGTTCCTGGCTTTTAGGTGAGTGGTCCTTGACAATAGGCATTCCCTAACCAATGGGGAAAAACCTTCCCAGCTGCCCTTCATAAGCTGATAGGGAATATATTCCCCACACCAAGCCCATCATGTCACCAGACCTAAGCCAATGTCCTGCTCTGGGAGCAGTTTTCACACTTCATTAAGGTCAAGCACTAGCAGGGGCAGCTGCTGGCAGGCTAATGCAAATTAGCCTCCATGAACTTCAGGCAGGGAAATTGTTTCTTTTTGCAAGTTACATTTTCTGAATATTTCATAAAAATCTTCACCATTGAATTGGATTTTTAATAATGACTAAAAATAGTGGTTGAACCATTACTCTAGCATGTCCCAAACCCAAAATAGCAACATTTATTTATTAATCTGTGTGCTAGTTTTCCTCATAGGACAGCTAGAGCCTTCTACAGTGAAAACAGCTTTTGGAAGTTGGTCACTGTAGGAACATGGGAACATTAACTTTCACCATATCATACTTTTAAATACCATGCACCGTACCTTGTGGGCTGCAAGGCCTAGAAATTAGTGACTTATTAATATTTAAAAGGAAGGGTTTTTACCCTGTCAAAAGGGTTATTTTGACTGACCAGGCTCTGGATTTAAACTGTAGCAGTCAGGTTACAATGGTAGGCATGAAGTCATGCTTTCTTTTGTCAAACTAGTTGATGTCATAATAAGTTGTGTAGTTCACAGGTGATATTTAAATTACCATGCAATGGTGTATTTCTGTCCCTGTTACTGTGTTAAATATGCCAATTACGAGTTAGCCAATTGTACTATGTTTTAAATGGCTGTGGTCATACGGTGTCGCAGGCCTTGCCTTAAAGTGGCTGACCTGTTTTCTTTAGAATCGCACTTATCAGGTGTTCCATCAGTCATGCTCCTCGGAGGTTGTCACACTCCAACAGCGGGTCCCACAAGGCTCTACATAGAGCCTGACTCTTTTTAACTTGTATATGCATCCCCTTTCTGATGTGGTTGAGCTTCATGGTGTAAAAATAGTGTCATACGCTGATGACACTCAACATATCATCACCGGGACATAGGACAATGGGACCTTCGCAGATGGTTTTCGAACCTGCTTGGCTAGCCTGGCAGAACGGAATAAACAGAGTTGCCTCAGACTGAATGAAGAGAAAATTGATGTACTAATCGTGGGGAAACTGCCATCCATCTGGTCCACAGCATGGTGGCCGGATGCTTTGGGTCCAGTACTAACCCCAAAACCAAATATAAAGAACCTGGGAATCTGGTTTGACATCTATCTCACTTTTGACATCCAGATATCCAAACTTGCAGGGGAATGTTTTGGCATTCTGAAAATGCCACGCAAGATCATTGGTCTCGTTCCAGAAGCGACCAGGAAGACTGTAATCCAAGCACTCCTGGTCTCCAGACTTGATTACTGTAACATGCGCTACCTGAGTGGCACCCAAGGCAGACTGAAGATGCTCCAACGAGTATAAAACGCAGCAGCCCGGCTGCTCCTGAATATCCCTAGACGCTCCACTCTGGGACCAGCGCTAATGAAACGGCACTGGCTCCCGATTATTAAAAGAGTATTCTTCAAAGCCCTTTGTTTCTGCCATAAAACTCTGAACAACAGAGGCCCCCGCTACCTTCCTACACTGATTAAGACCTGAAGACCTAACAGGCGTGTTAGGTCTTCTGAAACCAGGATAGCAGCTGTGCCATGGGTGAAAAGAGCTCGGATGGGTGGCCGCTCTTTCAGCCTCTTGTCCCCCAAACTGTGGAACTCCCTTCCACTTGACCTGAGGCAGGAAAGCTCAGAACTGACCTTTTGAAAAAAACTCAAAACCTGGCTGTTTAAAGCAACCTAATAGCCTCTCCCTTTTGTAGACTTGGCAGTTCGACCGCCTAGCACTCCGCTTTGGAGTAACCAAGCGCTTTACAAATATAACATAACATTTTAGGGGTCTGAGCACATGCACTGGGACGTGATTAATAGTGTCCCAGTGGATGAAATAAAAAAAACAGCAGCGTCGGTCCAAATAAATGGGAGTGGCCACGCAAAAAAGGCACTTTCCCACGAAAACTAATTTTAAAAACGAGACCTTTAAAGTGTGCACACTTAAGACGTGTTTGCAATGCTGACAAATAGACCAGAGAAGCAAAACAATTTGCAATAATTCACGGCGCAAGGCAAGAAAACTAATTCTGTGAAAGTCAATTGAGAGTCTGGAATGAGAATTACAGAAGTAAGAGGACATTTCCTATTCAGTTGATCAAACTGCTACCTAGAAACTGGCTTGTGCTGTTGTTCCTATGTTCCTAACAAGCTGTGTGTTCCCATTAATGGGAGGCGATTGGAAGATGGGTGCAGACTCATCCAATATGCATTTGCCTGGAAATAAGCCAAAAGCCAGAATAGGCACATAATTCACTACCTTCTAACGACTATGGTGCATGCAGTGGACCTACCAGTTAGTTGTGCTGTGTAAGCGAGGATTCTGGCCTGGATGGTTTTCAAGGGGCTGTTTTGGCAGGAAGGGAGTCCTCTCACATCCAACCCAGCTGCAGTCTGTATTTCAGACCCACTTCCGATGGACAGGTTGTGTGTTTCCTGTTGCTCTTGTGTCGCTCGTGGACAAACTAAAAGATGTCTACACACAAATGTTGGCTGTGCACAAACTATTTCTCTAAAGGCTATGTGGCATCCATTCTCCTACTGTTGAATCTTTGTTCTCCTATGCAAACACAGACTTTCAGAGTACCAATACCTGCATCTCACAGAACACCTAGGCATACAATAACAGTGTATTTTAAATGTAATTGTATAGTCCAATGTAATGATTTTCTTTGTTTATGAATTTCATAGATGACAATCCAGGATAGGTCTTTATTAATTTTTGGTGGATGGTGATTCTGGGCAGAGTTACCAGTCACCTACAATGGAACCAGTTGCCTTGAATATGTCTGGTAATCTTGTGACTAAGTTTGAAAAACCTGGTGATGAAATTAAGTGTATTTTCTTTTTTGGTGACCGAGTTTTATAGTATGTGGTTGTTGTATTTTTTTGTGTGAACTATACTAGAATCTATGGAATTGCTTGGATAACTTCTGTTATAGAGTTATTGAATAAATCAGTAACCTGTTACTCATAATCACGCTTGATGCAAAAATGTACTGTTTTCCTTCTTACTATTTGGGTTCTGGATTAGCACATTATCATGTTATGATTTGTAGACGTAATACACAGCTCTGTATACAGAGTGCCTCTATGATCTCTATTGAGTTGCTCAGGAAAATGTATTTGTTTTTGGTGATCTCTGTCCATGGCCAGCATTAATGCGCTCATTTGGTCGGCAGTGCCACGGTAGATGAAAAAGATGTTGTTGATGTATTTTTACTAATGACATATTTGAATGGATTGCCTTTATGGCAGATAAATCTTGTCTCAAAATGCCCCACAAAAAGGGTATCCAATGGGGGTAAATCGTGTCCTCATGCTAGTCCCGTTAATCCACCAGAAGTTCCATTGTGCTAACTATGGAGTTTTTATGTCTTTTTTATGTATTAAACACCAGTAGTTCTAGCACATTAATAGGACTAAATTATTTGCAGCATACATTTTTGTGTGTGACCATTTGCTGAGGACATTTTTTGGTGTCTAAATATAGTGCCAGTAATAAAAATTGTGTTTGAGGGATATTTGTTCACAGGAATTTATAATCCACAGTAACAAGGATCTTACCTCTGTGATTGAGGGAAGTCTCTCTACCTGTTTCATTATGCTAATCATACAATTTAGATATTCTGACAACACTCATACCATAAGCATTTAAATGGTGTGACTTAACTCCTAGCTTGATTGTTCAGCATCTTGAGTGCTCTAGGTTAGACAGAGATGGAACTTGCAGTGATAGATGGAGTCCAGTTTGAGAGCACACATTAAATTTGGAGTGGCTTCTAATTGACCCTCCTGATTAGCCCTAACTTTCCTCTCCCATGCTAACTGACATCTTATACAAACCCCTCCCTACCATACAAGACTTGCGCCATCATGAGGCCAGCAAGAGACCAGTTAAGTCTACTCTCCAGTCATTGAAATCAGGACTGACTCAGAGATGCACATTGTTCAGTGGAGGTCCAGTGATCTGATGCTATTTTACATGTATTCATTATGGCCACGCCTTGTGTAAAGGTTTCTCAAGCCACACCCGTTTGAGGGCTCTGTCACCTTTTTCATCCCACTTAAAGCACTGGGGTTCTGTTTTCCTAGCGCCAATGCATGAGTTTCACATTATGCTTGTAATTATGATTTTTTTTTTTTAATTAACTGGGATCTCTAAACCTCGGTTTAATAAATCTCAGGCACAGTTTCACAGTGACCAGAGAGCTTGTTTCCTATATTGGTTTTGGTGCTTCTGAGATTAATATGTAACCATCTGCTAGCTATGTTTTCGGACAGGGTGGATGGTTATGGAATATAGCATTGCCTTCAAGCTGAAAATCCAATTGCCTTTTTTTAATACCATATGCCAGGTAGGGCACATTGTGAATTTCGAGTTTCTACTTGCCATATTTCTATTTTTCAGGTTCAGTATTTGAGCATTTAACACACACTGCCCCGTTTCTTTTTTCCAGGGGATGACAGAAGTTTGTCAAGCTCCTCTTCCGACACAAGCCACTCCGATGCCAGCCTGGGGAGCAGGTTGACAATCTGGGCCGAGCCGTCTTCAGCGAGCACGTCCCTGGAAAGCCACGGAATGGCGGCCGCCAAGGGCATCCATCTGGGGGAAGAGAAGGCCTATGCGGAAGCCACGCGCCCCTCCAAGCAGCCTCCCAAGCCCGTGCGCTCCAGGCAGCTTCAGGAAATTGGTCGTCAGAGTTCCTCTGACAGCGGAATCGCGACGGGAAGTCACTCTTCGTACTCTGGAAGTTTCTCTTCCTATGCGGGGAGCCTGGACATCTGCCACGGCGAGGAGTTCGGGTCCCTGCTCAGCCTGCCGCTGAACTTGGCTGCGGATCAGAACGTATGTACTTGCCAGCACACCGAGAACCCCAGGGCCTCGGACTATCAGGTTCCCAGCTTCAGCAGGCACCATTACGACACACCCCGGAGTTTATTACACCCAGCTGCTAGAGACATTCAGCCCAAGAGTTCAGAGTCTCCATTAACAAAGGACCAGGCCCAGGGCACTGCCAATGCAAAGCGGCTGGCAACACCCACGGAAACAAAAGGGCCCCCTGAGCAAAGCCAGGATTGTGGGCGACTGCTGCCCTCAGCACAGCACCAAAGCGCCAGAGACACAAGTGACGAGACATATGTGGATTTTGTCCCAAAGTGGTCAGCTGTAAAACCACAGGCTAAAAGTAGTGAGCTGGCGCCACCTAGTGGAGTCGCAGCTGACCCCTGTGAAATATGCAGCCCGCAACCTGGGAGTGCAAGAGCTCTCTTTGCAGCCTGTCCCGTCTGTGGTGGACTCAAGGTAAATAAATACTTAACGTTGCGCGGATGCTAAAAGAGCCTTGTATTTTGTTACTGTACTGCCTTTTAAAGTGCTATTTTGACCGATAGGTAAACGTTTTGTAGTGCTATCTTGTGGATTCAATGTAATCAACAGCATGTAAATCGTCAGAACAGAATTATACCTCTCTCTATATTTAGACATAATATTATTTGGATTTAAACACCAGCGTGTGGAAAACGAAATATAATAATCGTGCAAACCATGATTTTGATAACCCTTCACTTTCAGTGATTATCCTGTTGTCTCGATAATCAGGACCATACATGAAATCTGATGTTCCCTGTTTTATTTGATACATTGCCTGATAAAGGAATAATACAAATTAAAGCGCGTTAGTGAAATGATTTGTTAATGACTATTCTATAGAAAAACATGTACGTGCATGCCTTCTGCAATCTTGTTATGTTCCATCTTTGTATCCAACTTCTTCTGCATTGCATTTAAAACACGCAGGGACTCTGCATCGGGGTGATTTGTAGGTTATATTTTCTACTGCTGTTCTACTTGCCATTAACAGCAGCCTCCTCTCAAAGGCACATCTCTTCTGGAACAGCACCAGGTCACAATCTCTACGGAATATATTCCTCTAGCTGGAACATGGAATGGAACAACAAAGCATACCACGTTCTTTCCACGGAAACACTAGCCTTTGTATGAACATTCTTTTTTCATGTTTTTTTAAATTTTTAAATGCCTATTTTATTTCGCACTTGGGGCTTGCGAGAATGTGGAAAATTGGAGCAGAAACAGGCATCACTAAAAATGGGAATAACTGGGTTTCAGCTTCTTCTTGAATGGGGGTTGGTTTTGCTTCTTAAGTCATGTCCAGTGGGAGATTGTCCTTCCAGG
Organism: Calotriton arnoldi; assembly: GCA_963921515.1. Lineage (NCBI taxonomy): Eukaryota > Metazoa > Chordata > Amphibia > Caudata > Salamandridae > Calotriton > Calotriton arnoldi. The sequence goes on from CAWUFW010001510.1 coordinate 679,841, forward strand.
GACAGCCACTCAGAAATGTCTGTCTCCTTGTTTTAAAAGTATTTGTGAGCCGAACCTTCCATGCGTTTGTACTTGAGCAGAGTGTGCTGACAAGCAGAGGTAGACTGCGCCTAGTTGAGGAGCACCACAAATGCTCCTCCTTTCAGCATAGAAGAGTAAGTCCCTTAATAAGTAACCTCTGGTTGCTGTGTAGTGGTGATGCGACCTCGTTAGAAAGGAGATGTTTTTGAATGTTTTCTGTACCCTCATTTGCAACATGCATGGTTGTGTGTGGGAATGCAAGAAGGGGTTTCTTCTTGCTTGGACATTTTGGTTCCAAGAACGCCCATGAAATATTATTTATTAAATTGAATCTAGGGCCGTCAGGCCTCTCTGTGTCCCTTTGTTGTTGGCAAGTTTTTATGATTCCTCCATGGCTCAGAAAGAGCCCTCCCTCTCTCCTGACCAGCGTGCTCATTCCCCACACACTGCTTCATGCAGGGTATATTTGGATGATGTATACACCGAATAGCCCAGCTGGCACAAACCAGATTCCTGGGTGCTAGTGCAGGGGAAAGTTGTAACTTGGCTTCACTTCTGGATGTCCCAGCCAAGAATTTTAGAGAAAGCACCTTCACTGATTGGGAACTGGGCATCAGTCAGGCTTCCAGAAACGAAATAATTACTTGATTGTCAGGTCCAGGACATATCTATGTTCCTGGCCCTCTCTTCACTGGCGTGGACCTTTCTCTTGGCAACTGGGATGAAATGAAATGAAATGAAATTTGTACTTGTAAATCGCACCCATACCCCCAAAGCGGTGTCCAGGCGCTGTACGCATACCGCTGTGGAACCCTTCCTGGCTTTTCCCTGTGAAATGTCCACTCCTGGGCACCCCCAGGGTGAAGCCAGGCATCCCAGCGCTGTTGGGGCCGTTGTGGAGATTAAGCAAGCTATTGCCCAGAGTTGCAGAGTGGGACCCATGATTAGAATAGGCACCGAGGCGAGAAGTATCAGGTCCGAGGAAATTGAGCCCAAGACCCGCCGAGGCGGGAATTGAACCCTGGTCCCGGGCCAGATCTCTGCATCAGGGTCTGCCGCTCTAACCATTGAGCCACACTTCTCCACACATAGACAACGTTTTGGCTTCCTCCTCCCTGCCTGTCATGCTGAAGTAGTTCCTTAACCCCTTCGCTGCAAGGCCTTTTCCCCCCCTGTGCTAAGCCTTTTTTGGGCTATTTGGGGTAGTTCGCGCTTAGGCCCCTGTAACTTTTTGACCACATAAGGTATCCACGCCAAATTTGCGTCCTTTTCTTCCAACATCATGGGGATTCTAAAGGTACCCAGGGTTTGTGGATTCCCCTGGAGGGGACCCAGAAATTAGCCAAAATACAGCTAAATTTTTGTTTTTTTGGGAAAAATGGGGAAAAAGTGCTGCAAATGAAAGTGTCTGGGTTTTTCCCTGCAAATGGTATCAAAAAGGGTTTGTGGGGCTGAAATCAGCATTTTCCCAGCTTTTAGGGAATGATAGACTTTTGTCAGAAAACCAACATTTTTTACACAGTTTTGGCATTTTTCTGGGACATAGCCTATTTTTGCTATTTTCTGTGCTTTCAACCTCCTTCCAGTTAATGGTAGAAATGGGTATGAAAGCAATAATGGATCCTGGAAAGCTATACATTTTTGAAAGGTAGACAAAATTCTGAATTCAGCAAGGGGTCATTTGTGTAGATCCTTCAAGGTTTCTTTATAGAAATTAACAGTTAAATATAGGAAAAATTGAAAATTAGTTGAAAAAAACAGCCTTTTGTGTCAACGTTTTCACCTGTAACTTCTTCTAATTATGACAGCTCTTTGAAAGCAATATACCGTTACATCCGCGGGACCTTACTGGTTGTGGAGATATATAGGACTTGTAGGTTCACCAAGAACCCGACGAACCCAGAGCCAAAAACTGAGCAGCGACTTGCAATGGTTTTTTATTATGTAGCGGGTATATAGCAATTAATCTGGGAAAATGTATACATGGAAAAATTGGTATGAAAGACACCTATGTATTTCTGAAATGGGAACAAAATATAGAGTTTAGAAACAGTAGATATTTGCACATTTTCGAAATTGGGAACACTCATACTAGCATGAGAATTATCTGTCATTTTTCAAAATGACTTATTTTTTACACATTGTCTTTCATTTGGAAGGCAGAAATGAATTGAAAGTCAATAGGTAATAACAGTTGCTTTACAAATCTGAATTACCCTAAGTCTCCCGATAAAAATGGCACCTCACTTGTGTGGGTAGGCATAGTGCCCACGACAGGAAACGGCTCAAAACGCAACGTGAACACACCACATTTTCACAATGAAAAATTACCCTTTTTTTTTAAAGTGCCTAGCTGTAGTTTTTGAATCCTAGCTCTGCCGGCACCTAGGGAAACCTAGCAAACCTATACATTTTTGAAAACTAGACACCCAGGGGAACACAGGATGGTGTGACTTGACTGGCTCTCACCAGGTTCTGTTACCCAGAATCCCTTGCAAACCTAAGAAAATGTCCAAAAAAACACATTTTCCTCACATTTCTGTAGTGGAAAGTTCTGGAATCTGCGTGGATCCACAAATTTCCACCCACCCCGTGTTCCCCAAAGTCTTCCGAGAACAATGGTACCTCACTTGCGTGGGTAGGCCTAGTGCCCGTTACAGGAAACGGCGCAAAACGCAACGTGGACACACCACAATTTCACAGTGAAAAATGACCGTTTTTTGGCAAAGTGCCTAGCTGTAGTTTTTGAACCCTAGCTCTGCCGGCACCTAGGGAAACCTAGCAAACCTATACATTTTTGAAAACTAGACATCCAGGGGAATCCAGGATGGGGTGACTCGACTGCCTCCCACCAGGTTCTGTTACCCAGAATCCCTTGCAAACCTAAACAATTGTAAAAAAAAAACACATTTTCATCACATTTCTGTGGTGCTAAGTTCTGGAATCTGCGTGGATCCACAAGTTTCCACCCACCCCGCGTTCCCCAAAGTCTTCTGAGAAAAATGGTACCTCACTTGCATGGGTAGGCCTAGTTCCCGCGACATGAAACGGCGCAAGACGCAACGTGGACACACCACAATTTCACAGTGAAAAATGACCCTTTTTTGGCAAAGTGCCTAGCTGTAGTTTTTGAACCCTAGCTCTGCTGGCACCTAGGGAAACCTAGCAAACCTATACATTTTTGAAAACTAGACACCCAGGGGTATCCAGGATGGGGTGACTCGACTGGCTCCCACCAGGTTCTGTTACCTAGAATCCCTTGCAAACCTAACAAAATGTCAAAAAAAACACATTTTCCTCACATTTCTGTGGTGGAATGTTCTGGAATCTGCGTGGATCCACAAATTTCCACCCACCCCACGTTCCCCAAAGTCTTCCGAGAAAATTGGTACCTCACTTGTGTGGGTAGGCCTAGTGCCTGCGATAGGAAACGGCGCAAAACACAACGTGGACACACCTCAATTTCACAGTGAAAAATGACCCTTTTTTGGCAAAGTGCCTAGCTGTAGTTTTTTAACCCTAGCTCTGCCGGCACCTAGGAAAACCTAGCAAACCTATACATTTTTGAAAACTAGACACCCAGGGGAATCCATGATGGGGTGACTCGACTGCCTCCTGCCAGGTTCTGTTACCCAGAATCCCTTGCAAACCCAAACAATTGTCAAAAAACCACATTTTCCTCACATTTCTGTGGTGGAAAGTTCTGGAATCTGCGTGGATCCACAAATTTCCACCCACCCCGCGTTCCCCAAAGTCTTCCGAGAAAAATGGTACCTCACTTGTGTGGGTAGGCCTAGTGCCTGCGACAGGAAACGGCGCAAAACGCAACGTGGACACAACACAATTTCACAGTGAAAAATGACCCTTTTTGGGCAAACGGCCTACCTGTAATTTTTGAACCCTAGCTCTGCCGGCACCTAGGGAAACCTAGCAAACCTATACATTTTTGAAAACTAGACACCCAGGGGAATCCAGGATGGGGTGACTCGACTGCCTCTCACCAGGTTCTGTTACCCAGAATCCCTTGCAAACCTAAAACATCGCCAAAAAAAACACATTTTCCTCACATTTCTGTGGTAGAAAGTTCTGGAACCTGCGTGGATCCACAAATTTCCACCCACCCCGCGTTCCCCAAAGTCTTCCAAGAAAAATGGTACCTCACTTGTGTGGGTAGGCGTAGTGCCCGCGACAGGAAACGGCGCAAAACGCAACGTGGACACACCACAATTTCACAGCGAAAAATGACCCTTCTTTGGCAAAGTGCCTAGCTGTAGTTTTTGAACCCTAGCTCTGCCGGCACCTAGGGAAACCTAGCAAACCTATACATTTTTAAAAACTAGACACCCAGGGGAATCCAGGACGGGGTGACTCGACTGCCTCTCACCAGGTTCTGTTACCCAGAATCCCTTGCAAACCTAAAAAATTGCCCAAAAAAACACATTTTCCTCACATTTCAGTGGTGGAAAGTTCTGGAATCTCCTGCAAACCTCAAATTTAGCTGAAAAAATCACTTTTTTCACACATTTGTGTGTGGGAAAGTTGTGGCATCAACGGGCTGACACAAATTTCCTACCACCCAGCATTCCCCAGGGTCTCCCGATAAAAATGGTGCCTCACTCGTGTGGGAGGCCCAAGTACCCGCGACAGGCAAGGGCCCAAAACGTAGTGAGGCGACATCAAAATTGCCTATCACAAAACAACCTGGTTTTGCAAGGGGGGTCACCTGGGTTTTTGGCCCCGTGCACGGCGGCCATCTAGGGAAACATACCAAACCCACACATTTCTGAAAACTAGACACCCGGGGGATTCCAGGGAGGTATGGCTTGCGTGGATCCCCCAACGTTTCCTTACCCAGAATCCCCTGCAAACCTCAATTTTAGCTGAAAAAATCACTTTTTTCACACATTTTTGTGTGAGAAAGTTGTGGCATCACCGGGCTGACACAAATTTCCTACCACCCAGCGTTCCCCAGGGTCTCCCGATAAAAATGGTGCCTCACTCGTGTGGGAGGCCCAAGTACCCGCGACAGGCAAGGGTCCAAAACGTAGTGAGGCGACATCAAAATTGCCTATCACAAAACAACCTGGTTTTGCAAGGGGGGTCACCTGGGTTTTTGGCCCTGTGCTCGGCGGCCATCTAGGGAAACCTACCAAACCCACACATTTCTGAAGACTAGACACCCGGGGGATTCCAGGGAGGTATGGCTTGCGTGGATCCCCCAACGTTTCCTTACCCAGAATCCCCTGCAAACCTCAATTTTAGCTGAAAAAATCACTTTTTTCACACATTTTTGTGTGGGAAAGTTGTGGCATCACCGGGCTGACACAAATTTCCTACCACCCAGCGTTCCCCAGGGTCTCCCGATGAAAATGGTGCCTCACTCGTGTAGGAGACCCAAGTACCCGCGACAGGCAAGGGCCCAAAACGTAGTGAGGCGACATCAAAATTGCCTATCACAAAACAACCTGGTTTTGCAAGGGGGGTCACCTGGGTTTTTGGCCCCGTGCTCGGCGGCCATCTAGGGAAACCTACCAAACTTACACATTTCTGAAAACTAGACACCCGGGGGATTCCAGGGAGGTATGGCTTGCGTGGATCCCCCAACGTTTCCTTACCCAGAATCCCCTGCAAACCTCAATTTTAGCTGAAAAAAATCACTTTTTTCACACATTTTTGTGTGTGAAAGTTGTGGCATCACCGGGCTGACATAGATTTCCTACCACCCAGCGTTCCCCAGGGTCTCCCGATAAAAATGGTGCCTCACTCGTGTGGGAGGCCCAAGTACCCGCGACAGGCAAGGGCCCAAAACGTAGTGAGGCGACATCAAAATTGCCTATCACAAAACAACCTGGTTTTGCAAGGGGGTCACCTGGGTTTTGGCCCCGTGCTCGGCGGCCATCTAGGAAACCTACCAAACTTACACATTTCTGAAAACTAGACACCCGGGGATTCCAGGGAGGTATGGCTTGCGTGGATCCCCCAACGTTTCCTTACCCAGAATCCCCTGCAAAGCTAAATTTTAGCTGAAAAAAATCACTTTTTTCACACATTTTTGTGTGGGAAAGTTGTGGCATCACTGGGCTGACACAAATTTCCTACCACCCAGCGTTCCTCAGGGTCTCCCGATAAAAATGGTGCCTCACTCGTGTGGGAGGCCCAAGTACCCGCGACAGGCAAGGGCCCAAAACATTTTGTGATAGGCAATTTTGATGTCGCCTCACTACGTTTTGGGCCCTTGCCTGTCGCGGGTACTTGGGCCTCCCACACGAGTGAGGCACCATTTTTATCGGGAGACCCGGGGAAACTCTGGGTGGTAGGAAATTTGTGTCAGCCCGGTGATGCCACAACTTTCCCACACAAAAATGTGTGGAAAAAGTGATTTTTCAGCTAAAATTGAGGTTTGCAGGGGATTCTGGGTAGGAAACGTTGGGGATCCACGCAAGCCATACCTCCTGGAATCCCCAGGTGTCTAGTTTTTAGAAATGTGTGGGTTTTGTAGGTTTCCTAGATGGCCGCCGAGCACGGGGCCAAAACCCAGGTGACCTCTGCAAAACCAGGTTGTTTTGCGATAGGCAATTTTGATGTCGCCTCACTACGTTTTGGGCCCTTGCCTGTCGCGGTACTTGGGCCTCCCACACGAGTGATGCACCATTTTTATCGGGAGACCCGGGGGAACGCTGGGTGGTAGGAAATTTGTGTCAGCCCGTTGATGTCACAACTTTCCCACACAAAAATGTGCAAAAAAAGTGATTTTTTTCAGCTAAATTTGAGGTTTACAGGGGATTCTGGGTAAGGAAACGTTGGGGGATCCACGCAAGACATACCTCCCTGGAATCCCCCGGGTGTCTAGTTTTCAGAAATGTGTGGGTTTGGTAGGTTTCCCTAGATGGCCGCCGAGCACGGGGCCAAAAACTAAGGTGACCCCCTTGCAAAAGCAGGTTGTTTTGAGATAGGCAATTTTGATGTCGCCTCACTACATTTTGGGCCCTTGCCTGTCGCGGGAACTTGGGCCTCCCACGCGAGTGAGGTACCATTTCTATTGGAATACTTGGAGAAAGGCGGGGGATAGGAAAGTTGTTGTTTCTTTCTGCAGCGTGAAAATGTTGGCACAATAATGCAAGGAAAATGTGACAGACATTTTGAGGTTTGCAGGACATTGTGGGTAAGATAACGTGTTGGTATCCACAAGAGAGACATCACCATGTACTCCCATGGGTGTTTAGTTTACGACAATATCTACAGTTGGTAGGTTATTCTTAGATGGAATGTACACCTTGGCAGAGAGACTAAAAAGACAAAGATTCGTGCACAGCCATCTATTCCTCAAGCACACACACATACTGGTTGGATTTGGCACGAGGGCGAGTGATGGTTCAGTATATAACATTTTATTAACTAGAGATTTCACAAAAATGAAATGCACTGTCAATAATTAAACGGACAAAAAACTGAACCAGTGACTCGCAGCTCGTGAGCTGTAAAGCCACGGCAAGGCACCAACCGCTTTACAGGCCATTCACAGACCTTTCATACGTGATACACACAAGACCATTCACACCACCAGGCACGAAACCAACACATTACAACACTCACAAAAAGGGACAAGGTACACCCTGCTTGAGTAAGACAGAAAAGACAAATATTTCTGCACAACCACCTATTCTTCAAGCACACAGACATACTGGTTGGATTTGGCACGAGGGTGAGTGATGGTTCAGTATATACAGTTGTATTAACCAGAGATTTCACAAAAATGAAATGCACTGTTAATAATTGAAAGGACGAGAAACTGAACCATTGACTCACAGCTCGTGAGCTGTAAAGCCACGACAAGGCACCAACCGCTTTACAGGCCATTCATACACCTTTCATACGTGTGACACATACAAAACCATTCACACCGCCAGCCGCGGGCCCAGCACATTACAACACTCACACCAGCAGACAGCGCCATTCAAGGGCCCATCACTTTCACACGCCCACATTCCTGACACAGCAACCACACCAGCTCAAGGATTGCGTGGAGTGGCGTTTAGCTAGCATTGTGTGTAGTGACCAGCAGCAAGTCACTACTCACACACCGCCAACCGAGCGCCAGTCCACGCACACCGCCTGCCAAGCGCCAAGCGCCAGTCCACGCACACCGCCAGCCAAGCGCCAGTCCACGCACACCGCCAGCCAAGCGCCAATCCACGCACACCGCCAGCCAAGCGCCAATCCACGCACACCACCAGCCAAGCACCAGACCACGCACACCGCCAGCCAAGCGCCAGTCCACGCACACCGCCAGCCAAGCGCCAGTCCACGCACACCACCAGCCAAGCGCCAGCCTACACACACCGCCATCACATTTAGGATTTTTTTATACAAAAAAGAAAACACAAACAAATTGCAAATAGATACAAATCTACTAACACAAAATCTGAAACTAAATACATTGCACTAATGCCAACCTTGAAACAGAACAAAATTTTTTAAACAATACAGACCAGGCAGTTCACTTTACCACTCATGGATGCTCCCAATAATTATTTTGCGTGTGGTACGTTCTAAAACAAGCAGGCACACACAGCCCAGGGTTAGAAGGACACTCGGGGGAGTACATACGAGTCTCCTTCCGCGTACCTCTTCGCCAACAGACTCTACATCTCCTAGTGGGAAAGTCTTTTGAGGGTGTGGGAGGAATGTGATCAGGAAAGTGGCGATCTTTCAATCGAGCCACATCCTCCACCACTCCAACTCTAGGAACACTTGCCTGTTCCACAACAACAAGGCTGCCTATCACAGACTGCTGAAACTGAACAAAAGTCAACTTTGACGCAGGAGAACACTCTTTGAACACAACAAAAGCACTGAAAGCTGCTAAATTGAAGAGATGGATGGCCAACTTCTTATACCAAACGTAAGCCTTACGAATAGCAGTGTAAGGTTCCAACCTCTGATCTACTCTATCAACACCACCCATGTGCTTATTGTAATCTAAAATGCACACAGGTTTGCGCACTTCAGCAATCTGACCCCAAAGAGGCACAGGTGAAGTACTCTCATCATGGATGGTAGTCAGCATGTACACATCCCTCCTGTCCACAAATTTCACAGCTAGTAGTTCATCACTACGCAATGAACTGCACTGTCCCCTCTGAAGTTTTTTGCAAACAAGCTCTTTTGGATAACCTTTACGGTTAGAGCGGATTGTGCCACAAGCAAAAGTGTCCACTTTGAACAATTCCTTAAACAATTGCACAGCAGTGTAGAAGTTATCAAGGTACAAATGGTGGCCTCTGTTAAACAGTCCTCTAGCAAGATCCCACACAATTTTCTCTGAAACTCCAAAAGTGGACGGACAACCAGGGAGGTCAATAGTGGAATCCCTACCAGTGTACACACAGAAATTAAAAACATATCCTGTCCTACTCTCAGACAACATATACAGCTTAATTCCATAGCGTGCCCTCTTGCTAGGAATGTACTGCCTAAAAACCAAACAGCCCTTGAACAGGACCAAAGACTCATCAATAGATATTTCTTTCCCTGGAGTATAGATCTCTGAAAATCGATCTACAAAGTGATCAAGAACAGGCCGAATCTTAAAAAGACGGTCACAGTCAGGGTGATCTCGTGGCAACGCCAAAGCATTATCAACAAAATGCAGCATCCGAAGCAAAAGTAAATACCGATCACGAATCATAATTGCAGGAAATATGGCCGTTGCCATCAAGGGACTGGTAGACCAATATGAAGCCATGGACGGCTTCCTTATCAAACCCATCAATAAAGTCAAACCCAAAAACTTCTTCATCTCTTCCAGATTTGTGGGAGTCCACCGGGTAGCTCTAGAGTGGGTCACTGTTGTCCCTCAAAAACTGTTCAGCATACAAATTAGTCTGCTCAACAATCTCACCCAAAAATACATCATCCATAAACAACTGAAAAAACTGTATAGGCAAAAAATGTTCACAATCCACTCTACACCCTGCATCACCACTAAAGGCAGGCAACACCGGCTGCACCATGTTTGGATCAACCCAGAGTCCAGCACTTCCAGTAGGAAGCCTAGCAGCCTCAGGCTGCAATCCAGATGCCTCTTGCACCATCGGCACAGCAGTATCCTCCTCTAAAACAGGCACTTCATCCGCACTGAGAGTAGCTTCATCCACACCGAGAGTAGCTTCATCCGCACTGAGAGTACTTTCATCATCCGATGATTCCATGTGGAGAGAAAACTCACTGCCTGAATCTTCCCCTCCCTCCTCTCCCTCAGACGCACTGTCAGTCTCATAATCCTGCTCAGAGGAAGATTCAAGAAGCATACCAACCACCTGCTGAGCAGTCATTCTACGGCTAGCCATAATGCTTACTAATAAAGGTAACTTGTCAAACAAGTCAACAACAACAAACCCTTTGTAAAAAAAGAAATAAACAAAATGTAGCTTTATCACAAAGACCTATATACTCCAACACTATACCACTCACTTGACAGAAGCAGCTAGACTCACCACCACCTACTCTGCACAGACACAGTAAGGATCAACAATATCCCACTAAAAAGAAAAAGAAAAAAAAATTACACATAAGACAATGCAAAACACATCGCAAAGAATTTCATGCTCTGAACACTAACAAATATGCTGCCGTTATGACACCACTTACAAAAAAATTCATTCATGCATGACAATAATACTCATTTGGAGTAAACACAACAAAAATGTTTTTCTTACCAAATAAATGCAATTACGCAAAACTGCAGAACAACCACTGCCAAAACCGCAAACAGGAATCAAAAGCTTTACACTAGAATAAAAAGGAGAAAATAAACCATTACGATCACATATTCAAATAATGCACCAGTCCACACACAATCCACCAGCTAAGCTAAGGGGTAGGTGGGCCTAAGAGTATAAATTAAATATTCACCCCTGTAAAAGGGGAACAACCCTTGCCCTTGAGGCCACTCCCCAATTCAATACTGCTGATCTGCCACCCAAAGAGGACAGAAATGGCCACAATCATCCTCCCATAAAGGGGAGCGACCCTTGCCCAGGGGTCACTCTCCCCCCAAAAAATCCCTGGTGGCCTAGTGGGCCCTAGATAAAAAAAAGGCGAGATCTGCCCCCCCCAATGGGGGCAGACAGCCAAAAACATAGCCCCCGAAGGGGAGTGACCCTTGCCCAAGGGGCCACTCCCCACAAAGTATTCAATGGTGGTCCAGTGGGCCACTGTAAAAAAAATGGCAAAATCTGCCCCCCGGGGGGGGGGGGGGTCAGACAAAGCCAAAAAACATTGCCCCCATAAGGGGAGCGACCCTTGCCCAAGGGGCCACTCCCCACAAACAAATCCCTGGTGGTCTAGTGGGCCAAACATGGGGAGACACAGCCCCCAAAGGAGAGCGACCCTTGCCCGAGGGGTCACTCTCCCAAAAACAATTCCCTGGTGGCCTAGTGGGCCCTAGATAAAAAAAAGGCAAGATCTACCCCCCCCCCAATGTGGGCAGACAGCCAAAAACATAGCCCCCGAAAGGGAGTGACCCTTGCCCAAGGGGCCACTCCCCACAAAGTATTCACTGGTGGGCCACATTAAAAAAAAATGGTGAAATCTGCCCCCCAGAGGGGCAGACAAAGCCAAAAAACATTGCCCCCATAAGGGGAGTGACCCTTGCCCAAGGGGCCACTCCCCACAAACAAATCCCTGGTGGTCTAGTGGGCCAAATATGGGGAGAGACAGCCCCCAAGGGAGAGCGACCCTTGCCCAAGGGGTCACTCTCCAAAAAAAAAACCCTGTTGGCCTAGTGGGCCCTAGATAACATAGAAAGGCAAGATCTGCCCCCCCCCCATGGGGGCAGACAGCCATAAACATACCCCCAAAGGGAGTGACCCTTGCCCAAGGGGCCACTCCCCACACATAATGGACTTGTGGTCCAATGGGCCAATTTTTTTTTAAAATATGCAAAAATCTGCCCCCCCAGGGGGGCAGACAAAGTTAATTAATTATGCCCCCAATAAAGGGAGCGACCCTTGCCTAAGGGGCCGCTCACCCAAACAGTAAATCAATTACACATCCCCAAAAAAAAAAAATCCCTGGCGCTAGTGGGCATTCCTGCTGCACGATCACACGATCGTGCAGCAGGAATGCACAAAAGAGGCATCGGGGGAAAGGAAAACCCTTTCCTTTCCCCCGATGCCTCTTTTGGTGAAATCCCCCCCTTCCCAGAGACAAAACTTACCTGTTTGTTCCCCGGCGCGCTGGAAGCAAATGGCTTCCTGCGCGTCGGGGAACAAAGGGAAACCTCCAATGACGTCAGCGCGCCTCGCGCTCTGACGTCATTGATGACGTGGAGCGGGGGGGGGGGGCGGGGGGAGGCAGGGGAAGGGCTTCCCCTGCCTTCCCCGGTAGAAACGCGACGATCGGCGTCCCACGGGGGGAGCGCCAGCGCTTCCCCCATGGGTGGGTGCTATGACGGCCTGGAGCCGTCATGAGCACACGCCCACTGTGCATCATGACGGCTCCAGGCCGTCATAAGCACCGAAAGGGTTAAGAAGTTAGGACCCCCTACTTAGGAGCCAATAACAGTATAGGCTGCCAACCATACTATCTTTCAGGAACTATGGTGCAGCTTGATGAGCAAGAACAGGCTACCGTTTACTAGTGGATCCAGTTGTCCAACAGAAAGACTTTACATCAGATAGTACAAGTTAGCTAGCAGCAAGTTATGACTTATTTCATGGGCTTGCTCTTCCCTATATCAGAGCAAGATAATTATAATTTTACCCTTGGGAGTCTCTCATCGCCAACTGCGTTCCACATCCTGCTTAGCATTGCTTTTCTCACTTGGCAGAGGCCTGGGGGATGTTCCCTTACTGGAGGGCTGGGATGATATCTCTTGTTCCAAAACACTTAGGCTTTTCATGGGCACAAATAGTGATGTAATGCATCGCAAACTGACTCATGATATTTACTGTCCAGTACAAAGGTGTTTTGTGCTGGTAAGGTTTCCTTTTCTCAGCATAACATGCTTCTATCTGATTTGTATCAAGTGAATGTCAGTGGGTGTATCAGTGCAAACACATGTAGGCTTCGTCACAAAGCCGGATCTGCTTAGATAGGCAGACTGGGCTTTACGCCAAAAAGTAATGCCACTCATGGCAGGCAAAAACAAGGGAAATTATTTTTTTTCTCAAAGAAAATTATGCACTGCATGTGTGCTGCAGTGTACAGCACACATCCAATGTATGGGATTCTTCTGATTTTGTCTAGACCTGTGAATTTTTACTGGAATGTGTGATTTGAGTACAAATCCTGCTCTATACACTGCACGCCCGCCTCTGCCGCATGACACAAGGCTATGTGTTACGCCAGGCAGTCTTGTTAATGTGCAGCGCAGGATGTGACACCAGCAGCAAACTTGTTCTGGTAGCTATGGCTCTGTGCTGATTTCCCTCTTGCCCAACACAGAACAGCAAATTTGGTTGCTGTGCTTTATTGCGTGAAAAGTTAGTAAATTTAGACCGAAGATTTCTTTGGCCCTTTTGATTGCTGCAAGTTACTTTGAGACAAAAACTGTGGACCCTGTTCAAAACCATTGAGCAAAGAACTAACTGGGAGGCCTTCAATGAAATGCTGACCACAGAGTGTTGGAGGTTTGAAGTTAGATGAATAGCCAGAAAATGTGAACGTTTGGGAGAATCCAGGGTGATAGGCGTAGATGTGCTTGAGGAGTGAATCATCTTTTGTCTTTTCTCTTCTCTTGATCCTGCTTTTTTTCTTGTGGCACAAGAGCACGACTGGGAAGATTATTTTTTTTTAGTAAAATATACTAAAAAACCCTACTGTGAACAATAATAAAAACTTACAATCACAAAAATAACTTCAAACGCTCATGCACAAAAACACATCTGAAATAAATGTTTAATATAAAATATTTCTACAAATCTGCAAGAAGAGAAACCAAAATGGCTGTTTGTCACTACCAGGACATGCCACACAGTTAAGGCACATGTCCTACCTTTTACCTACATTGCACCCTGCCCATAGGGCTAGCTAGGGCCTACCTTAGGGGTGACCGATATGCAGTAAAAGGGGAGTCACAGACGTGGCAACCACTTTATGTGCCACGTCACAGCGGCAGTAAACTGCACACACAGGCCCTGCAATGGCAGAGGCCTGAGACAGGTTTGAAAGGCTACTTTGGTGGGTGGCGCAATCAGCGCTGCAAGCCAACCAGTAGCATTTAATTTACTGGCCCCGGGTATATGAGATACCACTTTACTGGGGACTGATAGGTAAATTAAATACGCCAAACAGGTGTAGACCAATCTTACCATGTTTCCCATAGAGAGCACATGCACTTTACCACTGGACAGCAGTGATAAAGTGCCCAGAGTCCTAAAACCACCAACACCAAGTCAAAAAAAAATACCAGGAGGAAGGCAAAAAGTTCTGGGATGACCCTGCAAAAAGGGCAAAGTCCAACACAACCCCCTTCCAGCCTAAAGCCAGGGTAGACCAATCAATACCTTGATGGGCTTCCCTGCTTGGGGCGATGGAACACGGACGCGGGCCAGCAACTCCAGGGGCACACTCCAGTTCTACACCAATCTGAACCCATGTGGTTCCCTCTGTCTACGCTCCCTGGACCAACTAAGCTACCCCACTGGGACTCGCTAGCTGTCCGCGGCCAGGACCAGGCCCTAGGCCATAGATGTCTCTGGTTCTTGCCATCTCACAGAGTGGGGGGCCGTAGCCCCAGGTACATAGTATCCATTCTCCACTCTACCTCTCATCATTTCAGTTCTAAACTGCCACTGATCCTCCAACCCAGGGTCTGCACCCTCAGGCTGACTAGTAGTCACGGGTGAGGCTCTCCTCCCCCTACCCCTCCTTCTGGGGTTCCGCACTCTCCTCCTGGGAGAGGCACCCTCAGAACACAAAACTGTCAGGATGCTGGAATCAGCCCTCCCACACAATTCTCGCACCAGTTCAGGACCCCTCTCCTGCAACTGGTTTCCCAACCTAGGATCTAAACCCTCAGGTTGAACCGGGGTCAGAGGCGAGGACTCCCTCCCTCTGCACCTCCTTCCAGAGTTCTGCACCCTCCCACCTGGAGTGGTAACCCCAGAAGACAAAACAGTAGGGACACTGGTTACAGATGTCCTTCCCTCCAGGTCAGGCAGAACCTGAGCCTGGCCTCCCAGCCCAGGGACTACACCCTGCGGCTGAACACTTGCCTGGCACACCAGGACTTCTGGGGGAGCACGCAGGCCCCCCCAAGTGTTACACATACCTCATGTGTTGCGTGACAGTCTGCCTGGCGCTGATCTCCCGATCCCTGTCCATCTGACAGTGCCCGAAGACCCCCCAGGACAGAAGTGGTATCACCATGGTCACTCCTAGAAGGCTCAACCCTTATGGCTGGCCCCTGACCCACTGGTTCTCCGACTGGGGACTCTCTCCCCCTTCACCCCTCCATCTGGACTCCTGCACCCTCCACTCAGGAGCGGCACTGCCAGACACGAAAACTGATGGAGCTCCGCTTACAGATGCTCCAAGTTCTCCTGACACTAGGAGATCCCCCTCAATGGATGGCCTACTAGTACAGCCTAGGCTCCCCACTTGGTGTTCCCTGAAGGAACCCTCCAGGCCCTGAGACTGAGTTTCGGGCACCTTGGGACGCATCCCATTCTCACTCCTTCTCCGCGGAGACAGGACGTGAGCCCCTACACCCCTCCCACTACACCGGAACCTATCTGGGCTACTAAGAACCTTTCCCACCACTCTGGGCTGGGAAATACCTGAGCCACTCCCCTTAGGGTCACTCCCAAATGCCTTTTCAGACCCTCTGGCACTTACCCAAAGGTCTGCCTCCCGTGCAAGCTCCCTGGGATCAGAGAACTCACACTCCAACAGGTGTTGGCGTAACCCTGGAAAACAACAATGGAACATGTGCTCTCTGACAATCAGATTGAACAGTCCTTCAAAATTGTTTGCCGTGCTACCCATCACCCAACCTTCCAGTGCATCACAACACTCATCCACAAACTCCCACCAAGACTGGTGAGACAGTTTCCTACTACCCCTGAACCTCAACCTATGCCCTTCAGGTGTGACACCCTTTTCCTGGGAACTAGGTACCATGCTCTGGGATCTGGGAGTGGGACTTCCCACACTGGCCTCTCTATTGCTGCCACAACTGGACCCCACCCTCACTGGAGAATCCAGACCACTAAAACTACACTCAGGGGACATATCCTCAAGACCTAGCTTTTCTCTGGCGAAGACCCTCTCTGTCTTTGCCATCCTTTCTTGCGCTAAGACCCTTTCATCTCTAGCTTTTTCTCATCAAGGGCCAACTCCTTGAGACTCAACTCCTGAGCCAACAAGGCCTTTTTCTCCTCCACACCCAGCTGCACTATTTCCTTGGCATGCTCTAATCTGAGCCTTTCCAAAGCCAACTGGTGCTCCCTTTCTTCCCTCCTATCCACCCACTCCTCTGGGGACAGGGAAAGGGATGGGGCACTGCCCCTGGCACTGGACCAAGCAAGGGACTCCCTCTCTACAGGGTCCTCACCATCTACTGGCGTCCCTGACCAGTCATTTACTCCCTCCTGTGCAGACTCTTCAGGATCACCCTCAGACCCACCACCCTCTTGGTGTGCGGACTGGGAACCCTTCCCCTCATAGTACTCAGGTCTCCATTCATCCTCTTGCCATTGGAGCAGGACTTTCTGAAGGGTTAGCTGGGTATCTGACCCACTCACTGCTATGTCTCTCTCCTCACAGAACTCCTCCAACTCCCCCCTACTGTATTGGAACAGATCACGAAAAAGAAAGGCAGATTCCATTTTGGCAAGGCACTAAGACACAAGTGCAACACGTGAGACCTAGGTGTAAGAGCTGCAACAGGAGTACACAATTGAAAAATGACACTTATGAGGAGAAATAATAAAGTCAGGAGAAATCCCCAAACACATGACAATCTAAATGTAGTTTGTAGTGCAACCATGCGTCACTGTGGTACTGCGCAAACGCAAGTCCTATCCTCACCGCTGACAACCAATGTTAGAAATGGGATTTCTGGTTGGCTAGGGCAAGTGCCTAAGCCAGGCAGAAACCACCACTCTAGTCAGGGCAAGGGAGTTACACACCGAAGATAACCCCTGCTCACCCCCTTGGTAGCTTGGCAGAGCAGTCAGGCTTATCCCAGAGGCAAGGTGTAAAGCATTTGCGCAACACACACACACACACAGCAGCGACACACTGGGCACACCA
This sequence comes from Calotriton arnoldi, assembly GCA_963921515.1. Classification (NCBI taxonomy): domain Eukaryota; kingdom Metazoa; phylum Chordata; class Amphibia; order Caudata; family Salamandridae; genus Calotriton; species Calotriton arnoldi. The sequence continues at coordinate 697,124 of CAWUFW010001510.1, forward strand.
CAAAAGAAACTCCACACAAGGTTATATCAACAATAGCCTTTGTATTACTCATAAAACACATTAGAACGTTTTCACATATATACACTGTGCCACCTGGCACTTGGTAGTACTTTACAGGGATTATATACACTACAGGGCCAATCGGCCCACTGTCATCACCATTTTAATTCACAATTAGGGAAAACAACCAGTAACTACTGGTGACACTGCCCTTAGCATACAGATTAGGCATAAATCATGAGGCATGAACATCATCAGCAGTGCACTGTAGACAACTACCTGTAGAGTGCACACATTAGAATATCACCATTACGGTACATGGAGTGCCAACCTTGGCAATGTAACCCAACATACATGTGAGCATCAGGCATTAGGCATAACCATCGTCACTGAGCCTGGGGCGCAATAGGTAAAACAATGCAGTAGTGCACATATCATACACCCATCATGCCCACCTTAGGCATGTGCAGATCACCAATACACAGCACCATAAGCATGTTGTCTCCACTTCCTCAGGCAATGGGGGCATCTCACTCTGGTGCCTCTTAGTAGGGCACGCAGTACTTTCAGCGAATTCTTCCCCACTTGGGAATCGGGGGCCTCCCTCGAGGTCTCACCCTGTTCCTATCCGAGATCCGGCGCAAGCGCCCTGCTCCCCCAGGTATGCACCAGGCAAGGAGGAAGAGGGAACCAACGTGGGCAGCACTTCGATGCTGTGAAGCCGCTCTCACGGGACCAAAGGCAGGACGTAACCCGCAACCCGTCTATGCCTGACTCAACGCAGGCAATTGCAGGATGGGTACGCATACCCCGCCACTCCCTGTCAGTACTGCGACAGGCGTTTGCAGCCCATCCGGAGCCCCCCACCGGGGCTGCACGGATGGCTGTAGTTAAATGCGCATGAGGGCAGTCTCACCTTCACAATCCGGATGAAGCCTCTACTACCGTACGACCGGCCCGCTCTGACACGGAGAGTGCGGGACTCTGTTGCGGAGGAGGCGCGAGCCCTGCCCCGACCAGGAGATCCTTTCCTGATGACGCGCTGTCCTCACACCACCGGGGCCGCGCTGAGGGAGGATCCCTTCTGCACAACGTCGGTGGTCTCCGTGGTCCTTTGCTGCTTGGGCGTGCAGGCGGAGCCTCGGTCTCCAAGGGAACGCCCTGTACTGCCTCACACCAGGATTCCTCTTCGGTGGCGCTGGCTGGCTGATGAGCGGCCGCGTCGGGTGTTCTCGCTGCTTGTGGGCCGGTGGGCAGCCTGGGGCTACGAAGTAGAGCCCTGTCCACCGGTCCCGATAAAAACACAGCCAGAAGGCGACAGGGAGAGGGAGAGCTCTTCCTGCCTCAGCTCTCCCCTCTCTTCACTGGATCACACGAGGCAAGAGCAGTGCGGCGAGCGCTAGCTCAGAGTCTCCCTGAACAGTGCTCCACACGTGCTTTAAAGTAACAGGGGGAAACCGAAGCGCTCACCACGCGCTATTTTTACATAACAGAGGGCGAGCCACAAAGCCCTGGGAAATCACTGGGGGGCAGGCTCAGGCCAGCACACCTGCAATGTCCAGATGGCGGTCCACTGGCAGCCCATCGATCCCCCTGGTCCCACGCAGTCTCCTCCGGCTCCAAGTAAGCATAACAGCTTCCTACACATGGTGTCACAGCCCCAGTACTTATACCAGTTACTGTCTTTGTGCTCCCCGTGGCACAGGGCTCTGTGCCCGGTCCAAACCAGTTCTGGGGAGTACTTCCACCACCCTTATTGTTAGTGTAGGCTCTGGCCCCAGACACACCACAGGGGGGCGGAGCCAGCATTGTGGAAGGCAGGCACAGTCCTTTTCAGGGTCAGGTGCTACTCCTCCCACTACTCCAAATGCAGTTTGGCCTATTCAGCCTAGCGCTGACTCACCCAGCCCCTCTGGAGCCACTGCACCTCCCCAGCCCCTGTCATCCAGAGCCAGGCATGCAATACACAACAGGCAGGCACAAAGACATATAGCACACAGAAATGCCCACTTCTAAAAGTGGCATGTCTAAAATAGTGATAATAAATCTGCGAACACCATTACGCAGCATTTGTTACCACTATTCCAAACATACCAAACTTGACCACGCTACTCCTCTCATGTCAGGCTTTTCCACTGAAACACATATCAGGGAATCCCCAATGCATTCCTATGAGAGGGCAGCCTCACAGTGGGGAGAAACCAAAATGGCTATTTGTCACTACCAGGACATGCCACACAGTTAAGGCACATGTCCTACTTTTTACCTACATTGCACCCTGCCCATAGGGCTAGCTAGGGCCTACCTTAGGGGTGACCGATATGTAGTAAAAGGGGAGTCACAGACGTGGCAACCACTTTATGTACCATGTCACAGCGACAGTAAACTGCACGCACAGGCCCTGCAATGGCAGAGGCCTGAGACAGGTTTGAAAGGCTACTTTGGTTCGTGGCGCAATCAGCGCTGCAAGCCCACCAGTAGCATTTAATTTACTGGCCCCGGGTATATGAGATACCAATTTACTAGGGACTGATAGGTAAATTAAATTAGCCAAACAGGTGTTTACCATTGAGAGCACATGCACTTTACCACTGGACAGCAGTGATAAAGTGCCCAGAGTCCTAAAACCACCAACAGCAGGTGAGAAAAAATACCAGGAGCAAGGCAAAAAGTTCTGGGATGACCCTGCATAAAGGGCCAAGTCCAACACCTTGGATCAATGTGACAAGAACAGTCCAACCCGAATTTTCAATGCCAAGAGAGCTGGCCTATAATTGAAAGTGGCTGAAGTCACTGGAGAGTTTAGGCACCCAATAATCCTTCATATATGCAATCTGTCACCTTTGTACTCATGTTTCCATGCACATATCAACGGATTCGTTTTTACATTCACCCACTAACCCATCCACAATAAAAAACTAACACACACAAATTCAACAAGCATATGCAATCTGAATTAAAATAATAAAAGCAGGAAAAAAGACGAAATGCTGCCACAAACACAAGGCGGGCAAGCGATTGTAATAAAAATAAGTGCAAAATTAAGCATAGCATTGAGCGGCCATCTTGGAATGCTATTGAACATTGTGTATCATTGTTCTAAAGTTCCAAAATAGCAGCCATGTATACAAACAACGTGTTGGCCATCTTGGGATGATAAAACATTGATACAATATGCACAGTTCCATTCCAGATTGCCAGCAAGTAAACTTCACACGTGGCTGTCATGTTGGAATGATCGTATTCACAGAGTTACTGCCCCATACTCTATCTGAGATGACAACTGCTAAGGTGAGGGCTGAGACTGGTGGCATGGTCCCTGCCTCGGGGTGAGTCTCCATAGGCCAATCCAAGAACACGTTGGTGCTCCCCAAACATCTTAAACGAAGCCCGTAGTCTCTGCAAAAGGATGATTTTTTGGCATTCCCTTGTATTAATGTATGTATTTATAAGCCAAGTTGAGTGGACCACTGTAAATGGCTAGTGAAGGATATTGTGATCCATGATCATTTACAAAGTGGAAGGGAGGTTATAGCGGTGAGTAAGGGAAAGGAAAATGTTAAGGTGTCTAGATGTAGTGATCTTTCAAGAGGTGAGTCTTTCAGTTCTTTCTGAAGACTTCAGTCTTAAATTTGTCAGTGTAGGCAGGGGTATGATTCACGGTGGCCTCATATATGATGCAGCCAGTCTTGAAAATGGTGGGGGTGAGCAAGGAGAGCCTGGTGACTTCCATCAGGGTAGGGGAGATGTGATGACATTTCTTCAGACCCTTGATAAGGTGTGTAGCAGCATTTAGAATGTTTTTCAGAGGGCTCAGTGTAGAGTCTGCGGGGCACGAGTAAGGCATTACCTCCGTTCTTTTTATACTGGCAAAAAATTGTCCCCCCCCCCCCCCAACTCCTAATTTAGATGGTGTTGCTTTAATTTTCATTATAAACGCAAAAAACGAGTTCGAAGGTGGCCCACTGTAAACCTTCTATTTGAGAACAGTATTCTTTTTTTTAACAAATACATCACACAGTTGATCTCGGAATGATATCAGGACCATCCAATTGAAGCAAAGGATTACTACCTGGGGGAAAGGAATGATATGTTATCAAATGACTTCTTAGAACTAGCCTGTCTTGCTATCTTCTGCCATCGACGCTGCTGCCCTGAAAGAAGTGAGTACCCGTTCGATGTTCATGCGCTGCTGTGCAGCTTACCTGGGATCACTGAAAAGAGGAAATGGCAGGCGTAAGGGAACAATGATTGTGCTATTAATGTGCATCCTATCTCAGGCCTGCTGGGACCTCAAGCAGCTTTCTAGGAATAGTTTACAGTGCCAAGCAATTTTTGCGGCCACGAAAATCTGTGCTTTAGGGATGGACGTGGCAAGGAATCGCAGTGCTAAATTAGTTGGCCTGGCAGTTTGTTCCGGCAGCTGATACAAAGAGCCACGTAGATTATTCCTTTGAATGCGGCAAGCATTTTAAGAACTTTTTAGTCAGGTAGAGAAAATCAGATGCAAAATGTTCTTTCTCAGAAAGCTTTTGTCACCCTCTTAAAAGCAATCTTTGCTGAAAGGGAAGAAAAAGCTGGGACTGAGGTGCGGGTCTTCAGAGACGACAGATGCTAATTCTGGTATAATAAACCCCCGTTTCCATTCTATAAAGGTACGTCTAGGTATACCTAGTACTGACAAGGGTGGCATTATATCGACATTAAGCGCCCTATGCATTCTGTCCAACGGAGGGTCTCAGGATAGTCCTCAGCAGACATTTCTCAGTACGGCTGCTCACTTTTTTAAGCCTGTAGCATGAATAACCAGATTCACTGCTGTGACGTAACAGCCGTGGGCGACAAACATTGTTTCCCACTGTTGCTCCGTCATTAAGGAAATCCAGGCCGCCCTGATGGGCTTTCAGAGCTTGTCATCACAGCACTGGAGACCAGATAGGACAGCTTCAGGTGAGGAGGGAAGGCACAGGGTGCAACAGAAACCAGGGTTTTACAAAAAATATTTTGGTGACGAGACCATGTTATGTATGATTCCCCCATTACTCCTTTGCCCTTGCGTAGATGTTGCAAGCAGGGGTAGATGATTTGGGTGGGCCATACATAACATAAAATTATAGATGGGTAAAAAGTGCATAAAAAAGTGCTTAAACCCCTTATCAGGGGTAACAAGCGCTATATAAATGCAAACCTTAACTGACTAATATCCACCACTCAAATTACTTTCATATTTCACTATACTAATTCACCACTAAACCTTATAGGTTTCCGGAGTAGCGTGTTACTCGCCAAAAAAGTGCTTCAACACCCCATCAGGGGTAACAAGCGCTATATAAATGCAAACCTTTTTCCCTCTTCTATCCCTCCGCTATCCTTCTCAATCCAAATATATCCACCACTCAAATTACTTTCATATTTCACTATACTAATTCACCACTAATCCTTTATGGTTCAGGAGTAGCGTGCTACTTGCCGAAAAAAGCGCTTCAACACCCCATCAGGGGTAACAAGCGCTATATAAATGCAAACCTTTTTCCCTCTTCTATCCCTCCGCTATCCTTCTGAATCCAAATAACTGACTAATCAATCAATCAATCAATCAATCACAGAATTTGTAGAGCGCACTACTTACCCGCGAGGGTCTCAAGGCGCTGGGGCGAGGGAAGGGGGGGGGGGGATGCTGCTACTGGTCGAACAGCCAGGTCTTGAGTAGCCTCCTGAAGGTCAGCAGGTCTTGGGTCTTTCGTAGGCTTAGTGGAAGGGTGTTCCAGGTCTTGGCGGCGAGGTGTGAGAAGGATCTGCCGCCGGTGGTTGTTCTTCGAATGCGGGGGACGGTGGCGAGGGAGAGGTCGGCGGAGCGGAGCTGGCGGTTGGGGACGTAGAAGAAGAGTCGTCTGTTGAGGTAGGCTGGGCCAGTTTTGTGGAGTGCCTTGTGTGCGTGGGTGAGGAGTTTGAAGGTGATCCTCCTGTCGACGGGGAGCCAGTGCAGGTTCCTCAAGTGGGGGTGATGTGGCTGTGGCGTGGTACGTCGAGGATCAGTCGTGCGGAGGCGTTTTGTATGCGTTGCAGTCGCTTGATGAGCTTGGCCGGGGCTCCCGCGTAGAGGGCGTTCCCATAGTCCAGTCTGCTACTGACGAGGGCCTGGGTGACTGTTCTTCTATCCACCACTCAAATTACTTTCATATTTCAGTATACTAATTCAACACGAATCCTTTATGGGTTCCGGAGTAGCGTGCTACTCGCCGAAAAAGCTCTTTGACGCCTCGTCAGGGGTAGTAAGCGCTATATAAATGCAATTACAATACAATACAGTAAAGGGGATGTTTTTCACCTGGATATTCTACATAACATCATAGACAGCTCAAGATTTGCTTTTTGTTGTATATTCAAGGTTACTCAGAACCCATGACTGAAAAACTTTTCCTTTGCCCATCTATAACTGTCTATTAATTTTAGTTTTCGCTGAATCTTTAAATTATACAGTTTGGGTAATTTCTTACCAGTTTTAACATAAACCTGCCATTATCCCAGTTGACCGGGCAACTGCAGCAGTGTGCGCCTGGTGTTAAACTGTATTTATTCGCTACATACATCACATTCAGATCTCAGTGGTAGGTCTTGTTTCTGGTGATAAAAATGCAATTGCCTTTCCTCGTGCAGGCATGACTCCACTCCTGTCCACTGTGAGAATGAGGTTTAATTTATAGTGATATAACTCAGGCTTGTAGCTTTCTGCTACGCTTGTGCTTCATTCATGTGTCAAATATTACACAATATGTCCCTACATGCCCACAGAAATAATGCTAAAGACAGTTTTCTCCGTAGTAGCATGTAAACCCTGGAGCATCCTCTGGCATGTGCGTGAGCCACCTCTCTTTCTAACAATGGCTAAAAAGCTGTCATTACCCAAGCTGTCATTTTGTTCTGGACTCCCAGCACAGGATGATCATGTAACATAGTATTATCCCTGTTGTTGTTGGCTTTTAAATTGGCTTTAAACAAGATTCTGCTTCTGCTTGGGGCACTCGCTTTAATGAACAGAATCACTTCAAGCGGCCTGAGGACACACATTTATTCCTTTTGAGTGGTATTGCAAGGGAGTTACCATCTGAGCTGAGAAATGTGTCGTTTAAAATACAATTATAAAAAAGATTTGCACTAGACACAGTCTGGGTAATCTAAACATCTATATTTTGGCAGCACCTTATTATCTTATACCATTTTGCGCATTTTGTAGCAGCCTATCTATTAATGTCTGTAATGCAAGTTTAAAATAATGAGTAACTAAACATAACCAAGTCACTATTGTCCACTGCACCAACCAGGCTGCAATTCTGTGGCTCTCTGGTTACAAGCACAGGCCTTTGCAGTGCATTAACTAAGAGAGGTTTCATAATGTACAAAAGTGCATTTCCACTGATATAACTTAATGTGCATTTATTTTTCATTTAAGCTATGCGTTTTTTATATGTAGTTACCTAAAGATGAAAGACCGAAACAAGTTACAGAATATTTAGTTTTTTTAGCACAAGTCTGACCCTGCCCCCACGCTCACTCACCCCGCCCCCATTGCCCAAAGCATCACAGTTCTTATACTTTTTGAAAGCACTTTGACCCCTGTTAGCGAGACACTGCACATCGCGCTAAGGGGATCCTTCAGTGTCTAGTATGAGATTGATTCTCGAAACACATTGCACATTGTGTCATATAACTAATCAAACTCCCAGAAGGAGTTAAAGTAAAGACTCATTCAGAACTCCTGATGACTGTCCAGACGAGTGTTCAACATCTCGAGGAGTAACAAAGTGATATTCAGTCATAGATGATGGGGAAGTCATAGCACCGAAACTCAGCAGATCACTGATAATGACATCTTACTCTATCAAAAAGTTTCTTCATACAACAAATTGTGGGTGTCCAGATGGTGTACCCACACTAAAGCTGGTGCACAACATCGGGAGTCACTACATCACAGGCACTACATCGGGTGTCACTAAATGGCAGGTAAGTTTTACATACAGTTACATCACATGAGATGTTACATTCCAGATAATAGTATGAAAGTATTAAAATGTTAAAATTATTTTTGTTCTTAAACCTCGAAGGGATTCATAGATGCACTTGATCTCCTAAAAATGCAGTCCATATGCCATATATGAAACCTAAAAATGGGTGGGTTTTGACAGGATAGAATGCACTACACTTTATTGGACAATTATGGAATTGGGATGAAAATATATGTATTTTTAACAATAAGTAGGGAGAGATAGGGGAATGACGCGTGTCATATTATATATACAAAATGCAGGGAGAAAAACGCGAGAGTAAGCATTTAAGGCCCATTAATGTCAACAAGAGATGAATGTATTGTTATCTTAAAGGTGAGTGTGACGTTTGGTAATGTACGAAGCACCAGGAAGGGGAACAGTCGATTTAAAGGAAGGCATGACGAGTAAAGGCTTTTAAACAAGTCACAGAATGTAGAAGGAATAGCCAGTTTCTTGACAGAGCACAGTGTGTTAATGTTTCACACAAAGCTGCTGTAAATTAAAGAAGGGACTTTCATTATTTTCTTTCAAATAGAGATTAGATGGCCATAGGGCACCGGAATATATTGTTGCATTGAGCCAGTTAGCAATGTGCTTACTAACAGAAAAGCCTTGAACTGTTTGCCGTTGAATGCTGCATTCTGTACTAAGCCAGAGCATATATAGCAGAACAGTAGATTCCAGGACCATCAACTGCCTCTTCTGTGGAACAGAAAGGTATTTGTACTGAGGAGCATGTGGAAGCAGTGAAGCACAGCAAGAATACCATCATCTGAGAGCTTACTGGTAGGAGCACCTTCCAGCTCGATGACCAAAAATTAAGCAAAAGCTATGCTACACAGGAGGCAGAAACTCCGCAAAATGTTACACTACAGATTCTGTAGCAAGCAGGAGAAGAATCCACACTTGCAAATATTTGCCTTCTTTTACATGGAATGCAAAACAAATATATTGTGTGTAGGCAGAACCCCAGGATTGGGAATGAAACATGGAAGACCATCCCAAAAAATTCCATCAATAAAAAAAATAGTTTGACGTTTGTAAGAGGCCATCTGTCACAACTGTTGTACCAAAAGTCAGTAAAAGCAAACAAAAAACAACTCGACATCAAATACACTTTATCAAAAACAGGAGAAAAAAAGTATTTTTAACCCCCCCCTCCTAAAAAAGCTCAATAAAATTATGTGTCTCTGTTAACTGCTAGACCCTGCAAGGCAACCTGAGGCAGGTTGGGCACAGAGTCTAGCTGCCAACCCCTGCTGAGCAAGGTGAAAGGTCATACACAGCAGGGTTTGGCTACCCATGGTAAAAAGCTTGTTCAGTGGGGACTGTCCGTAGTGGTTGAGTGTGGGACCTGGCTTAATACTTTGAGCAGTGGGGTTGGCTGTCTATTGCAAGTTGGGCGGCAAGGCCTTGTGGCCAACCTCTGTTGTGCATGGCCAAAGGCCTTGAACAGCGACATTTGGCTGCTCATGTGGATTCAAAGTTAGATGATTATACCATCATAAAAAACTGAAATTCACTAAGACCATGTAAGCAGAACCGACTCATCGCCCTCTGAGCCCACAGCCTCGTCGGAACCGCTGCTACGAAACGTATCCCCGACGTAGGCCCTCTCATCGTAAGGCTCTCGTTGACAGCAGCCATTGACGATGACGCAGGACTCCATATCGCAAACCCCACAGCTTCTGCAGAACCATCTTGTGCGCAGCGCAGTCTTGATGCCAGACTTTGCATCGCAAGCCCCCTCGTCTACTCCCTCCTCGACGATAATGCAGGACCTCGCATCGCTGCTTCGCAACTCCTCGGAACCAACGATGCGTGACACATCTCCGACCCGGCCGAACCACTTCCTTTGCTGTGCGATGCATCCTCAACGCGAAACTCCACAACTCTTCGCAACCTGGATTTATGGTACTTTTTTTAAAAGTGGTCCTAACTGGGTCCTTGTAGCCGGCCTGCACTCTATCGCGGTTGGCCGTAACTTATGACTTTGACCTGGTTTAGCGCAAACTTATATCTACAGTTGGTGCTTTGGGATTTTTCATGCTATTTTCACTTAAATCTTTAAATTTGCTTATCTCTGGTTCTACTGATTGGATTTTTTGTTGTTTTGGTCTTAAATTAATTATTAAATCTTACTCTATTTTTCTAAATTGGTGTGGGATTTTTCTTGTGCTGTGTTTCACTTTATTACTGTTTGAAGAACTGCATAAATACTTTATACATTTCTTTTAAGTTAAGCCTGACTGCTTTTGTTCCAAGCTACAAGAGGGTTAATCACAGGTTTATTTGGGGTTGCTTGTGACTTCACCTTGGCAAGGATTATGGTTGCTGCTTGAATGGGGTTTTACCCCGCTCAACCAGTAACCCAATTTCTTACACCAGGTATGAGAAATGCCCTAGCTTGAATCGGATATTATCAAGTATGGCACCAATCTTTACATGCAGGTTGGCTGAAGATCTTTCTTGGAGTCTGTACTCATAGACCTGAGAAAACATTTCAAGGTGTACTTGGAAATGAGCATGAGCGTATTCTGTGTCAGCACTCGGGAGTGACAGGCACTTAATTTCAACTTCCGAGAGGCTGATAAAAGTTGAAATCAGAAGGTTAGATTTGGAGAACTGGGGAGGCAAACTAGTGCTGCAAGACTGTACAATGTTGTCATTGCTGTTCTATGCTGGTATGGCTTAAATTATAGTTTGCCTTTGTGATTATGTTGGCACTTCACATTTATTAGGCATGAAGCCTTCAAAAGTAGGTTATAGACATAGAACCAAGGAAAGCACAACAGGCAGGAAACGTGAGGCCAATGTAATCTAGCCTGTCCTTCTCTTTTACAGTGCTCTCCAGGACTTGAAGGGATTGTGTTTCATACATGTGCAGCTGGCTCACTTCTTACTGCAGCTCCTGAACTTCTAAAGTATTCCCTAGGACTGGCCCGCTGAAATCTTAGTAGCATACCTGGGGGAACATCATCCTCTTTGCTTCTCCTGTTCTCTCATTGTCCCAAAACAATGTTCTGTGTCTCTGGTTTAGGCAAGAGTTGTAAATATTTGTGCGACTTCCTTTTATATAATTCTTCGAATTCCCCTTCTCTTAAGAGATCGCCCTGGAGTGAATGAGGTAAAATACTTTTGTAGCAAGATCCGTGGATTTAACCATCTATTTGCTATGTACTCATTACCTTGTGATAAGAGCTATCACTTCTAAAATCAAGTGTATCCAACCACGTGGCCCCTAAAGTAGAAATATTAAAAATCCAATGGCTTTGAGGCAGACTGTTGTTAGACCAGTATGTCATCTGTGGAGTTTTGCATTCCTTTTCCTTGGATCTGTCATTTGACTTCATGTAAGTAGTCTCTGGTGATAGCTCACAGGCACTTATGGAGTAAGCATAGATATCTCAATACATTTTAGTCTTCTTCTTCTTCTTCTGGCCATTAGCATGAGAGACATGCAGTAGAGTCTCAGTCACATTTCCTCAGGCACTTAGCTGCACCTTTTTAGATTTCATCCTCGGAATTCAATTTGCCATTTTGAGGTGAGCAGCCCTATTGGTCTGGTAGTGATGTGCCTGGGTGCCATCCATGGAGGTTGTTGTATTGGGTGTACGTGTGACAGTTACTGTGAAAATCAATGAGTGCTCAGTCAATGTATCCTGCACTTCTAAATGGACACTGTGATAGTAGCAATGACAACCATTTCAAAGTTGCTCCCTGAGATGTGTTAGGTGATTGTTAGGCAAAGCTGAACCATCTAATGCATGCTAAAATTATTAGTATCCTTGAAATGTCTACCAGTGACTTCAAGCTAACACACAAAAGCCCTCATTACATGTTGGTTGGTAATCCCAACAGGGCCAATAACAGGAACGTCCAATCAGTATTAAACGTCTCATGAGATCACTTTACATCCAGTGTTTTTCACTGGCACTTTGCCTGGTTTAAAGAAGGCACGGTGTCTAGGTGAAATTCCGGGCAAAAACGTTTGGAAATAGGTGTGGAAATAATGATTATTGCCTATTATTCTTAAAAACTTGGAATGGCCACTAAGTCTGCCTCCACGAGTTTCTGATGGCTACAATATTGTTATTTCTGGGTGGCAGAGGATGGAATTACTGGGCCATTTCCTGGCCCAAAGTAGGATGATGGTGATGAAGGTGAAGAACTTTTATGTCTGGCCTTGAATGTACATTTCTCCACTGGGTGGTAGATTGAGGTGAAAAATGGAAGTTGGCAAAGATGTTGTTACTTGCAGGCCAGGCTCTCAAAGCGCGAGATTTAACCACTGGGTTTTTGAGTTTCTGTAACTCTGTGCTCAGTGATTACTTCCATCCCATCTCCATTTGATGAATCCTCTCACTTTTGGCATTATTGAGGTACTGTTCATGAAGCATGTAGCTTTGCAGTGTCCTAATACTTTGCATTGTATGAAATCTAGAAATACAGGAAGTACATCTAGTAGGAAAGCATGATGATGATATTGATGTGGGGGAAGGAACAAAATGCATGTCCTGCCCTTGGGTAAGTAAGTCTGTTTTTATATAGCGCAGCTACTCACCCTTACGGGTCTCAAGGCGCTGGGGGCCAGAGTGGAAATTAAGTGAGCTATTGCCCAGAGTCACATGGTGCTGAGCTGAGCTGCCGCCAGAGCCGGGGATCGAACTGTGAACCCTGTGCTCCGAAGTCAGCTACCCTGGCCGCTGCACCACACCTCTCCACCCTGGGTGGAGCTAACGTGTTGCAGACGGTAGCTTTGGAGTTGAAACTGAATTAACTTTTATTTGAGGAGCAGCAGATTTCAGGCAGTGGCAACTTCAAAACCTCTATAGCTCCAATGGAATCACAGGTAGAGGCATCCTGCAAACTTCAAGCCTGATTAGGAAAATTAGGGGCATATTTACTAAAATTGTCAGAGCGCGATGCTGCACCAAATTTGGCAGCGCCGTGCTCCGACTTTTTGAAAACGCACCCCTGTGTTTTCCCTAGCGCTGAAATTAGCTGTCCAGCGCCAACGCAGGCACCCCTGCACCATAGTGCAAGGGTGCCTGCGTTTCAGGGAATGATTATGTGCAGGAAGGGACACCTTCCTGCACATAAAAAATTCATAATGGCTATTTGTTACTTCTTTGTTTGCTGCATTCTGCAGCACACATAACAGTAGCAAATCATCATTATTGAATGATTGTTTATGTGCAGGAAGGGACAACTTCCTGCTCATAAACAATCATTAATTGTTTTTGCTCTTTCTATATGTGCTGCATTCTGCACGGCACAGAGACCGCACTATTAGCGGTTGTACAAGAAGTTAAAAGGCTACTAGATCAGGGAGGTTCATCATCGATTATCCTCCTAGATCTTAGCTCAGCATTTGAAACCATAAGCCACAATAAACTCGCTGACATATTACAGAGTGCTGGAATTGCCGGAACTACTTTAGACTGGCTCAATACTTTTTTGGAAGACAGAACCTCTCAGGTCTTTGATGGGGATTGTACTTCAGATAGTCTCCCCTAAAATGTGGAGTACGTCAGGTCTCTTCTTTGAGCCCTACTCTTTTTAATTTGTACATGAGACCACTTGCAGACATCGTCCTCCCCTTTGGGATTTCAATAATATCTTGTGCAGACGATTCACAATTGGTCTTTTCTCTTACTCAGAATCAAGGCTCTCTATCCCCTTCATTAGGCTCTTGCCTAGAGATAGTTGCCAAGTGTCTCAAATTAAATGGAGACAAAACGGAGCTTATGATCCTAGGCAACAATTCCAACCGATCCCTTAACTTGGGCTGGCCAAGCTGCCTAGGTCTCCCCCTCCATTCCAAAATCAGCCATAAAGAGCTTAGGAATGTGGTTGGATAAATCTCTTAAATTTGACTCCCAAGCTGTAGACCTTTTTGCTATCTGCTACGGTATGTTGAGGATGCTAAGTAAAATTCTCCCCCTTCTTCCTTCTACCTCAAAGAGGTTGGTAGTCCAGGTGCTCATTCTCTCTCGCCTGGACTACAACAATTCACTTTATTTGGGAGCACCCAAAGCCACAATAAAGAAATTGCAGGTAGTACAGAACTCTGCCGCTCTGATATTGTACAACCTACCCAGACATCAATCTACCCAGCAAGCCCTTGGCCCCTCCACTGGCTTCCTTTGTCTGAGAGGACTGAATTTAAATCACTGTATCACCCACAGTGTTCTTGATAAAGGGCCTTTCGATCTCTCGTTCACCCCCCTACACACCCGGTAGATCTCTGCGCTCCTCTAACGCACACATGGCTAAGATACCCATCATCTAGAGGGAAAAATATGGAAAGCGATCCTTCTTATACAATGCAGCTAAATTGTGGAACAGCCTTCCCTACTCTCTTCGATCAATAGAAAAGGAACTTCCTTTCCGGAAATCATTAAAAACCTGGGGGCATATTAACAACGGCCAGCGATAATTATCGCTGGCCGTGCTTAGCGATAATTATATTATCGCTGGCTATCTCTGGCATTTATCGCCCTGGTAGCGCGTTATTAACAACGCGTTACTCCAGGGCGATAAAAATACCAGAGATAGCGATGTTAACGCCCTTTTGCAGGGAACATCGCTGGTTTTCCAGCGATGTTCCCTGCAAAAGGGCGATAACCTTGCTGATACGACCCATAGGGTCGTATCAGCAGATTCCACCTCCTATGGCTAACATAGGTAAGTCGGGATTATAGCAGACGTTAGATTTTGGCGAAAACGGCCGTTTTCGCCAAAATCTAACGTCTGCTATAATCCTGTGGGCTGCCTTGTAAATATCGCGATGTGCACATCGGCGATATTTACAACGTAGCCCATCTGGGGTACGCCCAGTAACGCCCACCTTGCATCTCATTAGAGATGCAAGGATGGGCGTTGGGAGAAAGGGCGATAGTGCAGGGATTCACGCGATAGCGTGACCTTGCTGATTAGGCGATAGCATTATCGCCGCTTTCCGTCCGAAAACGGACGCTAAAGCGGCGATAATTGTCTATCGCCTCGTTGTTAATATGCCCCCTGGCTTTTCCAGAATGGGTCCCGGTAAATTCTCCATAAGTGTCTGTGCCGCACTTTCAGCGCTAGGATGCCTTCGGGTAGCTAAGCGCTCTACAAGTGCTTCATCAAATAGATTAGAATAGTGATTCCTTGTATAAGATCCCTATATACTTTATGCATATTAACTGATGTGCAAGCTGTGATGGTAGAGTCTTCAATATTTCTGCCTTTCCAGAGGATCAGGACTATTTGAAATAGTGTACATTGTCCTGCTCAATTAATCCATTACAGAGTAAACAACATTAATTTGTTAAATCAGACAAAAACTACGTTTCAATTTCGTTTTTCAAAATATTTTTATAAGGTCCAAAGGCTCTCTGCTGTCTTTGAACATCAGACCTTACCATGGAAATCTCTTTCACCTTTATCTCCCAGTGTTTCAGCCCCTCACCAAATCAATGTATCAAACACATTATATTTAGCATAATAAACGCCTACAAAATAAAGACTATGGACTCAGAATAACTTTTCTTTAAAGAATACACTGACTAAATACATGATTAAGTCAAATTTGAGCACCTGAACGTACTTTAATATTTAAAATAAGTAAAAAATTGCAGCGTCTTATACCTAGAAACAATGCATCCTTAGTATAATCTTCCACCAATAACTAGAAGCATGAACATAAGTACCTTGTTAAACGCAATATTATGAATTGTTGGGCCCACAATTTAAAGAGTCTGATTAACAATACGCATTTTATGCAATGGGAAAGCCATTTCCAGGTAATTATTAACTGGTAGCAGATTAGAGCCTTCTAATTCATCGCTCTGTTTTGCAATTTATAAAATCAAGTGATAATGACTTTTCAACCACCACAAGTTGGAAGCTATTTCAATTGTTAGTTTAAAGTATGACACATTTGATAAAAATGTGTACATTATGCTGTTTTTCATTGAGTTCCCTCGCATGGATAGTGCATACTAACTGCAGTTCCGCTTCATTGAGAGTTATAACCTCCTCTAAATATTTGATTAGCGTTACCATGTTCTCCCTGGAGTTCCAAGTCTAACGTTATTCTCATTATTCATACTTCCCCATGCACGTAGCATGTTCATACATGTTGATTTCATGCACATGAATGTGGTTACTTCAAGGCATTCCTAGAGAGGACAGGAAACTCCAAAGGCTTGTGTGTGCCCTTCCTTTTTAACAGTATGATAAATATTCTAAGTTTCTAAAGTATTGGCAATAGCTCAAAACTTGGCAAAGCATACTGGCCTGCTGCTGAATTTATGTCATAAGAGCAACAATGCACTGCAGTCAGCTACTACGAGATTGACTACTGCATGCTTGCAACAAGTGTTTGTGAAAGCAACTCGTGGTTTCTGACTGTTAACTGGGGATTTCCAGGTAGTCATAGACAAGTTTCATAACATTATCCTTTATCATTTGTCCCTCCCACACTAGAGGCTACAATTAGTTAACAAACAGAACTGGCATCAAGTAAACAAGTGAGTCCCTCACGCAATATTATTACCTTGTGAGTTTAAAAAGGGTCATTTGAACATCAATCAAGATGAAACAGAAGACACTAAAGATTACCCCTTGGTTCATCACAGACATCTAGAACTAGGAGTGCAGTACAGGAGAGAGAACAAAAGAATAGGTGACAGCCAGCCCATAATGTATAAAATGAATAGCAGATGGACCCACAAACGTCACACCATTCACCACAGTGGATAAATAGAGGACGGCCTATGGCTTGGGCGCATCAAGTTAAAAACAGTGGCTGCACTGAATGAAAAGGTAAGTGTGACATGATGTAGGGCAACGACACAACACACGCATCACAGCACATTAATACTGCAGTTACTATGTGGCCTTTCACAATGCCCTATGTCTGATTGGTGTCCCACTCCTGTAGACACTCATAGGCAACATGCAGCACCTCCACTACCCTCTACTAACAGCAGGATTGGAATGCCGTTTCTCTTTCTCTGCTCATAAGATGAAAGTCGAGTGGTGAGGTTAATGTGGTATAGCTCCGAACTTTAATAAGTGCAGTGACCCAGCGCAGGATACCTATAAAGCTAGTAGCATGGCATCAACTTGCCTATCGGTCGTTATCCGAGCGCTCCTCCCCGTTCCATCGCGGGTTGTCCCGTTTGTGTGGAGGGAGTTCGCGCTGAAGGAAGCGACCCAGGGGCACTTCCGGTGGTTACCGGAAACGAAGGGTTGCGGTCTAATAGTCCGATCCCCTATTTAGTCAATGACTGACTCGACGCGCAGCGGACGCGCTTAAGCCAGACCTGCATAAGCCTACGCCTTTTTATGCACTCGGTATTGCAGCAACATCAAGCCTGATCCTATGCACATCGTTACTTTGCTAAAACTGCTTTTAAAATTGCTTTTAAAACTGCATATTGTGTTTTTACTCGCTTGCTTTTTCATTCCCCCATCTCAACTTGCCTATCAGTCGTTATCCGAGCGCTCCTCCCCGTTCCATCGCGGGTTGTCCCGTTTATGTGGAGGGAGTTCGCGCTGAAGGAAGCGACCCGGGGGCACTTCCGGTGGTTACCGGAAACGAAGGGTTGCGGTCTAATAGTCCGATTCCCTATTTAGTCAATGACTGGCTCGACGCGCAGCGGACGTGCGCAGCGGGTGTGCCGCTGGCGTGCCAAAGGCAAGCCCGTCCGCGCCTGGACGTCACCAGGAGCAGGAACCCCTGCCAGTTTTTCCCCAGATAGTGCCAACCCTAAGGGTGTTCGCTGCTCATACACACGGGACGATTTATTAAAGATTAAGTATAATCTAACAAACCCCTGTGAGCACCTAGTATACCCCGCCCCTTCTCTTTCCACAAATTTAGAAGGGCCTTTCACATGCAGGAATTGTAGGTTTCAGAGCATTGCCCCAGAAGACACTCTAATGCACTGCACACCTCCCGAGCTGATAAAGGGATCTAGGCTCTGTGTGAGTATTCTACAAGGTCGTGCCCAGACCCAGCCAACAAACATAAGTTGGAACTGTTTTTTGGCCAATGTCAGATCCCTCCCCAAACACGCCGTTAACATATGGGATCTTTTGTCCGAAAACGACCCCCACAATGGGTTCTTAACCGAAACTTGGATCAAACCCTCCTCCAACCCCGCAATCGCGGTGGCACTCCCGGATGGCTATCGAATCCAAAAGCTCGACAGGCCAGGACGGCCGGGGGGAGGTATAGCCATTATACATAAGGTATCCATCACTATCTCTATTCTAGACCAGATGTGTAAGGACACACTAGAATGTATAGTTTTTAGACTTGACTTGCACCCACAACATAGTTGGAAAGGTGCCCTCGTATACAGACCCCCGGTCCCCCTGTTAGACTTTACTAACCAACTGATGGAATTTATCTCCACACATGTCATCTCAACTCAAAACTTTCTACTCCTGGGTGATTTTAATATCCACAGTGAAAATGCCTCCAATCTCGACGCCACAGCTTGTCTGGCAGATTTGGCCACACTTAACCTCTTGAAGATTAACTACGCCCCCACTCACTCAGCGGGACACACCTTAGATCTAATCTTAACTAATTCCTCTAACATCACCTGTGGGGAAACTCGTCCTCTAACTTGGTCAGACCATTTTTTGATAGACTTTCAAATCATGAGTCCTAGAAATCACTCAACCCCCAAAACCCGCGCCACGCGTTGGTATAGACAATGGCATAAACATAAGCCTGACCAGTTCCAGACTCTTTTCCACTCCTGGAACAGTGACACGGACACGGGTAGTGTGGAAGAACAGCTAGCTCACTTTAACTCCATCCTACAATCCACTGTTGATCACGTAGCGCCTTTGAAACAACAGTCCCACCTTCCCAAACACTTTTAAACCAGTTGGTATTCCCCGCTCTTGCGGACTGAAAAGAGCCAATGTAAGAAATTAGAACGAAAATGGCGGCAATCACATAGTGCACAGGATAAAGAGAGATTCAAAGCTGCACTGTCCTCTTACCATAAAAATCTAAAGTCTGCACGCAAGCTGCATATCGCCAATCAACTAGAGCAGGCCGTAACAACCCAAGGACTCTATACCAAATCTTGAAATCCTTTACAAACCCTAAGGCATGCGACACTGTAGAGGCTCCTTCTCAATTTCTATGTGACAACATAGCGTCCTATTTTATCCAGAAAATTGACACAATCTACCACAAAATTACCGCAGCTAGTGGTATTTATAATAATCCCTCTACAGAACGCTCAGCAACCTCTGCCAATACCGCGCAACTGCATAACTTTCCATTGCTTATCCCTGAAGAGATAGAGTCTCTGTTAACTAAAGTTAAATCAGGGTCCCCCTTAGATGTAATTCCGGCAAAGATCACCTTCCGGCTTGCTAAACAACTCGCTACTCTTGTCTGCACCATCCTCAATAGTTCCTTGAGGGATGGCAGACTCCCCCCGAATGAAAAGCAGCACAAGTTGTTCCAATCCGGAAAAACCTCAAAGCTCCCATAGACGAACTGTCCAATTATCGCCCCATTTCTCTGCTCCCCCTTCAGAGCAAGTTACTAGAAAAACACATAAACAAGTACTTATCTGAGTTTTGTAGAATCCTCGCACTGCCTGGATGTCTCCCAGTCAGGGTTCCGGACCAAGCACAGTACCGAGTCCGCCTTGATAGAGGTAACTGATAACATCAGAATGGCACTGGACAAGGGTCAGGCAGCACTTTTAGTGCTGCTTGACCTATCGGCGGCATTTGACACCATCTCGCACCAAATCCTACTGGAGAGACTTCTGGACATCGGGGTTCAAGGGGCTGCATTGAAATGGTTGGCAGACTTCCTAACAGACAGAACTCAGACAGTTACTATGGGCACTTTTAGATCCAAGACCACCAAAGTAACCAAAGGAGTAGCACAGGGCTCTGGTCTGAGCCCTACCCTTTTTAACATTTATGTTACCCCCTTGGCCAAACTAATGAAGACCCTATGGTTCAGTCCCATTTCCTATGCGGACGACACCCAGCTCTTACTCTCTTTTGTTAAAACCAGCCACAATACCCAACTCATCTTTTCAGAGGGCTTGAAGACCATTGCTGCATGGATGAGGGCCAACTTCCTTCAACTGAATGCCGAGAAATCGAAAATTATGTTGTTTGGAGGCGCGGCAATAAGCTGGTCACCCAGCTGGTGGTCGGAGGAACTGGGCCTGGCCCCCTCCCCGAAAACAGTGGTCAAGAATCTGGGAATCCGTATTGACCAGAAACTTACGCTCGAAGCACATGCCACCACTACCACAGGAACATGTTTTTACACACTCAGCCTCCTCAGAAGAGTGTTCCCTCTTCTACCACCCTCCACACGAAAAACACTGATGCAAGCTCTAGTGCTAAGCCAACTGGACTACTGCAATGCATTATTGGCTTCGGCCAACGAGGCTTCCTTGGACAAATTGCAAGTAGTCCAGAACACCGCGGCCCGACTAGTAGCGAATGCCCCTCCCAGAACGGCCTCTATACCGCTTTTAAACAAACTTCATTGGCTCCCTGTGAGAAAACGAGTGAAATTCAAGATCTGCTGCACCGTTTTCAAAGCTCTCAATGGGCCGGGACCCCCCTACCTGTCCGATAAACTGTTAAGGTATACACCCTCTAGGCCTCTTCGGTCAGGATCTAAGCTACTTCTCTGCACCCCGAGAATTAAAAAAGCTCGCATGGGTGGCAGGGCGTTTAACTACCTTGCCCCTACTCTCTGGAACGAACTGCCCTGCCAATTACGCGAATGCCAGAACCTCCTACATTTCAGGAAGCTGCTAAAAACCTATCTCTTCTGAGGTGCGTCTGTCTGGCTGAAGCACGCTGCCCTAGCGCGGAGATACCCCTGACGGGGTGATTCGGGCGCTATATAAATTTATAAATATCAAATATCAGTCGTTTGCACTCCCTGGAGCGATTCATGCCAGATACGAGAGACAAAGGAAATGACAAAACAGGTCCGCATGCCTAGCAACAGCAAAGTCATGAACACAACACATTCAGGTGGAAATCGATGGCCTGTGTGAGAGTCAGGGCTAATGAGTAGAGAGGCGCTTGAAGAATACTAGTGATGGAGGGGAGGTTTATTTATTTATTTAGCGGTATTTATAGCGCGCTTACATTCATCCACAGAGGGATATCACGGCGCTGATACTGCCATTCTATTCAACAGGGGAGAAACTGGGGTGGCAAATAGAGTGAAGAAGAGAAGGTTCCTTAATCTGGGAAGAGCCATATTTTTAGTTTTTGTCCAAACACCAAGTGGTTGTCAGTGAGCCTAATATCCAAGGGAAGTGAGTTCCAGTGGGTTGCCGCCAGGTAGGTGAAAGAGTGATCACCCATTCTGGTTTTCTCAATGCGATTTATTTTGGCTAGTGCAAGGTTCGTTGATCTTAGATTTCTCGTGAGTTGGTAAAATTCCACCTTTTGTCTGAGAAGCAGAGGGCCAGAATCATGAAGGGCCCAATGGGTACGACAGAGAGGTTTAAACTTCTCTCTATTTCGTATGGGCAGCCAGTGAAGTGATTTCAGACAAGTGGTGGCAGAGCTCTATCTGTCTTTATTACAGATATGTTTTGCGGTGGTGTTTTGTATCACCTGTAAACATGTAAACAGGTAGTTTGCCATCCCCATGTTCAGTGCGTTTCCATAATCCAATCAATCAATCAGGGTTTTTATATAGCGCAGCTACTCACCCGTGAGGGTCACAAGGCGCTGGGGGGTGGGTGTGGGGGGCTGCTGATCCATCTGGATGTGGAGGCTCAGTGGAAGAGCCAGGTCTTGAGATCCTTCCTGATTCGGGTCAGCGACACGGATTGCCTGAGGTGGAGGGGCAGGGTGTTCCAGGTCTTGGTGACGAGGTAGGAGAAGGATCTTCCTCCGCTTCTTATCTTGTGGATCCTTGGGACGATGGTAAGGGTGAGTTGGGCAGAGCGGAGTTGTCTGGCGCGTGTGTTGAATGCGAGGCGGTGGTTCAGGTATTGTGGTCCTTCGTCGTGGAGAGCTTTGTAGCATGTGTGAGGAGCTTGAAGGTGATTCTCTTGTTGATTGGGAGCCAGTGAAGTTGTCGGAGGTGTTGTGTTATGTGGCAGCGGCGGGAGATGTCGAGGACCAGTCTGCGGCGTTTTGGATGTTCTGTAGTTTCCTAAGCTGTTTCTGGGTGGCGCCGGCTTAGAGTGCGTTGCCGTAGTCGAGTTTGCTGGTGAAAAGTGCATGAGTGACCGTCTTTCTGGTTTCTGTGGGGATCCATCTGAATGTCTTTCGAAGCATGCGGAGTGTGTGGAAGCAGGATGAGGATACTGCTTTGATTTGGTGGTTCATTTAGAGCGAGGAGTCCAGTATGATGTGGAGGTTGCGTGCGTGGTCCGTAGGCGTGGGAGGGGTTCCTAGCGCTGCGGGCCACCAGGAGTCGTCCCAGGCTGAGGGGTTGTGTCCCAGGATGAGTACTTCGGTCTTGTCCGAGTTGAGCTTTAGGCATCTGTCTTTCATCCACGTAGCAACGGTTTTCATTCTGCTGTGAAAGTTGATTCTAGTGGCTGTGGGTTCATTGGTGAGGGAGAGGATCAGCTGGGAGTCGTCGGCGTAGGAAACAATGTTGAGTCCGTGGATTCTGACAATGGCTGCAACCGGGCCATGTAGATGTTGAAGAGGGTGGGGCTCAGGGAGGAGCCCTGGGGCACTCCGCAGCTGATCTTTTTAGGGTCTGAGAGGAACAAAGGTAGTCTGCCTCACTGTGTTCGACCTGTAAGGAAGGAGTGGATCCAGTCCAGTGGCTTGTTGCGGATGCCGGCGTCGTGGAGTCTGTTGATTAGGGTGCAGTGGGAGACGGTGTCGAAAGCGGCCGAGACGTCCAGTAGGATGAGGGATGTGGTTTCACCCCAGTCGGAAGGTAGCGGATGTCATCGGTGGTGGCGAGGAGTGCGGTCTCGGTGCCATGGTTGCTTCGGAAGCCGGATTGGGAGGTGTCCAGGACGTGGTTCTCTTCGATGAACACAGAAAGTTGGGCATTGATGGCCTTCTCGATGACCTTGGCTAGAAAGAGGATGAGGGAAATGGGTCTGAAGTTCTTGAGGTCTGTCAGGTTAGCAGGCGGCCTCTTCAGCAGGGGGTTGAGCTCAGCGTGTTTCCAGTTGTCTGGGAAGGTGGTGGTTTAGATGGAGCAGTTGATGGTGTGGCAAAGCTGGGGGGCGATGGAGGCAGCTGCTCTATAGAAGATGTGGTACGGGCAAGGATCCGAATGGGCTCCTGAGTGGATGCTCTTCATGGTTTTGTGTGTTGTCTGTGGTGAGTGGAGTCCAGTTGAGCACGATCTGTTGGGGTGCGGCTTGGTTGCATGCAGGGGTGACGGGCGTAGTGGCAGGGTGTTGGGTGTCGAAGCTCTCATAGATCTGCCTGATCTTGTGCTGGAAGAAGGTGCTGAGTTTGTTGCAAAGGTCTTGGGAGGGTGGTCTCGCTGTTGGGCTTGGCGAACTCCTTGATGATGGCAAAGAGTTCTTTGTTGTTTTGTGTGTTGGCATTGATTCTGTCTTGAAAGGCCGTTTTCTAAGTTGTTTTGAGGAGAAGGTGGTGCACGTTGACGGCAGATTTGATGCTTGTGTGGGTTTCCGGGGTTTTGTTGTTCCTCCATCTCTTCTCTAGTCGTCTGCTGGTGCATCTGGGCTCGTGGAGGGCAGGAGTGAACTAGCTGGCTTTCTTGGAGTGTTACTTGCCTGGTGTTTTCTTGAGGGGTGCCTGAGTGTCGGCGCAGTTGATCCATCGGTGAAGGTTGCGCGCTGCGGTGTTGGCGTCTGTTGGTGTTGGCGCAGAGGTCGTGCTGAGGAAGTTGGTGAGAAGTTCTTCGGTGGCCCTGTTCCAGCTGAGACGGGGGACTGATGAGGGTGGTGGTGTATGGTGGGCACGCAGTGGTGGTCGGTTCAGAGGAGTTCGGTGGTTTGGCTGTAGGTGATGTTCCTGCTGGCGGAAAAAACGGGGTTGAGCGTGTGTCCGGCTGTGTGGGTCGGTGCGGTGACTAGATGCTTGAGTCTGATGTTGGCGAGGTTCTCCATTAGGGAGGTCCTGGTCACTGGTGTTGTCCAGGTGGAAGTTGAGGTCTCCAAGTAGGATGTGAGGGATGCGGTGTATGCGAGAGCCTGGGGTGCGATCAGGTCTACGATGGCGTCGGTGAAGGGTGGGCAGGGCAAGAGGGCCTGTAGACGAGGGTGCCCTGGAGGGTGGTGTTGGGGTTGGTTTGGATCTGGAAGTGGAGGTGTTTCATGGTTGTCGTTAGGTCATTTGAGTGAGTGGTCAGTTGGAGGGTGTGAACGATGGCGATGCCTCCTCGTGGTTGGTCGGTGCGGTCCTTGTGGGTGATTTTGTAGCTGTCGGGGATGGAGATGGCGATGTCCGGTCAAGAACAGGGGATGGTCCAGGTTTCCGTGAAGAAGGCGATGTCGGGAGAGGCGGCGTTGAGGAGGTCCCAGATTTCTGTGGCATGTTTGTGGAGGAATCACACATTGAGGATGCAGTTGAGCCGGTCGAGAGCGCTGTTGGTCGGCTGGGTGCCGAGAGGGGCAGGTGTGTTCGCGTGGGCGAAGGTGTGGCTGCAGTTCCAGCAGGTGAAAGGTCTGTGGTTCTCCTTTGGCGACTCAAGGTGTCAGGGGACACGGTGCCCTGAGTTGAGGGCAAGGAGGGTGCTGGCGTCGTATCGGTGGAAGGTTAAAGAACCGGGGTCCCTGGTGCTGGGCGCGGTCCAGGCACGGACGGGCGCCGACAGGCTTGCCTTTGGGGTGCCTTCGATGCGCCAGTGGCCACCATTAAGTAGTGCTGCAGGGGGGGGGAGGGACAGCTGGGAGGCAGGAAACGGAGGAATGGTCACTGGAGGAGAGCGGGGGCCGTGGGGATCACAGCGGCTGGGGCGAGAAAGGAAAAAAAGCAGAGGAAAAGAAAAACAGAATAAAGGCAGAAAAAAGAGCAGAAATAAAGACACAACAGAAAAAGCTGAAAAGAGAGACAGAGGGGCAGCCCTAGCAGGAGAGCAGTGATACTCTGCCACTGGACCACCAGGGATGAGGCGCAGGCAGGAGTATGTGGGTGGAGGAGGGCCTCGAACTCCTGACCAGCGGGTCAGCAGCAGCATCTACCAGGCAGAACTACACCGTGAAGGGAGCAAGTCCACTAAAGGTCCAATCTGCTGGCAATTAATGCCTGAACTGCACTGCGACGCCAGTTGATCAGAATCCATCAGAAAAGTTTCCTAAGGAGTTTTAGCACGCCAAAATATTTACCACATGTGGTCATGACCTGGTCCTGCGTGGCTAAAGATCAATCAATAGTATTTCCTACATTTTTTCCCATATTTTACATACATACAGCCTTGGTGGAGAACATGCAAAGTGCGCATGATGGTTTGGACGGTGTTCACCACTCCTCCCCCTGCAGTGCTCTGGTGTCACGGAGCCCCGCCCACAGATAAGAAACTGCAGTAGGAAAAATAAAATTATAATAATGCCACGTTATTATCATTATATTTTTCCTTTTTGAACTGCTCGGAGCGTAGTGGGGCGATTCTCCTCCGCATTAGCGGAGGAGCCGCCGCTGCATCCCAGATGTGCTCTGCTCTGCCAAATAGAAGAATCTCAGCTTTTTTCTGTGTTGAGTTTTAAGCAGTGTGCCATCATTCATTTGGCCACCTCTGAGACACAGCTTGCTAAATTTTTCTTGGTCTCTTTCTGCTGCTCGCCAATAGAGATGAACAACTGGGTCTCATCAGCGTAAGAACATATGTCAAACTCCCATTTTTTGACAAATGTGGCAAGGGATGTAAAGTACACATTAAAAAGTGTTGTCATACGAGGTTGTTGCAATTTAAATGATGGATGTGTGAATGATAGCAATTCCACTGCCTGTTTCGTGCTAGCTTGACTGATAAGTGGTACAGTACCTCTCAGGGATACTACATCAAAGATAATAGATGGAGTGGAGGAGACGGAGAGGGAAAGGTGATACAGGTTTGATGAAAAGAATCACTAGACTGTCGGATGAGGCCAACAATGTCGGCTACGTGCCCATAGGCTAACTAGGCATTGGTTAACATGTGTGAGAGGGGAGAGGCGAAGGTGGAGGAGTAGTCTAAGGGTGAGAATGATATGAGTGAGGGAAACGGATATGTTGGTGCATGAATTTGCGGTGGGCATGTTTGCTTCTAGGTTGGAGAGTAAGAATTACAGGATATGGTGGGGTGAAATACACATTTTGTCTTACCTGGGTGCGAACTAGCAGGGTAATATTCCACCAATCACTTAAATGTAAGGTAGGGTTCGCCAGAGTGCAGAGGGGGGTACTTGACACTCGAATGCAAAGCCCACTTAGCTCATATTGAGGTGTAACTATCAGCTGAAAATAGGGGACAACGCACAAGGATTCTGGGGCATAGTTAACTTAAATGCAGGGTATATTTCACTGAAAAGTAAGAGAAGGTTCACCACGGTCAAAAGGCACAGTTTACTAAGGTACAAAGGGTACCAGTGACTAATGTAGAGAGCACTGTTCACCACCACAAAGGGGTTCAGTTCACTCACATAAAGGACACAATTTACTCAATTGCAGGGTACAGTTCACCCAAATACAGAACATTATCCACTGAAATTTAAGTTTGAGATCACCAGGGTGTGGGGAATGGGCCTGCGGGAGGGGTTTAGATCTCAAAAATACAGGTCACAGTTGACCAACGTGGAGGGGCATGGTGCAAATGAAGGGTACAGTTAACAAGATGCAGGGTCACAGTTGTCTAATATGCAGGATGTAGATCTCTCAGTTGCAGAGCACAGTTCTCTAAAATGTAGCTCACAGCTCACTAGGGTACAGGGCACTGAACACTCAAATGTATGACACAAAGGCTCAGATGTGAGAGGGGAGAACCCAGTAAGGCTCTTAGCATTCGAACAGACTGCACTGTCAGCAGAAGAAGTGTGAGGCAGGGAATTCCAGATCCTAACAAGGCCAGGCAGGTGACTTGTTTTAGTAGACACCGTTTGCTAGCATAGGCTTTACCATCAATGCCCAGCCAAAAAGCCCTAGAATGGTTCCTTAAGGCAAGAGGTGACAATTTGTGTAATGTGGCCAGGAATCCTGGGTGGTTCTGAGTGGAGGGAATAGGGACATGTGAAGGGAGAGTCCTGGCGTTGGGTCAAGATTCGATTGGGATGGAGCTTTCGGAGATCTTTTTGTAATGGTGTAGGAAGCAACGTTTTCAATTTGTACTTGCTCTCTGCTCACATGACTAAGTCACAAGATCATTGGACAGCAAGTCAGTGGCCAGGGTGGGGGAAAGCCTAGTTCTGGGAGATGCTACCCTTGGAATGGTGTTTGCAGTATTGTTGCTGGCCCAGCTCCTCTCTAAGCAGTGGTTTCAAAATCTTTTTTTTTTTAACTTAAGCTTTAGATGTTCACTCATGTTATGTTATGTTACTTTATGTTATGTAGGATTTATGAGGCAAACTACTTTCCAAAGGTAGTCTTGGTTCAAAGAGCAGGTGAGAAGAAATGGACCTCAAAGACAGTAGATGGGAGTTAGACATTGATAGGGCTAGAACTTAGAAGGCTCGGCCTTTTCTTTGGCACTCTTCTAAATTTTGGAATGAACAGCAGATTCTGATTAAACGAGTGAAGAATTCTGAAGTGGATATAGCCATTTAACCTTAGCAGGATAATTGTTGGGAATCGAGCCATACAGGGCAAGTGAATAATGTATAACAACTTAAAAGAATTTATTTTAGAGTGGGCAGTAACGCAGCATGAAGGTGTCAAGGAGACAATATGAGCTGGTTGATATTGAATTGACTGAGGCCTGTGCAGCATAGAAGATGTAGTGCCCAAATATGCACCAATACAATAATCAATCCTGAAGCCAATTCGTGCAGGCATCAAAGCAAGACAGCAATCCTCGGAGAGCAGAGCAAGGATGGGTTGAATTTTGCTCATAAAAAAAGTACTAATGGAGATAACAGATCCATTTGCAATGAGTCGTCAATATAATTGTCAAGCTTTTTCCTTAAAGGGAAGGTTTGGTACAAGGATCAAAGTCAGAGGTTCAGAGAAAGGTGTGTTAGAAGGGCGAGATACCATTAATCTCAGTTTTGTTGGTGTTGAATCATAACCAATGTTGTCCCATCCACTTTCCAATTTCAGAAAGGCAGAGCAGAAGGGAGCAGTCACTGTTACGATGCCCGTTTAGTCAAGACTGTAATTGTGTGTTGGCCACATAATTGTACAATTGAAGCCTACAACAGGGAATAGTGGCAGGGGGAGATTCGACGTACAGATTAAACAGGTAGGAAAGAGGTGTGGCGCAGCGGCCAGGGAGACTGACTCCGGAACCCGGGGGCTCACGGTTCGATCCCCGGTGCCGGCGGCAGATCAGCCCAGCACCATGTGACTCTGGGCAATAGCTCGCTTAATCTACCCGACGGCCCCCAGCGCCTTGACACCTTCAAAAAATTGTTCGCGCTTTACAAATACTGGACAGGGAGAGAGTGCTGATCCCTGGTGCAACAAACAAGTGTAAATTCATGTGTATTTTTCAACAACAGCACTTTCTCTTTCGAACGTTACATTAGCAAGCTAGCCCAATCGGCAAACTGCCAACTAAAATTAATAGAGCATTTGCTCGCTAATTATCAATTCAAGACTGCTGCCCAAACACCAGTCATCTCAAGATTAGACTCAGGCAACACCATTCTATCTGGCTTCTAGGCTAATGCCTTGCCACCCTTAAGATCAGTCCTGTATTCCACAGACCGAATGATCACTGAAAAGGAAAATTCAACAACATCTCCTCAGTCATGAAGGTTCTTCATTGGCTCCCTCTTGAAGCTTGAATCACATTCAAACTCTGTTCCATCACTTTTAAGGTGTTCTAATAAGCCAGACTACTAAACTGATTTACTGAAAATCCATGGTGGTTAAAGAAAATCTTGCAGTAAGGACTCTCTCATTATCGAACCCCCGAAATTCAGAACAACACAAGCTCAAAGACCATCCTTATCTGTCCATGTCTGCAATTCGAAACACTCTCCCGATCCACTTAAGAATGACTCTGATGTCCTTTCCTTTTGTAAAAAGCTCAAAACGTACCTGTTTACTAGATACTTAATTTAAGGGCACACTGAAGCAAGCCACTGGGCTACTACCATATCCAAGACTCTTTTCCACACATACATAGCCCAGCTCTAGAGGCACTTCTTGTTCAGCTTATTTCCTTAGGCACTTCTTCCGCTTATTTCCTTAGCCAATGCTTTTTTACTTAACTACTTCAAGACACCCTTCTCCCTTTATGCCCCTCCCTCCCATGGCATTACTCACATTGTTTGGCGATTGTTTGGTATTCTTTTGTAAGCATATCTTGCATATGTAGTTAATGTTCGATGCAAAGTGCCCTCATACCAACTGGTGAAGTGGCAACCTAAATATATATATATATGTAAATAAGTATGAAGGTGTTATGCTGTCTGGCCCTGGCATATTGGTGGTAATTATTGACATACTGAGGGCATCCATGTCATGATGGTGTCCACCCTTGGAAAAACATTAACCCTGGCATAGCAGAAGGAATTTTTTAGAACATTGCGGATAGCCATGACATGATAATGCCCATCCTTGGCAAAATGCTGGTCTTAGTCTATTAATGTTAATTCTTGGCATATCAGGTTTATCCACGGGATGATGATGTCCACCAGTGCCTAATATGTAAAACAATATCTGCCATGGGCCAAAACGTTTCTTAGGATTGTGCTGCTCACTTCCACCTCTGGCACCACCCACTTCCACTGTTAGTGTCACCCTCTTGACCACCTGCACATCCCACTGCCTACTTGAACATCAGCCAATACGTTCTTAGCCCTGCAATCCCACGACAAATTGGTTGGTCAGTGATTTTCAGGCTGCGTGTGATGGGTGCTCTCATTTTTAGGTTGGAGCCTTGAATTTCTGTGTAGTTAGTAATGTTAGGTATCTAACAAAAATGAACCAAAAGTGTGCAGATACGCCCTGATTAGGTAAAGTGAGCCAAATCAAATATACTGAATGGGTTGTGACTGGAGATCTTTGAAAGTAGTAGGGTTTAGTTACAATAAGCAACTAAAGCAAGAGAGCATGCATCCTCACCCAAGATTCAGGGCTGGGGGGAGTTCTCCCCACAAGAACATTTTGGCAAAATAGGACCAAATAGTTCATTTTGCAGCTCAGTTTTCACAGCTAAAAAGCCAAAGATTCATGAAATATTTCCAGTACTTCCATTGTATGTGTAAGGGGAGAGCGACGGCTGGTGTTTATGGGCCATCACCGTTTTCCTGAGCGTCAGTCACCTTCCCACTGCCCCTGCCGCCCTGATGGAGGTAGCTCAACGCCCTCCCATTACTCCTGTCCTGGGCTTCAGTCATGACCCCACCCTCCCTGCTGGACATCAGATGCTTGCTATCACTACCCTTAATACTCCTCTGCCTCAGACACCCCCCCACCATCCGTGCTGTACAGCATCATGCTGTGATGCCATCACTTTACTCCCGAATTTCAGCCACCACCCCAACCATTCCCACCGGAGGTTAGCTCTGCTCATGGAAAACAGCACCCTTGTATGAAGAAAAGCCTCTTAAACTCACACCTGAGCCTCGGTATTGCGTCATTTTAGCTTCTGTCAAATTACCGTAGATCTGCACATAATTTTTTCACCACTGACTGACCTTGGGTCTCACTTGTCTTCTGAGGTGGTGGGTCTGGCCGTTGTCAGTTTCTTTTGGGCTGTGGTCACAAAGCGATCAGCCATCGGGTTGCAGGGTTGGCACCGCATTGGATTAAGAATGATGGTGCGCTGCCACGAGCCAGACCAGACCCGGTGCAGCATGTTTCTCAGGTGAGATCTTGGACTCGGCGCGGAAGAGGGCCAACTGGCCTAGTTTGGTAGTAAATGTCCCCGGGCTGGCCGGCTGAAGTGAAGGTCGGAGGCAGATGTAGGATATGAGTACTTTATTTCAATTAAGCATATCCAGGAAATAGGCAAGCCCCAGGCACAACGGCTTCCAGTCACAGTCACCCACCGCAAGTGAATATGCCTTAGAATGGAACTCAGAACATAAGAACCGTTCTAATGCATATTCACTTCACGAGCCCTTAAAGGAGCCGACACAACACATCCCCCTCCTTTAGGAACAAGAAGAAAAAACAATGGAAGGAGCCTAATGCTAGGGGAATTAAGGGAGGGGGGGGTACCAAAGGTACGCGGATACATAAGAAAAAAAGGAGGAGAGGAAGTTAAGGGCAAGACTAAGAAATAAATTAGAACTCTGTAAAGTACATCACAAATTCTTTCAGCCAACCAGGAAGTACCCTCCTTCTTTTACTGTGTACACTGACATCAGTAACATCTTCCGAGTTGATACGACCCTGAGTAGTGATCCCCGCATCATCAATACCAGTGCCAACAACAACCTTATCTGTCCTCAACAACCCTTCCCCTCCCCTGAGGGAGAAGTCAGATGCACTAGAGTTGATGTTGGTGTCAGAAGGACTAGGGTCGACCTTATGGCCAGGATGGGTATCCGTGGTTTGGTAACTCTCCGACCCCAAATGAGACTGAAGTGTACTATTCTCAAAATAATCTTCCACCCAATCGAAATTTGAGGAATGAACAGGTTGTAGATTCCTTTCAACCTGTTGACTCCGATCAAGGGCAACATTTTTAAGGTTCCACACTCTTCCATCATCAAGTCTAACCGAATTCCTTAACACTTCCACAACTTGTTGTGGTGTCCCAAACTTGCTTTCCCCTTTGGGAACTCTAATCGGCTTTTTAATACGGACCCAATCACCCACCTTGACATGGACATTCTTAGTGCCATGACACATATCGTAATAATCTTTACTTTTGCTGTGGACATATTCCAGGTTTCCTTTCACCTCCATAGGAGACCATTCTAGCACCGACCCTTTCACAAGCCAATCAGGATTAAACTTACATCTAGGAGTCCTTCCCCTCATCATGACGAAAGGTGACAGACCAGTGGAAATGTGAGTGGTAATTCTATACGCCCAAACTGCTTTTTGGATCTCATTTTTCCAGTCTAAATGCTTACATGAAGCAGCTTGAATGACTCCCTTAATAACTCTATTGAAACGCTCCACTGTGCCGTTTCCACTAGGATTATACAAAGAAGTGGTCTTGTGTTTTATGCCACACTTCTCAAAATAGTCCTTAGACATTTTTGACAAAAATTGTACAGCATTATCCGTTAGTACACATACAGGCAAACCTTCCCTCATAAAAATTTTGTCTAAAAATTCTAAGACCAACTGGGTATCGACTTTCTCAACAAACTCCACAACAGGCCATTTAGTAAAAAGGTCAATAGCAACTAAACCATATTCTTTTGATTCTCCAACTGGTCCAAAAATGTCGACCGCAATAGTTTCCCACGGTAGATTGGGAATTAAACCCTCACTCATTCGGGGTCTCAAAGTACTTAAAGTTTTATCAGCCGTGCAACACACAGAGCATTTTTACAAAATTCTCTACACCCATGTCGACCCCCGGCCACCAAAAGATTCCTTTCACAACCAACTTAGTCCTGATGATGCCAAAATGGCCTTCATGGCATAATTGTAACACCTTATTGCGCAAAGACTTGGGAGGAACAACTCTGCTACCCCTCATTAACAAGTCCTTGTCCAAGGATAACTCCATACGTACATCCCAAAAGGGTCTCAAATCACTACTAATGAGGTGTTTTCTAGGCCACCCTTTACAAATGTAATCCATCACCAAAACCAAGTCACTGTCTTTGTGTTGTTCATCTACCCATTCTGTTTTAGTAATGGCTGGAAAACCAGAGTCATGAATGAATGCTATATTATAATTTCCCCAAGGATCATCAACACATTCTTCTAGGGGTATTGGTAGCCTAGATAGACAATCGGCTACCACATTGTCTTTGCCTGGTACATAAATGACCTTGAAAACAAATTCCTTCATTCTCATTGATATTCTGGCTAACCTGGCAGATGCGCCCACACTACCTTCAGTGGTAAGTATGCGCACTAAAGGTCGATGATCAGTGCGGATAATCACCGGCTTACCCCAAACAAAGGCACGAAAATGTTCTAACGCCCATGCACAAGCCAAGGCTTCTCTTTCGATAATGGGATATTTGCTCTCTGCAGGGGATAAGGCTCTTGATGCGAACAAAATGATTTTTTCTTTGCCATCCCTCTCTTTTTGTGCCAGGACTGCACCCAACCCTTTATCGCTTGCATCCGTTGTCAACCAGCATTCAGCGTTGGGGTCAAAACTGTTAAGAGCATTTACATGTTGTAAATCAGCTTTGATCAATTGAAACTCTCTCTCACAAATAGTAGACCATTCAAATTTTACATTTTTTTTTAGGAGAGAGCGTATGTTGTAGATCTTGGCAGCGAAATTAGGTATAAACTTGGCACAATATTCCGCCATACCCAAGAAGGATCTAACTTCTACCTTAGAGGTAGGAGGAGGTGAATCAACAATGGTGTTGACAAGTGAAGGTTTTGGTCTTACACCTTCTTCACTTATGACATGACCTAAATATGAAACACTCCTCTGTGCAAACCTACATTTGGACAGCTCAACAGTTAAACCAGCACTCTGTAATGTAGCGAGTACTTCATCCAAAACAAAATCATGTTCATCTTTACACTTTCCAGCAATCAAAATATCGTCCTGAAAAAAACTTACACCTTCCATGGTTCCAAAAAGTCTATGCATCAACCGCTGAAATACACCGGCGGCCGAAGCAAGGCCAAAAGGCATACGCTTAAATTGGTAACAACCAAAAGGCGTAATAAAAGCCGTCAGTCCTCTAGATTCTGGTTCCAGCATGACCTGATGGTACGCCGTGGAAAGGTCTATGGTGGAGAACCACGTTGCCCCCCTAAGGGAAGACACCATCTCATTTATTTTAGGAAGGGGGAAATCTTTCAATCACAATATTATTGTTTAGATGGCGCATATCTATGCATAAACGAATTTTTCCGTTGGGTTTCCGTGCAACCACAATCGGAGAAATCCATTCAGATGTGTGCACCTCTTCAATAACCCCCCTGGACAACAAACCTTGTAATTCAATATTGACTTCCTCTCTGATGAGCATGGGAATAGGTCTTACTTTATGAACCTTAGGTTCTGCATTTTTCTTAAGGACGATTCTGTGTTCAAACCCTTTAAGTGCTCCCAAGCTTTCTCCAAAAACAGTGGGAAATTTGTTGCGTAAAATTTCACCTAACTTGCTGGTATCGTCCATAATCAGTACTTTTTCATCGCTATTAGGATCTAGTATGATATTGCTAAAGTGACCAAACCGACCACATATGCCACATTTCTTTTTTAAAGCCGGACATTGTTTACTAAAAGCTAAATGTTCTCTACTGTCGCAGCGATAGCATCTCCTATCATCTTGTTTCATGTCATTTGCAGGAGTCCTTATGAGTCTGTTCGATCCTCTCCCCGCCTGTTGAGAATGACCTTTCGTAGGATTTTGTAGTTTGAAAACACCTCCTGAAGGCATGGGTGATTCGTTACCTGCACCTTTAATTACATTGGCACATCTCCCAGACATTTCTGACTTCCTTATTATGGCCAAAACTTCCTCTAAAGGTGCATCACCATTCACCCATAACCGATCTTGAATAGGTGAATTATTATTATGTACGACTAACTGGTCACGAATGAGATCATCATGGAGGCCCCCGAATTTGCAGTCTATAGCCAACTTTTTTAAGTCATCAAGCCATTCATCTACTGGCTCTTCTTTACTCTGCTTCCTCTGAAAGAATTTATGTCTCGTTACCCCAATGCATACTTTGGGCGCAAAATACTTATCCAAATCCTTAAGCGCACACTCAAAAACATCAATGGTTGCGTCGATCAGTTTTGGCATACGAGAATATGTCTTCAGACCCACTGGACCCAAGGAGTGCAGAAGTATTCTTTTCTTTTGTTCCGGTTTCATACTTCCTGCCTCATCAATAGCACAAATGTAATTTACAAAATACTCCTTCCACTCTAGCCACACAGTGTTAGGCTGAGGACCAGTAGCCCAAAAGGGATGAGGAGAACTGATTTTTTTTTTTTTAAGTATTACTTAAAAAAACCATGTCCCGAAATTCTCACCTGTTTCCTGTTGCTCCTTACGTTTGCTGCCTCGTTTACTATATGAGACGCCTGGTCGCCTGGTTGTACGCTTGATTACCTAAGAAAATAACGTAGCGTTACCACGACTCTATTCCGATGCAACACTTCCCCTTCTCCATGGTAACGTATGAAGGAACAAAATGGCCGCTACGCCAGGTCACGCTGCGTGACCTTGCGTGTGAACGTCACTCCCAGCTCGCTGCACTAGACGCATACGCGGGACGCTGTACGCTGGCACTCGCGCTTCGAATCCTTGCCCCGGTTTGAAACACGCAGGCGATGGCAGTTGCAGGAGTCTCCAAATTTAAGGTAATCTTACCTTCTCAAACGTACACCTTTTAAAAGCGCTGATACACCAGTCCCTTCGTGTATTTTCACACTGATTTGCCCAAATTTTGCCAAGAACAAATTGTCCAGTTCGAAAAAAAAACGGTACGCTGGAATATATCGATGGTCCAGTAACTCTTTTTCGGATCCCAATATCGTCGCCAATTGAAGTGAAGGTCGGAGGCAGATGTAGGATATGAGTACTTTATTTCAATTAAGCATATCCAGGAAATAGGCAAGCCCCAGGCACAACGGCTTCCAGTCACAGTCACCCACCGCAAGTGAATATGCCTTAGAATGGAACTCAGAACATAGAACCGTTCTAATGCATATTCACTTCACGAGCCCTTAAAGGAGCCGACACAACACCGGCCTACCTTGGTGGTCAGGTAGGGCGCTGATGCAGTGAGCGCCACACCTTGAGAAAACTCGAATCTTTCCTGCTGTATTTTTCCCTCTTCTTTTATTGCTACTTTAATTTTGTTTGTTTTTTAGCAAAACGTTTTTGAGAATTTTCTTTTACTATGGTTGGGAAAATGAAATAAAAAGCTCTATCAACTCTTCTTTATCTGGTTCCAGCAGTTGCACTGTTTTTGAAGCCAGCATTTTCTGAGCTACACGATTTCAAAAGTCCTTACCATGAACCTTATTCTTTAATTTACCGAGAGCTACAGAACGTCACTAAACTATTTTGCGAGTTGACTGGCAACGGAGTTCAGCATTCATTTCATGGCCGCCTATTGGCCATGAATGCGATTCACACAAACATCTATTATATACGATAACCTGGCTTGTGTCACAAAGGCCCGTTGTTCTGATTCAAGAACGAAGACTAAAAAACAAAAAGGTTTACGTCACCCACGCGTTATTACCGGCATTCACAGTCGCCATCAAGCACTCTTATTTTATTTCCCTGCAAGATGTTAAAAAATATTTCAGGCATCAACAAAAGGACAAAATGATTCAGCGTTCATTTCCAGGAATCATCGCTTACTTACGAAACGGTCATTTGCAGGGCCTCACTTCACACAACATTAAGGTGTACTCAAGGCGAAATGTGTCACAAAAAGGTAGTAAAAGTAATAAAAATAAAAAACAAATCAAGCAGACTAAGACGAAATTAATAATTACTTTTATTTACATAATTTGAACCCAGATTTTGCATAGATTTTGGGACAGATTTACAAACCTTTGGCACTGAATTTGCGTTACTAAAGTTACGTCAACCTGCGCAAACCTTTTTGTTGGATTTACTTTGCAGCGCGAAACTTGTTTGTGCTGGAAGGTTGCCTGAAAGTAACAAAGTAAATCAAAGCAACGCAAAGTGATGCTTTGCATTACTTAGTGTCAAGGGGGCCAGTGGCGGCTCCTCTGCTTAGGCGGAGGAGCTCTGCCCCACTGCTCTCGGAGCAATGTAAAAATGAAATGATAGTAACAGAAGATATTTCTGTTATTATCATTTTATTTTGGTATCAGCCAGGTTGGGCGGAGCGGGGCTGGGCTCCGGTGACGTCCGAGAGGAGGAGTGGTTGCTGCCCTCCGAAGTGGGCATGACTGCTTGGCCGGCCCTGCTCTTAAATGGCGTTAGTTTTTGGCACTGACTCAGATTCACACATTCTTGTAAATCTGGGACAGCGTCGAAATGCAATGGGTGTTGCGGTGGAACGCACACAGCAACACCCATTGCACGCCCCTTTCATGCTAAGTGATACGTGTAAAGGGGCCGTAGCGCCACCAGAACGTCGCTAAAAGTAACGTTCTGGTGGTGCTGTCCCCCTGTAAATATGCCCCTTGGCCTCAAAACTCAGATTTCTTATTCCGTAGAATGCTCGCTGTTAGTTGACCACTTCCAGTGCGCTAAAAAAAACACATAAGTTCTAAGATAGCTGACTGTACATCTCCATTAATTTAGGTGAACTTAAGTGCTTCTGGCATAGTGTGATCCTGCTCCACTGAAAAACACATTTTGTTTCAGAGAGTAGTTTTCCAGGAGAATGTTTTTTCTGTTTTGCAATCACTTTAAGGTGCATCTGATGGAACAACAGCTGTTAATTGGCTTTTAGTGCCTATTTTAAGCCTTCAGAACTTTAAAGGATTCAGCAATCGCTTCTGCACCGATTACAATTTGCAGAGCCTATATTCTTTCTAAAATATGAAGTGTATTCCCATGTGCTGCTTCGCATACTTGTTCAGTTTCACCACGTTAACTTCCTATGCAGTGGCGGCTGATGGAGACAAAGACAGGTGTGGCGGGTGGAGGCGGTGCAGGGGGGATGAGGGGGCTGGTGTGAAGTACGCAGGAGGAGTGCGGTGGGGGTTAATAATAAAAATTTAAAAAACAAGACTTACTTACCTTGTGCTGCCGGCCGCTTCGTGTTCCTCTCTTCCTGGTCCCAGCAGTCCCTGGGACAGCTTCGGACTCCCCATCCAATCCCCGCGCTGTTCTCAAGCATGAGAGCAGCGTGGGGATAGGCCTGAGTAGGCTGAAAAGACCCTCGCTCAGGCACAGGGAGTCTGTGCTGTTTCTCCAGCCCAGCTGTACAATACAGCCGGGTTTGAGAAACCTAAGTGTGCATGTCAGTTTGGCTGGCCTAAGACGTCCGGCCAAACTGGCATGGGCACTTAAAAGTGCACATTCCACTCCTCCTCGCCCCTCCCATGCCCCGGCCACGCCCCTCCCTGCACACGCTGGTGCAGAGCCAGCAGCTGAAAAATAAAACGATAGTAACATATCGTTTTATTTTTCAGCTGTTGGCTCTGAGCCAGTGGGTCGATGCTCCTCCGACATTGCGAAGGAGCCACTGCTGTTCCGGTCAAGCATCTTAGCACTGTACGATCAACAACATAATTTACAGCTTCCAGATTACAATACAGTAAGCTAAACCTCTCGATTGAAAGTGCTGGAGACAGTGCTACTAATGTTGTACTCACTAACAAGGCAAGCTTTAACAATGTGCACCAAAAGATGGCATGAAGGCATGGCCCTACTTATGAAAAAGAAAGGTTATTGGCAGCGTCCTATCTGCATGAGGCCAGGCTCTGAAGTGGTACTTGCGGGAGCAGATTCCATTCTTTTAATGCTACAGATGAGTATGTTCAGTACTTATTTTTAGGGCCTGATGTATGAAAAGTGAACTATGCCAATTGAACTTGGTTGCCCAAAAGCCTGGTGATTTGCATAGATGTCTTTTTGATGATGGTCACTGCTTCAAATTAATTTCTGTGCTTAATTAAGCAATCGATGCAGAGAACTGAGAACAGGTGTAACGTGTCCTTGTCTGTACAAGCCACAAATCAGCACCGTTACTGCATTCTGAACTAGCTAGAGGCGGTGTAATAGTGTGGCTATTGACTTCCTGTTAGAAATGGGATTTCTGGTTGGCTAAGGCTTACCAAAGCCAGGCAGAAACCACCACTCTAGTCAGGGCAAGGGAGTTACACACCCAAGATAACCCCTGCTCACCCCCTTGGTAGCTTGGCACGAGCAGTCAGGCCTATCCCGGAGGCAATGTGTAAAGCGTTTGCGCAACACACACACACAGCAGCAACACACTAGGCACACCACAAAAGGAACTCCACACAAGGTTATATAAAAAATTGCCTTTGTATTATCATAAAACACATTAGAAACGTAATCACACATTTACACGGTGCCAACTGGCACGGGCAATATTCACAGGGGAATTATATACAGGACCAGGCCAATCGGGCCACGGTCAGAACCATCAGAACAGGTAAGTAAAACACAAGTAATGAAACACCCAATAACTACTGTTATAATAATGACCTTAGGCATCACATTAGCATAACCACACTATGCATAAATCACATTTGTCCTAGGGATCACATAAATGACATGGGGCAATAAATCACCATAGGCCCCAAACCTCATTAGCATAGACGTGGTATGCATAACATCCTCAGCATCAATGTGTTACACATTAGGGATCATATTAGGGCCTAACACATAAAACGGACCCCCAGGCCAACTGGCCTTCTCCAGGGCTCAAATGCCCTATGTCCAGAAATGTCAGGGCTCTACAGGACCGTCTACCGGCCCTCTGGCTGCCAATGCAGCAAACCAAAAAGTGCGCAGGTGCATAAGCCTAAACGTGGCAGCTGCCCACTAATTGCTGGGCAGCTGTGAACATGAGCCCGGGCACCGGCGTGCCTCCTGAGCCCCTCTCTGGGACTCCTAATTAGCAAATGCCCCAACGTTGCACTCTGGGGCTTCGCAAAATAAATGCCCCAAAACGTTGCAGCTGCCCGCTTCTGCGGCGCAGCTGAGAAAATGCCACAAGCACCGACAATGTGCCTCGAGCGGCACCAACACGGCGGTGCATTCAGCCCCCCCATACTCACTGGGGGCACACTGGCGGATTTCTCTGGGTCCCGGTGGGTGGGGACAGGCACCGACAACGTGCCTCGTCTCTCTCCCGCCCCGGGCCCCTCCTCACCTGGTCGGGCGGTCTCTCTCTCTCCTTTTGCCACAGGAGCGCGGGGTAGGCTCCCGTCTGCTTCCTGCTTCTCCCTTTGGGCACCGGAGCGCGGGGTAGGCTCCCGTCTGCTTCCGGCTTCTTCCTTTGGGCACCGGAGCGCGGGGTAGGCTCCCGTCTGCTTCCGGCTTCTTGCGGAGCGCCCCGCCCACAACCAGGCCGCCCTGCAGGCTTCCAGGTCGCCGCGGGCAGCACAGCGGCCCTCAGTGTTCTCGGTGGCGGCGGCCTCACGCAGGGGGGCACAGACCGGCGGGGTGGGCTCCCGATCCAGTTTTTAAAAAAAAGTATAAATACGCGGGGTGGGCACCCGCGAATTAAGTAGCGGAAATGCGGGGTGGGCTCCCGCCGCTTCCAGGAGCGCAGGAGGGGAATCCCACACGCCGGGGATTCCCTCGCAGCCTCGCGCTGCAGCTGGGCCAGCTCCTCTCTCCTGGCAAATTAAAATAAAAGCGCTCACGAGGCGCTAGCAAGCAGGCAAAATAAATAAAGGGTTCTTGGTGCTGGGGAGACCACAGCACAGCACAGCCAGACAGGCCAGCACGCAGGGACCCCCAGGAGACAGCAGCTGGGTCCCGCGGCGGTTCCTCCTGGCAGAGGGTCCCCTCCAAGCAAGCACAGGACAGCACAACTGAACAACTTTCATGGGGTCACAGCCCCTTCATTTTTAGGACCTTTTCCTTTGTCTGTAAGCACAGGGCTGGGGGGAAACCAGATGCAACTGGTTTAGGAGCACTTTGTTTTCCAAGCTCCTCTTCCCCTTTGTCAGGTGGGGGCTAGGTACTCAGACACACCACAGGGGCGGAGCCAGCATTGTACAGCCTGGGCACAGTCCTATTCAGAGTCAGGTGATTACTCCTCCCACTACCCTTAGCCCAGGTGTCCCATTCAGCCTAGCGCTGACTCACCCTGCCCCTCCTGGAGCCACACACACCTCCCAGCCCCTGTCACTCACAAAGCCAGACATGCAATTCACATCAGGCAGGCAGACACATAGCACACAGAAATGTCAACTTCTAAAAGTGGCATTTCTCCACCAGTCACCATAAATCTGCGCACACCATTGCGCAGCATTTATTCACACAAATTCATACATACTAGACTTGACCATACTGCTCCTCTCATAACAGGAATTGCCACTGACACACATTCATCAGGGAATCCCCCATGCATTCCTATGGAAGGGCAGGTCAATCTCACTAAATGTAACACAGAGCGCACGCACTTTACACTGGACAGCAGTGCTAAAGTGCCCAGAGGCCTAAAACCACCAACACTACACAGGGAAAAGGCTAGGAGACAGGCAAAAAGTTTAGGGGTGAACCTGCCAAAAGGCCCAAGTCCAACACTTCCCATAATCAGTGTCATTGTACTAGAAAGTGAAAGTCTGCCATATGCCACTGTAAACACCTAAATGGTGGTGTCTTCCTCAATTTTTTCATTTGAAGAAATCAGAAAGTTGCAACTTTTATGACCATGGTCTCCAAGGCTAATTCTGTAAGATACTAATTTAGAATTAAGTCATTCAGATAGATGTCCAGGTTGCTTACAGATGTAGCTGGTACATGCGGTGGGGGGTATGATCTGAGACCACACAGCCCTTTCCCAGATGGCTGTGTCACCAATGGCGAGGAGCAGCTCTGTTTTTGTAGGATTACGCTTTAAAAGATTTTGGAAATCCTTTGCCCCTACAGTTCACATGGCTCGTTTTGAGAGGCCGAAAATCATCTGGGGGGTAGCTGCATATATGTAAAATGTGGACTCTTCTAAAGAAGCTTGGCTATGGTTTTATGTAGTAGAAAAGAAAAGCTGATTGATGAATTGCTGTAGAGAGACAATAAAATATTTTGAAGCTCTATTTCGCATGGCTAATCTTGGGTCTTCACTGGAAAATTGATTTAAAA
The DNA here is from genome assembly GCA_963921515.1 of Calotriton arnoldi. NCBI lineage: Eukaryota > Metazoa > Chordata > Amphibia > Caudata > Salamandridae > Calotriton > Calotriton arnoldi. The sequence continues at coordinate 739,125 of CAWUFW010001510.1, forward strand.
AATGTCTTTTAAGGCTATGTGGTGTTGATTTGGTTCAGGCGTAATATGCCCCATATCTTTTTTTCTAGATTACTTACATTTTATGTAATTTATTTGCAGTTATTTAGCGCAACGTCTGCAAACGTTCTTAGCACTGTACAAGCAATGACATAGCCAATGCAAATCTCCCTTCCTTCATGGTTAATAATGTTTGCATTTCTCACAACTCACACACTGCTTCACGTGGCTTTCAGCAGGCAGGACAGCCCACAGATTCCAAGGATCACACTGGTTCTGGTGATTAGTAAGAGATCACACAGCCCTTGTTTGAAGCTCCTCTTCAGTTCTTATCCTGTATGCCCCAAAGAGAGTTCAAAAGCTCCATAGGGATATCATTGTATGTGGTTGCATACCATTCTAGTCCATTCTAGCCACATAAGGTTCCAATCAGAAACTTTATTGACACAGCCACATGCTTTCTGGTGCTGTCTGTTCCCAGAGTCCAATGGAGAGGTAGTGGACCATTGACCTTATAGTGAAGCCTAAATCTGTCTAGCACACCAGGAACAGGATTTTTATTTTTATTTATGGGCCTTACAGACTTGAGAGCACTCTTACTAGGCTGTTGCTAGAGTAAAGAGATCTGGATAGAGACCTTTCTGAGAAAAGGAACTTTGTTTACTGCCCAGGCGACCATCCTTTCACTGATACCGAAGATCCACTGTACAGAAGATCCAAAACAAGTTAAACAGGAAGACTGGTCTGGAAAGGGCTCTTTTGAGCTATGCATTATTTTGGTAAACATAAAAAAAAACAGTCACGGAATCAGAGTACACTAAGATACATCATAGTTCTATTTATATATATTACAAAGACCAAATGGGTGCAAGAAATATTCAAATTAATCATAATGAAATCACCAGTTCAGTAGTGGCTATTAAATTCTTATTCACATAATGATATTGTTATAGATTATAGCCCCACAATAACTTCGTTTTAACCTTTTTTTGTAATTGGAATAGTGGAGATTGTTATAATTTAATGATATGCGCATCGCTCACGCTGCCATCTGCCTTCCGCAAAAATCAATTGTTTTCTCCATACTTGTTGAAAACTGCAGAAACACCAGTTCCTCATTCTTTAAGACCCTTTACTTGCAGAACCTTGGCATTTGATTACAAGTGAAAAAATACATAATAACAAGAAATGTCTCTGAAATGAAACATAAATGATTCTGACTTCAAGGTACTGGAGTAGCAGAATAAGCAGAAAACCCTGAGGCTAAATCATGAATAAAGAAAAAAACAATTTACGGAATAGACGATCACAATGAAAGATACGGAATAGATTATCACAAGGAAAGAATAGATCACCAGTAGAAGAGCCTCTCCAAAATGACGACTACAGAGGATAGAAAGACATTTTAAAGTAATGTTGTTTTCTGAGCCTTACGTAAAAGGTGAATATAGTTTATAGCTATGGGTGAGCAAAAAAATATACATCCTGCTTTGCTACTGCATCTATCCCATTACATTTTCTAAAGACTGTTAGTGGAAACTGAGGTTCCCTGAAGGGAAACAACATGAGAAGTGGCATTGAAAGTCATTTGTTTTTTTGTGTAGTATTGGTACATAGACTAGCCAGTTCACATTTGAAATAAAGAACAGACTTGATGACAGGGATCTTCAGACCACTGTAGGTAGCAGAACCTCTTTGGTTTGATATCTGATTAGCTTTGTGCTACACATTGAACTGTCCCAGTGTGATTGATTTGCTTGTGATCTACAAATGCTAGCTTTTCTGGGTTTCTGTCACAAAACTTTGGAAATGTGAAAATATTCCTCTGCAAACTGCTTGTATGGGTTTGGTGACATCGTCATATAAGCTGTCTGATGCTCATGAGGTCTGGTTTGAACTATATTACACTGCAAAATAAAATTAATAAACTCTATACTCCTCTCCTCAAAACTGGCATTTAATAATCGGGTTTTCTCGAAGAAGATCAAATCCTTGATTCCACTAATTTTTCTAAATACTTCAGTGTCTCTGGAATATTTCTACTGCACCATGATTCCTACTGGGTGAAAGCTCGTTTTAGATCTATCCATAGATGTCACAGATCAGCAAAAGGAATTGAGCATGGTCCAATTTTCAATCTATCAAAATGTCAACCATATTTACAGAGTCAGCTTCAGAGAGACTAGGGAATGCATAAATCAATTGTCAGAGTTTGTAAAACGTCTACAAACCACTACATTGAAATAGGAAGCCTATAAAATACTGAAATCTAGCACTAATAAACTTACCAATTGCCAATCTTAAAGAGAGAAAATATAGCTTTATCCATGCATCTCCAAAAATTGCACCACGTCAATGGAGGAAATGTTCATATATCAGATAATAAAATCACTATAATCCAAAGTAATTCACTTTTATTTGTCCAGTTTAATTGAACAAAGTTGGAGCTGGAGAAACCTATAATACGTTTGGTTTACACACATGTGGGCATAAACTTTAATTGCCTCACTGCTATTTAACCAAATCCTCATGGTGTATAATCTTACTTGTGGTCCATCACTCTTACTATGCTCAAACTATGGACTTCTTTTCTAACATTCACTGAATTTGTTTAATCATTTTCTCTCTCTTGCCGTCATCTCTCTAGCGTAAAAAACTATAGAATTATTAGGAGTGCATTATATATTGATAGCTTTTTCTATCCAAAGTTATTTCATTGATTGTTCTCAGTGTTGTAAGAGTTGGGATTAGACCATGACTGTACCTAGTACACACCCAAAAGCACATTTCTACATCATCTTGTAAAGCAAGAAATCAAAAGCAGTGATTGCACATAGGTTCTCTGAGTGGTTCAAGATACATGTTGTATACTTGTAGAGTCTATTTCGATGTAGTTGTAAAGGATCAGTTTGGTACCTGTGAATATCGGTTACCTGCCATGCAATCTTTTCATCCAACTTTCCCTAAAAAAAACAATAGCTATTTTTAATTGCAAGGAAAAATATATGAAGACACCTTAAATCGTCAGAATGCATTGGAGGTAAATGGTCTTTTGTAAGTTTACATTATTTCCTCCCACCTTCAGAAACATTGTATATCCTTTGTGCCCTAAGGTTTATCTGGTTGTTGTGAGAATTTAAATGCTTCACCAAGACCCAAAAATACCACTATTGCATTGATTTCAAAATTAGCCTCCCCGATGTTTTCTTCTACTTTACTTATTCTGTGTTGTAAATGGTTTAAATAATGAAACTGGCAAAGAAATGTGTTACAGTCAAGAACCACAGCTGCCCATAGTTTTGCCAAGCATGTTACATTGGTGATGTGACGGCTTTGTAATTTAGCACAACAAAGAGTGAAAAGTGGTACTTTGCCAGGCAAACAGGGCATATTTTCTAGAATGCAGGAACAGTTACATTCTTCAGTAGTTTGGTGGAAAGGTGCATTATTAGAGGAATAATTTAACACCCTTTCAGACTGGCATGTGACTGAGGTGCACTGACATGAGTGGGGAAAAATCCTTTTAAATTGACTGTCAGAAAATGGGTTATTAATTTTGGAGAGGGTCATCCCAGTCAAACTGTTTACCTTCTGACTTAGGATGTGATTTAGGTTTTGGCTGACACAGTACACTGTCTGCCAAATGATGTTATACCCGCCTTATATAGGGTCAGTAGGACTCTCTAGCTCTCTGTTCATGGGACCCCAGTTGGCTCTGTTGATGGAAAGCTTCCTCTGATGCCCAATGTAGAAGGGGCTAATGGAGGAAGAGCATTACACTGCCTGGTCTATTTAGGGTGGACAGCGTAATGCCTTTTTCTGCCCATCACACCTGGTGGTGAGGGTGAGGGTGTTGAGAGACAGAAAAAAAAACAAATAATGACCCCACACCTAGGGGATAAACTCCTTGGGTGTGGGAGTCATTCGATTTTTGTTTTTCAATAGCAAACTCCCATTTTGAGGATTTTGTTTTTGAAGAACAAAAAGTTTGAAAATGTTGGTGGACAGTCATCAAACCACAGGTAGCTGTCCAACAAACGCTTTGTTCCTGGAAAGGTACTTACATGACAGCAGTTCCTGTCAAGGTACAGAGATCACTGCTAGGCCGGCAGTGATTTCAAAATTTGGTAGACAGTAATGCATCAGGGTGGCAGACATTATGCTCTCTGCAACCCTGACGGACTGAGCAACATCCTCCAAACTCTAGATCTGGTCTAAAGAATAGAGTGCTGTCTGACAAACTATGGGGGATATTCTCAAGAACGTGTGTTAACTATCGCCAAATTCGCTTAACGCAACTTCTCACATCGCAGTCCATCGCGGGAAAATAACACTGTCTCAACGCAGTATTCCCAACCCTGCGGCACAATGCGATAGACACACGTTAACGCGACAAATGCCCGCGTTAAAATTAACGCGACGCCAAAAAAATGCGAAACACGAACGCCAAAAAAGTTCCAAAATCGTGAAACAAAAAGCAGCGATAACCAGCTACAGGCCTGCGAATCCCACGCGACATGCGGGAAAATGCACTATAAAAGCAGAGAAAGAAAAAAATGCAACTGCGTAGCACCATGGACGCACTCGGACCGAGTGCAGAGGACAACGCGAACCCCACAAGCCCCACAGACGACCAGCCAGGACCCCTGGGGCCGGGGAAGGGCAAGGAGAAGAGGAAGACAGGGCAGTCCGCAGGAAAACCTGATCATCCTCACGGAGGTGACAGGACACTACCAACAACTGTCCGTCACCTCCACTGTGTCATCAGCCACACAAACGGAAATATGGCAACACATCCTGAACAACGTGAATGCAGTCGGAGTGTCGAGGAGGACAATGGAAAAGGCCAAGAGGTGCTGGAATGATGTGAAGGGCAAAACCAAGAAGAAACCCGATGCCAACATGAAAGCAGCAACGCAGATTGGAGGTGGGGGACCAGCGGCACACCAGGAGCTGTATGACATGGAGAAAATGGTGGCCACAGTCATCAGTCGGATACGGTGCCAGGAGTCGGGGATCGGGACACAACATCAACAGGGTGAGTACCGAACAGGGACTGCGGGGATGGGGGGAGATGGGCACAATGGCACACATGCACAATTAAGTACAGCACACTGCACACCCACAATGACTCTGGATCATGTCCCTGATCCCTGTGCCACACTGCAGCACACATACAGAAACTCAGGGAATTCGTGTTGAAAAGAATTTATTTGCACATGCTGTGCCTGTGGTCATTTTGTACTGTCTCATGATTGCTAAGGACTGCCACAATGTGACGTCCTCATGTGAAGAAATTGTCAATGATGGTGTTCCTACGGGCTATTCCTGCTGCAGCTGCAGTGGGGTGTGGTCCACCTGCCTCATCTTCCTCATCATCGTCCGGTGCATCTGGCACACGTAACCATGGGGCATTGGTGCGTACACATATGTTGTGCAACACACAACATGCAACGATCATCTTGCACACGATGCCTGGGCTGTACAGGAGCCTCCCACCTGTGATGTCCAGGCACCTGAAACGTAACTTCAACACGCCAAATGTGCGTTCCACGATGCCCCTGGTGCGTTTGTGGGCCTCATTGTACTGCCTCTGGGCCTGTGTGTTGGTGGCTCGGAGGGGTGTCATCATCCAAGGGCAGAGTGCATATCCTTGATCACCTGACAGTGCAGAGAGACATGAGTCAACAGTTGGTCCTGCATGATGTGTAGGCAGGCTCACTAGTTCATTGGCGTGTGATATGTGTGTCATAGTGATTACTGTTTGACATGTACTGCTTGTAGCAAATGAGCGCCATCAATGTGTACAACGTAGCCTCACTGCTGCTCCTCCCTCCCCCCAAGCCCATTTACTTGTGTGCGCTGCGCGGTTGCATCACTTGCACTCCTACGGCACACCATCGTCATGCCTGTCTGCGCATGTCCACAAGCCTGACAATGACACTGTGATGTTGTGCGTTGAAGGTGGGCGGCCACGTGTGTGTAGGCCTATGGTAAGGATAGGGCGGACACAGATGTAAAGGGCATGGCTGGCTGAACTCGCGATGCTGTCGAGGCAATACTTTTGGCCTATGCTGCGGTAACAGCGACACACACACAACAGTTGGCATGTATGATCCCGGACCTCGAGCGGGCTTGCGCTCATTCATTTATCCCTTCGGCCGATCCGACATTCCGGGGGCATGCTACATCGCAACATTGTCCATTGCGGGACGGGTGGCGCCGACACTACAACAGAGACACACGCCTTAGGTACTTCATTGGCAAGCCCAACACTTAACCACGCCAGAGCCCCGGGGTGATCATCCACACCCCTACGCTGGACTGTCATACGCCAGCCCACTCCGGCAACGCCTACAGGGGGGGACGTAACGAGCTTCATTTCCGCATTCTTTCCCACTGGCTGGGGTTACATGGTTGCGTCCACTGTCCAGTACACTGCAGACACCAGCAGTGTATGTCGACATGGAAGTGTCTGTGGTCTGCATACTGCAGTCTGTCCAGCGCATCCATGCCACACTTGGCATTGTGTACATTCACATTCATGGGTCACTTGCCTCCTTCGCAGATGCCTGGTTCCCACCTCTCCCCACATTCTGCTATTGTGTGGCTGAGGTGCCATGCCGTTGATGGCTTGTGTAGATGGCTAGCCCAGGTTGCCACAGTAAGTTGTGTTGTCGTGTTTGGAATGTGGGGATGTTGGTTGTCATGTTGTATGTGATTTTGTGACGTGTGCATTCCCAGAGTTGTGAGTTGTCTGATTGTGGTGTTGAGGTGTGTGGTGTGTTCCATTGGTACTTACCGACGAGCAGTGCATTTCCATAGGTGCCATCCTGGAAGCGCTGGTTGATGATGGACTGTTAGAAGATGAAGGAATCATGCACACTGCCTGGGTAGTTGGCGACGACATTGGTGATAAGTCCCCGGTGGTCCACTATTGCCTGCACATTTTTGGAATGCGTGTGCTTTCTGTTGCGGTAATTGTGTGCAGTGGCGGCAGGGGGCACGAGGAGTACATGTGTGCAGTCAATTGCCCCCAACACGTGTGGGAAGCCAGCTATGGCGTAGAAGCCTTGCTTGATCTCCAGCTGTTCCTGCGCAGTGTGTGGGAAGTAAAGTTGCTGGGGTACCAAGCTGATGATGGCATCCAAGACAGGTGTGAGGAACTTTGACAGGGCTGGCTGTGAGACTCCTCCGACTATGGCAGTTGTTGGTTGGAAGGTCCCAGAGGACAACAGATACAGCACGGCCAGCAGCTTTGTCTGTGGAGGGATGTTGGTTCTCCGCTGTGTTGGTACCGTCAGCCTGTGGGCAATGATGGTCTGGATGCAGAGGATGGTTGTCCTTTTGAGCCTGTAGTGGGCGATTACTTCCTCTGGCGTTAAGTCTAGGAGGCTGGTGTGTTTTCGGAAGGTCCGGTGTCTTTGTCTGCGCTGCCTCTGTGGTAGTCCGGGGTGGTAGGGCCCGGAGGGGGAGCATCCTGGGGGGTGGCGGTGGGTGTTGTGGCCCTCTTGGGGCTCCGAGCTGCATGATCAGTAGCTCCATGGCATCTGTTGTTCTTCTGGTGTGGCTCTGGGCTGGGCTCCCTTTTATGGTGCAGGTTGTCGTCCGCTTTAGCACCAGGTAGGAGCAGGTGTTGAATCCCTGCTGCTAACGCGCCTTATCGCATGTTTTTGAATCTTATCTCCGATCTGGCTGGTCGTTGGGAATGTTGCAGAGTGGTGATTTCTGGGGATTTGCACGGGAACGCCTACTCTGCATCTCATTAGCGTTAGTTGCCGGTGTCATCCGTGGCGATGTTTTTTGCGGCTGCTATCGCAGGTAGACTGGTGATATCAGCTGTTAGCACCAGCTTGTGAATGGTGCAATGGATTTAGCACCACTTTGGCTGCGATAAAGTGCCGCTAACTCGGCGATAAGTCCTTGAGAATATGCCCCTAAATCTAGCTGTAAAATGGACCACTATCAGCCAAGCTCTAGATCTGGTCCTAAGGATGGAGTACCACCTATCAAACTCTATGGAGGCCCAATGAAAAGCAGACAGTCCTTCCAAATCGAAATAGGGCAGGCGGATCGTCATTTTGAAGAATAGGGTACTCCGTGGTGTTTGTGATGTAGTACCTTTTCTGCCAAACTCTAAATCACCCCATCAGTCTTTTTTTTTCTGAAAGACAGATTTCTCCAGCAGAGCCAGGTTCAAAACTGAAGTCATTTATGATGATCCCTGGATCATGCTTCTGGAGAAGCAGTTAGTTTTGGAGGCAAAAGTTTAAATCAGGACATAGCCAGATTTCATAGGTTTATATCCAGACGTGGTCACTTTTTTGGCTCTGGAAATCCTCCAGAGGGGCAAGGCTGGATTCTTTAGCAAAGCAGGGCTCCATATGCGGCCAGATACCTTCATCCAGAAGTACTGCATGGCAAAAAACTCCAAGTGAAATTAACCTGGTTTTCTTACCTGCCTTGAGCAATTGTCATCACCATCCTCTGGAGGTGGACCTGCTGGGAAAGTTCTTTTTGGTTACTCCTTTGGCCGCCAAGTCCTCAGGGCAGACTTCTAGGCACCAAATCTCTGCCCAGCCATGGATTCCTGCACGGTTCAGTGGGCAGCTGACCCTCATTGGAGTCAGAAGATTGAGATGGCGCCATCTCAATCTCGTTCCTGTTGGGGCGTGGTACCAGACAAGCATGCCCACTCTCCCCTCTCTTGTTTGAGCCCTTGGCCAACTGGATCAGGGATGTGGGGAGGGAGGAAGTGGCAGAACAGTGGTGGAAGAAATGGATGCCCCTCTACGCGGATGATATCCTGCTATATGTTGCTGACCCTGCCAGGACACTGGCCACCCTGCCTGAGAGGTTAAAGGACTTTGGGGAATATTCTAGATACACGGTGTGTACTGCGGCAGATCGGTCCTTTGCAAAATTGGCAATTGCTATCAATAGGTCGCTATTCTGGACACAATCAAAATAAAGACAGAGTCTTTTAAGTATTTGGGCATAAAAGTCACAATGGACCCTAAAGGGTTCCTGGAGCAGAACTGGAGCCGCAAATAACGAACCTGCATGGGGATGTGGCAAGATGGGGGAAACTCCCCCTTACGATCATGGAAAGGGCAGCTATTCTCAAGAGTGATAACCCCTCCAAAAGTGCTCTATACCTTGCAGAATGTGTCCATCTTGATGTCAGAATCTGATTTTGTTCGACTGGATGAAGAGATCAGGCGGCTACTACGAGATGGAGGGACCCCTAGAATAGCATTTGGGGCACTCTGCTGCTCGGCCTATGGAGGCGGGATTGCACTTCCCCACTTTCGTGCATATTACTGGGCCTTCCAGATCCAAACTATCAATGATTGGGTGCATGCCCCAGAGGAGGATCCCGCAGTCCATCTAGAGAGATGCTCATGGAAGAACTGTCATGCAGGCACTATTTTTATAGTGTACCTGTCAGATTGGAACTGTGGGCCCTGATGCAAGCGGTACTGGTGGCATGGGACAGAGTCAGGCGGCTCTGGGCTGAAAGGGCAGGGTGGCCAAGACCACGCCTCTCTAGGAAGGTGGTGAACTGAAGAAAGTCATAAAATTACAGGGTTTTCCTGATGGGATTTGATGGGTATCTCCACTCTTGGAGATGTGATTGAAGGGAGGTTGGTGAAGTCCTTTGAGCGACTACGGGAGCTATATGAGTTAGCAGGCAAGCAGTATAATAAAGGGACACAGCTTAAACATGCTTTGATGTTGGAGAGGTAAAATGTAATAAATTATTTGACACCAAAATGACAAAAAGCCAATCAGTGGAACCGTCTGTATGCAATTTTAGGTATAGTATAGTGCCTAAAAGCACAAAGCGCCACTCACGGTTTTGTGGTCGTGCGAGACCGGGTGAAATTCATACGTTCAGGCTGACCATGATGGAGTGTGGGCAAGATACAGGGACCAGGTTAGTCCAGTTGAAAAAGATACCTTCTCCAAGTCTGATGCGAAGTGTCCAGTTCACGGTGGAGGAGGCCGCGAGGAGCAAGGAGGGCATCACGGATGGTCGTCGCTGTATAGCGAAGAGCAGGCCAGGGGGTGTTGCAGACAGTTGTCACTGTATCGCAAGGAACTCGTAGGGTGTTGTGGATGGTCATTGCTGGAGCTACGCATTGGGGTCACTGCGGGTTGTCGATGCTGTAGCGTGAATTGCAGATATCTCATTGCCAGTGGCTGTCGCTGTAGCGCAAAGAGTTGGGATCACCGGAGCTTTGCATTGGTGGTTGCCACAGATGGCAAGATCTTGGCTCCAACTGGCCTGTTCGCTGTCATGAAGAGCCAAAAACTTCAGGATTTCTCCTTTTCTTCCAGGAGGAGCGCAACTGATGCCAAACCTCTTGGGGATCAGGAACTTCCTCCAGCAGATGCCAGCAGGGCTCAGGCAGGTCCAGTGCAGCACATCAGCTGGGCAGTTGAAAGGGGGCCTCTGGAGCTTGTTATGTCCCTGTAGCCTGAACAGGAGGTCAGTCAGCTGACCCTTGGATTCACTTCACGTAGCCTGGGATGATGCGAGTAGGTCCAGTTTTCATCCTCAGACAGCAGGGCAGGCCTCAAGCAGTAGGGTAGTGCTCTGGCAGCTTGACAGTCATACTTCTGTAGTGTCCACAGGTCCAGACGTGTACTGAAAAGTGGGTCCTGAGGGTCCTCGTTTTATACCTGATGTCATCTTTGAAGGGAAGAAACTTCTGGAGGCGATCCCCTACAGAAATGCTTGGAACTTCCTGCCTCTCTGTCCTGGTCCCAGGATGTCAGGAGTTAGAAAATGCTATTGTGAAGGTCTTTGTGTGTGAGCTGAGGCAATGTCTTTGAAGTGCAAGTTGGGCATTGCACAGCTCTGTTCCCCACATCCTGCCAACACCCAATCTCCCTACTGTGTGGCTATCTAGGAAGGATACACACCTAAAAGTGGTATTCTCGGATTTGTGACTTAAAATCAGTCTTTACCATTAAAGAGGATTTTAAATTACAATTCCTTAGCCACCAAACATGACATATCTACCTGCTCCCAAACAAAAGTTGTCACTTATTAAATATAATAAGGTAACCCAATGTTATCCTATGGGAGAGGTAGGCCTCACAGTAGTGAAAAACGAATTTGTGAGTTTTTCACTACCAGGACATACAAAACTTAAAAGTGGATGTCTAGCTTTTTAAATACACCACCCTGCCCTATGGGCTGTATAGGGTCTACCTTAGGGTTGATTTATGTGTATTGAAAAGGGAGACAACAAGACAAATTCAGCAAAACAGGAGGGGTAAAGGCAAAGGATTTGGGGGGGGGGTGACCCTGCAGAAAGGGCCAGGTCCAACAGGCACTGCTACATAAGTATCCTTTAAGTCCAGGCGTGCCCTCCAGCCCCCCATCTTAACAGATGTCCCACAGGAGGTGAATACCCTCAATCTAGAAATGCCTGTAAACTACTAAGACATTGATCCCACCGAAACGTATTATTGATCTTATTCACTTTTATTAGGTCTTTAGGTCCGGCCTACAGGCAGCTTTAGCTGTCTTGACAGTTTCATGTATTCAGGAAAATTCATTCATAGATGCATATACATACATAAAGGGGCTTATACATGCATGTGTATATAAATAGATAAAGGGGCTTTGGGTCTGCCCTCTTCATCCATTGGTCTGTTTAACTGTCATTCATAACTTGCTCCGCCCACATCAGCATACTGCATGGGGCCATGTCTCAGCCTATTTTAGTTGTTGGCTTTCTTGAAGTGTGAGTTTTGGCATATTGCCTGCTTACTTGAGGAAAGCTTGAGAGGCAAATGAGTCCCTCTCTTGCTGCCTTACAGCCTATCTTCCAAGTAGCAGAGCAGTGAGCAGACTAACAAGTAAAAAAAGTGTTAAGTACACAAGAAAATGAAGCACAAAGGCTTACTGGTCCATACAGTGATGTGGCTACTTTGCTGACTTTGGGGCAAGTGACTGCGTTTTATTTTGGCCAAACATTGGAAGAGTGAATATGACAAACAGTAGGTAGAAACATCTTGAGTATGCATCACGGAAGAAGAAATACAGATGAAAAGCCTTGGTAGATGGCATTTTATAACTTAAAGCACTCCTCTAGAGCTCCTGCACACACTCAAGCATATCTGTTGATTAAGTTAACTATTTTAAGCCTCATTAGTATTATTTGCCAGCTCTGGCATCCCACATAATAAGTGTATTCATGCTTGTTTAGGAAGGCACCATTGTTTTAAATCAAGGACAAAGTCAATTTGATTATACTGGTGCATTCAGTCAATGCTCATAAAAGGACAACACTTGAAATGCATTATTTCAGTACACTAAAGGAACCCTACAATGACTAGCACTGAAGATGGCACACCTATTACCAAGGTTTGAGTCCCATCAGTTATTTATCGGGTATTTCTATGTTTTTTAGGGTTTCGGGATGATGCTCCTATTTCCAGTGAATTAATTGAATAAAACGTCCCCCACAGCTGTGCTTGTGCTATACACACACAAACAATAAAAATTCCTAGAACCCTGAAAACCCTTGGAATAATAGGACTTAGCAAGGTTTTTTTCTGATGGTGACACTGAGCATCAACAGAAAGTAAATAGATGCACAGCTTCTGCTGTCCTGTTTCTTTCCCAAGACGTATTCTCCCACGGAGATAGACCCATCCCATAGTGGTTCTGATCCCACCCACCAATTCGACCAGACACAAAGCTGCTAGAGAGCTCCTGCTGCTGCCTACAGTGCTCATCTCAGGGCTCTTCTAGTGAGTTATTGCCTGCCTCCCTTGCATTTGGCCATCATAGTTGGAGTAAGCTCCAGAAATCTGTTCATTGTCAGGAAACTGGATAAAAGTGATCTGATGCAGTGTACATACACATAGACATACATATGGCTTGCATACTCATTGCATTTCATTGATCAATTCCACCACTAAAGTTATGGGGAGAATTTTGTTGGAACGACTGCAGACATCAGCTGGGGATCACAATGTATTGTCTGAGCTGCAGTTTGGCTTGAGGCCTGGTTTGGGAACGGTGGAGCAGGCCCTGAACTTATATTTTTTAATCGGCAAGTACACTTTGGCTAAGCAAGACAGGTTATAACTGACATTTATAGACTTAAGCTCTGCGCTCGACTGTCAACAGAGCCAAACTGTGGAGCATTTAGTCAGACATGGAAGTGGAACAGTGCCTAGCCGATTTCCTGAGGCAAATGCACAATGATGTCACGGCTAGTGTGAGATATGGCCCGGGGGGAAACCATGGTAGCCTTTAATTTGGCAAGGGGCATGCGACTGGGCTGTGCGATGGCCCCGTTCCTGTTTTCTCTGTACATTAATGGGTTGGAGAAGTAGCTGGTGGTTCTTGGGGCAGATTGCCCATGGGTAGGTGACCGCTTTAATCTAAGCAGACAACACGATCTTGAACGACAGGACAGCAAATGGGCTGCAGCGCTTACTGGACTGTTTCTGTAAATACATGACAAGTCTTGATTTAATGGTGAACCAGTCAAAAACCTATGTCATCATCTATGGGGTGAAAACGAAAGAAAACCCTGTCTTCACAGTGAACACTAAGAGAGTATGTGCTGTCCCTACATTCACTTATTTAGGGGTTTTCTTTGACAACCGTCTTACATGGAGATCTTTGAAGATTAGCAGAATTGCCGCCTTTTCAATAAAGGGTGGAGCCAGTGTATAACTTTGCCAGTAGACTGGTATGGACGCCTATGGAGGAACTTATAGCCATCTACAGGGACAATTGTTTCGCGGTTGCTCACGGGGCTTGGATACTGTAGAGAATGGCTTCCTTAAGAGGCTGCTCTCTGTCCCCGCTAGCACGAGTTCCTTTATACGTCACCTCGAGGCGGGGCTGGGCTACAGTGAAGATTTTATAAAGATGCAACTCCTGGTACTGTGGCTCCAAATATGGGCTCGGGAGCAGACAGCCCTTGCAGATTATTTGCAACTGGACGGCTGCATGGATAGTCCCTGGTTAAACTATATCCACCAAACTTCCTAGACTAGAGCCTGGAGCTCGATGAATTGTTTAGGACCCCGAGCAGTCTCAAAGCAAGCTTTGCTGCAACACTGAAGACCAATTTTTTATCCCCTGTGGTGACCATAGGCTACAAAGGGAGGTTAATAAACGAAGTGTTCAGGCATACACAGAGATCCCGACTAACCCAGGTACGGCCCAATACTTAATGTGGGTGGCGAATTCAAGTCATTTGTTTTTGCTGGTGAGGCTGAGGCTTGGCAGTTTTCACTTCTTGGTGGCCTTTCCGAACCAGGGCCCCTATCTCAAGAGCTTACCTGTCTGCTCCTGTGATGGTCGTTCGACCCAAAGCACGCTGCATTTTATGTTCTTTTGCAAATTTTATGTCTTTTTGAGAAGGTTTTATCTTGTGCTGTGTTCAAAACAAGCGAAGATTCGCCTTACCAGAGCAGCTTTTATTTATCTATTGTCAATGCCGCTCCTGCGGATTGCTCATTTAACTGCAACTTATATTCAAAGGGCTATTAGGCACCAGAGTGCTATGTTCTTTTGTACTTCCTGCTTCGATCATGTGGCAATGTGATGCTATTTATATCATTTCTTATGATGTGTTGGAATGTTTTAATTTGTTTGCTTTTATGCACTTAATTGTACTTTAATGATCATAACTGTGATCGAATACAGATTATATTAGGTATTAGGCTTGCATGCTCAATTTGCGAGACACACACTATTGAAAAACATTTTTTTGATATAATTTAAAAGCTTCAACAGTTTCAATTGTAGTAGCATTAATCTATGTATATTGTTCTAACATTCTGCCAGAGTGCCTCGACCATCAAAGTCCACTACACAAAAACAAATAAGGGCATTACTAAAACGGATACATGTGAACACAAGGCAATGGAGACTTTGGTGATGGTGGGAAAAAGTAAAATGACTGTGAGTGCAGCCGAGGTCCATGCAGGTAACAGCGGTGGGGCGGTGGGGCCGGGAAAGGGGAGATTTCGATGGACAATGCCGAAGGAAAATTAAATAAATAATTAATTTTCCCTCAGCATCGTCCCTCGAAATCCCCCCTTACCCAGCCCCACCGCCCCACTGCTGTTACCTGCATGGACCGCGGCTGAGTGAGTGTAAGGATGAAAGTCCCTATTAATGTACCTCTCTGTCACTGTTCCATTTCATGATTTTTTAGATTTCCCTGTCTTATTCCGTCTAGTTAGCTGTCACCCTTTAAAACAACTGGTGGGACCTCAAAGTGCTTTTATTGCTACCCTTTTAAAGAACTACACTTCCATCGGCCTACATTCACCTAACCCCCACATTCACTCACCCATCTCCAACCTACTCCCTTCCAACTCACTCATCAGTCTTCCCCAGCTTACCTTCACTAACATAGTCAAATTCATCCATTCATTTTAAGCATTCCAACTCACATTTGCCCTATTCTCCCCCACTCAACCATCCACTCACTCATCTATTCTCTTTCTTACATGCATGCACAAAATCATACATCTAGTAATAAGCATGTTCACTAATAAAATGCCACACAGTTTGCCTTTTACAGTGCTTGCTTACTTTTGGGATCACCTAGCCTAATGGGATGTTAACATGTTACCCTAGTACCCGAGGATACTACAATTATTCAACTTTGAAAATTTGATAGAGAGATATCAATCCCAGTAGCCTACAGTAGCCCCTCACTCCAAATGTGACATACCTAGTACTCTGGGAAGACTCATACTTTTGACCTTGGTCAACAGGAAAGGAATAGTTGAATCTTCATCCAACTGGTGGTTACATTTTAAGCCTGGCATCAAAACAGCGGTCTCGCCAGGTTAGCTGTGTCACAAGCCTTAAGTAATAAAAAAAATTAACACTTATATACTTACAAAGAAGCACTTTAAAACAGCTCTCTGCATCCATTGGTCCATTTATCTGCCATTCACATTTTGCTTCCACCCACCACAGAGTACAGCATGGGGAAATGTCAGCCCACTTCAGCCACTAGGTCTTTTGCATGGTCAGTGAGGTCACTTTTCTCTGGTCAAGTGCACACCTGCCTAAAAAGAAGGCCAAATACTTTACTTTTCCAAAGATTTTTTTCCTTTCATTTATTTTTGTAATCACTCTCATGCATATAAAAGCCAATAGTACCTTTTCTTTGTACAAATAAGAATAATATTTTCCTTTGATCTAAAATGATATGCACTGATTATTTTAATTTAACTTTATGGCAAGCATCTGGCCGCCAAGCTTAGCGGGCAGGATGATTTACCTTTTTTCTTGTATTTTATGTGGCAGATGATTGCAATACAAATTTTAAAAAATAACCACTGTACCAGTTTGCCAAGGCTTGACCTCATGGTTTTGCCAATGTTTGTTTCTTCTGGACCAAAAATAACCTGGACTGAAATAATTCTCTAACTCATTAATGAAGAGGTGCCTAAAAAGCTAGCTCCAGTCATCGCTTCCATGGAGATGAGTTACCCAATTTTGGAGAATTGGCTTGTTCCTCACTGAAGAGATAGTGTAGTTGGAGTTGCAGTTGGAGTTGCCTAGCATAGAACAGGTTTTGTGGACTCAACTCAAGATTCCAGAGCCCACTGCTAGTCCAAGAATGTTTTGGGACAGATAACGTTGAGGGGTTTAATCTAGCAAGCTCACTTGGAGCAGTTTATCATTTTAGTAGTGTCTTTTGATTATTTGCTTTTAAAAATCAATATTTTTGTAATTGATTTCCAATATGGCCGTTACCTCCTTATACATTCACAAGCAGAAAAAAGAAGCTAATAAAAAATAGTCAGCTTTTTATTGATAGTTTATCCTTAAATCAACGCAAGTTTGTGAGTTGTAACAATAATTGGGATACAGTTCTAGCACTTAAATATATGATGCTTACATGTACATAAAAACATGAGACAAATCACAAGAACGAATCTTTGATGTCAGAAAACATATTGTCCTCATGTACGAGGTTATCCTTTAATAATATCCTTGGAAAAGTAGGTGTGTGAGGTCTATTTTGAAGTCCTCATTGGAGGAATGTGTCCGGATCACAAGACTAATAGAGTTCCATATCAGTGGTTCACTTCCTGTGAACGATTGGGCCATGGTTCTTTGTTTTCACACCATAGCAGGTTGGAAAGTATATGTCCTGAGCTCCAAAGAATGCAGTTGCCCCATTAAGTAGTCAGATTTTCAGGCAAGTGTTTTGTGGTACTGGAGTGCTTGATTTGGTGAATGATACACAACATTTTGAAGTTACTCTGAGCCTGTATGTGAAGCCAATTTGGGGTGATGAGGACGGGAATGATAAGCTCAAAATATTTGGGGCCATATTTATCATTATTTCATGTAGTGCAACGCGGCGTGAAAGGGAGATGGCAGGAATGCGCCATATCTACCATGTTATGGTGCATTCCTGCTCTCTGTTTGCGCTGGCACACAAACTGCTGCCTGGAGCCAACGCATGCACCCTTGCACCATGGTGCAAGTGTGCCTATGTTGCAGACAGGAGTGTTTATGTGCAGGGAGGGACACCTTCTTGAACAGTAACAATACTCGGAGATGTTACCCTCTTTCTATGTGTGCGGCAGAATGTAGCACACGTAGAAAGAGGGAAAAACAGGAGAAATAAAGATATTTCTCATCGTTATAACCTCCTCTGGGAAAGAGTAGCATTTTGATGCATTCCCAGGTTTCATCACCTTGGTAAATCTGGGAATGCGCCAAAATCCATGGGAGGATGCTCAGGAACACTCACGGTCCACCCTTGGAACACCTCCCTAGGGCAAAGTAACGGAAGGCAGTAACTTGCACTACTCTGCATTTCTGATGTTAAGTAGAGCATTTCTGTTGCCCATTTGTCACAGGGCTATGGATTGAGGTACTCTTTTACAGTCAGATTCTGGGATGAAGTGTTAAACCCTTCAAAGAAGTTTAATTTGGCATTGTGCACCCTTTGGTATTGAATTTAAATGAGAATGTAAATTCAGTTTTTTTGTCAGCCGTGTAGTCCAGTGATTTTGTACATTTAACAATGGAACGTTTACGCCCTCATTACGAGTTAAGGGCTAAATTATGAACCCAGTCGGAAGATAATTATCATAGCCTCACAGGTTTTTCCAGATAAATTCAGGTGGGTCAAACCTTCCAAAATTTATCAGAGAAAAAATCCCAGAAAAAATAGGCAAAACACGTGAAATTTGGTGTGTTAAAAATGACTCTGCATGTTTTGCCTAATTTTCTTCGGAATAGGATTTACTTATCACATGGTAAATAACTCACCCTATTCTGACAAACTTGTGTTAAGGGACTTGTTTGTGGGGAATTGGCGTAGGGCAGCACCTCAAGTATTCTTGCTGTGCTGCCCTGCACTAATATGAAAGGGCAGGAATGCACTGTATTTATGAAATATGTTGCATTCCTGTCCTTTCCCCCTGCACTGGTGCACAATTTGCTGCCAAGCGCCAATGCAGGCACCCTTGCACTAAGGTGCAAGGGTGTTCTGCGTTGCATGTGGGATTGTTTTTGTGCAGGGAGGGGCACCTTCCTGCACAAAAACAATCCCGAGAGGCGTTTTCCTGTTTCTATGTGTGCTGTAGAAAAAGGAAAAAACAATGAGAAATAAAAATATTTCTCCTCATCATGCCTGCTCTGGGAAGGCGTAAGGTTTTGGCACTGCCCTAGGTTTACGTGATTAAATAAATATGGGGCAGCGTTAAAATCCATAGGTGTTGCATGGGAAAACCACTGCAACGCCCATGGAATGCCTCCCTTGCGCAGAGTAAGGCAACGCAGCGACTTGCACTGCTTTGTCTTACTCTATATCTATGAGGCCATGGCTTTGCATGGTCTCGTAGATATGATTGAGAGGCTTGCGCCACCGGAACTTAAAAAAAAATGATGCCCCAGTGACGCACGCCTCTCATAAATAAGCCCCTTAGAATTCAGTACAGTGTGTGAGTCCAGCAACACTTGGACTGTGATGAAATTACGAGTGAGGAGGTAAGTAGGAACTCATTTATGAAGGGTTTAGGTTCATGTAATGAAACAATAGCAGAGTTTATACAGCTTCTAATGTCTTCCTGAGAATTAATACATGCTCTGAAGAGTATCGCTTTAGTTCTCCAGTATTGAATCTTTCATAGATTCACATGCTTGAATCTTACCCGTCGTCATGGTGGGAGTCTCGCGGCAGTTAGAAAACAGTACTCTAAAAGTACATTAGAAACCATCAAAAGAAAGGAAAACTTTAATATTCGTCAGCATCTTTATGTAGGTCTAAACTTTGACCAATCAGAGACAAGCCCTAGACCTCAACTCCCCAGCAGAGCCACCATACCTCAGATTTCTAACCACACGCCGTGTGTAAGGGAGTCTCCCTGAGCTCTGCTCAGTTTGTCAGTGAGTGATCTTTTGACCCTGCTGAATTCACGTCAAGGTATTGGTTTTCTATCTTCTTGGCTTCTAAAATGTCAGAGGGATCTAAGAAAATGCTATTTAGACACTGCAGATCTTGTGGGAAGGCACGACTTTTCTCTGAGGACCCCCACAAGGACTGCCTATATTGCCTTTATCCCAAACATACTGCTAAGGACTGTAAATACTGCAGGACCTTTTTGGCCAAAACTCTGAAGGACAGGGATACCAGATTGTTATTATGGCTCCAAAAGAAGAAATCAAGATCGGTTTCTGGATCTGATGTTGAAGAGAGTCCTGGGCCTTCCTCAGCTGAGAGGAAACGTAAAAGGCTGATCCAAAGATAATTTAGGCTGATAAACCCTCCACTGCCCATAAAGCAGCCCTGAAACAAAGAGAATCTGATCAGAAAAAATCTTCTGCTGCTTCTCTGCCTGTCACACCTCAAAAACAGGCTCCGTTGTCGAAAAAAACTCTCGACGGACCCGTCGTCGACAACGACTGTTAAATCACCATCGACCTTGGTGGCTACGACCGTGTCGACGACGGCTGTGGTGACCGCCTTGTCAACGAATATTGTTTCGACGATCACCTCGTCAATGGCATCGCCGACGACATCGACGACTACTATATCGACGGTCACGTCTACGGCTACGACAACGGGAACACCGCCGACGACATCTTCTATGGGCCGTCGACGGTGTCTAAGTCCCCTTTTAGACTGCCGGTATCGACGACAATCACTTACAGACGCCTTCCTTCATCGACGGCATCGGCGACAGAACAAAAACAGGACATTAAAAGACTTCAGTTAACACAAAAGTCTCCAGGTCTTACATCTCTAACCAAGATATCACCTCTGCCTCCCTCTCACCTTCTTGATACGGAGGAATCAGGAGACGAAAGTTTGTTCGGTCCAGCTTACAGCCCATCTCAGCTCAAGGTTAAATGTCAGCAGCCACGGTCCGTGCAAGTAAGAGCGGTGGGTGGTGGGGCCGGGTGAGATTGAGGCACGATGCAGAGGGAAAATTATTTATTTATTTAATTTTCCCTCTGCATCGTCCCTCGAAATCCCCCTTACCCGGCCCCACCGCCCACCGCTCTTACCTGCACAGACCGCGGCTGAATGCCAGCACACGGATGAGGAAGAAGAGACACATATACAGGACATGTCAAAGTTTGTGGAAGGATACTACTCCTTTACTGATCGTCCTAGAACACAACGATACGACTCTTTTCAAGAGCACTACCCATATGAACCTTACGAGGAACAACAGGAGGTACGGAGGGATTCCATGTTGGTGCCAACTTCCCTGGTCACCGACGTTAGGCTCATGCTCCATGATTACTACAAACGGTTTCCGAACTCTCACGCTCTAATTCCGTTAACGCCCGGTGGACCGGGTATTCAGGTTCATTCACCACCACCAGTGGTTACTCCTCTGCCTACTTCTCAGGAAGAGAGACCGGCACCACGGTGCATTACAATACAAGATGACTACATTGAGAATGAAGCGGATGATCAGCCTGAGGAGTGTGAACTCATTCAGGATCCAGACGTGGTTGGCCGAGAATGGGATGATTACGTTGCTCCATCCTCCCCGTCACCTTCTCCCCCTCCAGCGAGTTCACCTCCGGGAGATATTGGAGGCTTCCATGAGATACTGGAAAGGGCTTCTAAAAGATTCAATTTGTCTTTGCCCATAGCGCAGACCGAATGCTTCCTCTTTGTTTTTAAGGATCCGGCTAAGAAATCGGTCCGGTCCATACCAATAGTGGATTATATATGGAAAGAAGGTTTGAAACTTATGAAGAATCTGGCCTCCGTTCCGGCTGTTTTACTGAGGATGGAAAGAAATACAAAGCACCCGATTCTGCTCCTGTGTGCTTGATTGGGCACCCTTGACCGTATTCAGTAATAATGCAAGCAGCACTAAGGTGCTCCAGGAATCCGGCATCTCCTTGTTCGGTGCCTCCAGACAGAGAGGGTAAAAGGCTAGATAGCATCGGCAGACGCTTTGCTACTATGGATGCTACTTCCATCAAGGCCTCCAATGCCTTAGCAATCTTGGGGCGGTACGACTGCCAATTGTGGTCAGATCTCGCACCTCTTCTTGAACACCTTCCTGAGGATAAAAAGAAGGAAGCGAAAGACCTCCTGCTGGAAGGTGCTAGAGCTTCTTCTGAAGTGATTGATTCAGCGATGGGTCTGTCTTCAATTGCTTTCTGGCAGATGGCTGGAGCCGCTGTTCTCCGTAGGCAGGGCTGGCTGAGGGCGACGTCCTTCCGCCCTGAAGTCAAATCGAAGATCTTAGATATGCCCTTCGATGGGGAAAACCTGTTTGGAAAACATGTCAACGACGAATTACAGGGTATCAAGAAAGATACGGAGACAGCACGTTCGTTAGGTATGCTGCAGCAGAGGCGTTTTCAGTCCTTTTGTGGAGGAAGAGGAGGAAGACAGTTTCAACAAAGACCGTCCTCTCAATCATACAGATATGAGCCTTATTCCCAACAAGGTTATAGGCCGCACTATGGGATCAGCAGCAACAACAGTTTCATGCTTCCAATGCGTCGTACAATCAGCAATCAGCTAGACGCAAGCCTTCGGCACGAGATAAATCACAAGATTCCTCTGGACGACAGTGATGTTGTCCGTCAACCAGCAACCTCTTCTCGACGTCAAACTCAGGAAATTCATCATCTTTCTCCTTTTCTGTGCCAATGGGAAGCCATCACGAAGGACAAATGGGTATTGGACATCATCTTTCGAGGCCACACCCTAGAATTTGTTCAGAAGCCTCCTCCAAATCGGCCTTCAAGGAGAACACATCAACATCTTCTCTTGCTAAAGCAAGAGATCTCAACCTTGCTCTTAAAGGGGGCAATAGAAAGAGTTCCTTCCAGTCAACAAGAGAAAGGCCTCTATTCCAATTTCTTCCTTGTAAGGAAAAAATGCGGGAAATGGAGACAGGTCATGGATCTCAGACACCTGAACAAATACATTAAGAAGCAATCATTCAGAATGTTGTCCCTGCAAGAGGTTCTCTTACTGGTGAACAAAGGGGAATTTTTAGCATCCCTCAATCTCTTGGATGCATACTTCCACATTCCCATTCATGCGAAGCACCGTCAATTCCTGAGGTTCGAGGTGGCAAGGTGTCACTATCAGTTCAAATTCCTGCCTTTCGGCCTTCGCTCAGCTCCCAGGGTTTTCACAAAATGTATGGCTCCGGTGGCGGCTTTTCTGAGAAGGCAGGGCCACCAGGTTTATCCCTACCTGGACGATTGGCTGGTAAAAGGTTCCACGTTCCACTCTGCAAGAAGATCTACATGGGCTTGTCAACGGCTGTTCAAGTCTCTAGACTTGCAACTCAATGTAGAGAAGTCATGGCCGATCCCAAGCCAGCAACGCATATTTCTCGGAGCGGTTCTAAACACCAGATTAATGAAGGCTTTTCCCACTCCAGAATGAAAGCACAAGATTATGCACTTGGCAGCCCTTCTGCGCGCAAAAGAGTCCACTTCTGTGAGAGTGTACAAATCTTTGCTGGGGATGCTGTCATCACGCATCCCGTTGATACCAAATTGTCGTTTACACATGAGACCTCTCCAAGAGCAGCTGGACATGCAGTGGATTCAGGTGCGGGGCTCCTTGGACGACATTATTCTCATCTCTCCGACGATGAAACAGGCCCTTTCATGGTGGAAGGAAGAACGCAATATCTCTCCGGGCCTTTAATTTCAGACGACACAGCCCAGTTACATGATGACTACGGATGTCTCGATGGACGGTTGGGGAGCGCATCTCCAAGAATTGCAAATTCATGGAAGATGGTCTGTTCAAGAGACACAAATGCACATCAATCTCTTGTAACTGAGGGCAGTTTTTCTGGGACTACAGGCGTTCCGTCCAAGAATCCAAGGCGCTTCTCTTCTGGTAAGAACAGACAACACCACAACGATGTTCTATCTGGCCAAACAAGGGGGCACCAGATCTCGCACGTTATCAGACTAAGCCTAGGAAATCTGGAAATGGCTAATTCAGCACAAAATAACGTTGCAAATAGATTATGTTCCAGGCGTGGACAACGAGTGGGCGGATTCTTTAAGAAGAGCCATCGCCCAATTTAACAAATGGGAATTAGACTGGAAGCAGCTACTACGAATTTTCAAACTGTGGGGTACTCCGAAACTGGATCTCTTTGCTACCATAAACAACAAGAAGTGCGAAAAGTTCGCCAGCAGGTTTCCTCAGGCCAACTCTTGGGGGAACGCTCTTCACATGAAGTGGACAGGAATGTTCGTCTATGCTTTTCCGCCATTCCTGCAAATTGAAGAGGGAACCATGTCATCTCATTTTCATAGATCTGGCATGGCCGAGGCAGTTTTGGTACCCGGAACTTCTACTGTGCTCAATATCTCCGCACATTCTCTTCCAACCTCTGCCAAACCTGCTGTCCATGGACAACGGTTAGATTATTCATCCTCAGATAAAACCTCTGAGTTTATCTGCCTGGAACCTCACGACTATGAATTTACAGATCTAGGCATTGCTCCAGATTGCAAGTCCATCCTACAGCGTGCCAGAGCTTTCTCCACTAATAAGTGATACGCTTCAAAATGGAAGAGATTCTGCCACTGGTGCAATGAAAAAGGTATTCATCCTTTTCTCTCGACCCTGGAACAGGTATTGCCTTACCTTCTTCTTTTAGCAAGATCACAATTGGTAAATTCATCAATCAAAGAGCACCTGGGAGCAATTTCCAGGTCTCGCGAAACCGGGTGAACTCTCGCTGTGGTCTCCCAAAATAGTACAGGAGTTCATATAGGGCCTTTTCAGGGTTTTCCACCCCTAAACCGTCCTGCGATTCCATGGCAGTTAAACACAGTCCTCACTCAACTGATGAAACTGCCTTTTGAGCCGATCCACAAAGCTGAATTAAAATACGTCTTGTGGAAAACGGCTCTCATGTTGGTCCTGACGTCGGCTAGAAGAATCAGTGAAATTCAGGCCTTCGCTGTCGCCGAACCTTTTCTCCAATTTAAACAGGATAAAGTAATATTGAGAACAAATCCACACTTTATACCGAAGGTTCCAACTTCTTTTCATCTAAATGAACCGGTAGTACTGGTATCATACTTCAGAAATCCTTCTACACCTGCTGAAAGGGCGTTACATTCTTTGGATGTGAAGCAATGCCTCAAATTCTACATCCATAGAACAAAGGTTTTCAGGAAATCGGAACAGCTTTTTTGTATCTTTTACGTCTCCAAGGAAAGGACAGGCTCTTTCAAGAGTACCATTGCACATTGGATTTCTCCTGCGATTGTTTTCTGTCATAACAAAGCTGCAAGACCTCTGTCCGCAAAGGTGACTGTGCACTCCACGAGGAAGATAGCAGCTTCTACGGCCCTTTTTGCTGGAGTAACCCTGCCAGACATCTGTAGAGCGGCAAGATGGTCGAACGTGCAAACGTTCACCAAGCACTACTTCCTGGATTCGGCTTGGAAGTCAGATGCTGCAGTGGGTCAAGCAGTCCTGAGGCATCTGTTCATGTGAGGTACAGTTTTTTCGTATCTATTACCTTTGTTCTGTTTTTGGATATTAGACATGTGCAATGTTTATGATGGATATATATATACATATCTATACATACATATATATATATATTTATATAACTCGAAGTTCCCCAGATCTTTAGAGACGCCACTCCGCAAGAAAACAGGTTTCCAACCTCTTTATTTCAGGAAACTGCGCATTACAACTGTTCAAGGAAGAGTCCCGACGCGTTTCGAAGCACCTGCTTCTTCTTCATGGGACGGCAAAACATCAAGTGACGGAAAACTGCAGCCATCTTTATCCAATACGCATGCGCTCCCTGGTGAGTAGCATGCTGGTAGTTGCAGTTCAATTATTCCCCTTCGGGGATTTAGATACCTGTTTATTTTCTGGATTCCGATCACATTTTATAGTCTTGTGTTTATTCATAACGCATTCGAAGGTGTCTTCGCCTATTCAAATTGTTTAAAGGAATGGTACTGCTAACTACTCTGATTCAAGCATGTGAATCTATGAAAGATTCAATACTGGAGACAAAACAAGTTACTTACCTGTACACTGTGGTTCTCCAGTATTGATATCTGTCATAGATTCACATGCGGCCCTCCCTCCTCCCCGTCTAGGCTTGCCACTTTTTACCTCATGCGACTATTAACCCTAACACACTGGTGCGCAAAATCTGAGGTATGGTGGCTCTGCTGGGGAGTTGAGGTCTAGGCTTGTCTCTTATTGTTCAAAGTTTAGACCTCCATAAAGATGCTGACGAATGTTAAAGTTTTACTTTCTTTTGATGGTTTCTAATGTACTTTTTTAGTACTGCTTTTCTAACTACCGCGAGACTCCCACCATGACGACGGGGAAGATTCAAGCATGTGAATCTACGAAAGATATCAATACTGGAGAACCACAGTGTACAGGTAAGTAACTTGTTTTGTTTGGCACATCTGCAAAGAGATGATGTGAGGTTTTCAATGTTTGCGAAGTGTGGTCAGAGTTGTAAGTGTAGGTTGACAAGCGCTACATATAAAGTGGAACCTTTAAATCTGCACTCCCTGGCACAGGGGTGAAGGCTATCATAGATCACTGCTAATTTCTTGTCATTGGCAGTAGCGGTTGCTACTATCGGGAGTAGTGAGGCGGGAAGGAAATGAAGAAAAAAAACACTTACCTGGGCCGGCCGGTCGCTGCTTCTCCTCCGTCCTCTTCTTCCTGTCTCCACCGGCAGCAGGAAGCACCCTGGCTCCCCAGAGCCAATTACAATGCTGCAATGCAGCGTTGTGATTGGTCTGAGCATCGTGGTTCGGAGCTCAGACGGGGACTGGGAAGCTTTGCATGTTCCTCCCCAGGCTATGTAAACCAAGCCTGGTTGGGAGGATGCAAAGTGTGCAAACCACTCCTCTCCCTGCTCTGACCAGCCCTGCCCCGCCCCGAAAGCCACTGACTTCTATGGGAAAAATAAAATGATAATAATGATACGTTATTATCATTTTATTTTTCCTTTTGAGCAGTGGGGCGATGCTCCTCCACCTTAGCGGAGGAGCCGTCACTGGTCATTGGTATCAGTTTTTTAACTTTAGGACAACCTGTTCAGGAAAGCACCATTTCTATCCATCTTTTCTTACGTTTTTTAAGGGTTATTGTGGTTAAACATACCAAATGCAGTTAACTGGTCCAGGCGTTTAAGAAGGCAGGAGTAATTAACCCCTTCTCCAGTATGTGTATTGAAACGTCAGCAATTTGAAGGATAGCCTGCTACAACTGGGTCATAAATCCAATTGTAGGTTCATCATGTTGGCTGTGCTCTGAAATAAATTGTTTAAGTTGAGCTCCTACACACTTTCCCAAAAAATTACAGATTTGTTATTTACCTTTCAGAGAACCTAGGGTGTTGCATGCCTTTTTGACTGAATATATGATTCCTATCTGGATCCACCCAGTATTTATGACCTGTGTGTGTGGTGTCCTTTTTTACTCTCACCATCTCGACTTGCCTCCACTTCATCTTCAACTGTGCAAATAACCCTTTGGTGAGAATAACCAGTGTTATTTTCCCTGCCTCCTTGGAGTTATTCCTTACATGAGAATGGACATCATGGATCTTTTGCCTCTGGCTTCCCGGTTTGCACTTTCTCCTGGTTAGAGGGTCCAAAGCCCCTAGAGTTCTCAGTGTTTAAAAAAACCCACTTGAGTTTTTCAAAACCATTCACATCTGCTGCAGATATTTTCTGCTTGTTTACAGCATTATCCTATAATCTGGTCTTGGCTGTAGTTGGGCACTCCTCCCACGGCCTTGGGTTTATGACTGGTACCTTCCTGAGCTGGGTGTTTCTCTGTACCGAGGAATGTGAAATTTTCTTTAGCATGGCATTTGACACAGACCGCTAGACTGAGAAATCAATAGCATCCGATATATCGGCCTCAATGGACAGGAGTGATTCCTGTCCCTGAATGTACCCCCCTTTGTGAGAAGCATCAAAAATATATAGAGTCACGGGGACTTGCTCCACTGTCACCAAAGCGTGTGAAGAAACAAAGGCTTGACTGGATATGCTTTCCTGCACTGCACAGTGTGCCACTGAGCGAATTTAATCCTCCAGAAATAAATCCCAAATTCCGGAAGCAAAACATGGTCCTCTATCTCGGAGTCACTGTCTGCTCTTTTGAACGGCAAGCCTTTGGCCCCACTTTATTCGTCATACCTGAGATCACAGAAATTTTGGGGAGGCAGCGCGTGCTAGTCATGCAGAGCACAGTAAGCAGAGCAGGTAAAGCCAAGCCTAACGTGATTACACCAAAGTGCTATGGTCTCCGGGCACTGTGGTGTGCATTCCGTACTTCGCTGAAATGGTCAGGCAGGTGGAACTTTCTGTCAGAAGTGGCACTCAGATTTTAGCACCAGTCCCTGTCACCTCAACCTCGGTCCTGACGTCACGTGCTTTTGTAATCCGAGCAACCCCACGTGCCTCTCTTGCAGATGTCATACCTGCCAACTCACACGGTGCCACCATGTGACACACGATATCGGCTCCCATCACTCGGTGAGGAGCCGATATCACACGGTGGCAGGGAAAACTGTAAACAGTGGTTTTCAACTTGTTTTCTGAGGCTTTGAACTGCCGACCAGTGGCGGCTCCTCCACTAAGGCAGAGGAGCGTCGCCCCACTGCCTTGAAGCAGTAAAAAAAGGAAAAAATAAAATGATAATAAAGTAATGTAATTATCATTCTCCAGTATTGGATCTTTCATAGATTCACATGCTTAAATCATTGCCCAAGTGGAGGGCCCACGGTATTATATCAAAGCAATTATATAAGTAGCATAGGCTAAGATAGCACTAGGCCATGAATTTAATAGCCTATCTATGACCTTTTTTTAAAAAAAGAACCAAACTTACACACCAGACAATCAGGCGACAGCACCCTCTAGAACCTTCCCTACAGAGGCTAGTTCCCTCAGATTTTCCACTGCACGTCGTGTAAAGGGAGTCTCCCTGAGCTCTGCTCAGTTATTTCTTCTGGTTTCAAGAACCTTCAGTCAGGTCAGATATATATTGCTTTATATATCCCTGGGGATTTTCTGAACATGTCAGACCCTTCAAGGAAGGGATTATTCAGGTCATGTAACACCTGTGGCAATAAGAGACTTTATATTGATTGTCCTCATAAAAAGTGCATTTACTGCCTTAATCCTGACCACACAGTCAAAGACTGTAAGATATGCTGCACTTTCTCACAAAATACCCTCAAGGACAGAGAGGGAAGGCTATTATTGTGGTTGCAGGGACTTAAATCTAAAGACAACCCAGTGTCTGATGAGGAAAGTGATGATTCACTTATTTCTGCCAAGTCTCCAAAAAGAAAAAAAGATCATCAGAAAAGGGGCCATCTGAACATCCTAAAAAGGCCCTTAAAAAATCTCACCATGAAGCGCCTGGTCATTCCAGGAAATCTCAGGAAAAGTCTCACCACAAAACTCCTTCAAAGGTTCCTTCTGAGCCTTGTACACCGTCTGAGAAACCTATTCTGGACAAAAGGTCTTCTAAATCCCTCCCGTCGACGACGGGATCTTCTCAGACTGAGAAAATCAGGAGTTCTGCATCTTTTTCTACATAGACGACGACAACATCGTCGACAACTTCAACGGCGTTGACATCCACATTCATTACAGCTTCGTCGCCTTTAATAATGTCATCATCTCCGACAACGTCGACGAGGATTGTTACCTGTAAACTGTTATCGTCGATGGCTTCTAAGTCAGCACCCTCGTCAACGAAGCATTCTTCTAAGCGCTCGTCGACATCTTCGTCGACGGTTAAGGATCCTCTACACCATCAACAAGGACATCCATGTCGTCGGATATTCTAAAGAAACCACCGTCGACGGAACATTCGTCGACGAATTTACCGTCGACGACATCGTTGACAACACCGACGACGACAGCCTCATCGACGATACTTCCATCAGAAAGTATTGTTTTACCTGTGAAAGTGTTAAAATCCTCATTGACGAGGGCGTTATCGTAGGCGGAGGCCCGGGATCTGTCTTCCGAGGCACCTTTCACTCCTCTGGTGCCCGCGTCACATCTTTCATATTCTGATAAGTCTGAAGGTGACGCACTTTTTCCAGTTCACACGCCTCCAAGCAAGGTGTTACCTTTCCCACCAGCTATTATTTTGGAGGAAGAATCTGATGATTACAGTCTAATTAGAGCGGCTCATAGCTTTCAGAATTGAATGTAAAATTCCAAGACTTTGATGACGAGGAATATTATGATGAGGAATACCAACATTATCCCTCAATAGCGCTCAACACAAATGCCCTTGGACTTAGTAACCAATCTACAGGGAATGTTACAGTACTACTATAGACGCTTTCCAGAGCCTATTTCCTCTACTCCTGCTCCTCGGGCTCCACCTTCAGCTCAATCCACTCAAAAGACGCAGCCTCCTATGCCATGCACTTTGCAAATTCTAGGAACCCCTTTATCCTCTTTACCTCTGGTGGAACCCCAGTCACATGATCATGATAACTTCAATGGAGATCAGGAAGAAGAAGAGGGAGAGATAAGTGAGCGTGCTTCCACTATTAACGAGTGGAATGGTTACTTAATAACAACACCATTTCCTCCGGCAGTCCCTCCTGTGGATTCTTCTCCGGATGACATTGGAGGTTTCCACAATATTATGGAAAGAGCGGCAAAGCGATTTCAATTACCCTTCTCGACCAAGCAGACAGACTGCTTTCTTGATGATTTTAAAGAACCAATTTAAAAATCGATAAGGGCATCCCTATTGTAGATTTTATTTGGCAAGAAGGAGTCCGTATAATAAAAAGCCCGGCCACAGTCACAGCTGTTATGCCAAGGTTGGACAAAAAGTACAAGGCACCGGATGATGCCCCTGCATGCCTAGTCAGATAACTTAGGCCAGATTCGGTCATCAGCCAAGCAGCTCAGAGACGCTCTGGGAACCCTGCTATTTCTATCACAACACCTCCAGATAGGGAAGGGTGCAGACTGGACACGATTGGCAAACGTTTCTCCAACATGGCGGCACTGACGGTCAAAGCAGCAAATTCTCTGACAATTTTAGGAAGATTCGATAGGCAAATGTGGTCGGACATGGCTCAGTTCATTGACCTTTTACCAGAGGATGTTAAGTCTGATAACAGGAAAACTCTCCTTGAAGGAGAAAGAGCTTCTTCAGAGGTCATAGACTGTTCTGTCGATATAGCGTCTACAGGATTCCGTCAGCTTGCTGGAGCAGCTGTCCTACGCAGGCAAGATTGGCTGAAAGCGACAACATTTAGACCGGAAGTCCAGACAAAAATACTGGCCATGCCTTATGACGGAGAAGCGTTATTCGGAAAGCATATTGATGAAGCGATTCAATCTATTAAAGCGGATACTGATACCGCAAAGGCCTTAGGAACTTTACAGTTTCGAAAGCAACCCTTTCGAGGAGCTAGAGGTAAACGTACTTATTCCTTCAGAGGAGGATTCCAAAGCTATAAGCAACAATACCAGCCTTATCAAGGTCAGTACAGACCGCAATACAGACAGCAGTACAGGCAGCCGCCGGCAGCGGCTTACAAGCAGCCATCCAGAGGAAAGCAACCCACCAGGAGGCGGGATGTTAACAGAAAGAAATGATTTTTCCTTACAGCTGGCTACCTCCCCCAAATCCACACTATTAGGAGGACGCATCTCCCAGTACGCCCACCAGTGGGCCAGTATAACAACAGGCAGGTGGGTCCTCGACATCATAAAACCTCTGAATGCTCCTCCAAAAAAGTCATTTACTCCCCATCTAAAACAACTATTGAAGTAAGTTGCTATCGTGCTGCAAAAGGAGGCAATAGAGAAAGCCCCAAAATGCCAATGGGGTGCAGGCTTCTATTCCTGTTTCTTCCTGATCAGGAAAAAGTCAGGAGACTTCGAAAATTAAACAAATACCTGAAAAAACAGTCATTTCGAATGGTCACCCTTCAGGATATTTTAAGCATTCTGAACCATAGGGATTACATGACAACTGTGGACCTTCAAGACGCATACTTTCACATCCCGATTCTTCGCAGTCACCAAAGGTTTCTGTGTTTTCAGGTAGACCGGCACACATTTTTAGTTCAAAGTGCTCCCCTGTGGACTACGCTCAGCTCCAAGAATATTCACCAAGTGCATGGCACCAGTGGCAGCACGTCTGAGGCTAGACGGAGTGCAGGCTTTTCCGTATTTAGATGACTGGCTCATAAAAGCTCCGTCATTCCATCAGGCCAAAGTGGATACTGCACAATGCCTGTCACTATTCAAACGGTTGGGTCTCAAACCAAACCTTCAGAAATCAACTCTCGAACCGACGACATTGTTAATATTCTGGGAGCAGTCTTAAACACACAATCAGCTGGCACAAAAGCACTGCAGAAGAAAGTCCGCTTCTGTCCGACTGTACAAGTCATTCCTAGGAATGTGCTCCTCCTGCATAGCTCTAATTCAAAACTGCAGACTTCATATGCGCCCTCTACAGCTAGACAAGCAGTGGCTGCAGGTTCTGGGATCATTCAGTGATGTAATCCGGATAACCCCAAAATGAAAAAACCATGCAATGGTGGATGGTATCAACCAACGCTTCTCAAAGGATGACATTTCCGTCTGAAGCAACAGATTTAGTCATTACCACAGATGCGTCGGTGGAGGGATGGGGTGCCCATCTTCATTAGCTATCAGTCAGTGGCAAGTGGACGAGTATCGAGAAAACATTGCACATCAATCTTCTAGAATTGAAGGCCACAGCTCTGGCTCTGTTTACATTCCTTCCCAGGGTTGCATGCTTGTCAGTTCTCATCTGTACGGACAATACCACTAGCATGCACTACTTAAACAAACAGGGAGGGAAAAAATCTGTGGCTCTATCTCATCGGGCACCAATAATCTGGAATTGGGCTTTACAGAACAAGATAACACTGAGAGCAGAACTTGTGCCAGGGGTATTAAATGTACTAGCGGACACATTGAGCAGATTGACAACAGATTGCCATGAGTGGGAGCTGTATTCTACAATTCTAAAAGACATCTTCCTTCGGTGCGGTACTCCGAAGCTCGATCTTTTTGCGACACAGAGAAACAAAAATGCCAATATTACGCAAGTTGACATCCCCAGAGAGGAACGTGGGGAAATGCCTTTTTGATCGGATGGTCGAAAATATTTGCTTACGCTTTTGCCCCAATTCCTCTAATACCAAAGGTCCTAAAGAAGATGAAGAGAGAACGAAGCAGATTGATCCTCATTGCTCCGAAATGGCCAAGACAGTTCTGTTACACAAAACTTCTCCTTCTCTCAGAGCAACATCACATTCTTCTGGTAGCGTCACCAACGCTTCTATCAATGAACAAGGACCAAGTACTGCATCCCAACCCGACTTTTCTGCACTTGTCAGCCTCGTTCCTGACGACAATGAGCTTGGAGATCTGAATATACCTATTTTGTGTAGAGTAATTCTGTCTAAAGCGAAGCAGAATCCACCAATAAACCATACCAGTTTAAGTGGAAACATTTCTGCATGTGGTGCCAAGAAAAAGAATTACATCCTTTAGTAGCGATGCCACTACAGCTTCTGCCTTATCTTCTTCATTTGGCCAGGACGGGCCTTACACACTTGTCAATAAAAGAACACCTTGCAGCGATTTCCCGTTTCAGGAGGTCAAGAAACTCAGTGTCCCTATGGTCGGCAAAGCTAGTAAAACAGTTTCTCAAAGGACTTTTTAGGTCTTTTCCACAACCTCCTCCATCATGGCACTTGAATGTGGTACTGAGTCAATTAATGAAAAGTCCTTTCGAACCTATCCACAAAACTCAACTGAAATTCCTGACATGGAAGACGGCTCTGTAACTTGCTCTAACCTTCTGCAAGAAGGGTTAGCGAGTTGCAAGCATTCACTATCAGACACGCTTTCATGCAATTCAAAAAGGACAAGGTAATATTAAGAACTAACCCTAAATTTGTACCAAAAGTCCCCTCGGACTTTCACCTCAATGAGCCTATTTTTTTCCTAATCCACTCACTATGGTTGAGAAATCATTACATACTTTGGACGTTAAGAGATGCATTAAATTCTATCTACACAGAACAAAACATTTTTGAAAATGTGATCAATTGTTTATTGCTTATGGCAATATGAATAAAGGACTTCCAGACTCTAAATCTTCCATTGCAAGATGGATTGCAGTAGCCATTCAGTTCTGCCATAATGCTGCAGGAAGACCATTATCTGCTCACTCAACAAGAGCTGTTTCTACGTCCACTACATTATTCGCTGGAGTTCCAATACAGCAAATCTTCAGAGCAGCCACATGGTCCACCAGGCATACCTTTACCCAGCATTATTGCCTGGATGCTGCGGATAAAACTGACACAGCATTGGGACAGGCGGTGTTGAGGCATCTGTTTTAGTAAGGTGAGCCTCTTTGCATTTATGTTTTATTTTCTATCTCGCCATCCTCTATGCTTATATTGCTAATGTCATTTATTGAGGTTGCAACTATTTTGCTTTGTTTGCAATATAATGATAAGATAATAAGTATTCATGTTACTGCTGACTATTCTGATTCAAGCATGTGAATCTATGAAAGATCCATTACTGGAGGATAAGTTAATTACCTGTAACTGTAGTTCTCCAGTATTGGTATATTTCATAGATTCACATGCGACCCACCCTCCTCCCCTAGAGGCTCTACCTTACTTTCGGGACTATATCTGTTCCCACTTGTGCTCGAACATCTGAGGGAACTAGCCTCTGTAGGGAAGGTTCTAGAGGGTGCTGTCACCTAATTGGATGGTGCATAAGTTTGGTTCTTTTAAAAAAAAATAATCATAGATAGGCTATTAAATTCATGGCCTAGTGCCATCTTAGCCTATTCTACTTATATAATTGCTTGATATAATTCCGTGGGACTCCCACTTCGACGACGGGGAATGATTCAAGCATGTGGATCTATGAAAGATACCAATACTGGAGAACTACAGTTACAGGTAAGTAAGTTATTTTCTTTTATTTTCCCCTCCTGCTACGGCAGCTTTGCGTGACGGGGTAGGGCCTCAGAGCAGGGGAGGAGTGGTAGAACCCCCTGGGCCTGCCAAAGAGTCATGCGCACTTTCCCTGTTCTCCATGCAGGCTGCATTACAGCCTGCATAGAGATCATGCCCAGGCCCCTGGCTGAGGGCGGATATATGGCGCTCAGACCAATCAAAACGCTGCATTGCAGCATTGTGTTTGGTCAGGGAAGCCTGGCTGTGCTTCCTGAAGTCCGAGACGGAGGAGAGCAGGGTTGGAGACGTGAGACCCGGCGGCAAGATAAATTTTTTAAATTTTACATTGTGCCCCGCGTCCCGCCCCGCCGCCCGCCACCTGCCCCAAAGCTCTCCCCCACCCGCTCGCCCCGCTGGCCACCACTGCCACTCGAGGAAGTTGGCACCAGTCTCAGCAAGCTTTTTCTTTTTCTCGGAGGAGGGGGGTTGAGGGTGGGGTGGGGTTGAAAAGTGCCTCGTAGGTACTTCTCGACACGAGGCCCCGTCCCCCTTCTCACACTTTGAGATTGTTCTTCAAGTTTGCGGGTAAGAGATGTGCTTTCTGGGAAGAGTAGGGCTTAAGGGATGGGGTCAGCTTAATATGGAGGTGAGCCCCCCCCCGTACTGTTTAGTCGGGTAGTGCAGTCTGGGGCACTTTGTGAACATTATTGGCCAGGGAGAGGGAAGGAGTGGGGTTGCAAAATTAAGTCCGGAATGCAGAGATAGGTGGGTCCCCTTTTTTGAAAGGCGATACAGTGGCTGCATCGCAGGTATGGGTAGTGTTATCACTCCCGCCCGCCCTTCACCTTTGATTTAATAGAAGAGACAGGTATTTGGTGTGGGGGGGGAAGTACTTATTGTGATGAGTTAGCGTGCTAGTTGTTGGCTGCCAACGCACGCGCCGGAAGCACACCCCGCGCTCACGCCGGACGGCGGAGCGCGCGTAAATAAAATGTGGTGGGCGGAACCGAGAACTGCAGTCCGCGCACAGACAGTAAACAAGTGTGTGGTGTGATTATTTAGCAGCGCTAGATAACGCAGCGCGCCTTCAGTCAGCCTGGCCTCATATCAGAGGTCTTAACACTGGCGACGAGGACGGAGCGAACCACGCTCCAGGCAGCAACGAGCCACAGCACAGCGCCGGCAGCCTGTGGGGGCATAACCAAAAGAAACGCCCTTACGCCCGCAGGGCCCGCATCAAGGTTAACACCACGAAGTCAGCAAGCCTCCTCCCCGCACAATGCCTTCGCCCAGCGGCGGATCATTGCACCAGCAAGTAAGCGCAAGGGTTCGCGCAACACGCGCAGTGAAACCACCAAAACCCCCCCCCCAATCTTCACGACTGGCACAATCACGCGCCACGGACCGCACCAGGCCGCGCAAGCCCAGTCAGACCAGTGACGCCCACTTTGGCTATCTCAGTCATCTGAGATCGATACAACACCTGCCAGGGCCCTCATTAAATTGGCAAACCCAGGAAACCATGGGCGATCAAGGGGATGCTGCACAAGCCGCAGCTAGAGCCATGCCGCAACACCCCCCATCCGGAGTCTTGCCACCATTCAGTGAATCAGCTGACCCAGCCACAGCGTCTCCACGCTGGCAAGTCTGGCTAGGACGCCTCGAGAACTATTTCATTGCCACCAGGGAAACGGATGGCGCCGTAAAACGATCACTGTTGCTCCACTATGCAGGGTAAGAAATGTATCTGCTCTTTAAACATCTTCCCAACACGGGCCTCCCTGATGACTACGTTGCAGCAGTAACGGCGCTCAATGCGCACTTTGATCCACAGCTCAATCCGGACTTCGAACACTTTAAACTGCGACAGGCAAGACAAAAAGAGGGGGAATCAGTAGACACGTTTCACACGAGATTGAGAGAACTCGCCAGCACACACCTCGCAGGCGACAGAGCAGCGGAAGAAATCAGGGCCCAACTGATCCTAGGGATCCGCAGCAAGACCCTGCAAGGCCTTATACTACACCAACCGAATATACCAATGGCAGACATACTCGTGATGGCACGTTCACACGACCTTTCAGCCGCACGCGCTGAGGAAATGGACCTTGCGCTAATGCGCAACCCAGAGAAAAGCGTCACCGTCAAGACGGAGCGGACCGACGCCGTCAGAGTGAGAGAGAAAAACAGGAGACCACGAGAACGCCCGCCTATAACCCCAAAAGGTAAATGTGGGTACTGTGGGTACGAAGAGCACCCACCTCAGTCATGCCCAGCCCGCGGGGAAACGTGCTCCAACTGTGGTGTTGCAAATCACTTTGCATCAGTGTGCCGAAGGAAAGCACAACGGAAGGAAGGGAGACGGCCCATGCCAGGGCGGAAGCTGGTCCGCCAGCTGTCAAACATCTCGCTAGTATCCTCGCAGAAGGAGAAGAAGAGCGAACGAAACGTCTATCAAGCAGACGACACCTCATCGGACGACAAAGAAGAAACCTATCTAGTCTCGTTCACGCAAGCCCTGAAAAGACGGAGGCGACCTCAGCCCAGATTCAAGATACACATAACGGGATCGGAAGTCAGTGCAGTCATTGACACAGGCGCATCAGTCACCGTCATGGGGATCCAGCAATATAACAAGCTAAGGCCTAAACCAGAACTCCGGCCATCGAAGACGAAGATCTTCGCATATGGAAGCACGTCGCCCCTACCACTCCGAGGAAAAATGACTGTGCCCGTACAGCACGAGGATGCCGAAATCACCATCGACATCCATGTCATCAACCAGGAAGCTGACACACTGCTAAGCAGCCATGCAGCCGAGGACCTGGGGCTGATAACATTTGCGAAGAGCGTGCAGGCTGACCAGACAAAATACCTGCTCGACCAGTTCAAAGACCTCTTCACAGGACTAGGACGGATAAAAAGGGCTCCAATTAAGCTACACATAGACCAGACCGTCAAACCGATGGCCCTGAGGCACAGAAGGATCCCCTTCCACCTCCGACCCATAGTAGAAGAAGAGCTGCAGAAACTGGAAGATCAAGGGGTCATAGAGAAGGTCTCTGGACACACGCCATGGGTGTCCCCTATGGTGATCGCTGAGAAGCCCCGCCAACCAGGAAAAATAAGCGTCTGCATAGACATGCGCCTCCCTAACAAAGCCATCCGGCGCGAACGCCACATAACACCAATGATGGACTACATCGTGGCTGATCTAAATGGGTCCAAATGGTTCTCGAAGCTGGACCTGAATGCGGGCTATCACCAGCTGGCCCTTGCAAAGGAAAGCAGGTACATCACCACATTCAGCACCCACCTAGGACTCAGGCGATACAAACGCCTAAATTTCAGCATATCATCAGCCGCCGAAATCTTTCAGAACGCCGTCAAAGAGATCCTGGTCGGACTGCCCAACGTGCTGAATGTGAGTGACGACATCCTCATTCACTCACGGACCGCTGAAGAGCATTACAAGCACCTAAGGGCCACGCTGAAGAGGCTCCAGGATCACGGAGTCACTCTTCACAGAGAAAAATGCTCGCTATTCCAGCAACAAATAGAATTCTTTGGATACACCTTCGCGCAGGAAGGAATCCAAGTCGATCCACGGAAGTCCCAAGCCATCAAGAACGCGCCAGCACCGCTGACAGTGGCTGAAGTACGCAGTTTCCCTGGGATGGCGACATATTGTGGCCGCTTCATTCCGGACCTCGCCACCCTCGCAGAGCCCCTTTGTAACCTCACTCGGGTTGACGCCATGTGGCAATGGGGACCTGCTGAAGAAATGGCCTTCCAGGCGGTCAAGAACGCCCTCCTTGACTATATGACTCTGGTATATTTCAACCCAGCCAAGCGGACCGAAATATTAGTAGATGCCAGCCCAGTCGGCTTGGGAGCCGTCCTCATCCAGGAGCAAGAAGCGGGACGGTGGGCCGCCCTCGCATACGCCAGCAAAGCACTCTCCCCGACCGAGAAGCGCTACGCCCAGATCGAGAGGGAAGCCCTAGCAATACGCTGGGCGTGCTGGCACTTCCACCTGTACATTTGTGGACACCCGTTCAAGGTTATCACGGACCACCAACCCCTAGTACCGCTATTCAAGGGCTCCGTGTCCCACCCGCCGCCACGCATCGAGCGATGGGCCATAGGCCTCCAACAATATGAGAGGGACGTAGCATATCGACATGGCGCCAAGATCCCCGCCGATTTCCTTTCAAGACACCTGGACCCCCACAATGACGAACGCGAAGAGCCTGACACGGAAGCGGCAGAGGCGCACATAAATATGATCTCAACACTCACCTGCCCCCGTGCAATGACACTCGAAGAAGTGGCAGCTGCCGCAGAAGTGGACTCAGTCATTGCCAAAGTCCGGGCAGCCGTCCAAGGAGGACATTGGCATCAGTTCCTACAATCAGCCAATTCATGGTCCGGCCCGGAGAAAGAGAGTCTCCTGCACATGTGGAGGGTCAGGAATGAAATAAGTATCACCCAAACTGGAATCTTACTGAGAGGGCCGCGAGTTGTCATCCATGCGTCCCTCCAACTACGAGCAACCCAGTTAGCCCATGGAGGGCACCAAGGCGTGGAGAAAATGAAAGCACGGATGCGAGAGAAAGTCTGGTTCCCGGTAATGGACACTCGTGTCTTGGAACTAGTCAGGAGGTGCCCCTCCTGCCAAATAACAAGCTCCCCAGAAAGACCTGCGCCTATTCACACTAAAGAACAAGGAAAGAGGCCTTGGGAGAAGATAAGCATCGATTTCGGGAGCTTCCCAGATGGCAGAGTTACCCTAGCCCTAATCGACAGTTACTCCAAGTACCCTCTGGTAGAAGTTGTCAGCTCCACAGCATTCTCGCAGGTGGGCCCAGTGTTGGACAAGATCTTTGCCATGTTCGGGTGCCCTGAAGAAGTCCGAAGCGACAACGGACCCCCGTTCCAAGGGCACGAATTCCGGGAGTTCTTGCACCATCACGGCATCTGGCACAGGCGTATCACCCCACAGTGGCCACAAGCAAACGGCGAGATTGAAAGATTTATGAGGACTATCAATAAGACCATTTGCATCGCTGTTGCAGAGCAAGTCGTCCCTGAACAACACCTACAGAAATTCCTCCGCGAATATCGGAGCACCCCTCAAAGCTCCACCCGTCAAGCTCCATGGGTGCTAATGTTCAATGGGACCCGCCACGACAGCCTCCCCACTGCCCCAGGATGGACACCCCCTCCGTTCGACGAAGAGAGTGCCCTCAGGAGGAGGGAAAAGCATAACATGACGACCAGCCGGACAAGGAGGGACAACTCCGCAGTGGGGACACTGTGATCATAAGAGACCGGAGGCCAGGGGGAAAATTTCGGACTCGCTATGAGCAGGGATACTGGACTGTAACTGAGGTCAAAGGAACCATGGTGACCGTTGAGAAAGAAGGAGAAACTGTGACCCGCAACATCTCATGGTTCAAAAGGGTCGACAGCCCAGCCATCGGTGTCGAACCAGGTGACGATCCTAGTGAACCAGACACCAGCCTCTTGGAGTCCAGAGGGGCACAGGGCAGCGACCCCGGGCACGACTCACCACCCAGGGATCTGGCGGTGACCAGCGAGGCCCCAGTAATACTGCCCGTGCCCACTGAACCAGCAGCCGAGCCCAGGCCCAGCCGCAGTAGTCACAGGTGTGCTCTGAGAGACAATCCTCAACCAAGCACCCGGCTCAGAGACTTTGCGTGCCTAGTAAGTGAAATCACTGACTCTGGGGAAGCAGTCAAAGACTGAGTTGGGATGGGATGTGATGAGTTAGCGTGCTAGTTGGCGGCTGCCAACGCACGCGCCGGAAGCACACCACCGCACTCACGCCGGACGGCGGGGCGCGCGTAAATAAAATGTGGTGGGCGGGACCGAGAACGGCAGTCCGCGCACAGACAATAATCAAGTGTGTGGTGTGATTATTTAGCAGTGCTAGATAACGCAGCGCGCCTTCAGTCAGCCAGGCCTCATATCAGAGGTCTTAACACTTATGCTGTAATTGGTCAGGTGCGCAATAAGAGGGCAATTTCTTGTATGTTTAATTGTCGCTGATAGGCAGTTGCAGTTTGGGGCAGTTTAAAAAGAGTTTCATAGTTTTA
This sequence comes from Calotriton arnoldi, assembly GCA_963921515.1. Lineage (NCBI taxonomy): Eukaryota > Metazoa > Chordata > Amphibia > Caudata > Salamandridae > Calotriton > Calotriton arnoldi. The sequence continues at coordinate 779,762 of CAWUFW010001510.1, forward strand.
CCTTTACCTCCAGATTGAACATTCGCCCTTTGTTGACCCCCTCTGAGCCTCCGGTCTTGTTCGACTTACTTACTCTAACTTTGTTGGTATCCACGGATGTTCTCTTCGCCATGACCGGTCTTCCTGGACTCGATACGTATTCCTACCCCCTGGCTTTTCCCCTTCTACCATCTGTACTTCTCAGGACTTGTCATCTATGTTATTTTTTGCGCTACCAACGGATGTTATTTATTTCACACTGTCTTTCTTTACACTATGTTATGCTCCGCTCTAGAAACTACTGTAACTATGTAACACTGTTCTTTTGTAACCATTATCCTCATGTAAAGCGCTCTGATACCTCCGGGTCTAGCCAGCGCTATATAAAACTTAAAAAAAAAAAAAAATAGTCTCTTGGGGTGGGCGAAGAGGCTTGGAGGGGAGAGGCGTGTTAGGAAAGTTGACATTTTAGTCATCAGGCAGGAAGCAGAAAGTTTAGAGCGTTAAGAAGTTCCATAGAAGTTCAGGATGCATGGACAAGTGAGGTGACATGCAGTTGAGCTGGGAAGGTTTTTGTATAGTATTTTATGGACATGAGGGTGTAGCGATTACACTGATGTATAGAGAGGTATTTATTTAGTATGTATGGCCACGTGTAAAGGATTGTTGGCAGTAATGCGCACCTGGCCTTCTTCACACACAATCTACTGGCCAGAGTTGTCTGACTGTGGCTGCACCGTCTTACTCAAACTGTCTGGCCTCTCTTGTACCTTGGCTCCTGTTGGGTCCGAGGAAGGGTAGGGACAGAGAAATGACCGCTTCTGTGAGGTGGTACAGCCATGAGCCGCACAGCCAAAGCCGTTATCACAGGCCGGTCCTCTCTGCATTAAGGGGCGTGCCAATCAGCTAAAGAGAACAGATAATCAATAGAACACTCCCAGGTAGCGGGAAATCTCTCTTTGTCTTTTAAGTTACCCCACGTGCTGCAATTCAGAGATAAACCTAATATGTATGCATATATATGGCAGCAGCAAATAAAGAAATGGTTCTCTTCCTGCGGTGGGATTAATAGAATACTGGATCTGTGTTAGAGCTTGTGATCGTGTGATGGGTTTAGGTTTTGTTTTAAGTTTTCTAGGTTTTGCAGTTTAAAAATCATGTTATTACTCTACTCGTCCAGAAGTAAACAAAGTTAAAGCACGGTCCCTCTCTCCAGTCCTGACCCAGAATCTAAACACATATGTTCAATTGTTGTATTGTATAATCACAAATGGAGTGTTTGACCTTTTGCTAATAAAAGGTTTAATGTCAAACAATTATAAAGTTCACAAGTGTTTCACTCTATTACTTTCTCCAGCCGTAAGCGTAAATACAATGCAAGTAATATCTTAAAAAAGCAAAATAAAAATGGGAAATCAAATAAAATAAACTTCTTTCTAATGGTATGTAAGCATTTTCAGTTTTGTTTCAATTCATTCCTAATTAGAATGAATATGAAGAAGGGTTACAGCTGCCTCCTTAAGTGTCCTATTTCATATTCACAACATAACAACATTAAGTAATATAAGAAGCTTTTTTAGAGGGCACTTTCACAGTGAGGTGGTCTCCTGGCACTATTTTTTTTTAAGTTTAGAAAGCTTTATTGAAGTATTAAACAAAGTATAACATTAATACAGCTGATCTGATGAGGAGCGACAATAGAGAATAAACATTTGCAGTAGAATAGAAAATAGAACACACCTCAATTATGAGAACTGTACAAAGTCAAATGCATTTTTTAAACTTATTAAAAAAAGGAAGTAAAGGAAGAGAAGAGACGAGAAGAGAAGAAAGAGGGAAGAGAAAAAGAAGAGAGAGGAAAGGATAAGAAAATGATATCAGAAGAAACACAGAATATGTAATAATTTAAACTACAATGGAAAATGAATTATGTGCATACTAATTTTCCGACTTGGAAAGAAAGGAGGTCAAGGGTAACCATAACAAATCTTTTTTGATCAACAGAGCAGTGGAATTAGTAAAGGCACGATCAAGTCTGTGATGGTGACAAAGTAAATTCCACCAAGCTTGTAGTGAAATTTTTGAAGTGTCCTTCCAGTTGGTAGTTATAATTTGGAGAGTAATAGCAAAAAACAGGTCAATAAATTTACCCACAGGACCAAGAGTATCCCAGACAGGAGAACAACTTCCTAGAAAAACATGTGAAATTTCAAAAGGGACATTAGACATTAAAATATCATTCAATTCTAACCAAACCTGAGCCCAAAAAACTTTAACCCGAGGGCAGTGAAAAAACATGTGCATGAAATCACTATTGTTATTAGGGCAAGACCAACACTTCGGGTAATCTAATAACTTAAATTTGTACATCGCAAGGGGTAAAGAAGATTCTGTTGTAGAAATAGTATGAAGTCTGTGTAGTGCTAGCAGAACGTGAAGCAGTATGAATCTTTTTCCATATGGAGTTCCATGTGCATAAAGGGATTTCTAGGGAAAGATCCTTTTCCCATGTGAGTTCCAGTTTGGATTTGGTTCTAATCTTCGCAGAGTTTGATAGTATTTTATATATTGAAGAAGCACTAGATTGAGTAGAGAAGTCAATGGAAGTGGGTAGTGTCTGATTAGAAGTAGTGGTGCAGGGATCCTGAAGGAAGAGAGTTGTGAGAGATTCCTTAAGCAGGGGATAGTGAAGGGCATGAGAGGAGGAGACGTTATAGGAGGTTTGAAGATCTGAAAAATCCATAAAAGAACCATCTCTTATTAAGTGTTGTGGTGTAATAATTCCCTTATCAATCCATTCCTTCCAAAATAAAGTACGTTTGTTAATCTTAATGGATTTGTTGTACCAAATTGGGGTGTGTAAAAAGGGGTCAGCAGACGGTAAATGTGAGTGAATCAGAGAGATGGAAATTGCTTTGGAGTGAATAAAAATAGGGGAGGAGAAACGTTTCGGAGGTTGGGACATTAAGACAGCGGAGGTAAAAGAGAAAGGAGAATACTGAGCTTGCTCCAACAATCTCCATGCAGTTAGAGGCGGATCAGAGGTCTCAGACAGAGAAGTCCATACTTGCTTTAATGTGAAAGCAGAGTGATAGTGGCGAATATTAGGAAAGTTGACACCACCTAAATCTTTGGGAGATTGGAGGCGGACCAATGAAATCCTAGGTTTACGATTATTCCAGAGGAACTTGGAGAGAGAACTGTTAATAACGCGAAAGAAGGGGTTTGGGAGAGAAATGGGAAGCATGGATAAATAAAAATTTATGATAGGGAGAAGCATCATTTTAATGGTGGCTAGTCTACCCCACCATGAAAGGAATAGCGGTGACCATCCCTCAGTCAGGGCAGAAATTTTCTTTAGAATATCCGCCAGGTTGATTTTGATAGTCTCCTTAATGGTGTTAGCATATAAGATACCTAGGCATTTGATATGTCTAGAGGTCCACTCAAAACCTGTGTTTGCAAACATAGAAGGGAGGCAGAATTTGTTGAGAGGTAAAATTTCAGACTTATCAACGTTTAATTTATAGCCAGATACTTTTGAGTATTCCTGCAGGAGTGAAAAAAGGCTGGTAGAGAAGTGGATGGGTTGGAAATGTATAAAAGAATATCGTCAGCGTAAGCGGTGAATTTAAGGTCAAGTGACTTGAGTTGGAGACCTGAATAGTGAGGAGAGCGTGTGATTGTTTCTAAGAAGGGTTCCAGCGCAAGGATAAAGAGAAGGGGAGAAAGAGGACATCCCTGTCTAGTCCCTCTGAGAAGGGGGAAATAACTAGACTGGCAACCATTAACCCAAACAGAAGTGGTCGGGACTGAATAAAGTAGTTGAATATATTGAAGGATAGGAGGGCCAAAACCATGCCATTTGAGGGCACTGAAAATAAACTCCCATTCAACCCTGTCAAACGCCTTTTCAGCATCTAATGTTATGGCAGCTAACGGAGAGTCCAACTTAGAGGCTAAATGGATAATATTAAGAAAAGTGCGCGAGTTGTCTGTAATAGAGCGGCCTTTGACAAATCCGGATTGGTATATATTTACAAGGTCAGGGATAACTTTATTAATTCGTATGGCGAGTAATTTTGCGAAAATTTTACAATCTGTGTTGATCAAAGAAATGGGCCTATAGTTTTTACATAAGGACGGATCTTTATCTTTTTTAGGTATCAGACAGAGCATAGCCTGGGAGAAAGTGCCTTGCGCTGCGCCCGTAGTAAGAAAGTGCGTAATTAAGGAAAGGAGGTGAGGAATCAGAAGTGATTTAAATTGGAGAAAGAATCGAACAGTAAAACCATCTGGGCCCGGTGTCTTATCTTTAGGTAAAAGGGAAATAGCGGCAATAATTTCTTGTTCGGAGATAGGAATATTTAAAGAAGAAAGGTCGACCTGATTTTCAGGATTTTTAGGAATGCGTTGAAAAAAGGAATCAATAAGATCGATAGAAGGGGAAAATTCTGGGGTATACAGAGAGGTATAGTAGTCAGTGAAACACTCAAGAATCTTGGCATCTGAGAGATGTAAAACTCCGGAAGGATCCTTAATGGCAGCTATTTTAGATTTTTGTTTTTTAATTTTTAGGTAATTGGCTAGAGCTTTGCCGGCTTTGTTCCTTCCGCCATACATTTTTGCATTGAATTTAAGGAGGTTATTACAAGCCGAATCCCATGACTGTTTGTTATATTGCATTTTCGCTTTAATCAGATTAGATAACGTGTCAGGGCAATTGGCCGAAAAATACTGGTGTTCCAACGTTTTAATTTGTTTGAGGAGGGATGCAGACTCAGAGAGAGTTTTCCTCCTTTTTCGGGACACAAAGTTTATTATAAAACCTCTGGCAGAAGCCTTAAAGGCATCCCATATTAAATGAAATTGAGAGACAGAAGAGAGATTATGAAGAAAAAATTCTTGAGCGAAGAGCGAAAACTGTTCCACAAATTGAGAGTCCAAGAGAAGAGAATTGTTAAAGCGCCAGCGCCGAGATGAGGGTGTGGGTAAAGGGTAATCTAAATCTAAAATGATGGGGGCATGATCGGATATAAGAATGGAGCCAATCTCGATGTCGTTCATGAATTGTAGGGTATGTTGAGTAAGAAAAATGTAATCTATACGGGAATGAGATTTGTGTGCAGGAGAAAAAAGGAAAACTCAAGAGCATCCGGGTGTGAGGTTCTCCAGGCATCAACCAGTCCTCTTGTAGTAATCGCCTTGTGGAAAGTTTTTTGCATCTTGTTGGGAGTGTATCTGGCTTGGGATTTTCGATCTAGAAAGGGATCCATTAGCTGGTTGCAGTCACCACCCACAATCAAATTGTTGGCAGAATGTGAGGAGAGAAGAGTGGAAAAATCAGACCAAAAGGAAAAGTCAGTGCCATTCGGGCCATATACATTGCAAAAAGAGAGTGGAGTGTTGTTAACTGTAACATCTAGAAGAAGCCATCTACCATTGGTATCTTTAGATTCAGTTTGTAGGTGAACAGACAGCGACTTGTGGAACAAAATAACAACCCCGTTCTTATTATCAGCTGGGGAGCAAAAGATGTCACCCACCCAATGTTTACGTAATGAAGGCAAATCTTGTAATCTGAGGTGTGATTCTTGCAACAGAGCAATATGACATTTCAGTTTAGCCAGGTGGGACAATACTCTCTGTTTCTTAACAGGATTACGCATACCTTTTACATTCCATGAAATGATTCGGAGACTTTTCATAGGTACTGTACATAGGAGGATAAACAATCTCTAAACTTAACAAATGCAGAAAAGTTAATAAGTGAAATATGGAAATTCATTAAAAGGGAAATTGTAAGAGACAAAGAGGGTACAAGTATGGCAAAAAAGAGGGAATGGGTTAAAGAGAGTAGCAAAAAGGAAGAAGAGTACACAATATTTTTTGGTATGGCGAAGGAAATGAGCGAAAAGGTAATTGTACAAACCTTGTTATAAAAGAGTAAAAAGGAACAAAAAACTCCGTGCAAGAAAAAGATCCTGAAGGAAGGGGTAGAAAAAGTGGAGAGAGAGAAGGGAGTGAAAAAGGGGAAAAAGGCATAATCGCCAGCTAAGAGAGGGAAAGAAAGAGATAACAAGCAAGGAGAAAAATGAGGGAAATCGAAAAAGCAAGGGAGGATAACATAGTCTCCCAAGGAAGGATAACCAAGAGAAGATGACAAAAACCGAGCGGCTTTAGTCATAAAGAACAATATGAAGAAGAACATTGACGAGTGAGGGGGCGGCGAGAGACAGCCACACAGGCAAAGAGACTCCGAGAAAAGTCAATATTGCCTTCTAAAAGTAAACAAGGAAGCAAGTATAAGAACATGAGGCAAACTTTACGGAACAAAGGGAAGGGAACTTACCAAACATTGGGAAGATATTGCAGCCACATGAGTCACACATTACAGTCAGGGGGTAACAAGGGTGGAGAACAACTACAGCAGTTCCGTGCTGGGGAAACCTGGGAAATGAGAGAAATAACAAACAAGGACATAATTAGAGGTTACAAACTACTTACAGAAGCATACCAAAACAGAGCACAAAAGAAAAATTAACGAAAAGTAATTAAGGCTTGTTAAGTTCCATGGATTCTCCTTTATGGGCGTGGATGAACTTCCGGAGGTCGGCAGGATCTTCAAAACTGTAAGTTCTGTCCTTGTAGGTAACTTTGAAGAAACAAGGATGTATTAACCCATATCTGGCATTCATAGATCTCAAGGCAGGTCTTAGGTCGAGGAATTCCTTACGTCGAGTGGCAGTTGGCTTGGAGACATCTTGACTAAAGAAAACTCTGTGGCCAGACCAGAACATCTGCTTGTGCTGTTTAGCTGCGTTGAGAATTTCCATAAGATCAGAGTAGAGAAGGAAATAGGCAATTATACCTCTGGGTTTAGACGAGGAGGATGCACTCTGTGGTCCCAGTCGATGAGCTCTCTGGATGTTGAAGTCTGTGGATTTTGCGCAACCAGTAATCTGTAAGACTTGAGATTTCAGAAATATAACCATATCTGATCCTTCAGAACCTTCCGGAATACCATAAATGCGTAGGTTGTTATGCCTATTACGATTTTCTAAGTCCTCTGTAGATTTCTTTAGCAAACTGACTTCTTTAGTAAGGCAGTCAACTTTGGCAATAACATCCTGAGCATCACTGACTTTTTGCTCCACATCCGAAAGCCTCAGATCTAATCCAGTCCATTTGTCGTCTAACCTTTGCAGAGTAGCAGCTGTGTCTGACATGAAAGGACGAATGAGGCGCAGTTCCTCCATTATATCCTCTAATGTGAGAGGGAGCGGTGATTTTGACGGAGAGGGCGGGTCTTTCTTTGTACGTTTGCCAGGACCAGTCGCAGTGTCTTTTCGTCCCCCCGCAGCACCCCCCTGGGGTTTGTGTGGATGATGGCAATCCATAATATAAAAGGAGAGGAAGCACCAACAGTCTAGTATTAGAAAGCAACACAGCAGGAGACAACTTTGTTAATATGCTGGAGAAGAGCCAAGCAGAAATGACCAACGAAATGTCCACAGATAAAAGCGGTCTATAAACAAAAAGATTTTTACTTCCCTAGATACCGCCAGAATTGAACACTATAGCTGATGACATCCGCTATAAAAAAGGAGGGGGCATATGTCCAACAGAACGCCATCTGTATATATGCTGTTTTATCTCTTTTTTCCCTTTTATGTGAGGCACAGCATGGTCAGCCCGAAGGACACTCTCCTCCCGGTCGAGTGCAGTGCTGCGTGAAGAGAAGCACAAAATGGCGGCCGCTGCTCAGCTGAAACTAACGCAGCCGTTCTTGGGGAGGACACAAAGACCAGTGTACATGCTGGTCTGTCTCCTTTGATATGAGGCACAACAGAGTCAGCATTGAATGCGGGGAATAATGCTAGGCAAAGACAATATCCGGAGAGCATTCTCCTGATAGTCAGTTGAGGTGCTGCCTGAGGCAAAAATACAAAATGGTGGCCGATGTCGAGTGGAGACAAACGGGGCCTATAACGAGGAGAAAAGACCTTCCCAAGGTCTAAAAAATTGCCATCATGGTCCTGTGATGCTCCTATGCAGGAAACCGCAGTTCCGGTATGCAGGTGCTGCTTAGGAACAGTTCCTTCGTTTTCGAGCGGAGCTCGAATTAGCGGAGCTCTTCAAGTGGCGGCCATCTTGAATCGCCGCTGCCGCGCGCCTCGTCTCCTGGCACTATTGACAGATAAAGAATGCTATTGTTGCCCATCAGTTGTGCTATTGAAGACGTTAGTAAATTGAAGTTAACTGTGTCTCATGTCCACTGCGATTTATTAAGTCTTTTTCCATATTATAAAGTCATTTTGACCAATCCTTCTTTACAAAAATTGTCTCTCCTACTAGCGGTGGACGTAGATTCATAAAAACGCCAGTGGTTATGGCAGTGACATCACACACCCTTTGACTTCAATGACACTACCGGAAGTGACACCATTTGACCTTTTATCTCAAATATTCTCAGTATGGAATGATGTCACATGACCTTAACTCTTATTACATCACAATAGTTGACATTGCTGAAGTTCCCTAATTGAATGATTAACATAATAACTCAACACTGATAAATGAATCTATTAGATACTACCTATTTTCTATTAGGGTGCCCTACATGATATACAGGGGGAACATTACTAATTTCTCTCTGTATTATATGTTTGTTTGAAGAGGAGGATATAATGTCCCAAATAACAGAACAGCCCTGGGAACCTAAATTCTTTATGCCACAAACTGCTTTTATTTAAAGGTTCCGCTAATGCATACGTCATCAAGAAATGTATAGGTAAATCATAGAGAAAGGCAAAAAAAGAGATTGAAAAAAGAAAGAAGCAAAATTAAAGGGATTTTTTTAAAAGTACTAGTTATGTCCACCTGTATTAATTGTTATAGATTATCTGTTGAATATAAACAATGCTATTGGCTTACATGATTCCATATATTAGAACATTTTGGCCCTGATAAGTGAGTCAGACTTTTTTCTACCCTTGTTCAATTACCTATTTATTCCACGGTCAGAGATCTGAGCTGTGCGAAGTTTACTGTACCCGGTAAGTACCAGGTGCAATACGGTTTGCATCCTTAGTAAAATTTGAATAAATTAAATCAGCCAGTATGAGCCAGAATATAACAAGGAAAAAGAGTATGGTGTTTATCATGACATGCACATTTTTGTGCAGTAAGATCACCAAAATATGCATGTTATTTCCCCAAAACTTGGAATACGTACAATTTACTGCACTCAGTAAATTCCTAACTCCTGGGAGTCATGTTTTATCAAGTTCAATAAACAGCACCTTTCCTCTGGGAAACTTGTAATCAGGGAATGCACTATCATCACTCGTGTGAAGCACAGAGGTGAATGTTTTATTTAAAAGCGCCATATTTTATGAATTCACAATAACGAACATTGGCAACAATTGGTTTAAAAAATGTGTTTAATTTCTATTTTATGTTTTTATTTAATCAGAACAGTGTGCGTTAGGCTGCTCAGAGCTGAAGTGTAATTTCCTGGTCCCAGCAGAAGCAGCAAAAAGTAAATAGTGTGTATCTAGACACTGTTTACCTTGTGCTCCTCGCACCGAATTTGCCACCTCAGATACAAAGGGTCGTAAAGTCAGTCCCACGGGGTCGCACTAGAAACACCAGGGATCGCAGCTGCGACCTCTGGTGCACCCTAAATGAGGTCCATGCTACTAGCTATACCACTTTCAATTAATTGGGCATGAATACTCAATCATAGTTAAGATGAAATCTTACTTTTCTGAATCGTTTGTGTGCCCATTTATGTCAGCAGTATAGCCTGCTGCTGAGGGCTATTACCGGTTGTTCAAGGCATTCAACCCGACTTACAGGCCCGAGCCATATGTGAGGACCTATAACGAGGATAAGGGCCTGTGTAAATCTAATAAATCCACTCTATTCTATCATCTGCTGAGAGCATCCAGTCTCTAAATTGTATTCATTCTATATTTTGTGTATCTTTTAATACTGTACCGTGGCCTGTTAATATTCCTGTACAATATTGTGACACTGTTCAGAGTCACAGAGTAGGGGGTGAGGTGAGGACGGAAAATGGATAGAACATAAAAAACAAGTAGGAGAAAAAGAATGTACCTGCCGCCCGACCCTCCTCTGCTCTGTGTCCTCGCTGCAGTACAGGCTCCCAGAGTGCCCTCCGGCCAATCCTGACACTGCTCTTATGCTTGAAAGCAGCATCAGGATTGGCCTGAGTGCTGGGAATTTGAGCTCCCATGGAGACATGTGCTTTGCTGTCTCCAACCCAACAACGCAGCTGGGTTGGAGACAGCTCTGTGTGCATGTCCGTTTGGCCGTCCTGAGTGCTGTGCCCATCACTCCTCTCGTCACTGCCCTCACGATGGCCCCGCCACCAAGATTGCCGGCTCTTAGAACCTGCAAAATAAAACGATAATAAACCTGTCTTATTATCGTTTTATTTTACAAGTTTTGAGGCTGGGGAGGGGGAGTCGACACTCCTCTGCCATAGCCGAGGAGCAGCCACTGTACTATGCAAGAGCAGAGTTTAGTCTGTTTCTAAGCACTCTCATGTTTGTCGGATATGGGAAGTCAGGAGTCTGAAAGGGAAAAAAAACAGCTCATAGAGCTAGACAAAGTAGGATTACAAACAATTGAAGGCCCTCGTTACATGTGGGCCTATAATACTGATGGGGCCGGCAATGGGAGTTGGGTTTACAAGACCCCTGGGAACACAGCAAGTACAGGGATTCTCAGCTGATTGTCCAAGTGAAATACCAGAGAAAAATATTATGGAGTAGGAGCAGAAACACTGATTCCCATCTGTTATTATCCAAAAACTTGTAAAATGGGGCAATTCTGCCCCTCTCCTCCTTCTCTCACTTTACTTATGCCCAGGATATCAGTAGTTCTAGAGGAATGGAATTACTGGGCCATTTTCAGTTCCTCATATAATGGCCTGGATTCACTGCTACAATTGAGACACTAGTTTCAAGTTTATTTAAATGCATAGGTAATTAAAACCGTTCCACCACTCGGTGGAACGTATACAGCAATTAAAAATAATAAAAATATCAAGAGTACAGCTTGTGCAAGATGGTGAACTCTGCAAGTCATGGATTACTGAAATATGTTTTGTTACAGTCACTAAAAAGTTTGTTAATAATAATGTCGTTCATGGACTTGTGACCAGCAGTGGTCACTGCTGGTATTGCAGGACAGTTCAGGGTTCAGTATAGCATCGAACTGGTGGCCCTTCGAGGCAGGCTCCCCCGGATTTCCGTTGTAAAATGACTTTTCAGTTCAAGGTGTGTAAAGTGGCCATGCTTAACTGTGCAAGAAGATGTGGTACAGTGACAGTGCTTAACTGAGCTTATGCTTAAAGATGTCAAGAATCCATGCTTGGCCTGGGCTTGTGATTATTTTCAGCTGCCAAAGTTCTAAATTTCTGCTCGACTCTTGCCAGATATTTCGTCAGTCTGCAGCTTAGCTGTATATCTGAAGGATGAAAACAGGCTATAACCACCTGCCTCAGTGGCGTATCCCTGTGATGCTGAACGCTGGTTTTAATATGGCTTTTCGATCCTCCAATGTTGATTTGTATATGCTAATTTTGTGCACAATGGTTTCAGGGACTTGACCTCATAATCTGCAAGCCTCCATGCTGTTGGTACATTGCCATGGTACATTGCCATGTCGGCAAGTGTAGGAGTAAAGACAGGCAGCCCAGGCGATATTTCAGGAAGGTTCTTTTGGTGTGAGCATTAAGGCCTTCACCCAAGTATGGTTGACGTACTAGGGTTTATAGTAAGTTGCAATTGTTAGCCAGACGTGCCGTCGTTTTGAGAATACCTCTTTGTCAGCCAAGAGGGAGGTCCGCTTCATTGTTTTGTTTTACGGTGCTCTTAACCTGGGAGTAGCTACTGGTTGAGTCCCATAGTTGATTCAGGCCGAGGGATACTAAGGCCGAGAGGAGGTAACTCCTAGCAGGGGAAAAGTCCCTTTTGGCAATTTCTTCCCAGAGGTGGTGACTGAGTGTTTCTATGGGCAGCATTGTTTAGTTTGTAGCAGCACTTGATAAATGCCCCTTGCCTGGCAACGGTTTGTTTCATGAGGCCGAACTCCAGTCTCAGCTGAGCCGGTGACGTTTGTCGTGGAAGCTGAAATGCCGACTTGAATAGCCTAATTATGAGGTTGCCTGGATGAGGGTCGTGTCTGTCCCTAGATGCCTTGCTGCCATAGGCTAGGGTCGTGTAGGAAAGTGGAGTATTATGTGCTGTGGAGGTTAGACCTCACCATGTAGTACTCTCACAATACCCTAAAGGTGGTCCTTGGATTCACACTAATTAATCGTTAGCTCTGTCTGGTAGTTTGGCAAAGAGCAGTCAGGCTTTACTAGAGGAACGTGTTAAGCATTTCAGAGTACCAACATGGACGATAAGTCATTGACACGACTTGAGAGGAATCCAAAATCAATTTATAAAAATAAAGTGTGTCTTTATTTTAATTTAGACACCAAAACGAACAGAATTGCGTACATACAACCGGAGTTATAGATTTCAGAAGTAATAGAAAATCAATGCAACATAATACAGTGAAAAGTTAACATTGCGGTCAATGTGGAAAACCACTAGTGAAAATCGGCCACTTGCAGGTCGAGTTGTGTTGTACCCTTGCAAGGTAAAGGTGATGTGGGTCCCAGGATGAAGCCACGACAATTTTACCTGGCCCGTGGAGCCTGGGTGCAGAGTTGTCCTGGCTGTCCTTGGTGCTGAACGGGAGCCACAGGAGAGCTGCTTTTACCACTAAGACGCTGCTGCGGGGTACAAAGATGCAAAAAGACAACAAAGGTGTGGTTGCTGACATCGGTCAAAGGTCAGATGGAATTCTCTCTTAATGCAGCGTCGAGTAAAGGGGTCAGTTGCCGGACTGGCGACCAACAACCCTTGGCAGGGGTAAGCAGTGCTGAAAGTAACTTCGACGTCCGGTGGCCCAGGGGCACATGGTAGTTGCCTGTAACTTTGTGGAAGGCAGGACTACAGTTCCCACAATGCACTAAATCATCCGGATGTGGGAATCCCTTGGAGGGCCTAATGGCCAGTGATTGTTTGGATGTTGTTTTACCTGCAGTTTGCAGGGGACTAGTGCCACTAGTCTAGAGGAGTGTGAGGGTGCATCAGGCTTCGACAGGGGTCCCTCTGCCAGGGAGTGCTGAGTTTAAACCAAGAATGAGGCTCAATCACACAGTTCCAAGTCTGTTGTCACAGGGACAAAGCAGCCCTCTTTTGCTTTGGTGCTGTGGGCAAAGTCTTGCTGTCGCCGTCACGGGTCTCCTCTTGGTCCTTCCTTGATGCAAGTTGTTCAGATCGGAGGTTCTGGTGTCAGGGTGGTCCCTTAAATCCTAGATGTAGGGGAGTTAGGGGTTTCATAGCTTGTAGCCAATAGGCAGCTAGTCCCTGCAGCTAGTCCGCCCCTCAGATGACCACATCCAGGGGTGGAGGTCACCTGTTCTAGCCAGAACCCTCTATTCTGCCACTCCTAAAGATGACAGAAATCAAATTTTAGTGTGCAGACCGGTCTGCTCACCCTGGAGCTGTGGCTAACGTTATGGGGGTGTAACCTCCTTGCATAAAAAATTTCCAATCTGCCCAGGTGCAAATGTGCCTGGGGCAGTGGGAGCGCTGTTTCCTCCACTGGGAGTCAGCCCTGATGCATATCAGAGGTGATGCAGCCTTGTTGTGTCACTTAACTAGCCTGCTTGGGATGAGGGAGGTGTGAGCTCCTTCCTGCCCAAGGCTTTGTTCCTGACTCCTGGGAGTGATCACAATACCTGGCAGGAGGTCAGAATTCTATCTTGGCAGGAGCGGGAAACTCTGGCTTGCCAGCAAAAGCACAGAGAAGCTGGGGCAACATGTGGGCAACCTCTAAGGTAGCCTCCGGGGTACATGTCACCCAGGGCACGAGATTCATGTCAGGGGTGAGAAGGCACGTTGTTTGATACCAAACATGACATATTTTGTCGGTACTATAATGGAGCTGCCTACCTCGAGAATGCCCGGGGGCAGCCCATGTTATCCTATGGACCACTAAGACTTATAGTAGTTTCCAATGGGAAATGCTATTATAGGGACATATAGGCTTGCACATTTATGTCCTCACCCTTAGTATACTACACCCTGCTTCCTGGGCTGAGGAGGCCTACCTTAGGGGTGCCTGACACATATTAAAGATAGTGTATATGACTGTGCCACACATGGTGAGGGCACAGTCGAATTTGAGCAGTTTACACTGCCCCTACAGTCTGCAATGACAGGCCAGCTGTCAGTAGTTTGCTAGGGTCACCCAGGGTGGCACAACACCGTGCTGCAGCCCTGGGGACCCCTTTACCACCTATGCCCTGGGTACCCCTGGTACAGTATACTAGGGACTTATAAGGGGTTAAAGTGTTTGCCAATTTGGGATTACCAAGCCAAACATAACAGTTTTGGAGGCGAGCACTGGGGTCTGGGCAGCAGACTCCAGTGGACTATCAATGTCATAACCATCAGCATTTGGAGCAAAATATGGGGGGTGACCATCCAAAAAGGGCACTTTCCGACAGGTCAGTTTTATCTTCAACAAAGGTGTGCATGTCGATACAGCAATTGCTGTTTTTAGGCGATGAAAGACCGCTGAAAGGGACTTGGCTTTCATCTGCATGTACTCCATATGCTGTTTGAAAGAACCCACTCTGTCAAACAGCAGACCCAGGTAATTGAGTCACTACATCACATTTCTTCCATAATATTGCATAGTTAAAACTTGTTTTCTCAGTAAAGCATTTTGTGTATTGTTCATTTGTTCAATAGTAACATCTGGCATTCTAGTTCTTCCAAACTCTCTAAAACTTGCCAGTTATTCACAAGAATTTTATTAGATGTGTTTTGGACAAAGACACTTATGTTGGTGGTTAATTTGATTGCCTAATGAATGTTAATGAGATTCCTAAAAAATAAACAGAAATAAATCAACAGAGTTCACCTAAACAAGAGAGAGAGATAGGGTAAACATATCTCCAACTCATGTCGCCCTGCTATTGTTAATAGATTTGCCAGCATGTTATTTATGTCTTCCATCTGTTTAAAGCATTCTATAATGCCCAGTAGTTATGACTTACAGGTTTGGAACTTGTGTGTCAGGTGAGTTTGAGAGCTGAATGTGGGAGAGGAATAAAAATGGCTGAATATCATCCCACATACTGCTGCAGAAATAGTTTTCTGAAGTATTTGTTTAGAGAAGAAAGCCGAATGCACTGTTCTTATGTCATTTACTCTGCGCTCCTGCCCTAGACTTTCTAGCGTCACTGAGCAGGACCAGGATTAAGACCCTGTCATTGGAAACTCGCACACATGAGAGACATGTATTGTTTTGTAATATTATATAGAGTACTAACAATAAAAACATATTTGCGTAATTCATAAGGTCTGCTAAATAAACTAACTCTAAAACCTCTGGGCTGCAGCACAGTGTGGGACATTTGATGGATTAAGCAAGGAGTACAGAAAGATTGTGGAGATGAAGAAAGGACTTTGCACAGCGAAGATTCTGCAAAAGGAGGAGAAGGTCTTTGAATAAGAGCTCAACAAAGACTAACTTGAAGGAAGGAGATGGAGTCAAAGCAAATCTCATAAACCCAGGCACCATTACGAGTGGGACAATAAGTTCTGATGTAGGTGGTAATTCCTGTTACTGCACATATTGGAATTGAGTTTTGTATTAAATAATGTCACCACCGGACACATTTTGGCAGGTCAGACTTGCTGGCTTTTATCAGGTGAAAAATACCCAGTAAATACCGGAACATGTGGATTTTGTAGGAAGCACCAAAATCCATTTTATTACCCCAAAACTTGTGATAGGTGATAATTAGCGCACCCAATAAATATCGAACACGTTGGTGTTGGTTTGTATCGGGTGTGATCATTTTCTCATGCGATAATGGCCAACTCCCTCAGAGAGCCCTAAGGCTGTACCTGAGGAATTTGAACCCAATATCACAAAAGAGATGACTGAGGCCTATCGCTTTCGAAAGGCTTTACTAGGCAATTGGATACTTTAGTTACAGGAAGGGAATTGGTGGCTGCCACATATTGGACATTTCCATTGGAGTCACTTCTGCATATTCTGACAAGACTCTATAGGAGGGGAAAGGCAGCACACAGAATTTGCTGAGTGGATGGTATCAGTATAATACTGTTAAGACATTTCAAGGGCGTTCTGAACGCATCATAGCAGAAACTGAGTAATGTTCTGCAGAATTGCTCCAAAACACAGTACAGCCGGAGCCTAAGCCCTGGGGGTGACTGTCTGACTGAAGAGGTGGGCCCTTCTAAATCTGAGATGTTAGTGATGAAGATAAAAAGAGTTTGTCTGTAAGTTTCCAATGTTTTTGAAGGGCAGGGATTCACAGACTACTTCAGGGAGATCAGGAAGGTTTTCCAGTGAGGCAAGGCATGGCATCCGTGACGTGTTGAGACTTTTGAAGCCGCGCTCATCAGAGAGGTGACAAAAGATGTCCTGGGAAGTTCAGTGTTAGGGAACAGCCTCGAAGGTAGCTGCCGAGGTGATTATTAGCTAGTTGGAGTGTGCCATGGAGGTGACAGGAAGGATGTGGGTTGCCCCCTAATTTCACGGATTGTGTAACAGTGGGACTCAGAAAAGGAGGGTAGAACCCCAAGATACAGGGACCGATAGATGTTGGCCTAGAACTGCATACTGCCTGCATAAGCCAGGCTCTGGTTAGCCTATGTGTGAGTTGGAGACCATCCTAAGGGCACTTACTGTAGGAATGCACTTCATGGGCACTAAAGAAAGATTTGAACCGCAGAGGTGAGGCCAGTGGACTAGTTGCTGTCTATTCCATCAAAATAGGAACCTGTGACTAATTCTGTGGGTTCCTCGTGATCTGAATGTGCTGTTTGTGCTGTCTGTGAGACGGTAAACAACCTTGACCCCGCATCCCTCAACCCGCATGTTGTTACAACACGGTCGTTACAACGACCGCATTGTAACAACGCAATACCATTACCCCGCAAGTCGTAACAACGACTTGTGGAAGGGGGGAGAAGGTGTTGGATTTATAATCCAACACCTTCCCTACTGTCCGCACAGACTGGAGTTGGAATAATAAATTATACTATTCCAACATCCAGCGCCCCCCTCCGCAAGTCGTTGTTACGACTTGCGGGGTAATGGTATCGCGTTGTTACAACGCGGTCGTTGTAACGACCGCGTTGTAACAACATGCGGGGTAAAGAGGCATATTCCTGTGAGACAGGTGAGGTGATAGAAGAATGTGACCATGCTGACCCTTGCATGGCCCTTGTATCTAGCTTGAGCAAAGGCTTATCGTACTGTCTAGCTTGAGCAAAGGCTTATCATACTGTCTAGCTTGAGCAAAGGCTTATCGAACTGTTGAGAGCCCCAATCGTCCCGCTCACTCAGGGGGAAAGGGAAAGGGAGAGAGAGAGATACATGGGTACCACTTTATCTTTATAAAGAAACCAAACACTCTACTAAGTTTGCTGAACCTATCAAATTCCAAGGCTGATTGCTGCCAACCGGGAAACGGGGAGAGAACCCCAAGGCGCCAAAGAGCATAGACATTTCCAGTGGAACGTTTCTGACTAGGAAGAACAAGCATATAGAAAACCCTGCCTAATTTTCTGCTAACTTAAAGGAACCAATAGGGCAAAAACAAGAAAGCGAAGGAATGGACAGCCGGGTGCTGCAGTAAACGCGAGTGAAAAGCTGTACAAATAAAATGAATGTTGCCAGGCAGCTCCTGCAGGTTTGTAACAATCTCAAATACTCCTGTTGCCTAAACTGTTCCAGAAATGGGTTATCAGCCTAACGTCCACTGCCCTGTTTTCCATAGCTTCCTCGGCATAGTACGACCAATTCTTCTAGTACGTGTAAGCACATATGATACATATGGTCTGCCCTGTCTTTCTTTCACGCTCTCTGCATGCTCACTCCTGTGATTTTATGATCCCTACCTTGAGGGTTTCCACTGCATGCAAGTCCCTGAATTCTGGGCCTAGCAGACACTTGTTCAGCCTCAGATTTAGATTCCTGGGCTGAAGGACCAGTCCCAAGATGCAGCCCACCTCTGAGATGAAGAAGGTGAGAGTAGAAGCAGGGGGCTTATAGCATTGCAGGGAGGATCACTGTCCCACTGACCCGGAAGTTGTGGAGCCTTAGCAATAAACAATGACTCGCAGTCTGGAGGCGTAAGAGTTTCTTCAGATGGGGGGGGTGGGGCAGGAGTTTTCTGCATGCCCCTAGGGAGAGACATTTGGTTACCATTTCTTTGGTTTTTCATAGATCTCAGTGGAGAGACAGGACAATGTCCCAGCCATGTTTCCTTTACACACACATACACACCCAGGGCATTGTGCTGGCTGATCTCTGATTTGAGGAAGGTGGCACTCTTAACACAACTACTGTTGTTGTGGACCTTAGCCTGTTTGCTGAAAGTGGCTTTTCAGACCTAGTGACTGACCTGTGCCCTTGCTACAGTGACACTGCAGGTCACACCATTGGTACAGTGGTAGATCTCAGCTTGTTTACTAAGGTGGTGACACCAAGTGTTGACTTCTCACTGGAGGGCCAGGACATTGATGTAGGGGTGATCCTTTCTGTACCTTACAGGATGTGTTAGCTCATCTCCTTTTTTGGAGAGATTAGCCCG
Source organism: Calotriton arnoldi (assembly GCA_963921515.1). NCBI lineage: Eukaryota > Metazoa > Chordata > Amphibia > Caudata > Salamandridae > Calotriton > Calotriton arnoldi. The sequence goes on from CAWUFW010001510.1 coordinate 798,477, forward strand.
CCTTTCACCACTGGTGCAGTGAAGGGCCTCATCCTGTGGTGGAGGTCGAGGAATGCATGCCTAAGACAGTGCGCAGCGGTGGTTGGCTGCCAATGGTTGTTTGAGCAAAAAGAACAGCTGGATGTGGCATAAAAAAAAAACAGAAATTCACGGAAAAAACAAGGTTAAAGTGAACTTATTGTTAGATTTGGTTATAACATCTTAGCATATGTGTTTTAAAAAAAAAGCCTCAGTAATTCACTTAAAAACAACAGTCAAGTTATGGTGCTGAATTAAAACCTAAACAACCACAGACATTTGCAATCCATGAACTCATAAGACAGCCTTACAAACCATAAAGCTCACCAAATGCAAGTTAGTTTGTGTTAGAGCAGAGGAGAAATAGAGGAGAAACAGAAAAGGGAGTTACTAATGTTCTAAGCATATGCATCATTGATTGCAGAACTGATGAAACATAAGGAGCCAGAACTGAAGAAAATAATGAGCATTATATGCCGTGCTTAATATGTGCAGGTGTTTCCAGGTACTGGGCACTACACTCATTCTTGGGGAACAGGACTGTTCATAATCAGACTTTGAACAAGAGCAAGAGAGAGAAAAGAAAAGGAAGACGGTAAGAGGAAAGGAAAGGAAGGCAAACCATATTAAAGGAAGATAGTGGGGATGAACAAAAGCCTAAAAGTTTAAGATAAAGAGACAAGAAGTGTAAGGTGGTGGAAGAAAGAGGCATGAGGTGAAATGTGGACAAGGCAGCCTTGATATTCCTTCACCACAGTATTGGACAGCACCAGCGGTGACTGCTGAGAAAACCTTTGAGCCCTTGTATTTATTGAATTTCAGATTAAACACTGGGAGGTCGACACCCCTCTTAGGGAGGTTTCATGTCACTCCAGATACATATTCCCGATCGTTCAGTCTGTGCATACTCTGTACACAAATCTATAGGATGCAGCTCCAAACCTTCAGACAAACATCATTTTAGTAAATTAGGAACTGCCCGTTGCTTACTTTCATATGCAGAGAATGCCCTAAACGACAACTTGCTTAATGAGCTCAGGACCCTTTCGAAAAAAACATGGAGGAGGGATGGACCCATGTTTCTTGAAAAGGTATGGTTCAACATTTGTTCTACAGTCAGGACCCAGAACTCAGGATGCGGGGCATTTCAAATCACATGCTACGGTGTGCCTCGGGGGCTGGCATTGGTACAGTGAGATGCTGGATTATTGAAGAGCGATTGATTACAGGATTACTTCTCGGCCGTGTACCAATCGGTAATGTAGGTTGTTTCAGGACCGAACAGGCGTCTCCCCGGGAGGCTGGAGCCATTAGAGTCCGGATTTGAAAGCACAGACCGATGTTGGCGCCTCTGTCACTTTCTACAGCGCTTCCATTTTAATCAGCAGGCACTTGGGGCTTAAGGAGAGAGGGAGAGAAAGTGGAGAGAGATCAGAGAGGGAGAAGAGAAATATAAACAGATAATGGATGGAAAGAGAGAGAGTGCACAGAGGAAGGAAGTAGAGCTGGTTTGAGCATTTTGCGAGGCTGCTTTTGGTTCCCATTCCAGCCCTGAGGTGTGTACATTTGTGTGCAGTGGCGGCTCCCATGTACAGAGGGCGATGGGGTGGGGGCGGAACGTAAAAAAATAAAACACTTACCTTGAGGTGCGACGCAACGACCTCTTCCACCGTCGTCTGTCTTCAAGGCAGGCTCCCGGACCCAGGAAACTGCACTAACCAATCCTGGCGCTGCTTTCACCAGCATGAAAGCAGCGCAATGATTGGTTGGAGCAGCCTCACTCAGCGCTCTCAAGAGCATTGGAGGCCTGTGCTTTCTCTAATTCAGCTGTCTAAGACAACTGGGTTAGAGAACTTTCAAATGCGCATGTCTGGCTGGCCGTCCCAAGACGGACGGCCAAAGAGACTTGCACACTTTAAAGCGCACAGCTCCCTGCTGCTGCCACTCGGCAGCACTGGCCCCCACCAGTCCTGTCACTCAGTTCAGGACGGGTCGGTTGCTGAAAAATAAAATGGTAATAAATAAATGTTATTATTATTTTAATTTTCAGCTCTGGCCTGTGGGGCGCTCAAACAGAGAATCCGCCCCTGTTTGAGAGAGAGAGAGAGTGAGAGAGTGTGTATGTGTGTGTGTGTAATAACACTACTGTGAAGTAGTGCACGTTTTTCTTAATTATAACAAGTTAAACATTTAATAGAAATACCAGTCTTTTCACATTTTCTGTGTCTATATACTACCTTATTGTGCGCTGTAAGAGCACCAGAAACGATTATATACAGTTATAAAGGACAAAATCAAGGAAACTTTAAGGTAAAAAAAAAAAGTCAAGGGATGTATCCTTAGGGCCAATGCAGGATATTCGATGCTAAAAAGGTCGTGCTGAACCGCAGTTTATGTAAACCTAGTGCAGGTACCCATGCTGCCTTTCCAAGAAATTTCCTAGCGATAAATCCAAATGAAATTTATTTGACAGCAAAGAGATTAACCCGAGCATTAAAATAGCTGTGGCCTGCAGCTTGTCACGTGGAACATAACAGTGGCACATATCTTTTACTTGCTGTTGCACAAATAGAATCATTTCAGACAACCTGCTTTGTAAACATCAAGCACAGTAAGGTGCTTCTTGCTATCATGCATCTTTGCATTCTTTGTTCCTAGGAAGTGCCAGAGTAGTTTAAAATGTTCAGGCACTCTAACAGATAGGCACATAACAACAGTGTTCTGCTCGCTGTAGGACCCGCTTTGCAGAAAGGCGATAACAGTATATCCCTCTCCCCAAAGACTGTGGATTTACTAGCACTTCCTGCAGGGTGATATATGCCGATTTGGGGCCTGATTCAAAAAGATAAACGTACACTTTTGTGTAAGTTTACATTTATTTTGGTATTTACAAACAAGGAATTAATAGTAAGTTTACGATTGAGGAGACGCTGCAGGTGGGGCGGAGAACTCCGTACATAAAAAGATAGGATGTTATGTGCGGAGTTCGCCTCGACTGTGGAGTCTCTGCAGCCACAAACGTACTATTAACATACCAAAACAAACAAAAACTGAAACTAAAGTGTAAGTTTACCTTTGTGAATCAGGCCTGTAGTGTTCTGTAAATGACTGATATTTATCTCACTAACAAAGATTCCACTGCCTGTGCTGTCTGTTCTGCCAATGTGCAGTGGGAAATGCACATGAAACAGCGGCGGACTAGCTGCACAGTCTGAAGTGGCAGGTCCAGCGTGATCCAGCGCAACCCCTAATTGATGAACCAGGGACCAAGGGAAATCTCATCACACATAAATTTCTTTACCAAACAACGGGGCCCATCACACATTACTCATAAATGATCCCCGAGGACAGGCGCTGGATTTGGGGGGTTTAATTTGTCAGTTTTATTAAGTACAATACTACACTTCACATTAATAACATTTGTATATAATTCTAACTATTCGTAATCTCAACTTCTTCTTACTTTGGTCGATGGACCATTAGTTGATGACTATGATTAACTAAACAGTTTAATATTTAACTAAATAACCACAGAGTCATTTCTTCAGTTAATGATTTTATCTTATTAAATGCTCTTCGTTTAGATTGTCACTGCACACACAGGATTACATATAAGAGAACAAATTATCAAGCAATGCAATCAAAATGAATCATTTATATCGACATCAAAGCGTGCATAGGAATGGGGAAGAGAAGGTACAGCATAAATACTTGCAGAAAATATATTGCAAAATTAAGCAATCAAGGAGGGTGATATATATATATATATATATATATATATACTGTCATTTGTTGAGCGCGAACAGCTACCTCCTAGGAGGTGTCCCGGCGCTAAAGCAACAGGCGACTCACGGGGAGGCGACAAGATCAACAGCGTAAATTAAGCCAGGTTAAAAAGCCAAGTTTTGATAGCCTTCCTAAATTGGGTTTCAGACGGTAACTGACGCAAAGAGTTAGGAAGGGAATTCCACAGTTTTGATGCCCCAAACATGAAAGATCTGGCACCCAACCGAGTTTTTTTCACTCGAGGGGTGCATAGTAGGTTCTGAGAGCAGGATCTCAGCACACGTGGCTGCGTGTAGACACCTAGCCTCTGTTTTAAATACGCAGGGCAAGATCCATGAACTGCCCGAAAAGCAAGGGTCAAGGCCTTGAATTTGATACGCATGGCTACTGGGAGCCAGTGTAGTTCTCTGATGTGCGGAGAGATGTGCTGCCGAAAAGGAACATGTTTGATTAGTCTCGCCGCCGCATTTTGAACCATTTGAAGTTTCTTAACTTGGTAGGCCGGTAGGCCAGTGTAGAGGCCATTTGCATAGTCCAAGCGGGCAGTTACTGTGGCATGGATAATGGTCTTGCGCCAGCTCTCAGGTAGCAGATGTAAAGATTTCCGAAGGTTTCTCAGGCGGCAGAAATAGGCCGCCATTTAACACCCAGATTTTTGGCACAGCTCGTAGGAACGTGTGCCGGACCCATTTCCTCAGGCCACCAAAGGGCTGCCGCTGGAGGCTTGGATTTGCCAAAAAACATCACTTCAGTCTTATTGGCGTTCAATTTGAGTTTGTTGTTGTTCATCCATCCTGCGATGTCTTTTAAGCAGCCTTTGAAGCACTTAAAAGAGTCTTCGGTCTGATCATTAAATGAGAAAACCAGGTGGGTGTCGTCGGCGTAGGAAATCGCCTTCACTCCCCAGTTGGCTATCAAGGTGAATAGAAGGGCCAGGTATATATTAAAAAGGAGCGGGCTGAGAGCCGACCCCTGAGGCACCCCGCACCATAAGTGCTTGCGGGTGGACTGATGTGGTTGTAAGGCCACCCTTTGAGTGCGCAGGTGGAGAAAAGACTTTAGCCAGGCCAGAGCTGTGCCGTTGACCCCGCTATCCTGAAGACGTTGCGACAGTATAGCGTGGTCCACAGTATCGAATGCAGCAGAGAGATCCAGGAGCACCAGCATAGCTGAAGCTCCTAAGTCCAGTGCCATTCTAATTGAGTCCGCTACCTCAAGAAGCGCCGTCTCAGTGCTGAACCCCGCTCGGAAGCCGGATTGGGTGTCGTGCAGGATATTATTGTTTTCGATAAAATTAGCCAATTGTCGCTGCACTACCTTTTCCAGCATCTTAGCAGGGGCTGACAGCAACGAGATAGGTCTGTAATTGTTCAGTTCCCCTGAGTCCATGTTAGATTTCTTTTTTAGGGGGAGTAGAGTGGCATGCTTCCATAGATCAGGGAAGGTGCCGGAGGAAAGGGAGGTGTTCCAGATTTTGGCCAGCACCTTGTTCGTGGAATTAGCCAACTCTTTCCACAATTTGGGAGGGCAAGGATCTTCCGGTGAGCCAGACTTGCAGTTTAGAATTGCTGCCAGTGCTTCCTTCTGCGTGATAGGGGCAAAGTCAGAAAGGAGAGGAAGGGGTGTATGCCTAACTGCCACGTCGGATTTGGTTGTGGTAGTTATGTCTAGGAAGGATTTGTAGACGTTGCTGATTTTATCATTGAAAAAGGTAGAGATTCTCTCGCACAGTGCCAGCGACGGCTGAGCATCGATGACCAGCTCGGGGGGTTTGAGGAAGGAGTTGACCACTTTGAAGATAGCTTTCCCTGGGTTGTCGGAGGAGTCAATACACTTGGCAATGTACTCTCTTCTTGCCTCCTTCATGAGTTTATGCAAAACCTTCAGAGATGTCTTATATAGCATTTTTGCGGAATTATCATAATTTGCCCTCCATTGGCGTTCCAAGCGCTTACATTTGCTTTTCGAAACCCTAAGTGATTCAGAAAACAATGGAGCAGAGGGGGATTTCCTCATAGATTTTGAGACTCTAGCTGGTGCCGCAGACTCCACTGCGGCGGCAATCCAATTATGTAGGGCCAGAGTATCGGCGTTCGGGTCAAGAGATAGAAGCGGTTTGCTGGCTAATAGAATAGGGCTTAGGGATTCGGCAGTTAAGTTTTTCCAATTTCTCTTTAGAAAGTATCTGGCACTCTCAGTAGAGTCGGGATTAGCCAGAGTGAAAGAGAAAGAAATGAGAAAATGGTCAGACCAAACCACCTGGTTTGGCACTTCAATTCTCAAGGACGGGATATTGGAAAATATCAGGTCGAGGGTATGACCTGCTATATGGGTAGGGAATTTCACATGTTGTGGTAGATTCGCTCCTTCCATCAAGGAGACCATCTGCATTGCTGGGACACAAGTAGGATCATTTACATGCAGATTGAAATCCCCTAATACCGTAAAATTAGAGGATAGGAGAGATTTCTGTGCAATGAAATTGCATAATTCCGGGAGTATATTGGGTGGACAGTCAGGAGGCCTATAGACCACCAATCCCGAAAAAGAGGTTGAATGGCCGGACTGGATGCAAAAATTAAGGCCCTCAACCGAGCCCATGTTCCCTAAGTTTGAGGAGGATATGTCCCAGGAGTCCTTGCAGATAATCGCTACCCCCCCTCCCCTTTTGTCTCCCGCCCTATTGGCACAGCATATTTTGAACCCAGAAGGCAAAGCTAGTGCCACTGCTGCAAGGATATCGTCCTTCAGCCAAGTTTCAGTGAGAAACAAGACCTCCAAATCGTTCCCAGCCAATAGTAGCCACAGGTCCTCAGCATGTTTAGACAAGGATCTGCAGTTTATAAGGCAAGCTCTAATCTGATCTGGTGGCTCCCTCTGCACCCTTTTGCCCTTCCTAAGGTCGGTAACACCTAGTGTCCAGTTGCACTCTGTACACGAGCTGCGAGGGGAAGCTGTCATCAGGTCACAACCATGAGGATTGGGGCAAGTGGTAACATTAAAGGCCAGTAGATCCGTCCTAGACCATTGCTTTACCTTGTGGTTCAGAAAACGGGCAGCATGGATGGCGCTGGCCGCGATCCGGTCGCAGACAGGCTTGCCTTTGGCGCGCCAGCGGCGCGCGCGTCCGCTGCGCGGCCGTGCAGTCATTCTGCTTAAGTAAGCCCCCCCGGTAGCGGAAGTGAGGAAAAAGTGGGCGGAGCCGCGTCCCTCCACGCAAACAGCACACGCTGCGGTGGACCGGGGACCGGCAATGAGGAAGTGAAGGGCAGAGAGAAGCCAAGTAGTGCAGGTAACTGGCAAAATGAAATAAAAGCAGTCTTTTTAAAACTAGTAAAAACACATAAACTGAGCAGTAATTTTTAAAACTAGTAAGAACACATTAGCTGACACAAATGATAAAAGTAGAAACGCTGTAGTGATTTTGCCGAGACGGCGCGCTATCACCCAGTCGCTGCGCGGCCGTGCAGTCATTCTGCTTAAGTAAGCCCCCCGGTAGCGGAAGTGAGGAAAAAGTGGGCGGAGCCGCGTCCCTCCACGCAAACAGCACACGCTGCGGTGGACCGGGGACCGGCAATGAGGAAGTGAAGGACAGAGAGAAGCCAAGTAGTGCAGGTAACTGGCAAAATGAAATAAAAGCAGTCTTTTTAAAACTAGTAAAAACACATAAACTGAGCAGTAATTTTTAAAACTAGTAAGAACACATTAGCTGACACAAATGATAAAAGTAGAAACGCTGTAGTGATTTTGCCAAGACGGCGCGCTATCACCTGTCGCTGCGCGGCCGTGCAGTCATTCTGCTTAAGTAAGCCCCCCCGGTAGCGGAAGTGAGGAAAAAGTGGGCGGAGCCGCGTCCCTCCACGCAAACAGCACACGCTGCGGTGGACCGGGGACCGGCAATGAGGAAGTGAAGGACAGAGAGAAGCCAAGTAGTGCAGGTAACTGGCAAAATGAAATAAAAGCAGTCTTTTTAAAACTAGTAAAAACACATAAACTGAGCAGTAATTTTTAAAACTAGTAAGAACACATTAGCTGACACAAATGATAAAAGTAGAAACGCTGTAGTGATTTTGCCGAGACGGCGCGCTATCACCTGTCGCCCACCATACCCACCAAAGAATCAAGAAAACCACTTCCTTGGCCGAGGTTGTGGCAAGAGGTCCCCAGAGATAGGCTCAGAGGACAAAGTTAACAGGATAGGTATAGCCAAGTTTGCCCTAGACTAACAACTAAAATTAATCTCCCAATCAATCTACCTTGATCTAGTTCTCCTCGGACGCAGTCTCCTCCCAAGCACTCCCGCAACGTTCTCGTACCTAGAGCGTTCTCTGGCTTGGCGCTCTTCTCTTTGATCTGCCGCACCGGACTGCTCTGCTATACCGGACCGCATTGCCTCAGGTTCGTCTGATCCCTCTCCGATCCTTCTCTCTCTCTCTGATCTGCCACACCCCCAATTGGGATATCATTTATACCCTTCTGTCTAGCTCACCATCTTACAATGTTGCAGTATCAGTAGAAACTCGGTCTGTGATTGGTTGTCATAAATCATACTAGGGTCGCCTCATCTTGTTCTCCTCACAAATCCATCCTATACTGGTTTTAACAAAGGAAGGATTTAAGACTAATACATTCGTATACCACTGACATCCATAATTACACATTTTGCAACAATTGTACATCATGATATCCGTTTCACATTCAAATTGCACGTAGTGATGGCTGTTCCCACAGTCGCTGTCGCGTCTTGGCATATAAACAATAGGATACAGGTCAACATGGCCTTCACATGGATTACATCAGCTGGTACACTCTGCAGTCTGCAAGCAGGCAACCCATCTTGGAGCATGCGCACTCCATACCGACCAAGACAACCGCATGCTGGTTCACACAAGAGGCCGTTTTCATGCAGGCCCAATCTCGTACTAAAGTAAATAAACACAATAGAATATTAATTCATGAAATAAAACCCATTATGGTTACCTCCCACCATACTAATACCCTGTATTAATTAAATCCTAGCAAAAGCTATTAATTTAAAGCAACCCTTTTCGTTATTTGTGCACAACATGCAAAATGTGCAATGTACAACATAGCATAAACATATAGTAGTACGGTTTTTCAAAGCGCAAACAGTTAATACATACTCATGCCAACATGGTTTAGTATGTTATGTAAAATGCGTTTGCCCCTCGTGTAAATGTGTGCATTCAGGGTTGGTTAGTCCATGCAATCAATACATTATTAGGGGGTTACTTAATTTCATGAGGATGTATTTTCCAAACCTCACTCCATCAAGCGCCATGTCTGGCGCAAATACCTTTTAAAAAGACTGCCAAAAAACAGAGTGGTGGACTTTCACAGAAACAGAATTATATGGTCCTTACGTGCTGGCAAACATCATAAAACCAGTTGGGGAGAATACATATACATTCAGTAGTTTCTAGTGTTCACAATTCTCAGACAATTGGTTAATTAAGCCACTTTAAAGAAAAAATCTCTACCTCCATGATGGATAACTCAAAGGGGTGTAAGCCCACTCATATAATAAACACAATCCTTGTCAGCGTGAATCTCATAAGTCACTAAATAAACCTGCGTTTACCCCTCTGGTAGCTTGGCACAAAAGCAGTCAGGGTTAGCTAAGAGGCATTGTGTGAAGGATTTATGTAGCATTCAAATAGTAATAAAGTGAAAACACAACACAAGAAAAATCCCAAACCGATTTAGAATGACAGAGTGAATTTTAATATATAAAACAACATAAAAATGACAAAAATCCAATCAATAGAACTAGTGCTATGAGTTTTTAAAGTTTTAAATGAAAATAGCACCAGGAAGCATAACGCGCCACTCACGGTTATCTGGATACACTGGACCAGGGGAAAGATCAGCTGACCCCAATGTAGCATGGACCAGATACAGGGACCAAGTTAGTACCGCTGAAGAGTTACCTTCTTAAGACGTGTGCGAAGTGGGCCATTCACGTTGGCCGGGGCTGTGAGTAGGAGGCTGTCTGTGCAAGGAGCAGGTCGAATGTTATGGATGGTCACTGTTGTAGCATGAGGAGCCAGTCATTACTGAAGATCTGCATTAGTGGTCGACACGGCCTGTTGCTATTGGCACGAACAGTAGGTCTCACTGAAGCTTTGCATTGGTGGTCATCGTGGATGGTCGCTGTCAGCACAAAGAGCAGGTCCAGCAGGAGCTTTGTATTGGTAGACAGCGCAGGCTGTCACTTCTCGCAGCAAAGAGTTCAATTCACGGTCACGAAAGGTATAAAGCTCTACATTGTCACCTTTTCTTCAGGAGTTTACTCTGATGCCAGCCAAGGGTTCAGGATCTGGGGTTCATCTCTTGGGATCAGGACTCACTTCAGCAGAGGCCGGCAGGAGGGCTCAGGTAGGTCTAGGCTGGTTCAGTTGGTCCTGGTAAGCTGGGCAGTTGCAAGGGGAAGCTTGTTGTGTTCCTGTAACTCAAACAGGAGGTCAGCCAACTGGCCCTTGGAGTCAGTCTGGAGAGCCTGGGTTCAAGTTAAGCAGGTCCAATCATCCTTCAGACAGCTGGGCAGTCCTTCTTCTGAATCTTCAACAGATCCACAGTGTTCTCTTAAGGTCAATTTTTATACCTGGTGGAAGCCTTTGCAACCATCAAACCTGTTTCTGGTCAGTACTTCCCCTTCCCCTAGTCTGGTTTCTTTGTGTGTGCTGCAAGCAGGGTCCTTTAAGTTTAATCAAGGCAGGGCACTGCTCCTTCCAATGCATCCTGTCAGGAATAGCTTCTCCCCTCACTCCTAGGCCTTATTTGTTCCCATGTCTAAAAGGATTGCACAAAAAATCACAGGAAAGCCATTCACTGTCATGTGATACTGGACACAGCCAGAAAGGTAAATTTGGATTAGGGCAAAAAAATGGTAACTTTTTAAAAGTGGAATTTTCAGAATAGTAACTTAGAATCCAACTTTACCATTAAAGAGGATTTTAAATTCCAGTTAATTTGAGTGGAAACAGCATATCTCTATCCGGTCCCAAAATTAAGGTAGCACTTCTTAATTGTAATAAGGTAATCCAGTATTAGGCTATGGGAGAGATAGCCTTACAACAATAGATAATGAATTTAGGAGTTTTTCCCTGTCAGGACATGTCAAACTTAAACCCACGTCCCCTACCTTTTAAATACCATGCACCCTACCCTATAAGCCTTTAAGGTATGCCTTAAGGGTGACTTATAAGTAATAAAAAGCATTGGTCTGGCTTTAAAGGGTGGTTGTATGGTAATGTGAAGCCTTCCAAGTAAATAGCATGGGAATTTTTATGTATTTGTGTGAACAGTAGAATAATATTTGTGTAGCTTCGAAGGTCAGGTGACAGTTGCACCTTCAAACCAGACCTAAACATCCATGTAGTGTTATGACTTCCTCCTTCCATCTGTGCTGCTGCCGGAGAAAAACACCATACACTATCAAGTTATATAAGACCCTTTAATAACTTGAGAATGTCATGTGTGGGCCCCTGTAAGTTCAAGATTAGGCAGCTGGATAAATAAAATGATCACAGCTGTGTGGAGGGCAAGCACTTTTTGTGGAGGCACACAACTTCTGCCCAATCAAACCAGGTACTCCTGGCTCCCAACATGTGGGCAAAGCCAAGCGTCTCTCTATTGGTGGTCACACAATTGTCTGGCGACAGCTGCGCTGTCAAGCCAAACCATAAAAAGGAGGTTTTAGGTCTGGCAAAAAGGTTTATTTTAATAAGTATGAGAATGCACACCTTCCCTTCATTAGTTTTAGTCTTTATCCTTTAATCCAATGCAAATTATTTATTAATAGTGCGTGCGAGCAGATGCTGTGAACCTCCCGTGACACAGCTGTTTTCAAAGATTCCAAAAAGGGCACTTTCATCCCTAATAAAGGCCCGAGCGGCAGGGAGAGAACGTGAGTTTTCAGAAGAGGAAGTGGAGTGTATAAAGGAGGTCAGACTGCCGGTTGTGGCGTTTTAAAGGTAAATTGATTAAGTTTATGTTTCGTTTTGGATAAGGACAAGGAGGGTTTGGTGTGGAGATGGGGGTAGAGTGATGGCGTAAATCGGGGCAATGGACATTGGTTAGTGGGGTTGTAAGTAACATATAGGGAGGTGATTCTTTTTGCACAACTTTTTAGAAATATTTTTCAGTCATATTCACCTTTTAGCTGCATTTTTGGTTGGGAGGGACATTACACTTAGTTTTAGTACATGAATGCTTAATAATTTGAGCTGGGGGAAGGATGGGATATTTGATGAGGGGGGAGGTATTTCTTTGTGTACACAGCAAGCTTATATCGAGCAATTAATTGAGCTGTTTTTCCTATTTGTTTTAGTGAACCCCTGACGAAGAGCCGTCTGGCTCGAAATGCATTGGGTGTAAATGAAATGAACCCATTCTGACACTTGATTGACCTCACGTGCCGCTGTTGAAAGCCTGGAATGGCAGCAGGAGGCATTTGAAAATGTTGAATAAAGATTCATTGTGCAATCAAGCTGTCTCCGCAGTGATTTGAGAAGCAGGAAAAGTTTGATATAAGGATTGGTATAAGAATTGAAAAACAGTGAGTAACATGGACAATTTATGTGGAAGTGAATTTCTGTGAGGAATCATTCTCTATTAAGCAGTGCGACGGATGGGTGCGAGATGAAAGTGCCCTTTTTGGAATCTTTAAAAAGGTTTATTTTGCCAGGTCGTAATGGCAGTTCAGAACTGACCTACAGGCTGCAGTGGCAGGCTTGAGACACAATGAGTGCTGCAGCCCACTAGTGCCATTTAATTTACAGGCCCTGGGTATATGTAGTACCATATAATAAGAACTTACAAGTAAATCAAATCTACCTATCACATGTAGGCCAATTTAACATGTTTAAAAGAGAGAACACAAGCACTTTACCTCTGGTTAGCAGGGAAACAATGGGCAGAGTCCCAAAAGCCAACAAAAACAGGTTCAACAAAGGAAGGCAGAGAAAGTCCAAAGATCTGGGGTGACCCTTCAGAAAGGTCCAATACCCCATATCTGAAAAAGCACATGTTGCTTAAGAGGTATATTGGGGGAACCAAAAATTAACAAAGAGGCTGTCTGATACCGTATGAATTTAATCAATATGCTGAATGCAACTATGCTTATACAGCATCTTATTGTTATGGTTTTCAGGAATATTCCAATTATTGCTCAGGTCATAAACGACCTATTAAAGCTTCTAAGTAAGAGAAGTGTAACATACAGTCAATTCAGTTCTGCTTCAGTTGTCTGCCTTTGTCTTAGACACACATTCCAAAACAAAGCACAGGAAAACTGACACTTAACTGAGAAGATATATTCTATGTTAACACCATATTGTGTTTATAATATCCCTCCAACACGAGGATCCGGCTGGAACCTCTCCCTAACCGTAAAACACATTGATAATCATTCCAAACTTTTGTTGAAAGCCAGACCAACACTTAATACATGGTTAACCATTAATTATGAGGGTCTGTTTACAACAGTTCTGTGAATTACGTGAAAGTTAGCAACTGCTGTTTGGATACGTAGATACAAAACCCTGTCAAATAAATAAAATATTGGTAGGAGCACAAACCCATTATTCACGCTTTTACTCCATGCTTAGGACTGGAAGACGTTGGCTACATGCATGCACTCAATACATTTGGCCTTCCTTGATGAATGATTGTAAAACTGGCATTTGATAGTGCAGATTGTTTCTCCCCTTGTATCAGCTAGTCTTATATTCAATCTGAAAGGAGAGGGGCTAGCAGGACATATTCAGCCATGCATAGGTACTGTCAGCAGGCGGGGTTGATGTGTGCAGGCAGAGCGCCAGCACGCTGGGGCCACAGGCTTAGCTTCAAGGGGGGTGTTTGGGGTGTTACACCCCCCACCCCCCAATAAATGCATTTTCTGATAAATGTTTGGGTACAGATGCTTTCAGTTGGATATTGTGAGATGCCAGTCTGATTTCACCAGTAATTCTTTACCTACACACAGAAAAAAGCACACACACTCGCTCCTTCTCCTTCTCTGTTTTAAAAGTCCTCAAAAATATTGGTTATTTTACAAAATATTGTGTTTTCTCTCTTGGTACTCCTACTAATTCTTATTCCTCTCCCTTTCCACTGCCCCTTATGCCCCTCTCCTGTACTCTGCTTGTCCTATAATAATATAATATATTTAAACATTATATGCCAGCCTGATTGTTGGAAAATCTGAAGCTCCCCCCCCAGTCTTACTGACCAATCAACGCCCCTGGCTGGGGTGGGAAACCATGGCTTTTCAATTACCGTGATTACCGTGCCTGGCTGTCACGTGACTCTAATAGCTCTTTATTGCGGAAGAGTTTTTGTGTCCGCTTCAGTAGTTAGAGTGTAGGATGCAAGCAGCCAGCCCAATCTTTGGTGGCTCTGTGATGCGCGAAAAGGTAAGTGTCAGAGCACAGATAGCAAGGTGTGATATTCCTCTTTTTTGCATTCTTCGACTCATAGTAAACAGAAGTGACTATGAAAATTTTCTGGGATGTCATCATAAAAAGCCAGGGCTGACCCCCCCATAGGCCTTTCCAAACAGATCATAGCGGAGCTAGCTGGCAAACTCAAGGCACCTCGTGTCCTCATTGTGGAAATTCCCAAGTATACCTCTTCTCCAAATTCAAGGAAGGACACAGGTTCACCCTCCTCTACAAACGAGGAAAGCTACAATTGAGTCCCCTGCCCCATTGAGGACAGAACTGCTAGTGATAAAAGGCACGCACAGCTTGTATTTTTTTAACACAAGTATACATTCCCATCATATATATTAGTAAAACCTTACATAGTTTCCACTGTGGAGGCGAGGTACAGGACGTGCATAGAACAAAAGGTAAGTGGAGTGATGTCCTGTGCAGTGTGGTAGCAGTTGAATGCAAACGAGGACATGGCTTTCTGTAATAAAGTCATCAATGGCTGCTGGAGATCCCGCAGTACACAGGTCTGGGTGGTAGTGTTGCGCACACATGTCGTGCTCCCTCTGTACTTGAGTTTTTTGTTTAATAGTATCCACCCATAATAGCCAGTGGTTGAAACTCACAGCCCCCAGGAAGCAGATGAAACCCATAGCCAGGCCGTGGTTACTGGCACTCCAGCATTGTGACCTGTGGTGTGTACACTGACGTCACGCTTGCATTGGGGGACATTGGCCTGGGTGCTCTTAGACTCACCATTAGCTTGACCTAAACAATCACAATGGCAGCTGTACCATGCAGAGTATCTGAGGCCTGTCCTACGTGTTCTTCTATCTCAGCACTTGTATGGGTGGACAGTGGGTAGTATGGTTCTGGGCTCGCCTAAATAAATGTAAGTGCGTACACAACCACCTGCCACAGCAAAACGTGCATGACCATTGTTCCACCCATCTCATCTCAGATTGTTGTTAATTGTGAGTAGTGCGGCATTCTGTTGGCTTGTTTGTGGCAGCTTACCACTACCAAGGAATGTCGTAGACATGTTGACATTCATAATACAATTTTAATCTGATGCTACATCACGGTGGGCTGCTGGCAGTGCAACTGGCTATGTTTTTTATTGTCAGTGTGGTTGATCATCAGTGAGGACTGAGCCATCCAGGGCTGATAAGACAGAGGCATAGAGGTTGATAGGAAGGCTCTCATGTAGTGAAAACCTGCATATCAGCTATTGAGGTGGCAAATGATTTTGTCTGAATGTCCCATTGTTTAATTAAGTGGTGGCACCTGTTGCTGCCAGATTTTGAAAGTTGCATCTGCACTTGTACCGTTGCTTGTTTGAGTTATAATATGATATTTGTGGAAACAAAAGGGAAGACGTTAAGCTGATAACCCTAATTTTGAGGGATGATGGACCCATTTAAAGCAGCTCAGCTTTATGCACTGGGATCTTTTTTAAACATTTGCTTTCATTAATTTTAGGGAACAGCTGCACCACAGCCGGGAGTCTCTCACACAGCAGCTACATCAGGTAGGATCCATGTTTTAGTGCATCTACTCTGCCATTTTATGTAGTGTTAAAATATGTAAGGTCGTTCATGTTACTTCAAAATTTGAAATGCATTTTGATAGTAGATCCTCAGTATGGAGTCTAAAAGGGTATTGGTTCATGCAGAAGGTGATCAAAGCTAGGATATGGCAAACCTCTGCTTGGAATGTGTTGCTGTTCACATTTTGGGGTGTAGTCTCAATGCATGTCAGGGTACGTAAAGTAGTACTCTTTTATGAACCCTTCTTGGCCTTTGTGAATTGGCAACAAAATAACTAAATTGTTAATAAAATGGGAATATTCAGGTCATATTCATATACAGTTACTATAAATAGGAAGGACTGCAACCTCCTTTACTAATAGGGAGTTGGACATTTGGGGCCCAGTCACAAACCCTTGGAAAAGTACTTAAAAGAGTATTCCTGTAGTACTACTTCCCGCACTCATGCTCATTGTGAACTGGCTCCATAATGATTATTAAGCACAGCAAGAAATTCCACAATTTTGAACCATCAATGGAAAGTGCTGGTAAACCAGCAAAGCAATTCAGGACTGATTCGTAATGTTTTTGTGCGACAAAGTTCAAGTTGGGTGTCTAAAAAGGGCCCACTTTGGGCACATATATAAGATTTTGATCTTGTAGAGGAAACCTAAAAACTCATAATATTTGCACATATGGTATATACTACACGTTTATGTTTAGAGTTAGGAATGGAAATATGGACGTTCCCAAGAAAGGGGAAAGAAACGTTGGGAAAACCTATAAAAATCCTACATTTGTAATATACATATATCAATGGTGTTCACACCACTATTGGCTCAAAATTTTAATGTGAAAAAAACTGAGGAACTGAGCAAACTGGATGTGAAAAATCACAAAAACCTCGATTTTTTCTCGGGATGTGGTGGAAGAAAAGTAGTTAAGGTGCTGAAAGAAGAAATCTTCTGGTTTAGGGATTGGCCTGTAGATGTACTCGGACATTTTTCTTGATAGCCATGTGTTGACCAAGGATTTTATATGAAAATTAAAAAGAGAATAATTAAAAAAAAAAAATCATGGGCGTAAGCAAAGGGACATAAGAATACTCTTCTTTGTAAATTGGGTTCAAGCGTGTTTCAAAGGAGTCTCGAGAAGGCCACGAGCATGCAGTAGGCAAAGAGGGTCATGTAGACACTAGTAGGCGACCCACCAGCCTGCCACATCAGCCAAGCACTGGTTTGTGCTTCGCTGGTGAGGACCACCCCTCTAATTAGCAATTCTCACGTTCCTGGTGGAGATCTCCATTATGAAAGTGAATCAGCGGTTAGGGATGATGCATGTTTATCACTGCTAATGCCGAGCAGGCTGCAATATTCTTTTCAGTCAGCTCGGAATTTGATTTCTTTTTTTTTTTGCAAAACAAACTACTACAGAAGGGGTTTATTATTGAAAAAGAAAACCCAATTGTGGCCCAGTGCACAGAGGCCATTGACAGTTGTCTCTTTCGGGGTCCACCATGGGTCCCATGTCTACCTAAGGCAGGGAAAATGAATGACAGTCGCCTGCCTCAGTAGGACTGGATGCCGGTAACTGTGACCTGGTGAACAAGTGGCAGATGAGCTGTCAGGTCAAGGCTTTCCACTGGTGGAGCCAGTTGTAGCTCTGCCTCCCAAATGCAATGCTTAAGACCTCACAATATCTGTGCCATTAAGTAGCAACACCTAAAATCACAACAGAATTAAATAACAACACATACTCAAACCAATAAACAATATTCCATTCATAGTGTTCCTAGTATTAAGGATAATGTGAGCTAGAATCTCATCAGTAATATTTAGGACATGTGTAATTGCGTCTGTCACATCAAGGCTGAGATCATGAGCATTGCCTTCGGCGTGCGAGTTGTGTTCTAAATGGCTGTTGTGCGAGTTATGATTCAGCCTACCTAGCACTAAGAAACCCCTCCAGGTCAACAAGCGCTGCATAGAAGCTGAACCTGCAATTCTTAACAGAAGTCCAACACTGCCTCTTACATTTCATTAAACTTGCATGTGAGGTCAGGCTTTTGTGCTCAAAGCTGCAAGACCCTACGCATCTCCTTCCAGATCTACAGCCAGAAACAAACTAATCCTGTGGTCTTCTGCTATCAGTCGAAGAAATGGCTCTCCAGATCTTCTGCCATAAACAAAATCCTGTAGTCTTGTGCTATCTGTCAAAGCAATGACTTAGCTCACAGCTGCTCCATCTCATAACATTTTTTCCTTCTGGATGTAATCAGTTTAGGTTTAATTATGGTTCAGTTAGCAACAAGCGTGTGCGTTATAATATAAACAAATAAATAAAGTATGAGCAGAATGAATAAGCCTGCCTCATAGAGAGTTATTTGCACTTTCCGAATGTAATATGCACTGTGGCTTGAAATGCCCTATGCTCCGAACTAGACACTGAATGCAGGTTTGCTGTTGCTTCCGGCAGCTGCGGTTTCTCTATAGGGGCGCAGGGGCATTGACCTGCTACCTGCGAGCCATTACATCCATCAAATACATACCTTTCTTCCCAGGCAAAGCATCCTGTCCTCCTACTAGGCGTAGTTTATTGCAACCACCAGCTGGGGCTTTGTATCTAAACTGCACATGTCAGGCTGGCCGGTATGTTGCTTGCAGCCAGCCTGACATGCATAATTCAGGCTTCCCAGTCATTGCAATGGGGGGGCTGGGAAGCAAAGACAACTCCACAAGTCTCCGATGGAGCGCCGTGCTCACCTGCCCCCGCCAATGTTCATGCTCCTGTTATGCTGTTTACTGTGATAAACAGCATGAGAGCAGTGATTTCATTGGCCGAGATGGGTGACTGACTTCAGTGTGAGAAGTGCAGGTGGATTGGGAGGTTCCCTACGACCTCCACATGCCGAACTGTGCTCCCGGCACAACCACCAACCTTGCATGAACGCCGGCAGGGACCGTGCAGCCACCCGATGCCTGACAGAGCCCTCAGAGCGAGATGCGCTCTCAAACCTCAGGAAGCCGCTCGGGGCAGAGACTCTTGCCGCCTGCAATGGAGACCCTGGGTCCAGCAGTTGGGTTGCCTCCATATTGCAGCTTTCCACCTCGGGGAGCCCCTCCAAAGCCCTGCCGGACTTAGAGGACATCACCATTGGTGGTGGATCTGAGAGCCTAGCTTTGAACAAGCCAGCTTCAGATAAGTTCTCTTTAAAAAAAAAAAAAAGATTAACCCCCCATTAACCCCCCCTATGTCTTCCCCCTGGTTCCACCTCCCAGGCCGCCCCCGCCGTGCTCCCCCCTGTGCCCCATCCACCCACCCCACAACTTTTTGTTTGTTTCGGCCGCCACTGGCTTCCGGTTCATATCCAGTATCCCCATTCCACCACACTATGGGGTCTATTACGATGGCGGTTGGATGTCCACCGGCGGTGGCGCCCGCCGGCCCGGCAGTGGACATCCGACTGCGATCGCAACCAAAAAAAACGCCGGTCAAATTAGGATGTCGGTGGTGACCGCGGCGGTGGGAAATTCCGACCGCCGCTTTTCCGCCGGTTGCCATCCGCACTCCAGCCTGGCGGACGGAGCAGGACTGGGATAATGGTGGCGGTGCAGAGCAGGCTCCGCCAGCAGGATTATGATGCCGGCGGTAGCCAGCCTTTCCTCAGCGGTCACACCGCCATGGAAAGGCATGCGGAGATTGTCTTCTGGGGGCCCGTTGCGGGCCCCCAATGTTTTGGGGGGGTGTGGGTGCACTGGGGGGTACCCATGGTCCCCCCTACATTTCCCTGTACCAGGTGGCAGGCACTGTGCAGTGCCTGCCACACAGTGCAGGGAAATGCAGGACATGCTCCTTTGGACATTGCGGCGGAGCTGCGGGCAGCAGCAACCGCCGCAGTGTTAAGGCCCGCGATCCGACCGCCGCGGTCGGATTTCGAGCGCGGGTCATCGTAATTCGACCGGCGGTGATGTCGCGGTCCATGCAGGCGGTTTTTGCCCGCTACCATGGCGGTCGGGGAGGTTTTCCGACCGCCATCGTAATAGGCCCCTAAGTTCTAGCTGTAAATTTTTTATTTCCTTGTGAACATTTTGTCTGTAAGATCATAACACAATCTTCAAATAGCACTTTGTCTAGACATGATCTTCAAATAATGCTGTGCTTCAAAGTGGACCGAAAAGGAACTTCCTTACGAAGCATAGAACACAGGGTGTGGCCCAGAATGAGGCAGTGCATGCAGGTCCTTCCTGTGTGAGTGGACACAAAATGTAAAGCACATACAGGGACTGAGTCACCAAGGCACTTAGGAGCATGGGATTTAGTACTCTTGTCGCACTAATTCACACACTCATAAGTGTCTTTGTGAATGGGCCATTGAGCATTCATTTACACAGGCAGGGAATTAATATATCAATGCTTGCTCTTAACATATCTTCTGATATGTTAGCTATTACACTTTAAGGTCACATATTGTCCCCAAAGACTAATTCTAATTTCTTTGCACATAGTTACTAAAGCAAAGTTGATTAAAAGCTGGCATCCTACTTTGGATTGAAACAACAGATGCATTTGATTCTTATATACACCTGTTTTTCTCCCTAGGAAGATGAAAAGCTTCTTAAAGCTGAATGAATGCTCTTTTAACAGCTTTATTTAACAGTTAGCAAGCCATTTTCACAAGTGCACAGTCTAGGATAAGGTGGACAACACTGCAGTGTCTGGATGCATAAGATGCTTTATGTTGCTGATTGAAGCTGCTGCTTGAATGAACAACCAAGGCATACCTGAAAATGACCAGATCAGTTATTATTGTAACTCATTTATTGATGAAGTATTATTTAGCGCCAGGATGCCCTGGCCTATTGGGTATTTCTTGTGCTTTATGAATGTATATTTATTCATTCAGTACTTAATCTTGCTGCTCAAAAGCTTTTCCACACTAGTAAAAGACCAGTTGTATGCAGTGGTAAAAAAAAAAACACTACGTCCCTCTAAGATGATGTGCAACTATCCAAAATTTTCAAAGAAATTGCCCTAATTCCTCATGTGAATGATGCTGTAAAAGAATCAACCAGCCCTTTGCATAGTTTAGAGCTCTGTTGCTTCCTAGCATGGTATGTGCTACATAAATGCCTTCAGAGACAAGCCAGCATCACTCAGAAGACCAGTACCAGTAATGGCCTCCCCCTTGTAAACCTCAAGCAAACTCAAAGGTTCACTAACTACAGCCCAATGTTTGGCCTGCTGTGTGTTTGACAACTTTGAATATATGCCACCCTCCTTGGAGGAGACCAACGTTTGACTCATTCCAGGCTGGCTTTAGAAATGCCAGGAGTACAGAACGAACCTGTTGTTACTGTTATGATGAATCGAGGTTTAAGCTTAGTGCTTAATTTGTAAAAAAAAAAGAAAAAAAAAAAGTGCCAGAGCCTGATGGGAGGCGGCTGCAGCTTGCACCACTCACTGCCCCTGCCAGCGCCAAATTCCAGTGTGAGCACTACCCACTATCTATCACACTTCAACAAATTTGACAATTTGACTAGTCCATGTTATCTGAAGCTGTAAGAATGCTGTGGGTGAGCTGGTTTCTTAATGTCTATTGATTGTTTAGCACTCTGCTCATGTGTTTGCGCCTAAAAAATACACAGACAGTGCCACCATGAGGTTGACTGTCAGAAATAAGTGCCAGTATTAAGAAAAAAGTGCTTGTGGCGAGTATCAGCAAACACGAGCACAAATTAAGCAGTGCCGAACAATGATGGGTTCTCGGTTTTGATTTTATTTAACCAGTCCATTTGAAAGCACTTGCGGCCTCACAAAGGGTATACAAATCATTATATAAACACCAAAACAATACAATACCATAAATTGATAATGACATTCAAATTAAAAAACAGAGATCGACCATTTCTAACTTATCCCAAGTGGTGTTTATGCCTCTTTTTCATTCCTTTTAACTCCACATTTAGAGGCAGACCCGGGCCCATTTGTCCCATACTTATTTTAAATGCCTCCTAAATACCATTGATCGCATTGATAGGGTTTTTGGGGGGGGTTATGGTTTTCAGCTACACTCATGAACTTTAGTTGTTGATCAAGCTGTCCCCAATAACACAACACAAGATGAAAATAATGCCTTTTTCTGCCTGCATGTATGATACACAACTGCAAGAGTAAGAAGTTTCTCAAAATAAACCTGAGACAGAAATCACGACTTGCTTTGACGTGCTTGCACCAGTCCTTAATTTGAGCCAGTGGTTTCCGGTGCTCAGCTCCGGCACTTAATCATCAACACCAGTGCTTTTCATGAGCACCAGTTCATTCATTTACGGAAGATTAAGAGATGTGCCCAGAATGACAGGATGTTGAGCCGACACTGAGACTCAAACCTGGTTCCTCAGCTCCAAATTCAGCAGCTCTGGCCATTACACCACATCCTCTCCCCACCTTCATGGTTAATAGTTGGTTCTATTTTAGGTGGCGCTAACAGGAGAAATGGGCTGGTGCTGACGAGAGCCCAGCACTTATTTTCTTACAAATTAACCACTGGCTTGCACAGACACGCATTACCACTTCTTGACTGCTACTTGACTTGGGAAATAAGAACATCTCCCTCATTCTAGATGCGTCTGACAATTGCCACATCTTCATCCAGGGTGGGACCCTCACAGACAAAGGACCCTCATGCTTTCTTACTATTCGTCTTTTCCGCTAGCTAATCACTTATCTTTTGTTCAATGAGTGTTCCATAATTATACATCACTGCTAGAGACCTTAGTGTTCCCAAATAGCCATCAACAGGTTCACCAGGCAGTTGTGTACCCTGAAAAACTGTATCTTCATTTTTCTTTAGCCTGTACCTGTTATGTAACATTTTTATTACAGTGGACTCTAGTATTTGGTTGTGCCTTGAATGTTATGATTTGTAAAGTCAGAGCAACATTCTGGGGAGTGGAGCGGAATGTCATCAGAGCCTGTTGGACAGTGCGTGCAAATCCTGACACAGTTACTTCTTGTCTTGTGAAACGTGTAATAGCATTGTGACTGTTAGAAATGGGGGTCTCTAGTTGGCAGAGGTAGGTACCTTTGCCCAAATAGGGACCCTTGCTTCTAGTCAGGGTAAGGGGGATACACACTCTAGATAACCCCTGCTCACCCCCTTGGTAGCTTGGCACGAGCAGTCAGGCTTATCCCAAAGGCAATGTGTAAAGTATTTGTACCAGCACTCACAGTAACACAGTGATAACACCACAAAAGGACACCACACCGGTTTAGAAAAATAAAGTATCTTTATCTAAACTTAACAAGACCAAAACGACAAAAATCCAACATACAAGTATTAAGAAAAATGACTTTCAAAAGGTTTTAGCAACTGAGACTATAAAAAACTATGGATGCGTGATTTCTTGCAAAGTACCTGTCGTTGCGACAAAATTCACCAAGCCAAACAGCCGCAGCGATGGGAAGCATCGAAAACAAAGAGATGCGTTGATTCCTGAGACCTTCCTGGATGCAATGCAACAGTTCCGCTGGACACAGGGGAGCGGTGCGTCGGGTCTGGCCTGTAGGGGGAAGCGATGCGTCGATTCTGAGACGACTCCGATCCGCGGGTGATGCATCGGGGAAAACTTGCCGCACAGGGACGATGCTTGGAAATCTGGGATGCGGCGGCAAACGATGCGGCGGGGGCGAGCGGCGCTGCGTCAGTTTCTTCAGCCGCGATCCCTCGATGCGTAGATTTTTGCAGCGGCGAGAGGCGCTGCGTCGGTTTCAGTCGGTTTCAGCAGTGGTGCGGCGGTGCAGGGAGATTCTTCTCGCACCAAGGCGTTGCGTCGGAAAAACTGTCGCAAAAAGAGCGATGCGTCGATTTTCATTGTTGTTGCGTTGCTTTCCAGCTCCCAGTAGCAGAAACAACATCCAGAGGCCACACACAGTCACTCCTGGCAGGTCAGAACTCCCAGCAAGGAAGTTCAGGGGGGCTGGGGGTGAAATGTTTGTGTTCCTCAGACTTCAAAACAGGAGTCAAGCTCTACTCCAGCCCTTGGAGACTTTCCTCAAGCAGGGGACACAGCACACAGCAAAGTCCTTCTCCTTTCCTTGACAGAAACAGCAACTGCAGGCCAACCCCAGACACACAGCAAGGGCAGTACTTCTCCTCAGTTTCTCCCGCTCTTCTCCTTGGCAAAGGTTCCACTTGATTCCAGAAGTAGTCTAAAGTTCAAGGGTTTTAGGTCTAATACTTATACCCCAAAATGTCTTTGTTCTCTTTGTGCAAGGGGCTCTGAGCCCAGTTGAAACCAGTTCTGGGGGGCACTCTGCAAGTGCACAACAACATCCATTGTCAGTGTGAGCCTTGGCTCCAGACACACCATAGGGGGGCAGAGCCAGCATTGTGGAAGGCAGGCACAGTCCTAATCAGGTACAGGTGCTACTCCTCCCACCACTCCAAATGCAGATCAGGCCTATTCAACCTAGTGCTGACTCATCCAGACTCCTGGAGCCACTGCACCTCCCCAGCCCCTGTCACTCCAAAGCCAGACAGTCAATCCACAAACAGGCAGAGGCACACAGGATGGTTGAACAAGAAAACCAGCGGGGTCCGGTATAATGAGGGCCAACACAGGTTCCAAGCGGGTGCCTGGCAACGAAGGCGGTGTGCCATTTTGCCACCACCCCCCTCCCGAGACCCAGGGTGTAAGCAGCTGTTACACCATATAGTAAACTCGGTTCCTCACAAACACGAGGTACTTTTGACTATTACAGTCGTTTTTTTACATATATACCCTCAGGTTAGGGTGGGCTTTTAGCAAGTCCATACCGCCGGGGTTCACTTCATCACACTTTCGGTCCTGACGAATGCCTGGATAATAACGCACACATAGGCAGAAACATGTTGACCAGACTCTAATGGACATGACTGAACAATTTATTCAGTATTTTGTCCACACATTGTATTTTTAACCATGTCTGATTGGCAATTTAATAAAGATTTTTTTGACACAATTTAGACATTTTTAACTCACTTCACAGTTCCTATCTTATCACAAAAAAAAATTCCAGCTCCGCAGTAATTCTGGCATCGCAGCACACCGGGATGGCATTCGGCTGTTCCCGGTGGGGCCCAATGATGAAGCATGTCACCAACTAGGTTGGTGAGTGAGGGCTTTTTTAAAGAACCCAGCAGGTTCCTGTGCATTCGCTCTTCTTCTTATTTCTTGAAAGTACACTCTTTTGTTGATTATAATACGTTGTTTTGGGGGACTAAGAGTGTTCCTTTGTACTAATTCCCTCTCTCTCTTGGTGATTCTACATGAACAAGAAAATAGCCACTTTCTAAAAGTGGTATTTTCAAACTCAGAATGTAAAAATCACCTTTCCTAAAAGATGCTGAGTTCAGGCATACTAAACTTTATTTTCCTATCTGGTCCCAATTGTAAGTTTTGTTTAGAAGATGTTATAAATTAACTCCCATGCTTTCCTATGGGGAAAGATAGCCTTACAATAGTGAAAAACGAAATTGGCAGTATTTCACTATCAGGACATGCCACACACATCAGGGCATGTCCTACCTTTCACATACACCGCACCCTGACCACAGGGGTACCTTAGGCCTACCTTAGGGGTGACTGACATGTAAGAAAAGGGAAGGTTAGGGCCTGGCAAGTGGGTGCACTTGCCAAGTCGATGCACTTGCCAAGTCGATATGGCAGTTATCAACTGCGCACAGACACTGCGGTGGCAAGTCTGAGTTACCGTTTCAGGACTACTCGTGTGGGTGGCACAATCAGTGCTGCAGGCCCACTAGTAGTATTTGATTTACCAGCCCTGGCGCACTCAGTGAACTCTACTAGGGACTGACCAGTAAATCTAATATGCCAATCAGGGAGAACCAATCACAATAACAATTTACACAGAGAGCATATGCACTTTAGTACTGATCAGCAGTGGTAAAGTGCCCACAGTCCTAAAACCAACAACAACAGGTCAGGAAAATATAGGCGGAAGAAGCAAAAAGTTTTGGGATAGCCCTGCAGAAAGGGCCAAGTCCAACACAACCCCCTTCCAGCCTAATGCCAGGGTAGACCAATCCATACCTCGATGTGCTTCCCTGCTTGGGGCGATAGAACATGAAACCTGGCCCGCAACAGCAGGTGTCTATTCCCATTCTACGCCTTCCTGAACCTAGTTGGATCCCTCTATCCATACTCTCAGGGCCCACTAAGCTGACCCATGGGGAAACCTCCTCTTCACCTGTGTACTCCATCTGTGCAGCGCCTAAACTTACTTTGCTCACAGATGTGTCCCAACAGGCAGACAGTACCCACATAGCCAACACAGTGGTATGGCCCAGTCCACCCCTGGGGGGCGACTCCTGTCTTCCTCCCAGGGGCAACTCTGTCCACCAGGACAGCAAGCCACAGTGGCCACTGAAAACTGTCAGTGATGAGAGCCAGGCCTCATGCCTTTCAGGCCTCTCTAACCTCTGTGGCGTCAGAAAGTGGGGGGCGGCAGCCCCAGGTGCCTGGCACCCTTTCTCTACTCTCCCTCCTGCCAACTCAGGTATGGCATCCTGACACTGGCCCACCAGCCCAGGGTCTGTACCCTGCTGCTGGATAAGAGACTTGGGTGGGCTCTCCCACACCCTGTCTTCCTCCCTGGGGCTCTGCACTCTCCCACCTGGAGCGGTACCCCCAGAAGACAACTTGTTAGGGGCACTGTTAGCAGTCGCTCCTTCCTCCAGGTCAGGGGGGACACCCTGAGCCTGGGCCTCCAACCCAGGGTCTGTACACTTAGGCTGGACATGTCCCTGGCAACCCAGGACTTCCGGGAGAGTACACCAACCCCCCCAAGGGAAACACACTCCTCATGAATTGTACGAGAGTCTGCCTGGTGTAGGTCTCCAGCCTCCTGTCCATATGAGAGAGCATGAAGACCCCTCAGGCCAGAAGTGGCCTCTCCAGGGTCAGTCCTGGGGTGCTCTGACCTCAGAGCTGGCAACCCCTGACCCACTGGTCCTTCCACTGGGGACTTCGTCCCCCCCCCACCCTTTTCTCTGGACTCATGAACCCTCCCCACTGGAGCGGTGCTGCCAGACACCAGAACTGGTGGGATGCTTGTTACAGCAGTCCCCCCCAGTTCACCTGACACTTTGGGATCTCTCGGTACAGACTAGGCCCCCCTCCTGGTGTTCACTCATGGAACCAACCAGGCCGGGGGACTGGGTTTCAGGCACCTTGGGACACAGTCCACTCCCACTCCTTCTCCTCTGAGACAGGACTTGGGACCCTACACCCCTCCCACTACTCCAGGACCTATCTGGGCTACCGCAAACCTCCCCTACCTCACGTGGTTGGGAAGAACCTGAGCCACCCCCTTCAGGATCACTCCAAAAGCTTATTCAGACCCTCTGGAATCCACCAAAAGGTCTACCTCCAGTGCAAGCTCCCTGGGGTCAGAGAACTCACACTCCACCGGCTGTTGGCATTGCTCTGGAAAACAGGGACTTAAAATATGCTCTCCAATAATTGAATCACACAGCCCCACACATGTGTTAACCAAGCTACTACCCTTTGCCTCACCATCCAGTGCCTCACACAAGTACCTCACACCACTCTCCTGAGATTGGCAAGACAGTGTCTGACTGTCTCTGTCACTCAACCCACACTCTTCTGGGCGGTCTCCACACTCACATACCAAGGCTTCTACCATGGGGAAACCCCTCTCCCTGCACCTCTCATCTAGAGTCAGTAGAGTGTCCCTCCCACCACTAGGAATATGAACGCCTGTGCCAGTTCTCCAATCCACCTTAGGGACACTATGCACCATTGGAGCTACCTCATAACCCTGAACCCCTTGGTGTATGTCAACCCCCTCCTTCAAGTCAGGCGCCACATCTCTGGGTATGTGTACTACTCTCTCCGCACTAGACACTACATTTTTGCTGCCACCATCTGAGCTGGACTCCACCTCCAACCCAGCCAAGCTCACTTCATGAGCTAAACACTTTTCCTTTTTCTTGGCTAAGACACTCATGGCCTCAAGCCTCTCGAGCTCCATATCAAGCTCTCTCATTTTCAATTCATGTGCCAAAAGCAACTTCCTGTCTTCCAAGGCACGAGCGTTCTTGCTCTCCTCTGCCTTTAGTCTCATTACCTCCAATTCATGATCCCTGGCCCTTTGCCTTTCCTTCAAATCCTCTGGAGAAAAATTCCTGGAAGAATGATTGCTGTCAGCCCTAGAGGCTGCTCTCCCAACAGGCCAATCCTGGGATCTGAAACGGCCTTCTGGCACACCCCCATCCACATCTGCATCATCTGTCTCCCCAGCTTCTCTGGGCTCCCACCAGGCCCCTAAGGCCTTCTGTAGCTCCTCTTTCCTAGAGTTGCTCCTCATGGGACATCCAAAGCTCCTGCAGAACTTCTTGAGTTGCTCTACTTTGTAACTACTTAACATTTCAATGTCAAACTCCAATTCTGGAGCCTCACTTGTTGGTTTACTACTCAGAGACATGGTGCGTGGATACTCATGGGTCAGATCAAAAATAGAACCAAACATAAAACACAGTATGTGGTTGCATAGTGGTCTGCACTAAACTAGTGATGTACGCCAATCCCTGTGGGTCAAGTACAAATACACGTTCAAATCCTCATCGCTGACCACCAGTGTTAGAAATGGGAGTCTCTAGTTGGCAGAGGTAGGTACCTTTGTCCAAATAGGGACCTTTGCTTCTAGTCAGGGTGAGGGGGATACACACTCTAGATAACCCCTACTCACCCCCTTGGTAGCTTGGCACGAGCAGACAGGCTTATCCCAAAGGCAATGTGTAAAGTATTTGTACCAACACTCACAGTAACACATTGATAACACCACTTATGGACACCACACCGGTTTAGAAAAATAAAGTATCTTTATCTAAACTTAACAAGACCAAAACGACAAAAATCCAACATACAAGTATTAAGAAAAATGACTTTCAAAAGGTTTTAGCAACTGAGTCCATAGAAAACTATGGATGCGTGGTACCTGTCGTTGCGACAAAATTCACCAAGCCAAACAGCCACAGCGATGGGAAGCGTCGAAAACAAAGAGATGAATCGATTCCTGAGACCTTCGTGGATGCGATGCGACAGTTCCACTGGACACAGGGGAGCGGTGCGTCGGGTCCGGCCTGTAGGGGGAAGCGATGCGTCGATTCTGAGACGACTCCGATCCGCGGGTGATGCGCCGGGAAAACTTGCCGCACAGGGACGATGCTTGAAAATCCGGGATGCGTCAGCAAACGATGCGGCTTCGTCGAGCGGCGCTGCGTCGGTTTCTTCAGCCGCGATCCCTCGATGCGTTGATTCTTGCAGCAGCGACAGGCGCTGCGTCAGTTTCAGCAGCGGCGCGGCAGTGCGGGAAGATTCTTCTCGCACCACGGCGTTCCGTCAGAAAAACTGTCGCAAGAAGAGCGATGCGCCGATTTTCATTGTTGTTGCATTGCTTTCCAGCCCCCAGTAGCAGAAACAACATCCAGAGGCCACACACAGTCACAGGCACTCCTGGCAGGTCAGAACTCCCAGTGAGGAAGTTCAGGGGAGCTGGGGGGAAGTCTTTGTGTTCCTGAGACTTCAAAACAGGAGTCAAGCTCTACTCAAGCCCTTGGAGACTTTCCTCAAGCAGGGGACACAGCACACAGCAAAGTCCTTCTCCTTTCCTTGGCAGAAACAGCAACTGCAGGCCAACCCCAGACACACAGCAATGGCAGTATTTCTCCTCAGTTTCTCCCGCTCTTCTCCTTGGCAAAGGTTCCTCTTGATTCCAGAAGTAGTCTAAAGTTCAGGGGTTTTAGGTCTAATACTTATACCCCAAAATGTCTTTGTTCTCTTTGTGCAAGGGGCTCTGAGCCCAGTTTAAACCAGTTCTGGGGGACACTCTGCAAGTGCACAACAACATCCATTGTCAGTGTGAGCCTTGGCTCCAGACACACCATAGGGGGGCGGGGCCAGCATTGTGAAAGGCAGGCACAGTCCTATTCAGGTACAGGTGCTACTCCTCCCACCACTCCAAATGCAGATCAGGCCTATTCAACCTAGTGCTGACTCATCCAGACTCCTGGAGCCACTGCACCTCCCCAGCCCCTGTCACTCCAAAGCCAGACAGTCAATCCACAAACAGGCAGAGGCACACAGGATGGTTGAACAAAAAATAGCCACTTTCTAAAAGTGGTATTTTCAAACTCAGAATGTAAAAATCACCTTTCCTAAAAGATGCATCTTTAGACTCTGAGTTCAGGCATACTAAACTTTATTTTCCTATCTGGTCCCAATGGTAAGTTATGTTTATAAGATGTTATAAATTAACTCCCATGCTTTCCTATGGGGACAGATAGCCTTACAATAGTGAAAAACGAAATTGGCAGTATTTCACTATCAGGACATGCCACACACATCAGGGCATGTCCTACCTTTCACATACACCGTACCCTGACCACAGGGGTACCTTGGGCCTACCTTAGGGGTGACTGACATGTAATAAAAGGGAAGGTTAGGGCCTGGCAAGTGGGTGCACTTGCCAAGTCGATATGGCAGTTAACAACTGCGCACAGACACTAATTTGACAAGTCTGAGTTACTGTTTCAGGACTACTCGTGTGGATGGCACAATCAGTGCTGCAGGCCCACTAGTAGTATTTGATTTACCAGCCCTGGCACACTCAGTGCACTCTACTAGGGACTGACCAGTAAATCTAATATGCCAATCAGGGAGAACCAATCACAAAAACAATTTACACAGAGAGCATATGCACTTTTGCACTGATCAGCAGTGGTAAAGTGCCCAGAGTCCTAAAACCAACAACAACAGGTCAGGAAAAAATAGGAGGAAGAAGCAAAAAGTTTGGGGATAACCCTTCAAAAAGGGCCAAGTCCAACAGTGACCTTTCAGCTACCAACAATGGTTTAATAAAGACAACCACTCTGAATCGCTGCACACAAGAACTAGCCCACCAGATAGCCAATGCTTCCCACTTGATTTGGGGCGTATCGCGTCTCGGTGTTGGAGAGCGCCCTGCTCACATAGGCAATAGGAATCCATGAACCTACTGCTTTCTCTTGTAGGAGCACTGCTCACAGTCCTACAATGCAACCGCGAGCTCTGTTCTTCGTCGTGGGTCAAAATACGCCATTGTAGTGTCATTGAGGAGCGCTTCCTTCACGTTCCTAAATGCCTTGTCCGCATATGTGGCTCCCACTCCCATGTGGCATCTGCTTTTGTTAGGACCCTCAATGGCTCTGATAGGGTGGCCAGCTTGAGGATAAATCTGCCACAGTACGTTGCCATGTCTAGGAATCTTCACACTTCATTTGCCTTCTGCTGAACGTAAGCAATGATATCCTAATCTTTTCTGAGAGCCTCGAAGAGCACCACGTGCAGCTGAGAGCCATGTTGCAGTGACTGGCAGAGTGCCAATTGACTCTGCACCAGAAGTGCTCTTTCTACAAAAACTCTAATGAGTTCTTTGGTTACATCTTTTCAAGGGATGGCCTGAGGGTGAACCTGAAAAAGGTTGAGGCCATTCGAAAGATGCCCGGCTGCCTCAACATAAGGCGTCTGTCCCCTGCTGCCTTACAGCCCTGGATTATTAGGGCAGGGATCTCTTCCAGTTGGTTGATGTTCACACACGTGCTTGCTAACTTCTGGAGCCATGCGAAGAACATGTCAACGGATTCGTCCTCCATATGCCGGGCCTGGCATAGTTTGAAATGCTCATAATTGGAGTTGAGCTGCGGATCAAAGTGTCTATTCACTTTGCTGCATCACAATCAGTGCCCCCCGTATTGGGCAAGTTCTCAAAGTGTTCGTACAGCTCTGCCCCACCAAAATGTATCAACAAAGACCTCTTCACTGCTCCGTCCGTTTCGCTGGTGGCGTGAAAATAATGTTGTAGGTGTCCAATCCAGGAGCACCAATTTCGGTGCCACTGTGGCCAGGTCAGCTACCTCACTAAATCGTGGTAGCGGTGCGACTCAGGCGTGTGCATATGGGGCTGAAGGCTGCAGTGCTGGGTTTGGTTGTTGATCCGTCATCCAACATAAGCACTGTTGGCGTATGGATGCAACCCTCGCCCTCACTTGAACACCATGGGCTTGTACCTTGACCCTCACCACTTCTAGACTGGGCCAACTACGAAGTTTTGTCACTGTCACTGCCTCTCACCCTGCAGTTCACTCATGGGCTTTATCTCACTATTCTCCATTTTTTTTGTTTCAGTAATCCTTATAGTCTTTTCCCAGCAGCCCCTCCTTGATTGCTTTCTTTCCTTGTCACTGTTTCCTTTCTTTATTGCACTGTTATGGTTTAACTTCAATATGTTTGGAGGTTTTTTCTCATGTCATGTTAACCACGAAGGCCGTCTCATACCTGCAGGTCTCTCTCCTCATAGTCGGCCGCACCACAGCATGCATGCCGCCAGCTCCCCAGCCACGAGGTGCGGTGACGATGTTCGGCAGCCAGGCGACACTGCAGCTACACTCCAGCACAGTGCCTGGTCTTCTCACAATCCGTGCCGCAATGCCTCCACAGGGAGTCAGGGATTCTGTTGCTGGGGCACACCGCTGGGTAGGGGTGGTTTGAAGCGGTCACGTGGCCAAGAGCAGAGCTTATGCCCTTCACAGGCGGGCACAGCAGTTGCCGGCCGAATGCTGGTGGACACCGCGGCACACTTCCTGCTGGGCTGCTGATGTCGCTTCGCACACTGAGCGGTGCGGAGTAGACCAGCCGCTGGTCTCCAGACGTTCCCTGCATGTCCTCGTCACCAGTGTCGTGTCCGCGGCCTGGCGAACACGATGAAAGGCCTGTGTTGCAGGCACTTCACAGCAGTAAGTGACACACATTTTGCATATATCTCGGCAGTGGCCATGAGCGACCACCAGCCCATTTATTTATACCTTCTGGGCCGAGCCTGGCCCTCAGTATGCATGTGGCTGCATTTTATGGTAGAGGCCGGGTGGCACTCCAAACATATAACCATTTATTGCATCAAGATGGGAATCAAAACCCTCCTCCCACTGATGCCTGTCTAGTGGAGGACGACCTGGAATTGAAATTGAGCTACATTGTTGTCACAATATGTTCTTTCATTGCTGTCCTCAATTTTTCTGCAGTGTGTGAGTTAATACTCTATGGGGCATATTCTCAAGAACGTGTGATAACCACCGCAAGTTTAGCTTAACGCAACTTCTCACATCGCAGTCCATCGCGGGAAAACAATGCCGTGTTAACGTAGCATTCTCAACCTGGCGGCACCATGCGATAGTCCCACGATAACGCACCAAATGAACGCGTAAAATACAACGCAACGCCCAAAAAATGCGAAACACCAACGCGAATAAAGTTGCGATGAGGCCAACCTCGGAATAAAAAACAGCGATAACCAGCGACAGGCCTGCAATTCCCACGCGCCTGGCGGGAAAATGCACCATAAAAGCCGAACAAGAAAAAAACACCATAAACAAAATAAAATGCGTAGCAACATGGTCGCACCCGGAACGAGTGCCCAGGTCAACGCGAACCCCACAAGCCCCACAGACCACCAGCAAGGTACCTCGGGGTCGGGGAAGCCCAAGGAGAAGAGGAAGAGGAAGACGGGGTACAGTCCGCATGACAACCTGACCGTCGTCACGGAGGTGACAGAGCACTAATAACAACTGTCCGTCTCCACCACCGTGTCAGTGGCAACACAGACGGAAAAATGGCATTCCATCGTGAATAGAGTCGGACTGCCGAGGAGGCCAAGATGCGCTGGTACGAAGTCAAAAGCCAAACCAAGCAGAAACCCGCTGCCACCCGGAAGGCAGCAACGGCGAATGGAGGTGGGAGTCCTGCGCCACAGGAGGAGCTGGAGCAAATGGTGGACACAGTCATGAGTGTGGAGACGGTGCAAGGAGTCGGGAGTCCGGACACTGCTCGACATGACTTGACAAAACATCAACAGGGTGAGTGACTAACAGGGACTGGGGGGACGGGCACACATGCACAACGACGTGTAGCACACCGCACACCCACAACGACCCTGGGTCATGTCCCTGATCCCCGTGGCACACTGCAGCACACATACAAACACCAAGTAGGCCCCCGTCCACCATGTGCCCGAAGGGGTCCCACCCCACACAACACCAATTCCACTACACACACATGCACCAGTGCGAAACACAGCAAAGATGCATATGCAAGAGCCACACTGACAATGCAAGTGACACCACATGGCGAGCAGCATGGCCGGAGTACAATCACCATGACACTGTGCACGCCACGAGACTGAGGTGGCTGAGTGTGGACTACATCCGGAAGGAGCAGGTCACACCCTGACACATCCACGTGCACAAACAACCACTGACGTCAACAATACATCTGCAGACAAACAAGAGAACAAAATCCGTCCAGGAGCACAAATGACCCCAGTCGCCAACATCACAGCACCTCAAAAGCACAAAAGCCAAAGGCACACCGCCTCCAAGGGATAAGGGGCAGCAAAATCACAGCAGAAGGTGCGACTCCCACACAATGCAGCACACACACATAGCAATCACAGCACATCCACATGGACGGCAATATGGGACACAGTGCAACACTTACACTGCAGAACAGAGGACACAACTGCCTCCGCCTGTGCGTAGAAAATGGCCAATTACATCGGACATAGCAGGAAACTGAGATGAAAATGTACGTGTACAACATCACCTACGTCATGTAGTCCAATTGTCCACTATCCCGCATCAAATAGTCCGCCAATCCAAAACAGTCACAATGTACATTGTCATGCAGTCTGTATGTAAACCTGAACAATGCGTCAACATACATGCCAACACAATGTCAACAAGCATCTCCCCTTCACATTGCAGAGGGACAAACAACACCTCCAGCAGAGCAGACCAGACAACCCATCAGTGATGCTGAAGAGGACCTCCACACTTCCGACACCGACGCCCTACAACAGTCCATGGACATCTCAGGCAATAGAGCTCCAGGAGCAGGGCAGCCCCGCTGCACCTAGGACACACCACCCCCTGCACTGACAACACAGCTGGACGCACCCACCACCCCGGCTGGCTCACAGCAGCCCACCTAAGCACACATCCCATTACAAGGCCAGCTGTCAGACTGCCAGAAGGGGCTGGCCGAACATGTGCGGTGGGGTACTACCTCATGGGAGACGAACTAGATCCCATACGTGGGTGTCAAAGTCCCATCATGGACCACCTACACACCCCAACGGAGACCCACACTGCGACAGGGACACATGCCTTTGCACATTTCCAGTACTGAACCACACCCAGAGCCACGTGATAATCACCCACACCCCCACGCCGGACTGGCGTACGCCGGCCAAGTTCACTCCTCTTACGTATTGGGTGGGGGACGACAAAGCTACATGTGCAATGTCCCACCCTCTGCCTGCGGTGACATGGCTGCGTCCTCTGCACACGGCACAATGTAAGGTTGTGGGGCCGGGGCCCTAATGCATACATCATACAATTGAAGCAGAAACATAAAACATCAGCATAACAGAAACAACTGTGAAGCATCATGGTGGTTGCCGGAGAGAGTACAGTGTTCACCATACATGCAAGCAGAATGGTCCTTGATTTGTGGTGCACTGAGTTAGTGGCACCTGAGGAGCTGAGCAGGGTATCAAGCTGATGATGGCACCCACGACTGGTGTGAGCTACTCTGGAAGTCTGGCAGTAAGACACTTCCGACTCTGGCACCTGTTGTCTGGAGTTGGTCCTGGCGGTGGTGGCGCGTGCATCCTGCGGTGATGCGGCGTCCAGGCAGGTCAGGACTCGATTTGATGTGTGAGCCCAGGTGGACCGCAGTTGAGGGCGGAGGCAGCGGACAGCGCAGGGCCACAGACACATGGCGTTGATGACCCCCAGGCCATCGACCCAGAGGCCATCCAACATGCCACCAGACTAGGGCCATGATTTGAGCTGCACAGAGTTAGTGGCCCCGGATGCACTGCGGCCAGCACAGGCACACCGCCACGGGACGGTGACTTGCGGTGCAGTGAGATAGGCCCACGCGAGGTGGGCGGGTCCTCGTCGATGTCGAAGGTGAATGTAGCGGAGGTTTGCGGGGGACAGTGAAAGGTGTCCTCCAGGGCATGATGCAGAAATGAAATGAAATGAAATGAAAATAATATTTATAAAGCGCATAGCTACCCGCGGGCATCCCAGCGCTGAGGGCAAGTCGAAACAGCTGTGACACGATCAATTGGGGAAAAGCCAGGTTTTAAGCATCTTACGGAATGACATATAGTTGGGTTCCTTTCGGAGCTGCAGAGGAAGTGAATTCCACAGTTTAGCAGCGTTGTAAGAGAAAAGACGTCCGCCGCTACGGGCCTTCTTAATTCTGGGCACAGACGCCAAGTGAAGATTATTTGAGCGAAGGTCCCTAGTGGCTAAATAGGGCTGGATCAAGGAGGAGATGATAGGAGGTCCATTCCCTCCTATCAGCCTGTGAGTAATACACAGAGCTTTGAAATGGACTCTTTCCAAAACTGGAAGCCAATGGAGAGCCTTTAGGGCAGGCCTTGCAGTTTGGCGACTATGAATTCCCATAAGAATCCTAGCGGCACAATTCTGCACAGTTTGAAGTTTGGCCAGCACCAGGCTAGGGGCAGCAAGGTACAGTGCATTTCCGTAGTCCAGACGAGATAGAATAAGCGATTGGACTACAAGCTTTCTGACCTGAAGGGGTAGCAAAGGAAGCACTTTACGCAGCATTCTTAGAATGCCAAAACAAGAGGCAACAACCTTTCTGGCTTGGATTTTAAAACCGAGCTCAGAGTCAAGCCAGACACCAAGGCTTTTATCTCTGATTTAGGGGCCGGCATGGGGCCCATACAAATATGCCAAGAAGAGGCTATTTCAGTGAGGGAGGGTTTGCCAAGGAGCATAAGCTCACTCTTGTCTCCATTAAGTTTAAGATGGGAATGTTTCATCCATCTCATCACTTCCTCAAGACATGGGCCAAGACAAGTAGATGCTTTATTGGTGTGGTTCAAAGCGACGACCAATTGAGTGTCGTCAGCATATGTGACAATTTGCACCCCAAATGGAAGAACTATGTCAGCAAGAGGAGCCATGTAAACATTAAAAAGAGTGGGGCTCAAGGACGACCCCTGAGGAACCACACAATGAAGAGGTCAAGGAGTGGATGTGGCCTCACCATCGACTACTTGGAAGTATCTGTTGTCCAGAAAGGAACGCAGCCAGTCCAAAGCAGTTCCAGTAATACCCAAATCCTGAAGCCGTTGGATTAAAATACGGTGATTAACCGTATCAAAGGCACGCTAAGATCTAAAAGAAGCACGGCCAGGGAACCTCCTGCATCGAGGATCCTTCTGGAATCCTCGACGACTGCTAGTAAAGCAGTTTCTGTCCCATGTCCTGGGCGAAACCCAGTTTGGGACGCGTGGAGAAGGTTCTCCTTTCTAGGTATCTGGAAAGTGATCGATTTACATACTTTTCTGCGATTTTGCTCACCCCAGGAAGGAGCGAGATGGGACGATAGTTACCAAGACAGTCGGGATCCAAGTTAGGTTTTTTCAATAAAGCCTTTACCAAGGCTTTTTCCAAAGGAGAGGGACCACCCCTGAGGAAAGCGAGGCGTTGATCAGTTCCATAATAGTGGGGCCTACTAAAACAGATACAGATTTCAGGATGTCAAGAGGGGCCGGATCGCTGGGTGATCCACTCTTAACCGATGCGAACATGATTTTAAAAGTTTCGATGTCCAATGGAGGAAACATTTCAAGAGAGTGTTCTTTACTCCATACCTTTATTTCCTCTAAGGGAGGAGCAGGCAGGGGGTTAGGAAATAAGCAGCTAATGGTTAAAATTTTGTTGTGAAAAAAATCTGCAAAGTCATTGCATCGGTCGTCTGTTGCTTCATAAGAAACCAGAGGAGTGGGTGCATTAAGGAGTTTATTTACAATGCGAAACGTCTCCCGGGGGAGTTAACAGCAGCAGAAATTTTTTCACTAAAGTAGTGTGCTTGCGCCTTTTGATTTCACTTTTATATATACTAATGGTATCCCTATATTGCTTTTTCTTGGAGAGGGAAAAATCTTTCCTCCAGCTTCTCTCTGCCCTCTTACACAATTGCTTTAGCTCGCGAAGTTAAGGTGTGTACCAGGCTGCTTTATTGGGTCCTATGTTTATCTGGATATTCTTTTTGGGAAGAACCTGATCTAAAGTCCCTTCGATCCAGTTATTAAAATGGTCATTCCCTACTACCGGATCGAGGATTAAAGATGGTTTGGAAAGGTCCAGAGCGGAGGTCCATTTTTCTACGCTAAGTTTAGGCCAGCCGCGGACTAATTTCCCTAATGGTTGAACGATAGGGATAGCCAGCTTAGGTGACCAATGTAAAGTGATCAAATGGTGGTCTGACCAAGGAATGGGAATAGGGTCAAAGCAGAGTAACTCTTGTAAATTGGAAAAAACAGGATCAAGAAGGTGACCTTTAGTGTGAGTAGCCAGTGGCACCTTCTGAAAAAGTTGAAGAGCGGCAAGGTCCGAAGAAAGTTCTGACGCACCTATTGACGCATAATCGTCAATGTGGACATTTAGGTCGCCTAGAACAGTAAAGTTAGAAGCGCAGCTAACCAACTTAGTGACTGTTTCAGATAGAGAGTTAGAGAACTGACCCATCGATCCAGGCGGTCGATAGATTAGAATGCCCGAAAAGGAAAGCAAGGGGGAAAGTCTTATAGAAAAGTGAAGAGGGCAGGAGTCGGCCGGAAGCAGCAAATGGAGGAGTGGAATGCTACTGCCTCGTTTTGGCCACATAGTCAGTATCACTGACATGATGAGGAAGACAACCCCCAGTCCATGGACTCAGTCGCCAACAAATCTCAAGAAGAAAGTGTCCATGGTTGTCGGGGAACAGAGTTAGTGGCCCCGGAGCTGGAAGGGGATGCAGTCTGCGACGAGGCCAGTACAATGATATCAGGTCTGCCATAAATTAATCATGACTGAGTTCCCAATGTGTGCCCTACTCGACCGATGTGTAGTCCGGAGGCAGCGGCCGCGCGGGCCAACCGCTGTTCAGCGAGCTCCTCCTGGAACACTGACACACGGTGTTGAAATGGCATGTGGGGATGACTCGTGGTTGACCGAGGCAGTAGCGACAGAGCTGAGCGGGTGTTTAGCCAGCGACTATACCGTGTCCTGCCTGGTACGGACTGGCATGGATTTGTGTGGGGCCTGCAGGACCGCAGTGTAGTCCGAAGGCGTAGACATCAAGAGCCCACAGACACGTGTCGTTGGGATGCCCAGCACATACTTTGTGTCACCACATCGAAGGGAGTATAGTGAGTTAAACTCAGCCATGAAGTGTGTACTCGGCCATTGTGTAATCAAGACTCAGTTCCAAATGTGTGACCTACTTGACCACAGTGTGGGCCCGAGGCAGCGGGCAGCAGGGGCCCACAGCCACGTGTCGTTGGCCCGCGATGCACAGAGTTAGTGACACCAGAGCAGTTGTCGGCAGTGTTCGATCACCTCCGTAACAATGGTCCTTTTCTCCTCCGGACTGAACCGCGTCTTCCTCTTACTCGTCTCCTTGCGTACATTGATATGAACTCCGCCATGCAGAAAACAAGACTCAGTTCCAGATGTGTGACCCACTCGACCGCAGTGTGGGGCGAAGGCAGTATTCAGCAAGGGACCACAGACAGGTGTAGTTCGAATGCTATGCACAGAGTTGGTGGCACCACATCGAAGGGAGTAGAGTGATATAACTCAGCCATAAGGTGTGTACTCTGCCATTGCATAATCAAGACTCAGTTCCAAATGTGTGACCTACTTGACCGTAGTGTAGGCCGGAGGCAGCGGTGGAGTACGTCAACGAGAAAGGAATAAT
Organism: Calotriton arnoldi; assembly: GCA_963921515.1. NCBI lineage: Eukaryota > Metazoa > Chordata > Amphibia > Caudata > Salamandridae > Calotriton > Calotriton arnoldi. Next base: position 838,173 of record CAWUFW010001510.1, read on the forward strand.
GCGGGCCTGTGTCGCGGAGGCCGTGATAGTCTGAGGAGGCTGCCAAGGTCGCGGGCTTCGGGCTTGGAGCTTGCGCCGGCACGTGGTGGGCTCTCTTCGACACACGCCGGTGTCGGCAGGTGAGCAATGAGGCCTGGCTGCGCAGGGGCGGGCATGCCGGGTTCGGGGACCAGCGGCCCGGGGTGCAGCAGGCGCACAGGATCGCATGCCACGCCGCTCACTGCGACGGCGTCGGCCTCGTGGCGGGATGGGAGGCACCGCCCTGGCAGGCACGTTGGGCATTCCGGAAGAGAACCACGCCCAGGGCTACGTGCTTTTTATTCACACCCCTACGCTGGCCTGGCGTCCTCCGGGCCAGCCCACTCCGCACACGCTTACAGGGGGGGACGTCACAAGCTACATTTCCACGATCTTCCCCACTGGCTGGGGTGACATGGTTGCGTCCACTGTCCACTACACTCCAAACACCAGCAGTGCATGTAGACATGGATATGTCTGTGGTCTGCATACTGCAGTCTGTCCAGCACATCTCCGCAACACTTGGCATTGTGTACATTCTCATTCATGGGTCACTTGCCTCCTTTGCACATGCCTGGTTCCCACCTCTCCCCACATTCGGGTATTGTGTGGCTGAGGTGCCATGCCGTTGATGGCTCATGTACATGGCTAACCAAGGTTGCCACAGTAAGTTGTGCTGTCGTGTCTGGTGGGGGGGCATGTTGTTTGGCATGTTGTATGTGATTTTGTGACGTGTGCAATGCCAGAGTTGTGAGTTTCATGATTGTGGAGTTGAGGTGTGTTCATTTGGTACTTGCCAACGTGCAGTGCATTTCCATAGGTGCCATCCTGGAAGCGCTGGTTGATGTTGGACTGTCGGAAGATGAAGGGATCATGCACACTGCCTGGGTAGTTGGCTATGACATTGGTGAGGAGTCCCCTGTGGTCCACTATTGCCTGCACATTGATGGGATGCGTGTGCTTTCGTTGGGGTATTGTGTGCAGTGTTGGCAGGGGGCACAAGTGGGACAAGTGTGCAGTCGATTGCCCCCGACACGTGCGGGGATCCAGCTATGGCGTATAGTCCTTGCTTGGTCTCCAGCTGTTCCTGCGCATTGTGGGGTACGTATGGGTGCTGGGGTCCCTAGCTGGTGAGGGCATCCAGGCCAGGTGTGAGGAACTTGGATGGGGCTGGATGTGAGACTCCTCCGACTCAGGCGGTTGTTGTTTGGGAGGATACCAGAGGCCAACAGGTGCAGCACAGCCAGCAGCTTTGTCTGCGGAGGGATGTTGGTTGTCCGCTGTGTTGGTACCGTCAGCCTGTGGGCAATGATGTTCAGGATGCGGAGGATGGTTGTCCTTTTGGGCCTGTAGTGGGCATTGGCATTGTCTGGTGTTAGGTCTGTAGGGCTGGTGCATTTCCTGTATGTCCGCTGTCTTTGTCTGCGCTGCCTCTGTTTTGGTCCGCGGGGGGGTCCGTTGGGGGGGTGGCGGTCCTGGGGGTGGTGGCGGTGGGTATTGTTGCCCCCTCAGGGCTCCGGGGTGCATGGTGAGTGGCTCCATGGCATCTGTTGTTCTTCCTGTGTGGCTCTGGGCTGGGCTCCCTTTGATGGTGCAGCTTGTCGTCCGACTTTACACCAGGTCAGAGCAGGTGTTAGTTTCCTGCTGCTAACGCGCCTTATCGCCTGTTTTGTGGTCTTATTGCCGATGTGACTGGTCGTTGAGAATGTTGAGGTGTGGTGTTGTTGCGGGTTTTTGCTCGGGAACGACTACTCTGCATCTCTTTAGCGTTAGTTGCCGGGGTCATCTGAGGCGATGTTTTTTGTGACTGCTTTCGCAGGAAAACTGGTGTTATGGGCTGTTAGCAACAGCTTGTGAATGGGGCGGTAAATTTAGCGCGACTTTGGCTGCGATAAAGTGCCGATAACTCGGCGATAGCTCCTTGAGAATATGCCCCTATGTTTCCAAAAGATATTCACAATTCCAGTACTTCACTGATATTATAAAGGCACCATAAAGCCACTGGCATGTTGTCGTTGGTGGCACGTACACTTTCACCACTGAAATATTTCCAAAGTGTCTGCAATATTAAAGCAACGGTGTTGCAGGTCCTCAAGCTGTTGCTGACATTGCTCCACTTAATATGGCAGCACATTGTGTGATGACGACACTATCATCACACATCACCATCTGTGTCACCAACCCTCACACAAGATAGTGGCATGTCCACAGGACACCAGCAATGCCATCAAATGTAACACTACCACTCACAAAAGATAGGTGTATGTTTATTGAAGGACCCTGACGAGGTAGGAGAGATGAGAAGAATGCAGGCATAATATGAATACCGGGACCTGGCTGCACTATGGTGATACAAAAGCAGCTTCATCTCACCTTGCCACTGGTGCATGGAAGTGAAGTGCCTGTTCGTCCAATCACTCCCCACTAGGAACAAGATGTGAAGCACCATGGATCACAAACCGCAAGAGAACCGTTGTGATGGTCTGACAAGGTACAAGGAAGGTTTCGTACAGATGATGTCTGCACTGTGGACCTTATAAAGATGCATAAATACTGTTGCAATGGAAAGGAAGTTTATTCATGGAGTCCAGTATGATAGGTCTGACAGTCACAGCCACTGGAGCAACTACAGAGGTAAGAATCCACACATCAAAACAGCAACCGAACATTCTGTTATTAACACAAGAACATTCCACAGTCCAACACCCCACCCAACTCTTTGGACCCCTCTCATACCACAGTTCACACAGATACCAAATCTGAGAAATTGGGAGTCTATGGAATCCCAGACTGTAAATGATGGTAAAGACAGCTTTCTTTAAGAGAAAGATTACAGAGTTCAGGCATGGTGACACCTATGGTATCCAGGACTGATCACAGCAACCATTCCGTAATTAGGGCTTGCACAATATTCATTAAAAAGACGGCATTGTTTGTAGTACGGAGTGAGTCACAAAATGTACATTCCACTTCCGTCATTGGCAAACTGTTTAGAAATGGAAAAACGTTTCAGGAGACCTCCCAGGATATTGCGGCATAGGTTAGGACATTTTGCACCACCAAAAAGTAAATTTTGGCGTACACTTCTGTGTTTTTTGCGGCACTTTATTTTAGTTATATTCAGTAATTATGTAATCTTTTATCTTGTGTTCAATGGTGGACTGCATAAGTGCCTCAGCTGGTGTTCATATTGTATTTTTTTTTTAAAAAGGATGGTGAACTGGGCAGATGTGACTGAGGGTGGTTACATTTTATAAATAATGATGAGTAGTAGTGCAGGTAGTAGTGCAGGTAGGCATTGTAAACTGCCCTGAGTGCCACGGATGCTGTTGAAGGAAGGCCCGGGGCCAAGGAGATTACCAGCAGCACAGACAGAAGAGCAGGCCCTGAGTTCTGCGCAGCTCCCATCTGCTGGAAGGAGGCAGCTGGGTGATGGAGCTGCAGAAGAGCCTTGAAAATCAGGCAGATGGGGTAAAGAGGCAGGTTCCTGAGATGTCCGTCATCGGAGGAAAGCAGTTAAACACAAAGGGGCAGATTTACCGGCCCCTTGCGCCACTTTTGCGTCACTTTTCCCATGTTAAAAATGACGCAAAAGTGGCGCAAGGGCCTTGTAAATAAGCCCCAAACTTCTTAAGATTAGCAAAAATGTAGACGCTTGGAGGTCTAAAACTGACACTCCTGAGGCTGGAGTATGCCATCAAAAGCAAAATGGTCCAAACCCTGTGAAAAACAGACCATCAGTGCCATAGATACCTTAATTTGTTCTTGCAGTGCTTGTGCTGGGAGCTGCAGCAGTGCTGTGGGACTCGAGGCACCACTGCATGTTATCTGACCCCAGATGGGACTCGGTAATCACCCTTGAGGAAGGCCAGCGCACCCACCAGGGGAACCCACTTCATGCTTCCATCATACTAGCAAGCCCCCGACGAGCGGCAGTGCCCCCAGGGACCAAGAGCCGCAGATTGCGAAACTGCGACCCCAGGGGGCCTGTCCACCTGGCTCTGGGAGGCAGAGGGCTCCATGAGCTGGCCGGGTGCTACCAGCACAGTTTCTTGCTCCTCTGTCCTGCAGGAGCAGAGAAGGCATCTGGCTCCTCCACTTGGTACTTAAAAGGAGAGTGGCCAGTCCCCATGCATGCAGTCATGAGAGAAGACACACAAGGTCACTGTTAAAATAAAAGAAAAAAGGTTTACTGGCATGGCTGGATGTTGAAAACAAGCCCACACACCAAGGGGCTGCAGGAGGGACTGGGGCGGCCTTAAATTGCATCTTTCTCCTGTGGTGCCTAGGAGAGTGGAGGCAACACTCAGTGAATACATTTCTTCGGAGACCACACGGTAGCAATGGTTGGCCTCCCCAAATCCACGGGAGCCCACTTTAAGTTTTTGTCTGCTACGCCAAGTTTCCTTGGTATTGGAATTCGTGGCCCTTTTTCATGGTTTCAAGCATTCCTGTAGTGTGGACTTTTGTCGAGAGGCTCTTGGAACTTTGGACCTTTGAGATGAGACTCTTTAGGGCCATATTAGCAACAAAATGCGATAAATACCGCAGAGCGCGCTTAGCGCGAAATTTGCTATCGCCAGCTATCGCTGGAATATATCGCCACGCTAACGCTGTATTAGCAACAATTAGCGCTATGGCGATAATTATTCCAGCGATAGCGGGGGAAATGGGTCAACATCGCTGGAAAAACAGCGATGTTGAATGGAGAAGGGAGAACACCTTGCTGATACGACCCTGTGGTCGTATCACCATAATCCACCCCCCATTTTAGGTATCCATAAGTCATGCTTTTATCAGGTGTTAGAATTCCTGCGATGACCACGGTTAGCGAGACTTCTGTCATCGCTAACCGGGTCCGGGGAATCATTCCTTTCTATCTTAGACTCACTTAAGAGTGGGTCTCCGCTCGACCCGGCCCCCCCTAATATCTTGAAGCTGGTAGCACCTACAATCTCTTCCCCCATCACCAACCTAATTAATGCCTCCTTAGCCTCGGGCTTAGTCCCCCAAGCCTGGAAAAACGCAATAGTAAAGGCGCTCCTAAAAAAACCTCAGCTGGATCCTACTGAGCTTGGCAACTACCGCCCCATCTCACTGCTCCCCGGTATTAGCAAGATGGCAGAAAAACACGTCAATCGGCTACTTTCTGGACACCTGGAGACTTTTGAACTTCTCCATTCCTCCCAGACCGGCTTTCGGCCTGGTCAGGGTACAGAGACTGCATTAATAGCAGTAGTGGAGGAGGCAAGAAAGATTCTAGATTCTGGAGGATCCTCAGCTATCATCCTCCTGGACCTTAGTGCAGCCTTCGACAGGGTGAACCATGACATTCTGATTCACCGTCTCAAAAAAGTAGGAGTGTCAGGTACGGCCCTATCCTGGCTGAGATCGTTCCTGGAAGACAGGTTTTTCCAGGTATTTGAAGGTAACTCTCGCTCCCAACCAGTCCCGTTGCAGTGTGGTGTTCCTCAGGGCTCGTCTCTGAGCCCCACACTTTTTAATGTATACATGGCCCCCTTGGCAGAAATCGTAGCCTCCTTCGGAATCCACCTCGTCACTTACGCTGATGATACCCAGCTAATTGTGGCACTGAACCAGACTGAACAATCCCCTATGAATCTGTGTTCTTGCCTTAAGGAAATTGCCCGCTGGATGAGTTCATCTCACCTGAAACTCAACGGTGACAAAACTGAGCTCATGCTTTTGGGCAACCAAGCAAGCTTTGATCCAAACACCCTGTGGCCGATCTGCATGGGCTCTGCCCCAACGCCTAAAAAGAGATAAAAAGCTTGGGCATCTGGCTTGACCACGATTTGTCATTCCGAGTTCATTCTAGGAGAACGGCCGCCGCTTGCTACGGTCTGCTCAGAACCACCCGGAAAATACTTCCCCTCCTACCAAGCCACTCAAGAAAGCTCCTGATCCAGACGCTCATCCTTTCCAGACTGGACTACGGTAACGCTCTCTATTTGGGCGCACCTAACTCAGCCATTGCCAAATTGCAAGTGGTCCAGAACTCGGCAGCTAGACTCCTTACGGGCACAAATAACCGCTGCTCTGCAAAGTCAGCTATCCGTTCTCTTCACTGGCTCCCGGTAAAGGAGAGAATCCAGTTTAAAGCCCTCTGCATTGCACATAAAGGTCTGCAAGGTAGAGGTCCTCCCATCATTAAGCATTTGGTCAAACCATATAAGGCCACGCGCTGCCTCCGCTCTGACGCGCTCTACCTGGCGGAGGTCCCCAAAATCAAGAGAGCCAGAACGGGCGGCCGCCTCTTCTCCCATAACGTCCCCAGGCTCTGGAACTCCATGCCGCTCCCGATCTGCAAGGAAGTCAACCACCGGACATTTCGGAAACATCTGAAAACTTGGCTATTCCCATGACTTCACCAATCCTCCTAGTCACCTCCGCAGCGCTGGGATGCCTCTGGGTAGCCATGCGCTATACAAGAGCCCGTTTCATTCATTCATTTCATTCATTGGTAATAGGAATTGGGTCTGTGAGCGGCCGTTTTGGTGGAGTTTTATTTGGGAACGCCTACTTTGCATGTCATTAGCGATAAATATCGCTGACATGCAAAGAGGCACCCATAATGGTCGCTTACTCCAGGAAGCTGTCGCTAACAGCTGTTAGCGACAGCTTGCTGATAGGGCGAAAATAATATCGCCGCTTTAGCGGCAAAAAGTGCCGCTAAGGCGGCGATATTGCCCTTGCTAATATGCCCCTTAGGGGCATATTATCTAAAAAGTGCGCTAAACATCGCAAAGCGTGTTTAGCGAGCACTTTTTTATCGCCGGCTATCGTCGGAATAATTTGCCATGCTAACGCTGTATTAGCGACATTTAGCGCTATGGCGATAATTATTCCAGCCATAGCGGTGTTTTCCATGAAACATCACTGGTTTTCCAGCGATGTTTCATGGAAAACGGCGATAACCTTGCTGATACGACCCTGTGGTCGTATCAGCATAATCCACCCCCCCATGTTAGATATGGCTAACACCTGCTAATTGCAGGTGTTAAATAAATGGCGATGACCCCGGTTAGCACGACTTTTCACGTCGCTAACTGGGGCCATGGCCACCTTGCTAATAGGCGATAGGCCTGTTAGCGGGTGTTTCCCAGGTTTGTTCGTTGGGAACGCCCACTTTGCATGTCATTAGCGATAAATATCGCTGACATGCAAAGCGGTAAAAACACGGGCGCTAATGCCCGAAAACTGTCGCTAACTGCTGTTAGAGACAGTTTGCTGATAGGGCGATAAGAATATCGCCGCTTTAGCGGCAAAAAGTGCCGCTAAAGCGGCGATAGTGCCCTTGCTAATATGCCCCTGAGTTTCCTAATACCAAGGATAAAAACAGATGAAAGACTCACATTTTGCATTATGCAGGGCTTTTAAAACGTTATTGATGTATACATTGTTGACGGAGAATTACTGCATATATTGTCTTAAGTCATTGAAAGGAGATACTATTCTGTTTCAATAAGGATTTGCACTGTACTGACTCTATATTTGTGCCTTCAGTTATGGTGGTAGCTCCCTGACAAAGCCAGTAGGCCTGACTTTTATTTAATGCACCCCTCATGCTGTGTTAGGCTCAATAGGGCGAAGTGTGTTTTCAGGAGTAAAGAAGTAGGGCTTGTTGGTGCACAGACCGTTAAAGGTGCCAGCAGTGTAGTGGATCCACATTATATTTAGGGGATAATCTGACCTGAGGGAAGTTTCTTTAGTGTGAGACCTTCTTGGTTGGAGGTTCTTTTAGAGGGTGTCACCACAGGCATTTTCGCCTGCTATCCTGTGTATTTTTGATCACTTTGGTGTAGTGGTGTGTGTAATAATGCAATTTTTCCTTTTTTATCAAAAACACTGACTGGCCAGCAGATTTGTGAGTGTTTGTTGTGTTGCTGAGTTCTGAGTCTCATCCCTCAGCACCTCCTCTGAGTAAGATTTGGACTGCTCTTCCTTGCTAGCTGAGAGCCAAGTGTTAACAAATTGGTGCTTAGTTCTCAAATGGTGGGTCTGCAGCGAGTAGGACCCATGCAACAGGTGATGAAAGATCCCAATTGTTTCAACTTGGGGCCAGGACTCCATCTTCTGCCCTCCGGCTCAGAATTCGTGCACTGCACATTCCAGCTCTAAGAATGTCGACATCGCCTAGCACAGTATTTCCTATTTGTATTTTATAACATGTCGTCATCACACTCTAAGGCTTAGTGTATCCTCTATTAGCCATTATCACTTACATTATTACATCCATTAGCCCACACCTGGGATCTGTTCATTATCACATGCTTTGGCCCACACCTAGGATCTCCTCCACAACTTCAATTTCACATCCTTTCCCAGTACAATAAGGTTAAATTCCCAATAGACAATAGTCGCCAACAAAATCAATTGAACTCCCAGATCACGAATAGCCTCATTTAAGGTTTCACGCCCGGCCACCAGATTGCCGGGACAATGGAGGCACAACCTCCACCACTACAGATGCAACATAACATAACATGTGTATTTGTATAGCGCACGTTCACCCCAGCAACAGGGCATGTTGGCGCTGAATAACAGATGTTTATTGTTACCCAACTCAATGGTACTCATTTTATCGACCTCAAATGGATGAAAGGCTGAGTGGACCCGCCGGGATTCGAACCTGTGACCATGAGGTGGAACACAGGCCCCTGCAGTGGATGCATTAGTCCACTGAGCCACCAGACACGGCCCACCTGCCCACCATATCTTGTAGTTATCTCTGGTGCGGTGGCCTTCTTCCAGGCACGGCCCTCACAGGTAAGAGCAGTGGGGCGGGTTGGGGTGCGGTGGGGGGAAATCGACAGACGATAGGTAAAATTAAATAAATGAATAAATAAGACCACTTACCTTGCATTCGCCGCATCGCTGAGTTGGTGATGCGGAGAGCGCAAGGGAAATGGTTTTATTTATTTTTTTATTCAATTTTACCTATCCTGTTGTCTGTCGACTCCCCCCTTTCCCTGCCACCTGCGCCCCTCCCCACTGCTCTTCCCTGTGCCAGCCGCGCCTGCTTTATTCTCAGAAAGTGCTTCCGTCGGCTAGGCAAGAGCATTTTCAGTGAAAACACACAATGAGTGCCTTCCACAGTAGCATAACAAACCGGCCAGAATATTTTCATTTCCCCAATGCTGGAGTTTCTTTTTGGAAAATCTGATGCACTAGGAGGCATTAATCCTGAGAAGGTGTTGTGGCGGAGCAAGCTTTGTCCCCTTTGCCCCACTGTAGAAACACAGTGCTTACACACCTCTAAATGACGCAGGGGATCATGAGCTGGGCAGATGGGGCGTCTAACAATTGTGTGGATGGCCTATTATTACCTGTAGTGCGTGCTTTGCATCTATTTTCCCCTTCTTGGGATAACATGAATTGAAATGTTTATGTAACTGTTCAATACCTGAATGCTGTTGGTACGAGTCTGATAGCCATGTGCCTCAAAGACAGTGCTCGACATTTTATGTTAGGTAGGGTATGTATTTCCTTCCCTCTCTTGATTTAGTGATATCATTCCCTCAAGGCTTACTGTATTGGTGGTGAACTCTGTAGTGGTTTTAGAAAAAAAAAAGATTCTAGTTCTGAGAAATGGCATACCTTTTCAGTCACGGTAAGCACAACGAGTTTTTAATAACACAATAATAACACCAGCAACAATAATAATAATAATAACTCTTTTTTATATAGTGTTTAGACAGCACGTATCTCGTTTCCTAGTTCTGTAAATACAAAGTGTTATTATTACCTAATTTACTATTTTTAACGATTTCAGAAAGGTGGAAGGAGCAGTGAACTCTGCCGGAATTTAAACTGACAAAATCATGTCAGCTCTCACTTTACCAAAGGGTGAACGCAGTCTTGGGGTGCCTGTGGTCCGGTTCAGGGAAGACGTGGCTTGGCACTGTTCCTAATAGAGCAGCGTCCAGACTGATTTGCATATCATGGATGGGTTCAAACTGAGGTGGTATGGTGAGCAAAAGAACGATGGGTTGGGATGGTACCCGAGCGATTAGTTAGACAAATTGCAAGCATTCCTCCCATCACCTTTGGTGTGTTTAGTTAATATTAAACCAGTTTCTTAATTAACCCCAAATCTGCATGCTGCTAAGCAGCGTTAATTCTTGACCTACTAGACTATAACCCATTAGCCTGTTGAGTAGTTTCACAGTTAATTTTAGAGACACACCCAGTCCTCAGCTTTTAATTGGAAACCAAAGATTAGTAGCAGAGAGGCAGAAGGGAAATGCTGATAATTGGAAGGTTTTTAAACAGATCAGTTTCATTTATCCAAGAAATCGGACATGAGTCTCATCTTTTATCACCATGATACTATATATATATCTATATATAGATATATATTTAAATATAGATATTTATATATATATATAAGGCAGTAGGAGGGTCGAGCGACACTAACGGCCTGGGTCATCACTGGCCCTGGTTGAGAGGGGGCCGGAGTCTACGGCCGCCAACCAGAGGAGGAGCAGTCTGAATTGAAACAGGCCTGGGCAGGTAATAGCGGCTGAGGCGGAAGCCTCAAGCCGCAGCGGACTGCGGAGGAGGACAGGAGGGCCCGGCCCAGAAGCAGCCCCTGGGTGTTGTTGTGTGGGGGTGAGGAGGAGGGGCCTCCGCATTGTGAACAGCTGCGGGGCTAGCAGTGTAATCGGAACGTGATCTAAGGTACATAGAAGCTATGAGACACAGACCTTTGTCCTCCTACCTGCCAGCCATGAGGGCCTAGCTCCTGCCTGCATGTGTCCTGCCTGCCTGGAGAACACAGACTGATTTGCATGCGAGGTGGGGGATGTGACCCTGAATCAGTGAGAGGGAGCCCTTGGTATCCATAGGGCTTAATGGCCTAATGTTTGAGTAGTTGGCTGACCTCGTTCTGCTGTCCCCACCCAGAAGTGGCCGGTGAGTCAGGGGGGATCTGCTGAACTGTCCTGGTGGCCCTCGGCAGGAGTGTCCCAGGGGGGCTGCCAAATCGTAATAAGCCTGAGCATCTGGAGAAGCTAAAGTGAAACCTAAGGGATTAGCACCTGCCCAAACCAATAAAATGGATAAATACACTATTTCTAAGCGATCCACATCCGTATCTGACTACTCGAAAGATCAGGTGGAGGGTACAAAACCTTCGCTCAGTGCCATAATGGCGGCCATAGCTGATCTAAAGTGCACGATCAAACTAAAACTGGACTCTGTCACCATAGACGTTAATTTACTTAAAGCAGATTTCCGCAAATCTCTGAGAAGGTCACCACAGCAGAAACTAATATCACCCAGCTGCAAACTACGTCCAAAAGTTTGGAGGAGCAGGTACAACACCTCACAAAACAATAACCTTATATGAGAGTGAGATTGGAGGACCAGGAGGGGCGAGCGCGATGGAACAATATAAGGGTGGTGGGGGGGTCTCCGAGGGGGCAAAGGGTCCCAGTGTTGACCTATTCTGGGAAGACCTTATCCTTAATCATCTGCGGCCCAAACGTTTATCGAACTTCTTCACAATTGAGCATGCCCATAGGCACCCGCCCCGAAGCCGAGGCCCGGAGTTCCACCTCGTACAATCATTGCCAGGTTCCTGAACTATCAAGACAGACCCTGTTCTCCAGGCAGCCTGCTCCCATGGAGACTTAAAATATGGCAATGCTATGGTACACTTCTTCCCAGATTTTACGCTGCCGGTTTAGCGTCAACAACGGAGCTTCGAGGCAGTGAAGCAAGAGATGTGCAATAAAGAACTTAAGTATAAGATGCTGTATTTAGAGTGATAGCAGAAGGGAAAACATGGCACTTTACTATGCTGGAAGAAGCATGGGAGTTATGTTGTTGGGAATATTGCAATCATGTTTGATTTTGTTTTGCTGTTACTTATCATCTTCTGTTTAGCTCAGTGGACATAGAGATACAGGGGCAGGCTTTAGCAGTGTACTGGGGAGAATGGAAACTTCTCTCCATCTTCCATACGAGATCGTATTTCCCAGGGCTCCAGCATGTCAGTTGTCTCACCATGCCCACCTGGCATCCAGGGATCAAGTACGACATACACAAAGGAACCCCGAGCGGGCGCTACCTTGAATGGCATGACATAAAAAGTCAATGGCCTTGGCAATAAAATTAAGCGTACAATATCTTTGAATACACGCCCCAGATATAGTTCTCTTGCAGGAGACCCACTTGAGGGGGTGTGGGTATAACGGCTAAAACGTCCATCCCATTCGTATCTGGTCGAGCATGGCATGATCACCTTGGCAGATGCTTTGCGTTAACAGGCCCATGGTAAGGACAGAGCTTTGCTTGGCTTACATATCGCCAAGGATTCATGCAGTTACATTGTGGGCAATCAGTACCCTACTCCTGGAGATGCCAAAGGGTACGGTGGTGATGGGGAGTGACTCTGCCATGGACCCGGAGAGGGACAGGGAGTTAGGTACCTGCTTTTGCATTGGTCAGGAGCCCCTAGAGGCGTTTGTAGAAGCAATGAGGTTATTGGACTTGTGGCGTGAGCACAACCCGACTACACGACAATACACATTTTATTCTGCTGTGCACTGTAGTTATTCCCGATTAGATCACATCCTTACACACTGCACGCATGGGGGACTATTCTGGGGTGCTACACATAGAGAGTGTGGTATCTCGGACTACTTCCCAGTCGAGGTGCTGCTACTGGGCCCATAAAGAGACACCACTCTGCCCCCAAGAATAGGCTCATGGTATTTTAAGGACAATGCGTTTGTGCATAAGATCAGGGAACGGACTGATCAATATTTCCAAGAGAATGAGGGGACGGTCGATTCAGCATGTTCCTTATGGGAGGTCTATAAGATGGTCATACGAGGACAAGCCCAGGCTTTGAAGGAAAATCGAAACATAAAGAACTTGAAAGAGAGATATGCCAGTTGTAGTCCAGGGTGTTACGCGATGGAACACCCGACTCTCCCTTAAGACACCAACATCCATGTAAAACGGCACAAACTGAGAGACTTGACTGAAAATGAGGCCCGTGCGCAGGCGAGAGTGACACAAAGAAGGTTATATGATGTAGGGGATAAGATAGCTTGCCTGGAAAGGAGAGATAGGGAGAGAAGTTCACACACCCAAAGGGAATGTAGATAAGACTGGTAAGGCTATAGCAGAGGCATTGGCTGATTACTATGAAACACTCTACACCTCCACATCAATTAGGTCCGGGACTGATTGTGCCGAGCTTCTACGGGACATAACTCTCCAGACGCCTCATAAATCTTGGGTAAGGCAAAGCAGTGCAATTTGCTGTGTTGCCTTACTCTGCGCAAGGGAGGCATTCGATGGGCATTGCGGTAGATGTTCTCACGCAACTTCTATGGGTTTTGACACATTCCTAGATTTACAGGGGCTTGTAAACCTGGGAATGTGTCAAAATCTTACACCTCCCCAAAATGGTTCACTGATAGAATATCGACCCCCAAAATATCCCCATACACGAATATCGAGTTATAAATATCGATGTCAAAAATATCAACATCCTATATTTATAATGGTAAGTACAAAAATATTGAAAAAAATATATCGATGTAAAAAATATAGTTGTACAAAATATCGATTTTAATATATGTATAAAAAATAATATTAAATATATTAAATAATAAAATGTACTTAAAAAAATTAATTTGATTTAATATACATTTTAACAAATATAACAAATATATTTAATTAAAAAAATGTAAACATACGTATATAAAATGTAATATATATATATAAATATTTACTTTAAAACAATTAATAAACTATTAATTTTAATTTATTTTATTATTATATATATGAAAATTTACAAATAAATATACATACACCAATAACATAAAATCTAATTAAAAAACATTATATTAGAAATTAAAACATTAAACTATTTATAAATCTTTAAACATAAATTTTCCACTTCAGTGAGTGCAACAGTAGGTAAAGTGTTGGATAGTGGAGGGGTAAAAACTACTCTTCCCACTCCAGTGAGTGCAACAGTAGGGAAAGTGTTGGATAGCGGAGGGGTAAAAATTACTGTTCCCATTCCAGTGAGTGCAACAGTAGGGAAAGTGTTGGATAGTGGATGGTTAAAAAATACTATTCCCACTCAAGTGAGTGCAACAGTAGGGAAAGTGTTGGATAGCTGAGGGGTAAAAATTACTGTTCCCACTCCAGTGAGTGCAACAGTAGGGAAAGTGTTGGATAGTGGATGGGTAAAAAATAATATTCCCACTCGAGTGAGTGCAACAGTAGGGAAAGTGTTGGATAGCGGAGGGGTAAAAATTACTATTCCCACTCCAGTGAGTGCAACAGTCAGGAAAGTGTTGGATAACGGAGGGGTAAAATTACTATTCCCACTCCAGAGAGTGTAATAGGGAAAGTGTTGGATAGCGGAGGGGTTGAAAATACTATTCCCACTCCATTTAGTGCAACAATAGGGAAAATGTTGGATAGCGGAGGGGTAAAAATTAATATTCCCACTCCAGTAAGTTCAAAATTAAAAACAAACAAAATATCACCAACACAAAATATTTAAAAAAAGAAATGAAAATATATAAAAATATTTAAAAAATCTAAAAAATAGAAACATATTATAATGTTAAATAGATATGACAAATACCTAGAAATATTATATTAAATAAATGTGAAAATAATTTACAAACAAATAACTATTTTTAATTAGAAATTATGTATAAACAAAAACATTAATTATTACATAAATTTAATCTTTTTTATTTCCTACCCTATAACACCGCACAATTCACAACACACATCTAAATTTTTAAAAATGTACCTCCATAATTAACATAATTAACTATCAAGTAAAGAAATATTATTAATTGAAAAACAAATTAAAACAGATAAAAATTAATTTACTCCCCAAACGTTACCCCTATAAAACCAAAACTCACACAAAAAAACAATTACCCTAATTAAATATCAATTGTTGAATTAATATTAAAGATTTATGATTAATTAAACATAAATTACTTTCCACCCTCTACCCCATAAACCCCACAACCCACACCTAAAAATCATTACACAATTAATTTTAAAATAATAAATTAATATCAATTAACAACTACTTAATAATTAATTAAAAATACATTACTTCCCACCCTTTACCACTATAAACCCCACAACTCACATCTAAAATTAATTACACAATTGCCATATTTAAATTTTAATTAATTAATTAGCATTAATTAACAAATAATTATTAATTAATTAAAAATAAATTACCTCCCACCCTTTACCCCTATCAACCCCACAACCGGCTCCTAAAAAATGACACAATTAACATAATTGATTAACAATTAATTAGTTAATAATAATTAACAACCAATTAATAATTACTTAATAAATTACTTCCTACAATTAGCACTATAAAATCTAAATTAAATAAATAATAATACATTTAAAAAAATCATTAATTTATGATAATTAAATTACTTCCCACCCTTTACCCCTATAAACCCCGCAACCGGCTCCTAAAAAAATAACACGATTACCATAATAATTACCACTTAATTAATTAATATTAATTAATAATAATTACGTCCCACAATTAACACTATAAAATCTAAATTAAATAAATATGACTAAATAAAAAATAATCAATAATTAATTATAATTAAATTACTTCCCACCCTATTCCCCTATAAACCCACAACCCGCTACGGAACTAAAAAACACATTTAATTAAAATAAAATTGATAACTACTAAAAATGTAACACATATATTAAAAAACAAAAACAATACTTATACAAAAAAATAGATCCCATACATTTAAAATACATAGTAAAATACATAATACTAATTAAAAAATCGATATTTTAAACAACAATATTTTTGCAAACGATATTAATGACTTCAATATTTTTAAAAATGATATTTCTTACCTTAAAGTCGATATACTTGACCACGATATTCTTGCTGTCGATATTTCTGTGTCATGATATTTTCAACTCGATATTTGTATAAGTCGATATTTCCAACTCGATATTCTGTAGGCATACCCCCAAAATATCTTTATTTCTCCTCCTGTGTTCCTCTTTCTATGTATGCTGCATGCTGCAGCACACATAGAAGGAGGAAAATGCATCTATGGATTGTTTTCGTGCAGGAAGGTGCCCCTTCCTGCACAATAACAATTCTGCCTACAACACAGGGACCTTTGCACCATTGTGCAAGTGTGCCTGAATTGGCGCTATGCTGCTGAAACGGCACCAGCACAGGGGGAAAGTACAGGAAGGCACCATATTGGATAAATACGGAGCATTCCTGTCCTTTCACTTTGATGTAGGGCAGTGCAGCAAGGTGACTTGCAGTGCTGCCCTATGCCAAAACCCCACAAATTAGGCCTATAGAGTCTGAGAGTGATAAATAGAGTATTTGGTGCATGGCAGAATGGGGAAATTAATATGGTCTTTAATTTTATTTTAGGTTGGTTAAGTGAGGAGTTGACAAGGTGTGGTTTTGATGCATGGAAAACTGAAATTGCTGTTGGTAGTTTGGGCAGTGTTCAATTGGAAGTATTACAAAAGTCTGTTTATTACACCTTATCGACTCAAGCTGGCAGTTGCTTCTGTTTGGTGACCCCTTGCAGGATCCATCCCCGATGGAATGCCTGGTTTTATCATTGAATGATGAGCCGGTCTTTTAAGTGGCCTCTTTATGAAGTTTAGGGAAGGTTTTATAGATATGGGATAGATGAGATGCCAGTGGCCTAAACTAGAGTCTGAAAAAAGATAAGGTATTGTTATGAGATTATGGATCTCTGAAATTCTATACTTTGTCCCCAATAAAGGGGAATAACATTTTATAACTTACATCCCAAATGTCTTGGGTAACTTCAGTGTGTTATATTCTATTTGAAGCAGCTATGTAATATCTCAGTGTACCTTATCGTTGGACCTGGCTTTCTCTGCAGTGTCATCCCCAAACTTTTTACCTCCTCCCTCCTATTTGCTGAATTTTGTTTTTATTGGCTTTAGGACTCTGTCCACTTAACCACTGCTAACCAGTGCTACAGTGCTTGTGGTCACTCCTTAAAACATGGTAAACTTGGCCTACACCTGATTGACACATTTAATTTACTTATAAGTCCCTAGTAAAGTGGTACAAAATGCATCCAGGGCCGCAACATTTATTGTGCCACCCACATAAGTATCCCTTTAAAATATGTCTCAGGCCTGCCATTGTGGGCTGTGTGCAGTTTTTGAAATGCCAGTTCGACCTGGCAAATATAAACCTTTTGCCAGGCCAAAACCTTCCTTTTTTAAAACATATAGGTCCCCCCAGGGTAGGCCCGAAACAGCCCATAGGGCAGGATGCAGTGTATTTAAAAAGTTGAAATGTACTTTTAAGTTTTACACATCCCGGTAGTGAAAAACTCTTAAATTCGTTTTTTTCACTACTGTGAGGCCTACCTCTTCCATAGGATAACTTTGGGTTACATAATTACCAGTGCTTATTTGTGAAAGAAAGGGTGCATGTGCCTGAATCTCTGCTCAGAAGCCGGCGGCTGGGCAATTAAAGGTCGGAGCAGCAAATACCGAGACCGGTAGTCTTTCATCCACTGTGAGACACCCCCTGCCCCTTTTTAGGTCTCGCCTAGCGACGCAGCGCATGCGCTGCTCGCTTGGCGAGATCTATTGTCGTCGATTTTCTTCCGAAGGGGGATTGGAGATGTGCACGCGTATGGAGGACAGGAGATGCGCACGCACGCGTACGGAGGACAGGAGATGTGCACGCACGCGTACGGAGGACAGGAGATGTGCTCGCAGGAGGCGGGAGGCAGCACTTCCGGCTTGGCGACTGGCACCTCATATTCATCTTTTTCTTCCTCCTATTGGTTCGACAAAAGCTGGTTAGTAACTGCATCACATCAAGGGGTTTCGCGCTTATCCACCAATCATATCAGTGTATATACGCCATCACACTTACTCCTCGCTAACCGTCTACCCAACCCACGTGACCACACTGCTCATTAGGGCTCTTGCGCTTCCATTACATGCGTGCGCAGTGACGGCCCTCCCTACGCACTGCGATCCCAGCAGCCGCCTCGGTCTCAACAGACTGTGACATATCACTGGTGCTGCTGCCATCTCTCGGCGCTCGCGCTTCCATTTCATGTGTGCGCAGTGACGGCCCTCCCTACGCACTGCGATCCCAGCAGCCGTCTTGGTCTCAACAGGCTGTGACATGTCACCGGTGCTGCTGCCAGCGCTGCATGCCAGGGCTTCCAGTCTGTCGAGCTTTCTGTTATTGGTGCCTCGTTCTGAAAATACTCTTAACCTCGCCCTTCTCTCACTCGTCTCTTTCACCACAGATCCAGTGTCCCATCTGCCTGCCGGTTGTTCCTACGAGTAACCCTTTCCCCCTCTCTTTCGTATTTACACTACTGTTCAAGTAGTGTTTCAGCGCAATCCTCCTTTTCTCTTTTTGTGGCTCTTAGAGTCATTCTTCTCCTTTTCCCCCTTGAGGGCCTGCTGTCACCTTGACTAACCTTGGCCTCTGATGCATTATTTAACCCATTATGTTCGGAAATACATCCATCCCAGGTTGGAAAACAGCTTTCTGATAAAATCCAGAAGGCTACTGCGGATGGTGACTGTGAGCCCGGGCATTCTTAATGTAAGAGCCAGGCTCCAGTGACCCGGGCAGTGGAAACGGGGCCAGGGGGGCCGATGGAGCGCAGAGGGTGTGCGTGGATCGGAGGCTACTGTATCCGTGTCCTTCGCCGTGACCTTCACTGCGGCCGGCAGTCCTCCAGCCGGGCAAAAACTACTGCTCTGAGAACAAGCATTTGCAATGCAATAGGTCTCGCATTTTCGAAACTTTGACCTATTGGTATTGTAAAGGACTATGCCTTTTATTATTGCAGGTTTTTTAAACACATAAAAGGCATTGTCATTTACAATGCCAATAGCTCAAATTCTCGCAAATGCGAGACCTATTGCATTGCAATTGCTTGTTCTCTCACTTGCAAGTTTCTGCTTTCAGTTTGTGACGGTTTTGCTATCTTTTTTTGCTTCCGTCTTTCTGATCTGTGTGTTTTTTACTCTCTTGCACTGGGTAAATATCTGATATGGGAAAAATAATTACCAGTGCCCCCCACTGCCAACCACCGGCTCAAATTAATCACTGATTATTACATTTAATAAGTGATAACTTTTGCCTGGAAGCAGGTAGGGTTGTCATGTTTACACTCAAATGCGTTGTAATTTAGACCCCTCTTTAATGGTAAAGTTGGATTTTGAATCACAATTCTAAAATTGCCACTTTTAGAAAGTTTGCATTTTCTTGTCCTAACCATTTGGTGCCTGTAGCCTGTTCCTGGGTCATATGACTGGGTGCAGTTGGCAGTTGGCCTTTGTGTATTCCTCCCAGGCAATTTACTCGAATTAAAATGTAATGCTGCTCGAAAGGCCTTATGCTCAGAACCAGACATTGAATACAGCTTTGGTGTTGGCCCCAGTGCCTTCTCTGTTATCTCCATTCCAGATGTATATATATGATTTCCTTTTATATCTTTCTGAACATTTTGCCACCACAGAGACAAAGGGGGACTAAATGTTGGCAGGATGACAAAGGGGGAGATGATGTTGACAGGAGCAGCACAAAGGGGAACTAGATGTTGGCAGTATGGGCCATCCTCCCAAGATGGGGGAGGGGTGCTGAGCTGTTCCCTGCCACACTTAAATTTCAAAGGAGCTGCCTCAGCACACTCACAAAAAAATTTGGCAACAGTCCATTGTCATTCTAACCCCTTAGAGCCTGGACAGGGGAAAAGGAAATTCCAGAACTAGATCTGGGGGAAAGTATAGACATTTCTCCCACTTCAAATACTGACACCAAGTATAAATATTTGACCCTCAGATTAACTCTTCTGTTCACTCTTGGACCTGCAGAGAACCCCGAGAAGAAAATGCCTTGTACTTCAGGGGACTGCCCTGCTGCTTTGTACCTCAGAGGACTGCACTGCTGCTACCAGAGGACTGCCCTGCTGGTTGAAGCTCGCCTTGTACCCTCAGAGAACTGCCCTGCTGCTTGATCCCAGGATTCTCAGAGTGACTCCAAGAGTCCGGTGGCTGACCTCCTGTTCTGAGCTTCAGGGACACAAGCTTCAGAGGCCTTCCTGCAAGTGTCACCTGACCTGCTGCACTGGATCTGCCTTGACTTGCAACTGGACCTGCCTGAGCCCTGCTGGCCTCTGTTGGAGTGAGCTGCTGATCCCCAAGAGGTACCTCCCCATGTCCTGGACCATTGGCTGGCGTCTCTTGAACTCCTCCTGTGACGAAAGGGAGAAATCCTGAAGTTCACGCTGAGATCTTGCCGCCCGCGACAACCGCCAACGCGAAGCTTCGGTGAACCTGATTCTTCAAAGTATGGCAACCACTAGCGACACCCATGCTACAGCAATGACAGCCGACGGTGACTGCCAGCACGAAGCTCCAGCTACAACTATCTGCAACGCCTGGCCTGTTCTTCGCGCTACACCAACGACCTTCTGCAATGCTCTACACACGACCTCCTCCAACGCAAACTGGACTCTTCACATCGGACTTTGAAAAGGTAACTTTTTCAGCAGGTTAAAACCTGGTTCCTGTATCCAGCCCGTGCTCCATTACAATCGGCCTGAACTGGTGACTTCCCTGGTCTAGCACGACCAGATGATCACGAGTGTCTCTTTGTGCTTTTCGGCCCTATGCTTACTTAACATTTTGAAATTGAATATCTCCGGTTCTGCTGATTGGATAATGGTCATTTTGGTATCAAACTATTTGTTACATTTTACTCTATTTTTCTAAATTGGTGTGAGATTTTTCTTATGTTGTGTTTTCACTTTATTACTGTTTGTGTGCTGCATAAATACTTTAATCATTGCCTCAAAGTTAAGCCTGACTACTTTTGTGCCGAGTTACCAGAGTGTTAAGCACAGGTTAATTTAGGGACTTTTGTGATTCACCCTGACAGGGACTGTGGTTGTTGCTTGAGAAGTGTGTTCACCAGCCTCAATCAAAAACCCAATTTCCTACCATTATATTTGAAAGGAGACAAATAGTCACAATTATTTTAGGATCCAAATTGGACAATTTCAATGTTTACATCTTGGGCTAATGTCTCACCTTCAGTTGTCACTGAATGATGTAGTACTCCTGGTGATGAGGCATCCAAATTGTGCCCTGACTCTCCCATTCTACGCAAATTCCACTGGCTCCCAATCCATGTTTGAATCTTCTTAAGGGCATTATGTACAGTGCACAGAGTATTATGTGGCATTTCTCGCAAAAGAGACTCATGGTTAGTAGGCCATGTTTGCTCTATATTCAACTAATCAGGAACTTCTAGCTGTCGTTCCTTCCAAGAGGCAGGGGACTGGGACTTTTATGTCCTGGCCCCTGCCCTCTTGAGGTGTCTCCAATCTCATTAATGCCTTATGACACAGCAGCTTCCTTTTAGAAAGTAAATTGAAACTGAGCTATTTTATAGGTGCTGTAAATATTTAACAACGTTTAGGTGTTGTTCAGGAGATTGCTGTGTTCTGTAATCCCAGCACTAAGAAACCCCCCGGGGTGAACAAGGGCTCTATGAAAGCTGAATGTGCGCTCATGACGGACTCCTGGTAGAGCTTCATAAAACCTGCATGGGGGTCACTCTTTTGCAGTCAAGGCTGCAAAACCCTAGGGATCCTTCCTGATCTCCATTCAGGAAGAAAATAATGATCTAGCCTTCTGTTCTCATCTGCTTTCTCACAATAGTTGCTTCATCTCTCTACATTTATTCATCGGTTGAGTTTTATCTGTGTAGGTTTAATTATGCTCCAGTCAGCCCCAAGACGCCCTCTGGCATACATGTGTTTTATTAACCTAATAAATAAAGAGCGTATAAATCTCATAATAATATCATTGGATATTGTTTTATCCAATTTAAACTGCAATGCGGCTTGAAAGGCCCTATTCTCAGAACTAGACATTGAATGCAGGTTTGGTGTCGGCCACTGTTCTTTCTCTGTTATCTCCATTCCAGCTGTGAATATGTTATATCCTTTTATTTCCTTCTGAACATTTTGCCTATGAGCTAAGAAACACAGGGGGATATTCTCAAGAACGTGTGATAATTATTGCAAAATTAGCTTAACGCAACTTTGCACATCGCAGTCTATCGCGGGAAAATAACGCCGTGTTAACGTTGAATTCTCAACACGGTGGTACCATGCGATAGTCTCACGCCAATGCGTCAAATGACCGCGATAAAATTACTGTGACGGCCCAAAAACGCGAAACACGAACGCGAAAAAAGTTGCGATGTGGCCAACCGCGATAAAAAAATCTGCGATAACCAGCGACGGGCCTGCAATTCCTACGCGTAATGCGGGAAAATGCACCATAAAAGCACCGAAAAACACAAACAAAATAATTAAAACTGCGTAGCACCATGGAGGAAGCCGGAGCAAGTACAGAGGACGACCAGAACCCCACAAGCCCCCAGGAGGAACAGCCTGGGACCTCGGGGTCACGGAAGGGCAAGGAGAAGAAGACGAGGAAGACGAGTTTCAGTCCGCAGGAAAACTGGATCATCATCACCAAGGTGATAGAACACCACCAACAACTGTTCGTCACCTCCAACGTGTCATTGGCAAATAAGAATGCAACATGGCAGTCCATCCTGGACAAGGTGAATGCAGTTGGAGTGAGGAGGAGGACAATTGGAGAGGTAAAGAGGCGCTGGAATGATGCGAAGCGCAAAACCAAGAAGAAACTCGCTGACAGCCATCAGGCAGCAATGCAGACTGGAGGTGGCAGTCCAGCGGAACACCAGGAGCTGGATGAGATGGAGGAAATGGTGGCCACAGTCATCAGTGGGGAGACGGTGGCAGGAGTTGGGGGTCCGGACACTGCTTGACATGACCAACACAACAGCACCAGGGTGAGTACTGAACAGGGACTGGGAGGACGGGGGGAGATGGGCACAATGGCACACATGCACTATTAAGTACAGCACACTGCACACCCACAATGACTCTGGATCATGTCCCTGATCCCCTTGGCACACTGCAGCACACATACAAACAGCAAGTAGGCCCCCGTCCACTATGGGCACTAAGGGCTCCCTCCCCACACAGCACCAATCTCACAACCAACCCATGCACACGTGTTAAAACCAGCAAAGCTGCGTGTCTGTGAGCCACACTGACAATGCAAGTGACACTGCATGATGAACAGCATGGCTGCAGTCCAATTATCATGACATGGTGCACGCCACGACACTGAGGTGGCTGAGTGTGGAACACATCCGGAAAAGAGCAGGTCACACTCTGACACATCCACGTGCACAAACAACCCCTGACGTCAACAACACATCTGCGGATAAACCATGCCCAAGAGTCCAAAATCCGAACTAGAGCCAAAATTAGCCAAGTCTGCAACATCTCAGCACTGTAGGAGCACAGAAGTCAAAGGCACACCGCCTCAAAGGGATAAGGGGCAGCAAAATCACAGCTGCAGGGGCGACTCTCCAACAATGCAGCACACACACATAGCAATAACAGCACAACATCATTGACGACAATGTGGTACAAAGTACAACACTCTCACTACAGAACAGAGGACACATCTGGTTCCGCTTGTGCGTAGAAACTGGCCAATCACATCTGGCATAGCAGGAAACTGTGAGATGATAATGTACGTGTACAACCTCACATCCGTGATGTAGTTCAAATGTCCACTGTCCCGCATCAAATAGTCAGCTCCTCCCAAACAGTCACAATGTACATTGTCATGCAGTCTGTATGTAGACTTGAACAATGCGTCAACATACATGTCAACACAATGTTAAAATGCATCTCCCCTTCACATTGCAGAGGGACAATCAACACCTCCTGCAGAGCAGACCAGACAACTCATCAGTGATGATGGAGAGGACCTCCCACCTCCAGGAGCAGGGCAGCCCAGCTGCATCGAGGAGACCCCACCCCCTGCACAGACCACACAGCAGGAAGCACCCACCACCACCACGGCTGGCTCCAGCACCTCACCGAAGAACACATTGCATTCCAAGGCCAGGTGTTAGACTGCCAGAAGGAGGTGGCTGAACAGGTGCGGGTGGGGTTCGACCTCATGGCAGCCAAACTAGATGACATACGTGGGTGTCTAAGTCCGATCAGGGACCACTTACACTCCCTAACGGACACCCACAGTTCGCTCCATGATGTCCAACAATCCATGCCCAACATCGCTGGAGTCATGACTCTGAGAGGAGAACAACTGTCTAGGTAGAGTGGCCTCAGCGATGTCAGCCGAGAGTTGGCACAGATGCTGAGGATAATGGAGAACATGGAGCGGATGCATGCCGAAAGAATGGCTGCCACGGATGCACACCAGCAAAAAGTTGTTGGGAGCTTCCATGCCCTGCAGATCCTCATCATCGCATTGCTGCCACTAAGGCAGTTGCTGATGAATGCTGCTGGTACTTTTACACACACATCTCTGGCCCCTGATGTGTCAGTGGCACACAGTGCTGCAGACCAAACATCAGCACCCACATGTCAGACAGATGACATAGAGGGCGAAGATGGGGGTGATTCCACCTTAGTAGTAAGAAGGAGCCAGTAGCATTCTTCTCCGCCATATGCCCAGTTTC
Source organism: Calotriton arnoldi (assembly GCA_963921515.1). NCBI lineage: Eukaryota > Metazoa > Chordata > Amphibia > Caudata > Salamandridae > Calotriton > Calotriton arnoldi. The sequence continues at coordinate 862,864 of CAWUFW010001510.1, forward strand.
AGCTTGGTTCTGCCTTCTGCATCATGCCCTGTAACAACACCTCCCACTGTCCCCTGAAACACTCTGCGACACTCACCTTGGACCTCAACATGGACTGCCATATTTTGTTTGCTTACCAATGACACAGCAATCAGACTGCGGACTGTACTCTTCCTCTTCCGATGTACTAGTCAATCCCTAAATGACTCTGGCTGGCCCTCCACTGGGCTACAATGTAATGTGGGGTTTGCATGGCCATGTACTGCTCCAGCTCCGACACTCCACCGAATGTGAATAAATCATTCAAATTCACACAGATGTGTCATGTCCATAATCGATCAAGTATGAAAGTATGGATGAATGTAAGGACATTGATTGCCCAAAAAGGTACACCCTGGGAAATGAAAGCAATGCGCATGTTTGACCGTGACACACATGGGAAGTGGGATGACTGGGAATGTGTGCACTAGCTGTGGTCTCATTGCTCTGAGACAACAATCGCGCAATTCCTCAACTTTGCCCCACGCAATGTTAGAAATAGGGCTGGGTATGTAATGTCAAAGTCGTTGGCAGGCCTAAAGTAGTGTCCCCCATCACATTTGACAACAGAAAATCTCTTTGCATACCTACTCACACTCAACTGGGTGGACACAGCCTGTAGTGATGGATCACATTGATCCACATGGCAAGAACATGGACACCATACTCACATTGCTGAAGACATGTAAGAGCACAGGTCTATCAACAACTATCCCAACCACTATGTCTGGCACACAGAGGTGGAGCTGGCAATAGGGACTCACCCCTAAGTGAAATGCGTCAGTCAGTCACTCCCTGTGTACGGACAATGCTCATTGAGGCACACGATTTGTCATTCTAATCAACACTCATCACAGTTGAACACTAGTGAAGTTGCGTAGACTTTATTAGCATGTGCATGTCAGTACGGGCAAGACAAGGGCCACAACATGCAGAACAATGCATCAGACACTAACAGGCAGCATTCGGACACGGTACAGTTCCACGTGACAGGCGTTGTGAATGCGCCGGGGATGTTCTGCCATTGCGATGGTGGCTCTCGTAGAACCGGCACTCTTCTGACCTGCGGCAGTTATATGGATGATATGCCACAGCTCGGAGCAATGAGTCGTATGTGTGTGCAACGTTTGGACGTATGTGTTGTTGTGTACGTAAGTGTCAAGGGCATTCCATGCAAGAGTACCTCAAGCAAGGACTTCTGTGTGTGGGGTGTGGATACGTTGGTCTTTCATTTGCGCTGTGCGCAGTGTGGGAGTCGTCATCATCTGATATGGTATCTCTCTCAGGGGGTGCCTGCCGCATGCAAGACCAAGGTCGGAGGTGCAGATGTCCTTCCGCCTTCTGTATTCTGTATTGAGACAAAGGAGCTTTCATCCCTAATGTTAGTCTGACTACTGCTTGCATTCTGGAAATGTGATGTGGCTTTCGCGCTGCAATTGAGGCTAGGCCTTAGGCTTATGGTGCACCAATGGCGATACACACACAACAGTTGGCATGCATAAGCCAAGAGCCCGAGCGGCCTTGTGCTCCTTGTACAATCCTTTCGTGCGCAGCCGCCCTCCGGGTGCATGCAACATTGTCGATTGCTGGCCGTGTGGCGCAGACACTGCAACAGAGACACACGCATCAGTTGGTTTCCTGTCCAGCCCAGAAATGAACCACGCCCAGAGCCCAAGGATAATAATTCACACCCCTACGCTGTACTTGCGTACGCCGGCCCAGTCCTCTTACGTATTAAGGGGGGACGACAAAGCTACATGTCCAAGGTCTTACCCACTGCCTGTGGTGACATGGTTGCGTCCGCTGTACACAGCACAAGACTCAATCAGACAGGGTCCATGAGTTGTGGTGCACTGAGTTAGTGGCACCTGAAGAGCTGAGCAGGGTATCAAGCTGATGATGGCATCCAAGACAGGTGTGAGCAACTCTGGTAGTCTGGCTGTAAAACTCTTCCGACTCTGGCAGTTGTTGGTTGGAGGTGGTCCTGGCGGTGGTGGCGTGTGCAGCCAGCGGTGATGCGTCGTCGGGGCAGGTCAGGACCCGATTTGATGTGTGAGCCCTGGTGGACCGCAATTGAGGTCGGAGGCAGCGGTCAGCGCAGGGCCACAGACACATGGCGTTGATGACCCCCAGGCCATCGACTCAGAGGCCATCCAATATTCAATCAGACAGGGTCCATGACTTGAGCTGCACAGAGTTAGTGGCCCCGGATGCATTGCAGCCGGCACAGGCACACCGCCACGGGACGGTGACTTGCGGTGCACTGAGGTATGGCCACAAGAGCTGAGCGGGTCCTCATCGATGTCGAAGGTGAATGTCGCGGAGTGTTCCGGGGGACAGTGGAAGGTGTTCTTCCAGGGCATGATGCAGAGGGCAGAACCAAGCAGAAACAGGCAATATGGAGGAGATGAATGCTACAGACTCATGTTTAACACCAAGTCAGTACCAGCCACATGATGATGAAGACAACCCCCAGGCCATTGACTGAGACGCCACCAAAGTTCAACCAGAGAGTGTCCATGAATTTCGTGGCACAGAGTTAGTGGCACCAGAGCTGAAAGGGGATGCAGTCTGCGATGAGGCCTGTACAATGGTATAAACTCTGCCATAAATAAATCAAGACTCAGTTCCAAATGTGTGACCTACTGGCCCGCAGTGTAGGCCGGAGGCAGCGGTGGAGTACGTCAACGAGAAAGGAGTGCTGGGGGCCTGTGTCGCGGAGGCCGTGATGGTCTGAGGAGGCTGCCAAGGTCGCTGGCCTCAGGCTTGGAGCTTGCACCGGCACGTGGTGGGCCCTCTTTGACACACGCCGGTGTCGGCAGGTGAGCAGTGAGGCCTGGTTGCGCAGGGGCGGCCAAGACGGGTCTGGGGACCAGCGGCCTGGGGTGCAGCAGGCACACAGGATCGCAGGCACCGCCGCTCACGGCGTCGGCCTCGTGGCGGGCTGAGAGGCGCCGCCCTGGCAGACACGTTGGCCATTCTGGAAGAGAACCACGCCCGGCGCTACGTGCTTTTTCTTCACACCCCTACGCTGGCCTGGCGTACGCCGGGCCAGCCCACTCCGCTCACGCTTACAGGGGGGGACCTAACAAGCTACATTTCCGCAATCTTCCCCACTTCCTGGGGTGACATGGTTGCGTCCACTGTCCACTACACTCCAGACACCAGCAGTATATGTCGACATGGACATGTCTGTGGTCTGCATACTGCCGTCTGTCCAGCACATCCACGCCACACTTGGCATTGTGTACATTCTCATTCATGGGTCACTTGCCTCCTTCGCACATGCCTGGTTCCACCTCTCCCCACATTCTGCTATTGTGTGGCTGAGGTGCCATGCCGGTCATGGCTTGTGTACATGGCTGGCCCAGGTTACCACAGTAAGTTGTGCTGTCGTGTCTGGTACGTGGCCATGTTGTTTGGCATGTTGTATGTGGGTTTGTAACGTGTGCATTCCCAGAGTCGTGAGTTGCATGACTGTGGAGTTGAGGTGTGTGGTGTGTTCATTTGGTACTTACCAACGAGCAATGCATTCCCATGGGTGCCATCCTGAAAGCGCTGGTTGATGATGGACTGTCGGAAGATGAAGGAATCATGCACACTGCCTGGGTAGTTGGCGACGACATTGGTGAGGAGTCCCAGGTGGTCCACTATTGCCTGCACATTGATGGAATGCGTGTGCTTCCTGTTGCGGTAATTGTGTGCAGTGGCGGCAGGGGGCACGAGGAGTACATGTGTGCAGTCGATTGCCCCCAACACGTGCGGGTAGCCAGCTATGGCGCAGAAGCCTTGCTTGGTCTCCAGCTGTTCCTGCGCAGTGTGTGGGAAGTGAAGGTGCTGGGGTACCAAGCTGATGATGGCATCCAAGACAGGTGTGAGGAACTTGGATAGGGCTGGCTGTGAGACTCCTCCGACTCTGGCAGTTGTTGGTTGGAAGGTACCAGAGGCCAACAGGTGCAGCACAGCCAGCAGCTTTGTCTGCGGAGGGATGTTGTTTGTCCGCTGTGTTAGTACCGTCAGCCTGTGGGCAATGATGGTCAGGATGCGGAGGTTGGTTGTCCTTTTGTGCATGTAGTGGGCAATGACATCCTCTGGTGTTGAGTCTGTGAGGCTGGTGCGTTTTCTGAAGGTCCGCTGTCTTTGTCTGCGCTGCCGCTGTGGTAGTCCAGGGGGGTGGGGGGGCGGAGGGGTCCGGGGTGTTGGTGGGCCTGGGTGTGGTGGCGGTGGGTGTTGTGGCCCTCTTGGGGCTCCAAGCTGCATGATCAGTAGCTCCATGGCATCTGTTGTTCTTCAGGTGTGGCTCTGGTCTGGGCTCCCTTTTGTGGTGCAGGTTGTCGTCCGTCTTAACACCAGGTAGGAGCAGGTGTTAACTCCCTGCTGCTAACGCGCCTTATCGCCTGTTTTGTGATCTTATCGGTGATCTGGCTGGTCGTAGGGAATATTGCGAAGTGGTGTTTTCATGGCTTTTTGCACAGGAACGCCTATTTTGCATCTCATTAGCGTTAGTTGCCGGTGTCATCCGTGGCGATGTTTTTTGCGGCTGCTATCGCAGGAAAACTGGCGATATCGGCTGTTAGCACCAGCTTGTGAATGGTGCGATAAATCTATCGCCACTTTGGCTGCGATAAAGTGTTGCTAACTCGGCGATAGGTCCTTGAGAATATGCCCCACAGTCTTCAAATAGCACTTTGTCTAGGAAATAATAAATGCATTCTTTAAATAACACTGTACTTAAAAGTGAACTGAAATAGACTTCCTGTATGACGTGTGATCTAAAATGCACCTGTGAGTCTGAATAAGGCAGTGGATACAAGCTCACACAAAGACACAAGGGGCAGATTCACAACAGAATTTATGAGGCCAGGAAGTAGTGCTGTAAGAGTGCTCTTTAAACACACTTACATACGTTTGTGAATCTTCTTGAAACGTCTAACCCCCTATTAGTAAACGGGTAACGAGGGCACAGTCCTTTCTTTTTGTCTTATCTGTATATGAATATTCTCTGAATATTCCCATTTTAGAGGTTTTGGGGCTATTTCAGAAGCGCATGTAAGAGTGCATAAAAGAGTACTCCAGGATTACTACCTTACGTACCACTAAATGCCTGTGTGATTATGCCACAGAATGTAAAGCACATAGAGGGACCAATTTTCAAAGGCATTTATGAGTACGGGAAATAGTTCTTCTGGCTACTAAATATTTATGTAAACACAGGAAATTACTCTATCAGTGCTAGCCCATAGCAGGTCTGCTGGTTTATTTCGATCTTACAATTTAAGGTCTCACATCGTTCTTTTAACTCTTATTCTTGTGCATATGTTTTGGTCGTTTTTCCTTTTCTGAATGTTTTATCAAACTTATAATCACCAAAGTTCACAGCCCATTTCCTTCTACAAATCTGCCTTCCGACTGTTGACTTTGGATTATTCAAATAGATTTATTTGTCTGACAATATGAAAATCTTCTTGCAGCTGGATTAATGTCGTTTCAACAGCTTTATTTTATAATTACAAAGCCATTTTAAGAAGTGTCCACTCTAGGATAAGGTGGTCATCACTGCTGGGGAACAGAAATTGGTTGCCTGGATGCATAAGATGCTTTATGCTGCCTCTTGACTGGTGCTGATGCTAGAAATGACCAACCAGGCTGCCCAGAAGAGTACAGTGATGCAGTGGCGCAAAAGCTATTCCGCACTAGTGAAAGAAAAATAGTGTGCAATGGTCAAATAAGTAGAGCACTGGTTTCCCCAAATGATGCACCCCTAACCCAGCTTTCCAAACAAATTGCAATGAAATCACAAGTGACTATTTAACCAACCTAATGCTTAGTTTAGATCTCTACCATATAAATACATTTACATTCATACAGAAACAACAGCATCACACAAACTAGAAGCAATGACACATTCTTTAAAAGCTTCAAGCTGAACACCAGACTGCCCTAACTACTGCTCAGTTGTTGACCTGCCATGTGCTGAAAGCTGCTCAAAGAGTAATCAAACATATGCAGCCCCACTTGGAGGAGAGCAGCACACCTGACTTATTCCATGCCTCTGTTGTCACTGTTATTCAAGACGAATTGAGTCTTCTGCTGGAAGATATTAGTGGTGGAGGTCGTGGATTTCTTAGACCTGTCAGCAGGCTCTGACAACCTAATTAACAGACTTAACCTGGTCTTAAGACATCCTGAGTGGTGTTAACCTCTTCTATTTATCTCCATATTCAGGGCCACACATAGGTTAGTATTGCACCATGAGTCAAGTCATTTGGGTCATTTGGGTTCTAACTATGCTGATGAGCCATAGTTTCCGCAACAACAAACGACAACGTGAAGGTAGCACCTTCTCTCTTGTGTACCTGTGCAATAGAGAACTGCATGAGTAGGAACTTTCACAAGATAAACCTGACTGAGACAGACATCATGAAGATGAATAATCACCAAATGTCAGGCCCACCTATGTCTGGCGAGATGATTTGGTCCTCTCTCCGACTCCCGCAGAAACGAAACCTGAGAGATTGACAGCCTAAGAAACCCCAGGTTGTCAGTGCTGTAAAGAGGACCTTCAGGCAGATGACGATTGCATAAATTGGTCTTCAACAATACTTAGTAAAAAGACTGCAGCGTATGCAGAACATGACACAATTGTCACTTGATGTGCTTGGACCATGTCTACCCAGTGATTTACACATGGTACGTGCACATCAGTGATTCAATTCACAATGTAGGGCCCAATTTCTGCAATGAAAAATTCACTTCTCTCAACCACCAAACCACTACGCTGTGCCCCTGTCAACAGACAATAGTACAGAAGATTTGGAAATCCAGAGTAGGTATTCAGGCTTTTTCAATTCTACTTACAAACAAAGTGAGTTCACTTGCCTTGCACCTCACTGTTAGAGTCACCCCACTTTCAAGAAAAGCTTTAAAAAATCTGCTTCCCCCATATATTTTTACGTTTCTACCTGCAGTCAACCAGCTCCTTGTACTGCAAGTTAATTGCAGTGGTAGGCATATGGGGCACGCAAGCAAATATTGTGTCCAAAACCATATGCAACATCTGGAACTTTTAATGAAGCGATGCAACATATAACAAATAATTAGTAAGAAAAAAAGCAATTATAAAAAAAGACAGATAACTTGAAAACTTCAAATATACAACAAGCTGGAGCAACAACTCTAATCAGTCGTAGTACTCTTTCATCTACTGGCTTCTTTACAATGAATTAGGCTGTGGCTTTGGCGGATATCACCATTCAACTCTATGAATGTAAACAATACCTTGGACACCATTTTCTCTTTGTGTTTTATAGCATGACTTCATTACTCCCAGAGTATTGTCTATCTAGCGGCAGAATCCAGGCATCAGAATACTCTGAAAATTTTGTCAAAATGTTTAAATTATTAAATTACATTTAATGCACTTTACGCATTAAATGTACCACCATCCTCTGCCAGTTCATAGGATGCCCAGCAATTTTCCCATGCTTTATCTTGTCTTTTATCCGAAACTTGGAATCTGTCTATTACCACATGCATTATCCCACGCCTGGAATCTGCCAGCGATCCTATGCATTAGCTCAAGCTTGAGATCTGTCTATGATCGCACGTATTCCCAACACATCATATCTTTCCATTATCACATGTATTAGCCCACACCTGGGACCTGTTTATCATATGCGTTAGCCTACACATGCGTTGTGTCTATCCATCATCAAATTAGCTTACATCTGGTGTATGTTCTTGAGAACATATGTTATCCCTCCCTCGGGATCTGTCTATTGTCATATACATTAAATGAGACCTACTAACTGTTCGTTATTACATGAATTAGCTCTCAGTTGGGATCTGCCCATTTTAAGATGCATTAACCCACACCTGTGATCTAATATCACATTTATTGGCCCAAACCTGGGTTCTTTCCATTAGCCCACAGCTTAGTTTGATCCATTGTCTTATCCATTTGCTGACTCCTGATATCTAGTAGATTAGCCACCTCCACAACTCCAATTCAATAGACAAACCCTACAGAACCCTAAGCAGACCATTCGAGCTCCCATAACACTAAGCATAAGGTTTCACGTGCTGCCCGACTAACTGCCAGGATGTCATAGGCACCACCTCTACTTCGAGAGGTGCAACTGAACCACCAAAACTTGGTTTTGATTCGGGTGCACTGGTCTCTTTTCACTGAACGTGTTTCGTTTGACAAGGAAGAGCACTTTCAGTCAAAACACAATGTCGGCGGGCCCAACTCGTCATGGTGGCATGACAGGCAGGCAAGCCGGGATACTTTTCAATTTCCAAATACAAAACGCCCACAACAGTGCTTGCTTTTGAGAATATATATAATCTTGATACATTGTGAGTTTTCTCCCAGCACCTGGGGAACATTGATCATTACTTTTCTACTAGGGACATGACAGCACAAGCAGTCTGCAATAATAATAACAATAACCAAAACAAAAGCAACAACAATAATGAATATAATAGCAATATTAATAAAGCAAAAATAATTTTTCAAATCACACGGTCGTTCTGCTGTTTGCAGGCGCTGTAGGTACGTGTCTTAGTATTACCCAGTTGAATGACACTACTGATCTCAGAAGGTCGGAAGACTGAGTCAGCCTCACCAGGGCTCAAACCCATGAGCTGTAGATTATCTCAGCACTCACTTTCCCAAAACCCATCATGAATGTTTAACATGTTTCCTGATTAACCCTAGACCTTCAGGAAGCCAGGGAGAGTTAATACTTGAGCTGCTTGAATACAGCCTGCAAGACTGGTAAATCATTAGAGACCTGGTTGACTTCAGAGACACAATCTGTCCTCTACTCTCTTCACTGGAAACCAAAGGGCATGTTGATATTTGGATCTTTTTTAAATAATTCAGATTTAGATCAACCAAACAGCTCTGTCATGATGCTTACATTTACCACCATCTGAGCCTTGGACGAGTGTGCGTGATGGGCACGCGCCCCTGATGATATTGCTGCAAACAGTTGTGCGGATCATCCTGTGCACGCGAGTCCGTTCGTACTGCACTATCTTGGTGTAAGTGTTTTTGGAGGTGGCTGGCTGCATAAACAGCATGGCAGCACCACAAGCCACGTGACTTTTTGCGAGTTGGTTGTTCAAATTGTATAATGTTCAATTCTAATGATATCGTGTGAAACTTTCACTCTTAAGATCAACATGAATCTCGGAATGCCATTCCAGCTTGCTGATCACTGTGATCGTCCTTCTTAGGGGATCTTGTGAAATTCTGTTCACCTGCATGTGAGTGAAGAACCCTTTGCTCTTGAAACATCTGCTCTCTTTTCTTAGGTGCTGCTTGGCATATAACAGATATGCCAGGGCACAAGTCCTAAAAAAAGAAGTGGGGGGACTAACCTAGTTAATCAGTATGCAAGTGGCATCGCAGCGCGTGCCATCGCAGCGCGTGACATCACAGGAACTGGCATCACAAGAAGTGACATCAGATCTTAAGCCCTCACATATATGTTTAGCAGGTGTATCATGAGTACATTTGAGCACATTTCGAGCATACTTGCAAACCCTCCTGATTTAGGCAGAAGATTCACACTTTTGTACGCTACATATAAAACAATGTTACCTTTTGTCAGCGTTAAGCTTTCTATAGCCATAGTGCTTTAAAAGAAATAGTGATATTTAAATTATTACAACGCCTCCTCAAGGGTAATAAGCGTATATAAATGCAATTTATTTTGTGCAAATACTGGGAAAGATCAACACATCTGAGGTCTTTTTAGTGGGGCCCAACTTCTTGGCAGGGTGGACGGCGTCCCCCCTTTGAAAAAAGTGGGGGGACGCCGTCCACTCGCGTGGACCCCCGACTCGTGCCCTGAGATATGCAGGGCCGGCTCTAGGGCAGTGCGATCGGTGCGACCGCACCAGGCGTTGACTTGGGGTGGGGGCGTCATTTTTGAAAATGTGTATTCTTTTAAAAGCGCCTGCTGCCTCGTTGCTGGCCTCCAGCAACTTTCAGACTTCAATTAAAATGTCAAAGAGAAGCCCGGTGATTAATCGTCTTCCGGGAAAGGGACCGGTGGTTTGTCTAGTGGAAGTTTTGACTCATCCTAAGGTAGCGCAGAGGGTTAAAATGCCTGTTGCTAAGAACGTGTACCATGCAGATAATGAAGTGCATATAATGTAAATCGGTCAATGGGTTACTGCTTCTGTAAGAGAGCTCGTTTTGTTACTTGTCGTTTATAAGTCAAAATCCTAATATAGAACATTGAGCTATTAACTGTCATCCTAGATCTGCATGCAAACTGCAAGATACATGTTAGAGCTATATGTTTTTTTGCCCAGTCTTTCATCATCCTAATCTTGTGAAAAGGGTTCATTTGGGTAGAAAACAATTCTCATTATGAAAGTGAATCCCTAACAATGATGTTACGTTTTAAATTCTGAATTGTGCTTTTCCTGAATAAGAACTTAAACTATATTGCCTACCAGTATCGATGACATGTCACTCCTACACTACACCTTGTAGTACTGTCTGATGTAACATTTCCTATACACTGATTTACACACATAAAATTGTCTCTGTGCAATGTGTGTCTGGTGTAAAGTGCTCTGACACCTTACACTGGTATGAGTGGCGCTATAAAACTAAATGAATCTGAGAGACAGTGATTATGGAGACTTGAGAGGCACTGTTAAAGGGTGCTAGTGAGGGAATCCGTGGCAGAGGTGGTCATTGGGGGGCACCAAGAGACATTGTCGCACAGGGCACCACCAGCGCTAAAGCCGGCCCTGCAGATATGTTAACAGTATTCATCACATGTTTGGGCAGAATGGGCAACAATGGTATCTTAACTGTACTGTGCCTCTGTGAATGAAACAAAATGGTAGAATGCCCAAAACGTTTTCATCTGAAATACTGAATATGATGTATAGAGCATTACTTACAAGAGAAAAAAAACGTTTTAAAAAAAATCTCAAAGCCTCTTATTATTGAATCCAAAGCAACGAAAAGCGGTGACCTTCTCTGTACAAATATTATGTGCTCAGTGGATCACTAGATCATTATCTATTTGTGAATAAAGATTTGAGAACTTCAGGTGCCGGGAGTGCTCAGTGATGACAGTGGACAACATGCTGTAACCGGGTAACGTAACCTCCTCACCATGGACATCACGCCATCGTTTTCTTCCAGGAGCCTACTTACCATGCTGTTTTTTTCTCTAGTGTACTTCACTCTCTGCTTTGCTGCTCATGACATCCTGCGCTTTCAGTCCCAAACCCATCCATGATTACCAGAGCACCCTGTATGTTTGTAATTTGGAACCATTGGCCTGCTGAAATGGCTCTTTTTGGATGCTTTGATAGGATTTATACATGATTTAAATGTATACTAAGGGTTGTTTAGAACATGAATGGTTGTTCCATGACTTTTAGTTTGACGTGGCTTCTAATAGCGGGTCTGGCATTTGCCTGAACCTGTATATATGTACAACGAAATAAGCCAATGCTGTGTAAATATACATTAGTAAAAAAGTCTCCACGTAATTAAAAAAAATAGACTTCACGAGACCACGTTCTTCCTCCTCATCACTTCCACAACACAGAAAAATACTATCAGTGATAAAAACTTATGAAGTATGAAATTAAACCAGTTCTCTTGAACAGTGTCAACATCGTAAAAAGCCCATGGGCGTTTGAAAGAAAAAGTCCTCTGTATGACTGCTGTTCCCAAAAATATGGTTTGCAAACATAAGCCCATCTAGCAATATGCACCCATTGCAATGAATCACCAGTCAGTAGGTCGGCTCTAAGGTCACAAATCATTTTGTTCTCTGCAATTTACAGGAAGTCACATTTTGTGAAATAGTCCATCGCATTTCCACTGATGAATGATGTTTCCAGAATGCACAGCCATTCAATGGGACTTTGAATAACAGAAGAAGAAGGTTATGCTGTTCCTCAAGAGTGTACGAGCAAGGGAAATTGACACCACCCTGAACGTTTGGGTTCAGAGTTGGGAGTCCATTTATTGAATTGTAATGCCCTCACACACCCAATCGGGTGTCATGCTTCATCATCTGGGCTGCTCCTCGTCGGGTCGGCGGTGCAATACCCAACGGGCTCCATGTAGTAGGGGCACTTTGACGGAGATCTTTTTCCAATAGCCGTATGGTGAAGTGGAGGTGAGGGACCAGAACTGTGTAGATGTATGTGTGTGATTTAAAATAAGGTTCGGAGTATCCGTGAAGACAATTTTTAATCAGTGGGTCTCCTACCCTAGTTAAAAATATAAACAATGCGGTGCTTGGCTAAGTATTATGTCTTAGGTCTAAGCGTCGCTATTGGTGCAAATGAGGTCAACATGTTTCTCGCTCACTGTAAAAGTCTACATGCGATTCATCAGGACCTATATTGTGGAAACTATCTACACTTAAAATTGGCGACGTGGCAACATACTCACATCAACCAGGTAAAAACCTAAATCGTGTACCTGTCAGACCTGGTTCTACCTGTGTGGGGAGAGAAGGGTGACATTGGTATTAATGGTACACATTCGAATATATATACAGTATCATTTCCCTTGTGACTCAAATTTAGTTTTCTGTCAGTGAATTGTGAAAGCCAAAGTTCAGAGAATTAAAAACATTGTAAAAACAACTGTGCTACACGGTGAGTGCCCACAGTGAGCTAGTGTGAACTACAACCTTAGTGGCACAAGTGTACTGCAGCAGGTAAATATCGTTTGGACTCACCCATTGTTGTAAGCTAACCAGGCGGCATCAGTACCCGGTAGGTCAAACTAGAGGAGTTCCTCACGAGCTACACGAGGTCAATTTGAATAACAGGCCATTTGAAGTCGATAGTTTATTTGCTGTTGCTCCAGGCGTCCTGCATAGAGGGAGACATTTGACTTATTCATTCGTTTTATTCAGGTGATATTTAGGGCGTCGCAGTCCGCCGCGAGGTCGCTTCAGGGCAGGGATAAGAAATCTGCCTTCAGATAAACTGTACCCAGTCTCGATGCCTTCATACTCTGTTTATCATCTGAAAACACTTATTGCAGGACTTAAAAAGAGTGAAGGCGGGTTGTGAGAGTTAAGGAAAGGTGTTTGTTTCAAAGTCATATTTCCATCCTTCAAAGACCGTGGTGTTTAGCGACAAAAAGACCCTGAAATTGATCCTAAATTTGTTTTGCTACCCATGCAGTCAAACTACGTTCGAAGCACTACATTATTACCTTTTGAAAAAAATCTTATCATCGTACCTCTTTTGCACTAGAGTTTATTGAAAAACTGATTTGATCGATCACAAGAAGACATTGCGAAAGAATAGTCCACCATCAATGTGAACATTTATTGGGATTCTGGCCGCTGTGACTGAACAATCTCAGAGACGGGTATCATGCCCACATCCTAATATTGTTGCACATACGGTTTGTAGTTTTCAGTCATGTGGGACCTGAAGGTATGGAGTGGGACTTCTGCACCCAGGATTCTGCTGCATGTTTATTATACTGTGGTATCACAACATATATTTTTACAAAAGTGTCATTATTCTCCATGTCATACTAATCACAAAATCTTTGATATTCCCTTCTTTGGGGTTTGCACAACAAAGCATGCTCCAACATACAAACTGCCACACATGTAACCCACAGATCCTCATTCAGAAAATACCAATGTTTTCACAGTCCATTCTGGAACACCACACCAGCCTCATCTCCAAGTCCCACTTTCAGCAGCTTTGGGAAAAGAGTTACTGCAACCATCTCCAACTCCCCTCTCACGGCTGTTGGGTAAGACACAAGTACACAGAACATCTGTTCTAATCAGGGCCGGCTTTAACACTGGTGGCGCCCTGTGCGACAACGTTTGTTGGCACGGCCCCCAATTCCCTCACTACCACCCTCTAACAGTGCCCTTCAAATCTCCATAACCACTGTCTCTCAGATTCATTTAGTTTTATAGCACCACTCATACCAGTGTAAGGTGTCAGAGAACTTTACATCATACACACATTGCACAGAGACAATCATACATTTGTAAATCAGTGTTTAGGAAATGTTACATCAGACAGGACTACAAGGTGTAGGAGTCGCTTGTCATCGATACTGGTAGTATAGTTTAAGAGTCCTAGGTCTGGAAAAGCATCAATTCAGAATTTAAAACGTAACACCATTGTTTTAATGGTGTTAAAATGTAACACCATTGTTCAATAAGAATTGATTTCTAACCAAATTAACCCTTTTTGCAAGATTAGGAAAATGAAAGACTGGGCAAAAAAGCAGCTCTTTGATGACAGTTAATAGCTCAGTGTTCTATACTAGGATTTTAACTTACAAACTGCAAGTAACAAAAGGATGTCTCTGACGGATGCAGTAACACACTGACCTACTTTACATTATATGCACTTTGTGATCCGCATGGTAAACATTCTTTGCAGCAGGCACATTAACCCTCTGCGCTACCTTACAAGCAGTCAAACGTCCCCTAGACAAAACTTCGGTCTCTCTCCAGGAAGATGATTAATCACTGAAGTTACCTTGACATTTTAATTGAGGCCTGAAAATTGCTGGAGGCAAGGAACGCGGCAGCAGGTGCTTTTAAAACGAGAATATACTTGCAAACTGACGCCCCTACCCCAAGTAAGCGCCTGGTGCGGTGGCACCGATCGCACCTCCCTAGAGCCAGCCCTGGTTCTAATCTGCCTCTGACAGGCTATGTGATGAGACATAACTCTACAGAGAAAGTGATAGAATCGTTCCTTTTTGAGACTTTGGGGTGAGAGAAAACCCCTCACATATATATATCTGATCGCGGAGGTCGTCCTGATTGCACCGGCGGCCGCAGCAGTATATTTTTGCGAGGGAGGTGCCCTCTTTCCGACAGACTACTTCGGGGGGGGGGGGGGGTGGAGGCCATGGACCTGGGAGACCCCACCCCGATGACTCGCCACATATATAGTTGCGGCGGCTGGAGCACGGACATTTGGCCCTGCCCAGAGCACTTGGACTGTCCTCTTCTACCCGCAGCTGCGGCGGTGAGTTTCAAGGGGCTGGTGCCCTCTTTTCTTGCTGATGCTGTGGGGGGGACCTGTGGATTGGTCAGCCGGCCCCTCTCCCCCGCTCCATCACCCTCAATACCTCCTGGCTACAGCCCTAGCACCAGAACTAAGATGGCGACCTCCCTTTGATCTCGGGGCCACCCTGATTACACCCACGGCCACAGTGGTGAGTTCCTTTGAGGGAGACGCCCCCGCTCAGGGGGTCACTTCGGGGCGCACCGCAGACTGGCTGGCTCCCACTACTTCACTCTCTCTCCCACAGCACCGAACCAATGACTACCTTTCCTCCATTTACGAACTCCCCTACACCGGCAATGGAGCCTTCATGCCCTACAGCGCCGAGCTACCGCCCTTCCCATAATTGGCATCCAGCACGAGCTCAAGAACAGCCCCAGGCTCCAGCATGCCACCTTCACCCACCACCACCCGGCCTTCTACTTCTATGGCTTTCACCAGCTGGGGATCCCTCCAGGCCCTAGATCACCGCCTGTGAGTGCAACAGCACCCTGAAGGCCTGGCTGAACGAGCACTGCAAAAACCCCAGAAATGGCGAGAAGATCTTGCTCTGTAAATATGAAATATATATTTGTCCAACCATAATTGCTTCAACTTTTCTTAAAATGAAATCTTGAGTGAATTTGCAACTTGTATATATGAACTCTAACCACTAGTATCTGTAGTAGACGTATGTACTTACTAGAATTCTTTTGTGAGTTTAGAGTTTATCTGTTTCGTATCTTTTATGTAATTCATGTACTCTGAAGTCCTTATGTAATGTAACTGGTTCTATTAAAAAGCTCTCTGACACCTTCGGGTAAAGTTCGCGCTACATAAAAATGCATAAATAAATAAATAATAAAGAAATGTACATTCCCTCTCTCAGGGTGTATTAAAAACACATCCCATAACTGTCCCCCCAGTCTTATTCTGCTTAAAGTGTGGTAGGATGTATAACTCAGAAATCCTCCCTTCCTGCTCGCTAGGGAAGGGTGAGATCCTGAAAGATCCAGCTGCAACATCAGAGCTTTACTTGCAGAGGTGCTAACGGAAACCCGGTCTGGTGCTTGCCAGAGACCCTACTTACGAATATCACTCTACCTACTCTTGGAAGGGGATCCTCCTGGGCCTGAGCTTGTCTAATAACCATTGATAACACGGCTATTCAGCACAGCTATCTAGGTACCAGGGTCTTTCTAAGGCGGCAGTCAATGGTCACTGTGAAATCATGGAGTCTGCATGGCCCATTTTACCTCTAAACTGTGCTAACCAATGGCCTCATTCAATGTGATCCACATACAGCTTCAGTCTCTCATACAGATTTTCTCTCTTTCACAATGGCTCAAACTGCTTACAGAGTGCCTTGAAGGGTTGTACGACGGTACATCGCAGGGAAATACATTGCATGCCTGGTTCCAATTCGAGTGAGGAGTGGCGCCAGTGGTGGCCATTGGACATGTACCCCCCGAAGTCCTCTGTTACCACAGTAAAAAACCTCGGGTGAAGTTGGATTCGGACATGTCCATGAAGATCCAAATTCAAACTGTGGCCGGCACCTGCTTTGGGCTTTTAAAAATGCTGAAGAACTTCCTCCCCCTGCTCTCAGTCCCCCTCAGAAAGACGGTAGTTCAGGCCCTGATTGCATCAAGGCTGGACTACGCTAATGTCCTATATTTAGGCTTACCAGAATATCTTTTAGGTCACCTACAGGTGATTCAGAATGCGGCGGCCAGAGCTATTCTGATGGTAGGACCCAGGGCTCATATGACCCCCCACTTAAAATCTCTTCATTGGCTTCCGGTGCATAAGAGGGTCCAGTTTAAGGCTCTTACCTTGGCCTTTAAGGCCCTACACAACTCAGGGGCCCATTATATTAGGAAAAGGATCCAGCACTACGCCCCTCAACGGACGTTAAGGTCCTCGATGCAGTACCTGGTGATCATTCCTAGGTTCTCCCGTTCTCGCATGGGCGGTCGCTCTTTTCAAGTGGTGGCATCCCGCTTGTGGAACGGTCTGCCACCTTCTCTTAGACAGACATCTGACTTAGGTGTGTTCAGGAGGAAATTAAAAACCTGGCTATTTCAACAGTAGTACTAGCTAGTGGCTGTGAGCTCATTCTGCCAGTTTCAGCGGTCTTTAGCGCCGGGACACTCCGTGGAGTAGCCGTGCGCTTTACAAATACCCATTACAATTACAATTACAATATGCTTTTACAACGCATGCCATTACCAAGCATTGTTTTTATATAAAAACAATGTATTTGTGGGGGGAGACCCCACACACCCCTGAACTTACTTTAAATGCATGGTAAAGGCATGCGTTGTAAAGGCATGCTCGTGGTAAAAATATGCGTGCTAAAAAATGTGTGGTAAAGGCACAATGTAAAGGCTGTTTCCCCCTTGAAGCAGCTTCTTAAAATGCGGACCATCATCAAGAGTGTGTTTGCAACTGCCAGAGGATCATAAAAGTATTCCCCTCTAGGTGAGACATTCTGATAGATTGTGGCTCAATACTCTGAAGAGTCTGTAATCAGGTCATTAATCCTAGGCCTTCCGAAACTTCTCTCAGAAATTGAGCCCTGGAAGGTAAAGGCTGACACTTCAACCCCTTAGGCACAAAAAGGCCTCAAGCTCCTCGTCTGTCATTGTCTTCATCAGACTAGAAATGTGTTCCACCACTTCTCTGTTTGATGACCTTGTGCTCTGAATGCTGTATCAATTGCAGAGTGGGACCTTGACTTGCTGATCGCTCTTCCTAATTCCCGAAGATACTGCAATGAATTACTTTTGGGTGAAATTTGTTTTGTCATAAAAGTGAGTAGTTGATTTGAGAGTTCCTGACTGGTGATGCTAGCCTGTCCCGATGAGAGCTGCAGACTCCTTCCATTAAGGGCCAACATGTCAGCCCCCATGGGACTGAATCACTGAAATAATTTTTGGAGAGCCAATCAGAGATTAATTACCTTCAACCTTCTTACCATTTGGTTCACCCTGGGTTGTTTCCATCACTGTATCACATACACATTTCACTTTTTCCACCTTACTCTGTAGCATCAGCAATTTTATAGGAAGTCGGGTTGTGCGCTGTGTATCTAATTTGTATTTTATAACTAATCTGAAAAAATACAAATCCATTCTTTGTATGTTGTCTCAAAATCTACACATCCAAACCTGGATGTCAGCAGACAGAACATGCCAAACCCCCTCAATTCACTCTCACCTTTAAACTCTCACTGAAAGAACACGTTCCCAAGAAGACCAATAACAGCCTGGTTCCAACTCTCTCTCCAGAAAAAAGTGAAACCTTTTCTCTTATGAGAAGCCTTCAGAACAACAATTCGAGTCCTAGTCCTCTCCCATGTAGATTGATGTAATGCCATGCTCAACTGCATCCAAAGGACCACCTTTGCTCCTCTGAAAGGCATCTTTCATTCAGCAGCATGGCACATTAAGGGGGCTGAAGTTATCCAACCACATCTCCCTTGTGCTAAAGGAACTACAGTGCAGTGGTGGCTCGCAGAGGTAATGCTGTGGGGCAGCGGGGCGGGGCATGGTGGGCGGTGTAGTGGAGTCGGACATACGACGGCAAGGAGTAAAGTAAGTAAATAAATAAATAAAACTATTTACCTTGTGCTCGCTGCATCGCCAACTCGGCGATGCAGCGAGCGCAAGGTAAGTAGTTTTATTTATTTATTTATTATGGGCCAGATGTACGACCGTTTTGCATGCGCAAACGGGTTTGCGAACCCGTTTGCGCATACAAAAACAGCATGGGCCATGTACAAAGCCTATTTAGCGAGTCGCAATTTATAGGTTTTGCGACTCGCTATTAGGAAGGGGCGTTCCCTTCCTAATAGCCACCCCTCTCTTCCCCCAGCGCCTTGAGACCCTCGCGGGTATGTAGTGCGCTTTATAAGTGACATGATTGATTGATTGATAATAGCGTGCGCAAGCCCATGTATGAATGTTTTGCGTCCGCAATTGCGGGCGCAAAACACTTGCAAAATACCATCCTCTTCAAGAGGGTGGTAGTGGGGTTCTTTAAGGAAAACGGGCTGCATTTTTAAAAAAAACTGCTTTATTTAAAAGCAGTCCCAGACATGGTGGTCTGCTGAGCCCAGCAGGCCACCATACCTGGGAGGGCCTGCCATTCCCAATGGGTCGCACATTTCGAGAGGCACATTAATATTCATGAGCCTCTCAATTTGCGACCCCATTGGGAATCGCAAACAGTGTGTTACACACTGTTTTACATCCAAAATAGCGCCTCGCAAATTGCAAGTCACAAAAAACTCGCAATTTGCGAGGCGCTATTTTGGGCGTTGTACATCTGGCCCTATGTCTCTTCCTGCACATAAACAATCATTAAAATAAATTACGTTTTGCAACTTCTATGTGTGCTGCATTAAGCAGCACACATAGAAGTTACAAAACGCCTTTTCAGATTGTTTATGTGCAGGAACGGACACCTTCCTGCACATAAACAATCTTCCCCTGTAACGCAGACACGCTTGCACTAAGGGTGTCTGTGTTGGCGTTAGGCATCTAAATTTGCGCCAGCACAGGGGGAAATGCAGGGCTGCACCGTATCCTTGTAAATACGGTGCAGCCCTGCGTTTCAGAAGTGGCAGAGCGCAGCGTTAAGCCA
Organism: Calotriton arnoldi; assembly: GCA_963921515.1. NCBI lineage: Eukaryota > Metazoa > Chordata > Amphibia > Caudata > Salamandridae > Calotriton > Calotriton arnoldi. The sequence continues at coordinate 882,580 of CAWUFW010001510.1, forward strand.
AGGAGGCTAACGTTGCGCTTCGCCCGCCACTTCCTCGTAAATACGCCCTTTGGTTTCTTAAGTGTTCCCTTACCTTTCATCGTCCATCCTGCAAACCCCCTGTATAATAAGCAACAAAATATGCCCAACTGTACATGCAAAAGGAAATTGGAAGGTACCTTGGAATTTGTGACTGTGCTGTTGTTGTCTCTCTGTTAGGTAAAGTTATAAGGTAACGGTAAAACAATTATCCATAAAGATTCCAAGAATAAAGTTTACCCATATTTTTAATAGCTGTCCCCCACTATATATCTCAAATAGAAACCTCCGTTCAGGGTCAGAGCACCGGATCCTGAACATGTCTACAATCTATTGAAACATGAAGGCCAGTCCCTAGGAGTGCAGGACCTGAACTTTGTGACACCTTGGATAGCAACCTCAGAGTTGAAAGAACTTAGGGGCATATTCACAAGGACTTGTCTCCGATTTATCGCCACCTTAACTCAACAAAAGTGGAGATAGATTTAACACCCCATTCACAAGCGGGTGCAAACAGCAGACATCGCCAGTATTCCCGTGACAACTGCCGCAAAATTAATCTCCACGGTGGACACCACTAACTAACCCTAATGAGATGCAGAGTAGGCGTTCCCGTGCAAAAACACACGAAAATACCACAACACCACTTTCACAACGAACTGCCAGATCTGCGATGCGAACCAAAAACAGGCGATAAGCCGCGCTAGCACCAGGGAATTAACACCTGCCTTTTGCTGGTGTTAAGCTGGACGACTACCTGCAGCATGAAAGGGAGCACAGCCAAAAGCCACATCTGAAGACCCACAGATGCCATGGAGACAATGACCATGCAGCCCGGAGACCCATGAGGGCCACAACACCCACCGCCACCACTCCCAGGACCCCCCTCCCGGGCCACCCCCCCGGACAAACACATACCGTGCACGACACAAGAGCCACAAAAAGCGCATGACGTCGCACAATGACACAAAGAAACACACATGTGTGGTCAGAAGAACGAGAAACAGTCATTCATCATTGAAGTAACAACCAAAAACTTTATTGAATACAACACAAAACAACAATGCGGAAGACTCCTGTCAGGTCCGTCCGGGACAATCATGATGTCACAGCCTGGAAAATAAAGCACAAAATCAGAACGTGTGTCATGCGCACATCAAAGGAGCGAGACACAGAGAAACAGAGAAGGAAAGAAAGGCAGAGAGAGATAGAGAGAGAAGGAAAGGAAGGGAGAGGGAGAGGGAGAGAGAGAGAGGGAAAGGAAGGGAGAGGGAGATGAAGGGAGAGGGAGAGAGAGAAGGAAAGGAAGGGAGAGAGGGAGAGGGAAAGGAAGGGAGAGAGAAGGAATGACACTGCCGCCCCCGCGCACCCAGGCACCACTGCTCACTTGCTGCCACCGATGTGTCTCCAACCACGTGCCGGTACACACTGCAAGCCACCAGGTCTGCAATCTGTAAACGAGGCCAGAGTCAATCGTGGCAGAGTCCATCTCACTGCACACGGCAACAACGCCTGTCCGTCCTGCGCACACATGCAGCCACACCATACCCCCTCCCGCCGCCCAGCGCTGTCTGCCCGCACTTGCGCACCCAGGCCCCACTGCTCACCTGCCGCCAACGGTGTGTCCACCAGTGGGCACACCACGTGCCCGTGCAAGTTCCAGGCCCCGGTCCCGCCACCATGGCATGGTCCACATCATGCGGACCCGCACCGCGGCCCAGCAGGTCCCACACATGACGCTGAGTCCTGAGGCATCAATGGCAGAGACCACATCAGTGCACACGTCATCATCGCAGGCTGCACACCCGCTCAGCAATTTCGGTGCCACTAACCCTGTGCAACCCGAGTCAGCGCCACGTGGTGGTAGGCCCATGACGGCCGCAAGGCTTTGGGTGCCACTAACCCTGTGCAACCCGAGTCAGCGCCACGTGATGGTAGGCCTGTGACGGCCGCAAGGCTTTGGGTGCCACTAACCCTGTGCGCAACAAGTCATGGGCCCTTTATGATTGAGAACCGTGGAGCGTCCGTCATCCAGTCACAACCGGCAGAGGGGAATGTGACGTTGTCAGCCCCTTATATTGGTGGGGTCACATGGCCTGTGACGCCTGCGCCGGATGGGTGTGGTGTGTGTGCAAACCTGCCCTCAGGGAGTGGCCGCGACATGCTGACAACTAGACCAGCACCCTGCAGACCACTAGCCTGTAGACCTGCGACATGTGGTGATGTGGCCCCCCCCTCGGAGCGTAAGCGGAGTGGTCCGTCATGGTGTACGCCGGACCAGCGCAGGGCTTGCAACAACGACTCGGGGGCTCTGGGCGTGGTGCAGTCCATGTCCGGACAAGGAAGTGGCTAATGCGTGTGTCCCTGTTGTGGTGTCTACGGCACCCGCAACGCAATCGGCAACGTAGCACACTGTGACTGGAATCCCACTAGATGAGCAGCATTGCCGTTAGGGGGAATCACTGACCCTACATTCATCCACACATTCATACTTGAATGATGAAAGACATGACACAGCAGTGCGTACCTGAATGTTTATTGCACATCCAGTGGAGTTCAGCAGCTGGAGCAGTACAGGGCCATGCCAACCCCACTTCACAATATGGGCCCGTGGAGGGCCAGCCAGAGTCCATCGGGAATGACAAGGACAGAGGATGAGGAAGAGTACAGTCCGCAGTCTGGTCGCCCTGTCATTGGTCACCGAACAGGATATGGAAGTCCATGTCGTGGTCCAAGGTGAGTGCCGCAGAGTGTATCGGGGGTCAGTGGGAGGTCATGGGGCCATGTGCGGCACCAAGGAGCAACAGGCCAGGTGGCGGACATGAATGCTAGTACCTCCTTCTGAACTCAAGCCCATCCACGTCCTCAGATGTGTGCTCTGCCCCACCTGTGGGTGGTGCTGTTCTGGCTGCGGCACTGTGTGCCACTGACACATCAGGGGCCGGAGGTGGATTGCCGGCCACTCTCTGTGGCAGTGACACATCAGGTGCTGGAGGTGGAATGTCTGCCGCACTGTGGGGCACGGACACACCAGGGGGCGGAGATGTGGATGGTGTGGGGGCAGCAGCATTCATCATCGCCACGCCTTGTGGCAGCAATGCCATGATGAGGACATGCAGGGCTTGGTAGATCCCAGCTACATTCCGCTGATGTGCAGCGGTGGCTGCCATCCTTTCCACCTCCATCCGCACCATGTCCTCCATGAGCCTCCGCATGCGTGCCATCTCCTGGCTGAGATCGCTGGAGCCACCCTGAGCGGACAGGTGCTCTTGTCTCCGAGTCATGACTCCAGCAATGTCAGCCAGGGCTCGTTGGAGACCATGGAGCGGCGTGTGGGTGTCCATGAGGGACTGGAGGTGGTCCCTGATGGGACTCAGACACCCATGGATGGCGTCGAGTTTGGTAGCTATGAGGTCGAACCCCACCCGCACCTGCTCAGCCATCTCCCTCTGGACCTCCAACACACGGCGCTGGAAGGCCATATGTTGTTCGGGGGGGTCTTGGGAGACAGCCGGGGTTGTGGGTGCCTACTGCTGGGTGGTTTGTGGAGTGGGGTCTCCTCGATGCAGCTGGGCTGCCCTGGTCCTGGAGGTGCTTGGCGGATGAGCTCAATGATGTCATGGAGGGCTTGGGTGTCGATGCTGGTGGTGTCCTCCTCGTCATCAGTGAAGAGTGGCTGGGACTGCTCTGCAGGTGGCGTTGACGGTGCCCCTGCAATGTGAAGGGGAGATGCTGTGTTACAATGTGTCCACATGTATGTGGCCGCATGGTACATGTTGACATTCAGACAGCATGGCAATGTACATTGTGACAGTTTGTAGATCAGGGCCATGATCCAGAGTGATTGTGGGTGTGCACTGTGCTCTGCTTGATTGTGCATGTGTGCCATTGTGGCCATCTCCCCCCGTCCCCCCAGTACCTGGTGGTTACTCACCCTGTTGCCGTTGTGTTGTGTCCTGTCGAGCAGTGTCCGGTGCCCCGACTCCTACCACGGTCTCCACACTGATGACTGTCGACACCAGCTCCTCCATGTCATCCAGCTCCTGCTGTGGCTCCCACCTCCAGTCTGCGTTGCTGCCTTCTGGTTGGCTGCGAGTTTCTCCTTGGTCTTGCGCTTGATGTCATTCCATCGCCTCTTGGCCTCGTCCATTGACCTCTTGTGCTCTCCGACGGCGTTCACCTTGTCCACGATGGACCGCCATAATCCATTTTTGGTGCCCAATGACACATTGGAGGCGACGAACAGTTGTTGATGGTGTTCTATCACCTCCGTGACCAGGATCCGATTCTCCTGCGGATTGTACTTCGTCTTCCTCTTCTTCTTGTCCTTGCCCTTCCCTGTCACCGTGGTCCCGGGCTCATCGTCCGGGGTACTTGTGGGGTTGCGCTCGTCCTCTGCGCCTGCTCCGGCTGCCTCCATGGTGCTTCGGTGTTGGTCATTTTGTGTTTGTGTGTTTTTTCTCCTTTTGTAGTGCTTTTCCCGCCTGCCGTGTGTGTATGGCAGGCCTGGCGCTGCTTATCGCTGATTTCCTCATCGCGAATGGGCTCATCGCACATTTTTTGGTGTTGGGGTTTGTGTTTTTATCGCCGTCGCGGTGGTTGTATCGCGGACATTGTCCGCGGTTTTAGGTGACTATCGCATGGTACCGCCGTGTTGTGAATTCCACGTTAACACGGGGTTATTTTCCCGCGATCGGCTGCGATGTGTGAAGTTGCGTTAACATTTTTTGGAGATGTTTAGCACACGTTCTTGTGAATATACCCCTTAGTAGTGAAATCACCTAAACTTTGGTACACCTTGGATATCAACCTCAGAGTTGAAAGAACTTAGGGCCATATTCTCAAGAACGGCGATAACATTATCGCCGCTTTAGCGGCAGGAAACTGCCGCTAAAGCGGCGATAGAAGCTTTATCGCCGCTTTAGCTGCAGTTTCCTGCCACTAAAGCGGCGATAATGTTATCGCCGTTCTTGAGAATATGGCCCTTAGTAGTGAAACCACCTAAACTTTGGTACACCTTAGATAGCAACCTCAGAGTTGAAACGAATTATCTGTGATTCAGGAAACGTTTCAAAACCGAACTATTCAAGAGTGTTTTTGCTTGAAGATGGTCTCCTTGAGCTGTGATGAAAGAATGCTAAATTAGGGGTTTTCCAGCAACCAATTAAGATATAATGGCTCATACCTACTCTTTATTGTTATAATTGCTATCTATGTTGCCTACTCATAATCCACACGTAAGCGCTGTGAAGTTACCACATGATGACAATCGGCGCATTATTAAACACATAAATAAATAAAGCACCAGTATATTGCAAAGCTGGACCCGGAGGGGACCCAGAGAAACGCAGCCATTCCCTCATGAGTTAACACAATCAGCCGCTGTCTGCTACTAGTCAACAATGAATCCTGCCATACATTGCTTCAATGAAACATTAGAAAGTACATCGAATAGGGAAAATCGTCTTCTGTGATTAGAAGTTGCATTTTTCTCTGACTTTTGGCTGTTTATTATGAACTGCAAGAGTAAAGAAAGTATTTCAGCTATCAAACTTGTTTATGGTGAACAAATATTCTGCGCTGTTCCAGAAGCAGAGAGAGCCTGTGAACGGTGTAATGAAAGATAATAAATGCTGTTCTAAAAAGAATCGCTGGTGAGCTGTAAAGTGAAGTAAATAAGACTAAAGTCCCTTAAGCACTTTGGGGCATATTATCAAGCCGGCGATAAAAAATGATCGCCGCTTTAGCGTCTGTTTCCAGACGAAAAGCGGCGATAATTTTATCGCTGTATTAGCAAGGTCACGCTATCGCGTGAATCCTTGCCCTATCGCCCTTTTCCATAACGCCCACCTTTGCATCTCTAATGAGATGCAATGTGGGCGTTCCGTCCCAAAATAACTGGAGAAATGTCGTTAACCGACATTTCTCCAATTATCAAGGGAATCGCTAACAAGCATAGCGATGAGAAAAGTAGCGCTAACCTTTGTTAACGCTACTTTCCTTACGCATTCTTTTAGTTTGACTTAGCCATGATATCCAATGGAAGGTGGATATCATGGTTAAGTATGCCCAGCCCTATCCACAAGCTATCGCCAAATGTTGTGCGATTATCGCTGGATTTCCAGCGATAATCGGACATTTGGCAGCTTGCGCCAGGAATTTTATCGATTCTGAGATAAGCGTTGCCAATAGCACACTATCTCAGCGATAAAATTCATCGATAGCCGGCGATAAATATCCTAGCGCTAAGTGCGCTTAGCGATATTTATCGCCGGTTGTTGATAATATGGCCCTTTGATACTTGCGTTTAGCTGTCAGAGGGAGTTTAATAACATGCATTTTAGACAAATTTATACATTTCCCAGGGACATTCCCCGAGACGAATACTGCGGAAAAACAAGCAAACAGCCTATTTGATAACAATGTTAAGTTTTATAATCTAGTGGTCTGCTAACTTTGAGAAGATATTCTAAGTGAACTTTCCATGGGCATCTCATAATGCTATACAACATCCACCGGAAACATTTGTCTGCAAATCTGTGTGCTTTAACAATACTAAGATTTTTGACCTACCATCTAGGCCGTCTCAAAAGCTGCTAAGGCTAAAAAGCCCCAAAAACATTGAAATACACCAGTTGTAGTTTACTAAACTAACCATAACTTGCTTCCCATCACTCACTGCTAATGACCTCGCATATTACATCATTCACAGCATGTTAGGTGACACCACTGATGACATCGCAGATTATATATAAATAACAACATTGTTGAAATTACTAATGAGATCAGCCAATGATTCTGACAGTGTGCTAGGCTTTTTGAACAAGGGGTGATACTATATCAATGGTTAGACTCTTAAGTTTGTCCATAAACTTTCAAAAGATGCAAAAGAAATTGTATATTTTGGATGTGAAGAACTCTTGATGGATGACATTGTCTTTTTACTTGTATTCTCCCAAAAGATGGGTGCAATAGGGGTAGGCCACTTGCATAGAGCAGGCCGCTGAACATCAATGGACAGCAGACCCCTTTGTCAACCATTTCTGTGAAGGGATGTTTGCTGAGAAATTAGGGTGTTATGTGGTCACGGAGGGGTGGGATCCTGTGACCAACCCTTGGTAAACTATGGTTTTTGTTACTCCAAAGTGAACGGATCACCAAAGCTTATCCTGTTCTGAGGGTCATCCTGTACTTGAAATTTTCACTATACTGTGCTACATGATGTCATCCTACTTTTGATGTAGGGAGATTTCATGACCACCCTTGCTTTCAAAGATGGGCATTTCCACATATTGATGTCTGCAAGCCATCACCATTATCTGTGGATTTGTTGTGGGTGAAAAACCTTATCATTTCAGAATGTTACCTTTTAGGGTAAAATCTGCTCCTCATGTCATTATGAAATGGTGAGGAGTGGTAGGAAGACGTTCTTGTCAGCACTCGTATGCGTATCCTTACACTTTAGTGCCTAGTGCACAAACAACAAACAGTATTTTGGGTCCACAAACTAATGTATTACACTTGAGGTGAAAAAATTGCATCTGCAACCAAAAAAGACACAATTTTCAAGGATCAACGAGTCAGTCCCAATCAAAGCAGTAGCTTATCCCAGAGAAGAGAGTGTGCAGTCATTGAAGAGAAGTCTCTGACAGTGAGAACATTTTAGCAGCTACTCAGAATGATGGTTTCATGCATCATTTTGGTTCTCTGTGCACACTTAAGAACGTGTCATTTAGAGGAGTGTCTAACAAGCCAACGGTTCAGGCAACTGAAGACTGAAACCAAACCTGTCACCCAAGTTAAGGTATAGTTTGGTATGGTGGAACAGGAGAGAACTCTTGGTGAGCAGACAGTCTGTATGCCCTTGGTTGCAGCTAACACTCTCAATGGAAGCCTCTGTTACAGGCTGTGGAGTACACTTGACAGGCCTAGCAGTACAAGGGAAGGGACAACTCTAGCAAAGTAGCAGCATAATAATGTGTTAGAGTTAACTGCACTCCTTCTTGGTTTTTTTTCACATTTCCAGTTCATGGTAGTCCTTGCTTGACATAAAATTTTAAACCGGAGCGCAAAACTCACAAGCACTCCAGATGCCCAAACTTGCATGAAATATTGGGCACTAGAAGAACAACTATTGGTAAATAATGACGTTGCAGATCTCCTAAGCAGAGACAATGAGGACAAAGAGAACAATGGGGAAACATACGAGTGGGAGCTAAAGAAAGAAGTGTTACAAGTAAAATGGTAGGGCACACCTAAATTTGTCCTGTTTGCCATTAGCAAAAATCAAAAAATGCCATAGCTTTGCTTTGTGTCCAGGTATGCACAACTCAGTCCTTGTGGAATGAACTATAGATAACTTAGTCAGAGATATTTGCTTATGCTTTTCCACCTGTTTCACCCATTGTGTATGTGGTAAGGAAAATGTGTTACACATCCATGGTGTTAATTCTGGTTGAGCCAACAAGAGCAGGATACCCTTAGCTTTCTTAACTTCCCAATATGTTGTTACAACCACGTTGCAGTTTGCCACTTCTACCAGATTTGCTCACTCAACAACTTGGTCAGATGTGTTTTCCCAGACCTCAATTGTTTCCTCTGGCGATTTGGCTACAGAGGTTTTAGAGTTTGGCTTTCTACAGTTACCTCAGCATTATAGGAATATTTTAAGGGAGGCAAGACGCCCAACTACTACAGTTCACCATTTACTGTACTGTATTCTCCATTAATTCTTAGAGGGTTTCTCCTAGTGACATTGTGAAATATACTTTGTTTACAACAATTTGGGGAGCAGCCTTCAGTTCTTAGAGGGTTCAAGTAGAAGCAAGTGTGTGCATACAAAACAGAGAGTGTTTAAGATTCCTGTAGTTAAGAGTTTTATTGAGAGTGTAAAGATGGTGACTCCACCAAGATCTATCCATGCACTCTCTTTGGACTTAAATATTGTGTTAACAAGGTTAATAAGTGTGCCCTTTCAACCTTTACTTTCTTGTACTTTCCAGGCATTTAACTAGAACATCGTAGAAACCTACGAGCACTATCTGTAGAGGAACCATACAGACAGGTACATAAAGAAAGTTGTTATGGCCGCCACCCAATTTTCATACGGAGATTTATATCACCTTTTCATGTTAACTAGGCAGTGCATTTGCCTATGCTCATCCCAATCCTGCAAGGTCAAGTGGAGGTGATCTACATTCCTTAGATGTAAAAGGGCTTTAATGAAAACCTTTAGAAAGGCAAAACAGATGTTTCTGTCCTTTACACCACCACATTTAGGAAAACCTATTCAAAGCCAGGGATCTCACGTTTGATTATGAGATATATACAAATATGGGGCATATTAGCAAGACCCACGTTAAAATTATCGCCGTTTTAGCGGCAGGAAACTGCCGCTAAAACGGCGATAATGAGCTTGCTAATATGCGTTATGGAATTCCAATAGAAGCCCAGGTTAGATGTCCTGCACATCTAACCTGGGCTTCTATTGGAATTCTATAACGCATATTAGCAAGCCCATTATCGCCGTTTTAGCGGCAGTTTCCTGCCGCTAAAGCGGCGATAATTTTAACGTGGGTCTTGCTAATATGCCCCTATGTTCGCTAAATGCACATTATGTTGGAGGCCTTAGGCCCGTTCCACAAACAACAAGGGGAAACTTTGCTTTTTTTAAAAACATTTGCCTAGCAGACATATGCAGATCACAACACGATCTTCAATGGCCAACCTCACAGGACATAATTGCACTGATATCCATTCAAGGAAAGCACAAGTAGGTCAGACTGCGGTAAAGATTATTTCTTATGACCAGTGACACTTTCGGTTATCCCCAGCCTTAGGGGTGGAGGATATTGCTTTACAGTCTATGCACTGCATATAATCTACCACAACAGATGCTGTAAACAGAAACTTTGCAGTTATTTTTTGTTTTGACTAACGATTTACATTGAATTTCATATAACTGCAGCAGTCACATTCGTTCCAATATTTATATGCAACAGCTATAATTGACATTAAGGAAACTTTGCAGTTTTTTTAGATTCACATGCAACCTACCCCTTCATCCCTAATTAACTAAGTATTGCATTTTGTTATAATTGCATTTATTTAGCATTAACTACCACAGACACATCACTGAAGCACTTTTTAAAAAACTTTATTAAGTTTTCATGTGTAATAACTGATAAACCGAATCACACCTTGCTCATAGATAAAAAGGCTATCAACATAAGACATAGCTTGGCATTAGAGGAAGGAGGAGGCAAAAGAGATACTCGGCAAGTAAGTCTTCAAATAAAAGTCATGGCAGGCATGTCTCACCTCTAAAGAAGTTTATGAGGTAGAGCAAGAAGGCCTATGAGTAATAGCAGCAGACGTACATGGAGAAGGTAGGGGTCATATGATTAATCAGAGTTGGCTGGCGCTATGGAAAGCAAATAATCTTGGAGAGGTTGCCTGATACCTTTGGGTCTAGAGGTGTGTGATTGTAATTGTGCATAATCGTTGCTAATTATGTCACATTGGGTCATGCTTTTGAGCCAGGCTGATTCTGTGGGACAATGTTTACTGCCCCAATGGATTGCCAGCTCTTGTTCAGCAAGGAGGAATGCTATGGAGGCAAATCTACGGACGAATTTGGGCATATCAAGTGTGTATCCCAAAAGTGCCACCAGTGGGGCGGGTGCGTTTGTGACCCCTGTCATTCTGGAAACTTGGGAGAAAACAGTGGTCCAGTATTGTCCTAGAAGTGGGCATGTCCAGGTTAAATGTGCAAAGTCGGCATCTAGGGCATGGCATTTAGGTCACTGGGACGATCGCGTAGGATCATAGCATGCCAAGTCTAAATGTGATGTAAGCCCGATGCAGGAATTTAAAGTGAAGAAGTTTGTGCCTACGGTTGATGGAGACGAGCTTCATTTGGGAACAGCGGTAGGACCAGACTTTGTCATAGAGCGGGCATCCCAGTTCTGTACCCGAGGCCGCTCGTGCCTGCCACGTGCGGTCAGGCTTCATAGCCAGACAAGTGCAGTATAACCGAGAAACCAGCCTCCCCCCCATAGGTGTTCGCTATAATAAGCGTTGACGGTGGAAAGTCCTCCAGAGCCAGGGGATATGAAGGGAGTCGGGCATGCAGAGTGTTATGGAGCCATCATAAAACAAAAGTGGTCCATATGTGAGTCACTATGAAAGTGGGTGTCATCAGCGTGTGCTAGAACATGGCCACCTGGGAAGACAGCTCTTAAAGTATGGAGATCATGCCGTTGCAGAGTACGCTGGACGAGTTTCTCGCACGTAAGGGGAAGCCAGGGGTTGTCGCTCAAGGGCAGTGCAGATGAATAAAGAATGCCACCCCCAAGAGCACGGTGCAGTTTCCGCCATGCCCAACAGGTGGTGGGTAGCATTTGGACTTCAGTAATGTTCATGGGGATGCCCTTTGGCAAAATAGCCGAAAACGGGAAGTCTCCAAGCTGATCGCTCTCCGGCTTGAGGTGAGGGATCCAGGTGTCCGGTTGATACCAGTAATGCATAGTGGCATTGAGAAGCCAGGTAATGGAGATGGAGATCCGGTACTGCAAATCTGCCGTGCTCATAAGGAAGGGTTAATGTGCCCCATCTAATATGAAGAGAATGTGAAGGGTGAGGAAAAAGTGTTGCGTCAGTGGTATGGGAATATTAAGGAACAGGTATAAAAACCAAGGGAGGATGACCATTTTAATTATGGCTACTAGGCCGGCCATGGACAGTGGAAGTGTAATCCAGCATTCCAAAAGTTTGAAAGTGTGTCAATAGAGGGACCATAATTAAGGCGAAGGATCTGGTGTTTGTCCCTGTGAAGGTGTATGCCCAAGTATTTGGTGGAGTCTGTGGTCCATGTTAGTGGATATTCTAGGTTGACAGGCTGAGTGCAATCGGTTAACAGGAAAAGTTCAGACTTAGCCCAGTTAATGTGTAACCCAGAGAAACCTCAAAAGTGCATAATTTCACAGATTAACGGTCACTGGTTATCAGAGGGGTGGTGCACAAACAATAAAATGTCGTCAGCATACAGGGATAGTAGGAGAGCACCGTGGGTAAGTTGTAGACCACGAAGGATGTGTTTTTCTTTAAGATGACGGACTAGCGGGTCCATCGCAATGATGAAAAGGAGAGGGGAAAGGGGGCAGTCCTGACTCGTCCCTCTGGTTACAGGGAACAGAGCAGTAAGTAAGCCATTCACTCTCAGTCAAGCCAGTGGGTCCACATAGAAGAGCATCACTAGAGAGATTAAACTGCAGGGAGACCTAGTTTGGTTAATGTCACCCTTAAGAAGGGCCACTCCAGGGAGTCGAACGCCTTCTCGGCGTCCAACAAAGCCACTGTTGCAGGGGTCTGCAGGGAGATCCTATTTAAGACTGCAAATATGGTCTGCACATTAAAGGAGGTGGATATGTGGGGGACAAAACCCGACTGGACAGGGGAACTAATCTGCTCCATCAGCAGGGCCAGCCTAGTGGTGAGAACTTTGGCGAAAATCTTATTGTCAAGATTGAGTAGAGAAAGGGGACAGTAGGAGGTGCCCAGCTGGGGTCCTTACGGGTTTCATAAGTAGTGTGGGCACCGCTTCACGTAATTTAGGCAGTAGAATTCCTGCGTCAAGTGACTCTGAGTACATAGCAATGAGGTTTGGGGCTAGCTGATGTTTATAGGCTTTATAGAATGCGCCTGTAAGGCCATCCAGTCCCGGGGCCTTGGACCCATCAAGGGCATCTATTGCCTGTATAACTTCTTCACAGGCGATAGACTCACTCAGAAATTGTCTATGTCCGTCCGTCACCCACACCATTGCGACCTCCGCCAGGTAATTTGCGGTCTCCAATTCGTTGTGTGTGAAGAGCAGGAGTTGTACAATTGTTCATAATAGCACTTGAATTCACCCATTATGCCCTCGTTATCTGAGACTCTGTGCCCAGTAGGGTAGTCTATCCTGGTGATGTAACCTCTAATGGGGTTGGGTTGGAGCAGGTGCGCCAGGGTGCGGCCAGGGTGTTCCTCCTCACCGTATCATCTAGCAGTGGTATGTTTCCCCATATACAGTATCTCTCTATCTGCCAATTCACAAAACTCAGACAGTAAAACTGAACGCCGATGTAGTTGGGCGGAGGCACCGCTTTGGGTATCCACCTGATCTAGGTCGTGAACTTCAGACTCAACTCAAGTCAATTGGGAACTTGTATCTCTGAGGATTCCAGCGTGCTTGGAAATGCAGACACCACAAATGTATGCCTTAAAGGCCACTCATTGAGAAACTGTGGAAACTGTGCCAACATTATGGGCAAAATACTCAGTGATGGGGTCATGCAGTTCTGTGCGAAACACCAGGTCATGAAGAGCCTCGCCAGCGAATCTCCAACTGCGCTCCATCCCACCACCATAGGGTACTCTCAGTTCCAGTCGAACCGGACGATGGTCCGATAAAGTGGAGGTCAAATGGCTCAGAGCCGTTGTCCATAGGGAAGCATTGGCAGATAGGAACCAATAATCGAGTCTCGTCCACACACCATGTGGTGTAGAGTAGAAGGTATAGTCGGAGTAGAGTGGATGGTGCCCTCGCCAAATGTCAGTGAGAGCATAGGATTCTGCGATGTTCTGGAAAAATTCCAGGACATGTGGCTTACCACTGGGCAGAGCACTGATCGAATCAACTAAGGGGTTTTGCACCATGTTGAAATCCCCACCCATGATAATAAGATCTGCCTCCATCCGACCCATATGCGTATATAAGTCATGGTAAAATTCAGGTGCATCAGTGTTTGGGGCATAAATATTGATCAGCAAGGTCCGCCTACCCACCAATATGCTAATATGATATAACGGCCGTTGGGGTCAATAATGCTAGCAGTATGGGAAAAGGGAATGCTTTACGTAGGAGGATACACATTCCCTGGAGAATGAGCTGTAACAGGAGAAAAAGTCTCGGAGGGGAGAGGTGAATCTCCTGAAGGAAAGCAAGCTTAACCCGATGGCAGGATGGATACGAAATGACCTGCTTCCCTTTTTGTGTATTGTTAAGGCCACGAATGTTCCAGGTGAAGATAGTGATGGCAATGCAGAATAAACAGTACGAGAAAATAAAAACTCCAGATCCCCTTCCCCCACGCACACCAGATGATGAAACATCCAGCGAATCCCAATTACAAAAAACATGGTTAAACATCCCCTTAGGGAATAGTGTGGTATACACCGCTGGGAGCAGGCAACGCCTCAGTCGGCATGGTCCGCAAAGCAAGGAAGAGCATCTGAAATGTAAATGGTAGGATCACACATGGAAATTAACCAGTGAGAACATATTGATGCAAAGTCACAGCGCCGGTAACAGTCAGATACAGGGTTGGCATCTAGGTAGGGTTCCCCCAGTAGGGCAACAGTGGCAGAAGAAAGACCGCTGGCAATGCCTGTTTCAGGGTAGGGATGATTGTGCTGCAGGAGCAGGGGAGTGCGAGCGTTCCAGGGTACTGCACCGATAAGATGGTTTGTTCACAGCATAGTGCTTACAGAAGTCATTCACATCCGCAGGAGTATTGAAAATACTTGACTTCCTATTGATTTCAACTAATAGCCTGGCAGGATAAGCATGGCGTATTTGAGGCCCAGCTTACGTAGGGAGTTCTTGACAGCTCAATATTTATGGCGTGCCTCCTGCACAGTGGCAGTGAAATCGGGGAACAGCAAGACATTAGAACCCTTATATTGTAGGGGCCTTTCTTGCGTGTAAGACGAAGTGCAGTGTCCCTATCTCTGTAATTAAGGTGACGCGCAATGATCCGTCTTGGAGGTGCCCTGGCCGGTGGTCCAGGGCTGAGCGAGCAGTGAGCACGCTCCACAACAAATGTAGGTATGAAGCCGTTACGGCCAATGAGATCTGTAAGTAACTGTTCAACAAAGATATTGGGGCGCCCCTTGTTTGTGGATTCCGCAATGACCAATATACGAATATGGTTCCGACTCAATTTGGCTTCTAAATCTTCGTTTTCAATTGCCATAGTCTTGAGGATATTCTCCAGCTTTTCCAGGTGCTTCACCACTGTCCCCGCACCATCCTCCAGCCCAGAGTTCCGCTCCTCTGCACCGCCAAGCCTGGTATTTTGACGATCTTGGCGTTCGACCATACGGTCTATGCGGCTGGTGAGGGCATCAAAACGCGCATCAATAGAGTGAAACCCGGCTCTAAGTTCAGCCATTATGGCCTCCCTGCCGCTTGCAGAGTCGGAGCTTGCTTCTCTGTCTGTAGGCTCATCTGTGGCTGAGTGAGAGCTTTCGTTTTGCGTGGGCTTAGCTTGTTCTTATAGTATCTTGCGTTGTTTCTGGTCCCCACGACCCATCATGTAGATCTGGCAGAGAACAAGGAAGAGAGATAAATAGGGGATGCCGAATGGGGTGAGGTGAGGCAGCACCAGCCACCACCACCACCACAACAGGAGAGCGGCGCAGCAGCAAGAGATCGCTGGGTGCAGCCCAGGAATAATCAGGTGAGACAGAGTGGCAAGAGAGGAGAAGCTGGCGCCTAGTGTAGTACAAGATCAGCAATGCATCAGAGGCTTAACAACACCTCACTGCGGCAGCGATTCACATCTAGGGAGCAGCGAAATAATGCTCAAATCTCTCAGCAACACCCCACCCCTCAAGATCCAATCATCTATTGTTGCTCCAAATGGGTTACTGCCAGGGAGATGGCACTTTGTTGTGTTCACTACAACAAACCATATTTTGTCGGCCACACTTTTCCAATTCTTTAGGATGCATATTTCTGCATGTGTGGGTAACTGAGTACGGTGCTTTTGGATATATATGTGTTTATGGTTATTAATAGAGACCCCTGACAAAGGGTCACAGGACCTGAAATACATTGGGTAGGATGAACAGTATTGAATACCAGAGAACATAGTGATGGAGGTTAAACAAAAATATGAATGAAATTCAATTCATACAAAGACAGAAATAATTTATAAATTACAGATTTTCTGGAATAAAGAAAATAGTCATTTTTGTTCAACAGTGCCTGAAGTTCATTTATGAAAATACTCAATAGATTGATGTAAAAGCCCATAACTATGCGGTTTTTATGGTGACGTGGATCTGTGATGTTTTTGTATGTTTTTTTCTTACTGTTTGGTATTGTGTAATGTGCTATGTTTATGGTTTAATTGACTAATAAACAATATCAATACAGTACATTAGACTGAAGTAGAACCCTCGGTTTCAGGAGTGAAGTGCGACTGGGGCAGGTAAGTAGGGATCCACTACCAGCACATTGTTTACAGTATCATATAGGTGTAATATAAAAGACATTGCACCCACCTCGTCAGCACAGAGGACTCGTTCGAAAGTATATCACACACATTCACAGGCTCCTTCTAAGTGATGGGGACAAATATTATAATAAGCGGTGGAGCTTGTTGCATTATGGGTCTGGGGAGCATGCCCATAAATCACCATGCAAATGCTTGAATCTGAAACAAATACTTTGTGAAAAAATAAGTTGCAGTATTCCAAACACAGCACCGGATGGCAGAACAGTGTACAGAATGTGATCTACAGAACTCAAATCTGTAAGCTGACTCTTACAGGATAAGTTTACTTGTGATCAGATTATATGCAGCATTGACACTGATAGAGTGAGTGTCCAGTACAGTGGTGAGTATGAGCTCTCAGAAAGTCACAAAGTACAAGAGAAAATGTAATTCAAATTGCGAAGAGAAATTGCAGTGACTTTTATCAATCTTGGGCATCACAAAAATCATAACAAAGTACTTTGAGTTAATTTTATTTCTTGTTCCCCTGCTCCAGAGAAAGGATAAACATTTCCTTTTCGTGTTGCTCAACATACATGTCTTTCTCCAGGATTTATTTAAAAACTTGCAACAGATTAATGTTTAGAAATTATGGGGCATATTTACAAAGATGTGACAGAGTGTGGCGTTAAACCTCTTGGCTTAACACCGCGTTCTGCCACTTCTAAAACGCAGGGCTGCACCGTGTTTACAACAATACGGTGCATCCCTTCGTTTCCCCTTGCACTGGCGCTAAATCTAGCTGCCTAGCGCTAACGCAGGCACCCTTGAACCATAGTGCAAGGGTGCCTGTGTTGTGGGAAATGATTGTTTATGTGCTGGAAGGAGCCCCTTCCTGTACATAAACAATCTTAAATGGCGATTTGTAATTTCTCTGTGTGCTGCTTTGTGCAGCACACGCAAGTTGCAACTCATCGTTTTTAAAATGATTGTGTGCAGGAAGGGACACCTTCCTGCACATACACAAACATGGATGGCATGTTGCTGTTTTTGTGTCTGCTGCACAATTCAGCACACATAAAAACAGCAAAAACTAGGCAAAATAAAGCATTTCTCCTCGTTGCGCCCTGTTAAGACCAGGTTTTCCCTGGTCTTAATTTTGGCACTGCCCCATATTTACGCCACTCCTGTAAATATGGGGCAGAATCAAAATCAATGGGTGTTGCAGAGGAACGCCCATGGCAACACCCATTGCCCACCCCTTTCACACTCACTATAGCGTGAAAGGGTGCCTTATTTACAAAGCAGCGTTAAGCCACGTTAACTGCCTTGTAAATAAGGCAAAGCCGGTACCGCCACCACAACGTCAAAAAAAGTGACGTTATCGTGGTGATAGGGGCTTGTAAATATGCCCCTATGTATTTTCTGCTTGATTTCGGCGTCCAGCAATGTGGGCTCTTTTTAATGGATATGCCTTTGCTTATTTGTTCTTCGTTGTGGCAATAAAGAACTTCATTAATTATTTACTTTATTTCATGAGGTCTTCAGAAAGAAAGTGCGTGTTTTTATATAATGGATATGACAGTGTAATACTGGACTGACGCCAATACAATAAACACTACTTAACAATTCCTCCACCTTTGGATCCTGTTTCATGCTTAACTTGTGATCCAGCGCTAACAATAAAAATAATTCTCCTATTATGCTTTGGTCATCCAGGTGCAATTATTTCTCTAACACACACACACTATATCCATATGACGGTGGGGCCCATAACACCGCATATACATTCACTTACTCATTTGTTCCCTGGATTTCCTCCGTCATGAACCTAGGAGAAAAACGATTCGCTGGAAGGAGACGGGATACCTCTTTTATCATAACATAATATTTCTCATTTGCTTTTAAGGTATTCCGCTCATTTGTCGATGGACCAACTAGTAGGAATCAGTTGATGGTAATTAAGACCAGCTCAATCACAATAAACTCTTTAACATTTCATTTTAATCATTGAGCTAAAGAATCACTGAGTCACTTGTTTAAAGAATAATAAAGTTTATATAAAGTTTTGAATGCAGGAAATGAGATTAGCTTATTATTCAGATCATTACATGTATTATCAATATAAGAATAATTTGAAATTGCAATGCATATTTATTAGACGGAAAAATAGGGTTACCATGATACGAACTCTAAAGATCAACCTATCTATCTATCTGGGAAAAATCTAATAGTTCTAAAATAAAATCTATCAGGAAAAGCTCTCCTAAAGCAGCATCTTAATACTCAACTGGAAAAGAGAAATAACAGCAGCAGCATCAGCTCGTCAGCATCAGCAACCGCACCTTCACTCATCTACAGCATCTAACTTCTCCAGCATCTCCCGCAGCATTCTACTCTCCAGCATTCTAACCCCTCCCACCAAGAGTAGGTCTTCTTATACCCTAATTCTAGTTTACAGCATAAAATGTTTCTTCTTCATGGCGTGATTCATTCTCATTGGTCAAAACTTCAGGTCCATATACATTTTAATCAAACTTCCTGGTCTTAACCAGTTCCGTGTGGAATGTCCATGCAAGCATCGTTTCCCACAGTTCATGCAATTGCTCATCCGTTTCGATCAGTCCAAATTGTATCTTTTTCTGTTACATTTTGTGTAAAACAGTTCCGTCTATTGATTCAGTCGGACTTCTCACGCTTCTTGCTGATCATCTTGGCACACATCTGCTCACAAGGGTCACAACAGCCTTGACCATACTTTCGTCTTAGCCTCTCGGCATCAGCACGTGATCATCCCTTTTCCACAGCCTCTCTCCTCTATCACATGGTCTCCCGCTCATGCGTACACTAGCAACTCGCGGCCATTTTATATTGCTGCTCGACAGGCCTAAGCGCACTATTTTCAAAGATAAACAAAATATTGTTAAAACAAAGAAATATAAACCCTTTCGTTTCCCTCCCGTCTTTCTACGTACCCCAATTAGGTATTACCTAGCAGAAGCAACATATAAAGCTGTCCCTTACTTACCATCGCTTTATTTTGCAACCACACGTTTTATTTAAAAGCACAAATCATGCATTTATTATTTAATTAGTACGCAAATATTATGTTATGTTAAACACAAACAATTATAAGTCAATTAATTTGCACACAGAATAGCGTGTTACCTTTATCCCTTAACATGTAACATACTTTGTTGGTTATTTACTTGAACGAACATGTTTATTAATATTTTACGAAAATATTAGGAGGTTAAAATTTTTACATTTACCCTGCTCCATCAACTCCCCCTTTGGTGATTTTTAATATCACCACAAAAACCCAAGTTATACAATTTTCTCAGACAGCATATATCTTTTATCCGTTTGCTTTTGTTAGTTTACACAACTGTATCCCTTTCAACCTGTTTCTTCGTTTTCTTGTACATGTTCTCTTTTATTTCTTCTAACTCTATTTCGCCCATTTCTCTCTCTCTCTCCTTGTTTATCATGTTTTCTTTTTCTATCTTATTCTGCCTTCTTCTTCTCTTTATACATGTTATTGCAAGCTTCAGTACTAATATTATTATTATTATCACGGTTGCTATTATTATAACTTTCCCTATTATTAATCCACTCATTCTTGTTAACCAATTTATTACAGAAGAAAACCCTTTACCAAGTTTTCCCCAAGCACTTTCAACCTCCAGTGGAACAAGTTCTTTGTGCAAATTTGTAATATTTGTTATATACTTCTGTATATTTTCGCTCTTATCTGGAATGTAAGTGCAACAATGTTGGACTTTCAGCATTCCACAGACTCCGCCCTCTTTTGCCAAAAGAATGTCAAGGGCAAGACGATTTTGCATCACCATAGCTCTCATGGCAACCATCTCGGTATTTACCATCAAGAACCCTCCAGCAGTATCTGTAGATAAACGATCTACCACTGTGGATAATTTCGAATTCTAAATGCATTCAAAGATACTCCCACTGCTGGTATCAATGCACCAAAAATATCACCTACTATTTCTGAAAAACTTTCCCTTTTTCTACGTGTTAAGGTATTTATCATTTTGTGTGTTCCTTTTTCTTTTCTATCCATATGAAAAATCTTTGGAAAGACCAGGCCTAAGTAACATGACCCATACCAATGGTCCGGCAACCTATAATAAGCCCTATTTCCGCAAACATAATAAATCCCTGGAAATATTGGATCTTTTCCCCCTTTGAATCCCCATCCACCTAAAATTTGGTAATTGTCATGGCAATTACTGGAACCCACAAAATAATTGTCATATCTTGTCTTATTTCTTCTAATGCACAACCTTCCCTGTTGGGGCCAATCCAGAGTCATAGCTGCATTTGTCTTTTTCTTGTCATGATTGTCTTCCTCAAACGCCCAAAGAGGTGTTTTTGTCTCTTCTATCACTTTTCTTTGAAATTTCACTCTTCTCTCTTCAACCATCTCTAAAAATACCTTTTCTTCCTTCTTTAACTCACAGGTAAGGTTGTACCTAATTATACTATCTAATGTTAAAATCTTATCTTCTAAAAAATATTCACCAAACGTTTTTCCCTCTTTTATTTTGTTAAGCTCGGGAACTACAGAAACTTTTGCAAAAATCTTATTTATGTCAGTGTAATAATATTCTAATCTACCTGTTTTATAAAATAAGCTTGCTAAAACACTACGGGGCCGATTCCGATCTCGGTCGGAGGCGCACCCAACACCATTCGGTCGGGAAAAAAGCCATGCGAAAGCCTGTTTCCCGACCGATCCGTACAGCACACCGAACGAGTAAGTACGATGCGCACAACAGCAAAGAATCCGGCCGAGCCGTACTCACCCAAACCAGGTCCTGTTCCCCGACCGAGGCGAATCCGGAAACGCCAAATCGAGTCGCACGGAAGCCAAAATGCAGCTTTGTCCGGCCGAACAAGTACGATGCGCTTTCCGTACGCGCCGAACCCGTCGCTACGCACGGCACGTCAAAGCATCCGGGAGAGGCGCACATAAGCTCCGATTCGCGCCACAACACGATCCACGGCTCCGAGACGAACACGCCAGCGACGAGGACGACGCGAAGCGACGAGGACGAGGCGAAGCGACGAGGACGACGCGAAGCAACGAGAAGGACGAACGACACGAACCAACCATGAATCCCTTCGTCCCGATCATACCAATATTCTACATTTACTACCGGAACAGGCACGGACGCGTACGGCGCAGAAGGTAAGCCAGACACCAACCACAAAACACATACAACACGTACACGACACATCACACACACACAGAGGGATGCAGAATATACTTACACCAGCAACAGCAGCACCATAGGGGCGGGATGCCCATCACCAATGCCACATATGCACACAGGGGCCTGAATGCGCACCACCACCCCTACCCAGGGGGGGCAGGATGCCTACCACTACTACCACCCTCACCCAGGGGGGGCTGGATGCCTACCACCACCCTTAGCCAGGGTGGGCAGGATGCCTACCACTACTACCACCCTTGCCCAGGGTGGGCAGGATGCCTACCACTACTACCACCCTTAGCCAGGGGGGGCAGGATGCCTACCACTACTACCACCCTTACCCAGGGGGGGCAGGATGCCTACCACCACCCTTACCCAGGGGGGGGCTGGATGCCTACCACTACTACCACCCTCACCCAGGGGGCAGGATGCCTACCACTACTACCACCCTTAGCCAGGGGGCTGGATGCCTACCACTACTACCACCCTTACCCAGGGGGGCAGGATGCCTACCACCACCCTTAGCCAGGGGTGCAGGATGCCTACCACTACTACCACCCTTACCCAGGGGGGCAGGATGCCTACCACTACTACCACCCTTAGCCAGGGGGCAGGATGCCTACCACTACTACCACCCTTACCCAGGGGGGCAGGATGCCTACCACCACCCTTACCCAGGGGGGCTGGATGCCTACCACTACTACCACCCTTACCCAGGGGGGCAGGATGCCTACCACCACCCTTACCCAGGGGGGCTGGATGCCTACCACTACTACCACCCTCACCCAGGGGGGGCAGGATGCCTACCACTACTACCACCCTTAGCCAGGGGGGGCTGGATGCCTACCACTACTACCACCCTTACCCAGGGGGGCAGGATGCCTACCACCACCCTTAGCCAGGGGGGGCAGGATGCCTACCACCACCCTTAGCCAGGGGGGGCTGGATGCCTACCACTACTACCACCCTTAGCCAGGGGGGGCTGGATGCCTACCACTACTACCACCCTCACCCAGGGGGGGCTGGATGCCTACCACCACCCTTAGCCAGGGTGGGTAGGATGCCTACCACTACTACCACCCTTACCCAGAGTGGGCAGGATGCCTACCACTACTACCACCCTTACCCAGGGTGGGCAGGATGCCTACCACTACTACCACCCTTACCCAGGGGGGGCAGGATGCCTACCACCACCCTTAGCCAGGGGGGCTGGATGCCTACCACTACTACCACCCTCACCCAGGGGGGCTGGATGCCTACCACTACTACCACCCTTAGCCAGGGGGGCTGGATGCCTACCACTACTACCACCCTTAGCCAGGGGGGCTGGATGCCTACCACTACTACCACCCTCACCCAGGGGGGGCTGGATGCCTACCACCACCCTTAGCCAGGGTGGGCAAGATGCCTACCACTACTACCACCCTTACCCAGGGTGGGCAGGATGCCTACCACTACTACCACCCTTACCCAGGGGGGGCAGGATGCCTACCACTATTACCACCCTTACCCAGGGGGGGCCGGATGCCTACCACCACCCTTAGCCAGGGGGGGCTGGATGCCTACCACTACTACCACCCTCACCCAGGGGGGGCTGGATGCCTACCACTACCACCACCCTTAGCCAGGGTGGGCAGGATGCCTACCACTACTACCACCCTTACACAGGGTGGGCAGGATGCCTACCACTACTACCACCCTTACCCAGGGGGGGCAGGATGCCTACCACTACTACCACCCTCACCCAGGGGGGGCTGGATGCCTACCACTACTACCACCCTTAGCCGGGGGGGGCTGGATGCCTACCACCCTTAGCCAGGGGGGGCTGGATGCCTACCACTACTACCACCCTCACCCAGGGGGGCTGGATGCCTACCACCACCCTTACCCAGGGGGCAGGATGCCTACCACTACTACCACCCTTAGCCAGGGGGCTGGATGCCTACCACTACTACCACCCTCACCCAGGGGGGCTGGATGCCTACCACTACTACCACCCTTAGCCAGGGGGCTGGATGCCTACCACTACTACCACCCCCACTCATAGGATGGACAATGCATGACACAACCAGCACACCACAACCTAGGGAATGCAAGAAGAAGACATCCCCCAACACCATGACAAGCGTGTGTAGACTGTGTCAAATGCCTACAACACCGAACATGACTTTGAACATACAATGTGACCCCCTAGCACATGTGCCACACATATATGTGTGTGGCACCCACAATGCAAGCAGGCCATGACCATTGTGGCAATGGGGTCCAAACCCCCATCATCACAGTGACCAAAATGTAAGTGTGGGGTCCATAGCTGAAGCACACTTTGAACATTGTGGCAATGGGGTCCAAACCCCCATCATCACAGTGACCAAAATGTAAGTGTGGGGTCCATAGCTGAAGCACACTTTGAACATTGTGGCAATGGGGTCCAAACCCCCATCATCACAGTGACCAAAATGTAAGTGTGGGGTCCATAGCTGAAGCACACTTTGAACAATGTGGCAATGGGGTCCAAAACCCCATCATCACAGTGACCAAAAGGTAAGTGTGGGGTCCATAGCTGAAGCACATTTTGAACATTGTGGCAATGGGTTCCAAACCCCCATCATCACAGTGACCAAAATGTAAGTGTGGGGTCCATAGCTGAAGCACACTTTGAACAATGTGGCAATGGGGTCCAAAACCCCATCATCACAGTGACCAAAAGGTAAGTGTGGGGTCCATAGCTGGAGCACACTTTGAACATTGTGGCAATGGGGTCCAAACCCCCATCATCACAGTGACCAAAAGGTAAGTGTTGACAAAGAAAGAGATGCAACTGCCAAACTGCATGGATGATTCCTGGTCACAGAACAACAAACACATCAGTGGCAAAGTAGTGTATGTGTCCCATTGCAACATAAATTGGGGGAGCCAAATCCTGCAGTGCAAATAAGACATACCTTTGGCCATGTGCAGACAAACAACACCCATGGGGCTGACACTGTCAACATTCATCAATGACACAATGACAGAAGTGACCATCAGAATGCAGACCCACATATTTGCACCAATGGGCACACAAATGCAGATACCCTGTGGAGACTGCAGATGTGAGGTGAACAGATACCATACCATGGCAGCAATGGGACACACAAACCATGATCATTGTGCTGACCGATGACCTAGGAGTCCCAGGGACAGCAGGGGAAACCCACCAAACTACATACAGCCAATGGCACACCCAAGATATGCCAATGCAGTGGTGCAGATGCACAAACACAAACAGGCAGACCCACACTGCACATCATACACAACAGGTGAGGGGGTGCCAGTGTCCCCAGGCAACCACACAACACATGAGGAGACCTGAATACCAATCATACAGATGTGCATACAGTGCCACACAAAGGTAACTCATGGATCCAAATCCCCTATGTGGGCAAGCAGGCATTGTCAGATGAGAGGGAGCACAAATCACACATGTCACACAGGCACGTAGGGACAGCAACTGACACAGCAAGACACAGACACACCACAGCACCACCCCCAGGGCCCCCACAATGTGGTGACCCTGGGCTGCATTACAATCCCACTGTGATGACAAAGCTAAATGTGGTTCACACTGTGAACCACAGTCATGTGTCCTGAGCAACTAACTACCATCACACCTACACAAGCACAAATCAAACAGCATGGCCAGTAAGCCAAGGCCAACATGGAGGCAGGGGCCTAGCCGGGCAACAACTCTCATCTGCACACACTCAACACCACACCCCTCGACCTCCAACAATGTGCAGCAGTGAAGCACACATGCACTGGTGACATTGCACATGTACCCATGACTATTCCAGGGTGGTGGGTGGGAACCAAGGTGCAGAAACACATCACACATGGACACTCAACAAGACTCCTGAATGTCTGACACACTGCACACTACGCTGTACATGGACATGACGGCAATACCACACCAACCAATGGGATCCCAGCCACAGTCACACACCAATGAAGAAGCCAAAGTCACCCACAAAGAACACACATAGACAACAACCAACATTGCAGCCCGGACCCTGAGGAGTGCCAGCAGTCACACACACAACGTGTCACAATCACTGAAAGATAACACAAACTGGAAATCACATGACAGGGGCAAACAACAAGTGCCAAGGGGAAACCTGACTGTGACCCATCTGCGTCTGCACACAAACTCAGCCCTGACAGCAAACACACCTATGGGTGACACCCTGATGACCAGTAATGTGCCATGCACCCACATCACAGAGAACCCAGGGAGAAGACTTTGGGGGAACATAGCTCAACTCAGCTAGCATCACAAACACGTACAACACTAGGGATCACAGCATGCACAGCTAAACGGAAGTGAACACACAGACATGCACATACAACACACACCTTGGGCGCAGGCAATGTCACAGGAGTACACACTGCCATGAGGGGACTCCACTCCTGTGTGAGGAAAGCTGTGCCATATGTTGCCTCAGTAGGGCCCCATCATGTCAGCTGAGCACTTGGTCACACAATCAACAATTAGCACCAAATGAGGGCTCCCGTCACATCAGCCTGGTCATGGAAGTGCCAACGGAATCATCAGCACAGATCCAACACACTTGTAAAGCAATGTTGCACTGACAACACAGATGAGTCCTTCCCCATTGATGCCCAAACCTGCATGTCCACTGGAGATGGCCACACGGTCAGGGAAGTAGACGAATTGAACAATGGCAGGCACAACAGATGTGCAGGGGTGGAAGCCACAGATGTGAAATTGCCAATCTAAGTAGGAAATCCCATTGCCAAATACTGAACACATGACACCCTCAGATGCTGCTATGGATGACATGGATACACCACAGGATAGGACACATTCCCCCTGGACCACATGGGTTCCTGCACAGTAACACTTCATCATCATGAGACCAAATATCACCATCACTGCAGCAAGGGCATGGTTAGCATCATCAACATCATGTACATCAGAAGCAAAAGCACTAGAGAACAGAAAGTTGCTTTATTCAGCATATGTGGCATTAAAAGTAGAAGTCCGGTAGAACATAAACAAAGGCCAATGGCCAGTCCATCAACAAAGTCACAAGTGGGTGACAGTG
Source organism: Calotriton arnoldi (assembly GCA_963921515.1). Taxonomy (NCBI): domain Eukaryota; kingdom Metazoa; phylum Chordata; class Amphibia; order Caudata; family Salamandridae; genus Calotriton; species Calotriton arnoldi. The sequence continues at coordinate 909,214 of CAWUFW010001510.1, forward strand.
GCAGATGCCACCCTACACATGCCTGCACAAAACCAGGGACAATCCACTAGGAGGGGCAACCGGGGGTAGGCCAGGCACCGCAGGGACAGGATCAGGGCTCACCAGGAGGAAGCAGGGAAGCGGTGGTGGGTGCTGGAGAGCCACTGACAACTGCAGTGGAGGTGTCTGACATGGTGTGTGCCGGCACAACTGGGGGCATGGCTCAGATGTTGTGGTTGCCGGCACGACTGCAGTGGACCCTGCAGATGGAGTGGACAGGTCCGCCACTGCAGTGCCCAAGTTAGACAGGGTGGTAGTGGACTCCACTGCAGTGCCTACCACCAGGGGAGGAGAATGGGGAACAGGCAAGGTGGGCTGGACAGAGGGGGAGGACACCCTCACCACATCAGTGGCACAGACAAGCGCAGCGGGGGTGTGGTGCCGGGAGAGCAAGTGGCAGGGGGAGAAGGCCGGAGCCTCTTGGGGATGGTATATCTGTGGGTGGGGGAACCTGGGGCAGGGTGTGGTGGGGGCACCTGTGGAGTGGGGGCCTGAGGGATGGAGGAAGGAGACCTGGTGCTTGAGCTGCAGGGGCGGCGGCGGGGTCTTGCTCTTACCACTCCGGGGGACTTGCGGGTGGGGGCCTCAGTCTGTCTGCGCCTGGGGGAGGGTGTCCGGGGCGAGGGGCACTCTGCTCCGTGTGGGGGGCTTCCTCTTCCTCCTGGATGCTGGAGCAGCTGGATCGGAGGGGAAGAGGCCGAGGTCACTGAGGAAGAGGCGCTGGGTCTTTGGGGTTGCAGGTGAGGCAAGGGAGGGTGCTTTGGAGGGAGAGGCAACTGAGGACTGCGCAGTGCCCGTGGATGCGTGTGTATACCAGGGCCCCATCCCCTGTGAGTCTGGTTTCAGTCCCCTGACTGTGCGTGCGTGTGCGTTTTGTTTGTGGCGTGTGTGTCTGTGTGCTGGACGTGTGTGTGCTGGTGTGTGCCTGTGCCGGTGTGTGTGTGCTTGGGACGGGTAAGGTGCTGGGGAGTGTGGATGGAGCAGAGGCAGGAGGGGTGAGGGACTGTCTGAGGAGGGACACTGCTGCCGTCAGGGAGGAGTCCATGGACCTATTGCCCCTCTGTAGGTCAGACATGCCCGATGAGATGCCCTCCATGAACGACACCAGCTGAGTCAACAGTGCGGTGTGCGCATGGAGGACACTCAGCATGGCTGTCTGCCCTACATGGAGCTGGCGAAGGAGGTACACAGACTCCTCACTCAGGGCAGCAGGGGACACAGGGGCAGGGGGTGCGGTGCCTGGCCCAAAGGAGACACGCTCCCGAACATGGGAGCCTCCACGGACCTGGGGAATGGGAGCCGATGGGAGGGCGGTGGTGGTGCTGGTGGCGGCGGGGACAGCAACACTAGCTGGGGTGTGGTGGCTGCTGACACCCGCCTCCACAAGGGAGTCATCCTCCGAGTTGCTCTGGTCCTCAGCTGAGGTGGATGGTGCTGAGGACTCCTCGGTGTGGCTCCCCTCGCCCTCCGTGCCACTGGGTCCCTCCGAACCACTCCTCGGCTGCTGACCCAGTCTGGCTCTCTGGCTCCTCCTGGTCCGTGGAGCTGTCCCCTTCCGTGGCCGTGGATGTATCTGCAAACAATGGGGAAACAGACAGACATCAGTCACCTGCACCAAACGCACACACCACTGTGAGCACAGCACATTACAGAGCAAGCCCTGGCATCATTAGTTGTACATTGCTAAAAGTGCCCTAACTGAACAGGAGAAGCCAATTGTCAGTCTGATGCCAAGCATGGCACTCACATCCCACATGGCCTTGCACCCATCTGTCTGGTGTCTGTTGGATTGCAACACCCCAGTGTGGACACATGCACCAAGTACACAGTAGTTGGACAGTGCAGAGGACACGGTGTGGCATGTGGACATGCACACATCACAGCTCTTGCCACTGAGTCAGTGCAGGTTTCCGGATGAAAGGGATGCCCAGAGTCAAATAGGAAATGCATGTGATGCATACCAGCGACAGACACCATGATGCACCCATGTCCTGATAGCCATCGCCACAATGGTGTGCATGTAGCACATGTCACTCCCCTGCAGGACCACCAATAATTTGACACATGCCATGGCAGAGGCATGACTGCTAAGTCACACGTCACTGTCTCAGTGATGTATGACTTGGCAGCCAGACAACAACACTATGCACTGTGTCACAATAGTAGGTCATGGGGAATGCAAGTCCTGGAGCTGCACAAGTGCACATGTACATCCCCCACACAACACATCATCTTAACCCTCATCTGTCCAGGTCATACCTATTGGACATATGGGAGACCTGTGACACTACCCTCTGAACCTGAGCCCCTCACAATCTGCTGTGAATGGGGAACAGCTGCCTGAACTTCACATTCGCATACCCCAGTCTGCACGGGCAGCTGATCAAACACCTATGTGACATACAAGTATCGTCTCCTATGGTCACATCTCCAGGGGCATGCTGAGCCCCTACCAAGAAACACCCCAGCAGTCCTGGCAACTAATCCACAGCACACTGACACAGAGGCAGACACCTGAGGGGTCAAATCACTGTGCACAATGTGTCAGCTGATACACGGGAGTGGGAGTACAGAGTGCATTGCATGGCCTGGAGTAGGCATGACTGTCCTGCTCCACATGAATGAGGGATGTTCCCTGGACAGTGGATAGCTGGCTATGTATGTGTGACACACGTAATCTGCACACTCCTGGGGCCCAAACATTGTTTCCACCTGCTGTATGGGCGTGTGCCACATACCCCAGGCACATGTGGTGGCTCAGCTCAGCAAGTGGACCGCATATCAAAGCAACACGCAGATCACATGTCCGAACACAGGCGTTGTGTGAACAATGGACCCACCCATGATGCCCACAACAGAGTTAGGGAAACAGATGCTGTCCCCCACCTTTAGTGAAGCAAACTGCAAGGACACAGTCCCAAGTGACACAATTCCCTGAATGTAAGGGCCACACCTGGGTATCAGATGAGCAGTGGGCAGTGCACAATAGAGGGACATGGCTCCTGGACAACATGACTGCTGCACTGTGGCAGTTTAACCAGGCCAGAGGAGGGCACAAAGCATGTAATACAGAGTTCACAGTGCAGTCTTTGACTCACCCCTCTTTGCTGCTGTCTGGCCTTCAGCTGCCCATCCAGGTCTGGAAACACCACCGCCAGGATCTGGAGCATGTGGGGGTCAGGGTCCGTGTTCCGCCCCTCCTGCGAGGAAGCGACAGCTTCAGCTGGACCCGTGCAATCCTCCGGGTCCAGCCCCGAAGGTCCTGCCACCTCTTCTGGCAGTTGCGGATCCGGCGCTTGTAGACCCCCACAGACCGGACGGCCCGGACGATGTCCTTCCAGATCTCCTGCTTCCGATGGGCATTAACCTGTCAGGATGACAAAGTGAAAAGGCCATTACTACACATGCAACATATCCGTGCATGACACAGTTGTATATACATGTCTCAATCACAGGGGCACATGATGTACACAGGCAGTGCAAAGCTGCCCATGGACAGTTTGCCAGACGTCACTACATGGTATCATTGCATGGGAAGTAGAACCTTGTTCAAATGCACTGTCACTGCACCATACCTGTCCAGTGCATGTCACTACACACTATGGGGGGTGACAACTACTCAGTGAGCCTGCTAGCCAGTGGCGTGCAGACTTCCAGCCTTGCTAGTCAGACAAAATGCACATTCAGAAAGGCAGTGCACAGAACACTCACCTGCTCCCCTGGTGTCCCATACAGCTTGCTGTACTGTGGAAGTAGGCTGTCCAGCAGGGCCTGGTTCTCTTCAAGGCTGAAGGCTGGGGCTCTCTCCACAGTACGTGCCATTGCAGGGTCCAGAGGGGCAGAGACAGCAGCAGTGCAGTGGCAGATGTCGTCCTGGAGCATGTAGTGCAGGCAAGTGAGCTCTCAGAGGAACAGCCAGCAATATATATGTGCTGGAGAGGCAGATACTGTCCCTTGTGTCCAAAGTGATAGGTCCAAGTCGTTTGCATCTTCTGAATCTGGCCAATCCATGGAATAGCAGCACCAAAACACGCCCACAGCATCCTTCAAATCTTCAACTTCACGACATACATGATTTTGCAACATTGTTGTGGGTGACCAACTGATTTTCCAGCAACCGACTCGTTCGAAATTCGAAACCGCGTCCGTTGCCAGGCAAGCCCATTGTCAATGGGTGCGCACCTATCGGTCCATTGCGGTACAACGCGTACAGGGGTACAACGCGTACCCGCACACATTGAATGCAATGGGCCGGCCTGAGGCACCGATCGGTCCATTGCAGTTCAACGCGTACAGGGGTACAATGCGTACAGGGGTACAACGCGTACCCGCACACATTGAATGCAATGGGCCGGCCGGAGGCACCGATCGGTCCATTGCAGTACAACGCGTACAGGGGTACAACGCGTACAGGGGTACAACGCGTACCGCACACATTGAATGCAATGGGCCGGCCGGAGGCACCGATCGGTCCATTGCAGTACAACGCGTACAGGGGTACAACGCGTACCCGCACACATTGAATGCAATGGGCCGGCCGGGGCACCGATCGGTCCATTGCAGTACAACGCGTGCAGGGGTACAACGCGTGCCCGCACATTGAATGCAATGGGCCGGCCGGAGGCACCGATCGGTCCATTGCAGTACAACGCGTACAGGGTACAACGCGTACCCGCACACATTGAATGCAATGGGCCGGCCGGGGCACCGATCGGTCCATTGCAGTACAACGCGTACAGGGTACAACGCGTACCCGCACACATTGAATGCAATGGGCCGGCCGGGGGCACCGATCGGTCCATTGCAGTACAACGCGTACAGGGGTTCAACGCGTACCGCGCACATTGAATGCAATGGGCCGGCCGGAGGCACCGATCGGTCCATTGCACTACAACGCGTACAGGGGTACAACGCGTACCCGCACACATTGAATGCAATGGGCGGCCGGGGCACCGATCGGTTCATTGCAGTACAACGCGTACAGGGGTACAACGCGTACCCGCACACATTGAATGCAATGGGCCGGCCGGGGGCACCGATCGGTCCATTGCAGTACAACGCGTACAGGGGTACAACGCGTACCCGCACACATTGAATGCAATGGACCGGCCGGAGGCACCGATCTGTCCATTGCAGTACAACGCGTACAGGGGTACAACGCGTGCACCGCACACATTGAATGCAATGGGCCGGCCGGGGCACCGATCGGTCCATTGCAGTACAACGCATCACTGTACATGTGACTGGCATATGTCAGCATGCCTGTCTCAGATGGACATATGCCAGCCACAGATAGCTCCCAGGAGTGAGGGGCACACCTACATCACGACAGCCTGTCCAAACTTTATCATAAGGCATGTAAGGCTGCATTTCCTATTGTGTGTATGTTGGTGTAAATGTTGTCCTGTGGGTGTCACCTGTGGGCAGCCACCCCCAGGCTGTGCACGTGTTCATGGGGACAGGATCCTGGGTGTTACGTGTACATGACCACTGTGATGTGCAACTGTTCATATCAGTGCATGTGCCATGGTCACATTTCACGGTGGTGTATGTGTATGTCATGTCACATACCCCGTGAGTCCCATGTGGGACGGTATGTTTGAGCCAGGGAGTCCCAGTGGCACAATAGTGATGGTCCTCCACAGTCTTTGTGCATGTAGTGTTTACAATGTCTCTGATTTCATGTGCACAATGGGAGACAGTCTCCACATCCAGGTTGTGTGTGCATGGACTTTGATGTTGTGCGTGTGTGTGTCACATACGTCCATGTCTGTCCTGCCATGGCAAGTGGGGCCACTACCTGTGGGGGTCATGGTTGTTTTGCTGTGGTGTATACATGATACTCCATGTAATGCCAGTGTCCATGTGGCAATACAGGGTCCCTGGGAATGTACCTGTCGTTGAGCTGTGGTGCCTGGGGCACATCTGTCCTCACATGTCACTGTGGGGGTGATTGTGACACGGCAGCAGGAGATGGGAACTGTGACACGGCCTCATGATATCCAATGGGCCAACCTGGGACTAATTGATGCCACCTGTTGGACCGTGTTGACAGATGTTGGCCATGTATGTACCATACATGTCCTTCCGGAACTGCACACTTCATGTAGTTGTGCCTCATAATGATGTATGTTGGGATCTTGAGTGTGTTCAATGCTGCATATGTGGGGTGACTGACAATCTTGCTTACTTCTCCTCTGCACTGCAGGGCTCCTGCTGTCCATCGACCATTCCCAGACCTGGCAACGATGGTGGAACGGGACAGCATCCGACGGTACCACTTCACCAGGCAGCTGATTGAGGATTTGGCAGTGCAGTTGTCCCCACATTTGCAGCCTGGCCGGCCGTATCCTACAGCGCTGACCCCCAAGGTGAAGGTGATGGCAGCCCTACACTTCTTTGCCACCGGTACCTTCCAACATACTGTGGCGACTGCTGGTGGGATGTCACAGACCATGTTGAGCCGTGTGCTCCGCGATGTTTTGGCGGCAATGTTGCTATTCCTGAACCGGTACATCTATTTCCCTAGACTGCGACGACTCACTGACGTGAAGAGTGACTTTTATGCCCTGGGGAGGATGCCGCATGTCATTGGCTCCATTGATGGGACACATGTGGCTTTGGTACCACCACAGGCCCAGGAGCAGGCATACAGGAACCGCAAGCACTACCACTCTGTCAATGCACTGGTGGTGTGTCTTGCAGACATGACCATCACACACGTGTGTGCCCGTTTCCCTGGTTCAGCACACAATGCCTTTGTGATGAGGAGTAGTCGCATCCCCAGGATGATGGCACAGATGCAGAACCAGCGTGCCTGGCTTGTCGGTGTGTACTGACTTTGTGCCATTGTGTGTGATCTGATCTGTAGTATTCCGCCCACTTTTCCAAGTCAGCTAATGTGCACTTGTCTGTCCGTAGGTGACTCGGGATACCCCAACATGCCGTGGTTGCTGACACCCCTCAGGAACCCTGTGACACCAGCCCAGATGCGCTACAATGAGGCACATGGTCGGACCAGGAGAGTGATTGAGCGGACATTTGGTCTCCTGAAGAGCCGCTTCCGCTGCCTGGACAAGACCGGAGGGTCCCTCCCATATGCCCCTGCGAAAGTGCAAGATTATCATCGTCTGCTGCATGCTCCACAACCTGGCAGTGCGGAAGGAGTTGCCTCTCATCCAGGATGACAATGACCAACATCCGCCACCTGTGGAGGATCCTGGCCTGGACCACGATGCCAGTGACGATGACGATGATGATGATGATGGTGATGTCCGCACACAGCTCATCACCAACTTCTTTAGCTGAATGTGAGTATCCTGAGGTGTCATGTCAATGATGTGAGTTGGCATGATGTGTGGGTGGTGCTCTGGTGCTGTTGGAGTGTGTCCATGGGCTACTTGACTGGATGTGTGCTGCGATGTGTGCTAACAGGTGGGCTGTACTCCCCAACAGTAGTAGTAGCAGTAGTGTTGACATGCTAACTTGGTTCTGGGTGGGTATCTTGTAACATGTATTGTGCATGAGTTTTGCTGTTCTGTCCTGTACTCCATTGCTTTTGACTGTGTGTCATTTGTGTCCTTCACAGGGTACTTTCAAATTCGTTTGGTCAACTGTGTCCACCGACGACGTGATTGCACTTCCAGGGTGGTAGCTGTTGTGTCCCTACAGGTGATGTGCGCCACACCCATGGACTTCCTTCCGTCTACAGTTGTTGACTGTGTGCCCGCTGCCAGGTGGGATTACCTTGCATTTGTAGTGGTTACGACATGTTGCAACTGTGTAATAAACCTGTGCTTCACTTTGTGATGTGCGTTGTCTGTGGTCACACATTTGACTGCCATTTGCTTACTGCACCTGTGGGCTACTTGACTACAACTGGGAATGGGTGTGGTGTCTGTGCATTGCACCGTCTTCCCTGGCAACATCAGTGTAGGCAATGAGTCAGATGGCCTAGGTGTGTATGTGTTGTGTAGCCCTGGTGGTGTGTCTCCCTCATATGTGTCACGTTGCCTTTACTCACATGCCTGTGTTGTCCTTGCTGTTGCAGTTCGCATACACAGTGTAATTTTGCAGTTCATCATCCCCATAACAGCACCCACGTTGGAATCACGACAGAGGCAAGTATGGTGTATTAGTGTGTTTATTGTGATACATTTGTGTTAATAGTGCATAGGATGGGTAGTGCTGTACATAAATCTTGCAATCGGGAGTTCCTAGGTGAATTGAAAGTCCTGGTAGACAGGATCCCAAGTATCAGGGCCACAGTTGTCTGACACATTGGTCCAACTTGTACTCCCATGCAATGTGTGGGAGTAGTGTTGCCGTCAACAGGGTGAACAGTCTGTGCACAAAGGCGAACATCCAGAACAGGTTCAGGCTTCCTGGGAGTTGCGCTTGGCCATCGGCCTCTCACTTTTCCCTCCTCGGACAACCCCTCTTCTTGGGGGGGCCCTCAAGTACAGGCTGCTGCGGTGCAGGGGACTCTCCGCCAGAGTCCTCCTCCCTCCCTGTGGCAGTTGCAGTTTGTTCGGCACCAGATGTTGTTGGCACACAGGGAGGTGTGGACTGGTTGCTGTTCATTTGGCGGAGGCATTGTAAAATGTCCCTGTGCACCGCCGTCATCTCATGCAGTGCATCCCACTTGGACTCCACGCGGGACATGTGTGAGTCCACGCGGGACATGTGTGACTCCACGTGGGACATGTGGGAGTCCAAGCGGGCATGATGGGCAGCCTGCTGCTGTTTCATGTCTCTGAGGAGCCCCACTACCTGGCTGAGGTCTCCGGTGCTGGACTGGTACGCATCAGCTATGCGTACCAGTTGTGGGTCATCATGCACACCAGCAATGTCTGCAAGCAGCGACCTCTGTCTCCCACCCCTCCCACCACCCCTGCTGACATGTGCAGTGTGTGCAGTGGCACGCACAGATAACCCTGGTCCACCTTGGGGGTTGGTGGTGGTGTCCATGGCCCCAGGTTGGTCCAGGGTCCCTGTGCTGGTGTTGCTCCTTGTTCTGTCCATGTCGGCAGGGATGGTATTTGTGGTGACAGTCGTTGGAGGGGTGGGTGCAGGGGTGCAGCTGGTGGTCCTGCTGGTGCTGCTGCTGGTGGTCCTGCTGGTGCTGCATGTAGACTTGCACCGGATGTGCCAGGTTGGTCTTCTTCGTCCGAGGAGGGCAGAGGCTGTACGACGCCAGTGAGCTCTGCATCCTCTTGAGCCTGGGACTGGGACTCCTCAGCGTCTGCTGCTGTGTCCCCATCATCACCTGTTTTTGGGAGACACACACAATGTATGTTATGTTTCTGCAGGCATCAATGGTTGACACACATGACAGTTGTGACTGTGCCTCTGGGTGCGGGCCTGTACATTGCATTGTCCTAAGTCGTCACAGTCAGGGGTTGATATTGGTGTGGCACATTGTCCTGCATTATTTGGGCATTTCTATGTATTTTTTGGGGTGTGAACATGGTCTGCATTGGTTGTGTTTGGTTGACAGCCGGCCCTCCTTCCCACCCACCCAGCCAGTCAGTTATCCCACCATGGACTGTGCTTGCATTGCAGGGAGTGGAAGTTGTCGCTCAGGATGTCAGTCAGTGGTGTCCTGCTGTTTGTTGGTGCACAGTTGCCAGCAGGGCCTTGTGCTCCCCACAGCAGTAGCCAGTGTCAGCCATCTTGTGAGTCCTTCTCCACTTCCTGTGATGTGAGCATGGTTCAGGGTGGTGTTGATGGGACAGTTGTGGGGGTGAGCTATGTCTGTGACTACGACTCCCATCATGCTATTGCCTCCACCCCACTTCCCAGCATTCCCATACTTACTTGCTTTTGTGGGGAGTTCAGTGTGTGTGGGTGTGAGAGCAATGGCAAGATGGCTGACAGTGGTGTCCTGCTGTTGGTTGGTGTGCAGTACCCAGCATGCCCTTGTGCTCCCCACGACACAGCAACAGTGTCAGACATCTTTGATGGGCCTTTCCACTCTCTGTGGGATGTGCATGCGTGAGTGTGAGCTTGCTGGGCCATGTGGTGGGGGATGTAGAGCTGTGACTACGACTCCCATCATGCTATTGCCTCCTCCCCCTTCCCAGCATGCCCATGCTTCCTTCCTTTTGACTCTGCTTCCCTGTGGGGTGGGCTGGCTGTGCTGACAGGATGGCTGGGAGTGTTGTCCTGGCAGTTGTTTGGCTAGAAGTCCCAAGAGTGGCCCTGTGCTTCACACAACATAACCCAGGGTGGTGGTTCTTTGTGGGATCTTGTGTTAGGATGGGGGGCATTGCATTCTACCAGGTGGGTTCTGTAGTTTGTGTTGGGGTGTGTGTGAGGGGAGGTGCTTGTGACTATGGTCAGTGCTGCAAGTCCTCCTTCCCACCCAGCTAGCCAGATATCCCACCATGGAACGTGCTTGCATTGCAGGGAGTGGAAGTTGTCTCTCAGGATGTCAGTCAGTGGTGTCCTGCTGTTTGTTGGTGCACAGTTGGCAGCAGGGCCTTGTGCTCCCCACAGCAGTAGCCAGTGTCAGCCATCTTGTGAGTCCTTCTCCACTCCCTGTGATGTGAGCATGGTTCAGGGTGGTGTTGATGGGACAGTTGTGGGGGTGAGCTATGTCTGTGACTACGACTCCCATCATGCTATTGCCTCCACCCCACTTCCCAGCATTCCCATACTTACTTGCTTTTGTGGGGAGTTCAGTGTGTGTGGGTGTGAGAGCAATGGCAAGATGGCTGACAGTGGTGTCCTGCTGTTGGTTGGTGTGCAGTACCCAGCATGCCCTTGTGCTCCCCACGACACAGCAACAGTGTCAGACATCTTTGATGGGCCTTTCCACTCTCTGTGGGATGTGCATGCGTGAGTGTGAGCTTGCTGGGCTATGTGGTGGGGGATGTAGAGCTGTGACTACGACTCCCATCATGCTATTGCCTCCTCCCCCTTCCCAGCATGCCCATGCTTCCTTCCTTTGACTCTGCTTCCCTGTGGGGTGGGCTGGCTGTGCTGACAGGATGGCTGGGAGTGTTGTCCTGGCAGTTGTTTGGCTAGAAGTCCCAAGAGTGGCCCTGTGCTTCACACAACATAACCCAGGGTGGTGGTTCTTTGTGGGATCTTGTGTTAGGATGGGGGGCATTGCATTCTACCAGGTGGGTTCTGTGGAGTTTGTGTTGGAGTGTGTGTGAGGGGAGGTGCTTGTGACTATGGTCAGTGCTGCAAGTCCTCCTTCCCACCCAGCTAGCCAGATATCCCACCATGGAACGTGCTTGCATTGCAGGGAGTGGTAGTTGTCTCTCAGGATGTCAGTCAGTGGTGTCCTGCTGTTTGTTGGTGCACAGTTGCCAGCAGGGCCTTGTGCTCCCCACAGCAGTAGCCAGTGTCAGCCATCTTGTCAGTTGTTTTCCACTCCCTGTGATGTGAGCATGGTTCAGGGTGGTGTTGATGGGACAGTTGTGGGGGTGAGCTATGTCTGCGACTATGACTCCCATCATGCTATTGCCTCCACCCCACTTCCCAGCATTCCCATACTTACTTGCTTTTGTGGGGAGTTCAGTGTGTGTGGGTGTGAGAGCAATGGCAAGATGGCTGACAGTGGTGTCTTGCTGTTGGTTGGTGTGCAGTACCCAGCATGCCCTTGTGCTCCCCACGACACAGCAACAGTGTCAGACATCTTTGATGGGCCTTTCCACCCTCTGTGGGATGTGCATGCGTGAGTGTGAGCTTGCTGGGCCATGTGGTGGGGGATGTAGAGCTGTGACTACGACTCCCATCATGCTATTGCCTCCTCCCCCTTCCCAGCATGCCCATGCTTCCTTCCTTTTGACTCTGCTTCCCTGTGGGGTGGGCTGGCTGTGCTGACAGGATGGCTGGGAGTGTTGTCCTGGCAGTTGTTTGGCTGGAAGTCCCAAGAGTGGCCCTGTGCTTCACACAACATAACCCAGGGTGGTGGTTCTTTGTGGGATCTTGTGTTAGGATGGGGGGCATTGCATTCTACCAGGTGGGTTCTGTGGAGTTTGTGTTGGGGTGTGTGTGAGGGGAGGTGCTTGTGACTATGGTCAGTGCTGCAAGTCCTCCTTCCCACCCAGCTAGCCAGATATCCCACCATGGAACGTGCTTGCATTGCAGGGAGTGGAAGTTGTCTCTCAGGATGTCAGTCAGTGGTGTCCTGCTGTTTGTTGGTGCACAGTTGCCAGCAGGGCCTTGTGCTCCCCACAGCAGTAGCCAGTGTCAGCTATCTTGTGAGTCCTTCTCCACTCCCTGTGATGTGAGCATGGTTCAGGGTGGTGTTGATGGGACAGTTGTGGGGGGGGGGCAATATGTGTGACTGCGACTCCCATGATGCTATTGGCTACACTGACTTGGCCAGCATACACAGAATTCCTTCCTTTGAGTGGTCTTCACTGTGTGTTGGTGTTGTTGTGGTGGCTACATGTCTGGATGTGTTTGTTAGTTCTATTTGTGCCACTGCCTAGTTGTAGTTGTAGTTGTGTTTGTACATGTGTTGGCACAGTTGGATGTGACTTTTTTGATGGCATGTGTTGTGTTTATCTGACTGACATACACATTTTGGGATGATTCTGTTCTGGTTGCTGTGTAATTGCTATGAGTGCATGGTTTGACTCTCCCTTGACAGTGATGTGTGTGTTTTGTGGCAGTATATTGTGTACATTTGTTGTGTACTCACCAGGCTCTGGGATGTCCTCTAGTCCATATACGCTCACTGGCGGAAGGATGGCCCGCACCTTCTCCTCCCAGGGCCTGAGGTATATTGGCTTGTCAGGAGGGCCACTGCCGGTGTATTTGCTGTTGATGTAGTCTTTCTTCAGCAGGTCCCGTACCCTCCTGCGCACGTCATACCACCTGTTCTGGATGTCGCTCTTTGTGTGCCGACATGGTGATTGTGCGTTCACCCTGTTGATGATCCTCTCCCACATCTTGGTTTTCTGGGAGATGGGGGTCTGTTGGACCAGTGTGCCAAACAGCTGTGGCTCTACCCTGAGGATCTCGTCTACCATGACTTCCAATTCACAATCTAGGAACTTGGGATTCTTCTTGGGGGCATGGTGATGGGTGGTGATGGTGAGTGATGTGTGTGTTGGTGTGCAGGTGAGGGTGTGTGAGTGTGTGTTTTGCTGGGTGTATGTGAGGTAGGTATTTGTTGGTGTGCTGCTGGTGTGTGGCTTGTGTGAGGGATGAGCTGTGGGTGTGTGGTTGCTTTCTCTTGGGTGCTGGCAGTGGAATGGCATTTGCAAAGGCTCATGGTTGTGATTTGTGTCCTTTATATAGGTGGAGTTGTGGGTGTGTCTTTGTTCTCTGTCCCCACCCCCCAGTATTTATTGGCTTGGTAATTGCTTGTTTGGCCTTTTTTTGGGTGATTTTTCCTTTGTACTGTCTGTGTATGTTGGAAACGTTCTTGTGACCGAGTCGGACCCTGCATTTGTCTCGTACGGTCTTCTCCGTTTCGTTCACGCTGTGTTTGTGCAGTTTTCTATGCTGCGTACGCGGCGGTCGCGGTGTTTTGTGTTGCTTCGGCTCGGTTTTGTATGCGTGTCGGTCGTGCGGCTTGGCCTCCGTCCGACTTGCTCGTGGTTTTCGCGCCTTGCATCGTACTTTGCGGTTTGGAGTTCGCGTGTACGTTTCGGTCGGATTTGTTCCGGGTGCGTGTCGGTCGGTTGGATTCGCGTGTTTTTCCGGCCGGATTGCTGTTTTCCGTGCGGCTCGGTCGGTCGACTTGGTTTCGGTACGTGTCGGTCGGATTTTTCACGCCTTGCATCGTACTTGGCGTGTCGGGCGCCACAGGTACGTGTCGGTCGGTATTATTTCCGGATCCGAGTCGGTCGGTGCTTTTTCCGGCCCGAATCGGAATCGACCCCTAAATGTTATTCCATATGTCAAAGGGAGGTGATGATAAGTCACACCCTCTGCTACAGATGCAGGCAACTGCATACAAACATAGCAATCTCTTACATCCATTGTTTCTACATACTCATATAACAATTTAGTAAAAACATTTTTTGAAAAATCTGTTATTGATTTGTCCTTGTGTAATTCTGCACTACTCTTTAAAATAACTGGCTCTTAAGTGTTAGCTCCTTTTTCTTTCTCAGTGTTATTAGACATTTCTACTACAGCTAAACTAATTGGAATAGTGATTGCTAAAACCACCCATATTGTTATTAATAATCCTGTACAAAAACAGCACATCTTGCACCATCTACTTAAAAACTCACATTTACATTTTCTATCTCTAGTATTCTCCATTTTGTTTTATAACCTTATTTATTTGTTTTCTAGAAAATTGTGTCACTACACCTCAGAAATGACTTGTTTGCCACTCTGTACTTCCAATGTTTTGTCTTTGCTTGGTACTTTCTTTTAATTCTTTCTCAGAATTCTTTCTTTGTCACATCCGGTAAATTTGTCAGTTCAGTGTTTTGTCAAATCCCGTAAAATCTATCTAAACTTCTTCAGGTTTGTTGCACTTCACTTTCACCAATCAGGTTTCTTTGTTCTGGGTTTTCGTGAGTGTTCTTTTCTTCTTCGTGACTAGTCAAAGCACGATACAACCATTCAGGCGATCTATACTTCTGATTTACCTTCTTTATTCTTTTCGTTTTCTGCAAGTGTTTTCCACCTTGTTTTTCTTGCTCTCTTTGACTTGTTATTTCATTCACTTGTTCAGCACTTTTCCCATCCAACCTTATGATTCTGTATCTTAATTTTCTTACTTCGTTGGGCCAATTGTCTCCTTTTCTTGGCCTTTTTGCTTCACTTCCTTTTTCCTCTCTTTCTGTTTTCCAATTTCTTTTTCTTGTCTCTAGTTTTTGATTTCTTTCTTCTCCGCTTTCTTCAGACTCTGTTTCAATTCTTTCGTTATTTCCTCTTATTTTGAAACTTATAATTTCATTTTCTTCTACTTGTGGTTCTTTTCTTATCTTCCTTCGTTCACCTATTTCTGTCCCTCCTCGATGTTCTTCCGAATTTGTGTCAGTCTCTCTATCTGCTTCTAAATTTCCCTGTTCTTGTGTTTGACTATCTGTCCCTACTGCTCCTCGGGGTTTTTCCGATTTTTCTAGCTTTTTGTTTGAAACTCTCCCTTCTTCATCTATTAATATTATCTCCGAAGGAATTTTACCACAACTTGTACTTGGTTGCTCACTGTCACTATCTTCTGGCTCAGTTTCTTCTCTTATGCTTTCAAAATTCCAATTTCTTTTTAGAATTTCTTCACAATCCGAATGCTCTGTATCTGATTCTGAACTGGTGTCTGATATTTCCAGATGTCGACTTTCAGGTCGATCTTCAGGTTCTGGAACTTCAGCAATTTCTTCTATTTCCTCTTCTTCTTCTATCGTTGCACTTGTAGTTGGGTCTTCCAGATGTCGACTTACAGGTCGATCTTCAGGTTCTGGCACCCTGTTTGTTTCTTCTTCTCTTTCTGATGCTGAACTGTTATCCAATACTTCCAGATGTCGACTCACATGTCGATCTTTAGGTTCTGGAACTCTGATGGTGTGACTGGCATGTACCCAGTGTTTCACTCCTGCACACTTGACTGCAGTGGTCGTCACCAGGATCACTTGTCGTGGTTCGTCCCAGCGAGGAACCAAACAGTTTCTTCTCCGGTGGACTTTTATTCGAACCCAATCTCCTGGATTCAAGTTGTGAGCTGGTTTTCTTTCAAGAGTGGTCGCATCCGGTCCAACCTGATGAAACACAGAACGCACCACATCAGCCAATCCTTTGCAATAATCCAGCACTAGATCATCAGTTATAGTCAGTAGCTTGTTGACAGGTACTTGTGCTTGTCTCATTGCTCGTCCCATGATTATTTCATGGGGTCTGAGTCCAGTTTTCCTTTCCGGAATACTTCTGATTGTTATCAGAACTAATGGCAAAGCATCTGGCCATTTGAGTCCTGTAGTTTGACACATTTTTCCTAACCTGTTCTTGATTGTTCCATTCACTTGCTCTACTATTCCAGAAGCCTCTGGTCTGTATACACAATGCAATTTCTGTTTAATACTAAGTGCTTCACAAATCAGTTTAACTAATTCATTTTAGAAATGTGTTCCTCTATCTGTTTCAATCGTGACTGGAAAACCATACCTCGGAATGAATTCTCGCAGCATAAGTTTTGCTACCGTAATACTATCATTCCTTCTTGTTGGGTATGCCTCCACCCAACGGGAAAACAAACAGACGACCACTAGGACATACCTTAGTCTGTTGCAAGGTGGCATTTCAATAAAATCCATTTGCATTCTAGTGAAAGGACCCCCTTCTCGTCCTATTGTTCCTAGACTTACTACTGTCTTCCTTCCTGGATTTAACTGTTGACAAATAAGACATCTCTGACAAAGACTCTCAGCTATGGCTCTGAATTTTGGATTATACCATGTTTGTCTAAAAAGTCTGATCATTGAATCTCTCCCAATATGGGCTTGTCAATGGTTCATCCGTGCCATGTCAGAAATCATGCTATCAGGCATAACTGGTCTCTCATCCCTGTAAACCCAAACATCCGTTTCTTCATGTTTTCTACATCCTGCTTTTATCCAGGTATCTTTTTCCTCATCCTCTGCAGCTTCTTGCAACTGTCTCACCTCATCCCATGTTTCAATAGAGTTAGTAAAAAGCAAAGGACAAGAAATATGCTCTCTTTCCTGACATTTATTCAAAGAAACCACATTCTTTGCACAGTACTGTGCCATTTCGTCAGCATATTTATTACCAACAGTTATGTAGTCTTCCCCATTTTTATGTGCATTGCACTTCACTACAGCGATCTGTTTAGGCAGCTGTATCGCCTCAAGCAGTTTTTTCACAAAATCTCCATTTCTAATGGGCGTTCCTGCAGACGTCAAGAAACCCCTTTGTGACCAAATCTGACCAAAATCATGCACAACCCCAAAGCCGTACTGGCTATCTGTCACAATCGTAACCCGTACATTTCTTCCCAACTTGCATGCTTGAATCAGAGCTACTAATTCTGCGACTTGGGCAGACCGTACACCTTTCAAACAAGATGCTTCCAATACAGTTGCTACTGTGCAAACTGCATATGCTGCACTTAGAACTCCATCACTCGTTCTCAAACACGAGCCATCCACAAACAGAATATAATCTGATTCTTTCAAAGGCTCATCTCGTATGTCAGATCTTGGTTTTGTACAGTATTCGAGCACATTCAGACAATCGTGATCTACTTCATCCATTTCAATCACACTCTCTTCATCTGGCAATGATGTTGAAGGATTCACATTCATACATCTGTCAATGGTCACATTATCTGCACTCAAAATTTCCTTTTCATACCTAGTCAGCCGACTATGTGTCATGTATTGTGTTTTCGTTCTTGTCAAAAGAATTTCCACAGAATGGGGAACATACACTCTCAATGGATACCCCATCACTATGCCTTCACTCTGTTCCAGACTCACACAAGTAGCAGCAACTGCTTTCAAACATCCAGGCAATGCTTTCGCTACAGGGTCTAAAACAGCTGAAAAATATGCAATTGGTCTTTTCATAGTTCCATGTCTCTGTACCAAAACTGAAAATGCACATCCATCTCTTTCACTGCAATACAGCTCAAAATCTTTCTCATAGTCAGGCATTCCCAATGCTGGAGCATCACATAATTTCTTTTTCAGCTCTCTGAATGCTTTCATTTCTTCATCATTCATTTCAAAAGGATCTTTTACATCCTTCTTTGTCAGTTTCTGTAATGGTTTAGCAATCAGTGAAAAACCGCTTATCCATTGTCGACAATATCCAACCATTCCCAAAAACATTCTTACCTCTCTTTGTGTCATTGGAGCTCTCATTCCTTGAATCATTTTTATTCTTTCTGTCGGTACCTTTCGCACTCCTTTCTCAATTTTATGCCCTAAATACTGGACTTCTTGTTGACAAAACTGCAATTTTGAAGGGGACACTTTATGTCCTCTTTTTGCTAAAGGATTCAGCAAAGCAATTGTATCATTGACACATGCTTCTTTCGTTTTTGATGCCACCAGTAGGTCATCAATATACTGAACCATTATTGACTTTTCTGGCATTCTTAGATCTTCCAATGATTTCTTTAGGATCTGATTAAAGATTGAGGGACTTTCTGTGTACCCTTGAGGAATTCGGCACCATGCCAAAATACGCTTTCCAAACCTAAACGCAAATAATGGCTGGCTATCTGGATGCAATGGAATAGAGAAAAATGCATGACATAAATCAATTACTGTGTACCATTCTGATTCACGTGGAATCTGGTATAGAATCACAGCAGGGTTCGGTACTATTGGGCAACAAGGTACAACAATTTTGTTTACCTTCCTCAAATCCTGTACAATTCTATATGTTCCATTTGGCTTTTTCAGTCCCATTATTGGCGAATTACATGGACTGCTCATGATTTCTTTTAGAATCCTTTGTTCAATCATTTTATTTATTACTGGTGTTATTCCTTCAATTATTTCTGGAGTCAATTTATACTGGGGCGTATTTGGGTAACTCGTTCCTTCTTTCACTGTTATTTTAACGGGATCTACTCCTTTCATTAATCCTACATCTTCTCCTGTAAAGTCCCACACTTCTTCTTTCACTGTCCTTTTCAATTCAATTGGGATTTTCTCTGCATCAAATACAGGAAACAAACCATTTACTTCTGGTTCTAAATTCACCATTGTCATTTTATACAGCACATCCTCATCCGGAGTCTGAAATGCAATTCCGTCTGGGGTACAATAGATAGTGCAGTTCATCTTGCAATATAAATCGCGTCCTAAAAGGTTCACGGGACTACAATCACATACCACAAATCGGTGCATTTCACTAAATGAACCAATTCTTACCTTTACTAATTTAGTAAGAGGCGTTTTAATTTGCTGATTCGAAACTCCAACTACTTGGATATGTTCACCTGAGAGAGGAAGGTTTGGAATTTCCACTGACCTAACAGTAGAACGGGTAGCTCCAGTGTCAACAAGGAATGTTAGATTTGCACCATTCACTTCTCCATCCACAAATGGACCAGACTGATCTACCTCTAGAGTTGCGCCAAGCACGCACTCTTCCCCTCTCTTAGGCACCGTCAGGAACTTTCATCCGTGTCATCCTCATCCTGTCGCAACCAATATTGAGAAATTGCAGCTGCACGCGGCAACTGTGTTACCTGTTCTCCTCCGTAGAATCCTGTTTCTGCACTGTATTTCTGTTGGTTAACACTCTTGGGAAGTGGTGGTTGTGGCACCTGACCTTGTTGAGTAACTACCTCACTCTGCACCTGTGAATTTAATGATTGATTTTCCACATTAGGTTTTGGAGGAAATTTACACTCGTTTCTCCAATGTCCTAGCTTTCCGCAGTTGTGGCATGGCCACTTTTTCTTTGCCTCATCTATACTCATTTGTCCTTTTCCTTTACCTATATTAGGTCGGGATTTAAACTGTCCTGTTTCATTACCAGTATTACTCAATTGAGCTTCTTGCTTCTCTGCAACTTTCACCTGTGCCCACATGGCCTTTTCTTTCAATTTACGCTGTTTACTCTCAATTTCATCACTGCAATACTTAGCATATCTCAAAACTTCGTCCACTGTGCTATTCTGCCAACCAATTAAGTGCTGATTAATCATTTCACTTATCTCTGGTTTTAATCCATACACAAACCTATATACAAAATGACTCATATCCTTCTCACTCAGTGTCTCATAACCACTATACTGTTTGAAAACCAACAACAATCTCTCATAGTAGGCGTGCACTGACTCTTTGCTTTCCTGCGTTGTTCTGTCTATTTTTACCCAATCTGTTTCTTTTGGTGGAATTTTATTCTTCAAAAAGGTAACTACTTGGTCGTACTTCCTCATCACTTCTGGACCTGGCGCTCCTGTTTTAGCATCCCTTGGATATTCTACAGTTGGCCAATCAATGGTAATCTTACATTCTGTCCACAAATCAGCTGGCACTACTATATCAAACAATCCATCCAGATCTATCCACAGCACTTTTGACACCTTAACAAATCTTTCCACTTGTCTGTACCATTCTACTGGTTTCTCTCTCAATTTTGGGAAGTCATTTGTAAATGACAGTATATCCTGTCTGGTCCATGGAACATGCACATAACTACCTCCTGGAGTTTCTCTCATCGGGTACTCCCTAACAACTGGTTCCCTATCTGTCACTGCAAAAGCCAAAGATGCTTTATCTGTTGTTTTCTCATTTCTCTTTGACCATCTATTTCTCCATCTATCCACATCACCCCATTTTCTCAATAAAACAATCAGCTCTTTTATTTGGGTCAGTCTTCCTGATGTGTTCAAATTCTCTATGTCTTTCTCACAAAAATCTACTCTGTACGGTTTCTGCAACGTTCTCACTTTCACAAATTCTACTCCTAGTTCACTTGCGATCTCTTCCAATTTGTCATGTAAATTTCTGGCTCTCCAAGTAAGACTCTTGCACAAAAACATAATCTCATCATCCTGATAATTTTTTTAGTTTTTCTGTTCCAATTGTTCCCAAAATCAATTCTTCCATGTCTATTTTCAACCTAATTACATCTAATGGTTTTTCTTCCGGTTCTTTTGCTTTTAGCGCTTTCATCCATTTGTTTAACTCTTCTGGAGTCGGACCTACAGGCGTACTATTTAATTCTATCCAATCGCTGCTTCTTTCTGGTGTTCCTGATGCGGACTCTGTCACCATAGGCATTCTCCTAATCTCATTTTCATTTATCGTCAAATTTGTAGGTGGGCTTGGTCTACACGTACTAGCCAAATTGTGTGCCCCTTCATTATTCAGTTCCATCCCTTCTCTTTTCCTTTGCAAATGTGAATTCATGGGAATCACTAAGGAATGTTCATTAATTTTCCGATTCTCAAAAATTGGCATTACTGGACCTATCGTTACTGGTACAGTTACAGCTTCCATATTCTTTGTCAATTCTCTTATTTTGTCGTTTTTGCTAATTCAGTTGCATTGTCACTTTCTATCTCTTCATTTTGTGAAGTTTTAAATTGTTCTTGTGACCTATTTGTTTCATTTCTTCGTTCGGGTTTTTTATTCCTCCCAGTTTCCATTGGCGGTGCATTAGGTGTCACCACCGCAGAAGTCTGTTGGTATGAAGGTGGGTTTCTGTTTAAAATATCTTCCAGCAATTCGTCATCTGTTTCACTACCACCATACACATACTTTTCTACCACTACATGTTTCTTTTTCTCTGTACACTTTCTCTTTGCTTCTTCCTCAACTGCAAAAGCTGGAAACAAACCTCCTGTCATGTTAGCATATCTCCAACGCTTTACTCTGTCCTCATGATTTACTCCCCATAACCTTCCAGGCAAAAACTCATGATTCTTTAATCCTCTGAATCTCTCTCGCTCATACATCTCATCTTCCCATTCCGTTAAAGCTTCAAACTGTGTCGGTCTAGGTCTAGGTTCTAACATTACCATCTTTTCTCTCAAATTCCATAGTACAGCTACATTAAATGAACCATTCTCAGGGAAAGCCAATGCTCCATCATTCTTGGTGTATTTTGTCCAATTTTCTAACCATATGCATGTATGATATCCATATTTCAGCATCATATGTGAAGCTGGTGATTTCGGCGGAGGAATTATTTGTCCCTCTCTAGTCACTACCTTTTTGTCTTTCTTAAAGAAGTTCTTAACTTTCGACATCCATGACGTTTTCTCTTTACCATACTCATAGCACGACATGATTCACAACCTTTTTCTCCTTAAACGATCCGCAATTCAACACTGTTCTCTATGCGTTATTTCAACCAATACTAGCGCGACTCACACCAACACTCCAATCAGAGCGATTTCTGTCTACGGCACACTGACCAATCCCAGCGCGGCTTTTGTCTACGTCAGTTCTGCTCCTGTTCTCATGTGACTATCGCACTGTCCAATCCCAGCGCGACTCTTGTCTACGTCACTTTTGCTCCTGTTCCCTCCTTTACAAAATTTATCGGCAATTTCTTGTACAACAATTCTTCATTAGTTACAACATTTAAAACACATTTCCATTGTCTGATTCGCTAAACCGAAAAGATAGCTTTGACCATTTACACAAGAATTCTGTATTTTCCAGTAGGCAGTGCTTACCTCTACCCTACCACAGAATTTTCAGTTTCGCCGATAAAGTAGCACTTCCCTCTACCTTACCCTTCTTTCAAGCAATCAGTAAACCCGTTTCTCTGGGGATAAAACACATGTGGAGACTATACTGCTCCTGAGAATTAAGGCCAGAGTTTCACAAGAAAACCGATCACTATTTCACTTACACACCTTTTACACGCAATATGTCCCTATTATAACACAACCTGTGTTATTACCAAAAATGAACTCAGACAGTGTACAATTCCATGTGACTTCTCTTGCCACACGTGTTCCACTTCCTACTTCCCGGAAGCGTGAAAACTTACATATAACATAACGCAACTCAACAAAAAGTGTTAGACATGAACTTATCAATAATCAAAAAATCAATAATCAATAATCACCAAACTAATCTATAGTAACCATAACTCTGCTACCAAGAAATCTGATCCAGCGCTAACAATAAAAATAATTCTCCTATTATGCTTTGGTCATCCAAGTGCAATTATTTCTCTAACACACACACACTATATCCATATGACGGTGGGGCCCATAACACCGCATATACATTCACTTACTCATTTGTTCCCTGGATTTCCTCCGTCATGAACCTAGGAGAAAAACGATTCGCTGGAAGGAGACGGGATACCTCTTTTATCATAACATAATATTTCTCATTTGCTTTTAAGGTATTCCGCTCATTGGTCGATGGACCAACTAGTAGGAATCAGTTGATGGTGATTAAGACCAGCTTAATCACAATAAACTCTTTAACATTTCATTTTAATCATTGAGCTAAAGAATCACTGAGTCACTTGTTTAAAGAATAATAAAGTTTATATAAAGTTTTGAATGCAGGAAATGAGATTAGCTTATTATTCAGATCATTACATTTATTATCAATATAAGAATAATTTGAAATTGCAATGCATATTTATTAGACGGAAAAATAGGGTTACCATGATACGAACTCTAAAGATCAACCTATCTATCTATCTGGGAAAAATCTAATAGTTCTAAAATAAAATCTATCAGGAAAAGCTCTCCTAAAGCAGCATCTTAATACTCAACTGGAAAAGAGAAATAACAGCAGCAGCATCAGCTCGTCAGCATCAGCAACCGCAACTTCACTCATCTACAGCATCTAACTTCTCCAGCATCTCCCGCAGCATTCTACTCTCCAGCATTCTAACCCCTCCCACCAAGAGTAGGTCTTCTTATACCCTAATTCAAGCTTACAGCATAAAATGTTTCTCCTTCATGGCGTGATTCATTCTCATTGGTCAAAACTTCAGGTCCATATACATTTTAATCAAACTTCCTGGTCTTAACCAGTTCCGTGTGGAATGTCCATGCAAGCATCGTTTCCCACAGTTCATGCAATTGCTCATCCGTTTCGATCAGTCCAAATTGTATCTTTTTCTGTTACATTTTGTGTAAAACAGTTCCGTCTATTGATTCAGTCGGACTTCTCACGCTTCTTGCTGATCATCTTGGCACACATCTGCTCACAAGGGTCACAACAGCCTTGACCATACTTTCATCTTAGCCTCTCGGCATCAGCACGTGATCATCCCTTTTCCACAGCCTCTCTCCTCTATCACATGGTCTCCCGCTCATGCGTACACTAGCAACTCGCGGCCATTTTATATTGCTGCTCGACAGGCCTAAGCGCACTATTTTCAAAGATAAACAAAATATTGTTAAAACAAAGAAATATAAACCCTTTCGTTTCCCTCCCGTCTTTCTACGTACCCCAATTAGGTATTACCTAGCAGAAGCAACATATAAAGCTGTCCCTTACTTACCATCGCTTTATTTTGCAACCACACGTTTTATTTAAAAGCACAAATCATGCATTTATTATTTAATTAGTACGCAAATATTATGTTATGTTAAACACATAAACAATTATAAGTCAATTAATTTGCACACAGAATAGCGTGTTACCTTTATCCATTAACATGTAACATACTTTGTTGGTTATTTACTTGAACGAACATGTTTATTAATATTTTACGAAAATATTAGGAGGTTAAAATGTTTACATTTACCCTGCTCCATCACTTGCTCATAAAGATATAAAGGGAAATAAATATTTTATAGAGGGGGAGCAGATTATCCAATTGCTGTTCCTCTACCAGGTAAATAAATATTACATACATCTGTGTGCGTTAGTACCACGAATGACAGATTATCTTATGTTCCATCAACTTGTGTGCTAAACTGTTTTGAACACACACAAAAAATATTTGATCATCACCATGGCACCAAGACGTTACAAGCAGCATTTAAATGGGTATTTCTCTCATGGTGTTATGCTGAGAAGAGTAGAAAAAGCTTTGTAAAAACACATCTGACAAAAAAGGTGAGCAGCTCAGGTAAAATAGTCTGCATAGGCACTGGAAGTAAGGGTGCGGGGGGGGGTTGAAATAACCGTGCTGGAAGTCCGAAGTGAACGAGTGACACTGATGTCTTTAAATTTGGACTTTTATCTTTTCACGTTTGCTGTGCATTCAAAGACATAGTTCAAACGTCAGGCTGCTTCATTTGACAAATTGCTGCTTATTCTTTTAAAATGGAAATTGATGTGCTTTTCTTTCTCTGACTGCACAGTGAGAGGATTTTGTAAAATTATCTGTGTGAAAATCTTGCGGGTGTGAAAAGAAATTTAAATACCTATAAATGAACTGTACACATATTTCTAAATAAATCAGCATTTAAGAGTGCACAAATGAAGCGCTTTATTGAACTTACTAGTTGATACGCAAATTACAAATATTGGCTTATAGCAGATTTCCACATATTATCTTTTGTGCGCTATATAATTTTATCAGTAAAACTGTATGTCTTTGCAAATTTAGTAGCCATTTCAATGAAGAATGTGCTGTCTGTCAATGACTGCACTATCTCTATCTTTAGTAATATATTTGCGACAGTGTGTTCCAAAGTGCGCTACCAGCTACGTACTAGACCCTTACCGCGAATGGGTGTGGTTCATTTGCTACACTTCTTTTCTGACGCTTGGATTTGCACGTCTATGAGTTCAGTGAAGTAACATTGATGGCAGCAACCCCCCCCCCTCTAAAAACTGTTCCAGCACCACTGCTAGTCTGTGGTACCAAGTTGTAAACATTCAGTGCATTCGTATTCTTCTTGATAATCGTGTGCCTTGTACCCGTTCAGGAGGAGCAACGGGACATTCAGCAGAGCTGCCTGCATCAGATCGGCCACCCAGTGAATCATCAACATACGTCAACATACCCATCTCACCTACAGCTAAAAAACAGCTTCACTACATGGAATTAGAGCTTCAAGAACCCACAGTTGGAATACGAGGTAGAAGTGATGTGCCTAAATTCAATGTATTGTATCTCCTACAATGGGATAGTAGCCCCCAGTGTTAAGTAGTTATTGTTTTAAAGTGAAGGTTTTGCCATTGAACCATTATAGGCACCTAATTCTGTGTCTTGCTCTTCTTGTTGGTGTGGTCTCTTGGTGGCATCTGGTGGTTGGAGCTATCTAGGTAGATGTTGGGTAGCACAGGTTTGAGACTGTGGTTTGGTGTTGGTAATGAGGAGGAATTCTGTTGTTGTCCACACACAGAGAGGATGTTTGCATAACAGTATAGCATCTCCCACCGCCCAGTGCAGCTTGGTGAGCCCAAAAGTGCCTTTCCTGCATCCTTTGTAAAGCAGGCCTGTGTTTTCTACACTCCCCTGTACCAGACAGTCTTCTTATCCCTGCTCCTCTCTCTTGGTATGCTTGAATGTCTTGCCACCTGTCAATGGTAGGACGGTATTTCCTTTACCTTTCATAACTGCCGATTTGTGCATCACGCACACTCCACAGAGCCAGCCACAAGGCAAGCATATGCTCACTGCACCTTCCCCAATACAGCTCGTCTGTGGGGAAACAACCATCACATTGCATGCATTACAACGCATGCGATTACATCGCAGTTGTTACAACGACCGCGTTGTTACATCGCAGTACCATTACAACGCGAGCCGTTACATCGACTTGCTGTAGGGGATGTGCTAACCTAAGGAATAGTATAATTTACTATTCCAACACCTTCCCTACTGTTGCGCACACTGGAGTTGGAATAGTAAATTATACTATTTCCAAGTCCAGCGCGCACCCTACAGCAAGTCGATGTAACGACTTGCGTTGTAATGGTACTACGATGTAACAACGCGGTCGTTGTAACGACCACGTTGTAATCGCATGCGTGGTAACCGCATGCGATGTAAAGGCCTATATTCCTCGTCTGTACTCTCTGCTCTCCCCTATAGTGGTGGGACCCTCACACATTTCAGCCGTGAGTTTCTGCCCATACCCAGTGGAAGGCCTGGGCTTCTCGCACATCATGTCAGGCCTGTGCATCCTGGCCCTGACAGGATTCTACTTTCCAGCCCAAGGCAGAAAGCTTTGTTAAAGAGCTTATACAGCGAGTATGTCATTGCACACACATTGTGCAAAATAGATTATGAATGCACTCAGACACACTTCAATAGCTTAGTAGCCTGCTGGTGTGAGTCTTGTGAAGTGTAGGTGTTTGCTGTCTGGTTCGTGTCCCCATATATAGACACAGAAAATGTGTCACAGACAAACCTGCATGCCGAACTGCATGTCATAGTAGGTGCATCTGAGTAGTACACAGAGGCAGCAAATATGGTCCAGAGTCAAAGTTGGAAGACTGTGTGGCATATTATCAAGGGCTCTATCGCCGCATTAGCGGGACTTTTTCCCGCTAAAGCGGCGATAATTCAAACGCCCTATTAGCAAGCTGTCGCTAACTGCTGTTAGCGACAGCTTCTAGGCGATAGCAACCGGGTTGGGTGCCGCTTTGCATGCCAGCGATATTTATCGCTAATGGCATGCAAAGTAGGCGTTCCCAACCTAAAAGCGACTGGAAACAGTCGCTAAGGTCGCTATCGCCTATTAGCGAGGCAGGGGAGGTGATTAACGAACCAGCGCTAAACACGTTTAGCGCTGGTTTGTTAACGCCTGGTCTAAACCTGACTTAGCCATGTAATCCAATGGGAGGTGGATTACATGGCTAAATCCCCCTCGCCCTATCGCCAAGCTAACACTGGTCACAGTGTGAATATCGCTTGTTTTCAAGCGATATTCACACTGTTCTCCAGGGTTTCTATCGCTTTGGAGATAAGCGTTGCTGATAGCACGCTATCTCCGCGATAGAAACCTGCGATAGCCGGCGATAATTATCCTAGCGCTAACTGCGCTTAGCGATAATTATCGCCGGTTATTGCTAATAGGCCCCTGTGTCTTTAGCATATGTGTGGAATACATGTGTGTATAATTAGTTTATTTGTGGAACAGTGTAAGCTCAGCCACTTGGTATTTGGGAACCACTGACCATTCCAGTTGAGCCATTGAGTATCTCCTATTGTTCTGATGTACTGGCACGCAGGAGGTGTTTACCATTTCCAACCAGATGGATCTTTTCTTGGAAGACTGAGAGGCAAAAGAGAGTTGGCATTCAAACAGACAATTTAATACTTATGTAACCTATTTGGCCACACAATAAGGACTAGGAATCAAATCTAAAGTTAAGTTGGTTTATTATACATTAGTAATCAATCCAATAGTTGCAAAAATCAAGAACATGTTGTAAATGTAAAGAAACACAACCACCAAATTAAGCCGTCATAGCAGATTCCTTCTTGACACTTTGAAACATAAAGTAATGACAGTCAAAACAATACAGACACCTAGAATATAGATTTGGACGCCTCTCCAGTTACTCTGCTCCTTCCTCTTAAACATGAATAGATTTTAAAAACATCTAATCTAGCTTTAAGCCTAAATAAGAATGGGTCAAAAGGAAAAAGGCCTCAGGGGAATTTAGAAATGTAGGACGGTGTCAGCATTGTGAAAACTCCAGTAGAAGTCTTCTAAACAGAGAAACAAGTGTTAGCAGAAAGCCACACTCATGCAAGAATAAAGGGAAGCAGAGAGGTCTGTACCTCTCAAGTCCAAGGGATTTCTCCTTCTCCAATGCCTAACAGAAGACTACTGATCACTAACTAAAACCCACAGATACTTCATCATTCTCACAGAACTCACACCACTCCCCCAGGGACCAAAAGTGTTGCACTTAAAGGGCACTGTTGCAACATCTTCAATTTTTCTTATCCCACAAAACCTGTACATTCACACAACCTTGGGTGGTACATCATTACTGATACATGATGAATAGCTTGCTTTTTCTGTCCATTAGCTTTCCACATCTCTGCCAAGATGTTCTTCTCAGGCCTCTCTATCACTAATACACAATTCTCCTTTCTCTAACTAATGAAGCTGTGAAACAACACCTGCAGAAGAGAGAACATACAAGGCAAGCAGAAAAATACATTTCAAAATTCAGGCCAAGTTGAATTAGCTTGGTTAAACACTAAATTGTGCACTTTGGTTGCATGAATATATGTGCACACATAACTTC
This sequence comes from Calotriton arnoldi, assembly GCA_963921515.1. Lineage (NCBI taxonomy): Eukaryota > Metazoa > Chordata > Amphibia > Caudata > Salamandridae > Calotriton > Calotriton arnoldi. The sequence goes on from CAWUFW010001510.1 coordinate 937,815, forward strand.
AAAATAACATCAGCAATATAGATGTAATTAAGTAAATTAATATTGAACAATGTACTATCAAATAAATGCAGCATAACTTGTATCATAAGTGTAAATGTGTGTGAGAACTACAATTCTTCATTGTTATGTTAAACATTAATATGCACACTTTTATGAATCTCTAATGTTCTACAGTGAAAGCATCTCAATAGTACACTTGGATACTTCACTTCACATCAGTAAAATGAAGGCACACAGAGTATATAGTGCGTGTATAAAATGGAGTATCTGTGATGTGTTAGGGTGGAGCTAAAATTACGCTGCTCCAAATGTATGAATGTAATTGTAGCTTTATTGAATATTTTAACCTTCTTGACATTTCTTTTAAAGGGTGTCTGTGTACAAACTTTGCACTTTGGATATGAGTGTCTGGTTCAGAAATGCCTATGAACTACCCACAAACAGCTGTGGGCATTGTAAAGTGCATACTTGGCTTAAACATAATGCTTGTCAGCAGGCTATGTGCAGCATCTGAGTGGTACACAGAGTGCATATTTTAGGCACCATTCAGATTCAGCAGAACTAGCTCAGTGCTGAAGGTTGCAAATCATGTTTAGAACTTTACTAACCATGAATATTATTGGCAACACTATGACTAAGTATGCTCATGACTCTACCCTTCTGGTTGCAGGGGGTGGCTCCACCAGGTATGCACAGATTGATATTGCAGCGACTGAGACTGCACACAAAGTGGGATCCCAGCACGCTCAATTCCGCGAGGACAGGCTCCAGGAACTTGAACAGAAAAAGAAGGGAGCACAACAGTAACATACCACACTGAAGCCAAGGACATTTATTTACAACAACATAGTTTAATGAAAACTCAACGGAAAAACTCTTTCATTCATTAACTGAGCCTGAGAAAGGACATCACCGTGTACCATGTTCATACAGGCTCAAGCTCTTTCCGAACACCCCAAGCTGGGACACTGTCTTTGTGGTGCAATTTAATTTAATGCCCAATGGGCCAACATTTGCAACATGAAGCAGTATGAAGATACATTAGAGTAATATGTTGCGTACTTGTTTTCTATTTGTTTAATTTATCCATTTTTACACTGAATGTAAAAGATTGTATTTATTTTAAGCACCAGGGCATTTCATTGAGTCTGTTTGTGCAGATATATTCTTAAATACTCAGATTCCAAGGTCTTACAGTAGTAGGTAGATTAGTTTCATAATAGCCCTAAGAATACTGGCCTAGCCATACAGCTATCTCTGCAACAAGGTTCAATGCATTCTAAGAGTCTCAAGGTGTTGGGCGTGGAGTTGTAAGAAAGACTGGGCCCATAAGGGATTTGTAGAGTAATGATCCTTATACAAGCCACTGCACCTGCTGCTAAAATTCAATTAAAGTGTCCCTTGGCTTGGATCCTTTGTAGTCTATGAATGCAGGTGGGACTATGGCTTCACGTCACCGCTGGCAAAAATTCTGATTACTGTGCAGGGATTAACTAAAGGTGCATGGAGGTATGCACTGAGTGCATGGCATTATCAAAGTCTAGGTTGTAGTTGCTCTGATACCCTTTGCACTCTTCAGATTGATTGGGGGGCTCTCATCAATGTATATTTTTATTTATTTTCAACTGCATCTTGAGCTCCTATCCTGTCAACAGACTGATAGTTCGACATGCTGTGATAAAAATCGTACTGTAATTATTTATCCCAAAATAATTTAGGCAACTTTATGGGCAAATTGGGATTTTCAAATTTAAAATGCCAGCATACACTGGCACACAGTTTTCACTAATATATGTTTTATAGCCAAACTCTGCTCTATATTTCTGTGCTAGCAGGCATTATTTTGCAAACAACATATCATGAAGACACGATAGTAGGAAGCTTAGTAACTACCCGGAAGCATGTTTTATCTTAGCGAAATTTTCTTGTAATAGTTTAGTTATGTCGGGACAGGTTTTGCTTTTTTCACCATTTGTAGTGGAGTTATACAACTGTTCTATGGATACAAATCTGTCATGTTATTCTGTGTCACTAGTATCAAGAACATCCAATAATATTGATGAAAATTACAAAAAGGTTGATTGATCAAAGTAGGAGCTATTCATTCAAAATGCTGATGTGGTCATTAAACGTGCATAATTCTGTACATAGTCTGATTGAACCCACGTGTACCAAGTACATAATTTGCATAGTTATTTACAAAGAGGGTATTTTGTAACAGGAATCATAGTGTCACAAAAAAAAAATGTAATGCTACTCCTGAACTTTTGACCATCAAACGGTGGTCTTAAATGAAAGTCATATTCACTGATTCTGATATAGACATATATACTTACAAAGACATGTAAAGAATAAGAAGCCTGACATTGTAAAACTGCTGTGGTCAATTTTATTGCAAATTTGATCTTAAACTGGATAACATTATCGTCAAAGGTTAGTTGTAAAAAATACACAACATAATTGTAAGAAGTCAACCTACTGCTTTGACTTTAATATGTCAAACTATATTTCCATTTGTTCTTTTAGCTCTTAAAAGCAGCCTGCTCTTAAAGCATATGAATTGTCTTTTAAATTAAGTTGTTGATAAAAAAACAACTGTTTGCAGTCCTTTAACAGTAAGAGCTAGATTTGAAAATACAGTTTATTTCTGTATTAATGAAAAAGGGCAATTGGATTACAAAAGTAGTTCATTAAACTACACTAACCTATATTATGAAATCATTTTATTAAGACAACAAAAACTAAGGGCCTGATTTCGATTTTGGCGGACAGGTTACTCTGTCATAACAGTGACAGATATCCCATCCGCAGAAATTTAAATCCCATAATATCCTATAGGGTTTATATTTCGGTGGACGAGATATTTGTCACCGTTGTGACGGAGTAACCCGTCCGCCGAAATCTAAATCAAACCCTAAATTATCTATCACGTTTTTATAGAATGTAGTAAGCATCTTTCAACTGACACCCGGAATGAACAGAAACAATAAATATACGTTCTTATCCTGGTATTATTCTGTTTAGAAATGTCTAATGCATGGTGATTTTATCGAACCTGTATCATGAGCGTCTAAAGTAGAAATTTCATGACGTAGCCGATGTGGAAAGTTGTGTGACTTGAGTCTGCTGACATAGTAGATCATTCTATCCTTCTGAAATGGGTCTTGAACAGAGTTGAAATGTCAGTCGTACGCTTATAGCACTCACATCTCCACCTATGTAGACTGCAATATAAGTAACTCCTGTCTTGCCTCAGTAAAATCAAGGACAAGAGTAGAGGTAATCTGCCCCAAGTTAAAGCTTCCAAAACAGAAGTCATGCTACTTGGGTACAAAAAACATCTAAACAATTGCCTATCATTCCATTCCCTGGCCCTTTTCAAAATCCTTAACCACGTCTCTGCAAAGCTAATTCAAATTAAAGATAATAATATGAGTTTGGCTAGAGAACAATCTCTCCTGCTTTTTGCATAGCATCACATCTGTGAAGGGATCTTATTTTCAGATTAATTGATTCTGCAAAATACGCAATAGTATAGCTCAGGTAAATGAGATGACTAAGGTCCTATATCAATAGCAAATTTGATAAGCATATTGAAGCAGACAAAAGACTGGGTTGTGAAATATAAAAAAAATCCTCCGGAATATATACTAGAACAGTTTGTCAGCCCACTTGGTGTAATATGTAAACTTTAGATTAATGAATGGGATTCTAATATTATAAGCACTTTTCAGGTGGAGCATCACTGATTTTAGTTGGATGCACAGATCTGCTTCAAAATGATGCGTGTAGTGAATTCGTATGTGTAGGGGAGCTTCCCCTGCTGCCTCCAAATGAAATAGAGTCTATCATCCAGTGAGAACTTTCAGGACTCACTGGATGAAAGTCTAAGCACTAGGATCAATGGAGACTTGAGAGTACAAGGGCACTTATATGGAACTTCCATTGTTCCTGTGGCTAGAGAAAGCACTTCTCTTCACTTCAACAATGGTCCTAGACATATGTTTCAACAGGCTTGGCTTTTAGTTTATTGTCCTCTGAGAATTGTCCCATGCATGGAGTTGGGAGAACCTTAGGTATTGTAATAACTAAATATTATTTTTCATTTTTATCTCGATTTCCCATCACATAAGAAAACTAATGAGCAATAAAAAGAGTAAAAACACACTGAGAATTATAAGATAACTAAATAGTAAACAAGGAAGGGGACTGGACACTGAGTTTAAACTTATTTGTGGACTGAGCTGTAAACCAACCACACCCACACCTCTAAGCAGATATGTGGCTCCTTTTTCCATTTCATAGCCTCATGACTTTCATAAATTCCTACTGCAGAGGGCTTCATTGTTGGTTACTGTCTTCTGGTGCATGATGCAGAAGTAATCGCCTTATGTGACATGCTCATTGAACACCTCACAAATGCAATCATCCTAGGTTAATCCAGGTAGAAAAGACACATTAAAATATATGATGAACTGCCATCAAAAGCATAAATATGTTTAAATGTAAATGTAATTTACTCAAAGACTCAATATAATTTCCAGCATTGAGAAATCTTTTAAAACACGTAACTTAGAAGGTGAATTTGTAGCACTAGAATTTTGTATGGTAAAATTCAAACAGTATTTCTACAAAATTGTATCATTTTGTTGCAGTTATTCTAAATATATTTGTTTGTTTTGTAGACAGAATTCAGTGAGTGCTACTTATATATTTTAGCTGATTTAAAATAACATTTTCTACAGAAAAAAAATCAATATTCCCTAATGATTTCAGAACTTGAAACAAATATGCTACATTATATTATTTCACTTTTTATTTGATTATGATGTTTGATTTATGGTCTACTTAGCTTTCAGGTTTGCAGACTTCAATGTGTAAATGTCTTTTTTTCGCAATGGAGATATTTGTGTAAGTAAGGTATGTGTTATTTTTTACAGACAGCAATGTTTGCTAACTATGAGACTTGTAATAGTAAATTGGTTTGGTTGTTAAGTGTATTTGGCACTCCAAACATCTGAGGCACAAGAGCACATTTTGGCAAGGTGAGCTAGAGAGACAAACAATACGGCAGCTACAACAGCACTCATTTAAATGCTAAAATATAATATACTGCAAACCTATTTGTTCTCTGTAACACAGCTGCATTTACCAACACACAATAAAATTATGTTAATCAGTAATGCAATATATACAACTTTCCAGTTCCTAAAGTTTTTTCTCCTGAGTGTGTGGCACAAGTGTAATTTGCAATTACAAGAGACTGACTTGGCAACAACACAACACATACACAAGGTTGTGATCAACATCTCATTGTTGTAAAGCATTCCCTCCCATGATCACAACCACACTGGATTGCAAAGTCAGATGAACAGTTTTGTACAGCTAGAGGTTATAGTAGACTGTGCTCCAGAGTGGAAGGCACGTCTTTACTGCAAAAGAGGAGTAAAACCGAGATGGCAGGATTTACACTAAAGAGATAACATTGATATAGAGCATATTGTTCAATGTGTTACACTGATTTTGATTAGAACTGTTCAATTGTGTTCTGGTTTATTTACCATGAATGGAGTCTAACCAGGCTACATCGAAATGGTGGTTCAAGTTCAAAGCTCTAGGCAATGCACACCGAGCGGCCTGGAGCAAGAATCCTATTTCTATGAAAAACGCCATTGCGCTGTCACCCATTAAAACTCTTAACTCTGATAATAGAATCCATAAGATTAAAACACATATGTTTACTATAGACATTTTCCCTCTGCTCTGGAATGCTTTACCAGTGTGGTTTTTTTGCATGGTGATACACCCTACATTTTGGAAGAGGTTGAAGGCTTTCCTCTCGCACCAGACAGTATTAGAACCATCACAGCTCTTTCCAACTTCCATGTAATTTATTGAAATTTCACCCCACTTCCACAAGATCTCAAGAATGTAATGAGGTTTTGTAGTAGTAAGTAACCACGGTGTACACGGAAGAAATTGCATCATCACAGATGAGCTGTATTGAAGTTATTATCAAAGATAGCTTCTCAATTCAGCACACATTGTCTGAAAAGTAATGGTTAACACACCTCCTCTTTCGCCATGATAATGCACACACAAAAATGTTGTGAAAATGATACAAACAGCAATCCCATGCAAAGGGTTTGTGTTTTTGTAGCTCTTCACATACCGTAGTGGGTCTGCCAATGTTCTTCTATGTGAGAGAGAATGTTAATGCAATCATTGAAAACATTATCATTGTACACATTAAAGAATCTACTGAACAAAATTGGTCTCCAAATATTTTAGAAGCAAAATAGTTTGTTTTGCAATACCAAATGCATATTTGTATGTATGTATGTATGTGGGATCATTAAAACTCGAATCTTGCCAAAAAGCAGTAGAGCACTGTGACAGGTCTACCTAAGAATTAGAAATTGAGTTAGTGCTAAAGATAGAATTGGCTAATAGGCCTTCTTCCTTTTGATCCAGCGATCTGAGACTAATACTTTTCTACAGACTAGGCCCAATTTCATCACCCAAGTCCCTTCATGCTGGGTTAGTGAATTACTAAACAAATTACCAAAATTACCAACATCAAATTTGTGTTTTCATTTCTATTATACCAATTATGGTGATGCGATCTTTATATAGCTGACAGGGTTTGGCAAACCAATACTTGTTTCTAGAATACTCATAAACTAGAAAAACACCTCTAATAAAGAGAGACACATTTGTATATGTATAATGTTTATCTAAATAATGTGGAATAAATGCTCATCAATACCAAAATACACTACAAATCATAGATCATCACAGAGCAACAATATCAGAGATATAAAAACACATCTCAATTCGACAGCACATAAAGGAGTGGAAAGGCGTAGAGACAAAAGGTTCAGAGACAAAATACATTTGCAAATGATTTTGCAAATTCAGTTTTCTGTCTATACTAACCCAATTGAATAGGAAATCTACTCCCTGGCCATGAGAGCAGTAAGGCCCCTCAAGAAGATTTGAAGAGGCAAAGATTAAGTCAGAAATCAGCAGACAGGAACAGCCAGCTCAAGAATAGGAGACAGCAAAGAAGGCTTCTCACGCAGGTAGGAATGCAAGCCACCAACTAACCACCAACATAACCTAATCCCTCCCACCAGGAACCTCAATTATACCCTAAAACCCAAATGTCCAACCCACATTTGTGTCAGAACAGAGGATTTCTCTACACATGATTGGTTATGGAAGGAGGTGTACTGTCACACCACTCTCGTCCTGTCCATCTCTCTCAATGTCTTATTGTTTCTTTATTCTACATATCTACTTCCACACCAAGAAATACAAATTCGAGCCACTGTCATAGCATGTTTCCTCCATCCCAGTTATGTAGCAAATTCTGTATCATAATTATCCGTTCGTGCCGCACAAAGAGGAAATGTTCTTTCACTCAAGGATGAATTTTGTTTTCTTTCAGCTGTCTCTTGGCAGGCACACAGGATCTGTGAAGGACACTTGTCTTCTACTTTCACCGTCTTGCTCAGCTCTATTTTGCAGAATTTTATTCTATTCTCATTAACCCCGTGTTTTCCCGCAGAACAGAAAACCATGCTTCTATGAAAAACAAACACAGGCATTATTAATCACTTATAATGCTTTTCTTTACGCATCCACCCAATGCTGCATCTATCCATGCGCAACCCATGTTAATATTATTTTCCTAGCAAACGTTAATAATATGCACAAAATCAGCATTAGTTCTTTTATTTTTATTTGTCAAGAAGCATTTGCGGCCTACTCCAGTGCTTTAGTATGCGCTTGCGCAGTAGCATTTTCCCTCATGTTAGGCTCTTTTCCACTTACGTTTTTTACCACACACGACTAGTATATGTTACGGAGGATTCAATTCGAGCAGGTTTTATTTCGCGAAAACCCTGCTCCATCAATCCCCTCCTTTGTTGGCGTTTTGAGCCATCACCAAAATACCCACCAATACAAATTATCACTTTAGAAAGCAGTTGTTCTCTCTCGCTTTACCATTATTCCATCTAAATCCTTCATTATTTCATAATAATTCCCTTTCCTGTCCTCTAATTCTGTCTCTTCTCTCTTTCTCTTTCTTGCTCTAAGTTTCACATCAGATGTCTCCTTTTTGCATTTACAGCATTTATAAATCAGAAAAATCATTAGTACTGCTGTAGCTACTGCAATGATAGGCGTTAATATTCTCCCTAATACACTATTCCCAATGGTAGCAAACCAATTACCCATAGAGGAAAAACTCTTATTAAGTTTCTCCCAGGCACCGTCAACTTTCAGTTCAGCCAAATCTTCCCGAAGATTTGTAATGTTCTTAATATACCCCTCCAAACTCTTACTCCTATCAGGGATATAAGTACAACATTGTTGAATTTTCAACATATTACAGACTCCACCCTCCTTGGCCAATAATACATCAAGGGCAAGTCGATTTAGTAAAACCATTGACCTAATTGCAACCACCAGCAGTATCCGTTGATAAATGATCAACCACTGTGGACAATTTTCTAATTTTATGTGAGTTTAATATGACTCCAACTGAAGGTATCAATGCTCCAAAAATATCTCCCACTATTTCTGAAAAACTCGCTCCTCTCTTATTACGTGTTAATCCATTCTTTACTTCATTGATTCTATCACTTTTATCCAAGTGGTACACCTTTGGAAATATAATCCCAATATAACAACATCCATACCAATGTGCAGGCAACCTATAGAAGGCATTCTTACGACACACTTAATAGATTCCCAGAAAGACAGGATCAGTTCCTCCTCTATTCCCCATCCTCCCGTAATTAGGAAAGTATGGTCACACTCACTAGAACCAATGAAATAATTGTTATAACCAGTTTTTAATCTAAGCAAGCAAAGCTTCCCTCTATGATGCCATTCCAGGGTCATGGCAGAGTATGTCTCACCCTTTTTAGAATCTCCTTCTCTGAAAGCCCACGGAGGTACATGAGACTTTTGCTCAGCAGCCTTTCTCTTAAAATCCTGCCTTCTATCCTCTACCATGTTAATGAATTCTATTTCTTCAAACCGCAATCTACATGTTAAGTTATGTCTATGTGCATATATTATATCTATTGTTTTTGTTGGATGAAAAAATTCCTCCATATATTCTGCATTTTCAGCACTACTTACTCTATTCATGTTCTTTCTAAAAGGAATTTCTGAAAACACTAAATCGATGTTAGAATAATAATATTGTAAGCTACCTCTCTCGTAAAAGAGACTCGTTAGAATACTACAAGACACTCCATATGTTAAAGGTAGGTGATGGTAAGTCACCCCCTCTCAGACAGACGATGGTAGTTGCATGCACACATAACAATCTCTTGCATCCATCGTATCAACATAATCATACAACTTGGTAAAAACATTTAACGAAAAATCATTAATTGATTTATCTTGATGGTAAATGCTGTCACCTTCCATCTTTTCTATATTAGTATGTGACATTTCTTTAAGACTTTTAGGGGCTTATTTAAGAAAAGTGACGCATCGCTGCGTGAAAACAGCGATGCGTCACTTTTCATTGCGCCCTCCTTGCGACACCAATGATGCGTCATATTTACAGTATGATGCATCATGTCGCAAGGAGTTACAGATACGTCAGTATTTCTGACGTATCTGTAGGCGCAAAAATGACGCATTGCTGGAGTGTGTCACAAAGTGACGCAACTCCAGCAATGTGTCCTTTCACATGGGGCAAGCCCCATGTGAGAAGGGCCTGCGTCAGTCTTACGCCTGCCATGAGGCAGGCGTAAGATATTGATGCATTAGGGTCAAAGAAATGGCGCAGTGAAATCTTATAGATTTCACTGCGTCACTCTACGGCCCTTTCTTGCGTCGGAACGCCCCCTGCATACATTATACCTGGCGCAGGTATAATGTGGGCAGGGGTTTACAAAGTGACGCATCTAACTAGATGAGTCACTTGTAAATATGACGCACCATGGCGCATTTTTTACACTGCTGGTGCGTCACAAAAAGTGACGCACCGGCAGCGTAAAAGTGATGCAACGGCTCATAAATAAGCCCCTTAGAATGTACTTATCTCATCACACCATTAGTATTATTTTTATGGTTAGTTACCATTAAGACAGGCACAATAACAATTAGTGTTAACCACACCAACATTAGTAATAAAATACTAAATAAGCAAGCATTAATACATCTACGTTTGAACCTATGATGTTGATATCCAGTCTCTGCTATTTTTGCCTCTTTTTCTTTTTTTATTTCTTCACAGCCTTTGATTCAATGTCTTCTTAAGTTCTCTTTTCTTCTATGAACAAATGCTTTAATTTTCTGCACCCTTTAGTTTACACATTTCTTTTAGGGTGGTTCAAAACCATTTGCTTCACTTTGTTTTGTACCAGTGTCTTCTTTGCTCTGATCTGTATGCTCAATTTCTTCCAATACCACATATGTCCATTCTGGAGCTGTGTATTTCTTGTTCGGAACTCTTACTCTCTTAGTTTTCCAAACTAATTCTTCTTCTGACTCACTTTGTTCTGTTTTATTTGGTACTTCAACTATCGTGTCTGATATTTTCTTTTTCAGAGTGATTTTCGGTCTTTTCACTCCTTTTGGCCACACATCACCTTTTCTTGCTTTCTTAACTTGCACAGTTCCTTCTGCTTCAGTGTCAAGTTCGCAAGTTCTTTTATTCAGTTCTTCTCTTTGTTGCACTTGCTCTTGATTCTCATTTAACACTTCTCCATCATCATTTTCAACAGCAGTCTTTCGAGACCCAGTAGCTGGTGCCCACTTTATTCGACTTTGTTCCCGATCAATCACGTGTTCAATACCTTCAGAATCTGTAGCTTCAGACTCTATGGTTTCACGTTCTACAGCTTCTGGCTCTTCTTGACTCTCTGGCAGTCTCTGCTCTTCTTCTTCCTGTCTTTCAAGTGGACTTGGGACTCTCCTTGTGTGACTTGCGTGTATCCAACTTGGCAAACCTCCACACTTCACTGCTGTCGTTGTCACCAGTATTATCTGGTATGGGCCATGCCATCTAGGTTCCAGACACGACTTTCTCACATGCTCCTTCACCAGGATCCACTCTCCTGGACTTAAATCATGTGCTTGCTCTTGCTGTGTTGTGGTTGCACTTTCTCCAACCTGATGAGACACAGAACGCACCACATCAGCCAATCCTTTGCAATAATCAAGTACCAAATCATCAGTTATATTCATCAGTTGATTTGCTGGTACAATCGACTGTCTTATTGTTCTCCCCATTATAACTTCATGAGGGAATAATCCAGTCTTTTTTATCAGGAATGCTTCTCAGGCTCATTAATACCAATGGTAAAGCATCTGGCCATTTCAGTGCTGTGGATGCACACACTTTTGACAGTCTTGATATAATAGTGCCATTAATTTGCTCAACCACACCTGAGGCTTCTGGTCGATAGGCACAATGCATCTTTTGCTCAATTTGTAATGCTGCGCAAATCATCCGAATTATTTCATTATTAAAATGAGTACCTCTATCCGTTTCTAAAGAGACTGGAAATCCAAATCTAGGAATGATTTCTCTCAAAAGCAATTTAGCAAATGTTAAACTATCATTTGTTCTTGTTGGATATGCTTCTACCCAACAAGAAAACAGACAAACAACAACCAACACATATTTCAGTCCATTACAAGGAGGAAGCTCAATAAAATCTGCCTGTAATCTAGTAAAAGGATATGCTGCTTTTCCAATCCGCCCCCAATTGACAACAGTCTTTCTACCTGGATTTTGCTGCTGGCACACTACACATCTCTGGCATAGACTCTCTGCAATAACCCTGAACTTAGGATTGTACCATGACTGTTTGAAGAGTCTAATCAGAGCATCTCTTCCCACTTGTGTTACTCCATGGTACATCCTTGCAAACTGTGAAAGTAAGCAATCTGGCATTACTGGTCTATCATCCACGTACACCCATATTTCATCTTCAGGTCTCTTTGTACATCCTGATTTAATCCAAATTTCTTTCTCTTCTTCACTAGCTTCTTCTTGCAATTGTCTAACTTCATCCCATGTTTCTACAGAAGAGAACATCAAGTGGCAATTTGTATTCTTTTTTTCTGCTCCTTTATTAATCGAAACCGAATTTTGTTCACAGAAACGAGCCACTTGGTCTGCGTATCTGTTGCCACTAGTCACATAATCATTTCCTGATTTATGTGCCTGGCATTTGACCACTGCAATCTCTTTAGGCAATTGTAATGCATTTAGCAAATCTTTTACATTTTTGCTATTTCTGATCGGGGATCCTACAGATGTCAGAAATCCACGTTGCATCCACAATTGACCAAAATCGTGCACCACCCCGAAACCATATTGACTATCCGTAAATATGGTTATCCTCAAATTTTTGCCAATTATACAAGCCCTGGTCAAAGCGACCAATTCAGAAATTTGAGATGAATTTATCCCTCTTAGACAAGATGCTTCAAGAACCATGGCCACTCTATGTACTGCATATGAAGCACGCAATGCACCCTTTTCATCTCTCAGACATGAACCATCTACAAACATCACACAATCTGATTCTGGTAATGGTGTATCTTTTATGTCAGGCCTTGATTTTGTACACAACTCTGTCACATCCAGACAATCATGATCTGCTTCATCTTATACTTCTTCACAACTCAAACTCGGCAACAAAGTCGCTGGGTTCAGTGTCGTGCAACTTGTTACTGTCACATTCTCAACACCCAAAATCACTCTCTCATATCTAGTCAAACGACTACTTGTCATATGTTGCGTTCTCGTTCCTGTCAGCAAAATCTCAACAGAATGTGGCACATACACTCTCAATGGATGTCCCATCACAATTGATTCACTCTGCTCCAGACTCACACATGTAGCAGCCACTGCTTTCAAACAACCTGGCAACGCTGCAGCCACAGAGTCCAAAATAGCAGAAAAATATGCCACTGGACAACGCACCATTCCATGTGACTGCGTCAAAACTGAAACTGCACATCCATCCTTCTCACCACAGAACAATGCAAAATCTTTAGAATAATCTGGCAATCCCAATGCAGGTTATGTTATGGGTATTTGTAGAGCGCATGGCTACCCGAAGGCGTTCCAGCGCAGGTGCTCGACAAAGACTATCTCGCAACTCAACAAAAGCCTTCATGCTTTCTTCATCCAGTATGATCGGATCGACTACATCTTTGTGAGTAAACATCTGTAATGGCTTGGCTATCAGTGAAAAACCACTGCAGTCTGCAGTATCCAACCATGCCCAGAAACATTCAAACTTCTTTCTGTGTTCTGGGAGGACCCATTTGCAAGATCACAGCAATTCGATCTTGTGATACTTTCCTGACTCCTTTCTCAATTTTGTATCACAAATATTGCACCTCTTTTTGACAAAACTGCAATTTTGCTGGTGACACTTTATGCCCACCTACTGCCAAATGGTTCAGTAGAGCAATTGTATCTGTCACACATGCTTCTCGTGTCTTTGATGCCACCAATAGGTCATCGATGTATTGCACCAATACTGAGTCTTCTGGCATAACCAATGAGTCCAGACACTTTTTCAAAATCTGATTGAATATTGAAGGACTCTCTGTATACCCTTGAGGAACTCGGCACCATGCCAAGACACGGTCTCCTAACCTAAAAGCAAAAAGATATTGGCTATCCTGATGCAAGTGTATCGAGAAAAATGCTTGGCACAAATCAATCACTGTGAACCATTCCGCGTCACAGGGAATTTGGTAAAGAATTACTGCTGGGTTTGGCACTATCGGACAACAAGGTACTACAATCTTATTAATTTTTCTCAAATCTTGCACAATTCTATACTTGCCACTCGGTTTTTTAATTCCCATAATAGGTGAATTACATGGACTCCCTAATATCTCTCTCAAAATACCTTGTTGAATCATTTGTTCAATTACAGGAGTAACTCCTGCAATGGACTCAGGACTCATTTTATACTGTGGTGTTTTTGGAAATTCTGCACCTTGTTTGACCAAAATTTGAATTGGATCGACACCCTTCATCAATCCAATGTCTTTCCCTGTAAAATCCCACACATCAGTCGTCACAGTATCTCTCAATTCAACTGGCAAATCCTTTGCTATAAATAAAGGATACAAATCATTCACTTCTGTCCCTTGCCTTGCTAAGATCACTTTGAAAGCAATGTCCTCATCTGGTGTTTGAAAAGCAATACCATCTGGTGTACAGTAGATGGTGCAGTTCATCTTACACAACAAGTCCCTACCTAAAAGGTTCACCGGACTCGTATCGCACATCACAAACTGATGCAAATCTTTAAATTCTCAAATATGAACCTCCATTGGTTTGGTCATTGGAGTTTTAATATACTTGTTTGAAACTCCTACAACTTGGATTGTTTCTCCCGAGAGGGGTAGGTTTGGAATTTCTGCTGCTCTCACAGTAGAACGGGTAGCACCAGTGTCAACAAGGAATGTAATATCATTACCTTCCACTTTCCCATCCACAAAAGGACCTGATTGATCTACCTCTAGAGATGCGCCAGGCACTCACTCTTCCTCCCCCCTCAGGCACCGTCATTGAGATGAATCTGAATCACTCCCAGGACATTGCAACCAATATTGCGAACCAATTTGTTCACTCGCATGAAATCCAGCATTCACACTGTATCTCTGTACCTGAGCATTCACATTATTTGGCATAGGAGCTTGAGGCACTTGTACCTGTTGTACCTGTGGTGTAACTATCTGTTGCAGTTGCAGCTGTTGTTGATTCACAACCACCTCATTCTGCATCTGTGGATTAAAATATGAACCATTCCATTATTTTCTAACAAGAACTTTCACTCATTCTTCCAATGTCCTAACTTTCCGCAAGCATGACAAGGAAACTTCCTCTTCATCTCTTCCTTATTATTTCTACCTCTACCCTTTTCCGGTAGTTGCACTTGAACACCACCATTCCGTACAACACTCATACCAGGTACCTGACCATTTTGAAAATTCTGATTCTGTCCTTTCATTTGGAAACCTGTTTGAGAAAGATCAACAAAATTCCCATTTTTCTGCTGTGCCACTTTCACTTGCACCCATATCATCTTCTCTTTCAATTTTTTATGCCTAGATTCAATATCATCACTACAATACTTTACATACCTCAGTATCTCATCCACTGTCTTGTTCTGCCAACAAATCAAATGCTGCTGAATCATATTACTAATTTCAGGTTTCAATCCAAACACAAACTTATACACAAAATGTCCCATATCTTTGTCAGTTATGCTTTCAAAACAACTATACTGTTTAAACACCTGTAAAAGTCTCTTGTAGTAGGCATGTACTGTTTCTTTTGACTTCTGTGTCGTCCTGTCACTCTTAAACCAATCTGTTTCTTTTGGGGAAATCTTACTCTTCAAATAAGTAATCACTTGATTATATTTCTTCATCACCTCTTCTGAAGGCGCTCCAGTTTTAACATCTCTAGGATATTCCTCTTTTGGCCAATCAACTGCAATCTTACACTCAGTCCATAAATCAGCTGGAACTACAATGTCAAACAAACCATCCAAATCTTTCAACAGGACCTTTGAGACCTTTACAAATCTCTCTACCTGTTTATACCACTCGACAGGCTTTTCTCTCAACCTTGGGAAGTCATTTGTAAAAGACAATATGTCCTGTCTTGACCAAGGAATATGAACATATCCACCACCCGGAACTTCTCTCATTGGATATATCATTTCAGCAGGTTCTGTCTCTTTTAACGGAGACAAAGAAGATGCAGTCACACCTTTACTGGCAAGCGCTTCTTTCTTTCTCGCCCACCTACCTTTCCATCATTCCAAATCACCCCATTTTTTCAGAGTATTAATCAACTCCTTTATTTGCAATCGTTTACCAGATGCATTCAAACTCTCCAGATCCTTGTCACTAAAATCCAACCTATATGGCTTTTGTAAAGCTTTCGATTTCTCAATATCCACTCCATATTCCTGTGCTGCTTCTGCTAGCTTTTCATGCATATTTCTCACTTTCAATGTAATATACTTACACAAGAACAACAACTCATCATCCTGATATTTACTCAATCTCTCCGGGCTTATTGTACCAATAATCATTTCTTCCAAATCTACTCTTAACCTGCCTATATCTATACTCTGTTTAGACTTACTAGGTGCCATTCCTCTAATCCAATCATCCAACTCTTCTGGCGAAGGTCCCAATGAACTCCCTGATACTGAAGTAGTTTCTCTCACATTTGGCATTAATTTTCTAGGATCAATCTGTACACTCCTTTTTGGTGTTTCAGTCACATTTCCATTTGCTGGAATATCAATTAGTGACGTACCCATCTCATTTGATTCTGGTCCACTAGCATCCCTAGCACTATTCACGGGAACTGTCAATGCATGCACATCTCGAAATATTTTGACCCTCACTATACAATGGAACTATAGGACCAATTGTTACCGGAACTGATAACGCTTCTGCATTTAAACTCATCTGATTAATTTTCTGAGTCAATTCTTCTTTTGCTCTTTTGAGCATTTCAATCTCTCTCTCTTGTGAGACTCGAGTAGCTGATGAAGACTGTAAAACTAATAGAGCTTGTGAAGCTTGTGGAACTTCTATTTCAATTAATGGTGCACTTGGAGTAATCCCATCCAAACTCTCCTGATATGGTGGAGGTCTCTTCAATAACATCTCATCTAATAACTCATCATCAATTTCATTCGGATCTATATCTAGTTCTGAAGTCTCTACATTATTCTTTTTCTCCTTGCACTTTCCACCAGCTTGTCCCTCAGCAACCATTACTGGATATAATCCATCTATGATTACATCTCTCCTCCACCTTTTCATCTGAGCATCCCAGTTAGCTTCTGAATACCATCTCATTGTATTCGTATATTTCATCCCATTCCTATCTCTCTCCCTTCTGTACGCCTCATGTTCCCATTCCTCAAGCGCCTCATACTGCATAGGTCTAGGATTTGGTTTTAATGAATTCATTCGTCTTCTCAAATTTTCCAAAACCTTTACATTGAAGGTACCATGTTCTGGGAAAGCTAAAACTCCATCATCCTCCGTATAACTCACCCAATTCTCTAACCATGTACATGTATGAAATCCACGCTCTATCATCATAAAAGAAGCAGGCTATCTTGGAGGAGGTACAGGAATTCCCTCTCTAGTAACTATTGGCTTGACTTTTTTAAACAAATCATGTATAATTTTTATCAACTTCATTTCAACTCTCTCTTTTCCGCGAAATATCTTAGAAATCAAGGAAATCCTTCTGTAATTCCGCTCACACTATTCGCTCGCACTCGTCCAATACCAGCGCGACTCACACCAATCAAAGCACAATACACGCCCGCTATCTGACCAATGCCAGCGCGGCTTTTTGCGACGTCAGTATAACTCCTGCGACTGACCCTCCCTTTACAAAATAATAATATTAGAAACGACACAAAACGCTGATACTTTGTCTGCTCCACTAAATGAAAGATAGTTCAGTCATTCAAGAGAACCTTTTACAACCAGCAGAATAACTACCAGCGTCACTCTACTCTCAATCAAGTGAAAGGAGGTCTTGGTACTCCTTTAGGTGGGTTTCCAAAAGTTTCGGAAGAGGACTTTCCACAATTACAGTTAAGCGAAGTTAGGTCTTGGTACCCTTTAGGTGTACTTTCTAAAGTTTCGGAAGAGGACTAACATACTTTAGAATAGGTCCCTTAAAATAATATCAACAGCCTTTCACTGTTCGATATTACAACAACAGACAAAGTACTTCTGCAGTGTGATACTTTTCCTCACTCTTCCTCTGCCCCTGAGGCTAAATCAACATCCCGGGATCTTAGGCAACTCCGTACCCGTACTTCCAGACTACTTAAAACAAAGATGCTAACTTTTCATATTAGTAACCAAAATCAATAATTCAACCATTAATTTGTCAAAATAATCAATATAAACCATCAAGCTGCTACCAAAACTGATCCAGCGATCTGGGACTAATCATTTTCTACAGACTAGTCCCAATTTCATCACCCAACAAGTCCCTTCACGCTGGGTTAGTGAATTACTAAACAAATTCCCAAAATCCAATTTGTGTCTTCATTTCTATTCTACCAATTATGGCGATGCGATCTTTATATAGTTGACAGGATTTGGCAAACCAATACTTGTCTCTAGAATACTCATAAACTAGAAAAACACCTCTAATAAAGACAGACACATTTGTATATTTATGTTTATCTAAATAATGTGAAATAAATGCTCATCAATACTAAAATACACTACAAATCATAGATCATCACAGAGCAACAATTTCAGAGAAATAAAACCACATCTCAATTCGACAGCACATAAAGGAGTGAAAAGGCGTAGAGACAAAAGGTTCAGATACAAAATACATTTGCAAATGATTATGCAAATTCAGTTTTCTGTCTATACTAACCCAATTGAATAGGAAATCTACTCCCTGGCCATGAGAGCAGTAAGGCCCCTCAAGAAGATTTGAAGAGGCAAAGATTAAGTCAGGAATCAGCAGACAGGAACAGCCAGCTCAAGAATAGGAGACAGCAAAGAAGGCTTCTCCTCACGCAGGTAGGAAAGCAAGCCACCAACAACCACCAACATAACCTAACCCCTCCCACCAGGAACCTCAATTATACCCTAAAACCCAAATGTCCAACCCACATTTGTGTCGGAACAGAGGATTTCTCTACACATGATTGATTATGGAAGGAGGTGTACTGTCACACCACTCTCGTCATGTCCATCTCTCTCAATGTCTTATTGTTAATTTATTCTGCATATCTACTTCCACCCCAAGAAATGCAAATTTGAGCCATTGTCATAGCATTCGTTTCCTCCATCCCAGTTATGTAGCAAATTCTGTATCACATTTATCTGTTCGTGCTGCATAAAGAGGAAATGTTCTTTCACTCAAGGATGAATTTTGTTTTCTTTCAGTTGTCTCTTGGCAGGCACACAGGATCTGTGAAGGACACTTGTCTTCTACTTTCACCGTCTTGCTCAGCTCTATTTTGCAGAATTTTATTCTATTCTCATTAACCCCGTGTTTTCCCGCAGAACAGAAAACCATGCTTCTATGAAAAACAAACACAGGCATTATTAATCATTTATAATGCTTTTCTTTACGCATCCACCCAATACTGCATCTATCCATGCGCAACCCATGTTAATATTATTTTCCTAGCAAATGTTAATAATATGCACAAAAGCAGCATTAGTTCTTTTATTTTTATTTGTCAAGAAGCATTTGCGGCCTACTCCAGTGCTTTAGTACGTGCTTGCGCAGTAGCATTTTCCCTCATGTTAGGCTCTTTTCCACATTAGTTTTTCACCGCACACGATTAGTATATGTTACTGAGGGTTCAATTTGAGCAGGTTTTATTCCACGAAAACCCTATTCCATCACTTTCGAGACACATCTCTGGTGGAGAGGAACAGTGAACCATGTTTCTTGCCAAATATAGTACAACAGACTACAAGCAAGAGCCTTCCTATTACCAGAGTCTAGGCAAGGCACACAGACAACTTTAAAGGTAGATTTGGTAGTGTCTAGAATGTTATTAAGATTCACAACAAATTCCCAAAAAGCTCTGGTAATCTGCAGAGCAAACACAGAAGCATTGTAATTGCTTTGTGACATTTTTTAGTATTGTTTTCAATATGAATGGCAGATTAAGGCTTCAGAAGCAGTTAGAAGTAGATTCTAAGAAAGGCTAGACTTCCTTCAATACATTACCATTACCATTCCTTTGGTGCCATTTAGCTCAACACGGACTAATGAATAAGGCACTCAGATGAAAAGAAACATTATGAAAAGAGGAAGGATTTAATAGCAGTTCTAGATTTCTCAAAGAATAGTTCTAGCCATTAGCGAACTAGCAATGAGTCTCAGAGTATCGCTGCCTTTCTAAAAAATCTACATCACCCCATTGTGGAGGCAGGATGCAAAATCATAGATCTCAGAACTTTGTTTGATAAACGAAATTGAACTTTGTAAGGTTTTTAAGAGGCGCAGACAATATATTTCAGGTAGGAACTTTATTGAAGTTCACAGGAACAACCCCTTAATCCGTCCTGTCTCCTGCAACTGTCTCCTCCTCTGGTTCAGCTCCAGAACCCTCCGATGCAGGTAACCATGGAAGGAGTATAAGGCATGTTGCTAGGACACATTGCTAGGATGAAACACATCTTCCTTCTTAATAATAAAACAAAATTAAAGAAAAGCAGAATACAGATATTTACAGGAATACATGAGAAAAAATATAATGAAATATAAAAGAAAAAAAATATGATTGAAGAACAACACCAGGGATATCAATAAGTCACATAATCACTGTGCCACTTGGGAGCCATTTTGATACGTTTGTTATTTCTCACATTGTTACTGCCTTTTTCTATTTGATCATCACCCGCCTTTTTCAACCAAGCATTTATTTCCACAGTGTTGCACAAAGTGACACTTCGAATATTCCACTTCTTGCCATCACTCAACCAAACATTGTTACCAACGGCTTTGGTTATGCGTTTGGGTATTGACCATTTTGACAGACCTCTTTTCTGATCACCTATGCTATACGTTCTCACCCAATCTCCAACAACAAATACAGGTTTAGCCCTTTTTAATCTGTCGTTGTGCCTGCAAACATATTTCTCTTGGTGTTTCTTAACTCTGCACTCTAGACTCTTGTTGCACACATTTCGTGAAAAATCCTTGAACATCCACACAGGAGAAACTCTTGTCCCTGGTTGCCTGCCCTTGAGGAGTCTGAATGGGGACTCCTTGGTAACAGAATGGCGTGTAGTATGGTAACTCCACAACATTTCTCTCACCGCCTCCTTGCGGTCTCCACCACAACCTTCAGACAATTGGACACACTCCTTCCAGACTCGGTTGAATCTCTCAACAAGGCCGTTTTCTCTAGGATTATAATTTGCGGTGGGGTGGTTAGAAATGCCCATATTGGTAAGGTATGTCTTGAATTCACCCGCTAAAAACTGGGGTCCGTTATCTGTGACCAACATGTCTGAACACCCCTCCCTGCGAAACATTTGATCGCAAAATTCGATAACATTAGAGGCTTTGATGTCTCCAGTGAATGCCACTTCCGGCCATTTGGAATAGTAGTCAATTAGTACCAATGCTTATTTGTTGGTTATTCCCTTGGCCGAAAATGGCCCACAGATATCCAAAGCCACCCTTTCCCATGGTCTGCTCAAAAGGTTAGTGGAGGAGATGGGGGATTCCTCTACCCGATGAGTTTTGTCACTACACATGCACTCCATACATCCTCGTACATGCTCTTCTATGTTCCTGTCCATCCCTGGCCACCAAAATGTCTCCCTGGCCTTCCTCTTCATACCTGACATACCACTGTGTCCTTCATGCAGCAATTTTAGTAGTCTGGACTGTAAGTTTGCTGGAACCACTAGTCTACCGCTTCTGCGCAACACCCCATCCACAACCGAAAGTTCTGTCCAGACTGTCCAAAATTCTCCCAATTTTTTTTTTAAGGACAAAATTTGGGCCAGATGGTTTAGACAATTCAATCATTAGGTCCTTGAAGGTGGGATCAGTTGCTACTGCATTCTTCCACTCGATAATAGATATGGCACCCTCACACGATTCAGATACACTGGCTACCACACAATCTTCATTGGAGTCAACGTCATCGTCTTCGCACTCGAATGGTAAACGGGATAAGCAATCGGCATTGACATTGCGAATGCCCGGTACATATTGTAGTGAAAAGTCATACCCTTGGAGCCTGTAAAGCCATTTAGCAATCCTGGGGGTTGCTTTTCCGGCTCCTCTGGTGGTGAACAACTCTATAAGTGGCTTGTGGTCAGATCCAATTTCAAAATGGGTCCCCCAAATGTAAGTTTTGAAGTAATTCACCCCCCACCAGCATGCGAGTGCCTCTTTTTCGATGACGGAGTAGGTAGCCTCCGCACCCCAGACCATATGCACTGGCATCCACCACAATCATGCTATGATGTGATGGGTTGAATGGTTTTAGCGCAACAGCTTTAGTAATCTGTTCTTTAATGGAAATGAAGACTTTTTGGCATTCATCTGTCCATTCGAACTTGACACCTTTTTTCATTAATGTTCTGAGAATATGGACTTTGTCAGCAAAATGCTGAACAAACTTGGAATAAAATTCCGCGAGACCTAAGAATTAGCGCAATTGTTCCTTGTCACAAGGTGATGGTGCATTTGTAATGGCATCCAATAATTTCTTTTTTGGTTTTACTCCGTCTCTTGATAAGGTGTGCCCTAGATAATCAATTTGCTTGACAGCAAACTTGCATTTCTTAACCCCCACAGTTAAACCAGCGTTTTGTAATCTGTCTAATGTTTGTGTCAGTATCGTGTCATGTTCAACTCGATTTGCCCCCCACACTAACACATCGTCTTGAAAAACTAAGGGGCATATTAGCAAGAACGGCGTTAAAATTATCGCCGCTTTAGCGGCAGGAAACTGCCGCTAAAGCGGTGATAATGGGCTTGATAATATGCCCTTGAGAATTCCAATAGAAGCCCAGGATCACAGCAGAACATGGGCTTCTATTGGTATTCTCAAGGGCATATTATCAAGCCCGTTATCACCGCTTTAGCGGCAGTTTCCTGCCGCTAAAGCGGCGATAATTTTAACGCCGTTCTTGCTAATATGCCCCTTACACCTTGGGTAAGCCCACCAATATTTTACACATTACTCTTTGGAAAACCGCAGAGGCGGATGCAAGGCCGAAAGGCATTCTAATAAACTGGAAGGCTCCCTCGGGTGTAATGAATGAAGTGAGATGCCTTGACGTGGGATGCAACTTGATCTGATGGTACGCATTGGACAGGTCAATTAGTGAAAAGTAGGTAGCATCCGTTACAGAGGACACCATTTCGTTAATGTGAGGTAAGGTGTATCGGTCAACTAGGATGTTGCGATTAAGGTCTGTCAAAATGGTCAATACCCAAACGCATAACCAAAGTGGTTGGTAACAATGTTTGGTTGAGTGATGGCAAGAAGTGGAATATTCGAAGTGTCACTTTGTGCAACACTGTGGAAATAAATGCTTGGTTGCATACAGTCACAGCAACAAAGGTACCGAGCGGCTGCTTAGAGACACGATATGAAATATGCATCTTTTGAATTCAATTTTACTATCAACAAGCATGTGCTGTTTCCGGTTAGTACTGACCTGGTCAAACCTTCCTAGTCCTATCATGAACATAACTGTGGCATTTTGAGCAATGTACATTTACTGGTCCAGTTATCTTAAAATGCCTAGGTATGGGGAGTCGCTGTAGACCAACCAGCCATTGCCTATAGACCCTATTTTGGCATGTAGTTAATTATCTTCTTGATAGAGGAGAGGATAAAGAAAGTGTAAGTAACAGTTCTACACACCTGTGATCTCTTGGCAAAACTGGGGTCTAGGAATACCTCAAGATTTATTGTAACTTATTAGAAAATTGGATAACTCGAGTCAGCAGAGGTGGAAGAGACAGATGCATTCTATTTTAAAACTTGGATAACAGTAGAGAGACGTCAACACTATAACAACTAGAGCGCTCCACACTAGGGCTATTTGTAATCATAAAAAGTCAGAAAAGGTAAGCATTAAAATGTGCCCCAACTAGACTTTAATTCATCATTATTTTCTGTAAAGATTCCCAAATTACCAATTCTGTCTTGATATGAATGAATGAAATAGGCATTTAGAAAGCGCAAACAATCACCCCGAAGGGCATCTTGGCGCTAAAATCACTATTTCGAACTAGTAAAAATTTAGTGCTGAACAAACTTTAAAAAAAAACATATTTTCGTTAGAAGTGAATAACTGAAACTGTATCTGTGCTAACTGTAGGCGGAAGGTACCCATTAAGCTTCTAACGTGGAGGTCACTTTCTCCCTTTGGCACTATGCTGTGGATTCCATTCCTTCTGAAAGAACACCCCTCTCATTATGTTCTGATTAAGTTGTAGCTGAGGTTTGTCCCTGTCAAAGAAACAAATGTACCATGCCAGTACAGTACATCATGCCCACAAAAGAATGTGACCTTGAGTCACGCACACACAAGTGCAAATAATACACAGGTCATGTTGCATTGATCTAATATTGGTTCTTCTGCACCTCGTAGGGCTGAGTTAAATGGCAAGCTATTTACCTACTGTGTTTGTTATACACAGAAATATAATGATTATAGGGGATGTCGATATGTTTCTTCCTCAATGTACTGCTATTTGTACAAACTTTGTGCTTTAAGATTTGAACCAATTTAGATTTTCGTCGACTATTTTTATAGGATAAAGGACCACATCTCTATCCCCCTCTCTCTCTCTACATATATATATGTATACACACATGCACGCATGAACACACAAAGTTGCTCTACAAAAGCACACATCATTACGTTTGCTAAAGTGAATGCCAGCATGGATACATTTTCCACTGTAAATGGTCATGGATGGATGCGTGGTACCATATTACACGCTCTCCCACTGGCTCCGGCCTTCCATTAAGAGACTCTACAACAAAGTTTTGTGTGGCGATTTCATAAAATAATTGGGCCTTCTAAGTCAGAATTCTTCATACAGTTGACTATAGCTTAGACGTTTGCTACATGGAATAATTGTCATTTCTGCTTGTAAGAAACATTTTGACAAGCTCCCCCAGTGTGTTTTGTGACACAGGGATTTGTTATTTTAGCCTGAAAATATTAATGCTGCTACATCACTGAGCTCCACCCCTTCACTTTAGTGCAGGGGTTCCCAACCTGAGGTGTGAGATGGCATTTCAGGGGGTACGACAAAAAGGGATAGTATGTACTTTATGCATAATAGGAATATGGCGAAACTTTTAATCACACATTTCCTAGGTGTGCGCGGCATAGAAAACGTGAGGAACCGCTGCTTTAGAGGAACAGTGGGAACATTATTGATACACCCAAACTAATGCATGGTAGCATAAAGATTACTGCAGCCTAGTAATTACATGCTCTGTTTTAGGAAACCTATGCATTTATAGTATTTCTATAATGTAAACCTAGCCACATGGGCAATTGAGTGTTTTACTAGCATGATACCATTCAGTGAAACTGGAAAAGCAAAAGATTAGCATGGCCACGTTAGGCATGAATACGAACAGTTCTGAATACCAATGAAGCTTTCTGAACATTTATTCAAAGTGTAAGACTTGGCTAATAAAGATGCTTCCTCAAAGTTGGTGATAGGACAGTTTATATCTGTAGATTTTAAACATTACTTGCAGATTTTGTAGCTTATGGAAACTAATTGCAGATCTTGTATTGTATTGCAACAATTATTTAGCACTCACTAACCCTATACAAAGAAAGTAGATTGGGCCCGGTGGGCACTTCTTCAGACTTAGAATAAATTTTGAAGAAAGAGTTCTGAGAAGATAAAGTTCAACACGGTAAGTCTGCAGGTGGTGTCTGAGGAGGAGTCATCGTCGTCTGGGAGCCGCTGGATGAAGTTGCAGTGAAGATTTCTACGTTTGGACTTATACTCTTTTTTGTAAGTTGAAAATCTTCTGCGAGACGAAGCTGGAGGTTGTAGCCGATGAGAGTTCCAGGAGGCTGGTTACCCCTTCGTCGAGGGACTGCTGAACAGGATTTGCTGCTATGGAGATGAACGGAGCAGGAGCTGCCGTGAAGTCAGGCCGACCAGCGATGCACCTTGGTTGGACAGACGAGCAAGTTGGTCCCGGTCTTCCCTGGATTCTCAGAGCAGTTTTTAGCTCAAAACTTTTCAAATCCCAAGTTTTAGATTTTGGCTATCTGGGCACCTTTAACACCACAACCAATATTCCAGGACTGGGGGGGCACCACTTGGTGGTTCAGAACTCACTGAGGTTGGGTCCAGGTGCGGGTTCAAGATGGGGAGATCCTGTTGTGTCCCTGTGGCTCAGAACAAGAGGCCAGCAAACTAGCCCTTGAAGTCACTCTGATAGTCCTGTGCTCAAGTGAAGAAACAGGGCTCAAGCAGCAGAGCAGGCCTCCGAGGGTTCAATGTAGGCAGAAAAGCAGTCCATCCAGGTGCAGCAACCAGCCTTGTGGAGTACACAGGAGGCCAGAGCAGCAGGCAATACTCTGAGAGTCCTTCCACAGGTCCAGAAAGTAAACTGAAGAGTGGGCCTGAGTGCCCCTTTTACATACCTGGTGCCTTCTTTGAAGTAGATGTTTCTAGAGGTTTCTCTTTGAAGTGTGTGAAATTTCCTGACTCCCCTGTTCCAGCTCCAGGCTGGCTGCAGGGACAATACAGTGGTGACAAGCCCTCTGTGTGAAGGCAGAGCACAGCCTATTCAGTTGCAAGTGGTGCTGTGCCCAGCTCTCCCCACACCCCATCCTGCCAGATGATGGCTCATTCAGGCACACCTAATCCCTCTATATTGTGACAGTCTGGGAGGAATTCACAAAGTCCAACTGCCAACTACGCCCAGTCATGTGACCTAGGACAGGCTGTAGGCACCATATGGAAGCGGCAGGAAAATGCTAACTTTCTAAAAGGGTCTTTTTCAAAATTGTAATTTAAAATCCAACTTTACCATTAAAGAGGATTTTTAATTACAGTTTCATAGATACCAAACATAAAATGCTTATTTGTTCCCAATCAAACGTTAGCACTTATTAAATGTTATAAGGTAACCCAATGTTATCCTACTAGACAGGTATGCCTCACAGTAGTGAAAAACGAATTTAGGAGTTTTTCACTACCAGGACCTGTAAATTTTAAAGTACATGTCCATCATTTTAATTACAAAGTACCCTGTCCTATGGGCTATCTAGTGCCTACCTTATGGGTAACCTATATGCAATAGTAGGAGGGTTTAAGGCTTGGCAAGGTAGTTACAGTTTTAAAATTAGCAGTTTAAAATTGGCTGCAATGACAGGCCTGCAGTTTGTTTCAAGGGGCTGCTTAAGTGGGTGGCACAATAAGTGCTGCAGACCCACTGGTAGCATTTAATTTACAGACCCTGGGTATATGGTATACCAGGATTTAAGTAAATTAAATATGCCAATTAGGTGTAAGCCAATTTTACCATGTTTAGGGGAATGAGCACAAACGCCATAGCACTGGTTAGCAGTGGTAAACTGCAGAGTCCTAAGGCCAACAAAAACGAAATTCAGCAAAAGTGGAGGGCAAAAGGCAAAATGTTTGGGGGAAGACAATCCTATGGCTGACAGGTCTAACTGCATGTAGCTATTTGGAACCCACTGTGGTGGACTAAATTAAAGTCCTCCATTGGCCGGCAGCACATAGCTGATCTCTTCAGTCACTTAATGTTGTTCAGTTGATGATCGGTGGTTTATTGCTGTGGACTGGTACAGTATTGGGTGATGGACATGACCCATGGCTTTTTTGTCATGTGTGAGCGTGAGAGTGTTGTTATAGGGTTCCTACTAATCTAATAGGACTGTTTATGAAGAACAACAAAACTTCATTTTACAGGGACTGATTCTTATCATATAATCAATGATTGTTGGTCCGTTTGGCTAGCTCACAGTACTGCATCTAAACTCCTAAACCTACAGAGTTGTGATGCTGTCAATAATCTAGAACATGGCTCTCAAATTCTCAAGGATTAATGGAAACCCTTTTTCTATCACTCTTGCAAGCCCAAAGTGTTACAAAGAAAAGATACAGTCGAGCATTTTCAAATACTTATTGAAAAGCTCTAATCTTTGCAAATAAACCATGAACTGCGATTGTAAGAAAGAGGAGACACATTATTGTAATAAGCATTATTAGAATAGTGATAGTGTATGTCAGGAACCCAGGCTCAGTGCATCCACGGATGTACTTCTGAGTGTACTGCTATCTTCCTTCTTAGGTCGGGGACAGGGGCCTGCATCTCATCAGCATTCCGTGATGACTCCGGCAGAAGCGCAGCTCTCTCCGAGTTCAGCATGGACGTGGTTTGTACGAAAACAGAAAGCTAATCAAACTGTGTCAGAGGTAAAGAACAGCGTGCTAATTAGACTAAAGCAGAAGTCATCTTTTTGCCAGCACAGAAAATAAAACAATGCCTCATGTCACGAATCTGTACGACCCTGGAACTAACTGTGCAGACTACAGGGCATCAATGCCTATCGATAAGAAATGTGTGCAATGGCCATTCTCACAATACAAAAACATGTACAAAGCACTATCAGAAAATGAGGCTAAGTTAACACAAGAGCTAAAATGGAAGCTAAATGCAAACCTCATAACAGTATCAACCTGTATATGGAATGTATATGCAGTCTGTATAAATTACAATCAACTACCCAACCACAAAATGTTATGGAATTAGTATTAATATGAGGCAGGAGGGTTATATATTGTTTAGTACTGTAATTGCATTTGTATAGCAGTTAGTACCCCTGAAGAGGTATTGTAGCACTCTACACCGGCATCATGCTGCTTTGGAACCCAGGGTTAGTAACTTTTTAATATTTTTTTTTAGGGTTATTGATGTTTAAAGGAAATGTTGTGATCTTTGAAATGAGATGTGGGCAATTTTCAGAGGTGCAATAGTAGGGATAATTAAAACAAACATGCATGTGACTCAGAGTAGCCTATGATCAGAGAGAGGAAACATGCAGAGGATGGAATGGAAGGAGACAGCCATTTGAAAAAAGGAAAGTCCACAATTGGAAGTTTAAATCAAAGTCAGTTTTCCTGCAGTAATTTTAGGAATATTGTGGAGGCTTTTTAAGACAGCATGAAAAACCTGTAAAAGAAAGAACATTATTTGTATGTGTTTTAATATCATTGTAGGCCATGAAAACACCAGTGCACACACACAACCTTCACCTGTGAGCAAATGAAGTTAAAATAAATATTGTTTCATTTTCTCATACTTTAAATGTTTATGCTTAAGATGCACCTCCCCTTTCCCCCTGATAATCAATCAAGGTCGCGTGAAAGAGAATAGTTTGTTGTAGTGAATTTATGTAAAGTAATGCTTTTCAGGGCAGGTAGCACTGGGAACTTTGTTTAACCTGGAGCACCCACAAAAAGGGCACAATGCAGTGTGAGATCTTGCATCTGGCTAGCTTTCAGCTTGCTTTTAGCAGTAATCGACACACAAAGAAAAGGCCCTGACTAGAAACTACCTCACCTGAAGAGTAGAAACTGCTGTCTCACCCTTCACAGATAACATCCCCAAGAACAAGTAATTGACAGCCCATTCCTAACAAGACCCTGATTGAATTTCTAAGAGGACCTGTCCATAATTTCTTACTTCAGTGGTTGGCCTCCATCCCCCAAGCTATAGGAATGCAGGTAATACACTTCCCAGTCACGGCTGGCCCATAGGGGCATTAGGGCAGCAACCTACCATCACCAACACGCAGGAGGAGAGAAAAGCTTCTCTTTGCTCCAGGCTCCAGAAATTTAAATAGACAAACCACCGGCGGTTCCTTTTTTAGGGCGTCGACCCATTATTTATGTTGCCCCCCAGCCCGTATTTTGCCCTCTTTAGCCCCTTTATGAAAAATGCCATACATTTGTCATTTTTGTTTCTGCCACAGCATTTTTTCCCAGCTGCGGCTCGGCCATGATTGCAGTAGGTGACTGGGTTACGAGGGGGTGGGGGATTATTGATGTCATCTGAGCAGAGCACCAGTAGGAGACAGCCACTACTGCACTCACAAGTGCGCATGTCAGGTTGGCCGGCAGCCTTTCGGCGACCAGCCTGACATACACACTTGCGTCTCTACAGGCCTCTCACCCATTGCAATTAGTAAGCCTGTGGGAGGGTCACAGCCCCGCAGACTCCTGATGAGTGCTGGGTTTCGCTGACCAAACCAATGTTGGTGCTGGTCTCATGTTTTGAGCAGCACCTGGATTGGCTTAAGACAGTCACTAGGTCTCTCCGACAGTCCGACTCCTACTGAGACAGCATGGGGGTGGGGGAGAAGAATTCAGATCCTCGCTGGAACAGTGGCCAATCACTGCATGGCTTTATCATGAAGCCATGCAGTGATTGGTCATTTCTGTTCCTTGCTCTCCTCCTCTCTTTTCGTGTGCAGCGCGCCAGTATCGGCGATGTGCACGAATAGTGGTGGAGGAGAGCAGCCGCAAAAAACTTCCCAGCTCTGATTCTGCACTGCAGCTCCTGACCTGGGCTCACAGTTGCAGGCCGATGGCTGACTAACCGTGAAACTAACAGCAGCAGTGGGTGAGGCTCTGGCACTGGCACTTTGAGTTGGAGACAGTCAGTCTCTAAGCCTAAAGCCTGGCTGTTTCAAAAAAACATAAAAGTGAGGTAAAAAAAACTTAATATTAAATTCATTGCTGTTTTATGTGTGTCATAGTGTTGCCAACTTTTCTGTGTCGCCTCTCCTGCATTTAAAAATCACCCCCTCCACCCCAGCCCAATCTTACACGTCGCGTTTCCTTTTGATAATGTGTGTGTCATGTGAATCGGAATCCAGGGGCCTCCGCTGGGCACTGATGTACCTCAGAGACAGAGTGCCAGTCTGAATGCATGTTTGTTTCTGATTCGAAGGAGTGCAGGCCACATCGCAAACAAACACGCATTCAGACAAGGCAAGCCCCAGCGAGGCCTATAGAGGATCAATAGGCAGACGGGGTATGTGTGATGTGTACTTTGTGCAGGGCCTCTTTGAGCATGGTGGGTGTTAACAGAGCACAAGTCGGGGGTACACGCGGGTACACGGTCCCCCCCCACTATTTTCACAGGGTGGACGCCATCCACCCTGCAAGAAGTGGGCCTCACTGAAATATGCTGAACTTGTCCCGGTGTAATTTTCAGGCCCCAGGACATATTCAGCAACACGCTGGCACCTTGCCTGCTTTCTTTCAGAGAAGCAACATGCAGGCTGTCAGGGGGGCTTTCATATTTCAGACTCCAGCTGAGCCCATAACAAAGGCCGAATTTAAGCGGCCATCGGGTCTCCTTTGGGTCCACTTTCCTAGTTGGGAGCAATCTCAGTGTCACACCTAGATGCAAGGGAGGGGAAACAAAGGCACAGCTTGTTACCTCTTCACAAATACTTGAGAGACATGCTTTTCACTTTGTTTAATCCCTGTATATAAGAGCTATGCATGCACTGTGAGAATGTCAAATGTGCTGGTGTGTCCGAGTATTTACACAAATAAAATTTTAAATACCATTATTTTATTTTTTATAGGCACTAATCATCGTAATGCTGGGTGTCAGAGCACTTTATATCACACATGCACATTATACATTGACAATAAATCATATACATTTGTAAATTAATTTTTTTTATTATTTTAAAATGTTTTATATAGCGCGAACAAGACCCATGAGGGTATCAGAGCGTTTTACAGGTGAGCAAAAAAGAAAGGAGACCTAAAAATCAAACAACAGAGTGGTCAGAAGTGGCAGGGGAGGGAAACTCTGTGATGGCATGGCATACATAATCATAAACAGTCTATGTCCAAAAATATTTTTTTTAAAAATAGGTCAGAGCAGGCATGGAGAATAAAGGAACAAAAATAAACAAGGCATTTTACAAAGTCATAAAGGAGGAGCTGGGGGAAACTGAGAATAAAGTGAGTACAAAAGTGCATCGAATCAAATACAATAAAAAGACAGGTAAAAACAGAGAGGAGACGGGTCTTTGAGTGCGTATAAGGCAAGGGGATTCTAGGGCAAAAATATGTTCATCCGAAGTGCGGAGGCAGGGAGTTCCAAATTCTCGGGGCGATACCTGAGAAAGCTCGATCATACGTTTTTGTTTTACGGAATTTCTGCGACTTCAGCAGAAGGGTGCTGGCACTTCTGGAGGATCTGGAGCCACCAGATATTACAAGTTTTTGTGCGAGGTATAGTGGGGTGTTGTAATGTAAGGCTTTATGAGTCATGCAAGAAATATTTAGTTGTATCCTTGCTTCATAAGGGAGCCAATTTAGGGATTTAAGCTCCTGTGTAATATGGTGGTATCTTTTTGAGCCGGTGATGAGTCAAGCAGCAGAGTTAAGAGAGGCCCTGAGTGGCGCCATCTTCGATCTCGGGAGTCCACAGAGGGTTGCACTACCGTAGTCCAACTTGGAGATCACCAGAGATTGCACCGCGGATTTGAAGTCATTGGGAGGGGCGGGGGGGGTAGAAAAGGTTTAATTTTCCTCAGGATGCTCATTTCGAAGTTGGCTCCCTTGGTGAGGGCCGCAATATGTTTCTGAATGTTCAGGCTCTTGTCGAGCATTATGCCCAAAGAACTTGTGCAGTCAATAATGTGTGGTATGCAGTTGAGAGCTGTTAGCTGATTCATCGATTCACTGATGACAGATGAATGGTTAGGTTGGGCGATTAAAAGGAATTCTGTTTTCAGAGCATTGAGTTTGAGATGATTTAGAGTCAACCATTTTTGGGCTTTCAGTAGGGTGGTGTTGAGGGAGCTGATATGAAATGAATTTGTACTTGTAAAGCGCACTGATACCCTGAGGCCTCCTGGTGCTGAACGCATACCGCTGTGGAACCCTTCCTGGCTTTTTCCCTGTGAAATGTCCACTCCTGGGCACCCCCAAGGTGAAGCCAGGCATCCCAGCGCTGGTGGGGCCGTTGTGGAGATTAAGCAAGCTATTGCCCAGAGTTGCAGAGTGGGACCCATGATTAGAATAGGCACGGAGGCGAGAATTATCAGGTCCGAGGAAGTTGAGCCCAAGACCCGCCGAGGCGGGAATTGAACCCTGGTCCCAGGCCAGATCTCTGCATCAGGGTCTGCCGCTCTAACCATTGAGCCACACTTCTCCACAGGGGAGGAGACTTTCAGGTACAGTTGGGTATCATCGGCATACATATGATAGTGGATATTGGATAGTTTTAAGATTTCAGTTAGAGACTCCATGAACAGGTTGAAGAGAGTTGGAGAGAGTGTGGATCCTTGAGGAACCCCAAGATTGACTGAGGAAGGGTTAGAAAGAGATTGATTGACCTTGAATCTTTGAGTTCTATTGTGGAGAAAAGATGCAAACCAATTTGGGACGGGGGCCTGAAAACCCCATCCTATGTTCCAGTAGGTCGAGTAAGCAGTCATGTTTGACTCTATCGAAAGCTGACGATAGGTCGAGGAGGATCAGAAGGCAAGAATCGTTCTCATCCAGCATTTTGAGCGCATCATCAACAATGTGGGTGATGGCGGATTCTATACTATGACCGTGACGGAAGCCAGATTGGAATTGGTCCAGTAGTTGGAAGCGTTTTATGTGATTACAAAGCTGAATGGGGACACATTTCTCAATGAGCTTGGCCAAGGTCGAAATGTTGAAGATTGGACGGAAGTTGTTAAGGTCGGCTTGATCTGCCGTCGGTTTTTTAAGAATGGGGTTAACCTGTCCAGCTTTAAGACAATCTGGGATAGAGCCTTGAATCAGTGAGGCATTGACTATCTTGGCCCATAGTGGGAGTAGGGATAGTTTGATCTTCTTGAAGAAATTCGATGGTAGAGGGTCGTTGAAGTGGTTGGATGGTTTCAGTGCTGAGAGCGTTTTGAGAATGATGTTATCGTCCAAGATTTCGAATGCACTCCAAGATGCATTGTTCTTTGGGGTAAAACCTGGAGTGAGCGACGGTGCCAAACATTGGGGGGGGGAGTGAAATGATAGGAGGTGAGATTGGCAAGAGCTCCAAAGCAGTCTGCAGCTCAAATTCCATCTCAGTTGTCTTTCCGATGAAGAAACAGGAGAAATCTTCACAATTCGGCAGTGGGCATGATCCGATCGGAGGGAGGTTGATATTGCTGTTCAATTGAGATTTAACAATTTCAAACAGTTTTTTGGGTTGATTTTTAGCTAGGTTCAGTTGATTTGTGAAAATGTTAGCTTTGCGTAGTCTTATGCGTTTGTTATAGATGTTCCTTAGTGATCTCAGATGTTTGAGATGATCAAGGGACGGCGAGGATCTCCACAGTCTTTCCGCTCGTCTCAGGTTCCTTCTCTCAGCGTTTAGACTGCCGTTGTATCAGGGTTTGGAGACTTTGGAAGGTATTCTTTTTAACTGTAAAGGGGCGACTGTGTCTAGAATGCTTGTCATGGACCCATTGTAGTGTTCAGTGAGATCGTGGACGTCAGTCATAGCATCGGGGGGGGGTTGTATGTTATTACTGAGTGCTGTCAAGGCATCAAGGTTACTGTTTCGTAGTGTTCTTTGCCTATGTTTGGGTTTTTTTGGTTGAGTTTTGCTCGTGCTAACAGATTCTGAGATGAAGAAGGTGATGCAGTGGTGGTCAGTCCAGTCACAAAGGACGATAGAATCAAGTTGAACGGATTTCGGATTGCCGATGATTAAGTCTAGGGTAGCTCCTTTGACATGCATAGGGCTGTCACATATCTGGGTTAGA
Organism: Calotriton arnoldi; assembly: GCA_963921515.1. Lineage (NCBI taxonomy): Eukaryota > Metazoa > Chordata > Amphibia > Caudata > Salamandridae > Calotriton > Calotriton arnoldi. The sequence goes on from CAWUFW010001510.1 coordinate 972,195, forward strand.
TCGAATTCACTAAGGAAAGATTTGAGACTATCTACGGAAAGGTCATTCGAGTCATTCCATTGGAGGTTAAAATCTCCAAGGAAGATCTGAGTGCTGTGATGATCTGCGTTGGTAGAGGTAATTTCCATAATCTGTTCGATAAAGGAAAGGTTGTCTCTAGGGGGATGATCGAACAAGTGGAATTTGCAGACTTGTCTGGTTTTGCTGGTGACTTCGATACATAGGTATTCATACGCAGGGAGAGCAGCAGAATGAAGTTGTTTAACCACAAGATTGCTATGGTAGATGCAGACAATACCCCCCCTTGCCCGCAAGATCTGTCTAACCTAATAATGTCATAGCTAGGCGGGACAAGTAGGTCAAGGACAGGGGCAGAGGAGACATTTAACCAGGTTTCGGTCAGCATTAAGAGATCCGGCTCTTGGTTGAGAATGAGGGCAGCGATATCTGCTGCATGTTTTACAGCAGATCTGCAATTGAGGAGGATGCATTTGAGCCTAGAATTGGTGTTGGCCGGAGACTTGTGTGAGGTGGAGACTAGTGTGAGGTTGTTGTTATTTAAGGCTCTGGGATTAGTCCTGGGTTCTCTATGCGGGTCGGCTTGAATTGCCTCGATTTGACAGTGATAGAGTGTATTGTCAGTGTATGTTGGGTCATAGGAGCATAGGAGCGAGAGAATATCATTGTCAGTCAGAGGATGAATTAATCTAATGGGAAGGGTAGGGTCATTGGAGAGGGGGAAGGTTTTCCATTTGAAGTGAGGGGGGTTGAGATTTGGAGAGAGCATTGAGAGAGGATGACGTGCTGGAGGCCTAGAGTAGTGGTATGTGGGAAAGGCGTGGTTATGAATGTTTGAATCGAAAGAATTGCTTAGACGCCCCTTTTTCACCAATTCAGAGGTGAGGAGTAGAATGCTTTTAACATCAGATTTGAGTTGTTGGATGTCCAGGGTGATCTCATCCAGCTTGGAACCGAGTGAGGAGTTGATGTGGGGATCAGAGACTTGAGGCCGGAAGTTGTGTGGGAGGGGGGTGTTCAAGGGGATAGTCCTGGAAGGAGGTTGGCCAGTGAGAGCCCTCTGGGGCGAGGAAGGGTTATGAGTAGAGCGAGTTTTGATGGGCAATAGAGGAGGGCACATTAAGTGGCTACATGAGGACTCTGGAGTGTGAGGGGTCTGTCTGTTATCCGGGGTTGGAAGTTCTGTACCAGGCTGTGAGGAAGGTGAGTCTATGATGAGGGTTTTGGGCCCGTTGGTAGAGTCAAAGATAGTGTTGTGATAGGTCAGGGGTAAGGAAGGGGTGATTATGAGATTGTTGGAGGTGTGTATCTCAGGGCTAGCTACTCTGGTAGAGCGGTGGGCGTGAGGACAGCTTTGGCACATGATGGGGAGCTGCTCTGACCCAGTAGATGGCGATGATGGGTTAGTATTGAGTAAGCAGATATCATTGGAGGTGTGAGGGGTGGAGAGGGAAGGGTCAACAAGGCCATCTTGGTTGGAAATCGATGTGGGGTGTGGGACCATGGGATTGGCTGAGGGGGTAGGATGGTTTAGGGAGGGGGCAGATTTCGTGTTGTTCTTTTTTTTTTTTGTCCTCATTCTGCCAACTCTCTTGCTGGTAGTACTCTTATCCCAATTACCGAAGCATGGAGAGGAGCCTTTCCACCCAAGAATAATGCTGTTTCCGCTTCCATCCCTTCACCAGTGTGCCCGTAGCAGAGGGAGCCAGGACCAACAGCACTTTCGGCTTAATCATCGGACCTCCTGGAGCGCTGGCTCCACTCGACCAACAGTGCCCAGACTTTCTCCCGGCTTCTAGAGTCACAGGCCATGTCAAACTGACTTGTGGAAATTATGTTTTTAACACAGTCAGAAAAGCAAGGAGGACTTCCGGACTTCCAAAGGCTACAGATCTCCCGTCTCGCCAGGAGGATTGCCGAAAAAATAAATCTGGAGATAACAGTGTTTATTCGAGCTGGACCGTCCTGATAAAGCCCAAAAAATATAAGATTAGGGCTTACCTTGACTTGTTGACCGGTTACTTCCACCAAAAACTTACATATCTCAGTCCAGTAACATGTGATATTCGAGCACTTCATAAACATATGGATATCATCCGCCGAAGGGTGCATACATCTTGGGCATACATACGAGTTTCCTGTAACTCTTGACAGCTTGGCTGGAGACCAATAGACTCTGTGAGTAGTAAAAAGATGGTTACGCTTAAGGGAAGCAGGTTTCACGACCGCTCGTAGAATAGAAAAAGAATCAAGCCAGACCTCTTTAGATTTTCCACCCGCTAATTCTTCAGCCCAAAGCTTTGAAATATCCATGTCAAGGTCATCATCCCCCTCTACCAAGGCCTGATACCACAGAGAAACTTCCTTTTTTAGAGGGCCTATTCTCATCGTCTGATCAAGCCAGGAATATTCTTCCTCCTCTACCCAAACCTGCCTAGCCCACCAGGAGGAGACTTGGTAATATTTAAATCTAGTTAATTTACCCCTGGTGCAATTACTCAGTACTTCCCAGCTGGCCAGAGATGAAGCGGTTTTGAGATCACCCCAATAAAGTAGCCCAGGAGATTTTAATGGCAGACTGAGCTGGTCTCTCAAACATTCAGGGGTTCCCGGAGAGTCCCAAATCGGGGCCAGGGAGGAGTAATAGGGAATTCCTAGTTGTTTCCAGAAATACACCCAGGTTCTTAAGGCCCCCTGCAAGATCTTCAACCTCACCTTCTTGAAGTACTTCGGGTCCCCATATTTAAAGAGAAACTGACTCTGCCCATAGCTCAGTTCGCTTAACATTGCCCCAAAGAGTAATCCCAAGGGAGACTGGTCAACTTTATTTGGCAGCATACGAAAGTTCTTAAAATGAAATGCGTGACAGTATGCCAAGAGATCCGGAAGAGCCAGCCCCCCCCCCCCTTCTCCAGCCTCCTCCTCAACTTTTTCCAGGATATCCTAGGTCCTTTAGAGGACCAAATAAAACTGCCAATCTTCCCCTGAAGTTTAGCTATATCTTCTTTATCAAAAGTTAAGGGGATAGAATTAAAAAGGAAAGTAATTTTAGAGAGGACAATCATTTTAATGAGATTAACCCGACCATATATATTTAGGGGTAAATTCGCCCAACTAACCAAATGACTCCCAATCTCTTGACTTACTTTTTTCCAGTTAACTCTAGAAACATCATCCAACTTCTGCGTAATTATAATACCCAAATAGCGCATTTGGGCCTTAGCCCCCAAGCTTTGCCTAGGCTGATTCCACTCCATGATTTCGGTTTTCCCGCTATTCACCTTATAACCGGAGATCCTACCAAAGGTTTCCGCCTTGACCATTACATTGGGAATTGCCACCTCTGGATTAATGGTATAGAGTATAAGATCGTCCGCATACAGAGCCAGCTTTGCCACCAGGCCAGCAAATTTAAACGGAAAGATGGTAGAATCCGCTCTGATCAAGGAGGCAAACGGCTCTATGTAAAGGTTAAACAAAAGCGGGGACAAGGGACACCCCTGCCTCGTACCTCATGTGATATTGAACCAGTCTGATAGCTCCCCATTAACCAAAACCCTAGCTCTAGGCAGATGGTAAAGATTTTGAACAGCCCTCACCATATTCTGCGGAAACCCAAAGGTCTTTAAAGCATTCCAAAGGTAAGGCCAGTGTACTTGGTCAAACGCCTTTGCAGCGTCTACAGCTACTGCCGCTACAGGTAAATTCTGGGTTTCCGCCAAATCAACAACCCCAAGCATCAAAAAGGTAAGCTCGTTAATCTGCCTCCCAGGGATAAAACCTCTTTGGTCCTGATGGATAACCCCCTTGATGACCTGGGCGACCCTAGAGGCTACTAAAAGACCTTATAGTCGGAATTCAAAAGAGATATTGGCCTATAGGAATCCACTTCCAGTGGGTCCTTGTTTAATTTCAAAATTAAAGTAACGGTGGCCTCGGCCCACGACCGCGGGACTATTTCACCTTCAATATATATAGCGTTAACGGTTGCCTCGGCCCACGACCGCGGGACTATTTCACCTTCAATATATATAGCGTTAAATAGGCATTTCAGCACTGGTACAATAATGTCGAGGAGTTGAGAATAAATCTCAACTGGGAGGCCATCCGGCCCAGCAGCCTTCCCCCCTGCCATCTTCCTGATCCGTGCCCAGACCTCATCCTCCGTGATCTCGGCCTCTAAGAGTCTCTTTTGGTCATTATTTAAACTTGGAAGCTCAATCTTCTCTAACCAGGCCTCTATGCTCTCCTTCCCGGGCGATATATCATCACTGTATAGACTACACATATATCTACGGGCCTCTGCACATAATTCCAGATTGGTATCCAATAGAGCTCCCGTTTCCGCATCCCTCAGGTTTCGAATTAAATTTCTAGACTTATCTGTTTTTGCTTTCCAGGCCAGAAGCGAACTGCACCTCTCTCCATATGAGAAATCTTGCAGCTTACTTACTCTCCACCTGTCCAAGAATCTTTTGTCAAGTTGCCTCTGATATTCCGCCTGGAGATGTTCTAGTTCTTTGCTAAGAAGAGAAACTCTACTGGAACCCTCCAATGATGCCTTTTGGAGATCACATTCCTTACCCTTAATCTCATTGATTTGCTCCTCGTCTTGCCGCTTCAGGGCCTGCCTCTTTCCTACCATTATGGAACTAACTATTGCCCTTAAAAATGCTTTGAAAGCATCCCAGATGATTTGAATTTTAGCTGAGCCAATATTAGCCTGAAAAAAAACAGTAGCCTTATCCCTTATACTTGATACCACCCTCTCGTCTAACAAAATAGTCCTGTCTAAGGTCCACCTTTTCATACCAGGTTTATAATGATGACTAAGGGACAAGAAAACTGCCGAATGATCTGAGAGAATGGCGGGCAGATGTTTAGCCTCTTCGACCTCGGCTAATAGATCCTGGTCTTTCAAGAAGTAGTCGATGCAGGAGTGGTGGCCATATTTTTTACTATAGAAAGTGAAGTCCCTTGCCCCCCCACCCATCTTGCTTCACCAAATATCAACCAAATTAAACTCGCGGATCATGTTTTTCAAGATTGCCGAAGTTCTAGGGGGACTGACATATTTAACTTTAGAAGTTCTATCTAGAACCTTATTTTGAACTATATTGAAATCTCCCCCAAGTATTACCGGAGCAGTAGCCTGCAGGAGGCACAATTCAAGCTTCATTAAAGGTTCTGGAGAATCATTATTAGGACCATAATAATTGGCACACACTAGTGGCATCCCCTGTATCATCAAGTTAGCTGCCAACCATCTGCCGGAAAAGTCCGATTCGTATTTTACCAACTTTATGCCAGAGTTGTTTCTAATAATTAAGGCCACACCTCTTGTGCAGCCTCTGATCCGAACAGACTGCTTCCTGGACCCAGCCCAATTAATTGAAAAAAGGCCTGCACTCCTACCGCTCCAAATGAGTCTCCTGAAGCAGAATAACATTCGCCTCACTATTCTTGAGAAATTCAGTCACCCGGGCCAACTTCTTCCTGGACCTCAAGCCATTAACATTCCAGGATATGAAATGAACAGGGTTTGGTCTACTCATCTTCAGATTTCAACCCCCGGCCCCCATAAATCCCCTTTGACCCATCATGGTAATGTGCTACCACCCAAGAGAGGATCAAAGAACCCGCCAAGACTAGAACCATACAGGCATGTGACAGAACTAGGACATATTTTTCTATTTTTTCCCCTTGCTCCCACCACCCAGTGCACCCCACCACCCACCCACCTCGGGGAACCCCCTTTCCTATCCCTAGGCGATGTGATCGCCTTTCGCAACCCCCCGAGCTAGGGGAGGGAATCAAGAAAATATTTAATAAGAAAACAAAAAGAAAGCGTGACTGAATATCAAAGTTATATTGCTGGATATATGTAGATCCATCTTAATGTGGCAGGGACTAAACTCTCCTCTGCTATTCTGATCCGTCCATCTGAGCCAGAAAGGTATCCACCTCTTCCGGATTTCTGATATTATGCATTTTGTTACGCCACAGTATTCTCAGCATCGCAGGGAACTTCATCTGGACCTGGGCTCCCTTCCTGCATAAATCATTCATTTTTGAGCCCAGCTCCCATTGTCTCTGCGCAGTTCTCTTACCAATATCCAATCGTATTTGGTAACTGAGGTCCCCAAATTTCAGGGAGCGCTCCTTCAAGGCACGCCCCAGCACTTACTCCTTAACGGCATAGGAGAGGAAATTTATCAAACCTTTCCTTGGTGTCTTCCTCGCGGGATTTAACCTGAAAGGGTCCCTATGCACTCTTTGGATCTCTCTGTCCAAATCAATATCTGGCCTATCCTGGAGTAAACCTTCTCCCAGAAGTTTACATATAAAACCTTTGATGTCGTTTTTTTCGGAACTTTCAGGGATATTAAGAAGTCTCACATTATTGCGCCTGGACTGTATTTCGAGCCTCTCCAAGTCCTCCTGTACCAGCTTATTTTGTGTTTTAAGATCCACAATATCACTGGTGTTCCCAGCCAGGGCAGCTGACCGAGACTTTATCTCACCTTCCAGGACTGAGGTACGCTGGGCAATTCCATCAAGTTTTTCTTCAAGTATCCCACATTTTTCTTGAATGCCCCTATGATTACCTTCTGAGATCTCAAACTTTACCAGAATATCTTGTCTCACGGTGAAAAGTAGTTTCTCAACCTGGTTTCCTGGGGGAGAGTCCTCTTGGGGGCAGTAATCCGGCCCGGACCCCCTGCCATTGTCCTGAGTCAGTCTAGGACTCTGATCCGCAGCCCCCCCACCCGTTAGGCAATCTTGAGTTCCTTGGGAGTTGCCTACAGTTTCCGCCAGCAGGGAGAACCGATTTTCCAGCAACAACGGTTCAGCCTGGGAGACAGACACAATTGCCTTGCTCCCTACTCCCTGCGTGGAGGCAGCAACTTGCTCCATGATTTTAAAATAAGACCTAAGAGTAGGGGGGGGGGCTTAGGGGATAAACGCCCTTCCTTTGGCCCGCACCTCTTGGTTCTCACAGCCCCTTTAGACACCTTTTTAACAGGGGATACTACCAAGGGCTCTCTGGCTGTAGGGTCTTTTACTCTCCCAGTTACACCTTCCCTCTCCGGAACCGAACGTAAATTATACCTATTCCTTATATGGGGAATTTGTATCTCTCTAGCAGGAAGGAGATTACTGGCCTTATCAGTCCCTTTAGAAGCCTGTACAGAGACTCCTCCGGCACACTGAGCCCCCAACTCCTCATTTGCAGAACTGATAGGGAAAAAAGGTACCTGAGAGGGGAGGTCGTTTTCCATCCACAGATTTCGTGTTGTTCAGCGAGTTTTTGATGGTGGGGAAAAAATCATCGAACAGATCACGGTTGTGAGCAGAGGATTGGATAAGGATAGTTCCATTATTGTAAAGGGAGATAGATAGTAGCTTCGAACAAATAAATAGGTGAGTGGGCAACCGTGATTCTTAGACCATGGGGAGTTTTTTGGGATGTGGTGATTGTGAGTAATGAGTATAAAGCGTTTCTCCATTGGGCGCGTCTTTTAGTATAGAAGATAAGATCACAGATTAAAGCTCCTCTTTTTATGCAGAAGAAAGGATCTGAGATAAGGGTTTCAGGGTGGGATTTAAGGAGTCTATGTTTAAAGTTTTTAGATGCGTTCTTAGACATGTTGGGAGGATATATGATTTTATAAGCGTTAAGGGCTGAAGGCTCCAAGTGAGTAAGTAAGGCTCTAGAAAAATTGGTATCCATAGTGAGCTTGATGGAGCAGGAGGAAGGTGGAAATAAAAGTGTGACTGCTAAGTTACTTGTGAGTGCAGTGTCCTAGGAAAGGTGCTACATAAAGGAGGAGTGCAAGAAGCTGGTCCAGGTGGTGCCAGAAAGGTAACAGGAGAATGGGCGAGGGGTGACCCTAGAGGATCTGGGAGGATAGGATGAGGAAGCACCAGACTAACCAGGCACCTGACTGAGCAGGGAGATGAGGGGGGGTAGTGACTTGGGTGGAGAGGTGAGGGAAAGAGATGGAATGGGAATCTATATGTGAGGATGATACGAGGGGAGGACTTAGGGCCGCATAACACAAACATCTAGTGACATAAGAGGAGTAGGTCTAATTGGAAAAAAACGATAATATGCCTGGTCAAATGCGAAAGGGTAGAGTCTGATCTGATAGTGCGGATGATGGTGCAGGGAGATGAGGGGGGTAGTGACTGGGGTGGAGAGGTGAGGGAAAGAGATGGATTGGGAGTCTATATGTGAGGATGATACGATAGGAAGACTCACGGCCGCATAACACAATAATCTAGTGACATAAGAGGTCTACTTGAAGAATAACGATAATGTGCCCGGTCAAATGCGAAAGGGTAGCGACTGATCTGATAGTGCGGAAAAAAATGTGTGTGAAAGACAGTGTCAGCAGAAATTCTTACAAGATGGCCACTCTTGTGACAGCGAGGTTCCAGATTTGAGTTGCTGGAAGTCCATCTTTACTTTCCATTAGAGCTCTAGGATACCAAAGAGACCAACATCTCTTACAGAGGGACTGCAGAAAAAAATAGTCCTTTTTCATTATCTATTTCAAAGGGACTGTGGGGAAAATAGTCCTCTTACCATTTCTGATATTCTGGGAAAAAAATAGACCATCTTCATTATCAATTTTAAAGGGACTGCGGTGAGAATAGTCCTTTAACCATTTCTGATTTTCTGGGACCACCATCTTAAGGAAGGGCTTTAAAAGCTGGGAGGGATCCTGAAATGGCGACCCGCGCATTCGAAATGTAGACCTAGGGGCAGCTCCGGTGAAGGAGGGCAAACAGCACCACAGACCCTGGGAGCGCAGTGAGAAACTCAGCCTCCCAGGCTCACAATCCCCGAAAGGCATCACGAACCAGAGCAATCTCTAGTCCGCGGTCATCACAGCGGACCGGTGCCTCCACAGATGCACCAGAACACGCCAGGCAGGGCCTGCAGTGAGCTGCGGCCAAGCCCCAAACGGATGATGAGAGCAGAGCCGGGACAAGCGCAGCCAGCCAAGCTACGCGGGGCACACCGGTCAAGCCGGGCCAACCAGGCGGGAACAGCAACGGAGCGGGCGGGGCCAATCAATTAATGTACATGATGTGTTACATAAGACAGTTAGGGTTACAAGGCGTAGGAGTCACATGTCCTTTATGGCTCGCTGTGCTATATTAGAAGGATTACAATTTATGAACTGCAAGGAACAAAATGATCTCTGTGTTAAAAACAGTAATCCACTTACCTAGCTACATAAAATAAAAATCTGGCATCTGCATGTTGGATTATGTGCTTTACAGGAGACAATTTAACCCACATTGCTACTTTGATTCAAAACTGGGACTAGAGAAAACACAGGCCTCTCCAGCAAACGCGTTACCCTCCAAAATTACCTTATAATTGTTATTGTTCCTTGGGATTTACTGGGCACACAAAGATCTCTTCACCAGTGCCTTAACCCCATAAAGTATTCAAAAATGCAGACTTTGCAACCAATTAAACAGAATATATTTACTGCCACTTTTCTCCAATTTTTTGTGGCAGAGTTTTTACAAAATAAATGTTTAAGTTGAAGCCCACATTTTGCGTCGGGGGATGCCTCACTTTTTTGGCACAACTCAGACGCAAACTCATTTGTTAAATCTTGTAATGCACTCAAAATTTACTTATGATAGATCTGCGAAACATGAGGTGTCACTCCTTGTGATGTCACTTCCTGTGAGGTCATGGGTTGTGATGCCACTTCCTGTGATGCATCGCCGTGATGTCATGCGCCATGATGTCACTTGCATACTGCCTAACTTGGTTAGTCCACCTACTTCTTTTTTTTAGGACTTGTGCCCTGGGTGTTAACAACTTCCTAGTCTCGGACTGCTCTTTTAAGTGGTGGCAACGCGGAGTCCGTGCATGCTCAAACTGAGGTAGCAATGTTTGGTTCAGGTAGCCAAGGAGATCGGCTATTGCTCCCCGCGAGGCACTGCTGAGGTATCCTCACACTTTCTCCATGAAGAGTACAATGGAGGTGCGGCCGTTGGTTTTATTTCGGTTTATGTGTATATTCAATTTCAAACGCTTCAGCCTCAGTACGAATTTAAGTCAAGAGTGAATTTAAAAGTTGCCAAACCCCGGGGCCGTGGGTATCTACTTTGAAATCAATCTTCTAAAACAAAATTCTCTTGATTTGAGTATTTCATGGAAAACCTTTAGCTGTAGCAATTAAAAGTGCTCACAACAACTTGGTCCAATTAAAGAAATATTAGCAATTAATTATTGTTGGGGTGATGTGAATTCAGATATATTTCAGAACTTTGGAGATAAATTATTTGTGACTGTTATTTTTAAGAGCGAATACACTACTTCAAGCCACAACGGGAAGACAGAAGGTGCGAGACTGTGGATGCCCAGGTACACAATGAGCATGGAAGGAGACCGGGGTTCACCCATTCAGCGCACCATACACACACTAACTAGGTTCAAAATACACAGCTGAGGCCTGGAGAGGAGGCTAGACACTTGGGGGCAGATTTACAAGAACTGGAGCATCCCTGCATATTAGCAGGGATGCGCCAGTTAAATTGCAACACGTAAAAAATACCTTGCGCCACCATGGATGCGCCGCATTTACAATACGGCGCACCGTGGCGCAATGATAGACAGATGTGTGACGCATCTTTTTGGCGTAAGAGCACCGCATTGCTGGAGTCGTGTCGCAAGTACGACGCAACTCCAGCAATGGTTAGGAATGCCTATTCCTAACATACTGCGTCACTCCTTACGCCTGCTTCAAGCAGGTGCAAGGTTTTGACGCAGTGGCGTCATAAAAGTGACTCCGTGAAATCTTGTAGATTTCACTGCATCACTTTTACGAGGCATTCCTGCGTGGGAATGCCCACCCTGCATACATTATACCTGACGCAGGTATAATGTAGCGCAGGGCTTTACAACGTGACGCATCTCCCTAGATGCGTCACGTTGTAAATATGTCGCAACGTGGTGCATTGTTTATGACGCCGCTGCGTCACAGAAGTGACGCAACAGCGGCGTAAAGTTGTCGCAAGGGGCTTGTAAATCTTCCCCATGGACTATGGGGGGAGAAGTACGGGAGGCAGTGCAAGCCATTGGTGTTGTGGGGAAGCCAGAAGGTTCCGGAACCAATCGCTGTCCTTTAAACTCAGGTGAGCTAATCTTCAGATATCATATTACAGCCGCGGCGTAATCAATCACTCCTTCACCAACAACATATCTCCGGCCTCACCACCATTACATGCCATTACGTGCAACCTCCTAAACAGAATGCAAGTGTGATCCCTCTCGTATTTCATATGAATCTCGTGTTCTCCTAAAGTCTGTTCTTACTGTCACTTGATGATGTCTTAAATTAAATGTTCTGTCGTTGCTGCAATGCTGTTTGAAACCTGCCCCTATGGCGCAGAGAGGGGGCCGAGCTGCTTCGAAAAGGCCTCTGTGGCTGTGCTCTGTAAAGCAATTTAAAAGAAACAGCGCAAATTAAGTTTTAGTGATATTCATACATTACCTCACTGCTCTGTGTGCTTAGCTACATTGGTTCTCTTGTCTCTGTGTGTGACACGCACCAACTTCGTGTGTTATCATTAAATGTCTTTATCAACGTCATCATAAAATGACTAGAAGAAAATGTCAGACAGGTGCACTGCAGGGCGTAGACAGACAAGACAACCATGTGTGCAAGTAAGATAATTAACAACTTTGCTTGTTGCACTGTAAAGTTTGCACACTACAGTAAACACTACAGAAAATAAACAATTTTAATTCTGTAAAATATGGAGTATTTTTCATGTGTTTCAATATTTCAAGTATACATTTTCACAAGTGCTTTCTAAACTATCTTGCTTCATCACATTTGCTTTAAAATGCATGATTTTCCCACTCCTTTTTTTCAAAATTTTCTCGGGGGGGGGGGGGAGAACCCGCCCGAAACCCTCCTTATGACTGAGGCAATACTCATCAACAGCTTTTACACCTCACCACTTTCAAATGTCAACAGCCGCCCCTGAGACGAACTGACAGATTAGTCAGTTCGTTTTGCTTTCATTTCTGTCCTGGTGACAACGGGAATGCGTAGCCCAGGGAAGGAGTGCATCGGCTCCATGGATTCCGCATGTGTGAAGAGTGCTTTTCATTTCAGTTCTGTACACATATTTGCAACCCACACACATGCTGCACATGCTTTTTTTCAGTACAGCATGCCTAGAATCGATGCATGCACGGGCAGTGAGGCAAAATAACCCCAGGCCCTATCAGGAGTCAGGGTGGAACAGAGGTGAAAAAAGGGTTAACCCTCAGCTCTATCTTGATCTCTGGTAGGGCTGTGATCAGCAGGTTTCTGGCATGGCAATAAAAAGCCGAATGGAGCCATCCAAGACGTGAAAAAACACCCAGGTGAGTAAACTATGGGAGGAATCCTTGCAGAGCAGAATTACATTATAACAGGCACAGGGCCTACTGAGATTAATCACTGCCTTAAAATGAAGGTGACACACTTTCCCAATGTTGCCTGCAGTTATGGTTCATTTCGGAGCATTTCTTATGTTTCCCTCATACATGAAAGTCGCACCGTCTGTACAAGTTTTACATAGATCTTCTGTAACCATTGTTAACATGACATTTCTGTCTTTGTTTTAATTATCAGTGAGTGAAAGTGCTGCTAATTGAAAAAAAAGAATCCAGGAACCCATAAATTGGGGTCAATGCGTGGAGGAGGAAAGGGGTGTTAAGTCATGAGGGCCGGAGTTTGAAAAGCAGAGTTGTTAGGAATGGGGGTCTCCAGTTGGCAGAGGTAGGTACCTTTGTCCAAGTGGGGACCCTTGCTTCTAGTCAGGGTAAGGGGGATACACTCCTAAAATAACCCCTGCTCACCCCCTTGGTAGCTTGGCACGAGCAGACAGGCGTATCTCAGAGGCAGTGTGTAAAGCATTTGTGAACACATACAGTAACACAGTGAAAACACTACAAATGGACACCACACCAGTTTAGAAAAATAGTAAATCTTTATCTAGACCAACAAGACCAAATACGATAAAAATCCAACATACAATACTCTTGAAAACTAGTACTTGTGCAAAATAACCATTAAATTGCAGGAAAATCAATAAAACACAGTTCTTCCAACTCGGTAGCTGCTCCTGGGGCTACCGCGGTACTGAATACGACAGAGTCTAACAATTCCAGCCTACCGCGTCGATTCGGGCCAGCTAAAGCGTCGACAGACTCGGACACAGTACCTTTCTTGTTGCGACCAACACGTCGGTGCTAGTCAGTCGGGCAAACGTCGCGGTCACGTTGTGAAGCGGAGCGTTGCGGCCAGGGCCGGCACTAGGCATGGGCAGCTGCCCAGGGCCTCGCGCTCAGCTGAAAGACAGGGGGCCCGCTTCCGTGTGAAAGGCCACACTTTCACAGTTAGCCCACCTGCTCCTACGAGGCCCCCTGCCCCACACTATCACAATACACATCTTGAGTCGACCTTGCTGGTCAGGGCGTCGTCGTGGCATTCCTGGGGGTGCAGGGGTGGGGGGAGGTACAAACCGAGTGGGGAAGGCACAGCAGCCAGGCCAGCAATTATGGCTCACAGTGTCAGGGGAGGGGCAGCACCTCTGTTAAGTACCGGCCATTCCCTTTCTGCATTTTGTTGCTAGGTGACAGAAGGCCCCTTTGTTTCCAGGACCAGCCAGACACAGGTAAGGCGAGGTGGATGAGGGGAGGAGGGAGTAGCCAGATCAACTGGCTTTTGTTAACTTTTACATCACCCATTTTTTTTTATGGGAATATGTATTTAAAATGTATGTAGTACTGCCGGTGCAGTGTTTTACAAAATGCCTCGTAACTGCTTCGAAGGCCCAGGGGAGGGGGCCCCCCTTTCCCTGGGCCTCTAAGCACTAGAGCAAGCTGCGAGGTCCAGGTGTGGGGGCCCCTTCCTGGGCCTTGTAGCCAGTACTCCCTCTTTTCTTTCCTTTATTTGTTCCCCCGTGAAATTAATCCAAAATATAAAAACGCTTTTGCTGGAAAGGTCGTCTTTTTTCTGACATTTTTCACTTCCAAAGTGCAGCCTTGGGATGGAGAGAAATAAAAGGTTCAAAATGTAAAAAATAACTAAAGCAAGACAGTGGGTCGAAAAGGGGCCAGATTGATTTTATTCACACCCAAAACACATTAGTGCTACTTTACAGAGTTTGCCAGTGAAGCGCTACTTTTTTGTTTTCCTCGGGTGGGGAAGTGCACCATTCCTGGATGTACTGCAATACCTGCTTGATGGGCGGATTCGAAAACAAAATGCATACTGCGGCTCTGTATTCACGAATGTGGTCTTTTTAAACCATATTGCTTACGTTTTGTAAGGAGATAAGCAATGGACATTGAAACTGGTCCTTAACTTTTCATGCAAAAGCACTCATTGATTTCTGAATAATATGTGCAAAAGCATTAAGGTAACCATGTTGTTCCTGCTTACATTTCACATGCTTTTACTTAATCTTGCATTCCTTATGAGTGTTTGCTTTTTCCAGGATGTTGTCACTTTTTTTTTTAGGCAGCATATTGCTCGTCTAGTGCATAATTTGAATTGAGTCGCCTCCAGGTGTTTATAGCGGGGTGCAATTGGGTTGTAGTTGAAGGCAGCGCGAGTTTCTCTCAGTGGGGCAGTATGGTGTTCAGTGGGGGAGAGGATGTGGCACTATGGTCAGAGCTGCCGAATTTGGAACTGGGGAACCAGGTTCAGCCTTCATGACCAGTCCACCAGACCACTCTCCTGAGAGAGCACATTTCCATGTTAGACCTTAGAAGGGCCCGAAAGACCTTAGAAGAGTGGTATCTGAGCACCAGCAGGTGGATCATAGCGGTGGCAAGTGTGGGTTAACCTTGAAGGCCTGTCCACTACAACCCCTATTGAAGCTCACCTCGAGTCTTTTGGGCAGGCCTACGAAGCAGCACACCCTAGAGCAACAGTGACTGTCATTGAGGTCACAGGACCCTTGAGGAGGAAGTCTCTAGGGCGGTGTGACCGATGAGATCGCACTGAGGCGCTGACTTCGGGTGGGGGCGTCATGTTTGCAAGTATATTATGTTTCTAAAAGCCCTTGCTGCCTCCTTCCTGGCCTCCAGCAATTATCGGCAACAATAAAATGTCATGATAACTCCGGTGATTAATGTTCTTCCTAGAGAGAGATGGAGTTTTGTCAAGTGGAAGTTTTGACTTGTGAAAAGGTAGCACAGAGGGTTAATGTGCCTGCTGCAAAGAACATGTACCATGCAGATCACTAAGTCCACATAATGTAAAAAGGCCAGTGGGTTACTGCTTTTGTCAGAGAGATCCTATTGTTACTTGCAGTTTATAAGTCAAAATCCTAACATAGAACAATGAGCTATTAACTGTCATCTAAGAGCTGCATGCAAACTGCAAGGTATAAATTACAGCATTATGGTTTTTTCCCCAGCCTTTGATTATCCTAATGTTGCAAAAAGGGTTCATTTGGACCGAAATAAATTCTGGTTATTAAAGAGAACCCCCAACCATGGTATTACGTTCTAAATTCAGAGTTTGTATTTCTCCAGATCAATCACTATTAAACTATACTGCCTACTAGTATGATTGTCATGTGACTCCTAGTCCTTTGTCTTATGTAACATTACCTCTTTTGATTTACACACGTATGATTGATTGTCTCTGTGTAATGTGTGATATAAAGTTCTCTGACACCCTACACTGGTATCAGTGGCGCTGTAAATCAAATTAAATGCATCTGAGCGAGAATGTGGTTATGGAGACTTGAGGAGCACTGTTAAAGGGTGGTAGTGAGAGAATCCGTGGCAGAGCGAATCATTGGGGGGCACCAACATTGTCGCACAGGGCTCCACCAGCGCTAAAGGCGGCCACTTCTATTTCCTACAGTTCTAACACCAAATCAAAAACGTTGATTTGAAAAGCCCTTGAATCTGAAGCATACCTTCAAGTCAATGTATGATTTAGCAGTGGTCTCGGTTGTTCTAAGTCTTTTTTATTTATGTACAATCTTTGTTTGCAATGGTGTCTTGTAATTTTGTACTATATGTGTTGTGTTTTTGCACTTAACATAATTCTGGCGAGTAAAGAGCCCACACACAAAAAAGATGGTCCTACGTCTCTTAGCATGTGCGTGTGGGATACTGGTGAGAGGATTTACGTTAAAACAAATTGCAAAGTATTAATGTCATCCTAAGGTAGCACAATAATGGCACAGAAAGATAAGGGAGCCTTTTGAAATTTGCAATTATATCCATGGTGTGAGAGGTTCTCTCTTGTGTCATTTTATATTTTGAATGATCCGCCCCTCATTACCTCAACAGGATCTCCCCCTTTATGAGGCAGAACTGGAAATTGTATTATGCACTCATCTGGAAACAATCAGTTAACGAGGAGTAAATAATATACATCTTTGTGAGACCTGCACCTAGCTTTTCCATCCAATGTGACAAATGTAATCCATTTAATACAGTTTTAAAATATATGGACTTATTTCATTTGTATATTTTTGTCCATGTTACTGATATCCACGTTAGGTCTCTTCAGTGATGCCAAATAAGATCAATAGTCCTGCGATGTCACTTTCTGTGATGTCACTTCTTGTGATGTTACCAAGGGCGGCTCCTCCACTAGGGCGGAGGAGCGTCACCTCACTGCTGTTCGCAGTGCGAGAAGCAGAAACACCAAATGCTAAACTACCATTTTATGTTTCTGCTTCTCGCACTGCGAGAAAGCAGAAGTGTTTGGTTGGGGGCGGGCGGGTCTGCTTTAGGGCAGGGGAGGAGTGCCTTGCCCACTGCTAAGTGCGCTGACTGTTTGGTCGGTCCTCCGGGGCCGACCAAACCAGACATGCACACTCTGGCCTTTCTCCATGTAGGCTGCAATGTAGCCTACATGGAGAAAATGGCCTCCCCATAGGCGCCTGGCTGGTCGGCGTCCCGACCAATCACAATGCTGCCATTGCAGCGTTGTGATTGGCTTAGGGGAGGGGAGGGAGGCTGCCTGCTTCCTAGCAGGAGAGCAGGTCAGGAGCAGAGACGACGCGAGGCCCGGGAAGGTAAGTTTATTTTATTTTTAAATTAACCCCACCCCCCCGCGAGACCCTCCACCCGCGAGTCATGCCGGCCGCGACTGGATGTTACATGCAAATTAGAGGGGCCCCACATCTTCCCTTTCGCCCGGGGCCCCAGAAGTTCTAGGACCGGCCCTGGTTGCGGCGGACGATGTCCTCACGATTCGGTGCAGGCAGCGGCTCGTTGACGGAGTCGGTGAGACCAGGGTTTGCGTTGAAGGGTGAGACTGTGCTCGCTGCGGTGCTGGCAGGTCACGAATGTGGCGACGGATCCTGTCGATGTTCGGGTCGGGCAGCGACGGAGTCGGTGACGTCCTTTCAGCGTGTAGCGAAGCGTTGTGGAGTGCGGTACCCACAGGACACGGTGCAAGCAGCGTCGCGTTGACGGAGTCGGTGAGACCAGGGTTGCATTGCGAAGCGAGGCTTTGCTCTCGGCGGTGCTTTCAGGACACGGAATCCTACAATGGACTCGATGACAGAGTTGGTTACCCTCTTCTTCTGCGGCGACGATCAGAGACGGTGCCCACAGACACGGTGAGGTCTTTGCTGTTCCTGAGACCTCTAGAAGAGGGGGCAAGCTCAGTTCATACCTTTGGAGATCTTTTCTTCAAGCAGGGGGACAAAGCAAGCAGCAAAGTCCTTTTCTCCTTTCCTTGGCAGCAAGTAGCCACTGCAGGCCAACCCCAGACAGCAAACAGCACAGGGGCAGTATTCCTCCTCAGCTTCTCCGGCTCTTCTCCTTGGCAAAGGGTTCCTCTTGATTTCCCAGAAGTGATCTAAACGTCTGGGGTCTGGGCCCCTCTTTTTATACACACAAATCCTTTGTTCTCTGACCCAGCCAAAACCAGTTCTGTCCTCACTGGTGCATCTTCCTGGCAGGAGGTGGAGACAGCATAGTTGAAGGCAGACCAGGCCCATTCAGGTGAAAGGAAATCTCCTCCCCCTACTCTAAATGCAGCCCAGGTCCATTCAGCCCAGCCCTGACTCATCAGACTTCTGGAGCCACTGCCCCTCTCCAGCCCCTGTCATCCAAAAGCTAGACATGCAATACACAAACCTAGCAGAGGCACACTAGATGGTTAGGCAAGAAAATACCTACTTTCTAAAAGTGGTATTTTCAAACACAGAATGTAAAAATCAACCTCACTAAAAGATACATTTTAACATTCTGAGTTCAGGCATACTAAACTTTATTTTTCTACCTTGTTCCCAGGGCCAGTTATGTTTATAAGATGTCATAATCAAACTCCCCATTCTGTCCTATGGGAACAGGTAGCCTTGCAATAGTGAAAAACGAAATTGGCAGTATTTCACTATCAGGACATGCCACACACATCAGGGTATGTCCTATCTTTCGCATACAATGCACCCTGCCCACAGGGGTACCTTGGGCCTACGTTAGGGGTGACTAATATGTAGAAAAGGGAAGGTTTAGGGACTGGCAAGTGTGTGCACTTGCCAAGTCGACATGGCAGTCCCAGACTGCACACAGGCTCTGCAATGGCAGGCCAGAGTTACATTTTACAGGCTGCTTCTGTGGGTGGCACAATCAGTGCTGCAGCCCACTAGCAGCATTTGATTTACGGCCCTGGGCACACACAGTGCACTATACTAGGGTCTGACAAGTAAATCAAATATGCCAATCATGGAATCACTAATCAATAACAACAATTTACATAGGGAGCACTTGCACTTTGGCACTGAACAGCAGTGGCAAAGTGCCCAAAGCATCCAGACCAGCAGAGCGGAGTCCAACACAAAGCAAAAACACAGGAGGCAAAGGCAAAAATGCAGGGGAGACCCATGCCAATGGTGCCAGGTCTAACAAGGGTCTTCCAGTCAATTTACACATTTATTTCAAAAGAAATCTGCTGCAATGAAATTAGCAGCAAGCACATATGTGACAGTAAATCTGTTCTAGATTACCTAATTGGTCAACAAAGAGGAACATTTTAAAATATCTTACTGGGTTTAGACACCTGATGCAGAGATCTCTGTGTGCCCAGCAGTTTGTGAGGGATTACAATAGGGGTAAGATAACTCTAGTGATTAACACAGCTCTGGGAGAATTCTTTGTTTTGCTCAGTCACAGTTTTGACTCATAAAGTAGTATAGAGGATTAATGTGCTTGCTGCAAGGCACACCGTGTAATATGCTGATCACAGAATATTTAGCTAGGTAAGTGGGCTACTGCTTCTGGCACTAAGATCATTTTGTTACTTCCAGTTCACACATTGCAATCCTTCTAATACAGTACAGAGATCTTTTTACTGCCATCAAGGACCTGCATGCAAACTGTAAGTCATGGGTTTAGATCATTATTGTTTTTCTTAATCTGTTGTTATTCTAAGATTGCAAAGAAGGGTTCCTTTGTGAAGTGATAAAGTCTTGTTAGTGCAGACAACAACAATCACTGTATTAAGTTTTAAATCTTGACTTTGTGTTTCTCCCGACCATTTAGACTTAACATTTAATGCCTACACATATGGATGATATGTGATTCCTGCACCCTATAACACTGAATGTCTTGTGTAACATTTCCTGTGCATTGATTTACACACTTGTATGATTTGTTGTGCCCCTGTATGTGAAGAAAGCACTCTGACACCCTACACTTAAATGAGTAGCCCTATAAATGAATTAAATAAAAGAAATTAGTAGCTGGCAGTTAAATATATATTTGTATATTGACTGATACAAAGCAAACACATGGAGATGATACAGACAGATAAATCTTGCATTCCTACAGTGCAGGCACATCTCTTGTATAGGGAGTTGAACAAAGGTCAAAACCTGCCGCCACATCATAGTTTCTCATAAGTACTATTATTATTAAGAAGTGATAATACGCTGTGCGCCTTTGTTTCTTTCCATTGCTTTGGCATCTAAGTGTGAGGATCCATGTGGCTCCCAGCCAGTATGATACTTGAACAAAAGGAGGGCTGATGGCCCTTTAAATCAAGACTTTGTTTTGGGACCAGCTGGATGTTAAAATAAGAAAGCCCCATCGCTACCTGCAGGTTGTTGCTCCGAACGGAATCTAGACAACCTGCTAAGCTGCTGAATTATGTTCTGGTGTTGGAAAGTGACACCTGGACAAATTCAGCATTTTTCCTGAGGTCGGTCTGGCCCAGAAATAGCAGTTGGAACCGGGATCTGGTAGAATCCAGCTACTTTTCAGAATTGGTCAGTGGTCATAAGGGCAGGTGTAGAGCACATTTGAAAGTGTTTTCGGCTTACATTTATGGTTTGAAGTATGTATTTATAAGGGGGGAAAATACTGGCTTAAGGTGAACATAACACTGTCAATGCTGATGGCACGACCAGCACTGAATAGCCATACCATCGTTAGAGGCTGATGAGAGTAGGAGGTAGAGGAGGCAGACTATAACGAACTATATCGAAGTGTGGCTGTTTTTGTTTTATAATGATGTTGATGATGCAATTAATCAACCAAATAGATACACCAAGACAGAGCACTTTGTACCAGGGCGTAACCTGCACCATTTGATTTAAGATAAATTCAGGCGAGAGTAAGCGTCATTACTACGTTTTAGCTCAAATGTGAGTGTTTGTGTATGTTTGGGGGCCAGGGAATGTGCGGATGTAGATTTTCTGGACCATCCCTGACAATGTATACATTTTTTAGGCATTCTGGCTACCCCTGTTATAATTATAGCCTTTCATGACATATGTGGGCATTATGGCCACGATGGTGCTATTGTGACAATCCTTGGCTTAATGGTGCTCATCCTTGATGTGTTGTGGCTTTTCTTAACACTTGTGGATATCTATTGTATAATAGTGTTCCTGACACAATTTTGTCGAAACTTGACCTGTTGGGTCCTTTCCTGACATAATTCTTGCTACAGTTGCCATAAAGTGGTGGAAAGCCTTGCCATATGTTGGGCTGGCTGGGATGGTAAAGGGTGTGAAAGGTAAAATTGATCTTTGCATGAATGTAGTGAATTTGAGGGATTTTTGAAAATGACAAGGTGCTGTTTAGGGCATGTCTCAGACTGGGTTCTAGAGGGTTACTTCTTATTTTGGCTGCTGTATACCAGGGGCGTATTATAGAAAGTGCCCCGGGGCACAACGGGCATGTGTGCCCCCTTTGCGTACCCCCGGGGCACTTTGGCATTACAGAAAGAGCTGCAGATGCTTGCGCGGCCCTTTCTTTAATACATATTATAGACGCAGGCACAGAGGCAAAGTAGCTGTCAGGAGGCACGCTGACAGGGCACCACCTCTGAGGTGGTGCTGATAACAGCTCTCTGGAGGGGGGAAAGGCGGTCCTATGGACCCCCCAGACATTCCCTTGCAGGCAGGTCCAGTCACTCACTGCACCCGCCTGCAAGGGGATCTCTAATCCCTCTTAATAGTGCAGGCGGGTTGCTGCCTGCACAATGAAACATGGAGTGGCTGCTTCAAACCCGCTCCGTATTTCACTTGAATGCACAACCTCAACGGCAGCACGACTTCGCAGCTGCCCTGGGGGCAGCACACTCAATATAATAAGGCGCACTCTCCTTGTTTGCGCCGGGCGCACCTTTTGAAAGTGCGCCCGGTGCAAACACAGGCAGCGCGCATATTCTGTAGTATGGCCCCAGATCTCACTTTTGTTATCACTGTTATTTCATAACTAATACTGATGCTTTTTATCATCTATCACAAGTTCTGTCTGAAGCAAGAGCGTGTGATATTGGTGTAATCTGTCTGATCCTGTAAGTTCTCTGTAGATAAGTAGCAGCATTGTTGCATGAGCTTGTAGAGTTCTCTAGCTTGGATGTCTTTGACTTGTGATTGTATGATTTGTATTACTATTGATTTTCCACCCTAACCCTTCCAATAGACATAACACAGGACAGAGACTGCCAGGCAGGATGGAAAATGAAGTGAACAAAAATACCAGGTGCATTTTGAAACAAATATTGGCAAAACAAATAGATATAGGTCTAGTGTGCAAACACAGTTAGCATTTGCACATTAGAGAAAGAAAGACAAGAGAGGACCAATGGGAGCAGACTGAGGGGGCTGTAATTGTAAAGTAATCCCTCTTGCAGTTCAATGCAAGCACTGGAGTAGAAGCGGAATGATACGCCGAAGCAGCCAATAGCATTATGTGAGAGAATAATACTCTCCCAGGTTTGAGTCAAGATGTGTTTGACGTAGTCTCCAGCCAATAAGAGGTTAGAAGAATGCCAATAGTAGAAGAGGGGGGGGGCGGTACCCAAAGTCTACTCTATGCATATCAATAGTATAGGTCTGTTTTTACAGTGTTCCTGTCAAAATCCAAACTTAAATCTATGCACCATGTGACATCGCTTAACAAGGTTTTTTAACTGTCTGTAATACATACATATCTTCAACCAATTGTTAATGACATTGCAGAAAAATCAACAATGTTGCCACCATATCTTCAACATTTACTTGGTGAGGGAGAGCCTCAACACCCAGCGAGGGTAACCTTTCCTTGCACACCACAAAGGTATTGGATACCATTCTATATTTATCTACATTATGTGAAAATTGTGCTGCAAAAATCCTCATTTCACCCAATTTTCAAAAAAATGTTTCCAGTGTTAGAACTACCTACCAATGCCCACCCAGAGTCTGACTTGTTCCCTTCGCTCACTCCCTTGATAATATACAGTTACATATTGTTGCCCTACCAGTTTCAAAGTTCACCAGCCGCCACTGACACTTTCACTGTTATGGGATGTGATTACATTTGTATGTCTTGGATTCAGAAGCAAGGTAACACGTTACTATTTAGGTAGTGGTTCACATTAGGAAAATACAGAGAACACACACTTTTAACAAATGTATAGAATACTGGAAGCCAGGGAACTCTCAGGCACACAGTTTCTGTGAATGGCTGATCATGGCAAAAACATAATCTCCCATATTTCAGCAGCCCAGCTATCCACATGAAGCAAGCCCTTAAAATAGACCTGGGGGTGTTAATGAAAGAATGTCCTAAGCCGGAGCGCTCATGTCTTTCTTGTCCCATTACACAGGTACACTGAGTGATCTTGGCCAAAGCACAATTTCCCATACTTTGGTCGGCCAACTGGAAGCCTGGAAGCTCTTAAAATCGACCTCCTGGAAGCTCTTAAAATCGACCATGGTAGAGAACTTGCCACAGTAGCGCCTAAGTCACAGAGGAAATAGAACTTCATTTTCTAGAGAAAACAATGTCAATGCAGAACATTTCCAGTACAGATAAGGGTCTGAGTGAGAAGTGAACGAATTTGACAGACTGTAATGAAAATGCATGAGGCAGAAGTAATAAATTTGTGTTTCATTTGCTTTGTCAGGTCTAAAGAAAACATGTTAGTGGTTCAAAAAAATTCAATTCAACGAGCTTCAGAATTTCACTTCCCCCCAGAACTACCATAAACTGGTCTTGCGGAATATTTACATATGCATTGTTATCAAAAAGCAGTGTACTGACTGCTCAGAACGTTTATTCATGCATCGTTGTCTGGCGAGAACCACTCACCTTGACCATCAACTTTTATTATAATTCCTGTTTGTAAAGCGCAAACATATCACCCATTAAGGGTTTCAAGGCACTGGGGGAAGTTGGGGAGATTAAGTGAGCTATTGCCCAGAGTCACATGATGCTGAGCTGAGCTGTCGCTGATCGGACCGCGAACCCCGCGCTCCGGAGTCAGCCGCTCTGTCCGCTGCACCCCACCTCTAAACATCCCGGTCGCTAAAGCGCCATTTATTTCAATGGCTAGCGTACCTTCTATTTGTGTACCATATATCTTAACGTGCACTCCACATCTCTCTCATGCCAGTCCATTTCCCATTGTTTTTATCATCATACTTGCTTAATTGTTTTCACCACCCCTTTTGCAGCATTTTGTTTTGCCAATGTGATCAGGTTTCGTTTCCATAACTTGCATATGTTTATGTCGTATTTATAGAGAGGCTTAATTCTTTTGGTGTTACAATGCGGACTGTATTGTTTTTTGGCTGCTCAGTAATTTCATGCAGTCACCTGGGATTTTCTTGATGCATGTGTTTGTATGTTTCCTGCTTTAACACCAGCGAGCTACACTTCTGTGTTTGATTTCTAAAGCACTCTGCGTGGCTCCTTCTACAGCTTTCTGTCGCCAAAAAGCGTTTTATTCCTTTGACTTTGCGAGTCACCAACTTTTATTTCTCCGCTTTGTTGCTTGTGGCCTTGGCACTGATTTGTAAACCTCTGCCTTCCGCTTCTAAAGGTTCACACTGGATCTGTTGCTGCCTCTTTATGAATACATTTATAAGAAAGACTTCATCTCTATTCTTGTGTAAAGTAATTCTAAGCCTATACAGCATGGTGCAAATACTACCTTTAGTGTGTGGGTCTAAAACTAACACACACATTTCTGGAATTCAACATTAAGTTCAACTTTTTATGTTGGAAAATATGGTCGAGAGGTTTTTGCAAGAAACAGTTTATCAAGTCGATAACTTTATGAAAAAGATCCAATACATAAAAAAAAGACAGATGAATATAAAAAACTTATATAGGGCATTCACAAATTTCCCACTAAATCATGGTGCACAGTGAGTCCCCATGATAAGCTTCAGAAGAATGCTGGCTTGAATAAACCAGCCCAAAGAAATTCGGGGGCATATTTATAAGAGGGCTCCATCGCGTTTACACCACACAATGTAGTACATGCACGATGCAAACCTCTAAAACAGATTTATGAAGCCATGCAAAGCCACTTTGCGTGGCTTCAAGTGGCTTCATAAATGTGGAGTAGTGCAACGCAGTGTAAATTGCTGCTTTGCACTACTCTGCCCGGGTAGTCGTTCCATGGGCATTGCGGTGGGTGTTCCCACACAACTCCCATGGATTTTGACGCATTCTCATATTTACAAGAACTTGTAAACCTGGGAATGCAGTGGCGTGACACAAGCCTCCGCAGCCCCCGGAGTGCGGGAGGGCCCCTGAGCTGCAGGGGGCCCCCTCAGCACAGTACTCAGGCCTGAGAGCTCCGGATTAAATCCAGAGAGGGGGCCCCTCCATGTACCTTGCAGGGGGGGCCCCTCAACTTCTGTTACGCCACCGTGGGAATGCGTCAAAATCTTACACCTTCCCAAAAGAGGCATAACAGGGAGAAATTCATTTATTTCTCCTCGTTACTTCCTCTATGTGTGCAACATTCTGCAGCACTCAGAGGACTATGCCTTCCTGGATTGTTTTAGTGCAGGAAGGTGTCCCTTCCTGCACAAAAACAAACCTGCCTACAACACAGGCACCCTTGCACCATGGAGCAAGGGTGCCTGCGTTGGTGCTAGGCTGCCTAAAGTGCATCAGCACAGTGGAAAAGGATGGAATGTGCCATAATCTCTTAAATACAGGTCATTCCTGCCCTTCCTCTTTGGCACAGCGCAGCAAGATATCTTGCTGCGCTGCACCATAGTCCTTCAGTATCCGAGGTGCTCAAAGCACTTTGTGGCTGAGGGCCAGTGAAGCCTGGAGCTCAATTCACCTGAGGAATATGCCCATACCAAGAAAATCCCTTGCTTGTGGAGAAGACTGTGGAGGTAAAATGATGCGTTGCAGGGGCGTAACAGAGGCCCCCGAAGCCCCTGCGTTGTGGGGGGGGGCCCTGCGCTCCAAGGGCCCCCTCCGTGGCCGCGCAACCAGCAAGCACTTCACTTCCGTCTGGGATGTGATAGCTTACGTAACTTACGTTACGCTCAACGTAGATACCTCACTGCGGCCTCTTTTATAAATTAAATGGTGCACGGCGCCCACATGTCTTTGCGTCTGCGCGGTCTTCACCCTCTTAGGGTGAGAGTGGTAACCATTTTCATGTGCATGCCGCAATTAAAAGTGCGCGTGAGGTGAGGCATCCCCGAGACGACTGAGAGGGACTGGGCGGCCGCCGGCCACATTTAATTATTGCTAGCCCCTGGCTAGCCTTGCCCTGCCTTCTGCTGCCCATTCGCGCCTGCCACTGAAGCTGCTCATCAGGTGAGTGTCGGAGGAGCGAGGAGTCTCAGAGGGTGGGGTGGGATGCATCATGGGGCCAGAATCTAAACGTAATATAGGCCCCGCAGCAGCCCCCGTAGCGCACGCAGACAGCACTTCACTTCTCATCTCGGCATTGGTTGAACCAGTTTAGTTGTCTCATAACAGTCCTGCCTCATACATTAAGTGGTGCGTGCGGTGGGTGCAGGTGACCTGAGCTCCCAATCCCAGCAGCAAGAGGGTTGAAGGCAACTGCCACGAGGCCAGAGACCATTTGCATATTTACATACCTTTTTAAACTAGTTACTGAGGCTTGGTTTTTTTCTGGTTCCAGTACCCCCTGGGCCCCCACTCTGCCTATTCCTTACATTTGAAATTTACATTTACTGCTGTAGTGTGAGAATGCATTTCATGAAAAGGAATATAAAGTAGGGTTGCCAAAAGAAAAATGCCAGCAATGTGTTGTTTAAAAAGCCTGGAAAGACCTCGTGTTGACACTAAATAGGTTTATAAATAAAATGTATATATTCATTTGTAATGTGACTTTTCTGTCTTTGTTCCCTTTAATTGGATCATTCAGGCAGCCCTAGAACACATTAAAAGTGCTTTCTATTTATATTTGCTGTTCAAAGTATGCACAGATAAGTGCTGAAAATACGGCTTTAGGTGACTGCTTATTTTTGCCCCGTCTGGGACATCAAAATAATGAGCTGGCAACCCTAATCATAAGACTGGAAGTTTGTTGCAGGATCAGCACATTATTTATTTCCTACACCCTCGATCCCTATTAATGCCATAATAGCAATAGTTTAACTTATATCTGAAACCCTACGCCGCCGTCAATAGCATGCTGAGTTACTTCGTGTTTGGGAATGCACCCTACATTCAGACAACTCACTCCTCATTCTTGCCCTTCACTTTTACGTTCACCCTGCACTCACAGCGATCATAATGCACTCACACTGATCTCCATGCACTCACACCATTCACCCGCTCACCCTGCACCAACAGTGATCACTCTGCACTCACAATGCACTTGCGCTGTTCACCCTGTACCTCACCCTGCAGTCACACAAGCACACTACTCACCCTTTACTCACCTGTCCCCCTCACTGCTCAATCTGCAATCTCACTCTAACACGCCCATCACTAACCATGCATTCTTTCGTCCCACTCTGCACTTACATCTGCACCCAAATTCATATGGTCACCTCACTCACCCTGCAGTCACTCCTCTTACCCTACTCTCACACTGTTGCATCGCTCACCGTGCACTCACATGGGCACTCCTGCCACCCACAAAGCGCAGAGGGTTAATTTGCCTGCTACAAAGAACATGTACCATGCAGATCACAAAACTGAGTGTGAGTAAACTATGAGTAGCGCTATAAAAAAAATGAAATGTTTGTCAGAAAGGTGCTATAGTGAGATGAGGTGCATTGTTGGTGAGTGGTAGTGAGGGAATTCATGGAGGAGGAAATGGGGAAGGGGTCGCCAAAAAAGACTGTTGCACCATGTGCGACCAGTGCTAGGGCCAGCCCTGGCTGGGAGTGGTAGCCCTCCCTGAAGTTCGGGTCTAGTTGTGCCCCTGGTTTCAATCCCCCAGCCAACTCAGGACTTTCGTTCTCGCTTCTCTGATTTGTTATCTGAGGCTTAGGTCGGTGATGACCACTGGGAAAGCAAGGGTTAAAGCCAATCCGTGAATGGGCACAGGTGTGCCACCCCCAGTGCCACACCCATTTGATCACCATAGTATAGATATGTCTTTCTCTGGACATTATATGGTACTTCCCGCGTTTTGAACCATGAGTGAAAGCTCACAGAGTTGAATATGGACTTTGATTTTTTTAAGCATACTGCTATGCTAATAATTCAACCATGTTGAAAATAACGAGTTGTTCGAAAATGTATATTTTTTGTACACAACAGTGTGTATAGTGTGAGGGCACATAAGTCTCTTACTCCTCCCAATATTGATGCTAATTATTCACCGAATGTGCAATATTCATCTCCATTTTTGAAGATCAGGGATTCATCATCACAATAACCTCTCTGTGGAAAAAAGGATGTGTCCATCACTCTGCATAACCAACCCCTTTATATAGTTTGCTTTACTCCCTTCTAAAATTCTATTGCATTCATCCGCAAAAGAGAAAAGAAGGTGATCGGAATCTTACTTTTCTCTTTAACAACTAACCACGTTATCATCTCCAGCTTTACTCTGAACATCCTAAAACACTTCAATATAGACTTGCTCAGACAGAGAGCTGTTATATGGGAATGGAGTGTATTGGAAAAAACATGTGTGCACATATTTTAAAAGCAAGCTTACAACTAGCTACTATTTGTTTGAAATAATTTGCCGCTTGAGCAGATTTGGATGCTTCTAACTAAAATGTACATGCCTTTGCTTTTCCAAGTTGCAAACCAACGCGAGGGGCTGAAAGACATCTTTTCAAATTTTTTAGGTGCGTGGGTTTTGGTGCCCCTTTGCCTGCAGGACTGTCTCCGGCCACCCTGTTACTTCTATTTACATGCCCACCATGCTATCTTCCCTCACACTTCCTCTCACGCACAGAAAATTCTCAGCTCCTGTTCCATGCCAGGGCCCAGGCCTGATTCTAAGTGCTCTGCCACTTATCATGTTTGTCGAGCCATATCCTTTGGATCGCCTCTTGCCAGGGCCTCCTTTACTTTCACCAGGTCACAATTGCTGCCTCTTAAGCTGCCATTAGTGGATGTGAGATTGTTGCATCCATTAAAGGCAGATGCCATCCAGAGACGTTTTAAGGCATGGGCAAAGTGGGCTCCGGCACCTTTATGCACAAATAAAAGAAGCATTGTTTGACTGGATGGGTTTGATGTTTATGCTGCTAATTTGTTATTGCTTTACCAGGCACTTTGAAATATTTATGCCTTCATGCACAAACAAAAGGGGAATTAGTTTGACTAAATAGGTTTGATTTAGGTATGCTGCTGCTTGCTCAATCAATCAATCAGGGAATTGTAAGCGCGCTACTCACCCATGAGGGTCTCAAGGCGCTGAGAGGGGGGGTCCGCAGATCTGTTTAGCCGAAAAACCAGGTCTTGAGGGTCTTCCTGAAGGTGTTCAGGGAGGGGGCGCGTCTGATGTCTGCCGGTAGCTCGTTCCAGGTCTTGGCTGCAATGTGAGAGAAGGATCTTCCGCCTGCTCTGGCTCTGTGGATGCGCGGGGTTTCAGCCAGTGCGAGATTGGAAGATCGGAGGTTTCTTTTGGGTACGTGGAAGTTGATTCTGTTGTTGAGGTATTTGGGTCCGTTGTTGTGTAGGCATTTGTAGGCATGAGTGAGGATTTTGAAAGTGACTCTTTTCTCCACGGGGAGCCAGTGGAGACTTCGTATGTGTTGGCTGATGTGTTCGCGTCGGGGGATGCCGAGGACGAGTCTGGCGGCGGTGTTCTGTACTGTCTGGAGTTTGCGGAGTAGGGACTTGTTGATGCCGGCGTAGAGTGCGTTTCCATAGTCCAGTCTGCTGGTGATGAGTGCGTCGGTGACTGTCTTCCTTGACTCAGGGGGGATCCACTTGAAGGTCTTGTGGAGGATGCGGAGGGTGTTGAAGCAGCTGGAGGTGACGGCGTTGACCTGTCGGTTCATGGTGAGTGATGAGCCGAGTACGAAGCCGAGGTTCTTGGCGGGGTCTGAGAGGGTAGGTGGGCTTCCGAGGGCGGTCGGCCACCAGGTGCTGTCCCATGCAGAAGGGGTGGTACCGAGGACGAGGACTTCTGTCTTCTCGGCGTTGAGCTTCAGGCAGCGGTTGGTCATCCAGACTGCGACATCTTGCATTCCTTTCTGGAAGTTGAGTTTGGCAGTGGTGGGGTCTTTGGTGAGGGAGAGGATGAGCTGGGTGTCGTCGGCGTAGGATACGATGTTGAGGGCGTGTTGTCGGACGATGGCTGCGAGGGGGGCCATTTAGATGTTGAAGAGGGTGGGGCTCAGTGATGAACCCTGTGGGACTCCGCAGGTGATTATCGTGGGGTCGGAGAGGAAGGGTGGGAGTCTGATCCTTTGGCTTCTTCCGGTGAGGAATGATCAGATCCAGTTCAAGGCTGTTCCTTGTATGCCTGCGTCGTGTAGTCTGGCGACTAGTGTGCGGTGGGAAGACGGTGTCGAAGGCTGCTGATAGGTCGAGTAGGATGAGGGCTGCGGAGTGGCCTTGGTCCAGGAGGGTGCGGATGTCGTCTGTGGCGGCGAGTAGGGCGGTCTCTGCGCTGTGGTTGCTTCGGAATCTGGATTGGGACGGGTCGAGGACGGCGTTCTCGTCAATGAATCGTGTCAGTTTCCTGTTCACTGTTTTCTCTGCAACTTTGGCTGCGAAGGGGAGGAGCGAGATGAGCCGATAGTTCTTGAGGTCGGTGGGGTCAGCTGTGGGCTTCTTGAGCAGGGGTCTGACTTCTGCGCGCTTCCAGTCGTCTGGGAAGGTGCCTGTTTTGAAGGTGGTGTTGATGGTGCGTTGTAGTTCGGGTGCGATGGCGGCCGCAGCTCTGTGGTAGATGTGAGGGGGGCAGGTGTCGGTGGGGGCCCCCGAGTGGATGCTTTTCATGGTCGAGGCAGTGTCTTCAGCCGTGATCGGTGTCCAGTTGGAGATGGTGAGCTGGCTGGTGTTTCTGAGGGGCGGGGGCCGTCTGTGGCGCCTGGTGGATGGTCGATGAAGTTGTCGTAGAGGTTTTTGATCTTGAGGTGGAAATAGGTTCCAAGCTTGTCGCAGAGGTCTTGGGATGGGGTGATGTCTGTTGCTTCGCTGCGTGGGTTGGTGAATTCTTGAATGACACTGAAAAGTTCCTTGGAGTTGGTGGAGTTGGCCAGGATTTTGTTGTGGATGAAGTTCCTCTTGGAGGCTCTGATCTGGTTTTGGTAGTTCGTCATGGCGTCCTTGTAGGTGGTGTGGTTTTCGGTTGTCTTGGTGTGTCTACAGTTCTTCTCCAGGCGTCTGCAGGTGCGTCTGGCTTCTTGGAGAGCGGTGGTGAACCAGGCGGCTTTCCTGGGGCGTTGTCTGTCGGGGTTGCGTAGCGGGGCGAGCTCGTCTGCGCAGTTGGAGATCCAGGTGTAGAGTTTGCGTTGGGTGCCCAGGTGTGGTTGTCTCGGGTGAGGGTTAAGTTGCTCATCGGTAACCTTGCTCCAGTTCCTTCGAGGTGGGCGTGGGGCTGGTTTGGGTGCCTTGGGTTTGTTGATGGCGAAATGTATGCAGTGGTGGTCAGTCCATGGCGGCTGCGTTGCTGTACTTGTTATTGTTTTACCAGTCACTTTGAAATATTTGCACCTTTGTGCACAAACCAAAAGGACATTTGTTGACCAAAGTGGTTTGATTTTTGTATGCTGCTGCCTGCTGTACTTGTTACTGTTTGGCCAGTCACTTTGAAATATTTGAGCCTTCAAAAATGGAATTGTTAGTCTAAACTGGTTTGATTATTGTATGGTGCTGTAGTTGTTATTGTTTACCAGTTGCTTTCAAATATATGTGCCTTTATGCACACACCAAACGGAGAATTGTTTGACTAACCTGGCTTCCTTTTTGCATACTTCTGGACTTGTTTTTATCATGCACTTTGAAAGTATTTTCACCTTGATGCAAGAAAGTTGGATTTTTTTTACAAAACATGCTTGATTTTTGTATATTGCTGGACTGGGGATTGCTTTATTATGCACTTTGGAAGTATTTGCACTTTTCTTTTGCTTTAGCAACTACAGTTTGTATAGATTCTGTCATTAGGTACTTGCTGATATGGTTTGTTTTTATTCTACATTTATGGTGTTGCTTGCACTTGTCTGTAATACGTGTGCCTTAAATCTTGTATTTAGCATTGTTTACACTACAGAAATGATCAATTCAGACAAACATCTGAAGCATCCAAACAGTTTTCATCCTCAGACTCGTTTGCCTGCCTGTTTAGTAATGCTTACTAATAAAGACATGATGGTAGAAATTGAAATTGCTTCCTCAGTTCACATTATTATCATGCACAACCCTTGACAGTCGCTAGTGTGTGGCATGCAGATAGTTCACCAGTCTTTTTCTCTTGACTTTCACAGGATACTGAGTTATATATTGTGTACTTCTCATGTATATTGTCAGTCAAGTTTTTATGGAATTGCAGGTTTGGGTTTGTCTTTCAAAGTTTCAAGTTATTGTCCATTAATGTCAATTCTAATTCAGACCCTTCATAGTTGTTCTTTGTTCTTCAGCCACAGACAGTTCCTGAGACAATAGGATCGCTCCTTGGCATTGTTCTGATTGCTGCCTCAGTTAAATAATCTGCCTTAGACAGTATTGTTACAAATGGCGTAGCTTATATGTTAAGAGTGTTTCCCACTTTCTCATTAGAACTTTGATTCAAGACAATATAGAGGCATTTCATTAAATGTTGGAGGTTTCAAATCAAAACATACCAGATTTTTGGGTGGTGGGGCAAAGTGGTAGGTGGTGGGCCAGGCCTCCGGAGGGGGCCCCCTCCATGTGCTTTGCAGGGGAGCCCCCTCAAGTTTTGTTATGCCACTGATGCGTTGAAAACCACAAACTCAAATGCACAGCAGAACTATGCCTTTCTCGCTCTGTGCTAATGGAATTTCAGAGCCTGCTGTGATTGTCGGTAGAGAGAAAGCTTACAGATGCATAAGAAAGGAGGAAGGACTCCAGCAAAGGAGGCAAGGCAGCAGAAGAGCATAGTGTAGCAGCACTTCTGCTCACACTCACTTACATTGTAGTGTAATTGTAGCTCGGTTCGTTTACAGGATGTGCTGAGCAGAGGGTACCAAAAGAGTGATTATTTGCAGCGCAAACTCCGAGTTACTCAGACACTCTTTTGTCGCCTAGAGTGGACAACTGAAGTAAGCTACAAGCAGTGGGTAAGTGTTTAGTCTTAAGGTCAAAATATGCAAAGGGGGCTGAGGCGTGGTGTGTGAGGAGGCAGAGACCCTGGTGTTAGGATACAAAGGGCCAGAGCAGGGATGTCCATGTGGAGGACAGACACTTTGGCATCAGGGCACAAAAAGAGAGGAAGAGGAGAAATTTGCATTAGGCTAACAGGCATCCAAAATTTGGAAGGTGTAAATACAAGAATGAAGTATATGTTTCTTTGTTTCATTGTTTTCGGTATTCAAATGAGAAATATTAGGTTCATAGTTTTCAATTTTCAGACTTTCTTGGTAGGTTTTAGATTTCTTCCTCCCAAAAATCTGACATGCATTTCCTTAGATATTCAAATATCATTTCACTATTCGGGCTGCATCTAGCAGAGCCTACACACTTGATGGTTTTATGTCTGAAACAAACCACTTGTCAGCACCGGTGTTTGCTTGTGTTGGGAGTAATATGCCATGACTTTATAAGACTGTGTGGCAAGTTGAAGGATCTAACGTTTTATATACTGTAACCCATGTTTATTTAAAAGCTACTGTACTTCAAATTAAAATTTGCCTTGAAAAGCCAATCTGATCCTAAGCAACTAATTCATTTTGAAAAAGGCTCGAAAGTTCGGCTATTTTGTTAACAACAAACTTACCTGTATTACATCTATATATATATATATATATATATATATATATATTATCTACTGGCGGTCGCCAGTAGATAGTTATAGTTAGGACCTATTTTCCATAGGAAATCCGCGACATTCTATTTGAAATAACTCTTGCGTCGGTTGACGAATCTTCGCGAAATTTTCAAACTTTATGGCCCGCTCCGGTCCGCTCCTACCCTGAAAGTTTCGGGGTGATTCGTCAAGCGGGGGCCGAGAAAAAGGGGGTCCCAAAATGTGTTTTCCCCATTCATTTTCCCATAGGAAACTTTAGCCACGGCTACAGCCCGAACTTCTGAACGGAATTACACCAAATTTGGCAAAGAGGTAGTTCTTGGTTCAGAAAGAACCCTTTTGTTAAATGGTGTAAATCCGTTCAGTAGTTCCTGTGAAAATCAAAAGGAAAATCACATATATATCTATGGCCGCGTCGGATTCGCGCACCCTCCCGATCACGAGCTGCATGCTAATTGGCTGTCAACACTCCAAATCAGGAAGTGTTGGCAGCCATTTTGTCCCTCGGTAGAACCGAGGGACAGAAACAAGTGCGCAAAGCGCAAAAGGGGCAGGGTAGAAACACCCTGACCCCTAGTCTGCTCAGGGGGTCCCACAAGGAACCCCTAGGCAGAAAAAAGCATTTTTTTTTTTTTTTTTTTTAATCGGCGGGATGCGCTTAGGCTGCGCGAATCCCGCAGAAAAAAAAGAAACAAGTGCGCAAAACGCACAAAGGGGGCAGGGTAGAAACACCCTGACCCCTGGGTCTGCTCAGGGGTCCCACAAGGACCCCTGGGCAGAAAAAGCCTTTTTTAAATCGGCAGGATGCGCTCAGGGTGCGCGGATCCTGCCGGAAAAAAAAAAAAATCGAAGCGCAGTCTCCCGCGCTTCGATGCAAATTTGCCCCCGGGTGGCCCAAGTCCTGGGGGCATGGGTTTATTGTTTATGGGGGGGCCTCTAAGGCCCCCCAAGCCCTGGGGACCGCCACCCCCCGGGGCTTTATAAAAAAAATTATGGCGGGAGGGCTGTGCGCCCTCCCGCTGCCCCGGGGACCGCCACCCCCGGGGCTGTTTTTTTTTTATTTTAAAAACCTGTGTGGGGGGGCTCCAGCCCCCCCACACGCCCCGGGGACCGCCACCTCCCCGGGGCACTAAAGATTTAAATATGGGGGTCCGTTACGGACCCCCAGAGCCCCGGGAGGTCCTCCCGGGGCTTTGAACAAGTTGGGAGGGGGCCGCGCGGCCCCCTCCTGGAGCCAGTGATGGCCCTGGGGACCACCACCCCCAGGGCTGGCTCCTGCAGTGTCCCCGGGTGCCTACCCCCGGGACACTGTAGTTTGCTATGACAGGATGGGAGCATCGCGGCTCCCGTCCTGTCATAGCAAACTTGGTTTGCATTTTGAAAGAGAGAGCAGGAAACCTGCTCTCTCTTTCAAAATGCAAACCCAATTGCTTTTCCACACGGGGAGCAGCATGTTAGCTTCTCCCCATGTGGAAAAGCAATGCCGGCTCCCGCAGGAGGCGGGGAGCCGGCTGGGACTGTGGGGGGATTGGGGCCCCCCCCCACAGTCTCCAACGAGAGGCCAGGCCCTGGGGGATGGGGTCCCCGGGGCCATAAGGCGCCCGGGAGGGGGGCCACGCAGCCCCCCTCCCCAATTAAAAAAAAAAAGAAAAAAAAAAAAAAGGGCAAGGCCGGCCCCGGGGGATGGGGTCCCCGGGGCCTTAAATGGCCTGAGGAGGGGGGCCACGCAGCCCCCCTCCAAATATATATATTTTTTTAATTAAAAAAGAGGGCATGCCCCGGGGGATGGGGTCCCCGGGGCCAAAAGTGGCCGAGGGAAGGGGGGCCACGCAGCCCCCCTCCCATAAAAAAAAAAGGGAAAAAAAAAAAAAAAACGGCATCGTGCCGGAGGCCCCGCCCCCCTCCCTGCAGCAGTGTGCAAACGCGCCCCCTGGCGCGTTTTAAGAAGGGGAAGTAATTCCCCTTGAATACTGGGGGTCCCTGGGGGCCAACTAGCCCACCAGGAACCTCCAGTATGTGCCAGGGGGCTGTGTTGCAGAGAGGTGTACAGAGGCCACGCCCCTTTATACACCTCTCTGCAACGCAGCTCTGTGGCGCTTTTGGAGGTACATGGTGGGCTAGTTCGACTCCAGGGACCCTCAGGATTCAAGGGGACTTAATCCCCCAACTTAAAAACGCGCCACGGGCGTGTTTGCAGTGGTGAAGGGAGGGGGCGGGGCTTCAGGTGACATGTGTGCAAACAGGCCCCGTGGCGCATTTTAAGATGGGGAATGAAATCCCCTTCAATCCTGAGGGTCCCTGGGGCCAACTAGCCCACCAGGTACGTCCAGAAAGCGCCACAGGGCTGCGTTGCAGAGAGGTGCAAAAAGGGCGTGGCCTCTGAACACCTCTCTGCAACGCAGCTCCCTGGCGCATACTGGAGGTACAGGGTGGGCTAGTTGGACCCCAGGGACCCTCATGATTCAAGGGGACTTAATCCCCCAACTTAAAACGCGCCACGGGGCGCGTTTGCACAGATGTCACCTCAGGCCCCGCCCCCGCCCGTCACCATTGTGCAAATATTCCTCTAAAATCAGCCGAACTACGAATTCCGATTTACTCACCTGTTATCAGGAGAGACCTCAGTGCTGCATCTTTGAGCCCAGTACTGATCCTGAAAAGTAATTTTAACCGTACTTACCAGTAACTTGAATTTCCTTCCATAGGCTAACATTGACTGGTTTCACTTGGAAATTCTTCTAAGTGTGGAGTTTTGGAACTTTATAATATTCCTCTAAAATCTGCCGAAATACGAATTCTGATTTACTCACCTGTTATCAGGAGAGACCTCAGTGCTGCATCTTTCAGCCCAGTACTGATCCTGAAAAGTAATTTTAACCGTACTTACCAGTAAATTGAATTTCCTTCCATAGGATATCATTGCCTGCTTTTTGCTGAAAAAGTTTCTAAGTGTCGATTTTTGAAACATATAAATATTCCTCTAAAATCAGCAGAACTACGAATTCCGATTTACTCACCTGTTATCAGGAGAGACCTCAGTGCTGCATCTTTGAGCCCAGTACTGATCCTGAAAAGTAATTTTAACCGTACTTACCAGTAACTTGAATTTCCTTCCATAGGCTAACATGGACTGGTTTCACTTGGAAATTCTTCAAAGTGTGGAGTTTTGGAACTTTATAATATTCCTCTAAAATCAGCCGAACTACGAATTCCGATTTACTCACCTGTTATCAGGAGAGAACCCAGTGCTGCATCTTTTAGCCCAGCTCTGACCCTGAAAAGTAATTCTAACCGTATTTACCAGTAACTTGTATTTCCTTCCATAGGAATCCATTGTCTGGTTTTCAGCAGAAAAGTTTCAAAGTGTCGATTTTCACAAACTGCAAATATTCCTTAAAAATCGCCTGTATGACTTAAACGCATTCTTTCAACTGTTTACAGGAGATGCACCAGTGCTGGATCCAGGATCCACCACTGAGTAAGAAAAAGTAACGATAACACTACTTACCTGCTAAGTGAATTTCCTTTCATAGGATAACATTGGTGATTCTATGTGAAAAAGTTTCTAAGTGTCAACTTTTAAAATACAATAATATTTTTTAAAAATCACTACTGTAACCAAAACGCTTTTATTCAACTGTTTACAGGAGATGTCCCAGGACTGAATCAAGGATCCAGTCCTGTGGTTAGAAAAGTAATCCATAAAGTAACTAATTGCATTTAACTAGAAATTCACATTGAGCTCAATGTTGCATTGTGTTTGAAATTGTGTTGCCCATTGCAACAACTGTAACTACTGTACTTAAAAGTCTATT
The DNA here is from genome assembly GCA_963921515.1 of Calotriton arnoldi. NCBI lineage: Eukaryota > Metazoa > Chordata > Amphibia > Caudata > Salamandridae > Calotriton > Calotriton arnoldi. Next base: position 1,009,678 of record CAWUFW010001510.1, read on the forward strand.
GCCTATTTGCAAAGTATTTAAACTAAAGTAATTCATTCTGAGAAAGTATATTTTGTAATGTAATGTATAATGTAATTACAATGTATTTAAAAAAATAAAATATCTAAAAATAAATAGTTTAAAAAAATGTAGTAAATCAGTATCAAAAAAATAAATATAACAATTAATACATTTCAAAATTGTTATTTACAAAACCTTTGAAATTCACTGGAAAAAACCATAGGTTTCAGGCACGTTATAGTTAGAAATTAGCATTTAAAAAACCTTACAAATTCACTGAAAAAACCATAGGTTTCAGGCACGTTATAGTTAGAAATTAGCATTTAAAAAACCTTACAAATTCACTGAAAAAACCATAGGTTTTAGGGACAGTTATAGTTAGTTGGACATTGCACTCGTACAAAACCCGTGAAATTCCCCTGTTATAGTTAGTTCAGGTAACTATAACTCGCGCCCCCGCAATGCACTGCTGATGACGTCACATATTACATCACTCATGACATGGTCAGTGACATCACTGATGACATCACTGATGACATCTCAAATGACATCACTGATGACATCATCCATGTGATAATTTGATGCATCTTCACACCCTAATATAACTTTTGATACACCCACTGTAAATTACAGACTGCCATTGTCAAAACCATAGACACTCCAACACCAATTACTATATACACACTCACTGATTCTTAGGTCTACACACACACATCTACTCACTCACCCGTACAGTCACTCATACTTATAGTCACTCAGTACAGGACTATTATATGCACTCATACACCTATATAAACACTCACACACCGCCACTCATCCATAGAGGTACTCACACACCTAGTCAGTCATGCAAAAAATTAAGCACACACCCATTTACTCACCTATACAGTTATACACACACCAGCTCACTTACTCATACAAATACTAGCACATTCTTACGCTCTTATACAATCTCTGAAACAAGCACACACTCATCCATACAGTCACTATCACAATCACACACTCTCGCTTATAGGTATTTATATACTCCAACACACATATATACTGCCTTTCACATACGTAGTTACTCACACATGTACCACTGGGACATACATTCACTCACTAACACACTCTTACACACACTCACCCACCCACCCAAGCAGTCCATCACAGATGCACTCTTGAAATCATGCACCCAGTGAATCACCCACTCACACATCTAGATACAGAGTCACACACACCCCACCCACACAAACACTCAGGCAGCCATACAGATACTCAGAGAACCAATCAATAACCCATATAGACACTCATGTAGCTATTCGCAAATCCATGCATCCACTTACACACCAACAAACAGACGGGTACAGACATTCACACAATTTAGTCACTAACCCATGCATTCAGTAAGATACGTTTAATCACTCACTTGTAGAGTCAGTCACTCACGTACTAAATCATCCATTCAGACACTTATACACCCACTCATTCTTCAATACGCCTTTCCCTATATATATTAAACATATTTAAACTTTACAGAAACACACAGTCACTGGATGATGTCATCAGTGATGTCACTGACCATGTCATGAGTGATGTAATATGTGACGTCATCAGCAGTGTATTGCGGGGGCGCGAGTTATAGTTACCTGAACTAACTATAACGGGGGAATTTCACGGGTTTTGTACGAGTGCAATGTCCAACTAACTATAACTGTCCCTAAAACCTATGGTTTTTTCAGTGAATTTGTAAGGTTTTTTAAATGCAAATTTCAAACTATAACGTGTCTGAAACCTATGTTTTTTTCAGTGAATATATATATATATATATATATATATATATATATATATATATATATATAAACAGTAGTTCCTCTGTTGCTTCCGGGAGGTTCCAGAAAAATCATCTACTTACCTGTAAGCAGTATACATTTATTCTGGCCAGCTGTAATAAGTGCATGCCACCAATGGCTCCTCTGTCACTCCTGTGTAGACCCTAGTCACTCTTGATGAAAATAGGGATGAATGTCAATTACTATCTGGGCATTAGGTTATGGCCTCATCTGCACTCTTGCCACGACTCATCTCCTTTCAAATCTTACTCCCTCATCGACTCTTCACTTAACCAAATACACTTTTCCTGCAGGTACTACTAGAAGTTGACTACTGTGTCTACTTAATAATTCTTAGGTGAAAGCACAGGTCATCTACCATTGTGCCTCTGTCTCACAGACCTCATGGTATCTCCTGGTTTCTTAGCACTTACCCATGATACTATGGCTCTTGTGTTGATTCCATTTGACATACCTTTGTGGCTTGGCAGTGCTGCCAGGGTCTAGGACTTTGTTGCTCCTGGGTTGCTCATAATATTGTATTTGTATTCCTGGTGTATTAGCACTGTTGGTGTGGGTTAAGATTGTCACTTCCGGGTAGGCTTCATATTGTAGTAGCCTGTGGCATATCACTACCACCAGGAGCTGGGGTTCTATTACTTCCAAGATGACTGCATATAGTATTTCTTTCTTTGGTACCACTACTGTCAGATCGTAAGTACTGATGTGTCACAAATTTGTGATAAACAGGTTGACAAATTGTAGCCCAATTCATATACCCAAGGACTCTAAACTTGCCTCAGAGTAGTGTACTGCCCTTCCACACTTCATCAGGGGTAGAAAGTGCTATATAAATGCCAATACATTATAATACAATGTTAAAGTTGCTAATGGTGTTAAGTATCCCATATACCTCAAAACACACAACATTAAACTTCATATATATAAGTAACAGCACAATACATTTTCTTGAGGTGTATATTGCAAATGCATGACACAGTATGTTCTCAGCATAAAAAATTGTAACTTGTGTGACTAAATCACTAACAATGGGCTCCCAAAATAGTATCATCCAACCATCTGCAAAGTGCTTCATGAGGAGTAGTAAGCGCTGCATAAAAACTCATACCATTTCATTTCCAATTCCTCCGAGAACAGTCTGTAATAGTAGGAGTCTCTTCCTACATGCTGGCGATACAATGTACGTTTGAAGTGCTTACCTGAAAGAGTAAGAAAAAGAAGTGGGGGGAATGTTTGTGGTTGGATACGATTGCAAGTAGCGTTCGTGAACATTAGGAAACTGGGCACACAAAGGGGCCCCAGTGAGACACGAGTTGCATGTGTAGGCAACTTCCTGGGGTGCACCAAGTCACCGCAAATCCCGTAAAATTCTAGGCCTCAGTCAGAGGTGACCACTTGGAACTTCCCATGTGTGACTAATGGTAGGACAGGTATTGGGTATCTCTCCCATTAGGGTCTACATCAGTGGTGTTCAAAGCAGTAAATGGCAAGAGCACCACTTGCATCGGTTGCTACCTGTCCACAACACGCTTCAACACATCATCAGAAGGTTAAAGCACTACATGGGTGCCAATACTGTGCAAAACAATAGAATGTCAAAGGTCCTAATGGTGTGATGCAGCACATATACTTCAGAACACACAACTTTCAACATATAAGAAATTGCTCAATAAATTTGCATTAGATGCTTATTACGAATTGCATGACAGCTTGAAAAACGGCATGACAAACTGCAACCCTTATGCATGACTACTAACATTGGGCTCTCACAGACAATGCGTGCTACACATCCTCAAAGAGCTTCAGCAGCTCTCCCGGGGTAGTAAGCTCTATATAAATGCTCATACCGAAGGTACCCTTAATCAAAGTCTCAATCGCATGTGCTTTTAAGTCGATTTTATTATCCCTCTCCTGTTTTTCCTTTTTGCTGGCATGAATGAGCATTTACTTTTGTACTGCCAGCTAAAATCTATTTCAGGATGCAGGCAAGCTGTTTCACTGGGTTGAAAATGAGAGAAAACCATGTTTCTTATTTCAAAAATATCAAATATATGCTCAGATGCTTTGCAAAGCTCTTGAAGCATGGGCATTCAGCAATGGTAGAGCGGGGGTTGGTGCTAGGTACACCACAGAAGATCACTGTTTTACTCTCTGTTGTGTTGCCAATATGGCAATAAGAATAGTTTGCAGTCTGTGTTGCTGCTTTGTTGATTTTAAAGCTGCATTTGATAAAGTGGACCGCTGAATCCTGTGGGATAAATTAGCAAGCTGGAACATCCCTAAGGACCTGCTGATTATGATCTGGAAATTCCATGAAGACAAATGGGTAAAGGTTGACCTAGATGGGTTGGGAAGCTTAGCCCATTGTTAACCAGGATTTATATCGGTTAAAACAAGGTTGTGTCTTAGCACCTTTGCTTTTTACTTTATTTATCTAAGACCTTCCCAAATGTCTCAGGATCAGTTAACTCCTTTTCCCCAAGTATTAAAAGGGTGCATACCCATTGTCTTATGTATGCAGACGACTTAGTCGTAATGGACTTGACCCCTATTGGGCTCAACACAAAGCTACAAGCCCTAAATCACTATTGTGTGGCAAATTCCCTGATAGTTTATGTTGACAAAACTAAGGCCATGATTTTCTCAAAAAACTAAAGAGATACTCGTGGTTTCTTAATTTGCCACCTTTGGAGCAGGTAAAGGAATATAAATATCTCGGGATCACCTTTGCCTGGAATTTACATTGGGGAGATAACTTTACAAAGGTGTGAACTACTGTCTTAAGTACAACAAATGCCCTGAAAAGATTTGATCTGAGGTATGGAGGGCTATCCATTGATCAGTGTTGGAAAGTGGATTATTAGTAGCGGTAAATATGCATCTACCACTGGCAATAAGGCCACTAACACAGTCTAGGGCTCAGAATATGTCTCACAAAATTATTCCCATGCTCAACCCTTGGTAGCCTGGTAGTAAGCAGGCAGGCTTAGCTTCAGAGACAGGTATGTAAAACATTTAAAAACACCAATTCAGTAATTAAGTAAGACAACACACAATAAAAATCCAACACCAATTTATAAAAAAAGGCATATTTTCATCTTTAAAATAACACCAAATTGAAAAAATCCAATGTAGGGAACCGGAGATTTGAACTTTTTAAAGATTTAGCACTATATAGCCCATAGAAACCTATAGCACCTATTGGGACGTTTGGTCGCGCTAGTCAGGGACAAAGTCAAAGTTTCAGGCTGACCGCCATGGAGCCCTACATGGCTACTACTCGTGGTAGGCCTCGGTCAAAGTTTTTAGCTTCTGACATAAAAACTTTTCTGGAGCTTTTTCTGCTGGGGTCCCACGAAGCTCGCAACAAGTCCAGATTCGGTGAGGATTCGTCAGCTTGCCTTTCAACAAGCTCCAGGTCAAAATTATGGAAGTCAGACCTCCGGATCTTTCCAGCTGGACAAACCAAGGATCCAGGCCGGCTCGCGGTTGAAGGTGGACGGCTTGACTCTTGCGCTTGGGGCCGGTCAAGTCTTTTAGCTACGGACTTAGAAACATTTACAGAGCTTTTTCTCCCGGGGTACCTCTATGCTCTTCACCAGGCCAGATTTGGTGACGGTTCATCGGCATGGGTTTTGACTAGCTCCCATTCAAACTCTGGAAGTCGTACCTCTGGAGCTTTTCAGCGGGACGAACCTGGAGTGCAGGCCGGCTTGCGGTTGAGGGTCACCGCTATGGCTGGCCAGGTCGAGTCGGTCTCTTATGGAGCTTTTTTCCAAAGTTGCTCCAAACTTCTCCAAAGTTCTGAAACTTCTTCCTGAAGTTCCTCTGGGGGTCCCAAAGTGCCCAAAACTTACTCCTAGGGTCCAGAAGCTCCAAGACGGCCCTTGAAGTTTTGGGACATCAATTCCCACAATCCACTTGGACAAAACCCTTCCAAATCCACTGGAGTCACTCCAGGCTGGGGATTCTGGGTCCTGATGCTCTGTTAACCTGTAGCTTGCAGGGAGTCCACTCTTTAGTCCTAGTGAAACCAGATAGGTCCACAGGGCTGTAGTTCCAGATTGTGCAGCAGGCGCAGACAGTCTGAGTGCAGGGCCTGGTTGGTGCAAATCAAACTTCCAGCATGGACCTTTCTTCTTCTGTTGTTTCAAGCAGCAGATCTGTGAGGCTCTACCCCTTTCAGATATTTATTCAGTGTTCTCTGGGATCACACAAGAGGGCACTCCTGTCCAATGAGGTGCGTGATTTTCTCCAAAATTCAATATGGCTGAAGCCTCTGAAGAGAGGCAAGAGCTACCTAAACCAACCTCCAGGATGGCTCATCTCCATAGTCTCCCTCCCCCTGGCATCTGCACATTCCTTCCTTAAGCCTGCCATCTGGCAGGGTTCATAGAGGATGATTGTAACTGGACCTGGCTTCTTCTGCCTGTCCCCTCCTTCCTTTGAAGATAATGGTTTATGACCCCTCCCCCTTGTAATCTGGCATTCCTGTGCAGCAGAACTCTCTCCTCCCAGGATGGCTCCTCACCTCAGGTTCCACTTATCACCTCATCAAAGCAGCCTGGCGTATCTGCTTAGCTCTGAATTTTGGCTTACAGACAAGAAAGTCTTATAACTTCTTTTCTGTACATTTTAAGATAAATTCAACAACAGCATGTTGTTGGATTTATCAATACCATTCTCCCAAGTCCTTGAATGATATCTTACTTCAAACCCTAGCGCTAGTTATTAATTAATAACTTATTGCCATGTTAACCTATGTGCGTGGGAATCTGCAATGGGAATAATTAACTGGGCATTAGCTCCAACACCAGGGCTTATAAAACATCTTTTATAAGGACCCTGTCTATATCTACAGGACCCCCCCATCCCCCGCTCCCACCCCTGGAACACCTAGAGAAGAGTTTAGGGGTGCTGAATATGTAAAAATATTGTAGATCCTCACCCCACAGTCCTCCTAGCACAAAAGTCGATTTTGGGAAGCACTTTACTACAATGGGGGCAGTGAAATGTGCAATTTCACTATCCCCAAGGCATATAAAACCTCTTGTATAAGGGTCCTCCTTATAAGTACCTGACCCCCTGCCCCCGGACACCTAGGGGAGATCCTGGGGTTACGTAATATACCAAAATATTGTACTTTATCAATTTCTAAGTGCCCCAAACACCAAAGTCGAGTTTGGGCACAATTTACATTTTAAAAGCAGTGCTGCAACACAGGGCTGCTTTTAAACTGACCTTAGGCTTCAGCAGTGTACACATGCAAGTGCAGAAAGGGCTGCTCACCTGTAAACTGCCATGCCCTATTATATACTAGGGCCTAATAAGGGAGGTCATGCCAATCATAGGGGTACCCTAACCCATTGTGTACCCTAATGTATGTAGGTGTTTTCACTGTATTCTAAGTGTGTTTTCAGTGCAGCACTGGCACTGGGCCTGGTTAGGCAGAGCCCGGGGACAGTCAGAGTAAGTTACCACCAGTACCAGGACACATGATGACTTTGCAACAATCTGCTTATAGGAACGTTGGCCCCACAGGCCCTCTATGAGGCTGAGTTGTTAGCCATGGACCAGCGGTCTGACTGGGAATTATTAGAGAGTCTTTGTCTGAAAACACTTTTATTGCTGCCTAAAAATACAATGATGCAGGCAGTGGGATTGGAGCTAAATCTCGAAATCTAGACCATGATTGCTAGAGCAGGGGCTTTGCACTTTGTCTAGCGCCTCAAATATGATCATACCAGGGATAAACCATCAATAATGCTATTTCAGGAAATAATGCAAAATGAACATGAATTCCTTTCAAAATTAATGTCCACAGTAAGGATATTGAGTATGGCTTTTGGGGTAAGTGATGAACAAATGATGAGGAACCAGTTAAAGAGAGTCTTGCAAGAAAATGTCAAAATGTACTCTTATTAGTGACAAATGGTATCTTACCTCAGAAACGTCTGTTAGTCATACTTTAGAATACCTTGGGGTGGCTGTGTCTTTTCCCTACCTGGGCCAATTATTGGACAAATGATTAACAAATTTTGCAGTTCTGGATTGGAATAGACTGTGGATGGAGGTTAAGCGGCCTTAAAAGCTTGATGTCACTTAACAATGGCTGTTGTCCATGTTATTTGAAAATGAAATACATAGTAATACACCTATTGTTAGATTGTCAGTTATTTTTGGAGGAAAGGAAATAAAATACTGTCATAGGTCCCGCGCATGCCCATTGTCGTTTTCCCTATGTTAGCATGAGCACGTTACATACTGTCCTCTGCTTTGCGCACGTTACTATACAAATTTATTTTGCTTTGTGCCACACTGTACTTTCACACAGAATCTGCTGTTGTTTTCACTTCTTTTCTTTCCTGGGATTTAGTCTGCACACCGTAGACAAGGTCAAACAACAAAGCCCCTTGTTATTTTGTTCTGGTCAGGCCTTAGCACATAGACAAACACACAAATGCAGCTGTTGTTTGGGAACACATACTTTGTCATATAGCTATGCACAGAATAGGTAACAACACACTTGGAGAGGGATCTTTCCTGGGAACAGATCGTGACAGCACCTGAGATATAGAACTTTCATCTGCGCCTGTTAAGGTACGGGGTCGGCTGCCAACACCAAGAGATCTTCTGATATATAATCATTTTGCTTCTGTAGAAGGGGAGGGGGCTTAGGCTACCCTGTCTTATATAATGACAGCTCCTTTTATGATTTATGTTCTATTTACTATGCTGACCGTATTTGTGTGAGGCATTTTCTTACTTATTGTGGCACGTACACTGCATACTAGAGCACGATAGTTACAAGGAAAGTTTAAAATGTTTATTTTATCTCTGTCAGATCTTATTGTGGACGAGTAAGAATGTGAGAGCGAAAGGGCCTATCTTCCAACAGCGATTCCTGAGAGGGTCGGGAGTGTTGTGTTCTGGGGTATCTAATCACTTGTTCTTCTGTGAGTAAGCAGGAGGGCAAGTGAGACACTATAGCTAGTCCGTCCCGGACTCATGGGTACTCAGGTGGTAGGATGACTCAGTTCCTGCCTACTAAGGTTCTATGATCCCAAGCATAGTTCTGTGACTCCGCAGAATCCCTGCAACATGGTGCCACCAACGTTTGGTCTGGTACTTATTCACGGGTCACCTGAGTAGCGCTTGTGCTTGTCCACAATACCCTCACACCGTTTCCAGGAAACGCCTGTGGTGGGAGGACTTTGCCTCCTCAGTTTGTAGGGATCACCTATTGCTGTAGGTTTTTCAAGCTTGAATTTTAAAAGGTTTTTGACCCGTTTTAGTGCTACTGTTTGAATCCCTTTGTTTTGCTTCATGGCTCAACTGGTTGCGATTCAGACTCATTGCTGCGTGGCGGTTACTCAACATTTGTTGCAGCATGGAGTCCCTAATACAGGATTTCCAGTTGTTTTTGTGGTAAAGGTGGATCTTTTGTACCGTTTCGAAGGGTTTTACTCCTGGGTTACGTTTTACGCTGTGGATGCGAATGATAATTCTTTTCATGCTTACACTGCTGCCGCTGTTCCGGCAGCTTATCTTTGAATTCATCTTTTGGCCTGGGAGCATCAGATTTGGTTTAATGGTACCCTACCCCATCCTATAATGTTCGGATGGGCTCCTTAAGTATTGATGGGGCCACTTGGTCTGTGTTGGCTGGTTTTACCCAGATTATCTCACTGCCAATTTGGCGGAAGTACATTTGCTGTATGCTCAGGATGTTCTCCTCTATAGACGCCTGATCCAATTTGTTGCCCATGCCTTTCTCACGGCTCTGCCTGGGGATGCGCCTCCTGTGCAGGCTGTGCACAGTGGGGGTCTTGTTATTAGCCCCGTTAATATTAATTCGGTTATGGACAAACGTCCTCAGAATCGTGAGGACCTTCCTTTTTGGATTGCTCAGAAAATTGATCAGCTTGATGCCGTTTTCCCTCTCACAGGTCCTGTTGAGAAACATAGGATTCTTACTATGTGCTTGCTTAGTGGTCTGATTCCCCCCTTCGCCGACTGCAACAGCTTGGGGATGGTGTTCGCCTCAGTGTATTCACTTTGTTATGGCACCCCATCGATGAGTGTTCTTTCGAGCGTTCTAAAACAAGTACAGAACGAACATGGGGCAGGTCCTGCCCTAGATTTGGGGATGAAGCTAAGGCGTATTCTCCGAAATGATTCTTTCTAATGTTAAAGCTGAGGCAGCGTCCTTGATGGTACGTCAGCCCCTTTCAGCTGTGGCTAACGTTGTCCGAGAACATGAGTTGCCAATTATTATTGCCGATGTTTATACATCATTAGGCTGCAATAACTTGGGGGTCAGACCGTCTAACCAATCTCAAGGTAAGCCCCCTCCTGAAAAAGAGGGTCGTCCTGTCTTTCCTAAAAAGACTTGGGACAAATCTAAGCAGCAACAGAAGCCTAGGTCTCGTGGTGGGTCACCGCCACCAGACGCTTCTGAACATAGATATGATTTACATGATCACTCTAAAATTAAAACTCCTGAGAGGTTTCAGGTTCCTGATCCTCATTCCTTTCAGGATTCATCTGACAGGGCGGCAGGATTGCAGACAAGGTAAGTCCGTGCAACCCAACCGGGACCCGCAGTGCTTTTTTGACATAAAAGTTAAGAGAGAGGAACCACCTCCATATAGAGCCCCATTCCAGAAGAAGAAAATTGACGCTTTAACAGTAAAATATGCCCCAGACGGTTAGAACCTTCCTGGACAGGAGTTGGGCAGTGACTCTCCTCGACAGCGTGGCGTAAGTTACTATGGTGTGCCAGACACTCCGACAGTTTCTGGATGCAAAAGCAACTACACCTTTGTAACTGTTGAGACCGCAGACACCCGCGTTGCTCCATCTGATAGACTTTACCATATAGACATTCAAATTGAAGGTGACAACTTGACTTCTTCTTATGATATTTTGCTGGCGGAGGTCGACTGCCCTCCCCCCCCCCCGTTTGTTCTTGCGTGTCCTCAAGGCGAGGATGTGATTATACCTTCCTTTTCACAATTCGTTCCTGATAAGACTAAGCATGCTTATTGTTCTGAATGGGCTCTTGCTTTGGCCCCTGCCTTATACCACAACCAGGCAGGATGAGATAAGGATTCTCTTTTACATGTTGTTCCCATAAGTTCTACTCTGCAGCCACAGCCTCAATATCCGATCAAACGTGACGCTAAATTGTCCTTAAAAGAGATTTAGTCAATTAGAATATCAGGGTTTAATTAAACCCTGTGTCGCTGCAATGAGTAATCCTCTCTTTCTTGTTTTGAAACCTGATGGTTCTTATCGCATTGTTTTGAATTACAGACATTTGAATAGTCATACTCGTACTTTTGCAGTGCAAAACACGCATAGTACAGCTTTAATCAATATTATCGTGCGCAAAAGGTTTAAAACTACACTAGATATTTCAAATGGATTTTTCAGTCACAACCTGGCACCTGAGAGCCAGGAGTTGTCCGTCTTCATCGCCCTCGGTGCCCAGAGGCGATACGGAAGAATACCCATGGGGTATAGGAATAGCCCCGGGGTCTTTGCAGCACGTATTGTATCTCATTTGCATGATATTGATCCTGCCGCTTTCTCTTATGTCGATGACATATACCTGACAGATGCGGAGTTAAATCCCCATCTCGCGAGAGTGGATCACATCATCACGCGATTCGCTGCTCTTGGCTGCACAGTTCAATTTTGTAAAGTCGCATATTGCGTTTCTGGCCGTTCTTTTTCTTTGTTATGAATTGACGAATGAGGGTAGGGGTTTGGCACCCCATTGTTTGGAGAAATGTGCACAATTGCAACCTCCATCTACCCTTAAAAAATTGCAGTGTCTGCTTGGTTTTTTGAATTCAGCAGGACTTACATTACTGACTATGCTCAGCGTATCAAACCTCTTTATGCTTTGATACACCCATCCTTTTCTGCTTCCGCCTGGGTTCCGGAACACAGTGTGGTGTTACGTGATTTACAATCTGATTTGCTTGCTACAAAATACTTATAGGCTAGATTGAATACTACCAATTTGGTCATTCGGAATTTGCCTGGTGCGATCGGCTTCACTTATGTGACATTTAATGAGGGTGACACTATTCCAATTGCTTATAAATCGCACCTGTATACTCCTGCAGAACTGCGTTTCTCTTCTACTGAAAAAATTCTGACTGCTGTGCAGATGGGCATTCTTAAAGAACGCCCTCTTGCTCAAGGTAAACAAATTTATGTCATTTTGCCGGCCTTAGAGGGGGTCACAAGAGCTAGTGTTCCTAATTCAAGAGCTCTGCATTCTCATTGGATTCAATGGGCTACATCTTTAACATCCGTTGATGTCCGCTTCGTGTTTTTTGACTCTTCCTTGCAAACGCAAGAGTTTCTTCAGTATGAACACGTTCACTCTCTCGTCTTCTTCGGTTCTTCCTCATGATCAGTACAAATGTATTATTTACTCTGATGGTTCGGCTCAACCGGCTATTGGTTCTAAACAGGCTTACTCCACAGCTTGCGCTATTGTCGTAGGTTCGATGAAAGGTGGAGTTTTTCACTCTACCTTGCTTCATACTCAGTCCCTTGGGGACTGCACGGCCCAGCCGGCCGAAATGAGGGCTCTTCTTTTCGCTCTCGAATATGCTGATCCTGAATTGCCCACCCTTGTTGTGTGTGATTTTTTTTATTGTGTACAGTCCTTCAATGATAATTTGTTTTTTGGGAAACAAAATTATTTTTGGGATTCTAAAGGCAGCACGATAAAGCATAAAACACTTTGGGGGATATTCTCAAGAACGTGTGTTAACTATCGCCAAAATCGCTTAACGCAACTTCTCACATCGCAGTCTATCGCAGGAAAATAACACCGTGTGAACGCAGTATTCACAACGCGGCGGCACCATGCAATAGTCTCACGATAACGCGACAAATACCCACGTTAAAATGAACGCGAAGCCCAAAAAATGCAAAACACAAACGCGAAAAAAGTTGCAATGACCCCAGTGGCAATACAAAAATCAGCGAAAACCAGCGACAGGCCTGCGATTCCCACGCTCCATGCGTGAGAATGCACTATAAAAGCAGAGAAAAAAAAAGAAAAAAATGCAACTGCGTAGCACCATGGACGCACCCGGACCGAGTGCAGAGGACAACGCGAACCCCACAAGCCCCACAGATGACCAGCCAGGAACCCCGAGGCCGGGGAAGGGCAAGGAGAAGAGGAAGAGGAAGACGGGGTTCAGTCCGCAGGAAAACCGGATCATCGTCACGGAGGTGACAGAACACTACCAACAACTGTTCGTCACCTCCACTGTGTCATCGGCAACACAAACGGAAATATGGCAGTCCATCGTGAACAACGTGAATGCAGTCGGAGTGTCGAGCAGGTCAATGGAGGAGGTCAAGAGGCGCTGGCATGATGTGACGAGCCAAACCAAGCAGAAACTCGCTGCCAACCGGAAGGCAGCAACGGCGACTGGAGGTGGGAGTCCTGCGCCACAGGAGGAGCTGGATGAGCTGGAGGAAATGGTGGCCACAGTCATCAGTGCGGAGACGGCGCAAGGAGTTGGGGGTCCGGACACTGCTCATCATGACCTGACCCAACAGCAACAGGGTGAGTAACCACCAGGGACTGGGGGGATGGTGGGAGACGGGCACAATGGCACACATGCACAATCAAGAACAGCACACTGCACACCCAGAATGACTATGGAACATGTCCCTGATGGCCTTGGCACACTGCAGCACACATAGAAACACCAAGTAGGCCCCCGTCCACCATGCGCACAAAAGGCCCCCCCATCACCAATCTCACAACCTACCCATGCACAAGTGCTGAACCCAGCAAAGCAGCGGCTCTGTGAGCCACACTGACAATGCAAGTGACACTGCATGACCATTAGCATGGCTGCAGTCAAAATACATGACATGGTGCACGCCACGACACTGAGGTGGCCCAGTGTGGATAACATCCTCAAAGGAGCAGGTCACACTCTGACACATCCACGTGCACATACAACCCCTGACGTCAACAACACATCTGCAGACAAACAATGCACAAGAGTACAAAATCCGTCCAAGAGCACAAATGAACCAAGTCGCCAACATCTCAGCACCCTAAGAGCACACAAGTCAAAGGCCCACCGCCTCAAAGGGATAAGGGGCCGCTAAATCAGAGCTGCAGGGGCGACTCTCCCACAATGCAGCACACACACATAGCAATCACAGCACATCAACATTGACGACAATGTGGTACAAAGTGCCACACTAACACCACAGAACAGAGGACACAACTGGTGCCGCATGTGCGTAGAAAATGGCCAATCACATCAGGCATAGCAGGAAACTGTCAGATGATAATGTACGAGTACAACCTCACATCCGTCATGTAGTCGGAATGTCCACTGTCCCCCATCAAATACCCAGCTCCTCCAAAACAGTCACAATGTACATTGTCATGCAGTCAGTATGTAAACATGTACAATGCGTGCACATACATGTAACACACAATTAACCTGCATCTCCCCTTCACATTGCAGAGGGACAATCAACACCTCCTGCAGAGCAGACCAGACATCTCTTCAGTGATGAGGAGGAGATACCCCTGGCCATCTGCTCCGACACCCTCCAACGGCTCGTGGACAGCCTCCGCACCCCACCTCCAGGAGCAGGGCAGCCCAGCTGCATCGAGGTGAATCCACCCCCTGCACAGACCACACAGCAGGACGCACCCACCACCACGGCTGGCTCCCAGCACCTCACCGAAGAACACTTCGCATTCCAACGCCGTGTGTCAGACTGCCAGAGGGGGCTGGCTGAACAGGTGTGGGTGGGTTTCGAGCTCAAGGCACCAAACTAGATGCCATACGTGGGTGTCTTAGTCCCATCAGGGACCACTTACAGTCCCTAACGGACACCCACAGTCCGCTCCATGCCCTACAACAATCCTTGGCTGACCTCGCTGGAGCCATTACTCGGATACAAGAACTGTCTAGGCAGAGAGGCTCCAGCGACGACAGCACAGAGTTGGCACAGATGCGGAGGACAATGGAGAACATGGAGCGGGTGCAGGCAGGAAGGATGGCTGCCACGGCTGAACACCAGCGAGATGTAGCTGGGATCTACCATGCCCTGCAGATCCTCATCTTGCCATTGCTGCCACAGAGCCTGTCCCAGATGACTGCTGCAGGAACTTCGACACACACATCTCCGCCCCCTGATGTGTCAGTGGCACACAGTGATGCAGCCATACCACCTCCGCCCCCTGATGTGTCTGTGGCACACAGTGATGCAGCCATAACACCACCACACACACCTGGCACACCTGACACAGAAGACATATCAGAGGACGAAGATGTGGACGGTAATGACTGTCAAAAAGGAGGTTGTAGCATTCATCACCCGCCATATGGCCTGTTTCTGCTTGGTACAGCCCTCTGCATCATGCCCTGGTACAACACCTTCCACTGTCCCCCGAAACACTCTGCGACATTCACCTGGACCCCGACATGGACTGCCATATCTGCTCTGGTTACCAATGACACAGCAAACAGGCTGCGGACTCAACCCTTCCTCTACCGATTGACTTGTCATCCCCTAAAGGACTCTGTTTGGCCCTCCACTGGGCAACCATGTAATGTGGGGTGTTCATGGCCATGTACTGTTCTAGCTCCGACACTCCACAGGATGTGAATAAAACATTCCTAATCACACAGATGTGTCATGTCTATGTTCAATCAAGTATAACAGTATGGATGACTGTAGGGACATTGATTGCACAAAAAGGTACACCCTGGGAAATGACATCAATGTGCATGTTTGACCGTGACACACATGGCCAATTAGATGACTGTGAAGGTGTGAACTAGCTGTGGCCTCATTGATCATGAACAACAATCTCGCAACCCCACAACGTAGCCCCACATCCATGTATGAAATAGGGCTGTGTGTAAATATGTCAAAGTCGGTAGGAGGCCTAAAGTAGTGTCCCACATCACATGTGACAACAGAACATCTCTTTGCATACCTACACACACTCAACTGTGTGGACACAGCCTGGTTTGATGGAACACATTGATCCACATGGCAAGAAGTTGGACACCATACTCACATTGCTGAAGACACGTAAGCGCACAGGTCCACCAGCAACTCTCCCAACCACAATGTCTGGCTCACAGAGGTGGAGCTGGCAATAGGGACTCACCCCTAAGTGAAATGCGTCAGTCAGTCCCTCCCTGTGTACGGACAATGCACATTGAGGAACACGATTTGGCATGCTAATCAACACTCATCACAGTTGAACACTAGTGAAGCTGCGTACACCTTATTAGCATGTGCGTGTCAGTACGGGCAAGACAAGGGCCACAACATGCAGACCAATGCATCAGACACTAACAGGCAGCAAAGGAACATGTAGAGGTGCAAGACATGGGGAGACACAAATAAACACCAACCATGACGGATGCCGACGGTCTCAGCCCACCTTGCCTTGCTGGATGAGTCATGTGGTGTTTGGCGAATGCTCATTGCACCGTGTCAGGGGACACCACTCACAGCCCAAGGGATCTGCATAGTCCTGTACCACCGGACAGCGCTGACTGTCTGCTCTGCTGACAGTGAGCAGGTGAAGGAGTCCAACAAGGTCACATGTAGTACTACATTGCCATGTGTGTACTCTCCCTCCAGCGGTGTGTCAGTTTGAGGAACGTTGCCAGGCGCCGCTGTCCACTCACCTTGCACAGGTATGTGTCAACCCGCAGTCTTGCACGCACATGCATTCTGAGTCCATGCGAATGCAGCCATGTCCACTGTCATGGTGGGATAAGTGTCCATTTCTCCAAGACGCAAAAGGGTGTTGGGACCTGTGCCATGGGTTACAATCCTATGTGGCTGCAGGAACGTAGTTACTCGTCCATGAAAGCGAGCGCAGCTTCATGGGCAATCAGTTCCAAGAGTACGTCGTTGTCGACTTCAACGAACACGGGGGTGAGCCAATCCATTAGCTAGTCCGGACAGATGTGCTCCGTCCATGCCGTTTCACATCCGCAACACAGCCCAATAGGGGCGCGCTTCGATGTGGTCACTGCACCTGAGGAATTGTGCAATCTCACATGCCCAACTGCCAGCACATACGCCCAATACCAAGGCATCCCATGAACGGGTATCACGGTTACACTCCTGGTCATGGGCCAACAGGGGGCGCACACACATGTCATAATCCAGTTCATCTACCGTTGTGTTGGATAGGCAGACATCCATGGGCCACTCGAATATGCATGATCGGCAGTGGAACCAGGGCTGGACGCAGGTGTTGTACGCAAGACGGAAGCTCAGACGGTAACTGATGTGCAACACTGCCAGTGGCAGTGCCCCCAACAAATGCAGCATTCGGTCGCGGTACAGTGCCATGTGACAGGCGTTGTGCATGCGCCCGGGATGTTCTGACATTGCGTTGTTCGCACTCGTAGAACCGGCACTCTTCTGTCCTGCGGCAGTTATGTGGATGATATGCCACAGCTCGGAGCAATGAGTCGTATGAGTGTGCAAAGTTTGTACGTATGGGTTGTCCTGTACGTAAGTGTCAAGGCCGTTCCATGCAGGAGTACCTCGAGCAAGGACTTCTGTGTGTGGGGTGTGGAGACGTTGATCTTTCATTGGCGCCGTGTGTAGTGTGGGAGTCGTCATCATCTGCCATGGTATCTCTCTTAGGGGGTGCCTGCCGCATGCATTTCCAAGGTCGGGGTGCAGATGTCCTTCCGCCTTCTGTATTGAGACAAAGGGGCTTTCATCCCTAATGTTAGTTAGACTACTGCTTGTATCCTGGGAATGAGATGTGGCTATCGCGCTGCAATTGAGGCTAGGCCTTGGGCTTATGGTGCACCAAAAGCGAAGAACACACACAACAGTTGCCATGTATGAGCCAAGACCCCGAGCGGCCTTGTGCTCCTTGTACAGTCCCTTCGTGCGCGGACGCCCTCCGGCTGCATGCAACATTGCAACATTGTCGATTGCGGACCGTGTGGCGCAGACACTGCAACAGAGAGACACACATCAGTTGGTTTCCTGTGCAGCCCAGATATGAACCACGCCCAGAGGCCAGGGATAATTGCTCACCCCCCTACGATGGCCTGGCGTACGCCGAGCCAGCCCACTCGGCTTATGTATAAAGGGGGGGATGACAACGCTACGTGTCCCAGTTCTTCCCCACTGCCTGAGGTGACATGGCTTCGTCCGCCTGGCCGATGACGAGACTCAATCATTTAGGGTCCATGACTTGCGTTGCACGGAGTCGGTGGCACCGGTTGCACTGCGGCCGACACGGGGCTACCGCCACGGGACGGTGACTTACTGTGCACTGGACGGTGGCTTACTGTGCACTGAGGTAGGGGCACCTAAAGTGCTGAGCGAGTGTGCAGCCTGCGATGATGACGTGTGCCCTGATATGGTCTCTGCCATTGCAATATCAAGACCCAGAGTCAAGTGTGGCCTGGTAGACCGCAATGTAGGCCTGAGGCAGCGGGCAGCGCGGGCCTACCGCCACGTGGCGTTGCCTAGTGTTTCACAGAGTTAGTGGCACCTAGAGGGCTGAGCGGGTGTGCAGCCTGCGATGATGACGTGTGCACTGATATGATCTCTGCCATTGCAAAATCAAGACCCAGAATCAAGTGTGCGACCTGGTGGCCCGCGCTGCGGGGATGCATGATGTGGAGGCTGCCAAGGTCGCGGGCCCCGGGCTTGGAGCTTGCACCGGGACGTGGTGGGCCCTCTTGGAGACACACCGGTGGCGGAAGGTGAGCAGTGAGGCTTGGGTGCGCAGGGGCGGGCAATCCCCGCTGGGTGGCGGGAGGGGCTGGGGTGCAGCGGCCTGTGTGCGCAGGGGCGGCCAAGCGATGTTCCCGTGTGCAATGATATGTACTCTGCCATCATTAGCTGTGGACTCTGTTTCAGATGAGGGACCTGGTGGCCTGCAGTGTGGACCGGCACGTGGTTGGAGACACACCGGTGGCAGCAGGTGAGCAGTGTGGCCTGGGTGCGCAGGGGCGGGCAATCCCCACTGGGCGGCGGGAGGGGCTGGGGTGCAGCAGCCTGGGTGAGCAGTGTCGGCATTCTCTCTCCCTCTCCCTCTCTTCCTTTCACTGTCTCTCTCTCTTCCTCTGTTACTCTCTCTCTCATTCTCCCTCTCTCCCCCTTTCTCTCTCTCCCTCTCTTTCTCTATCTCTCTTTCTCTCTCGCTCACTCTCCCTCTTTCTTTCGCTGTCTCTCTCTCCCTCTGTTACTCTCTCTCTCCTTCTCCCTCTCTCTCTCTCTTTCTCTCTCTCCCTCTCTTTCACTCTCTCTCTCTCCCTTTCTTTCTCTCTCTCTTTCTCTCCCTCTGTCCTTTGTTGAGCGCATGACACACCTTCTTATCTTCAATTTTGTCTTGCAGGCTGTGACTTACGGTTTGTCCGGACAAGACCCGCCATGACTCTGCCAATTATTGATGTTGAGTTGAATTTGAATAAATTGATTATTTTTGGAATTCTAAGGTGTATGTCTGTTTTTCCTTTTTCGGACCACACATGGATGTTGGTTGTTGTACTTGTGCGACATCAGGCGGATTGTGGTGTTCATGAATTTGTACGGAATATGTGAGATATCTTTGTCCAGGGGGGTAGGTGGGGTGCCCGGGGTAGTGCCCCGGGGAGGGGGCGGGGGTGTGGCAGGCCTGGGTGTGGTGGTGGTGGGTGTTGTGGCCCTCTTGGGGCTCCGAGCTGCATGATCAGTAGCTCCATGGCATCTGTTGTTCTTCTGGTGTGGCTGTGGGCCGGGCTCCCTTTCATGGTGCAGGTTGTCGTCCGACTTAACACCAGGTAAGAGCAGGTGTTAAATCCCTGCTGCTAACGCGCCTTATCGCATGTTTTTGATTATTATCGCCGATCTGGCTTGTCGTTGGGAATGTTGCGTAGTGGTGTTTCCGTGGGTTTTTGCACGGGAACGCCTACTCTGCATCTCATTAGCGTTAGTTGCCAGTGTCATCTGTGGCGATGTTTTTTGCGGCTGCTATCGCAGGATAACTGGCGATATTGGCTGTTAGCACCAGCTTGTGAATGGTGCGATGAATTTATCACCACTTTGGCTGCGCTAAAGTGCCGCTAACTCGGCGATAAGTCCTTGAGAATATGCCCCTTTGGGTTTGAGTGGCCACTCTTAAAGAACGCCTGCCACTTACACATGTTGTACATACATTGGGCCATCAACGTGCGGGAGTGAATGCTGTTGGAAATTCAATGGCTGATGAAGCAGCCAAATCTGCCATAGCCACAGTTAAAGTAGCCGAAGTTACACGTTCTATGACTAAAATTGTTGATGACATTTTGGCGGCCATCGCTGCAACTCAGGATGGTACTCCCTTCCCTCAGGGGTTTCCTTCTCGATACACTTATCAGTTAACTACTGACAAAGTTCCTTATGTGTCCATTCCTGGCGTTGATGAACATCTGATTCCCAATCTTGACTGCAGACAGTCTTTGATAGTGGCGGCTTATGAAGGTATTGCTTCTGCACATGCAGGAGTGGCTGTCACGGTTTCTCTTTTACGGCAACGCTATTGGTGGCGTGGTTTATACCAGCAGACTCGCTGATAGGTCCTTTGTTGTGACATTTGCCAACAAATTAAGAGTTCTACTGTGTCGCGACCACCTAAGACATACCTTTTAATTTCTAATCAACGGTTTGGCTGCATTGATCTTGATCATTGCGGTCCTCTTATATCCAATAATGCTTTCAAATATATTTTGGTTGCAGTGGATTCTTGCACTAGGTTCCTCTGGGTCGTTCACAGCGCTCGGCTGACACTCGTACTGTTATAAAAGATTTGCATGTCTTTGTCAGATCTAAGTCCTGTGGCACTTTCCATTCAGACCAGGGTCCGGCTTTCGCCTCTAAGGCGTACCAAGGTTCAATGACGTCAATAGGCATGCAGGTGCATTGCTGGTCTCCATATAGGCCCGAGGGCAATTCTGCTGTGGAGCGAATGAACCGTGGCTTAAAGCAATGTTTAACAGCAAGGGTATTAGGTACGGGCCGTGGTTGGTTAACTCATCTTTATGGGGTTCAACATGCTCTTAATAACCTCCCAAGAAGATCTCTGGATGGGCGGACCCCGTACAAAATGCTCTTTGGCATCAAGATGTTTGTTCCAGCCCTTGATGTCTAGGCGTTGTAGCGGCTGCCGCAACCTTTGATGTAGATAGCCACTGTGCTGTCTTACAGGATCTACAAAGTGTTGTGATGCTATGGCTAAAACCCATTTGCCTTCAACTCAGTCATCTGATGCTGCAGCTCTGATTCCTGTTTCTGTCTGGCTTCCTAAAGTTGGAGATCTGGTTCGTGAAAAAGTGGCGATCAAGAATAAATTTGGTCCCTCCTACCGTGCTCCTGTTCCAGTGCTTGGTCTTCAGGGTACCCGAACTGTGATTTTATCTCCACTACCAGGATACAAACAGAATCGCTTTATTTACATTGAACATGTCAAGTTACATCATTTGGTCAATAGTATGCCTTGGGGTGTCCCTAGACGGGATATTACTTTACAGCTTGTGAGCTCCGTTGCTTCCGATTCTCCCCGGCTGCTGGAGGGGGATGTCGAGTCTGATCCACCCCTTGAGGCCCCTTTGAGAGTGCAAGCCTCAGGTCTACATCCAGAATCCCAGCCTCCGTTATTCCAGCTGAGTTATTCTGGGTACTATATCGAGCAAGATAATTTTTCAGACAGTTCTTCATTGTCTTCTGTTTAACCCCACCACCAGCGTAGATATGTGTTTGTATCTCCTGCTTTAAACGCGCTTATCTGGTTCCACCTTTGTTATATGTCTGGATCGTGTTTTCCATGGTATTTTTGTTCATGTGGATTGGATTTGTGACTGTTTTTTTCCTTTTGATTAATGGCCATTACCTCCCTGAATGTTCTGTTGCAGAACTTGTCGACGGGGTGTTGGCCCCACATTCCTCCTCACATAAAATGAAAAGATACCAGTCCCTTGTTAACATTTCAGCAGTCCCAGTCACTGATGGAATTGTATGGGATAAAGTACCATTCGATATATTTGGTCCTACGGAGACCCTGCAGATAACATATGTGTTCGGTGTTTCTATGGGTGATGTGACAGTGCCCGGGTTGCAATCGGATGATTGGAATGTCGATGCTGTAAATTCTCTGTTTTCAGAATTGCAATATTACACTGTCTTTGACACTGAAGGTTTATATCTAAATTCTGCTAACTATGCTGATTTGTTCTGTTATCAACATTATGGGTGCCATTTTCTTCATAGAGCTAATGAACAGCGTCCCAAATATAATTATACTCAATGGGAACATTGCTCAACTCCATCACAGGGTAGTTCCCAAACACAAAAGTTGAAGTACACTTATTTTACCGGTTATAACCTCCCAGACCCGGTATCATACTATTTTAAATTGGTTCCCACTCTCTTGAAAAAATATATGCTTACTCAGACCAAGTTAATATATGCATCTCTTTTTATTTATTTTAGCCCTAAAAGGATATGATTTCTGGAAGGACACTATTGACAAAATCGGTATGGGACACTAAGTCCTGGCAGGTCCAAGGTGCAGAATCACTATTTCCTGCATGTCTGATACCTACGCAAATTATCTTTCTTAATGACAGTCCAACAGACTACTTATCTAGGGTTGGCTAAGATTAAAGAATTGATTACTCCCACTAATCGATCCTTGGGTCTTAATGAAAATTGTCAATCTTATACAAATTATACTGAAGACCAACTAAATAGTATGATCGAGAACGGTAAATTTAATTCTTCCATGATAGCTCCAACTGGGTGGGCATTATGGCCATCAGACACGAATGTTTGTCATTCTCGTTTCATGAACACTATTTCGGGGTTCAAATTAAACAGACCTGAACCACGTTATTCACAAACCCCGCATTCCAATACTGTTACCACTTGTTCTGTAGGTAAATTATGTCAACAACGGTTAGAGCATTCCATATTGTCTGCCGTGAAACAACATATTTCCGAAGACATAAACCTATCTGATTTCCTTCTGGGTCCAAAATTCCAATGTTCAAAACGATTTGTTTAGGCAGCCTATAATGACCTTTGGAAACTGTAGCAACTGGAAGCTGCAGTACGTTTAAGCCAAATTGATCAAGATAAATTAGATAAAGTGCTTGCTGTTGTCGTCGACAGTATTAATATATTGTCATCTCGTATTTATACTCTAGATAATATTGTATCATCTGTAATTGATATTGCATAAACTGAAGTGTCTACTTTGTATCATTGTCAGAATCAACTTAGATCAGTTATGCAATTTGGTTGGACACTGCAAACACTCAAGAATGGACGTGTTCCTAGGCATTACCTAAATTGTAGCGCATTGTTTTTACCATTCAATTTGACACGTAAACAACAATCAATGGCTATGAAAGACGCTAGTTACACTATGCTACATATAGAGAAACTTGAACAACTTCCATTCACTGTGACGGAAACTCTTTTTGCGGTATGGTTAATACACGGGGTTATCTTGTTTCCCTTCTCAATGTTTCAGTTCACTGCCTGCATGAAACACTTCCTAGTTGGTAGATATGAAACCTTGGGAGCAGCTACATACATGTGTTCCCTCCCCTGTACATATCGTTGTCAGCGAGTGGAGAGGGAAGTTTTTCTTACAGGGGAAGGGTGCAACTCCACTGCCGGTCATTCCCTTGTTTGTCAACAAGTGAAAATACACGGCGCCTGTAATGTTTCTGTCCCCAATCCGGCTTGTTATTTGAAAGAAACTTCTGTTCCCACAATTATTCCCACTCTCACACTGCTTTCGAATGGCAGTTATTTTGTCCTTAATAATCAGGACTGTTGCGGTCTGCAGGCGGAAATCCTGTATGTGGTGTCTGTTTCCCAGCTAGTTACTTGTTGCAACAACGTCCTATTTCCCCCTCCACATGGGAGTGTAGATAGTTTGTTGTGGCCTTCCATTCCAACTCTGAAAACAGATTTCATTTTATTTATTTCCGAAAAACAGTGCAATTGCAGCAAATAGTCAAAATACTTATACATACAATCCAAAAACCACATTTCATTTAAAATAATAGTTATTATAAAGCCAATTAATGCATTAGGCAAATAAAACCAGTATACCAAAGGCTAGAGAATATAAGGGCTATATACATGCAATAAGCCGAAAATTTAATTTAGGTTGTTTCGGTTACGTTTAATCATACAAACCGAAAAAGCTAAAAAATACAACAGCAGCCTACATAGTCTTGAGCAATAATACAGTATATAGATAAATATAAAAGGCAGTGGATGCATCAAAAATTCATTGTATATACAAAATCATGATTGAGTGATACCATAACCTTCATTCTACTTGAGTGAATGGAGTAACCCAGGCGGTTAAAGGGCCCTAGATCCTTTTCCCTTTGATCCTGCCGTTTCTGCCTCTTCTTTCATAAAGTGCTTTTTCTAAATTATATATGTGCAAAAATCGGCCTTTCCACTGCTGAAAGGTCGGGGGTTGCGCGTCTAGCCAGGCTGAATCTACACAGAGTCTAAGAACTGACATCGCTATAAAAGTGAGCTTTTCTCTGTTTTTCCCATCTTGTTCAGTTACACCTAGTAGCATAAGCTGGGGTGACAAAGAAACATCCTCTTTTAATACATACTGTAAAAAAACAGAAATTTCTCGGCCTATCGGTTCTATACAAGGGCATGTGGAGAAAATGTGTACTATATCCGCGCCATGTGCCTTACACCTGAAACAATGAGTTCCCTCCACTCCTCCCCATTTAGCAATTTTCGCAGGCATTATGTAAAGATCAAATAGAGTTTTAAAATGTTGTGACCGCAGGTTGGCAGAGCACAGTACGGTATCCCCCTTTTCTAGTGATCTCAAAAAGCAAGAATCCGTAACCCCCAACTTATCCTGCAATCTCAGCCTATGCTTGTCTAGATCGTCTGGCACCCCTTCCAGCAGGCATCTATATAGTTCCGAAATTGAGGATCCCGTGCTACTGATTAGCAATTTAATTAGAGGTACCTGCCCGAAGCCCGCAGGACCACCAGCTTTTTTAAGAAGGAAATCCCTCAGCTGTAAAAACTTAAAAATATCCTTGGGGCCAATACTAAATCTTTACCTAACTACTTCAAAAGATGCAATATGGTCCCCAGCCAGAAGGTCCCCTATCCTGTAAAAGCCACCTTTTCCCCACCTTGCCAAACACTCATCTTGTAGGGTCTTTGGAAGCTGATCATTCCCAATCAAGGGGGTATACCTACTAAACCTACCTACCCCAAGTTTCTTCCTTACGCCTGCCCAGTTACGAAAAGCAGTGATTAAGATCTTAAACCGTGTTTTTTTTTTTAAATGGATTGCTTCGTAAAATTTCAAAAGGCAGCCGTTAGCCCGTGCTCCAATCAATATCTCAAATATTGACGGGACATAGCTGGGGTCATCTCCATCCCTTGCCTTAATACCAAAGAGGGGCCCATAATATTGCAGAGCTGCTGCTAAATAATATAACTTGAAATGAAGGAGCCCCATCCCCCTCTATCCCTAGGAAGAGATAGGAATGCGGTGGCTCTCCTAGTCCTGCCATAAAACCAAATAAATCTAGCTACCTCCCTCTCAATTTGCCTAAACCAATAATTGTGTATTTCCAGGGGGGATCGTACGGAAGATATACAATAGTTTTGGCAAAATCATCATTTTAATGAGGTTACACCTCCCCATTATTGACAACTTCTGATTGTCCCAGCGCTGGAGGTCATTCTTGATTTTCCCCATTATAGGAGCAATGTTTAGATCTACTATATCCTCCACCTTCGCCGTGATATGTATGCCTAAATAGACTGCTTTGTCAGCAATCCTAGTGTCCGAGGCTGTGGCAAATCCATTTATCAAAATCTGTGTTTTGGCCTTATTCAGTGAAAAGCCTAATTGGGTCCCAACATTTTTGGCAATGCTTTCCACTGCGCACATTGCTCTATCGGGGTCGGATGTGATTATAGCCACATCATCGGCATACGCCAATAGCTTAGTGTCCCAGCCATGCAAGCCAACAGGAATGATGTCAACGGAGGCCTCCACTGTCTGAGAAAAGGGTCTACATATAGTACAAATAACAGGGGGGAGGACGGACACCCCTGCCTTGTCCCCCTGCCGATTGAAAATGTCTCAGTTTCCTCCCCCATTATTCGTAATCGCGCTGTAGTGTTGGCGTACAAAACCTGTATTGCACTCATAAATGAGTCCCTTAGGCCGTTGGCCTCCAAGATCTTCCATAGATAGCTCCATGACACCCTATCAAAAGCCTTCTCGGCGTCCAAGAAAACAACCCCCATAGGGTTTGTGAGGACCTCAGTAGCATCAAAAAGTGAGATTACCCTCCTGACATGATCTGCCGTCCCCCTCCCCTGTATAAAACCGTGCTGCCAAACTGATACAAGATGATGCATCACAGAGTTCAGACGGGTAGCAAAGATCTTTGAATATAATTTGGCATCACTGTTTAACAGCGTAATAGGTCTATATGAGCCCATGCTAGTAGGGTCTTTGCCCTTCTTTAGAAAAATAATATTGGCAGTGCCCCATGAGCCAGGTGGTGCAGCCCCTTCCCTAACCTCCTTAAATAGGCCAAGCATAACCTGGTAGGTCTCTCTAAAAAAAGACTTTGTAAAACTCTAGGGGAATACAGTCGGTTCCCGTTGCTTTGCCCGATGGAAGGGCTTGGAGAGCGCTATATAGCTCCTCCTGAGATATATCTGACCCCAATTGGAAACCCTCCTCCTGGGAGACCCTTCCATTCAGGACAAATTCTAACAATTCATCGTTCGTTAAAGGACCAGCTGTAGGCGAAGCCATATACAAATCCTCATAGAACTCTCTAAAAGTCTCCCTGATATCAGCGGGATCTGTGACTACTTTCCCCTGCATATTCCTGATGTGCTCTATATGTCCTGCCGCCACCTGTTGTCTGGCCTTGACTGCTAGTGATCGATCAATGGTCTCACTGTATTCATAACAATCCTGCCTTTTGGCAAGGTACTTCCCTGCCGTCCTCGGCATTAAAATCATTCAGACAAGCTTTAGTTACCGTAATTGAGTTCAGGGTTGAAGAGACATCGCCTCCCCTAGTCACAATACTTATTAATTCTGTTTCAAGGCGGGCAAGCTTTTGATAGAGCCGTTTAATCTGTTAAGCCCCTTTTTTTTGTTTGATCAGGATATATCGCAGCGTCTCTCCTCTCACCGGCGCCTTAAAAGCATCCCAAATCATTCCAGGGAGGGCGCTATCTTTATTAGTGTTGAAAAACTCCCTGATCCAACCCTTCATATAATTAACAAATTCTTGATTGGATAGAAGTGCCCTCTCAAACGTCCATCTCGTGTATTCCTTTCTTGCTCCAACAAGTAGGAGTTCCAGGACGACGGGGTTATGATCTGACATTACTCTGGGAAAGAGCTCCACCGAGCCTCCTGAAGTAGAGATGGTGAAGTTAGAAAGTAATCAAGCCTAGAAACTTGCCATGAGGGGCGGAGTAATAGGTGTAGCCAGGCTCTTGGGCTTTCAAATTGGGCAATGCATCTACCAAACCAATATCTCTTAAAAGGTTTTTAAACGCCCTTATGGACTGTGGTTTACGCCCCTTGCTAGAAATCCCGTGACCCCCTGAGGCTCCTCTAGATCCATTAATATTTAGATCCCCACATACCACATATGGTGCAGGCCAGGAAGGTAGTTCGTTAGATAGAAAATTCAATAAGCCTGGGTCATCTAACACTGAAGCATAGACTGAGCATAGTGTAAATGAACCAGCACTATATCTACATTCCAGTATTACCCATCTGCCATTCTTTTTTTAAAATCTTTTTATTAGGAAACATAAATGAACAATACAACCAAAAAGAACAACCTAAAAGAAAGCAATCGTCAGGAAGGATACATCATTGAAAATAAATGCCTCATACATACGATCAATAAAAATTAAAATAGACAATAGCGATGACATATAGGCAGATCTTAATCTTCGATCTCTAAGGGGATTCCCCATCTACATTATATGGAGCCTCATCTGCAAAGGGGGCACACAAAAGTCCTCTATATACATTCCATGGGCCCCATATTCTAGTCCATTTGCCCGGGCAGCCTCTACCTTCGTATATCACCCTCTCGGCTTGCATGCACCAGTCCATATCTGCAGCCCATTCCGTACTTCGGGGCACGAATCCTCCCTTCCATGTTCTGGCAACATTCCTCTTTGCTACAATACAACCCAGGGAGACCCACAATTGTTCAGTACGATTCAGATCTGTAGCGTCCCAGATGTTTAAGAGACAGAGCCTAGGGGAGGGTTCTATTGGTTTTTGACATATTTGGGACATAGAGGATATAATCTCGTTCCAATAATGTTGAAGAATCGGACAGTCCCACCACTGATGCATAAAAGTACCCACGGCACCACATCCCGGGGGCAAAGTGGGGAGGTTAGAAATCCCATCTTAACCAGAGCTGTGGAAGTATAATAAGCTCTGTGGAGTAATTTTAGTTGAATAAGTTTAAATCGGGACCTGATGGCTACCTCCCTGGGAGATGCCAGGGCCTCCCTCCAGTCTTCATCCGGTATGTCTCCTAAGTCGGCCATCCATTTCACGCGGATTTTATCGAGTGGTTCTGGTAGGTTGTTGAGTATCTTACGATAAGTTAAGGAAATAGCCTTGTCTGGCAATTAGTCGTCTAGGAGCCTATCTTCTAAAGGCGATGAAGCGGGGAGATCAGAGCCTTTGGGGATGGCCTTGGTGAGTGCGCTACGTGCTTGTAGGTAACGGAATGTTTCCCCCTCACGTAACTGGTATTTGGCCTGTAGTTCAGCAAATGTAACCACCGTACCCTTCACCCACATGTCTCCGACTTCAGAGAGACCAATCAGGTCCCATTTAGCAAAACCGGGCTGATTTGACAACATCCCTAAGTGGCAAGATTCTAATAGTGGAGTAACTCGCGGGATTTTACCTTTCCACCCCAGCGCGGTTGTAGCTGCATGCCAAATTGAGACTGTGGTGGAGGTGGGTGGGAATAAAGGTACATGCTTGGGCCCGCCGTATAGTGCCCTCATATAGTTACCCGCCGTCATATTAAAACGGTCCATTCTGTATGCTGGGTCCGCAATAGGACGATGGGCCCAGTGATTGAGGACCACTGGTTGAGAGGCCCAATAATACGTTTTAAGTGCCGGAAGTGCAATACCGCCATCATACCAACTACGTAGGAGTTTTTCTAACGCGATCCGGGGAGTGCCGCCATTCCATAACAGGGAGCGGACCTCCGAGTCAATTGTAGAAATATATTGAGGCGAGACTGGGTAGGGTGTATTTTGCAGGGCGTACAGGAAGCGGGGGAGTGCCATCATTTTAAAAAGGAAAAACAAAAGGGGGGTTTTCGTCCAAGAGACGCCAGGTATGGACGTATTTTGAAAGTTACAAAAAAAGGGGGAAACCTGGCTGTCAAATTGTATGTCGCTATTTATTAAAGCGAAAGAAAGCAAAAAAACATCAATTCATATGCTTTCTGTGTATAAATCACATATCTTCATATTTTTTTATATATTTTTAGTAAAATCATTTAGTCCATGTCTAAGTCAAATACATTCCATATACATAACAGTGAAGAAACGTAAATCAACTTAAGTGCAAATATTGTGAACAACAAACAAATTAAATAAGTGCAATATACAAATTTACAAGGAATAAAGAATTACACCAGCACATATATTACTAAGCATCATTTGTTGTCTAGTAGTTCCTTAAAACAATATCTTTAAACTGATTAAACGGAACTACAGCCACACGGGAAAATACTACTCTGTGGGGCCCATTATACATCAAGCGCCCTCTCCAGATGTACAAATTATTCAAAATGCCCTCTGTGGCATGTTGTGGAAAATGCCGACGCGTTTCCAATCCCTAGAGTTAATCGCGGGATTTTCATCAGGGCTCAGAGCACGGTGTAACCTGAAGTTTATTGCGTTTTTTTCTATCGGAGATCAAAATCGCTCCTGTATCATGTATTCTTTTGAGTGGCAGGACGGTTAGTTCTACTTGAGAAGACCAGATTCGTTTTTCACTGCTGCTCAAAATTGCTCGATGGTCATCACCATCGAGAATAACCTCGAAAAACACAGCGTGCGATAATTCAACACGCCGCTTTACGCGTTTTTTGAAAATGAGTGTACAAAACATACAATTAATGTGAAAATCAAGTAGGTGTTGAAAACTTTATTAATTCACCCCTCAATTTTGAGCAGCAGTGAAAAACGAATCTGGTCTTCTCAAGTAGAACTAACCGTCCTGCCACTCAAAAGAATACATGATACAGGAGCGATTTTGATCTCCGATAGAAAAAACGCAATAAACTTCAGGTTACACCGTGCTCTGAGCCCTGATGAAAATCCCGCGATTAACTCTAGGATTGGAAACGCGTCGGCATTTTCCACAACATGCCACAGAGGGCATTTTGAATAATTTGTACATCTGGAGAGGGCGCTTGATGTATAATGGGCCCTACAGAGTAGTATTTTCCCGTGTGGCTGTAGTTCCGTTTAATCAGTTTAAAGATATTGTTTTAAGGAACTACTAGACAACAAATGATGCTTAGTAATATATGTGCTGGTGTAATTCTTTATTCCTTGTAAATTTGTATATTGCACTTATTTAATTTGTTTGTTGTTCACAATATTTGCACTTAAGTTGATTTACGTTTCTTCACTGTTATGTATATGGAATGTATTTGACTTAGACATGGACTAAATGATTTTACTAAAAATATATAAAAAAATATGAAGATATGTGATTTATACACAGAAAGCATATGAATTGATGTTTTTTTGCTTTCTTTCGCTTTAATAAATAGCGACATACAATTTGACAGCCAGGTTTCCCCCTTATCATTTTAAAAAGGGCAGCCCTTCCAAGTAAGGTAAGGGGTAGCCCCTTCCAATGCTGCACATCAGCTCGGAGGCGATATAGGGGTGGAAGGAGATTCCTCCTGTAAAAGGCGTCCTGATCTCTCGTAACGTAAATACCTAAGTAACGGAAGCCTTCCGTGACTACACCGGCCGTACAATCTCGGGGGAGTCGTGGAGGATTCCCACTAAGGACATATATCAAGGATTTGCCCCAGTTAATAGTGTAGCCCGAGTATTTTCGGAAAAGGGCCAGGACATGGAGCACTGAATGCAACGAGGACCAAGGTTTGGCTAAATACAAAAGAATGTCATCTGCGTAGAGGGATATTCTATCTGACCAATCTGGGGCCCAATTTAATCCATGGATAGACGGATCCCCTCTAATCCACACCGCTAAGGGCTCCAGTGCTAACGCGAAGAGCAGCGGTGACAAGGGACAGCCCTGCCTCGTGCCCTTCCCCAGTTCAAAAACTGCCGATCTGCCACAGTTAACTGAAACGCGAGCCAAGGGCTTGGTATACAATAAACGTATCCAGGCCATAAAGCGTGGACCAAATCCGTATCTCTCCAAGGAGGCAAATAAAAAAGGCCATTCCATCATATCAAACGCCATTTTAGCGTCTAGGGACACAATTATCGCGTCTTCCTGTATGGTGGAGGCCCTGCCCAACACACCGTAGAGGCGACGGAGATTGAGTGCAGTGTTTTTCGTCAGCATAAAACCGGATTGGTCCGGATGGATCAGCTTGTGTAGGTGGGGCGACAGACGAAGGGCCAAAAGCTTAGCTAGGATTTTGACCTCCGGGTCGAGAAGGGAGATCGGTCGATAGGAACCGCATTGATCTCGGGTTTACCTTCTTTGTGGATAACTGCAATGTTAGCCAGACGTTGTGTCTTGGGCAAGCCCCCATGTTCTACACTTTCATTATACATTCGCAGGAGATATGGAGCTAGGACCTTCGAGGCGGCTTTGTATAGCTCGATTAGCCACCTCCAATTCAATATCTTCTAGTCATCCATCTGCCATTCTTATCCACTGCCTTTCTTCCTGGATTAATAGCACTGCCTTTCATAAAGACAGCGACACCCTTAGTGCTAACATCTTGTGTTGTATAGGCTGCTACTTTCAACCCCAAAGACTTAAGCAGATTACTGTCATTCCGCGCTATGTGGGTCTCCTGGAGACAATACAAATCTGCCTTTAGAACTTTAATATCTTCTTGAATCTTTCTCCTTTTGGCACTGTCGTTTAACCCACAAATATTAATAGTGGCAATACGTAGCTTAGCCATTATGCCAGTAGATCATCTCATCAAACCGTATTACCTTGTCGCATTTAACACAAACATTATACTGCCCGAACAAACTCTCTGATCCAATCTTACTTGCATATTGTTCTCTAGCCTTTAATACCATCCAAAAAAATCACAAAAAACAAACTTCAGCTGCAATTTACACTTCAACTTTTTGCCATGTGCCCCCTTCAAGCCCCCCCAACACCCTTCCCTCCACCCTCCCCCTGCCCCCCCTACCTCCCCTACCCTTGAAAGCAGCCAGACCCATAGGGTCTGTGTGATAGAGATAGCAAGAAACACCGCAGCCCCCCCCCCCAAAGCCCCCTGCGCACCCCGTCAAACCATTATTTCAAATGAAAAAGAGGAAGACCATCTGTATACAAATACATCCCCAATCTTGCTGCATTTAGCCCAGGCTCATTTAGTTAAGCTGTTATGCTACATTGAGATCTTATGCGGTTCTTTTCTCCACCAGAACTTGATCCAGATACTCTCTAGCTTGAATTTCAGAAGTGAAAAATTTAGCAAACCCTCTGACAACTGTCTTCAGCCTAACCGGGGCCAACAAAAATGCCTCAAATCACGCATCTTGATAGGGCTTAATTAGTTGCCGTAGTCGCCATCTGCGTTCCACAGTTATGTGGCAAAAATCAGGGCGCACAAAAAAAAGAGGATTCTTTATACTGCCTTCTAGCCTCAGGACGTGCTTTCTCAAATATAGCCTGTCTGAGCATATAATTGCCGAAAAAAACTAGAATGGCCCTCGGCTGATTTAGATCTCTGCAAGACATTTTGTGACGGGCAAATGGGAACCGGTGAACCCTCTGGATTTCCCGTTCCCAGCCCCACCCCGTAGGCTCTGGGAAGGCTTCGTTAAGGAGGTCTAAAATAAAAGAACGGATGTCTTCCCCTTCCAGGCCTTCCTTAATCCCAAGGAAGCAGAGGTTATTTCTCCTCTGGCGATTCTCCATATCTTCCAATTTCCACATAGCGTCTATAAGTTGAGCTTCATGAGATTTAGTTTCGACTCTCACAGCGGACAGTTCTTTTTCAACAGCAGAGGTTCTCTCTTCCATGATATTCATCCGTTTGCCAATCTCTACACAGGCTTTACCTCCTTTCGGCACCACATCCTCCAATTTCTTCGTAGCCTGGCTTGCTTTCTTTCCATCCGCCCGGGTCTCTGCACGGTGTTCTTTAATTGACTCTAATATCATGCTCAAGGCGGAATTCATATCAGCTACTCCCCTAGCTTGCTGTCCACCTATGGAACTTTCAGCCTGATCAGTCGCCAGGTCCGCAGGTCCTGTTATCCTTGGGTGAGAATAATCCCACTTCAGCCCAAGGCCAGCGGAGCGCCTTCCCTTATTCTTCTGTATCTCGGTGTGGCCCTTGGACCCTTTAGAGCTCCTTCGATGTTTTTGGCGCTTAAGGGCAGTCTCTGGTGCTTCGAGTGTGCTAGAGCCTGAAGTCGATACACTGTCCTCAATTTTGCTATGGCCAGGATCAGAAATTCCTAAAAGTGATTCCTCAGTAAGAGAAAAAAACATATCTGTCTCGTCGGATATGATATCGACAGCTGATAGCCCATGTAGACCTGTGGTACAGGCCAACCCCCCAGAAGCACCTTCTGGTAAAGATGATAACATACTTGATTGGGGATCAGGTGTGGTTCAAGATTCGCTCCCCGTGACACCTTGAGCCTTCTCTTTCGGGGTGCCAATATCTTTATGATGCAGTTCCCACTCCTCCAAAACTTCCAGATGCGCAGTAGTGGGTTCCCCTATAGCATCCCCCGTATGTTCACTTGAAATCTGGTCAGGTATCGCAAGGCCTGATTCATACAGGAGTTCAGAGGTGCATTGGCTCCATGTTCCATCCCTAGTTTTGAAGAAGTCCGTAATAGCTGGTTGGGGTGGCGCAGAGTTAGAAATTGGGTTGTCCCCATCAGGGGTTGCCCCCCCTTCTTCCACTACCTTTGAATTTATCAGTTTCCTCCCCCCGGTTTGTACACGTTCCACCAAATTCCTCCTGCTTCCCTGCCCCTCCACTGTCCACCTGCTTCTTCAGATTGCGAGGCTCATTACGCGTACCTGCATGACCCACTGAGGCCGGTGGAGACTCCTGTCTAGTTCCATGGGGTTGCGTTGGGTTTAGCCCCACCACTTCCTTGACTTGTCTTGTTGTTTTAGGAGGCATCCCTCCCATCTCCGCCGCCAAGTTGGAGCTAGTTGCTGCTATGTACGCCCTCTAGACAAGTTTCTGACTGAGAGCAGCTGCAAAGCCCACCCACGACCTCAGGGTGCAGCGTAGCGACAGAGCAATTCTCGCAGCCAGCACACCGCATGCATCGAGGCCGCTCTTCCTCCAATCCGCACCAGCTGATCCACTGCCTGCCCCTAACTCCCTCTGCGCGGAGACGCCGCCCGGCACCTCCGCCCATGTCCGACGAGCAAACCGGAACTCCGATACCACCCGGGGCAGGTTGCCCATCCGTAAATCACGATGCGTGGTCCATGAACCGCAGTCCGCGGTCCGCAGGTAAGCCGGGTGCCGCAAGCTACGCTGAATTAAGGGTGCTTTGGGGGAAAAAGGAAGGGAGCTCCGCTTCGGTGATCTACGCTGCCGCCATCTTGCTTCTCTGATTTCAATAAGCTAAACAGACTCAAAGTGTTATTGTTTCTGCAAGAAGTGGCTCTCACTTCGGCACGCGAGACCGTCGAATTGCAGGTGGCGAGAACGTCTAGTGAAATACAGTCATTGTTAAACACAAATCTCCCCTTACATTTCGGGGAATTGATACATCAAATATTTAATGCGTCTGATACCACGGGCCTGGCATACTTTTTTTTTTACTTTTGGGCTCCGGCCTTTTGACATCTTTTCAGACTATTGTTGGAGTAATCCCAGCTATACATTCTATTTTTTCCAGCGTGTTCGGTGGATTCCTGCTGATGCTTCTCTTAATTTGCGGCATCATCGTGCTGATCCTGCTATTCCACAATGGCTGCTCCAATTGTGGTCCTGCCCGTACAGGCATCGCTGCAACTGTACTGTGAGCGAAAGCTACAACTTTTTGGAATTGTCCCCTTAGACACTCTGGATCCCAAATTTTCCACTATGCTTACTTCACCTGTGCACAACCTGTGCTCCATTGTATCCGATGTTCCTTACAATGGGTACTGGATGTCTACCTGGCTACACCATCTCACGCTGCCCTGGATTTCGAATTGTTGCTGGGTCCCTTAGTTGCCCATAACAGGACTGTTCCTAGGTTATGCGACTTGTGTACAACCCGGCGTTGTGGCTGGTGGCCAGAGGTGATCCCTGTGCAACTGCACAGCGTCTATTGGATCTCAGTTTCATCTAAATCAACACAGGTTGTCCTTTGATGGTCTTGTCGACTACTGGATATGAGGAGCATGTTTGTTCCTTTGACCAACTCAACTGGATGGCTGACATTTCTAATTTGGAAGGTTCGGATTTCTTACTGGAATCATTGTCTTTTCACTTGGCTTCCTACATCCTGGGTTGCGGCGATACGCTGTAATTGGATACATTTTTCACAAAAAATCTTTTCTTACAATTTTGCTGTAGTCCCTATAGGTGACACTGACTACAAACTATTTTGAATGCTTTGGTTCTGCTTATCACCTGATTTCTGTTGTCATTTTGGTGCTACCATCCTGACCAAGGGGAGGGTGTCATATGTCCTGTGCAGGCCCATTGTCGTCTTCCCTATGTTAGCATGAGCATATTGCATACTGTCCTCTGCTTTGCACATGTTACTATACAAACATATTTTGCTTTGTGCCACACTGTACTTTCACACAGAATCTGCTGTTGTTTTCGCTTGTTTTTTCCTTGGATTTAGTCTGCACACCATAGACAAGGTCAAACAACAAAAGTCCCTTGTTATTTTGTTCTGGTCAGGGCTTAGCACCTAGACAAAACACACACATGCAGCTGTTGTTTGGGAACACATACTTTGTCATATAGCTATGCACAGATTAGGTAACAAGACACTTGGAGATGGAAGTTTCCAGGGAAGAGATCGTGACAGCACCTGAGATGTAGAACGTTCATCTGTGCATGCTAAGGTATGGGGTCTGCTGCCGACACCCAGACATCTTCTGATATATAATCATTTTGCTTCTGTAGAAGGGGAGGGGGCTTAGGCTACCCTGTCTTACTTACTTATTGTGGCATGTATACTGCATACTTCAGCACAATAGTTAAAATAAATGTTTTAAACTTTTCTCGTGTCTCTGTCAGAGCTTATTGTGGACTAGTACGAGTGTGAGAGCGAAAGGGTGTGTCTCGCAACCGTGATTCTTGAGAGGGTCGGAAGTGTTGTGTTCTGGGGTGTCTAATCACTTGTTCCTCTGTGAGTGAGTAGGAGGGCAAGTGAGACACTATAGCTAGTCGGTCCCAGGCTCATGGGCACTCAGGTGGTAGGGTGACTCAGTCCCTGCCTTCTAAGGTTCTATGATCCCAAGCATAGTTCTGTGACTCCACAGAATCCCTGAAACAATACTACATCCTTACTTTCTGAGGAATGGTCTGGGGTCATGCTCTGAAGCATGAGCAACTTTGCTGGGGACGATGAAATTAGAGTGTGTCATTGCTATTGCAAATTATATTCTATATATCCAGAAAAGAGACTTCTACATTGTATAGGTAACATTTAATGAGCTTTTTTTTAGTGGAGCACTTATGAAATGATGAATTCCAATATTTAAATGATGTTTTGTAAACATGTTTTAAGCAAATTATTTGTGATTCGAAAATATAAATTTTATTCTATTGAGCACTTTATGTAATATTAGGATCCATATATATATATATATATATATATATGTATATATATATATATATATTATTTTATTATCCAATATGCCCGGAGCATTGAGAGAGCACTCCCAGCGCTCCCCCCAAGGGTATTTAGATGCAGCTCGCCTCCTTATTCCTCTTTTTTGCATGTAATGCCGACGCGTTTCAGGGCTTCAAGCCCCTTCTTCTTGGGCTGCTTAGAGATGACACATACAAAGCTCACCTTTAATTTCAACATGCTCTTTATTCATTTCCGACCCTCAGTGGGCGTTGCTATGAGAGCTTGAATTTTTGATTTGCGCATTCAACTTACTAAAGGAAATTAATGTTTACTCCCCTTGGGAACCACATGTCCCATCATGCATCTATAATGGACTACACATAGCAACGCCCACTGAGGGTCGGAAATGAATAAAGAGCATGTTGAAATTAAAGGTGAGCTTTGTATGTGTCATCTCTAAGCAGCCCAAGAAGAAGGGGCTTGAAGCCCTGAAACGCGTCGGCATTACATGCAAAAAGAGGAATAAGGAGGCGAGCTGCATCTAAATACCCTTGGGGGAGCGCTGGGAGTGCTCTCTCAATGCTCCGGGCATATTGGATAATAAATATATATATATATATATATATATATATATATATATATATATATATATAAAGTGCCCAGAGTCCTAAAACCACCAACACCAGGTCAGAAAAAATGCCAGGAGGAAGGCAAAAAGTTCAGGGATGACCCTGCAAAAAGGACCAAGTCCAACATATGTATGTATGTATATATGTATATGTATATATATATATATATATATATATTGCAAATGGGTTTTGACGCTAACAGGAGTGCCCAGCCTCTCGGGTCGGGGCTCGTGCACGGGCGCCATCCGTCTAACATATTCCAAATGAAAACACACTCGCTTATTCAGCGGTGCGCAAACGAGCCCAGCAGACCAGTTCTTAGTAGATTCCTTTTTATTGCAGATAAGAGCTTCAGCATAACGCGTTTCGACCGACATGGCGGTCTTAATCATATGCAAACAGGTGTTCATGGTTGCGTGCCTTTTTAACAGAGTCAAATGCATGATGGTGGAAAACAGACTTGTTTTCAGATTTTAAACAGTCACATCAATTTACAGGGGAAGTTCGTGTGACCTATTACCTCATGATCTGATAAAAGTAAACCAGAAATATTCCCATTGATGGTTATGGTAATGGCAAGTAAATCTTCACATTAAATCTTTCAAAATGAGAATTCACGGATTTCAGTACCCATAATACATTGCATTTGCACATAGTCAGTTCAATTAATTTCGCGGATGTGACTTATCCAGAGTCTCCACATTTTCATCACCAAAGTTGTAACAACAAAAGGAAGTCTCTGACAAAAGCAGTAACCCACTGACCTGTTTACATTATATTCATTTTGTGATCTGCATGGTACATGTTCTTTGCAGAAGGCATATTAACCGTCTGCGCTACCTTAAACTCCGATCACGCCAGGAAGAACATTAATCACTGGAGTTTTCTTGACATCTTAATTGTTGACTGAAAATTGCTGGAGGCCAGGAACGCGGCAGCAGGTGCTTTTAAGCAAACAGACGCCCCCATGTGAAGTCAGCGCCCGGTGCGATGGCACCGGTCGCACCGCCCTAGAGCAGGCCCTAATTAAGATGCCAGCCTCGTAGAAATCAATTTCATGTTGTGCTGAAAAATGTTCTATTTGGTATGGATGCCTGCGGCTCTGCCTTTCATGCATAGTCAAAAATGTTGTTTCAGCTCTTCACTGCAGATTCAATTGGTTTTATCCGCACTCTATAGCAGCCGGCGGGCGTCCTGTTCAATAAAAAGGAATCTACTAAGAACTGGTCTGGTGGGCTCGTTTGTGCACCGCTGAAACAGCGAGTGCGTTTTCATTTGGAATATGTTAGACGGGTGGCGCCCTTGCACGAGCCCCGACCCGAGAGGCTTGGCACTCCTGTTAGCGTCAAAACCCATTTGCACTATGTTTTGAACAGGACGCCCGCCGGCTGCTATAGAGTGCGGATGAAACCAATTGAAGGTAAAGGCCACTGTTTAGATTACGGGAGGCCGGAACAATTGACATTGATTCATGTACATTTGCAAGCAGCCAGGGTTTGTTAGGGACATTAGTCCCCTACACTTACCAGTATGGAGATTGTCTTGAATCTGCAGTGAAGAGCTGAAACAACATGTTTGCCTATCGGATAAATGTGCGTGAAAGGCAGAGCCGCAGGCATCCATACCAGTACTTTAAATGGAAAAAAATAAGTGCAGGTACTCACCCAAAAAAAAAGCAGTGGATTGGGGGTGGAGTTTGGGGCGGGGCAAGGGGCGGGGCTATGTTTTTTACCTTTCTATGCTCTGTACACAAAAAATATGCATGCATTGTAAAAATGTCTAACCATTTACATAGTACTTACTATCCAAGTTTGTGGTTATATCACAAATGTTTATCAATAAATGGCACACTGACGAAACAGTACTAGTGCTGCAGTTTTTTAAAAAAAAGCATGAATGCATTGATTTAATCTAGAGGGCAGGGATTTTATTTCCTGCAAATCCGTTTCATTTAAATTGTTGATGGGCGAAGATTTGCGGGTGTTTAAAACAGTGGGCGTGCTAACAAGCTGCATGCCCTGAACAATTGGCCCACACTCGCGCCTATTTGGTTTTATGGATACCTTCCGACCCCCTCTGAAAGACACCCTGTAGCGATACTCCACCTTTCACTCCAGAGAGGCACAGCAGCTCTGTGTTCTACTGACGACCAGCTGCTTTTCTGGCGCTTTTGAACCAGCGCAGCTCTGGCTTCAGCTCCGTTTCAAAGGCGCTTTAACCCATTGCAGGCCGTGCAGAAAGAGCTGCCAAGGATGGAGCTCAGGAGCGCAGCACTAACCGCATCAAAACCGGGCCGTCATGAGTACCGGTACTCTCCTTTTCCGAGGAAAGGTCCCGGTACTCAAGGGGCGAAAATATAAAAGTGCCGGTACTCAGTACCGGTGAGTACCGGCCCATTTAAAGCACTGGTCCATACCAAATAGAACATTTTTCAGCACAACATGAAATTGATTTCTACAAGGCTGGCATCTTAATTAGGGTCGGCTCTAGGGCAGTGCGACCGGTGCCATCGCACCGGGCGCTGACTTCACATGGGGGCGCCTGTTTGCTTAAAAGCACCTGCTGCCGCGTTCCTGGCCTCCAGCAATTTTCAGTCAACAATTAAAATGTCAAGAAAACTCCAGTGATTAATGTTCTTCATGGCGTGATCGGAGTTTAAGGTAGCGCAGACGGTTAATATGCCTGCTGCAAAGAACATGTACCATGCAGATCACAAAATGAATATAATGTAAACAGGTCAGTGGGTTACTGCTTTTGTCAGAGACTTCCTTTTGTTAGTTGCAATTTACAGTGAGCTATTAACTGGCATCAAAGAATTTCGTGCAGACTTCAAGATATAGATTAGAGCGTATGGATTTTTTCCCCAGACTTTCATTATTCTAATGTTGCAAAAAGGGTTCATTTGGGTACAAATCAGTTCTTGTTATTAAAGAGAGCCCCAATCCATTGTGTTACATTTTAAATTCAGAGTTTGTGCTTCTCCAGACCAAGTATTCTTCAACTATACTGCCTACCTGTATGGATGACATGTGAATCCATCCCTTGTTGTCCGCTGTCTTATGTAACATTTACTATACACGGATTTACACATCTATGATTGATTGTCTCTGTGTAATGTGTGTGTTATGTAAAGTGCTCTGACACCCTTCACTTTTATGAGTGATGCTATAAAATTAATTAAATGCATCTGAGAGAGAGGTTATGGAGACTGTTAAAGGGTGGTAGGAAGGGAAACCGTGGGGGAGGTGGTCATTGGGGGGGCGCCAAAAAACAGTGTCGCACTGGGCGCCACCAGTGCTAAAGCCAGCCCTGATCTTAATGTTACAACTTTGGTGATGGAAATGTGGAGACTCTGGATAAGTAACAAACCGCGAAATTAATTGAACTGACTATGCGCAAATGCAATGTATTATGGGTACTGAAGTCCGTGAATTCTCATTTTGGAAGAAATAATGTGAAGTTTTACTTGCCATTACCATAACCATCAATGGGAATATTTCTGGTTTACTTTTATCAGATCATGAGGTAATAGCTTACACGGACTTCCCCTGTAAATTGATGTGACTGTTTAAAATCTGAAAACGGAAGTCTGTTTTCCACCATCATGCATTTGACTCTGTTAAAAAGGCACGCAACCATGAACACCTGTTTGCATATGATTAAGACTGCCATGTCGGTCGAAACGCGTTATGCTGAAGCTCTTATCTGCAATAAAAAGGAATCTACTAAGAACTGGTCTGGTGGGCTCACTTGCGCACCGCTGAATCAGCGAGTGTGTTTTCCTTTGGAATATATATATATATATATATATCTGCAAACAAGCCCAGTACTCCAGTACTCCAAGAACAAACGGCAAGAGCAGACCCAATATAGTGCAAGTTGCTTTTATTTTCTTCCAACCATCACCATGTTGCCATTACGCGTTTCGGCCGTACGAGCGGCCTTGATCACATGACAGCGCTTAGGAGGGATAGGTGAATTTTTAAAGTGCAGGTGACCAATGGCAATCCATATAGACATAGTAAAAATACTACACAAATCTATATCCCTGTATAAATACAGTAATAAAAATGTAGTGATTACAGTAGCTCCAAAGTATGCTGGTAAAGTACTATCTCAACCTGACAAATCGATAAAACAGGGAGAATGTATAATCTATTGTATAATACAAGTACACATTATTACAAATAATTGCATGTTAAAATAGATACCAAAGGTTAAAAAAGAAGATAATACCACCGAAAACCCACCTAAAAAAGAGATCTTAAAAATGTTTTAGGTCCTATATGCTAAAACCACCAGTTTGTGCAAATATACAATATAGTGCAATGAGAACGTGTCAATAATTAACCACAATGTGCAAATTTCTGAACTAGCTGCCAAACGACATTATACCATCTAAAATGATATTTTTAAATAATTATATACACAGAGAAGAAGAAAAAGATATAAAATACAACAGACAGCTTTGTGCTCCCAATATAGAGCAAATTACAACTACATTGCAAAGCATAGACTGCAAATTCAGTTTTACACGACAGGTATTTATTTATTGGGTAGAACCTATCACTAAATGGTGTCTGATATGTTTTGGTATTCACACCAAATTGACAGGCTTTGCAAGAAGGACATTTAAAAAAACCTTTCCTTTGCTTAAGCCATGAGCTAGGTTCAATGTCCTCTGGATTGTTATTTACCAAAACATTACCCATCGTTGGTGCCCTACGGAAAGTAATAGCTGGTTGTTTAGGTAAAGAACTTCCAATAACTGGATCACCCAATACCGTGTGCCAGTTACGGCGTATAATGGATCTAATCTGACCCTCCTGTCTGGAGTACCCCAGTATTAGTCTCGCTGTATTGTCTGGTACATTGTATGATACGTGACCAGACCTGACTCGGTGTTTTATCAGATCCTGCCTTGCTTTGCTTCTTGATTTGGCTATTGCAGTCTCAATTGTCTGTTCCTTGTAACCCCTATTTAGAAATCTATTTTTACATTCCTGTTGTTTTTCCTGAGCATCCAAATCCTCACTACATATTCTCCGAATCCTAAGCATTTCCCCATAGGGGATGCTATGTATGAGGTGTTGTGGATGTGAGCTTGAAGC
Source organism: Calotriton arnoldi (assembly GCA_963921515.1). Taxonomy (NCBI): domain Eukaryota; kingdom Metazoa; phylum Chordata; class Amphibia; order Caudata; family Salamandridae; genus Calotriton; species Calotriton arnoldi. The sequence goes on from CAWUFW010001510.1 coordinate 1,052,362, forward strand.
ATGTAATATGGCATTGCCAGCAGTAGATTTTCTAAAAGGGTTGTTGCCAGTTTGTTACCACAGATATATACTTCAGTGTCCAAAAGGTTATGCTAACACGGCTAATAGAGTACGTAAACTTCAGATTGAGATTATTCGTATTGATTTCCCCAAGGAACTCATGTACTTCTTGTTCTGTTCCATTCCAGATGACAAACAAGTCATCTATGAATCTTAACCAAACAATTACCTTGTTTTCCAAAGTGTGAGCATATTTCTTTTTGAGGGCCAGCTTCTCCACCATCCCAAAAAGAGACAGGCATAACTAGGGAGAAGCTGGCCCCCATTGCCACACCTTGTATCTGCTGATATATTTGATTTTTATAAAGGAACAAATTATTTTCAAGACAAAACAGCAGTAGGTCCAATATCATCTGGTTATGTTTAGCAAATTTCAGCGGTCTATTAGATAAAAAGTATTCGACTGCTTTCATTCCATCACTATTTCTAATGCAAGTGTATAATGATACTACATCCACAGCCAACAAAAGATAGGTATCCTGCCAAATTATATTTTCAATTTTGCTAATGAAATCAGTAGTATCCTGTACATAAGAATCCAGTGATTTCATGTGTTCCTGTAAAAAGAATCAATATAAACAGACATATTAGCCAATGGCCCATCACAAGCGGAAATGATTGGTCTACCTGGTGGCTTTGTTAATGATTTATGGATTTTGGAAGGAAATACAGCACCGGGATTGTGGGGTTCTCTTTCTTAAGATACTTAAACTCCTGCAAATTAAGCAACCCTGTACTTCTCCAAGCCAACAGTTTGTTAAAAACTCATCCTGAGCTAGCTTAAATTTAAGAAAAGAACTTTTGCGGTAACAATCAGTATCATTTAATTGTCTTGCTGCTTCCTCAGAATAATCATTCAAAGACCATAGAACCACATTCCCACCTTTATCCGCCTTCCTGACCACTATTTGCTTATCATCCTTAATTTTAGACATTACCTGTCCATATTTCCAATCAAAATCAGTGGTTTTAGTTTTAGTTTTACTTGTGTGAGCATGAAGCTGTTTAATTTCCTTAACCACATTCTCGCTAAACATATCCAAAGAATCCTTTGGCATCATAGGGACAAATTTGGATTTTTCTTTAAACTCCGTGTCAGGCTTAGCACAGGTTTCAAATCTAGGGGACAAAAGATCCTGAGTAGTTAGATCCCTAAAACTATCTTCGTTCTCAGGATTTTCACAACTTAAACTATGCAAATTCTTTAGAGTACTTAAATCAGAAACAGTGAGGTTACTATTTATCATACCACAGCCCAGTGGGTCATCATTTCTCTCCCCACTTAATGATTCCTGTTGCCCAGCTTTTTGTTTTATGGTACTTCTGGAGTTTTAATTTTCTCACAAATTTATAAATATCTGCTCTTGTATTCGCATAATTTAAGTTGGTTTTGGGACAGAATGACAGACCTAAGGACAAAATCTCCTGTTCAACTGTACTGAAGTTAACATCCGTTAAATTAACAATCGTATTGTCCATATTACTCTTGTCCCTTTTGTCAATGTCCACATCATCATTTACTGCCTCCTTCTCCATTGGCCCCGTCCCCTCTTCGGTTTGGAATTTGTGTTGCTTCCTCTTTTTCTGGTTGCCCTTCTACGTTCCCGCCGGCTCTTTGTCCTTCGTTTTTTGCCGGATTAGCAACACCTGATCTAAGGGTTTCCCGACGACTTCTTCTTAAACATTCCAATTCTTCACCCAGGGACGGTTTCACTGCTCCCAGAGCTACCCTGACATCAGTATTTTCACCCTCCGTTTCACTTTCAGTGACTGAACTTAATTCTGATGCCGATACTGCCTCCCCTGAATTTCATTATGTTCCAGGGATACTTTCTATTTCGTGTTGGTTTATTCCTAAAGGAATCGTACTTTTTAGCAAATGTAAAGATTTGCCCGTTGGCATAATCATCCTTATCTCTCTGAAATGTATATGTTTTTCTATGCTTTATTTTCTCCTCCTCTTTATTCAATCGAATTGTCATTTCATCATGGTATTTCTTTCTTTGTTGTACATCACCTTGTAAATCAATCTCAATTGTAAGCAACTCAATCTTTTTCTGCAGCTCCTCTCGATCTATTTCGGCGTATTTGACTAAGATCTGAACCAAACGCCGCGAGGAGTCCAAATTGCTCTCTGCCCACTCCAACATCATGAGTGGGTTTGGGGCATCGTAACTGGGGGCTAGCATAATTCTTAGCCCCTCGGTATCCTTCCAACATCAAGATATTTCTGGAGGGACTTAGCCTCCCACCATTTTGCTGTTTCCTGTCGCATTAATTTCTCCAAGATGCGGTAATTTTCCTTTAGCCCCTTTACTCCTGTCCGTGTATTTTCACTCCCAATGTCGCTTGGTTGCTGTCTATTTGGAGGATTGTCCTGAAACATTTCCTCCGCTGCAGACTCGCGATCCCTTATCGCTGTGGCAAACATGGTGAAAGTTAGAAGCTGTGTAATAATTTTATTAAAATGCGCACCGTTGTGGAGTCTGACCCCGTTACACTTCAATCTTTACGGTGAAAAGAACTACCACAGTTCAAAACCTCCCAACCTGTGTATTGTTGTAGCGCAAATGTACCTGGATGAAGACAGTGCCACAATGCCGATGCAAACGATCCCGTCACGGCTATATATGTGTGATCAAGGCTCCGGGGAGAGCTGAAACGCGTTATGCCGTCTTGCACGAAATAAAGGATTTATACTGCACCAAACTGTGGTCCGGACCCGTTTTTCTGTGGATGCATAGGAGAAACGGTGACAAATCGATATATATATATATATATATATATATATATATATATATATATATATATATAATTACACACATATATATATATGTTGGACTTTTTGCAGGGTCATCCCTGAACTTTTTGCCTTCCTCCTGGTATTTTTTCTGACCTGGTGTTGGTGGTTTTAGGACTCTGGTCACTTTATCTCTGCTGTCCAGTGTTAAAGTGCATGTGCTCTCTATGGTAAACGTGGTAAGATTGGTCTACACCAATGCTACTGGTGGGCTTGCAGTGCTGCTTGCGCCACCCACCAAAGTAGCCTTTCAAACCTGTCTCAGGCCTCTGCCATTGCAGGGCCTGCGCGCGCAGTTTACTGCCGCTGTGACGTGGCACATAATGTGGGTGCCACGTCTGTGACTCCCCTTTTACTGCATATCAGTCACCCCTAAGGTAGGCCCTAGCTAGCCCTATGGGCAGGGTGTGCTGTAGGTAAAAGGTAGGACATGTGCCTTAACTGTGTGGCATGTCCTGGTAGTAACAAACAGCCATTTTGGTTTCTCACTACTGTGAGGCTGCCCTCTCATAGGAATGCATAGGGGATTCCCTGATATGTGTTTCAGTGGTAATTCCTGACATGAGAGGAGTAGCGTGATCAAGTTTGGTATGTTTGGAATAGTGGTAATAAATGCTGCGTAATGGTGTTCGCAGATTTATTATCACTATTTTAGAAATGCCACTTTTAGAAGTGGGCATTTCTGTGTGCTATGTGTCTTTGTGCCTGCCTGTTGTGTATTGCATGTCTGGATCTGGGGTGACAGAGACTGGGGAGGTGCAGTGGCTCCAGAGGGGCTGGGTGAGTCAGCGCTAGGCTGAATAGGAAGATCTGCATTTGGAGTGGTGGGAAGAGTAGCACCTGGGCCTGAATAGGACTGTGCCTGCCTTCCACAATGTTGGCTCCACCCCCCTGTGGTGTGTCTGGGGCCAGAGCCTAAACTAACAAAGGAGGTTGTTGTGCACTGTAAATAAAATGTTTAAGTGCCCCCCAGAACTGGTTAGTACCAGGCACAGAGCCCTGTGCCAGGGTGAGAACAAAGACTTAATGTGGTATAAGTATTGGGGCTGTGATCCCATGAAGGGGAGGAACTATTGGTTACCTGCTGAAGCCGAAGGACTGCTAGGCGAGGAGGAACCGCCGTGGGACCCAGCTGCTGGCTCCTGGGGGTCCCTACGTGCTGGCCTGCCGGTGCCCAGCTCTACCCTAAGGAACTGGGGACTTAGCGCCTCGTGAGCGCTTCATTTTTATAGCCCCTTTGAGACCGAGGAGGGGGCTCCGACGTTGAGCCTGGTGGGCGCCGTCGTGCTGTGACAGAGAAGCCACAGAGCAGGAAGTCAGGTGGTTGTTGCCTGGTTGGGTGTGGGGCTCTCGTGGTGATGAAGAGAGCCCCGTGTGTTCCCAGAAGCTCGGGGAGGAGGGCTTTAACTTTGCCCTTGTGAGTGCGTGGCGGGCACTCTGTGCCACATTTTCCCAAGCCCGAGAAGAGGGCTCCAGCTTCGCTCGTTCCGAGCGTCCAAACCGGAAGTCAGGCGAGGAGCGCCTGACCTGGGGCGCGGCCGGCCGGAGGAGGTAGCGCTGGAGCCGGAAGTCAGGCAAGTGTGTGCTTGAGTGAGGGCGTGGCTCCCGTGTTGCCTGTGGGAGCCCTGCATATTGCCCAGAAGGAGAAGGAGCCTCGCAGGCTCACCGGGCGCCAAGGAGGGACCGGAGCCTTGCGGGCTCCCTGCTGTCACGTCCTACCGGTTGGCCCTGTGGAGAGGAAAAACCCCGGTGAGTGGGGCTTGAAAGGCACACTGTTGGTGCCTGTCTGCATGTCCAGCTATGCCGCCAGATTGCGGGTAGCTGCAACGGAAGGAGAGAAGCCCCGGTGAGTGGGGCTTGCAAGGCACACTTTTGGTGCCGGTTTTCACAGCTGCGCCGCCAGATTGCGGACAGCTGCAACGTCGTGGGCATTTGGTGTCTACAGAGAGACATGGGGGAGTTGCACCCTCGCCCCCATTTTAGTACAGGCCTGTTGGGGCCAGTACTCTGCTGCATCAGCAGCCAGATGGCCAGTTGGAAGGCCTCCCGCTAGGAGATCTGACTCTTCGGGACAAAGGGCCCAAGGCGGGCCCCCAAAGTTAAGGCCAGTCGGCCTGATGGTCGCCCCCATGGTCGCCCCCTATGTTTAGGTGGGGCCTGCGGTGATACGGTGTAAGGATTACGTAGGGTGCAGTTTGATCCCTAAGAGGGGTCTGCTATGTTTATGGAATATGCACTGCGCTACGGCTGATGATGTTTTACATAATATGCTTCTCTGAGTAAGGCTATGATGTATGCGTAATGTGTATATGCTAAGTGCCTCTTGCCAGTAGTTACTGGTTGTTTTATTTTCACTACCTGCGAGTCCTAATGGTTATGACAGTGTCCCGATGGGCCCTGTAATGTATATAATCCCCTGTAAAGTTATACCTAGTGCCAGGTGGCACAGTGTATATATGTGATTACGTTCTAATGTGTGTTATGAGTAATACAAAGGCTATTTTTATATAACCTTGTGTGGAGTTTCTTTTTGTGGTGTGCCTAGTGTGTCGCTACTGTGTGTGTGTGTGTGTTGCGCAAACGCTTTACACATTGGCTCTGGGATAAGCCTGACTGCTCGTGCCAAGCTACCAAGGGGGTGCGCGGGGTTATTTTCAGCATGTAACTCCCTTGCCCTGACTTGAGTGGCGGTTTCTGCCTGGCTTAGGCGCATGCCCTAGCCAACCAGAAATCCCATTTCCAACAATATACATATATATATATACACATATTATCTACTGGCGGTCGCCAGTAGATAGTTATAGTTAGGACCTATTTTCCATAGGAAATCCGCAACATTCTATTTGAAATAACTTTGGCGCCGGTTGACGAATCTTCGCGAAATTTTCAAACTTGTTGGGGCGCTCCGGTCCGCTCCTATCCTGAAAGTCTCGGGTGATTCGTCAAGCGGGGGCCGAGAAAAACGGGGGTCCCAAAACGCGTTTTCCCATGCAATTTTCCATAGGAACCTTTAGTCGCAGCTACAGCCCGAACTGCTGAACGGAATTACACCAAATTTGGCAAATAGGTAGCCCTTGGTTCAGTGTCGTGCCTTTTGCTTAAATGGTGTAAATCCGTTCAGTAGTTCCTGAGAAAATCAAAAGTAAAGTCACATATATATCTATGGCCGAGTAGGGTCCGCGTACCCTCCCGATCACGAGCTGCATGCTAATTGGCTGTCAACACTCCAAACCAGGAAGTGTTGGCAGCCATTTTATGCCTCGGTAGAACCGAGGCACAGAAACAAGTGCGCAAAACGCACAAAGGGGGCAGGGTAGAAACACCCTGACCCCCTAGGTCTGCTCAGGGGGTCCCACAAGGACCCCCCTGGGCAGAAAAAAAGCATTTTTAAAAATCGGCGGGATGCACTTAGGGTGCGCGGATCCCGCCGAGATAAAGAAACAAGTGCGCAAAACGCACAAAGGGGGCAGGGTAGAAACACCCTGATCCCCTAGGTCTGCTCAGGGGGTCCCACAAGGACCCCCTGGGCAGAAAAAAGCATTTTTTTTTTTCTTTTTAAAATCGGCGGGATGCGCTTAGGGTGCGCGGATCCCGCTGATAAAAATCGAGCGCAGTCTCCCGCTTTGATGCTATTTTGCCCCGGGTGGCCCAAGTCCCGGGGCATGCGGGGGGTGGGTTTATATTTTATGGAGGGGGCCTCTCAGGCCCCCCAAGCCCCGGGGACCGCCACCCCCGGAGCTTTAAATAAAAAATGGTGCGGGAGGGCTCTCCGCCCTCCTGCAGCCCCGGGGACTGCCATCCCCGGGGCTTCTTTTTATTTTTAATAACCTGTGTGGGGGCTCCAGCCTCCACACGCCCGGGACCGCCACCTCCCCGGGGCACTTAGAAAGAAATTTGGGGTCCGCTTCAGACCCCGAAGCCCCGGGGACCACCACCTCCCGGGGCTGTGCAATTGAAGGGAGGGGTGCCGCGCAGCACCCCTCCTGGAGCCTGTGGTGGCCCTGGGGACCGCCACCCCTCAGGGCCGGCTCCTGCAGTGTCCCAGGTTGCCTACCCCCGGGACACTGCTGTTTGTAATCACAGGACGGGAGCCTCGCGGCTCCCATCCTGTGATTGCAAACTAGCTTTGCTTCATTGAAGCGAGAGCAGGAAACCTGCTCTCGCTTCAATGAAGCAGCAGATTGCTTTTCCATAAGGGAGCTGCATGTCAGCAGCTCCCATTATGGAAAGCAATGCCGGCTCCCGCAGGACACGGGGAGCCGGCGGGACCGTGCGGGATTGGAGACCCCCACGGTCCCAAACGAGTGGCCAGGCCCCGGGGATGGGGTCCCGGGGCTATTAGTGGCCTGGGAGGGGGCCACGCAGCCCCCTCCCCAAAATAAAAAAATTAATTAAAAAAAAACAAAAACGGAAAGGCCGGCCCCGGGGATGGGGTCCCCGGGCCTTAAATGGCCTGAGGAGGGGGCCACGCAGCCCCCTCCAAATATTTAAAATAAAAAAAAAGAGGGCATGCCCCGGGGGATGGGGTCCCCGGGGCCAATATAGGCCCAGGGAAGGGGCCATGCGGCCCCCTTCCAGTTTTATTTTAATTTAAAAAAATCCTCAGGCCCCGGGGGATGGGGTCCCCGGGCCAAGAGTGGCCGAGGAAGGAGGGCCACGCAGCACCCCTCCCATACAAAAAAAGTGGGGAAACGGCATTGTGCCGGAGGCCCGCCCCTCCCTGCAGCAGTCTGCAAACGCGCCCTGGCGCGTTTTGAGAAGAGGAAGTAATTCCCCTTGAATACTGGGGGTCCCTGGGGGCCAACTAGCCCACCAGGAACCTCCAGTATGCGCCAGGGAGCTGCGTTGCAGAGAGGTGTACAGAGGCCACAGCCCTTTACACCTCTCTGCAACGCAGCTCTGTGGCGCTTTTGGAGGTACATGGTGGGCTAGTTGGACTCCAGGGACCCTCAGTATTCAAGAGGACTTAATCCCCTAACTTAAAACGCGCCACGGTGCGCGTTTGCACAGTGGTGAAGGGAGGGGGTGGGGCTTCAGGTGAAATGTGTGCAAACAGGCCCCGTGGCGCGTTTTAAGATGGGGAATTAAATCCTCTTCAATCCTGAGGGTCCTGGGGTCAACTAGCCCACCAGGTACGTCCAGAAAGCGCCACAGAGCTGCGTTGCAGAGAGGTGTAAAAGGGGCGTGGCCTCTGAACACCTCTCTGCAACGCAGCTCCCTGGCGCATACTGGAGGTACAGGGTGGGCTAGTTGGACCCCAGGGACCCTCATGATTCAAGGGAACTTAATCCCCCAACTTAAAACGCACCACGGGGCGCGTTTGCACAGTGGTGAAGGGAGGGGCGGGGCATGTTATTGTTAGAAATTAGCATTTAAAAACCTTTGAAATTCACTTAAAGAACCATAGGTTTCAGGCACGTTATAGTTAGAAATTAGCATTTAAAAACCTTTGAAATTCACTGAAAAAACCATAGGTTTCAGACACGTTATAGTTAGAAATTAGCATTTAAAAACCTTTGAAATTCACTGAAAAACCATAGGTTTTAGGGACAGTTATAGTTAGGTGGACATTGCACTCGTACAAAACCCGTGAAATTCCCCGTTATAGTTAGTTCAGGTAACTATAACTCGCGCCCCACAATGCACTGCTGATGACGTCACATATTACATCACTCATGACATGGTCAGTGACATCACTGATGACATCACTGAAGAATGTGCTAGTATTTGTATGAGTAAGTGAGTTGGTGTGTATAACTGTATAGGTGAGTAAATGGGTGTGTGCTTAATTTTTGCATGACTGACTAGGTGTGTGAGTACCTCTATGGATGAGTGGCGGTGTGTGAGTGTTTATATAGGTGTATGAGTGCATATAATAGTCCTGTACTGAGTGACTATAAGTATGAGTGACTGTACGGGTGAGTGAGTAGATGTGTGTGTGTAGACCTAAGAATCAGTGAGTGTGTATATAGTAATTGGTGTTGGAGTGTCTATGGTTTTGACAATGGCAGTCTGTAATTTACAGTGGGTGTATCAAAAGTTATATTAGGGTGTGAGAAGATGCATCAAATTATCACATGGATGATGTCATCAGTGATGTCATCAGTGATGTCATTTGAGATGTCATCAGTGATGTCACTGACCATGTCATGAGTGATGTAATATGTGACGTCATCAGCAGTGCATTGCGGGGCGCGAGTTATAGTTACCTGAACTAACTATAACGGGGAATTTCACGGGTTTTGTACGAGTGCAATGTCCAACTAACTATAACTGTCCCTAAAACCTATGGTTTTTTCAGTGAATATATATATATATATAATTATTTTTTTTAATGTCTTTACTAATGTTTTAGAAAACACATACAGATAATGCACCATATCATTGGACAATGTTTCAACCAGTGGCAGTAGTAGATAGAGCTGTGCAAAAGACCATAGCAATGAAAATCGGGCAAAGTACCCACTGAGGAAGTGCTCAGATTGCAATGCAATAGGATATCCAGGAAAGGAGAAGTTTACAAAATGCAAAAAAGTGTAAAAGCCACACATACAATATCAGAGCACTGTGGGTGGGTGCTGTGATAAATCCAGTTGTTAAAGAGGCAATGAAACAACAAGAACAATGCAAAACCAAGTTTTCTCCATGTCCAACATAGTGAGTCGCATAATACAAACAACCACAATGTAAGCATAAAAGTGTATTGGAGTCAGTGGTCTAGTCAGGAAGAAAGGGGAGGAGTGGAGGGAGGGAGTTCCTCTTCAAAGGTGTGCAGTAGAACGGACGTAAATATAACATCTGTCAGGGTCCTGTGGGGAGGAGCTGGTAGATTGTACTTTGGAGGAAATAGGGTGTGACTCAGTAGCGTGTGAGGTCTGGGAAGCTTCAGTTGTCGAAAGCAGATAGTCCCGGAGGGGCTGCCATATATCCTTTCGTTGAGGGCGGGAGGGAAGCGAACAGTTCACTGTTAGTGTCACAATATGTCATGTTGATTAGCCAGTTTGTAACCGTGGGTGGGCGTTTTCCAGCCCAGTGTAAAGCGATCTTACATTTGGCCAATAGTAAGGCGATTGCGATAAACTGCCTGATGCTTTTTGGGAGATCTTGCACATAGCCTAGCAGGGCAAGAAGCAAATTGGAGTCAAAATGAATGTCCACCATGGGAGCGTGGCTAAGATGCCGAAGATGGCGAATGCGTGAGCTCGTTGCTCAGCGCCAGCCCAGCGATTAACCTGCTGAATCATGACAGAGGGTGGCCTAGATGAGCCCAGAAGCCACATCCCTGGCAGATCTCCCCCGCGGTAGAGCGCTGTGTGAGGCTGACAGCCCCCGGGGGAAGTGAAGGTCGCAGGCCAGTCTTCCCCCGGGGTATTCACGCAATGGCCAAAGGACAAGGTGGGCGTGGGATTTTATTTATTTATTTAAATTTATATATGGCGCACAGCTACCCGGAGGTTTCCCGGCGCCTATGGACACGACGTAACAAGAGAGGAGCACGCGAGACAGAATCCATTGATTAAAGAGCCAGGTTTTCAGTTGTTTGCGAAATTTAAGATGGTGTTTTTCCGCGCGGAGATGCATTGGGAGGGAGTTCCAAAGGGAGGGAGCCAGATAGGCAGAGGATCGTCCTCCCATTCTGGCTCGTTTGATCCTGGGTACTTGAAATTTTAATTGAGTCGAAGAGCGAAGTAGACGTGAGGGGCGGTAGTGTTGCACTAGGGCATTTAAATAGTGGGGGGCTAATCCTTCATTTATTTTGTGCATATAGCAGAGGACTTTAAACTTGGCTCGATTGTCAATATGCAGCCAGTGCAGTTTGCGAAGCGCTCCTGATGCGGAGGCTGTTCTGGGAAGTTGGCATAGTAATCGTGCTGCGGAATTTTGGATCACCTGAAGTTTACGAAGGTTTTCTTTGCTGGCACCCAGGTAGAGCACATTGCCATAGTCCAGCCTGGACATTATCAAGGCCTGAATGACGGTTCTCTGTGTAGTGGTGGGAAGCATCCAGAGAATTTTTCTAAGCCATTTTAAGATGACAAAGCAGGTGGAGGCTACCTTAACTATTTGCTGCCGCATGGATAATTGGTCGTCAACAATGACGCCCAGATTAGTGGGCTTATTGAGATGGGAGAGGGAGGTCGCCCATTTGCGATGGCCAATGCTGGGGGCCCCAAAGCTTTTTATTGTTCCCAAAAATGATGAGTTCCGTTTTCCCCCGTTGAGTTTTAATTTATTGAAGTGCATCCAGTCAGCAATCTTTTTTAGCCCCATCTGAGGAGAGGATGCTTTGGTGGTCTCCTTCAAGAAAGCGAGAAGATAAGTTGGGTATCGTCCGCGTACGAATAGATTGTTAGCCCAGCTTGCTCTGCTAGCGTAGCTAGTGGACTGACGTAGATGTTGAAGAGCAGTGGGCTTAGAATGGAGCCCTGGGGGACTCCATACGAGGAGATCACTGTTTTGGACTGAGCTGCGGAAAAGAAGACCTGAAAGGTCCTATTGGACAGGAAGCTGGACAACCATTCAAGTGCCGTGCCGCAGATGCCTTTAGAATGAAGGGTTTTTAAAAGTGTAGTATGGGAGACAGTGTCGAAAGCGGCACTCAAATCAAGAAGAATGAGTGCCACAGTATCTCCTTTATCGACCTGTTGGCGGATATTCTCAGTGACTCCCAGGAGAGTCGACTCTGTGGAGAATCCTGCTCTAAATCCTGACTGCGACGGGTGAAGAATGTTTTGAGATTCAACATATTTCGTCAACTGGGAATTAGTGTGTTTTTCAAGGATCTTGGAGAACACAGGAAGTAAGGAAATGGGACGAAAATTGGAAAGGATCTTGGGGTCTGAATCGGATTTGTTTAGTAGTGGAAGCACCATCGCATGTTTCCAGGCCGCAGGAACTTTAGCTTCAAGTAGTGATGCATTAAGGAGCTCTATAATGATATTAAGGATAGAGGAGTCTAGTTTCAGAAGGATGGAGGGAGGGAGAGGATCATTGGGAGAACCAGATTTGATACTCGAAAGAATGTAATAAAAGGTGGGCATATCAAGGGGAGACCATTTATCTAGCGGAGTGTTAATGTTCCCTTGTCCAACTTTTAGGGAGGGGCACGGTGTCAGTGGGTCATTGATATGCGGGTTAGCTGGTGGTTGTTTGTCAAAGTCCAAGTAGATTTCCTCAATTTTGGCAACAAAGAACTCCGCCAGGTCGTCGCATTGTTTCGAGTCGAGAACCGGTGGCTCAGGTCGGCAATTTGCACCTGATAATTCTTTCACTACTTTAAACAGGACTTTGGGGCAGTTTTGTGAGAGTAGGATGGTATGATTGGCGTGTTCGGCACGAGCCGCCTTGCATAAAGAGTGATAATTATTTAAAGCTAATTTGTACTGAATTTTCTTGTCTGGTTCATAGTTTTTCGCCAATGTCTCTCGAGTTGTTTGCATTTGGTTTTCTCTATTTTCAGAGTCTCTGAGAACCAGGGGGCAAGAGAGCGATGTTGGCCTATTTTTATTTTAGACTCTGGGAGGCATACATCAACAGAGGCCGTTAACCATTTCTGGATGATCGCATTTTCCTCTACAATGGAGATTGACGAAAGCGGCAGGGTGTGATGCATAAGAAGGTTCAGAGCATCTATATCTAATTTTTTCCAGTTTCTCCCATTTTTTGTCACAGGGGGAGGAAGTAAATTCAAAGGGTCCTGTTTGATTGTGAATTCAACCAGAAAGTGATCGGACCAGGGAATCGGGAGTGCGGGCTTACAAGAGATGGAGGAAAAATTCGAAAAAATGGGGTCCAGTAAGTGTCCTGCCTTGTGGGTAGGACCAGAGTTGACCAGAGTGACATTCAGGGCGGCAAGATCAGTAATAAGCATGGAGCACGTGTTGCAAGAGATATCATCAAAGTGCAGATTTAGATCGCCAAGGATCAGGAAGTTGGGGGCTTCTAGCAGTAGCGGGGCGATAAAATCCGGAAAAATGGTTGCCCAGGAGCCTGCAGGCCCCGGAGGGCGATAGATTAAGGTTCCGGACAGGGTGTAGTTCGGGGATAGAAGGAGTTTAAACTGACCAATTTCACAGTCCTTAAGAACTAGGTCATCCCATTTGCACGTATAGGATGATTTAAAAATTACTGCTATCCCGCCACTCCCGTTAGGAGTTAACTGTGCGATTCTTTCCAAGATAAGTATAATTGGGGGTAGCGCATAGGCCATATCTGGTCCAGAACTTTCGGTTAGCCAGGTTTCGGTTAGAAAGATGGCATCGGGTTGTGACTCAGTGAGAAGATCATAAATACTACCCTTGTGTTTTGGGAGCGACCTACAGTTAAGACTAAAAAAAGTGAATTCAAAGTGAGAGTCTTTAGTCTTTTTGCTCAGAATTGAAGTTTTATTCGAATTGCAGCCGGTGGGTTTCAAAATGAGTTGAGATGTAAGAGAAAGACCACATTCGAGACAGTTGGAGGGGTCATAGTCAGGAGTAAGAAGTGGGCAATGCAGAGCTGGCTTGGGTCTGAGGGTCAGGAGTGTTGAGCAGGAATAAGTGCTCCGGGCGCTATGAATTTGGGCATAGTGACAGGGCCTCGGATTGGAGGAGTGAAGGAAGGGGCGGGAGTTGGGAGGGTATATAAGGTGTCAGGAGAGGAAGATTCGGCCTCTTCCTGACACCTGAGCACCACCGGGGGGAAAAGAAAAAGTTTGGAAAAAGTGGTCGGGCATGTGGCCGATTTGTTGAGCTGCGGGTTTTTTTTTCACTTTAGCGGCCTTTTTCTCAGGGTAGGGTTGGGGAGAGTTACTCTCCGTTGCTGCTGAGCCCGAGGGTGACGTTCATCACGGTGGCCGTCCGCGCGGCGTGTGCGTGGCCGAGCGGGCTGGGAGGAACTGGGCCGGCTGGGCGTGGCGCGCGGGCCGGGATGGCCTGCTGGCCCGGGACGTCGGCTGCGGGGTTGCTGCTGCGGTGGTGGCTTGTGAAGAAGAGCCACAACCGGGAACGTGGACTGCATCAGGTAGGGGAGGGGCAACCCGACCATGGTGACCGGGAGTGAGAGGGCAGGTGGGAGAGCCGGGTTGCGCGTCTGCTCACTAATGCAATGCATGTCGCCGTCACTCGCGAGGGAGGCCTGCACGCGCGGCATTGCGCTTTTACGGTGGGAGGCCCAGCGATGACATGCGGCGGGGGGGTGGAGTGCGGGGCGATCGTGCGCCGGCCCGACTGGGTGCTGATACTGGCAGTGGGATGGAGCGGGGGGAGGGACGGGCTTTCCTCCTGCCCAGTGCTGATGGGACCAGGCCGGCTATGGCGGGGGTGGGGGGGGGGAGATGCGGAGCGTCATGGCACCTCGGGATGGGGGCCCCTACAGACTGTGCGGGGAGGTGGGGGCCTCCCTGCCTGCGGACACCCAAGAGCTATGGCTCAGTGGTACTGTCTCCTGCCACAGGGGGCACAGGATCCTCTGGGTCAAGGGTTCATATCCTGAATATGCTGGCTAACTTTCTGGTTGAACAAATCACGCATTCTTGCTCCCCATAACGGGGGGGGGGAGGCCCGAGGGGCTCTGGGGGGAGGGCCGGGGCGTTGGGGGACCCAGTGGGGGGATGCGGTGCCGGGGAGGGTGAGGCGGGGCCTGGAACAGGGGTTGCTGCACGGGAGGGGAGGTGGAGGGTAGGCGGGCCGGGGGACGCTGTTGGGGAGTTGTAGGCGGCAATTTCATGTGTACTCCGAGGGGGGGAGGCACTGCCATCACGGCACGAGGCCCGGTGGTGCTTGGGCCCCCTCCAGGTTGGAGCGACCTGGTGGGGGGGGGAGGGGGAACCAAGACTGGCGATTGAGGTCGGCAGACAAAGGGGCAATGCCGGCGGGGCGCACAACGGCCTCGAGACGCCGTCCGGAAGCAGTAGGGGGGTCCGCGGCGGCCTGCCCTCCGACAAGGGATCGCGCAGCGCATCCTGCACCGTGAAGAATCCTACAATGCTGAATGCAAATTGTGAAGGACGGCATGGATGTTGAGAAGAAAGACGGGGGACTGTGTCGGTGTGTGTCGGGAGAAGTGTGGGTGCAGAGGGGGGTTGGGGGGGGGGGTAGTCCAGGTAACCAGACTGTTTAGTCTTTTTTCAGGAGGCAACTGTGGCCACAGACGGAGCTGAGGGCACGGAGAACAAAAAGGGGGCACAGCAGCTTCGGTCAGGAGGAGGAGGTCCCGGACGGACAATCAGGTAAAGGAATAGGGCTGGGGCCTTGCGACGGGGGTACATGGGGTGATTGGAAAAACTTCAGCTGGTCGGCTGGGGTATGTAGGGGGCTGTGGGAGAAGTGGTGAACATACAGGGCTGCTGCGGCATGCTTCAAGAAAACCGGTCTGGGTCCGGCGATGGTTGGGGATGGGTCCAAACGGACAATGTGGTATACAGCGGAAAGAAGGGAGTAAACATTGGGTCATTGATCACTACTTGCCATGTTGGAGGAGAGCGACAAATGGGGCTAAGTGGGTGCTGGTTTGCACACAAGAGGTCGTCTGTATCTAAACATCGGGACAGCGTATGATGGCGTGGGGCTCGGGGGCCGGGCAATTGCTCCTGCAGCAGCCATGGACGGCAGTGGATGTCAGGGGCGGATGGTCATCCACCCCTTAGCAATGTGGGAGGCAGGCTAAGGTCATTTCACACTTGGCCCAGCCGAGGGGGCATCGATGCAATATGAGGACTCTATGGGTCAATGTGGCCTAGTGGCCACATGTGGCCATGGACGGCAGTGGATGCAAGGGGTGGATGGTCGTTCACCCCTTAGCAATGTGGGAGGCAGGTTACGGTCATGGCACACCTGGCTAAGCCGAGGGGGCAGCGACGCAATATGAGGACTCTATGTGTCAATGTGGCCTAGTGGTTAGGGTCTCTGACTCTTACTCTACAGGTTATGAGTTAAAATCCTGCTGTTTATGGTTTCGGCAGTAAAATTATCCCAGAGTGGGGGCGTGCTAGCGGCTTGAGCGGCCCTTGGCAAAAGGTTTCACTTACAACAGGAGTAGGGATGACTGACCCGGGGGGGGGGGTGCGGTTTGCCTTGGGACATTAGCTACCAGACGGGTCACTTAGGGGACAGGGGTGACCGAAAGTTCTGGTGCCTGATAACCAACGACGTTACGAAGGAAGGTACGCGGGGGGGTCATGCACTCAAGGGAGGTCGAGCTGGGCCACCATAGCAGGTCAGGGGAAAACCATGGGGGGGGGGGGTAGTCAGGGCCTTCCCGGTTAGATGGGGCCATGGGTCCATGGCACGCGACGTCTCACAAGGGACTGTGGCGAAGACGTGGGAGGTTATGCGAAGGGGGGTCGGGTACGGACACTCGAGTTTACGAGGGCCTAGGGATGTAGGCGATCTAAAATAGGCTGACTACGGCGAGGGCTGGCAGAGTATGGGGTAAGGGGTCACTGAGAGAGACGTTACTGTCCAGTAGTTGGGCGTAGTGGAGGTCCCGGGGGGGGGGGGTGTCTCGGGGGATGAGGACGGCTGTCAGAAGGGGCATATGCGCAGATGAAGGGAAAATGGTTGTACGGCAAGAGGGCTTTGCATCACGGCTTACCAATTGATGGGGTGGGCTTGACTGATAAGCGGGCACATTTGGTGGGGGCTGGGGTCGTGAAGAGCTGTAGGGCTCCGGGGGTCACAGTACCCGGGCGCAAGCGTTGCGCAGCGTGATGGGGGCAGCGATATACAGGAGAGGACTTGCCGGGGAGTGGGACAGGTATGGGTATTTGTTGGAAACTGGGTAGGATACTCAGCGGGGGTTTTTTGTCAGAATGAGCAGTAGGGGCCTTGGGTAGCATTGCAGTAACTGAGGGCAAGAGGGTGCGACAGACAGGGGGCTGACTGCCCGGGGAAAGGGACTGGTCACTGCTTTTGGGGACTATGCAAGGGGAGGGGCTTTGGCGCCGCAAGATACGGATGGTTCCAAGGTGGTCTCCTGGGTCCTGGAAGGCGATAATTTTCAAGGGGGATTGTGGTTGCGTGACGCAGTTTCTCTACAGGGGCGGGGGGACACTTGAGCCAAGGGCAGGATAGGAGGGAAGCTATACGGCAACGAATAAAGGGTTGGGGAGAGCTGCATGAAGGGTACGCGGGGAGGAGGTACCAGGGAGACAAGAGTGCAGACGCCCAGGCATGGCCGGGCAAGTTTGCTGTACCGTAGAGGGTGGTTTTAGGTGGGGTGAGCAGTTGGGCGTGGATGACGTGAGGCAGAGTGCAAGGGTGCCTGAGGGGGTTCGGAGGGGGATGTTGTTTGCCAGGGTAAAATGGTGTGACAACAGGAACGTGTGGAGTAGGGATGTGTGGGGACGGTGGAGAAACTATTGAACGGGGAGCCAGCACACAGTGGTCGCGTCGTAAAGACACTGACAATATGGCAATTTTCAAGGGAATCTGGGAGTCGGGTAGTGCAAGAAACAGGAGACGGGATGATATGGTCACTGTGGGGCAGCAGACAAGGGGGTATTGGCTGTGGTGACAGGCTGTTAGTGCCTGGCATGTTGGGGTGGGAAAACGAGGCACAACGTTTTCGAGCGGGGCAGCGTCGGTGCTTGAGGCGTAGTTGAGGAGGGGGAGGTGTGCCCGGGCAAGGGCGAGTGGGGGGTTTGAGTTGTTTATGTTGGTTACAGCGTCCGGGGAAAGTGGAGCGTGTGTCAACGGAGCTGGGGAAAGCGGGGAGGGGGCATGAGGCAGTGGTGATTGGTGGCCAGAGAGGGAAGGCCTATGGCTGGGGGGAATTTGTTTTCCAAATGTGGAAGGTAGACCGACAGTTCTGTAGGCCAGTTTAGGTCTCATACGAGGGCTGGTTTGAAGGGGTGGGGCTACCTTAAGGAGACATACGATTCCTACGCATTGGGGCTGTAACAGAGGCGACGTCAGGAGGGGCCTTGGGGGGGTGGGGAGGAGGTTGAAGGATGGGGGTGATGGGAGTACAGAAAGGTGTTCTGTGACGATATGGGTACGGGAAACAGGGTTTTTTAGGATGGGGTTTGGGACGAATGGTGAAGGAGGGAAAGGGGACGTAATTCTTGCAGGATTAACCATTCTCTTTATACTACAGGAAGTGGGAGCAGAACGGGATCCAGGGCGGTCGCCTGGATAGGTGGCCATTCTCCCAAGCATTGGGCAGCAATGGAGGCGAACTAGCAGGTGTACAGTCGTCACCGGGCAGGGACACAGTCTTCGGGATGTGATATGATGGGGGAAACAGTTGAATGGAAATGGGGGAGCGTTGCTGCCAGTACGGGTGACATCGTGTCACAAGAAATGGGAAATTGCCCCGATATGAGGATACATGTGGGAGAGAAAGTTGTCTGGAATATGTCAGGCCTGGCTTTCCACAAAGATGCAGGGACGGGGATATGATTCAATGGAATGGAACTTGGGGCAGTTGGTTACGTGAATGAATTATGCTTTACAGAGGATGGACTCTGGGGGCTGACTAACATGCTTTCAGGGATATGGCCCGCAGGTAATGAGACTGTTTTAAAGGGACACAGGTGATCTCGTTTAGAGATGTGGCACTTTTCACGGACGGGGATTGTCCCCGAAATGTTACTTGTTTACGCGGGACGCAGGTTTTAGGGGTGGATGGTCGTCCACCTGGTGCCGCAGGGTGGGGAGGCGTTAGGTGCGCAGGAACTGGAGGAACGAGTGGTCCTGCTTAGAATGGGTGCACCTTTCGCGGTCCAGGACTGGCCCAGCAATAGTCATTTTAGACGGGACGCAAGTTTAGGTGGTGGATGGTCGTCCACAGGGTACTGCAGGGTCGGCTGACTGGAGGCGAAAGGTGCACAAGAACTAGAGGGGGGTGGGGCAGGGAACCGTCCTACGGGGGTTCCCTGGTTAGCGGTACTTTGGAGGGGTGGTGAGTCACAGACGGGCGGATCCACCCCTCGGGGGGGGAGAACGGTACACAGGTGACTGATAGCGGGGCACGGGAGGCAATGAGCAATGAAGGAAATTCAACAGAGGATGCTTGGAGGGCAAGTGAAGGTGAGAATGGGGCGAGGAAGGAGGTCACCGAGTGAATGGGGGAAGAGTCAAACGGGTGAGATGGTTTTGAGAAGGATGAAAGGAGAATGAGTCGGTATGGGATGGAAAAAGTATATTTATTGCATTTATGTACTGTTTAATAAAGTCTAAATGATTGCAACCTTGTCCTAATAAAATGGCCTTTTACGCTTCAAGTAACAGCTTGGAGTGTGGTTCTTGCGCGATGAGAGCCGTCCGCGGGCGAGTCAAGGCGAAGTTTTGCTCTGGCCCTGCCGGTGAGGCATCCTGATCACAAGATGGTAGCGGGTTGCAGCTCCCAACCCAGAGGGCGAGGAGTGATCGGATGCAGCTGCAGGGAGTGCGTGCCGCGCCTGGGATGGGAGACATGAGGACCAGGAGGGAGCAGCCGGAGATGACCTTGTGCCGCATTTGGACATTGAGGGCCCATCTCAGGACCAAGCGGGTGACTAATGGATGTTCCTAACACGATGCCTGGAGGACCAGCTCACCGGGGACTGCGGGAGAAGCCCCCAGCAGATATGGGGCATGGAACTCCCAACTATATGATGATGCCCGACTTTCACCCGCTCCTTCTGGAGATTAATACAGTGGATAGCTTATTATACAGGGTAGCTGGGGTATCCTGTGAAATGGAACACACTGAGGGACCTCTCCCTTTCTTCTCCCCCAGCCCCCACAACGCTGGATTATGTTGCACACAACCCACTGGGGTGGGAGTGCCACAACGGGTTCCTGTACACTTGGCTGGTGTTCGGACCCCCGGGACAAGTTCAGGTTTTGTGTTTTCTGTTCTGCCTTTTCTTTTCTTTAATTTAAACTACATCCTGCTGGTCACATCACTGGATATATTGGCGATGGTAGATTTACCCTATAACTCCTGGCATGAATTACATATGAGCAGCAATCCTTTGGAATATGTATATAGGGGATGAGAAGTAAAGACTCGCAGCTTATCTGAATGCCTAAAATCACGAGATACACATGGTAAATAAAGACATGAGTTGAGCTAGTGATGTTAATACAGAATGACGGTTTATCTATCCTGTGCACACCACTTACTTTGTAACTCACTGAACATCTCAGTTCCTTAGATACACTTGAAATGAATATTGCTGTTGAATGTATGAAAGCTGTTTCCCTCTGTCTTTAGCAATGTAAGGTAATGCTTGTGTGGGTTAATGCAAAGTTATCATTAAAATGTCAATAAAAATATATTTAAAAAAAAAAAAAAAAGCTGAACGACCACCACTGGTTGATACCAGTGGCGGGTATATTGACACTGCACCACCAGATAATACAAGACTAGGTGAG
Organism: Calotriton arnoldi; assembly: GCA_963921515.1. Lineage (NCBI taxonomy): Eukaryota > Metazoa > Chordata > Amphibia > Caudata > Salamandridae > Calotriton > Calotriton arnoldi. Next base: position 1,072,564 of record CAWUFW010001510.1, read on the forward strand.
GTACACCAAACCCACCTATCTCATACTTGAGTAATAATGTGTCCCAACTGACACGCAGGTGTTTGCCAGCCCAAACAAGTCTTAACAGCAGGCCACGTAATGTGGCAAAAAAGGAATTGGTGAGTGGGATCAGAATATTTTGAAAAAGATAAAGAAACCAGGGGAGAACCATCATTTATATAATTGCGATTCGTCCGGCCATAGACAGCGGCAGTCAAATCCATCGGTCTAATTGTGCGGACAATGCGTTGATAGCTGGGCCATAATTTAACCGCACCACTTGTTCCTTATCTTGGTGTAGAAAAATGCCCAAGTACTTAACTGGGCTGTCGCACCAGGTCAGTGGGAGTGCGCATTGTATGGGTGTAGTAACGGTACTGAGGGGAAAGATTTCGATTTTAGACCAACTGATCTGGAGACCAGAATAGTCCCCAAATCGGATCAACTCCCAAAGAAGTGGGGGCAAGTTATCTTCCGGTTGTTACACAAGCAAAAGAACATCATCTGTCGTATAGTGAGACAAGGAGGGGGCCTGCTTTAAATTGTAGTCTGCGATGCATGTGCCTTTTTTGGTGGTGCCGGAACAGAGGGACCATGGCAATTATAAAAAGCAATCGGGACAGGGGACAGTCCTGCCGTGTTCCACGTGTACCAGGAAAAGAAGGGGTCAATGAGCCATTAGCCCTGATGTGAGCAGTAGTGTCGGAGTATAAAAGGCTAATTAACGAAGAAAACCCACGGGATGCCTAACTTGCAGAGTGTGGCGTGGAGAAACAGCCATTCTAGGGAACCGAACGCCTTCTCCGCATCCAGCAAGGTCATCACAGCAGGAACATCAGGGGAAATCCTGTTAAGGACGAAGAAAATGGTTCGAAGATTTAAAGAGCTAGACTGGTGGGGAACAAATACTGATTGGGCAGGGGATAGGATATGTTCCATCAGGAGGGCAAGATGGTTAGAAAGCACTTCGGCCAAAATCTTATTGTCAAAATTTAGGAGCGATAAGGTTCTATAGGAGCCACAATATTGTGGATTTTTGCCGGGTTAGAGGAGTAGAGTGATGACAGCTTCCTGCAGGGATGGAGGCAGAACGCCGGATTCTAGGGACTCTGCAAACATGTCTAACAGTCACGGCATAAGGAGGTGCTTGAAGTGTTTGTAAAACTCACTGGTGAATCCATTGAGACCAGGGACCTTAGAGCCATCCAGGGAATTTATGGCCTGTATGATATCTTCGCTGGAAATAGGTTCACTAAGGAACTTACGGGGGTTAGACAGCTACACCATGGCTATCTCCTCTAGATAAGCAGTCCATGCTGTTGCATCTCCAGAGAGCCAAGTTCGATTAGAGGGGTGTATAATAGTGGAGTAGTGTTGCCAAAACCTCCTCCTTTGCAGTAACCCGCAATCTACTTTTTATATATAATTTGTCTATGTATGAGGAGACCCTCGGGCGGAGAAGGTGGGTCAGTGTGGGCCCTGGACCCTCACCCTACCCGTATCTACGAGCTCTGGTGAATTTACCTAAGAAAAGGATCTTGTGTTCAGCCAGGTTGCGGTATTTGGTTAGCAACTTGGCCCGAGTAAGCAGGCGGGGGTCATTGTGTATCGACCGACTTCAGCTCGGTCAGGTCTTTCTCAATGCGCGCTAGACTCCCGCATATGTCTTGCAACACTGCAGAGTGTTTGAGATGCATCTGTCCCTAATGTACGCCTTAAACGCTTCCCATAGGGTAGCCTCTGTGTCCACAGAGCCCTCATTACGCTGGAAGTATTCCACCACTGCCGTATGTAGTTCAGAGCAAAGTAGTGCACCTTGTAACGCTAAGGTGGTGAAACACTATTGCCTCTCCAGGCCCCCACCAAAGGGGACACGCAGTGTGACTTGAATTGGTGCATGGTCCAAGAGTGTACGAACTAAATGATGGACAGTGGCAAAGAGTAGCAGAAATGAGGCAATAACTGATGCAAGACCAGGTGTTGTGAGGGGCGGAATAATGGGTATACGCCAGTGTCGAGTACCACTTTAGACGCCCGGCATCTCATAACACATATGTGCCTCAAGTGTCACGCAGAATCCGGAGTGATCTAGGCTTACCAGTCGGAAAGGTCACTGTGGTGTCAAGCGCAGGATCCATTGATAAATTAAAGTAATCACCAATAATTAGGTGGTCAAAATCCATGCGCCTAATCGGAGTGTGCAATATTTGAAAAACTCAGGGGAGTACACGTTTGGGGCATAAATGTTAGCTAGTAAAATTGAGTGACCAGACAAAGTCCCTGTGACCTTGGCATATCTGCCATGTTCACCCAGGATAGAGGCTGTGGGGCAGAATGATAGACTTTAATGGATCAAAGTACAGACTCCCCTGGAATATGGGCTGTAACAAGAATAGTAACGGAGTGGGCCCCATGAAGCTGCTAATATGTGAGGTCTGCCGGGTGGAAGGTGCATTTCTTGTAAAAAAGGTGATCTGTGCTCAGTGACGGGTAAGATACTGCAAAACTTGTTCATCCTTCTGAGTGCTGTTTAGGCCTCGGATGTTCCAAGACATGCACGTGAAAGTCACAGACCGCGAATCAGAGGACCATGGAAGTGGCATGGAAGAAATCATTGTAATGGTGCAGACATGCGACAAGTATAAAAAAAAAATCGAAGTAGTGGAGAAACAGCAGACAAACTTAAACAAATTAACAAACCCCTTTCTCCTTCCCCCACCCACACCAGACTAATAATAGCCCGGTGAATCCCAATACTATCATACCCCATAAAGAAAAAGAAAAACAGGCATCATAACGGTGTATACCACAGGGGGGTGGCAATGCCACGGCAGAGGACCAGTTAAGGTCAGATCACTGTGGATGGTAGGCGAAATGGGTTCCGATCATACTCCTGGGCAGCAGAAATCGAAAGCGTCTTGTGGATGTGGCGGTGCAGAGCGTGAGACAATGGGCCAGGGGCCTCCGGCAAGACACTCAACAGATTCCAGCATCAGGTCCTGCACATCAGCCCATGGGGAAAAGGTCAACACTGGCACTGGAGCGCAATCAGGAGTGGATCTATCCGGGGTGCAGCGCCGCGAGGACAAATGTTCTTTTGAGCGTTGTTTACAAAATGTCTGTGCTGCTGTCAGGGTGTCAAAGGAATGAGCCTGACCATCCACATCAACCCTGAGATGCACAAGGTACAGCATACCATAACAGAGCCACATTTGACGTAGTGTAGACTGGACATGTGCGAATTTCCGACCTGCCTCTTGCAGCGCCATGGTGAAGTCAGGAAACCCGGATATTGTGGGGCCCTGCCATTGTAATGGACCATTCTCTCAAGCCAACCTCAGGTCCACGTCGTGATCTTGCAGCCTGGCGATGATCGGTCACAGGGGGCTGCAGGGGCTAGGTTTAGTGGCCAAGAAGCGGTGTGCACTCTTCACCACAAAAGCCGATGTGAAGTTCTGTCTGTCCAGCATATCAGCCAGACAAATCTAGGTGGCCAGTGTTTAGAGACCCCCCAGAAAGCGCAGATTGTTTCGCTGACCCCTCGCTTCCAGGTCTTCATTCTTAATGGCCACTGATTTCAGTAACTTTTCCAGTCTCTCCAAACATTTCGTGGTCTGTGCAGCTCCATTCTCTAAGTCCGAGACTCACCCCTCAGTGGCGTCTAGTCAGACATCATGGCAGTCAAGCCGTTCTCTAAAAGCATCAAGATGTCCAGCCAGGGCATCAAAGCTTCCATTGATGGCTCGGAAGCCTGTTCAGATTTCAGCCGTGATGGCGTCCATGCCCACCAGTTGGGTCGACGCGGGACCCCCCCATGGGCTCAGAACTCGCAGTGTCCAGCTGTTTGGGTTTATCAAAGGTGAGTCATCTCTGCTTCGGGTCCCCATGCACCATAACCAGTGGAGTGGTTGAGGGGAGAAGAAGTACCCCAGCATGTACCTGTCCAGTAGGGCTCCACTCCCAGCTCGGGCAGCACAAATGACAGAAATAAGCGCTTCCAGGAGTGAGCTGGATGGCGGACCAGCAGGAAGAGGAGGTGCCCCTTGAGGAGACTATTGAATGGAGCACCGTAGGTCGGGCGCGGCTCTCAGTAATCAGAGTGGAGCATGTAGGATAAAGGAGGGAGAGCCCACAGTGCCCCTAAAGCATAATACAAGGGATGACGCTGGAGGATCTCTGGTGCAACGCTGGAGAGGAACTGAGTGGGGGCTGGCAGCTGTGCAGCATGTATGAAGGGCGATGGGGTGGCTCACCTTAAAAAGTTGGTTAGAAGTCCACGTTGCAACCGCTTCACAGGCCCAAACTGAGCCGGTGAGTAACAGGGCTAGCCTCGTGGTCTCAGATTAGTGGTGCCCCATACGCTGTGGCCAAAGCTATAGGGGTTTAAGGCACTGGGCGTGGGGGTGGGGCTACACCCCTAGCAGTCGCCACCTTTCCAGGGCCAAGCGGTCACATCGCATTCAGTACCGCAGCCGCCAGGCCGGGGAAGTGGCGGTCCGCAGCAATTCCGAACTGCGACGGCCGCACCGCGGCAGGAGGGACGGGGCAGGATCGCTACAAGGAGAGACAAGGAGATGCTGCAGCATAGAACAGGAGCCACTTGGAAGGGAACAGCAGACCGGGTGCTCCAACAGGGCCTGATGGCCCTTGCACCACAGGTAAGTGCGCGGGGGAGGCCAGACTGCCAAGCACCGCAAAGCACATCCCGGGCCTCACAGCCACTCACCACCCGGCTACATCATGTCACGTGAGGGAAGGATAAATCCCTGCCCCCACAGGTCTAAAAAAATGGGGGTGTTTGGGGATTTTTCAACTCGATTTACACTCATATTCCACTTTTTTTTTTTTGCGTTGTTGAAAAACCACAATTGTTGCTGCGTTTCCACTGCTTTAAAAGCAATTCACAATTATAAAATTACTCAAATTCCGACTCTGTGAATCAGGTTGTTGAATGTAAGATTGGAATAGGATTTTTTCAGCATGCTACAATGGTGGACAGAAACAAGGTGAATCAGGCCCTTTATTTCTTCTCCAGCATTACCTCCATTTTTGCATTTAGTTGCACGTTCCATATGGTGGGACATTTCCCTCTTTCTCTACTACTGCTTTGCCTTTATATTCTGCATCTTCTTCCTCTAGCCCACCCTGGTTTATCTTTAATCTCCTTTGGATCTCACTTCATTCCATCCCCTTGGTCGCATTTCTCCAGGCAAATGTGCGTTGAGATGTCAGTGCCTGCACTCCTTGCACTGTAAGAACTTCTGAAAACTGATACTGCCCATCCCGCTACATCATAACAACGAGCTACATCACAGCAGCTACATCACAACTTAGTTTTGTGGATGAACCAGATTTTAGAAGACTTTCCTGTTCTACTAGAGACTCTGTCCAATTTATTTCAGATTCAGAAGATTTTCCTATTCAACTAGAGACTCTGTGTGATTTCTTTAAGATTTTGCTATTATGGGAACTTCAGTTTTTTCTGATTTTTGTCTACTCTGTATAACTCTGCATTTGAGCCTTCATGGCATTCATTCTGTACTTCTTAATTTTTAGGTTTTTGTAATAAAGCCTTTTAATTTTTCTCTGATCTAGAAATCAGTTACTGAGAGAACCCAGTTACTTAATGATTACTCTGCTAAATTGATGTCGGGGAGGGTGCCTTTAAAAACAAGATCAACCTGGAGCAAAACCCTCTGAGGTAAATTTTGGGGTGATCTGAATTTTGGGGTGTCCTGAATATTGGGATACAATTCTGCTTCCACAAGTAGTACGTGAAGTCGTACCACTCTCATACTACAAAATGCTATTCACAAACCCATGGGTACAAATCTCCACCTCTCTTATCTTTTCTAACTAGAGATTTCTGCATATCTAAGTATACGATTTAGGTGTAAATGTGGGAGGGACCAGAGAGAGTTGCAGGAAAATGGGAAATACTCACAATTGGAATGGACGAAGGATGTTCAGGTTAATACACAAACCTGCCAACACACAGTGCCATTGTGTCTAACACAAATATCGGCTTTGCTCACATGGTCTCCTGGTGAACAGCCAGTATCACACAGTGATGTCCATGGGATGTTTTACAAACTTTCCAAGTGATTAGAAACAGCTTGAGATGGGTTTGTCGTTTTTAGGGGTGGGGCAAGCGTTCGGCACAGGGCCTCAACTCCCTCTAGACTTGGCCGACCCCTTTATGTCTCATAAGAGTGAGACTCAAGGCCTCACCCCCTCCCCAGGCCCTGCCCCATTAAACTCCTTCCTCCTCTCACACAGGGTGATTTATCTCAAATTTGGCAGGTATGACCTTTGCCAATGACAAACTACTAATGTTACTATAGCCCTGATGGTCACAAAACCGGTGTAAATCTATTCCAGCTATGGAGTAAGTCAAGCACCACACATGGCCACTCTCAGGTACTGCAACACACTTCCGTATGGAAGTAATGGAAACAGGACCTAAAATAACACACCATAAGGAATGGTGTTAAAACAATTAAATTATTTCAACTTTTAAATAAAATATTTATATAATTTGTAGTATTAAAGTATAGGAAATTATTAAATATGTTGATATTTAAAAAATGTATAGTTAACTTATTCAAAAAATTATATTTCTAAGCTTTATATGTCTGTTGCAGGAGTTGATGTCATCAATACTTAAAAAAAAAAAAATAACTAATGAAGGGGCCGGGTTCACTTTTGTCAATGTACTCTGGAACCCTCGGTCAATGGACCGTTTGTACCCGTTTGGAAGTGTAGAGGGGAGAAATGACTCATTAGGTCAGGCCCGCAACTTCAAAGAATCATGACTCCGAAGAATCACAGACTCCAGGTTCTAGGTTAGTGGGTTTATTACAAAGCCAAAAATAACTGGACATACAGGCACCTCAAGACGAGGTTGTAAAAGCACATCGGAACTAATACAAAGCCAAATCTGCGTATTATGTTAAACCTTTGAAGCATAAAAAGAATGACAAACTCCAAAACAGAACGCAGGCAATGATTGCCCCCACGTCAAGATCAGTCTTCATTTGAGGTAGTAATTAAAAAGCATTAGTCTGTCCCTACACTATTACTAACGTGACATCCCTACATAACATTTTCCCAGGCAAGTTAGGGAAAGGTGTCCGCTTGTGAAGACTTCCTAGGAAGTGCACTCACGTTGTATGGGTCAAGTAGCATAAAGCTACAGAGTTCGTTCTAAGATACTCATTCCCTCTCCATCGATCTCTTCTCTTCTCCTAACTCAACCCCAGGGGCACTGTCCCAAATTCAAAAACCAAAATCATAAACACGACCATTTCACATCATCCGATCGCCTCATGCTGCTGGACACCTCCTCATAGGTGATTTTCCATTTAGTTTTGATACTCCCAGCTCCTGGCTCGATGACCTGGATAACCAGGCCTTCTCCAGTGAGAAAGAACACCGTCTCACATTATCAGTACTCCTTGTACAAATGTATCCTCTCCTCCCAGAGCCTAACTCCTAAAACAAAAGCGTTATTTTAACTAACAAAGATGAATTTCTCCACCTGCAACGTGAGAAAAGAAAAATTCAACATGCACATGGAAATTACCTACCGAGTCTAATATGAGAGCTTCCAGGGAAAATGCATTTCAGGCCTGCAGAAATCGGCCAACATAAGGAAATAACACGTAGGCCTTATGAAGCCACATAGGAATAACCATTTTACTGAGCATTTCTAAACCACCACGTTACAGGAACACATCAAATATATGAATAATTGTAAGCAACCTACACAAATTCTACACGTTAAGGTTCCAGTTAACACGCCTATGTGCAGCAATTAATATGGTGCACGTTTAAATCAATGCATTACATTTCAATAGATGAACTTTATTAGTCAGTTATAAACGTGACTGCCATATTAATTTCTTTACATTACACGAAATATTTCTATCCTTTACATTTTATTACATTTCACATTCTAATAACCAAATGTTAACACGACAAAAGGATAAATGCAGGTGCAAACTACTCGTGATTATGATGCTCCCCAACAAATGAAAGAGCACAATCACGCCCTAACAGCCCCCTCTGATGAAAAGTGTCATCACAATCAATCACAATTCCCTGTAGAAAGAACCGACCTAAACAGAAGTCGTAGCCAATTTTCCCTGACGGAATCTTTCTAGGCTTTTGAGATTCTCATAATGACTGTCCTGCAGTCTCTCCATTCTCCTCTCCCGCTCTCCAAGAGATCTCTCAGACTGTCCTGACTTGTGCCATTTGTAAGCCCTCACCATTCCAATGAAGAAAATCACACAAACTACTGCTATAATGATGGGCTTCAAAATGTAACCACAAATTCCCTTACCAAGGTTGGCATACCAATTCCCTATTTTTCCAAATCTTTTCCCAACCTTGTCCCAAACTCCTTCTGTTGCCAGGTCATGCACTTCATGGGGAATCTCAGTGATGTTACTTATATATTTCCTCAGATCCTTGCTATAGTCTGGGATATAAGTACAGCACTGTTGGCCCTTCAACATTTTACAGACTCTGCCCTCTTTTGCTAATAATACATCTAATGCAAGGCATCTCTGCATCACCATGGCTCCTATTGACACTAACTCTCCATCCACAAGCAACAAAGACTAAGTCGTATTCTCCGACAACTTATCTACAATAGTTGACAACCTTCTAATCTTTATATCATTCAGAACCACTCTCAAACTTGATATCATTGCTCCAAATACATCTCCCACAATCTCTCCTGCACTCGCACCTCGCTTCTCTCTATGGTGTAATCCACCTTCCAATGGTCCCAAATCTTCAACATGGTATATCTTAGGAAACACAACAGCCACATAACATGTACCATACCAATTCAATGGCAATCACACATTCGCATTTTTCCCACACACAAAATACACATTTGGTACCACCTGCACCGCGTCTTGCAAAAATTTATTCAATTGTGAAAATGTGATCAAACATGCTCTGTCCAACAAAGATCCTATCATAATAAGTCTGTACCTGTCTAATGCAAAGCTTCCCTCGCTGTTCAAAATCTAAAGCTTTTGGAACGTAGCTCCCTTTCGCCTTGAGTGCTAACTCCTCCTTGGTCCATTCAAATTTTCCTTCTCTACTATTAAGTTTCACTGCTAACTGTCTATGTCTATCTTCTACTTGATCTATGAACTTCTTTTCTACGACGATGAGCATAAGCTGTATCTAGAGTAACGGTAGGCATGAAATACTTCCCTATTCTCTCTTCCTGTTTGTAATAATCATACTTATTCAGGTGCTTATAAACTGGAACTTCTGAAAGCACCACGTCATAGTTGGAGAAGTAATATTCATAATGACCCTTACTGTAAAACATACTAAGCAATAGACTACATGTAATACCATACGTCAATGGGAGGTGGTAATAACGGATACCCTCCTCCACCGACGCAGGCAACTGCATACACACATAACAATCTCTCACATACATCGTATGCACATACTCATACAATATTTTTGCGTAGGCATTCAACGTATAATCACCCTTAGAAAAATCTACATGCGACTGGCTTGATCTAGCATAGCTTTGTCTGCTCCTACGGTACCCTCTTTTGTGCTAGAAGTAACAGGTGTGGATGTTCCTTGCACTCCCACCCCCTCAACTTCTGCTTCATGTGAAATTTTTACAGACACAATAATAACTACTGCTATCACGGTTATCACTCCTACTAGGAGTGTACCTATCACGCACTTTGCTCTAAGGTTTGATTTCCAGACTCCATTTTTAATTTAAGTTCGGTTCAGCACAGCAAGAGGATCAATGCAAGTTTCTTTCTCCGCCTCGGATTGCTGTTCAATAAATTCACACACAGTTCAATGGAGTCCTGGAATCAAATTCACAGTTCATTGCACCTTTATTTACACATTTCAAAAAGACTTCCTTAGCCCTCTCTCTTCTTCTACGGAAAGTCCCTGAATGTATTCTTCTTCCACTCGCACCTAGGTTATCTTCTTTAAGGCAAACGTTTTATTTACAGTTCAATCAACAGTCTCTTATAAGCTCAGAACCAATCTTATCAATGACACGCTGAGAATCTCAAGATGAACAGCTGCGATCTCTTGAGCCGGTGGCTGATATTCAAAAGTTGGAAAAGACAACTGTCTCAGGATCAAAACCCGCACCCTTCTCAATATCGGAGGTCTTGGTACAGTCACTGTCAACACTTCATTGGCTTCTATTCCAGGGACCAACAGTTCAATTTTAATGTTCAGTTCTGGAACTCTGCTGGCTACTCGCAAAGACCTCAGTCTTCCCGTCCCCACTGTTCCCGGCATCGGTGATCAGATAGGTCCACTCTGGGGCAGCGTACCTCTGACAGTGCACCCTTGCTCTTCCAGATTTCCTCAGGCCGCTTGTGCCTGCTCGGTGCCACTTAGCTCCGATTCATATGTTTCAGACACAGAGGCAAGATCTTTTAGAAGCCAGTCTCAAGTTCTGCCTCTTCTGTCTCACAGGCCATGATTCCCTTGCGGATTCTGCTCTCCTTCTCTGCACCTGATCACCTTGCATACCAGTTCCTCCAGCTTAGTCTGACTCTGTACCACTCGCAACGTTACCGTCTCCCTCAGAGTCAGTACCTGGGCCTTGTGTAGCGTGACCCCTCTCAGCTTGCTATGGTGGGCAACCAGCCTTGTCAGTAACCCTCACAGCTTGACTTGTCCTCTCCGGTGGCCTCGCAGCCGCAGCTGGATTTGCTTCTGGGAGAGGAGGTGTTTCTCCCGAGGGTCCTAAAACCTGTGGGTGTGTGAGGCGTGAATCCATTTCGGCATGCCTCCACACTTCACAGCTGTATTCGTCACCAAAATCACTTGGTATGGACCTCTCCAACGAACATCAAGACAGTTCTTCCTCACATGCTTTTGAACAAGTCTGATGGACGGAGAGTGGAGATAGGCGGAACGGTAAGGAGTAGAAGTAGGAATGGATTGTTTTGGGATATAGAGGAATGGTGGGTAGCTAAACCTAGGGGAGTCACTTCAAAGGGAATAGTTGACACGAATGTTTGATGGAGAATGTGGGGAGGTTTTGAAGTGCATAGACCAATTGCCATACACAAAAAGGAAGAAGGGGATGTGGGAGCGAATCAGAATTTCATCTTTAAATTGTTTACAAGAAACAGATGATGAAAGGTAACCTAATAAGTGGAATCGTTTTTTGAATAAGAGGGAATGGACGTTAAGTGTCACAGGCTATGAGGACCGCTGGTCGATTGAATGAGACACAGATCCGGACTAAAGTAGTATGTCTTTTATTTATAGAAGACCTATGGAACATGAAGCCCAACATGACCTTATAGTGTACTGCACCCGGCTAGACTAAATGGAAGATTGAAATGAGTCCGCTGACACAAATCGTGATCTAGAGGTAATGATTTTGTGTTTTTTGCTCAAGGGAAAATATGACACCCGATCCTTTAACGGGGAAAGGGGGGTGCACCATTATATTTAGGAGTCACGTTTTTGCAGTGCTTAATTTGTAAAATATGAAGTCCAGGTGCTCAAATGTTTGTCGGAGGCCAACACCCACTTTCCCCGGCTCCACCCACTCACTCTATTGGCTCCACCCACATCCTCAACTGGCACTGCTGAAAGCCAGATGTAATAACCGATCTGAATTTCAGCATAGGAGCCTTCCTCAAGTAAAGTCTTGATAGGAAGTTCCCCGCCCGCGAAAATTTTGAAAAAGATTAAATCAAAAGTGCATTTAAAGCATTAGTTTGGAATAAATTAGCTAAAATGACTAATGCATTGAAAAGGGGCACGTGAAATATTCCAGTGCTCTATGTGCCGATTTGGGGAAAGGACAATACAGGGATATGTGCAAAGGTGCTTTGTGTTGTCGTTTTTAGCAGAGTCTAATTGTGTGTCATAAGTTCAAAGATGCAACTTTTATATATCTTATGGCACAAAATAAACCAAAATGTTTTGAAAACACGGGGGCGCTAGGTGGCGCACATCCAAGATGGCCGCACATCTGTGAGGCTCGGGAAGCTTGGTGACCTTATCCGCTAATTATCCTTAATTCTACCGTCAAAACAGCGATATGCCACTGCCTATATGCTCCTTGCACCTTCCAGAACACCTGTGAGAAAAGTCGCGGCTCTCCTGGCCTCAGAAACCATCTAAAACGACCTCCTGGACTACGACGATCTGCGGGAGTAATGCGCCGGAGGACCGGCTGCCACCACCACTCGAGCCTCGGGGATTCCACGTGGTTGGAGGCCCTGACTTTACCAAGCCCGCTCCCCGCCCAATCCCGCACGTAAGAATCGGCTCCCCGCCGATCTCACCTCAATCAGGGCTGCCGCTGTGATAAGCAGGAATTCAACGCCACACGCGAGGGGAGACGAGGTGAACTGCCCGGAACCCGGAGGACCACTCTCTGCTGGTGAGGGCGCGCCATTTCTTATTCTTCTTCTTCCGACCACCCGAGCTGTCACCCGCGCTAGCCTGGACACTCGCCTTGGGGCGGCTGCTGCCCGCTGTACCTTCCCGTAACCCCTGTGAAAATAACGCAGCCCTCCTGCCCCAGAAGCCAGTTAAGACGACCTCCTGGACCGCGAAAAGCTGCAGGAGTGGTGCGCCGGAGGACCTGAGCGGCTAATACCACCATTTGAGCCCCGGGATCTCACGAGGTTGTGGGCCCTGCCTGTACCAGGTCCGCTCCCCGCCCAATCCCGCACGTAAGGATCATCTCCCCACTAAACCCACCTCAACCGGGGAAGCCGTTGCGACGGTTGGGAACTTCAACACTGCACGCAAGGGGAGACGCGGTAGGATGACCGGAACCCAGGGGACTATTCTCAGTTGGTGAGGGCACGCCATTTCTCTCTCTCCCTCAGACCGCTACTCCGTCAACGAGTTATTACCCGCACAAGCCCGGACACTCGCCTTGGGGAGACTGCTGCTTGCTGTGCCATCCCGGGTGGCCCCTATCACCAGATAGACTGTGCACCACTGAAGGAGAGAGTACACACTATAATTATCGCCCCAACATACTACAACGGTGATGGTGCCATTTTGACAGGCCGAATAGCTGCTGCACTGCTGTATGGTCACTGCTGCCTTGTTGCACCCTCGACCTGGAACGCACCTTTCTGGCATCAGACGGCCCTGCCCACCCGTCTGAGTACCCGAGAGCCAAATATCGCCCCTGCCTTTATCGACGCTACCATTTGGGACCCTAGAGAGGCGAACACGGACACGTTGTCATCGCTTGACTCACTTACCTGGGGACGCTGCCCACGAAGAACCAGTGCGCTCCTGACCCGCATCACTGCACCTCCGCCTTGGCAGACACTACTCGAAGACCGCCTGCCCACCCATATTGCTGCGGTAGCTACTTAAACTGTAGAAAGATGGGGAACCCTGATGGGCGACAACCCAGACTCACCTTCGAAAATAAAAAGGCCTCTACACGATCCACCTCCGCAGACTCCGGGAAGGCCAGGCCTCAGCACCCTCGCCATCTTCCGAAGATGACGTAAAGGTACTACTCCTGGCCGTTCAGCACAGCCTCACTGACCTTTCCGGGAAGATGGACACGATGAACAATCGGTTAGATTTCCTTGTTCAGAAAGTCGATAAACATGATGGACAGTTGAAAGAAGCTGAGCGCCGCATATCCGAGAACGAAGATGCCACTTCGCAGATGCAACAACAGATGTCGCAAATGGATAAACTCCTTAAAGTGATTGCGGCCAAAAATGAAGACATCGAAGCGAGAAGCCGCCGGAACAATATTCGCATCATAGGCATCCCTGAGAGCACAAACACAGGGCGTATGGAGGACTATGTTGAACGCCTCCTAACTAGTATCTTCGGTGCTAACTCCTTTTCGCCGCAGCTGGTGGTAGAACGCGCCCATCGCTCCCTTGGTCCTCGACCGCCGCCGGGCGAGACTCCAAGGCCCATCATAGCTCGACTGGCCCATCATAGCTCGACTCTTGAATTATCGGGACCGTAATGCAGCACTGAAGAATGCCCGAGAGCAGAAGCTACTACAATTTGAAGGTACCACGTTCAGCATATATCCAGATTTCACTATGGCAGTGCAGGAGGCGAGCCGCAAATTCCTCCCCGTTAAACAGAAACTGCGCAAAGCTCAAATAGAATATGCCCTCATGTACCCTGCATGCCTTCGGATCTCGAGTCATGGCAAACACATCTTCTGCACGAATCCGCAGCAAGTGGAGGACTTTCTGAAGGCCAACCAAAGACGTTCACCGAGACAGGAAAATGCTTCCCGATCCCCTTCTCCATCCTTTGAATGACCAAAAGTTCCATGGACACAAACTGAGATGACCCGGGGATCGTCGTCCCACTCTCGCAAGCTTTGCTGGAATGGTTCCCTGTGAAGATGGGAGTCATAGCATCGGTTCCCTCCCCGATGGGGCCCCTTTCGCTCCTCAGATGGGACTTCTCTTCCACAAGATGGTCACAGACATCTAAGTGCCCTGCTGGGCTTTGAACAATATTAGTGGCTTATAATTCGATATATGTTGTTTCTTTTTTATTCTTCAGGTAGATTCATACTATGCATCGCCAGGCACCCTTCCCCCCCACCACTCTCCCCCACTCGTCACTCTGTGACATTCGGGGACTGCATAGCAGTTTGAGGTTTGGGAATGGGAAGGTTTAAGCCCCACTGGCGCCCCCCCCCCCTTATGGGAGATCCCCCGAATTCTTCTTATCTCTATGTTTCTTATTGTTATCTTCTCTTAATGCTCCACTGGGCCTCCTTGGCCTTGACGGAATGGCTACAATGTTCAATGGGTTTGGGTGGGAGACTTAATGCCGGCACGATTGGGGTGCTGTTGTGGGTGGGGGTGGTATGGGAATTCATCAGCTGCGACGCAGCTGACGCCTTGAGGCTATTGTTAGAGAAAGGTACTGAGATGGAAATGTTAAGTCTTCGTATTATGTATCTTGTACAACAACATACAAATTTATCAATACCTATAGACACGAACACACAGGGTACGCACATTGTACTATTCAGTATAATTGCACGACATGTATGTAATGGCAACTCACACCGAGCAACTACGCATTAAATTGATAACATGGAATGTCAGAGGTCTACGTGACCCTCGTAAACGGCGACAAGTATTAGCATACCTCGATAGACACCATATACAAATAGCAATGCTGCAAGAAACACACACCGACCCCCGCCGCCCTAACTGTTTTGGTAGCAAATGGGCCTCTGCCCGTGTGTTCTCTTCTTATTCGTCATATTCCCGAGGCACGCTCATATTAGTTAAAAAGAATACGCCCTTCATTCTGGGGGGCACGTTCAGCGACCCCACCGGTCGTAGTTGCCTGCTCTGGGGTACGCTGGGCACACAATCAGTCACCCTAGCTTGTTGCTACGGCCCTAACATGGACGACCCAAACTACTTCACTACTCTTTGGGGACACATACTCAAGATGGGGTCCACTCACGTCATATGGGGTGGCGATTTTAAGACTGCCCTGCGTCCATCTATGGATCGCTCCAATCCCTTCCGCACCACTACACTAACACCCAAGATACCCTCTCTGGTTTATTTCTTGATCACAGTCTAGTTGACACGTGGAGATATTTACATCCAACTGACAGGGAAGGCACCTTCTATACAGCTGGACACACGACATGGTCAAGACTCGATTACTGGATCTGCTCCCGAGGGGTGGCCCCGTGGATCCAATCGGTAGAGCATCTGGCCCGTACATACTCGGACCATGCGCCGGTATGCCTAGAGATAGCCCCCCCAATTTAATTGCTACCCCACGATGTTGGAGATTAGTGCCGGAGGCACTGTTGGACATTGTTTTTCGGGCTGAAATTGGAGAGGAAATCACCGACTTCTTTGCCAGGAATAAGGGCACGGTCACCCACGTGGGCACCATTTGGGAGGCCTTCAAGGCCACTATACGTGGCTCCTGTATGGCAAAAAGCTTTGGGGTACTCAAAGATATCCGCAGAAATCTGACTCGCCTGGAAACTGAGACTGCTATGTGGAATGCGGGGTCTGGTGTGCAGAGAGCCACACTACGAGAAAAAATTACAGACTACACTACCACTGCAGATAGAGAAGTCAAATTTAGAGGCAAATATTTTGTTGCCCGCCGGTGCGGTGAAGGCGAACGACCCGGCCGTGCACTAGCGAATGCTATTAGACAACCTCGCTTCTCTAACTATGTTATGAACGTGGTGGATGGTGATGGGATGCGGCACAGGGACAGTCTGGAAATTTTAAACACTTTTACCACATACTATGCTGATCTTTATAGCTCTCGCCATACCTCTTCCCCTGATTTTTCCCATTACCTACAGGATATAGCATTGGGCTGGCTAGGTGACCACCATCGGGATTTTTTGGCGGCACCATTTGAAGACGATGAATTTTGCGCAGCCATCATGCAGATGCAGTCGGGCAAGGCACCGGGGTCCGATGGCCTTCCCATAGATTTTTACAAAACCTATATCGATCAACTTATCCCAGTGCTAAAAGAGGTGTTTCGAGGCTCAAGAAACACAGATTCTCCCCGCTTCAATGAGAGAGGCACTGATCACCTCGTTGCTTAAACCGGGCAAACCCGCAGACCAAGCGGGTTTTATCCCAGGAAGGGCGACCTCCCACAACCTTAAGACGCTGTTCTCGATCCTTCAGACCGTTGACCCGAAATTATCTCTAGCGGCGGTATTTCTCGACGCCACAAAGGCTTTCGACTCGGTCGAATGGGACTACCTGTTTACTATTTTGCAATGTATGGGACCCCCGTGGGATTTTTGGCCTGGATCCGACTCCTCTACACCTCACCGACAGCGAAGATACTTATAAATAGACATATCTCCCAGTCGATTCCCCTTTCTCGTGGCACCCGGCAGGGCTGTCCACTATCACCCTTTCTTTTCGCCCTTGCCATGGAGCCTCTGGCGGCTAAGATCAGGCAACACCATCACGAAAAAGGTCTTCGGTGCCTCCTCCGCCCTATCCTCATTTCCCTTTACGCCGACGACGTCACCCTATATATCAAGGATCCGCAACAAAACCTAAACCCACTGCTCTGAGAATTCGTTAAATTTGGGGGCAACTCCGGTATCCATATCAACTGGGCCAAATCCCAGATCTTCCCACTGACCTCTGCAGGCACACTGTTCGTAACGGACTTCCCCATCGAATGGTGTTCTGATGATGCGAAATATTTAGGAATACGAGTTACTACAGACCGCGAAGAGCTGATGAGACTCAATTATGGCTGTGCGATGGAACATGTTACCGGATGTATCACTAGATGGATCGCGCTCCCCCTGACCATGGCGGGCCGCATCTCCCTTATAAAAATGGTGATCCTTCCTAAATTCTTGTATTTATTCCTTAATATCCCATATGACCCCGGCCGTCATTTTTTCACTTCCCTTCGGTCTGAGTTGATTAGACTAGTATGGGGTGGCAAACAACCTCGCATACAGTGGGACACACTCATGCGACCATACTCGCAGGGAGGTTTCGACATTCCCAATTTTGAATTATACTATATATGTGCCCAGGCACACTATGCCCATTTTTGGTTTCACCCTCCCCGGTATACACCACACGTTGCTACCGAACACTGGCTCGCAGACCCTATACCTTTGGAAGGTATTATACTGTCCAAGGATGGTACACTTGGGCCTCATCCATCTTCTGTGGACTGCACGATCAAGGCTTGGTCCCGGATTACCGAGCGCTTGCAAGCACCCTGCCTATATTCCCCGCTACTTCCTCTCGTCTATCACCCGGACCTCTCATTGTTGCAAGAGGGTATATTTAAAATAATTGCCACTGCCCGCCGCATCCACTGCTGGGGTGACCTATATCTTAATGGCAAATTTCGTACTCTCCGGCAACTCTTTCCAGACCCTCCACCCACTACTATGGAAACCTTCTTATACGCCAGACTTAGACATGGGATCAGGGAATGCACCCCGTCGTATCCTCTGGAGCCTACGGTGGTGGCCCCTCTACACCATGTCCTCCGCACACTCACTGCTTCGCACCTAGTTTCCATGCTTTATCACAGCTTATATGTCGACACTGAATACCCTCTGCGCAGCTAGAATTAAGTGGTCTATTGAGTTGGAACATGACATCACGGACGAGCAATGGTCTTTCTGTTGTACTCAAACGGCGCAAATCTCCTCCAACAGTAGGCTTTGAATAATTCACTACAAATTCCTACAATGCTGCTGCTACACCCCGGTGAAACTCCACAGATTTGGCTTACGGGACACAACCAGATGTGATAGATGCAAGACGGAGGCTGCTGACTTTCTCCATTTGGCTTGGGGATGTCCGGGTGTGCACACATACTGGCAACAGATCTTCACAGCTTTAGATTGCATGACTTCAATACATATCTCTGTGTCCCCCTATCACAGCCCTGCTGGGGTACACTAAGCAGATCCCGGCTATACACCGCAAATTTGTGTCCTTCAGTTTGGTCCTAGCCAAACGTCGTGTTGCTTGTCGTTGGGGTCGGGGACGTGCCCCAAAATTCAAAGACTGGCTTGAAGATATGATACTTTGGCAGGACCAAACCTGTACATATGGCGAACTCATCCCACTCTCCTCACGCCCTCGTGATATCTGGGGCCCACTTCAGTCATATCTACTAGATCACCCAGTGCATACTCAACAAGCGTCCTCAGACTCACGTTCTACAATAAATGCCTGATCTACCTTGCACTATCCATACTTTATCCTTACACACCCCCCTGTGTAATTTATTCGATATCCTGTGCACCCAAGAGGGACACATCAGTCTTCTCATGCTACCCTCTGATGTTCCAATACCGTGATGCCATTATAGATGTATACAAGTGCCTGATGTACCTAATGTGTTCGATTGTGTTGATTCGCATGCCATTCTCACTGCCAATCTCTCCTATGTTTTTCCACAGTTGTATGTAAATTGCATATGCTAACTTATATACGTGCATTGTCAATAAAATACAAAAATAAATTAAAAAAAAAAAATGTTTTGAAAACACTCTAAGAAGATAAAATGAATAAAAATCCCTCTTTCAAATAGGTGCTGTTGCAGCTCATGCACTAATACAGAGAAATTCCAAGTTAAATGTCGGCACTTTACTCAAAGACAATCACTTAAAACAGGAGCCTCATGACGAAGGTGTTCATTGACGGAGAACTCAGCTGTGAGCCTAGTTTTATGTGAGTGCACGCTTTACAGCATAAACATTTAGCTGGGAATTTCTCTGAGTTAGTGCATGACCTACAGGGAGCATAGCTCAAACGATGAGAAGCAATCAGCGTTCATGAGCTGTGAATCCACTTGAGCATTAACACGGGCAAATTCTGAGTTAACTGTATTTGCTTTAGACAGTGCAATAGCGGCATAAAAAGAGGCTCACTGACCAACCACATCAGGCTCGCCCTGGGAAGACTAAGAGCTCTGGGGAGAACCCAGGAATGTAAGGCGGGCCATGAAGCGCACGGGGCACCTTTCTGACCACCCTATCCAGGCCCAGCTCTATGAATCAAGGCCGGACTTCCGTATTGGACAGCGGGTGTTTACTTGGGAGGATGGAAGGCCAGTTTTGTTACTGGGAGGCCAGTTTTGCAGTGCTGCACTGTTGGCCCCCAGTAACAAAATCAGCATACCAGCATAACTAATACAGCAACCACTTTTGTTTTCAGCCTCCCTGCTTTTTTAAAGCAGTAGCTGCAGAGTTCTTTGTATATCAAGCATAATAAACTTGTCAAGATATCTCTGGAGATTAATCTTTCTGCTGGAATTTTGTCTAGTGGCAGTTTTAACTCATCTATAAGGTAGCGCAGAGGGTTAATATGCCTGCTGCAAGAATGTGCACCATGCAGATCACACAAATGTATTTTATGTGCATAGCTCTGTGGGTTACTGCTTTTGTCACAAAATATCCTTTTGTTTCTGTACAGTTCATATATTACAATAGTAATCTAGCTCAGTGAGCTATGAACTGCCATCAAAAAGAGCTGCATGCAAAGTACATGGTACAGGTTAGAAAGCTATGTTTTTTCCAGACTTTCATTATCCTAATGTTGCTAAAAAGGGTTTGTTTGGGTAGAAGTAAATTCTTATTAGTCAATGTAACCCTAACCACTGTGTTACATTTTGAATCCCAAGTTTGTGCTTCTCCAGCCCAAGTACTCTTAAAAAATGCCTACACCTCGTAGTGCCCTTGGTCTTATGTAACATTTTCTATACACTGACTTACACATATATTATTCATTGCCTCTGTGTGTGTTTGATGTAAAGTGCTCCGACACCATAATCTGGTATGAAAAGCGCTATAAAACAAATAAAATACATGAGAGAGGGGCTATGGAGAGATGAGGGGCACTGTTGGAGGGTGATAGTGAAGGAACCATTGAAGGGTTCCATTAAAGATTGTCCTATCCTAGTGCATTGTAAGCTTTTCATTTACTATGCTTTAAAAGCTAGTACAATTGAATGTATATTGAAAAGTGTGTTGTAGAATGCACAATTTTTGCCATTTTCCCCCAAATTTTCTTGGGGGGAGAAACCCTCCAAACCCTACTTGTGGCCGGGCTCACTCACTACACAACCTATGGGGGCTGGTCTGACGAAATTTGCCAGGGCTGCTTTGGGTTCCCAGTACGGACCTGCTATGACAGGGTCGGATTGGGAAGGCGGGCAATTGAGCGATGCGCCGGTGCCCCAGGGTCACCTGTGGGCCGGTTTTTTAAGGCCTCTGTAAACCGGCCCAAGAGACTTACCCTGTCAGGCCACTATAATGTGGTGCCAGAATCACAGGCACCCCCGCGCCTCCTGTAACTTTCCCTGCCAGAAACCGTGTCATCCCCCGCTTGACCATGACCCATCCCAGGTCATGGCCTTAAGGCTATAGTGAGCTGGTGAGGAGGTAAGTAAGAGAAGTAGCCCCTCTAGGAGTGTTGTCACCTCTTTTGGGCCTTGTTTGGGAGGGAGGGGGGGAATAGGGAGCTCTTGCATAAGCCTCGCTGTGAGACCACCTTTCCTAGGGGAATAAACAAATTGGATGTCCGATGGGTAGTATGGAGCGAAGCTGGCGCTGCTGCTCTGTGCAAAGTCTGTTCGTGAGAGTGTGACTTGCACTGTACTTCTTATGGTCTCCTTGGAGTACGTAAACTTGTATTTCTGCCGCCCTCTTGCAATTAAAACGACATAAAAAATCATTTTCTGTATACAAAAGACAAAAACTTTGGGTCTGTCACAGTTCGTTAAAATTGCTTCTGTAATCCTACCTTGTTTTTTGAGACTTGAGGCTGAGCCAAGTCCAGGTATGGTAAACATCCAACAATGGGCCAAAAGAAGGGTCCTGGGGGGTAATTCTTCGGCGCTCTCCTTTTAACATAATTGCCAACCAAGAGGAAGATTGCTAAAAGCAGCAGGACGTTTGAGACCGTCACCTGTTGTACAATGAAAGTTACCGCAGACATAAACCCTTCCCTTGTTTGCAATGGAGCTGTCGGTTATCAGTCCAGGTTACAATCGCTGACTATATAAAAGACATCTCCATAGACTCCCGTGACCTGGGCGTCATTGCGTTTAACTCTTTGCAGTCCATCAATTGTAGCTTGCTGAAAACGCATCTCTAGCGTGCTGTGTGCCAAAAATCTAAAAAGAGCGAACAAAGTCTTCCTAGTTTCACTTCATTACTCAGAAAAGTTGCCCTGCACATTTACATTCAGTCACTGATGTAGGACAGCAGATTTTCAAACAGCAAGTCAGGTGTTAGACGTGCAAGACAACAATGGCAGCATTACCAAACAGGGCTGCACAGGCAGAAGACAAACAAGGCAGATGTAAGAGCTCAAGAAAATCAACAGTTTGTTACTTACTGGTTACCAGCTTCTGCACGACATGCAGCTTCAAATAATAGTGCTGAACTTCCTGTGCGTCATGCGTGTGTCCTCATCATAAGGCGGGCGGCGGCGTGCAATTTTAAAAAGGTTACGCACGCTGCCTCGGCTGCCGCAGCCCCACATGACCAAATCCAGCCCAATCAGTGGCCTGCCCACCGGCAACACTGACTGAAGGCATGGATTGATTATCGGCTCATCTCTTCACGGGCACTCGGAGACAGAGTGAGAATTTGAACACTTATTTTATTGTGAGACACACGTTATGCAGTTGAACTCAGGTCTAGACCCGGCCCTGATAAATAAGTGCCGGTGCTAAGCACCGGAAAGCACTGGCACAAATTAAGCACTCTTCGGTATATCAATGATGGCCCCCGGGGGATGTGAAGGTCGCAGACCAGTCTTCCCCCGGGGTATTCGCGCAATGGCCGAAGGATAAGGTGGGGGTGGGATTGGAGGAGTGAAGGAAGGGGCGGGAGTTGGGAGGGTATATAAGGTGTCAGGAGAGGAAGATCCGGCCTCTTCCTGACACCTGAGCACCACCGGGGGGAAAAGAAAAGTTTGTGCCAGTGGGCGGGTGGTTGGGCAATGTGGCCGGTTTGTCGATCGGCGGGGGGTTATTTCACTTTAGCGGCCTTTTCTCAGGGAAGGGTTAGGAAGAGTTACCTCCGTTGTTGCTGAGCCCGAGGGCGACGTTCATCGCGGTGGCCGTCCGCGCGGCCTGTGCGTGGCCGGGAGGAACTGGGTCGGCTGGGCGTGGACTGCAGGCGCGGGCCGGGATGGCCTGCTGGCCCGGGACGTCGGCTGCGTGGTTGCTGCTGCGGTGGTGGCTTGTGAAGAAGAGCCACCACCGGGAACGTGGCCTGCAACAGGTAGGGGAGGGGCAACCCGAGAATGGTGACCGAGAGCGGGAGGGCAGGCGGGAGAGCCGGGTTGCGCGTCTGCTCGCTAATGCGATGCATGTCGTAGTCACTCGCGAGGGGCGGGAGGCCTGCACGCGCGGCATTGCGCTTTTCGGTGGGAGGCCCAGCGATGTAATGCTGCGGGGGCAGGCGGGGCGATCGTGCGCCGGCCCGACTGGGCGCTGCTGCCATATGTGTCCCTGTTTCAGGCTCTGCATCTGGGATAGCTGTTTCAGGCTCTAGGACTGGGGTAGGTGTTTCAGCGACTGAACCTCGTTTAGGTTTTTGGGGTCTGCAGTCAGAAGTAACATGTAAGGCTCTGCCTCAGGGTAGGTGTTTCAGGTTGTGTATATAGCTTAGGGGTATTTGTGGCTGCAACCAGGATGAGGATTTGAAGCTCGGTATTCAATTTGATTTTAGACTCTGGTCAGAGCCAGTGGAAGGATTTCAATGCACGTTTGCAGGCCGGCTATGGCGGGGGTTGGGGGGGGGGGGGGAGTTGGGATGCGGAGCATTATGGCACCTTGGGATGGGGACCCCTACAGACTACGGGGAGCTGGGGGCCACAGGAGGCTCAGGATCCTCTGGGACAAGGGTTCATATCCTGACTATGCTGGATAACTTGAGGGTTGCACAAATCAAGCATTTTGGCTCCCCATAACGGGGGGGGAGGACGAGGACTGGGGGGTGGGCCGGGGCATGGGGGGCCCAGTGGGGGATGCGGTGCCGGGGAGGGTGAGGCGGGGGGCCTGGAACTGAGGTTGCTGCATGGGAGGGAGGTGGGGGGGCGGGCCGGGGGACGCTGTCGGGAGTTGGAGGCGGCAATTTCATGGGTACTCCGAGCGGGGGTGAGGGACTGCCAGTACGGCACGAGGCCCGGTGGTGCTTGGGCCCCTCTGGGTTGGAGCGACCTGGGGGGGGGACCCAAGGCCGCCGATTGAGGGCGGCAGACAAAGGGGCGATGCCGGCGGGACGCACGACGGCCTCGAGACGCCGGCCGGAAGCAGTAGGGGGGTCCGCAGCAGCCTGCCCTCCGACGAGGGATCGCGCAGCGCATCCTGCACCGTGAAGAATCCTACAATGCTAAATACAAATTGTGAAGGACGGCATGGATGTTGAGATGAAAGTCGGGGGACTGTGTCAGTGTGTGATGGGATGGGAGTGTTGAATGGATGGTGAAGTGCGAGAAGTGTGGCTGCAGGGCGGGGTGGTCAGGGGGTGGGGGGGAGTCCAGGTAACCAGACTGTTTAGTCTTTTTGCAGGAGGCAAGTGTGGTCACAGATGGAGCTGAGGGCACGGAGAACAAAAAGGGGAACAGCAGCTCCGGTCAGGAGGAGGAGGTCCCGGACAGACAATCAGGTAAAGGAATAGGGCTGAGGCCTGGGGACAGGGGTACATGGGGTGATTGGAAGAACTTCAGCTGGTCGGCTGGGGTATGTAGGGGGCTGTGGGAGAAGTGGTGAACATGCAGGGATGCTGCGGCATGCTTCAAGACCACCGGTCGGGGTCCAGCGATGGTTGGGGATGGGTCCTAACGGACAATGTGGTATACAGTGGAAGAAGAGAGTAAACATTGGGTCATTGATCACTACTTGCCATGTTGGAGGAGAGCGACAAATGGGGCTAGGGGGTGCCAGTTGGCACACAGGAGGTCGTCTGTATCTAAACATCGGGACAGCGTATGATGGCGTGGGGCTGGGGGGCCGGGCAAGTGCTCCTGCAGCAGCCATAGACGGCAGTGGATGTCAGGGGCGGATGGTCGTCCACCCCTTTCGCAAGGTGGGAGACAGGTTAAGGTCATTTCACAATTGGCTATGCCGGGAGGGCATCGACGCAATATGAGGACTCTATGGGTCAATGTGGCCTAGTGGCCACAAGTAGCCATGGACGGCAGTGGATGTAAGGGGTGGATGGTCGTTCACCCCTTAGCAATGTGGGAGGCAGGTTAAGGTCATTGCACACTTGGCTACGCTGAGGGGGCATCGACGCAATATGAGGACTCTATGTGTCTATGTGGCCTAGTGGCTAAGGTCTCTGACTCGTACTCTAAAGGTTATGAGTTAAAAATCTTGCTGTGTATTGTTTCGGAAGTAAAATTATCCCGCCTGATAACCAAGGACGTTATGAAGGAGGGTACGTGGGGAGGGGGTCATACGCTAAAGGGAGGTAGAGCTGGGCCACCATAGCAGGACGGGGGATAACCATGGGGGGGGGGGGTAGTCAGGGCCAAGAGGCCTTCCCGGTTATATGGTGGCCATGGGTCCATGGCGCACGACGTCTCACAAGGGGAAGCTGGGACTTTGGCAACGACGGGGGAGGTTATCCAAAGGGGGGTCAGATACGGACACTCGAGTTACGAGGGCCTAGGGCTGGCAGAGTATGGGGTAAGGGGTCACTGAGAGACATTACTGTCCAGTAGTTGGGGGTAGTGGAGGTCCCCGGGGGGGGGGTGTCTCGGGAGACGAGGACGGCGGTCAGAAGGGGCGTATGAAGGGAAAATGGTTGTACGGCAAGAGGGTTTTGCGTCACGGCTTACCAATTCACGAGGAGGGCTTGACTGGTAAGCGTGGCACATTTGGTGGGGGTTGGGGTCGTGGAGAGCTGTGGGGCTCCGGGGGTCACAGTGCACGGGCGCTAGCGTCGCGCAGAGTGATGGGGGCAGCGATATGTAGGAGAGGACTTGCCTGGGGGCGGGTCAGGTACGGGTATTTGTTGGAAACTGGGTAGGATATTCAGCGGGGTTTTTTGGCCCGACTGAGCAGTAGGGGCCATGGGTAGCATAGCAGTAACTGAGGGCAAGGAGGTACGACAGACAGGGGGATGACGGCCCGGGAAAGGGGCGGGTCACTGCTTTCGGGGACTATGCAAGGGGAGGGGCCTTGGCGCCGCAAGGTACGGATGGGTCCAAGGTGGTCTCCTGGGGTCCTGGAAGGCGAGAAGTTTCAAGGGGGATTGTGGTTGTGTGACGCAGTTTCTCTACAGGGGCGAGAGGACACTTGAGCCAAGGGCAGGATAGGAGGGAAGCTATACGGCAACGAATAAAGGGTTGGGGAGAGCTTCATGAAGGGTACACGGGGAGGAGGTACCAGGGAGACAGAGTGCAGACGCCCAGGCATGGCCGGGGCAAGTTTGGTGTATTGTAGAGGGTGGTTTTAGGGGGGTGAGCAGTTGGGCGTGGAAGACGTGCGGCAGAGTGCAAGGGTGCCTGAGGAGGTTCGGAGGGGGATGTGGTTTGCCCGGGTAAATGGTGTGACAACAGGAACGTGTGGAGTAGGGATGTGTGGGGACGGTTGAGAACCTATGGAACGGGGAGCCAGCACACTGGTCGCATCGTAAAGACACTGACAATATGGCAATTTTCAAGGGAATCTGGGAGTTGGGTAGTGCAAGAAACTGGAGTCGTGATGATGTGGTCACTGTGGGGCAGCAGACAAGGGGGCATTGGCTGTGGTGACAGGCTGTTAGTGCCTGGCATGTTGGGGTGGGAAAAAGAGGCACAACGTTTTCGAGCGGCGCAGCGTCAGCGTTTGAGGCGTAGCTGAGGAGGGGGAGGTGTGCAAGGGCGAGTGGGGGGTTGGAGTTGTTTATGTTGGTTACAGCATCCGGGGAAAGTGGAGCATGTGTCAACGGAGCTGGGGAAAGCGAGGAGGGGGCATGAGGCAGTGGTGATTGGTGGCAAGAAAGGGAAGGCCTATGGCTGGGGGAATTTGTTTTCCAAATGTGGAAGGTAGACCGACAGTTCTGTAGGCCAGTTTAGGTCTCATAGGGGGGCTGGGTTGAAGGGGTGGGGCTACCTTAAGGAGGCGTACGTTTTCTGCGCATTGGGGCTGTAACAGAGGCGACGTCAGGAGGGCCCTTGGGGGGTGGGGGGGGAGGTTGAAGGATGGGGGAGATGGGAGTACAGAAAGGTGTTCTGTGACGATATAGGTACGGAAAAAAGGGGTTTTTAGGATGGGGTTTGGGACGAATGGTGAAGGAGGGAAGGGGACGTAATTCTTGCAGGACTAATCATTCTTTTTATACTACAGGAAGTGGGAGCAGAACGGGATGCAGGGCGGTCGCCTGGATAGGTGGCCATTCTCCCGAGCATTGGGCAGCAAAGGAGGCGAAATAGCAGGTGTACAGTCGTCACCGGGCGGCGACACAGTCTTCAGGATGTGATATGATGGGGGAAACGGTTGAATGTAAATGGGGGAGCGTTGCTGCCAGTACGGGTGACATCGTGTCACAAGAAATGGGAAACTGCCCCGATATGAGGATACGTGTGGGAGAGAAAGTTTTCTGGAATATGTCAGGCCTGGCTTTTCACAGAGATGCAGGGACGGGGATAGGTTTCAATGGAAGGGAGCTGGGGGCAGTTGGTTACGTGCATGAATTATGCTTTACAGAGGATGGACTCTGGGGGCTGTCGAACAGGCTTACAAGGAAATGGCCCGCAGGTAATGAGACTGTTTTAAAGGGACACGGGTGATCTCGTTTAGAGATGGGGCACTTTTCACGGACGGGGAGTGTCCCGGAAATGTTACTTGTTTACACGGGACGCAGGTTTTAGGGGGTGGATGGTCGTCCACCTGGTGCCGCAGGGTGGAGAGGCGTTAGGTGCACAGGAACTGGAGGAACGAGTGGTCCTGCTTAGAATGGGTGCACCTTTCGCGGTCAAGGACTGGCCCAGCAATAGTATTTTTATACGGGACGCAAGTTTAGGTGGTGGATGGTCATCCACTGGGGTGCCGCAGGGTCGGCTGACTGGAGGCGAAAGGTGCACAAGAACTAGAAGGGGGTGGGGCAGGGAACCGCCCTACGGGGGTTCCCTGGTTGGCGGTACTTTGGAGGGGTGGTGAGTCATAGACGGGCGGATCCACCCCTCGGGGGGGGGGGAACGGTACACAGGTGACTGATAGCGGGGCACGGGAGGCAATGAGCAATGAAGGAAATTCAACAGAGGATGCTTGGAGGGCAAGTGAAGGTGAGAATGGGGAATGGAAGGAGGTCACCGAGTGAATGGGGGAAGAGTCAAACGGGTGAGATGGTTTTGAGAAGGATGAAAGGAGAATGAGTCAGTATGGGATGGGAAAAGTATATTTATTGCATTTATGTACTGTTTAATAAAGTCTAAATGATTGCAACCTTGTCCTAATAAAATGGCCTTTTACGCTTCAAGTAACAGCGTGGAGTGTGGTTCTTGCGCGATGATGGCCCCCGGGGGAAGTGAAGGTCGCAGACCAGTCTTCCTCCGGGGTATTCGCGCAATGGCCGAAGGACAAGGTGGGGGTGGGATTGGAGGAGTGAAGGAAGGGGCGGGAGTTGGGAGGGTATATAAGGTGTCAGGAGAGGAAGATCCGGCCTCTTCCTGACACCTGAGCACCACCGGGGGGGAAAGAAAAGTTTGTCCACCCACCCACCCTACAAGTCGTAAGCAGAGGGCTTGGGTGTGTTTTGGGTCTGAGCGTGCCAGTTTAGGGCAGGTTGCAGAGCAGAGACGTTACGGTACTTTGGAGGGGTGGTGAGTCATAGACGGGCGGATCCACCCCTCGGGGGGGGGGGGAAACGGTACACAGGTGACTGATAGCGGGGCACGGGAGGCAATGAGCAATGAAGGAAATTCAACAGAGGATGCTTGGAGGGCAAGTGAAGGTGAGAATGGGGAATGGAAGGAGGTCACCGAGTGAATGGGGGAAGAGTCAAACGGGTGAGATGGTTTTGAGAAGGATGAAAGGAGAATGAGTCAGTATGGGAAAAGTATATTTATTGCATTTATGTACTGTTTAATAAAGTCTATATGATTGCAACCTTGTCCTAATAAAATGGCCTTTTACGCTTCAAGTAACAGCGTGGAGTGTGGTTCTTGCGCGATGCTCTGCTTCGTAGCTCTTGCGGCTAATGTGCTTGCTCGTCCAGTCGATGTGTTTCACGATGCTTGACTGCATGAGAAATCCTCACGCAGCTGCTGTACCCTTGTTTTTGTGATTACACTCAGTCCTTATTTGTCGTCAGTAATAACCCCCTGTTGAAATGAATTGGGCGGCTGATGTGGGTGTGCGCGGCTCTCGGCGCTATGAGAATTTGTTGATTTGAGAATTGGTTTTCTTCCCTTTACTCCTGCCTATTCCCATCATTATGTAACGCGATTTAATTGTCGAATTTGTGGTATTTTCGGAAACCATCTGCTCCTAATCTTCACCGTTCTTTGCTTGTAAAAATGATGTGTGGATTTTAATATTTCAGGACCTCATTTAGCTGCAGATGACGCCTTATCGCTGCAGTGTTGTAGATGTTTCATTTGTTAACAGTTCTGTTTCTTCAAGTGATTGGATAGCTAATAGAAACATGATTTTCCCACTCTGGTATTACATAAGAGGAGTAATAAAAAATGATACTAATTCAGAAAGGCGAGCCCTGGATGTACCACTACTAACGTTCGCATTACCACTCCTAGTTATTGTGTGGAGACAATGCATCACCTCCATGGATCCTTACGCCCTACAATGTTTTTTGTACTGCAACCATTTTACAACTATTGCTTTTTGTTTAAAATCTTCGTCTTACTACCATCTGTGCCACGTGTTGTTTGTAGCAGCATTTCTAATAGGGCATAATGTTCGGAAGCACATTTAAATACTGCAGCGAGTGAAAAGCTGCCGATTTTCTGTCCCTTTAGTGATAATTGCATGAAATGACAATCGCTTTCTGGAGGCATTCCTCCACACATTTTTGTTTGGCATCTTTTACTGGAATATTCCGGAATCTAACTGGCTGGCTGGCTGGCTGGCTGGCTGGCTGGCTGCTAGTCTTGCCTCAGCCTCGGCTGGCTCAGTCTCACAGCCGCAAGGCCTGCAACACCACTACTGGTCCGGGACACTCACTCGGGACTGGAGAAGTAGACTTGGTTGGTCACGAGAACAACACGCTGCGGCGCTGCACCGAGGTAAACTGATTAAGTACATCAATGCAATATCCAATATGTCACCACCACGTGCAGCAAATGGGTGTAGAGTGTAGACCCGGCCCTGATAAGAAAGTGCTGGTGCTAAGCACCGGAAAGCACCGGCACAAATTAAGCACTGACGTTTAGACATCTAAAACACCTGACTGGAGAGATAACGGGATATAAGGAATAACACGATTGATTCTGGATTAATCTTGAAGCAGTTTTACATGAATAATACTTGACTTGATGGTTAAATTGAAGGGAGATAGTAATGAGAAATGTCACTGTGTTTTGTGACATAATTTCTTGCACAGAATGTATATAGGCAGGGAGTCTTGTGCGGGGATATGGGAAGTTTGTTGTATTATAAGGGCATATAAGTGCTAAGACAAAGTGGCTGATGCAGAGAATATGGAATCGATCTCATATGATTGATATGCATCTTTTTAAATTTACTGCCCTGATGATGTCCTTTTGGACGAAACGCGTTGGCAGGGCTGAGTTGACCACTAGTGATGAAATATATTGATTGAATAAACATCTGGATTGAAATGAAACGCAAGACTCCCATGTGATTATTTGGATGGGAAAAGTTAAGAAATAACAAGAACTATTCTGGGAATATTGAAAGAAAATTACTGACTGATTTGGACACATTCCTTTCTACAAAAACTGGACTCATCAACACCAGGGGCAATGCATCAGGCCATTTCAGAGACGTTGACGAACAAACCTTTGCCATTCGCATCTTGAGAGTTCCGTTAACCTGCTCTACTAGACCAGATGGTCTGTGGCTACAATGCAGTCTCTGATCAACTTGTAACGCAGTACAAAGCAGTTTCATAATCTCACTATGGAAGTGCGTTCCTCTATCCAACTCCAACCAAGTTGGAAATCCGAAACGTGGAATCAACTCTTTAAGTAGTAGCTTCGCCACTGTGAGACTATCACACCTTCTCGTTGGATATGCTTCTACCCACCATGAGAAAACTCACACCACCACTAGAATGTACCTCAATCCATTGCACCTAGGCATATCGATAAAATCAAGCTGGATCCTATTGAAGGGACCCCCAGAATTTCCAAAGTGACACAATGCAACCACAGTTTTCTTTCCAGCATTCATTTGTTGACATGTAACACATCTGTGACACACTGCTTCAGCAAACGCACAAAACCATGGATTAAACTATGTCTGTCTGAACACTCGCACCATGGCATCCCTTCCAATGTGAACTGCTCCATGAATCTGCCTCGCCATAAGGCTCAATAAATCATCTGGGAACACTGCTCGACCATCAGTTGAAACCCAAATGCCATCATCTCTTTTCTCACAACCTGCTTTAATCCTTCCACCTTCTTCCTGGTCTGATACTTCTCCCTGCGCTTGACCTCATCCCAAGTGCCCGCTATGGCTAACATCATGCTGAGCTCGGTTTTTTCTGTGCTCTCTCCAGTATATTCCCCATTAAAAACGTACCCTTGTTCCGCACAGAAATGTGCAACTTCATCAGCATACGTATTGCCCAGTGTCACAAAGTCCTCCTTCTTCCCATGGCCAATACATTTTACCACAGCTCTCCCTTTTGGTCGTTGTAAGGCTTCCAACAATTGTCTCACATATTCCCCATTTCTGATGGGAGATCCCGATGACATTAGGAACCCCATCTGTGACCATAGCTGTCCGAAGTCATAAACTACACCGAACCCATACTGGGTATCAGTGTAGATGGTGATTTGGATCTGATCAGAGACCAGGCATGCACATGTCAAAGCAATGATTTCGGCTACCTGTGCGGAGTGTACTCTCTGTAAACAAGTAGCTTCCACAACTCCAGAAATGGCACAGACAGCAAACGCTGCTCTCAAATAACCTGCATTTTCCCTTAAGCATGAGCCATCTACAAAAATAATTTAATGTGATTCAGGTAGAGGTTCATTGACAATGTCAGGTCTCGGTTTGGTGCAAAGTTCAGTCACATTGAGACAGTCATGGTCTTCATAATCTTCATCTTCAACATTTGGAATAGGCATCAAAGTAGCAGGGTTCAGTGCAACACATCTTTTCAGAGTCACATTCTCTGAGCCAAGTATGACTTGCTCATAGCGTGTGAGTCTGTTATTCGTCAAATGCTGTGTTTTTGTTCTCGTCATCAAAAGCTCAACTGAATGTGGAAGATAGACAGTAAGAGGATGACCCATCACAATAATTTCACACCTTTCAATGCTGACACCGGTTGCAGCAACGGATTTGAGACATCCGGGCAACGCTGATGCTACCGGATCTAGGGTAGCTAAAAAGTAGGCAACTGGTCTACGGACACCTCTATGAGTCTGTGTGAGTACTGACAGTGCGCAACCCTCACGCTCAAAACAAAACAGCAAGAATTACTTATTGTAATCAGGCATTCCTAGAGCCGGAGCGCGACAGGCTTTCTCTCCGCTCTAGAAAGGGAACCAAGCAGTCATTATCCCATGGTACCAGATCACTCACATCCTTGTGTGTCAACCTCTGCAGAGGTTTTGCCTTCAATGAGAAGTTAGGAATCCACTGACAACAGTACCCAACCATTCCCAAAAACATCCTTCATTTCTTTTGTGTAGTAGGCGCATTTATTTTCATGATCGCCTGAATACAGTCTGGTGACACCTTCCTCTTGCCTTTCTCAATGCGATGACCCAAATACTGGACTTCAGGCATCAGTACTGGAGTTTGCTTGGGGACACCTTGTGTCCTTTCTCAGCCAGGTGATTCAACAATGTAACTGTATCAATCCTACAGGCCTCTTTCATTTTGGAAACGATCAAGCGATCATCAATATACTGCACGAGAACTGAACTCTGCGGCAGTACCAAACTCTCAAGATTCTTCTTTAAAATCTGATTAAAAATCAATGGACTCCCAGTATATCCTTGTGGGATACAACACCATGTTAACACATGATTTTCCAGACGGAAAGCAAACAAAAATTGGCTTTTCTCGTGTAAGTGTATCAAGAAGAATGCCTGACATAGATCGATCACTGTAAACCATTCGGCTTCACAGGGAATTTGGAACACAATCACTGATGGATTCGGTACCACAGGACAACATGGAACTACAATTGTGTTGACCTTTCGCAGGTCTTGCACGATTCTGAACTTCCCACGAGGCTTCTGCAGTCCCATAATAGGGGAATTGGATGGGCTCCCCATTATTTCCTTTAGAATGCCCTGTTCAATCATGGACTCAATTACAGGCTTGAGTCCTGCCACCGTTTCCGGCGTCAGGTTGTACTGGGGCGTTCCTGGGAACTCAGCATTTGACTTGAGCTGTATCTTAACTAGCTCAACCCCTCGAATCAGTCCTATCTCTTCTCCCATGAAATCCCACACCTCTGGAGAGACTGAGTCCCTCAGGTCGTATGGCAGGTCTTCAGTTGTCAACACTGGAAACATCTCTATGCAGAGATTCTGATTTGCCAGTTTGACTGCAATGTCATCTTCATTGGTCTGCAACTCCACTCCCTTGGGTGTGCAATGGATGGTGCAATTCAATTTACATAAAAGGTCACGTCCCAACAAGCAGACTGGACTCAAATCGCACACCACAAATTGGTGACGATCCTGAAAAGTTCCTATTGTCACAGGTATCTCATCTGTCAATGGATTGGTCATTCTTTTATTAGCAACTCTTACAACTTGGATCGATTGTCCTGAGAGGGGTAGGTTTGGGACTACTGCAGATCTCACAGTAGAACGGGTAGCACCAGTATCTATCAAAAACGTGATGGGATGACCGTCAATATCTGCCTCCACATACGATCCTCTCTGGTCTGCCTCTAAGACTGCTCCAAGGGTACAGTCTTCCTCCCCCCTCAGGCACCGTCATTGCAACGGGTCTGGATCGAATTCATCTAGAGCCTCGATAAAGGGCATCTGCTGGTACACTCGATTTCCCTGTGGAATTCTCGGAAGCTGGGGAACTTGCACTTGTGGACTTAGACCCCCTCCTTGTACCTCGTGTACCTGCATTACTTCCTCACCTTGGATCTGGTTTGCTGGATTTAACCGACACTCACGCTTCCAATGCCCGATTTTGTGACAAAAATGACATGCAGTTGTTCTCTTTAGGGTACCAAAGTCTATCCCCCATCTTGGGATCTATGGGTTTCCCTCTTGCCTGACCGGACGCATTCTGGGCTCCACCATGATTGTTTCCCTGCTTCTGTGCCAATGTTCCTCAACTTGACTGTGCTTGGTCTATCCTATCTGCATTCCTCATCTGGACTAACATCAGCTTATCTTTTAGTTTTCTATGTTTCGAGTCTACATCATCACTTCAATATCAGATGCTGCTGAATCATAAAGCTAATCTCTGGCCTTAATCCTAGGACAAATTTGGAAACGAACTGTCCCATGTCCTTTGAATCTAAACTGTCCAATCCACTATACTGCTTGAAGGCTTGTAAGAGCCTTTCATAATAAGCATGTACTGATTCCTTGGGCTCCTAAGTAGTTCGATCTATTTCAACCCAGTCAATATCTTGGGGTGAGATTTTGGACTGTAACCATGTGATTACCTGCTCAAACTTTTTCATAACCAAAAGGTGAAGTACCATGCATTATGGGGTCTCGGTCGGGTTCAGTAGTTGGCCATTCAACTGAAATTTTACAAGCTGACCACAAATCACTGGGAACCACAATGTCAAACAGAGTATTCAAATAAATCCGCAGTACTTTTGAAATCTTGACAAAGCGAACAACTTGCTTGTACCATTCGACAGGTTTCTCCCTCAGCCGAGTAAAATGGTTTGTAAACGCTGCCAAATCACCCCTGCTCCAAGGCACATGCACATACCCTCCGCTTGGTACCTCTTGCAATGGGTAAGCCTCTACTCCTGCTGTCACCCCTCCTGGAGGCGGCGTATGTCCTATCCCTTTCTTGATACTCTTTTTCTTGGACCACATTTCCTCCCACTTGTCAAGCATGCTCCATGCGCGTATCCCTACAATCAATTCTCGAATATGGGTCTTCAATCCTATGACTCTTTTCTCTTCCAATTCTGGATTACTGTAATTTAGCCTATGACCTCCCTGTAACATTTTGGTTTTAGACAAATCCACATCATACTTTAGTGCTACTTCTGACAGCTTCTCATGTGCTTTCCTTGCCTTACGAGTAACATCCTTTGCCACAAACAACAACTCATCTTGCTCATAAAGTTCTATCCTTTCCAGGGGCAAATTTCCGCTAATTATCTCATCCACTTCTGCCTTTAATCTTACTACATCTAGTACTTTAGCTCCTACTGCAGTCTCGATTGTTCCCTGACTTGATGCACTACTCAACTCTCTGCTTTCACTGCTCTGACTTCTGCAAGGATTTCCTTCCGCTATGTTCTGTGGGACATACTGACTCCCAGAAGTTCCCTGGTCAACTCCTCCTCCTGTTATCCTCCCCATGGGTCCTCTAACTGGAGCTTCCCACATCCTCAAGTCAGAACGCGAATCTGCCAATGACACTGATCTTACTGCGCTAGACCCAATACGCCCCCTAGAAGAGTCTGCAGTGGCTGGCAACAGAGTACTGTCTTCCACAGACACCAAAAATTGACCATTCCCGCTCACAGTACCATTTCCTCCAGCATTACTCCCGTCTCCTTCTGCTGACTGGTTGACTACTAATTTCTCCCTGACCTGGATCATACACTGACACTATGGGTCCAATGGTGACTGGCACAATAAGGGCTACCGGTAACCGCGTAGCAGCATTAACTCCGTTCATTTCTGTACCTCTCAATGCTGACATCCCTGTTCCTCCCATTCCTGTTGAAATTCTTCCTACTACTCTCGCACTAGGGCTTGTCTGCGATTCTCCTGTTTTCTCCAAAAGTGCCCACCTTCCCTCATCTGAATCTGGATTGTATGGAGGCGGACGCTCTGCTCGCAACCTATCTAACAAGCTGTCATCACTATCACCATCATCCTCTTCCGAGCATCTCCAGTTTTCACTAATAATGGAAATAGCCTCTCTCCCTCTACCCTCCACTTCTTCAACTGTGCGTCTCATCACGCATCCTGATACGCCTTCATGGTTCTTTTAATCCTCCCTTGACTTCGCTCCCTACTCTTTGCCTGTGGTGCTCTCATCCAGGCATCTAATGCCTCAAACTGTGTTGGTCTAGGTGGAGGTCGCAACGAAGCCATCACTCCCCTCAACTGGTACAGCACCTCTAATCTAAATGAACCATAACGTGGAAAAGCCAAATCTCCCTCTTTTTCGGTAATCTTATGCCAATTTTGGAGCCAAACTATTGTAAGACGTCCTACATTTGTGGCCATGTAATGTGCTGGGGTATCCTCGGGTGGTGCTTTCTCACCCACTCGAGTCACTACTCCTCTATCTCCCCTACAAAGATCTTGTAACACTCTAAAGCATCACATGATTGAATCAAATCCTTTTACCCAAAAGATGTTTTCGTTTCCACTTCCTGATGACAGTCTACCAATCTCAGCGCTGCTTTACACCAACCGACCTATCGCAGCGCAGCACCCTCCGACATCACTTCTTCTCCTCACACAGCAGTTCACCCTCCTTCACAATCTCTCTTTACTCATTCACGCACTTCACTCATAGAATCTAGTAACTGTCTGTCCACCAAACGACCGGACAGTTACATATCTGACTGTCTGTCCACGGAACGACTGGACAGTTACACCTCCGACTGTCTGTCCACGGAACGACTGGACAGTCATATCAATAAAATTGATAGGATCCAATCTCTCAAATGCATTCACACATCGTGACCCACAACCTGAGCTAGCCACTCGAATCGCTGTGGTCCGCCCTTGTGCACACGTTTCTGACAAGCTCACTCACACACGTTCCCTATTTCTGACACGTTGTCGATAGTGCTTCACGACTCCCCACAATCACTGGGCAGACAATTACATCAACTCAGTGTCTTCTACACCTCAAATCTATCCCGGGATCTTAGGCTACTCCTTGAGCCTGACATCAACAAAATCAAATCGTATCACATGGACCGCGCGCGTTCGGCCCGAAACCACATTCACTCGACTCTCATCCCAAATCCGCAAGACATCACACAATCGAATCATCAACGCAATCTACCACACATCCCTATTCATACTCACTCCACTGTGAACCGCTGTTCCCGCCACACCATCACTCTCTGTCGGTCTCCGCCAACGCCCGTCGTTCTCTGCTCTCGATCTTTTGGGCTCTCATCCCTTGGGCTCTTTAGAGTTCTATGGCTAAACTTTCCCTAATTTTTCTAGATTCTCCCCTAACTCCAGAGGTAACCATCCTCTGCTACCAACTGAAGGGGCCGGGTTCCCTTTTGTCAATGTACTCTGGAACCCTCGGTCAATGGACCATTTGTACCTGCTTGGAAATGTAGAGGGGAGAAATAACTCATTAGGTCAGGCCCGCAACTTCAAAGAATCATGATTCTGAAGAATCACAGACTCCAGGTTCTAGGCTAGTGGGTTTATTACAAAGCCAAAAATAACTGGACATACAGGCACCTCAAGACGAGGTTGTAAAAATACATCAGAACTAATACAAAGCCAAATCTGCTTGCTATGTTAAACGTTTGAAGCATGAAAAGAATGACAAACTCCGATAATAAAGAGGGGGTGGCGCAAGATGGCAGGCTGACGCCGCCACGGAGCACAGCCCTGCGGAACGGCTCTCCAATGCCTGATTATCCGGCGAAATCGGATGTAAGGAGACTATTCAAAGTGAATAGGATGAGGAGAAAATAAGGCAAACGAGAAAATACTAAAAAGTAAAATACTCTGAGCGATTGAGAGACTTGGATACTTGGATTTGGATACTCTAAAGAGAGTCTTTGAATGCGGGTGTTTGTGGTGGTTGATGCCGGGCGCTCGCTTTTCACGTCTCGGCTGGTACGCTAGAAGGCTGGATGTGGATCGGCAGTCGGCTGGTCTAGACTGCCTCTAACCCCAGTGTTTGTGAAAACTGATATGGCGCCACCGAAAACGGGCCCGAGAAATACGGGGGCTGCTTGAGTCCTTGCAAACGCCGCAGGAGGCCTGGAGGCTGAAACAGATACTCTGGAGGAAGGCTCCCTGGTACAGAAAACGAATACTTCTAAGAGCTCCTCCAAAGTAGGTAAGCCGCTCTTGCGATTGTTGCAATCTGGGAAAGCTGCAAACCTTTTTTCTGCTGGTGAGCCTAATGAGAGCATAAATGGCAACAAAATAACAGAGGTTTTGATGGAGGCGATCCCGCTATGCCACAATGTAGCCTGTGATGTTTATAGTAACTGTTTAAAGGACCCTGAGATTGAGAGGAAGAATTCCTCAGAGCAATTAGAGAGGGAGGGGGATTTAAACCCGGAGAGTGCTGAGACCCATTCTTCGACAACAGGCTTACTGGTGTGTGATGTCCAGGAGAACGTAAATAATGTTGGAGGAGAGCGGGAAAATCGCAGATGCAACGAGAATGCTGTGGAATCTGTATACTCAACGCCTGCAGACTTGACATGCTCTTTATTGGAAGCTGAAAGGGAGGATATGGCTAGTATTTTATCCAATGGAAGCTTGGTGGGTGATGGGAATGTGCCACCAGACATTTTGACATTAAATGGCGATGGAGGTTGCGAGGAACTACCATTATTAGAAGATGGTGGCCAGAGATTGGACAATCCCAATTTATTGGTAAAATAGAGCGATGTGCCAGCAGGTTTAAAAGAAAAACAGAGAAGGCTGGATCTGGGGCTAAATTACCTAATGTGTCTTATGGTAAAAAGTCAAAGGAAAAGGCCAAAGTAACAAGATCTGGGAAGAAAATATTTCATGTACACGATAATTTGAGACAAAATATAGCGCCTTTACGAGCCAAAGTTGCCTCTGAAGATAGTCCTCTTCGTAAATGGGTTCAGGCTAAAGGGGGGGTCAAGTCTATGATAACACGATTATCAGGTAATAGTCCCACAGATGGCCGCCCAATGGATAACAGTCTTGGAGAGAGCAGTTTGGAAAATAGAGGCGCAATGGGCGCAATGGGAGGCAATCCTGAGTTAGAGCTGGTTCAAGCTCCAAGGCAGCTCTTGACATCAACTTCCGCTCTTAAAAATGGGGAGGCACAGACTAGTGAGAAACAAAATGAGAAAGTCCAAGATTCTGGGGAGCCATCCCTCCTTCTGATTCTCCAGGCATTAAAAGATCAAAGACTCGAAGCTCAGGAACATTATGCACGGGCTAGAGCGGATAATCAAAGCATACAACAGTCACTACAAGAGATGACGATCAAAATAGGGTCACTTACGCAGGATATTTCTGAGCTACAGCAGAAGGTTGCTGATACTGAAGAGTCCTCCTCTTTAGTTGCGAACTCGCTACAGAAGCACGACGCTCAGATTCTAGCAATGCAAACAAAGCTAGAAGACTTAAAGAACCGCCAGCGATGGCATAATTTAAGGCTATTCGGGGTTCCGGAGGGAAAGGAGGGTTCAGACCCAAGGGCATTTGTGGTCCAGCTGTTTCAGAAAGCCTTCCTGGAACTAGCAGATTGCGACTGGGATTCTCAGTTACAAAGAGTACATAGACTTCCACTGGTCCAGCGCAAGCAAGGAGCCCGATATCCTTGACCATTTTTGATTTTTTGGGGAAATTTCCTGCTTAGACAGGCTGTGTCTTTGAAAGCTCGCCCTAATTCTCCTGTTACAGCGGACTTGTTAGACTTGGCATCTTTTGGCGTGTTTCCCCTGACTTTTTGCTTTCTGACCTCCCGGTTTTGACTCTGTTTTTGCTGGTGTGATGATTCTGCGCGCTTTCCTCACTGCGGTCCAGTGGGAAAGTGCAAGTGCTCCTGTATAAAATGTGTTATGGATTGGTGTTTCCATGATTGGCCTATTTGGTTTATGTGTCAGTCCCTTGTAAAGTGCACTGCGAGTGCCAGGGCCTATAGACCAAATGCTGTTGGTGGGCTGCAGCACTGGATTGTGCCACCCACGCAAACAGCCCGTAAAGTGTAACTCGGGCCTGCCATCGCAGAGCCTGTGCGCAGCCTGGGGCTGCCATGTCGACTTGGCAAGTGCACACACTTGCAAGTCCCTAAACCTTCCCTTTGCTGCATGTTAGTCACCCCTAAGGTAGGCCCAAGGTACCCCTGTGGGCAGGGTGCGGTGTATGCGAAAGGTAGGACATGCCCGGGTGTGTGCGGCATGTCCTGATAGTGAATTACAGCCTAGTTCGTTTTTCACTATTGCAAGGCTACCTGTTCCCCTAGGCCAGAACGGGCAGTTTTGATTATTACAGTATATAATCCTAACTGACCCCGCGAACATGGTAGAAATTCGAGTTTAGTATGCCTGGACTCAGAATGATAAAATGCAGCTTTTAGTAAGGTTGGTTTTAACATTCTGTGTTTGAAAATACCACTTTTAGAAAGTGGGTATTTTCTTGTCTAACCATCCAAGCCTGCCTCTGCGAGGTTGTGTTTTCCGTGTCTGGAATGTGAGTGACAGGGGCTGGGGGATGCCAGGAGACAGGGTGAGTCAGCGCAGGGCTGAATAGCCAGATCGACCTGTAGATGGGTGGGAGGGGTCGCACCTGGGCCCTGAATAGGACAGTGCCTTCCCTCCACAATGCTGGCTCCACCTCCTGTGGTGCGTCTGATGTCCCTGGCCTACTCACTGAAAGAAGGGACGGAGACTTGTCAACAAAGTGCTCCAGAACTGGTTTGGACTAGGCAAAGGCCTCTCTGCCTTCAGAGAACAAAGAAATTTGGGATATAAATATTGGGGCCCTGACCCCATGAATTTAGATCTCGCTGGAATCAAGGAACCTGCCAAGACGAAGAGCTGGAAGAGCTGCCAGGAGGAGTACTGCCCCTTTGCTGTGTTGTTGCTTTGTTGGGTTGGCCTGCAGTGGCTGCTTCTGTCTTGGGCAGTGAAAGGACTGGACTGAACTTTCTCCAAACTTGTGCTGAGTATCTCCAAGGGCCAGAAACCGAGCTGGCCTCCTGTTAAGAAGTCTCAGGGACTGCAAAGACTTCACAAGCCTCTGGGTACCGCTTCTGGAACGCTGTTTCAGTTGCCACAGAGGAAGGGAACCGCAACCGACTCCGTCAACCGAATCCATCCCTGGCCGGTGACCTGTTTGCACCGCAGACCGCATCGCCCCGCTTCGCATCGCAACCCTGGTCTCACCGTGGGCGACGTCCGACGCCGCCAACATCGAGCCGCTGCTTGCACCGTGACCTGTGGGCACCGCAGTTCGCATCGCATCGCTTCACTGGGCCAGCCGGACCAGACCGACCTGTCGCTGCAACTGGCTCAAGAGTCGAGACCGCACCGCATTTGGGGCACCGCTCGCACGTCTGCGACGCACCGCTCCGACTCGCACCGCTGTCCGACGCCAGCTCCCGCACTCCGGCTTGGTCGCCTGCATCGCAACCTGTCAGCACCGCATCGAGCATCGTCTCGCCCTGCATCGCACGCCTTGGACTCACCGACTCCGTCTGCCCGACGCTCATCGAGCCGCTGCCTGCACCGCATCGAGGGACACCGCACCTTGCATCGCTCCGTCTTGCACCGCAACCGCGACGAACGCCGACCGGCTCGTACACTCCGTACCAGCCACAACGAGAAAAGGTACTGTGACCGAGTCTGTTCACGACTCTGCTGGCCCGTATCGACGCGGTCGGCTGGAACTGTTAGACTCTGTGGTTTTCAGCATCACGGTAGGCTCGGACGGAGCTACCGACTCGTACGAACTTTGCTTTTGTGCTATTCCCGCAAAGAAGAAGTTAACGTATCAAGTATTCATTCGTAAAGTACAGTATTGTGGATTTTTGTCGTAATTGGTCTTGTCTTGAGTATATAAAATATTGGTTATTTTTCTAAACTGGTGTGGTGTCCGTTTGTAGTGCTTACACTGTATTACTGTTGGTTATGTGCAAATGCTTTACGCACTGCCTCTGAATTAAGCCTGACTGCTCGTGCCAAGCTACCACGAGGGTGAGCAGGGGTTACTTCACGAGTGTAACAACCCTTACCCTGACTAGGAAGAAGGGTCCCTACTTGGACAAAGGTGCAAGCCCTTGCCAACTAGAGATCCCATTTCTAACATTGGTTGTCAGCGGTGAGGATAGGACTTGTGTTTGCACTTGACTTACAGTGATTGGTGTGCACTACTACCATATCGCAGACCATTACGTACCACATACTGGTTCTTTTTCTTTTGGCCTATTTTTGATCTTGCCAGTTTTCAACTCACGACTTTTGTCATGCCTGAATCAATTGCATCATCCGTTGCATCTCTGGAAGTTATCTTTGAGGAGGACAGGTTGGAATCCTACGCCGTAAAGGAGTTACGAGCGATTTGTAAAAACTTGAAAGTCCAAATTAAAGGCCTCACAAGGAAGGAGGAGCTACAGAAGGCGCTGAGGGCCTGGGTAGCAGCCAGACATGCCAATGGGCAGCCTGGTGATCTCAGTGAGGAGGTGGAGGAGCCTATTTCCAGGGTGGATGTGCTTTTGGGTAGGGGGAACCCGCCAGATCAGGCAGCAGCAGTCTGTCCCCAGAGGAGCTGGAGGACAGGCGGGAGGCAAGGCAGTTCGAGCTGCAGAAGCTCAGGCTGGAGAGTGAGCGGGAGGAGAAGAGATTGGCCATAGAGGAGAGGAAGATGCTCTTAGAGCATGAGAGAGAACTGAAGGAGCTAGAACTTAGGAGTAAGTCAGGCTCAGATGGTGGCAGCAATTCGTCCAGAAAGGCAGACAGGATTGTGCACATTCCCAAGAACGTAGGCAAGGAGTTCAAGAAGGGGGATGACATACAAAGGTGGTTTCAGGGTTATGAGGCAGCCATACACATGAATGGGGTCCCTGAGGAGAATTGGGGAGCAGGATTGTGGCCACTTTTCCCGGAAGAAGCAAGGGATGCTCTGATAGCTTTGGGTAAGGGGTATCACCTCACCTATGCTGACATGAAGGATGCCCTTCGCACGAAGTATGGTCTTACTCCTGAAAAGTACAGGGATCAGTTCAGGTCCAGTAAGAAGTCTGATGCCAACACTTGGTTGGAATGTGTGGATGTGTTCTGCAGGTCTCTGGATGGTTGGGTGAAGGGCAGTAGTGTAACAGATTTTCAGGGGCTCTACAACTTGATTGCATGGGAGCACTTGTCTAGTCTATGTTTTGCAGATCTGCGCCAGCACCTAGTAGATAGTAAGCTAACTGACCCCAGGAAGCTTGCTATGGAAGACGGACCGCTGGGTGAGTACCAGGGTCCACAAGAAAGCGTTTGGGGGAGACTCAGCCAAAGGTGGGCAGGGTCCCCAGCAGAAAGGTGGGGGGACAAGGGTAAAGCACAGGAGTTCTCTAAAGGGCCCCAAACTAGTACCCAGGGTAAAGGTTCCCAGCCCCCGGTGATAAGAAGAAAGGGGTCTCTACAGGGAAGCCTGTTGAGACCGGCCCCGCAAGTGTTATGCATGTGACCAGGTAGGTCACTTTAAGGGGGACCCCAAGTGCCCGAAGGGGACACAGCCACCCACCGGTGGACAGTCCAAAGTGTTGGCTAGTGTAGCGCTTGGGGAGGAGGGGTGCCCACAGGAGGGTGGGGATCCCGCAGAAATGACCCTTGTCTCACTCGGGGACAGTGAGATGGTCCCAGGAAACCAGGTGCCCCCTAACACAAAGAAAAATAGCACCTGGGTGACCATTAATGGGAACAGGGTAGAGGCTCTCAGAGATACTGGAGCCAGTGTGACCTCAGTCCGGTGTCACCTGGTGTCTGAGAAGCAAGTAGTCCCAGGAGCATTCCACCAAGTAGTTGCTGTCGACAACTCTGAGCGCCAGTGTATGGTGGCGCAGGTTCCCTTTGAATGGGGGGTCTCAGGTCCCTTGAGGGTGGTTGTGAGCCCTACCATGCCTGTCGATTGTCTGCTAGGAAACGACCTGGAGCAGTCCTCATGGAAGGAGGTTGAGCTCAGGTCCCACTTGGAGATGCTTGGGTTGCCAGAGTGGGCATGCGTGTCTACTCGGTCAATGGCGGCCAGAAAGGGTGATCAAGAGGACTTGGAGCCTGAAACAGTGGCCCAAGTCCCTGCCAAGAGAAAGGGCAGGGGCGCGGGAAACCGGCCCCCAAAGTTCCCACGGACCGGGAGGAGGCGGACCTCGAGGGGGACGCCCCGGTGCCTACAGGGGAGCAAGTAGCCGAACTGGGAGACATCTCTGAGCTGACCCATTGGCAGCAAGAAGGGGGTCCCACCAGGGAGGAGTTCTGCAGGGAGCAGAACGAGTGCCCTACTCTGGAGGGTCTGCGGCGGCAGGCTGCAGACCAGGCAGCTGGTAATCAGTCCGGGTCACATCTGATC
Organism: Calotriton arnoldi; assembly: GCA_963921515.1. NCBI lineage: Eukaryota > Metazoa > Chordata > Amphibia > Caudata > Salamandridae > Calotriton > Calotriton arnoldi. Next base: position 1,116,681 of record CAWUFW010001510.1, read on the forward strand.
TACTGGGAGAGTGGTCTCCTATACAGTGAGCCTAAGGTTGCTGAGCCTGGGTCAGCCCGTGTGCTGGTGGTACCCCAGCGCTTCAGGACCTTCCTACTGGGTCTGGCTCATGACGTGCCTTTGGCAGGACATTTGGGGCAGGACAAGACCTTTGACAGGCTTGTCACCCACTTCTTTTGGCCCCAAATGCGAAGGCAGTCAGATGCACACTGTAGGTCTTGCCAAACTTGCCAGGCAAGTGGTAAGAGTGGGAGGAAGGTCAAAGCTCCTCTCCAACCTTTTCCGGTTGTTGGAACACCCTTTGAAAGGGTAGGGATGGATATAGTGGGGCCACTGGATCCCAAGACAGCCATGGGCAACAGGTACATCCTGGTCTTGGTGGACCATGCCACCCGGTACCCGGAGGCAATCCCTCTCAGGACAACGACGGCGCCAGTGGTGGGCCGGGCGTTAATGGGGATCTTTTCCCGTGTGGGATTCCCCAGAGAGGTGGTTTCCGATAGGGGGACCAATTTCATATCGAAGTATATGACATCCCTGTGGAAGGAGTGTGGGGTAACCTACAAGTTCACCACTCCTTACCACCCACAAGGAAACGGTCTGGTGGAGAGATTCAACCAGACCTTGAAAGGCATGATCAAGGGTCTAACAGAACCCATGAGGCGTAAGTGGGACGTCCTCTTGCCATGCCTACTCTTTGCGTACAGGGAGGTGCCTCAGAAGTCTCTTGGGTACAGCCCCTTTGAGCTCCTGTATGGCCACCCTGTCAGAGGACCTCTGAGTTTGGTGAAGGAAGGCTGGGAGGCGGCTCCCAGGAAAACTCCCCAGGATGTATTTAGCTACATGCTGGCCTTTAGAAACCAAACTGCCCGCTTCAGGAAACTTGCTCAGGCGAACCTAGAAGCAAGCCAGGAAGAAATGAAGAGATGGTATGACCAGAACGCCACTCTGGTCGAATTTCAACCTGGGCAAAAGTGTGGGTAATGGCCCCAGTGGCACCTTGTGCCTTGCAGGACAAGTGGACTGGGCCATATGAGGTAAAGGAGCGCAAAAGTGACGTCACCTACCTGGTGGATTTGCAGGCTCCAAGGAACCCTTTGAGGGTCCTTCACGTGAACCGCCTCAAGCCCCACTTCGAGAGGTCCGAAGTGAGTATGCTCTTGGCGACAGATGATGGGGTGGAAGAGGAGAGCGAGCCTCTCCCTGACCTCCTGTCTACCAAGGAGCATGATGGGTCAGTAGAGGGTGTGATCCTCTCCCCTACTCTGACTCAGGAGCAGCAGGGGACTGTCGCCAGTTGTTGGGACAGTTCGCCCCACTGTTCTCTCTGACTCCCGGTGTTACTCACTGGTGTACCCATGACGTGGACACCGGTGACAGCCATCCTGTGAAGCACAAGATTTACAGGTTGACTGACCGGGTCAGATCCAGCATCAAGGAGGAGGTCTCTAAGATGTTGGCGTTAGGGGTGATTGAGCCCTCCCACAGTCCTTGGGCCAGCCCAGTGGTCTTGGTCCCAAAGGCTGCGGCGCCCGGTGCCACTCCAGAACTCCGGTTTTGTGTGGACTACCGTGGGCTCAATGCCGTCACCAGGACTGACGCGCACCCCATCCCCAGAGCTGATGAGCTCATTGATCGGTTGGGAGCTGCCCGGTTCCTCAGCACGTTTGATTTAACGTCTGGGTACTGGCAGATTGCCTTAACCGATGGGGCCAAGGAGAGATCAGCATTCTCAACCCCAGAAGGTCATTACCAATTCCGGGTGATGCCCTTTGGGTTGAAGAATGCCCCTGCCACCTTTCAGAGGTTGGTCAATCAGGTGTTGGCTGGGCTGGAGGATTTCAGTGCCGCCTACCTGGATGACATTGCTGTGTTCAGTTCCAGCTGGGAAGAACATTTACAGCACCTTGAGAAAGTGTTGAGGGCTCTGCAAGGTGCAGGCCTCACGATCAAGGCCAGTAAGTGCCAGATCGGGCAGGGTTCTGTGGTGTACTTGGGACACCAGGTAGGAAGCGGCCAGGTGGCGCCCCTACAACCCAAGATTGACACCATTCTGGCTTGGGAGCCCCCAAGACCCAGACAGAGGTGAGAGCCTTCTTAGGTCTCACCGGTTATTATAGGAGATTTGTTAAGGGCTATGGCACCATCGTGGCCCCCTTAACAGAGCTGACCTCTAAGAGGCAGCCCAGGAAAGTGATCTGGACTGAGTCCTGCCAGAAAGCTTTTGATGCCCTGAAGGCAGCCATGTGCACGGCGCCCGTGCTCAAGGCACCTGACTTCTCCAAAGAATTTGTCGTGCAGACTGACGCTTCAGAGCATGGTGTGGGAGCGGTGCTCTCACAACTGAACGAAGAGGGCCTGGATCAGCCTGTAGTCTTCCTTAGCAGGAGACTACTTCCCAGGGAACAGAGGTGGAGTGCCATAGAAAGGGAAGCTTTTGCTGTGGTCTGGGCGCTGAAGAAGTTGAGACCATACCTGTTTGGGACTCACTTCCGGGTTCAGACAGACCACAGGCCCCTCAGATGGTTGATGCAAATGAGGGGTGAGAATCCAAAACTGCTGAGGTGGTCCATCTCCCTACAGGGAATGGACTTTACGGTGGAGCACCGTCCTGGTACAGAACACGCCAACGCAGATGGTCTGTCCAGGTTCTTCCGCCTTAGTGAAGAGAACTCCAATGGGGTTGGGTAGTTCTCCCTACTTTCAGCTGGAGGGGACATGTGTTAGACTTGGCATCTTTTGGCGTGTTTCCCCTGACTTTTTGCTTTCTGACCTCCCGGTTTTGACTCTGTTTTTGCTGGTGTGATGATTCTGCGCGCTTTCCTCACTGCGGTCCAGTGGGAAAGTGCAAGTGCTCCTGTATAAAATGTGTTATGGATTGGTGTTTCCATGATTGGCCTATTTGGTTTATGTGTCAGTCCCTTGTAAAGTGCACTGCGAGTGCCAGGGCCTATAGACCAAATGCTGTTGGTGGGCTGCAGCACTGGATTGTGCCACCCACGCAAACAGCCCGTAAAGTGTAACTCGGGCCTGCCATCGCAGAGCCTGTGCGCAGCCTGGGGCTGCCATGTCGACTTGGCAAGTGCACACACTTGCAAGTCCCTAAACCTTCCCTTTGCTGCATGTTAGTCACCCCTAAGGTAGGCCCAAGGTACCCCTGTGGGCAGGGTGCGGTGTATGCGAAAGGTAGGACATGCCCGGGTGTGTGCGGCATGTCCTGATAGTGAATTACAGCCTAGTTCGTTTTTCACTATTGCAAGGCTACCTGTTCCCCTAGGCCAGAACGGGCGGTTTTGATTATTACAGTATATAATCCTAACTGACCCCGGGAACATGGTAGAAATTCGAGTTTAGTATGCCTGGACTCAGAATGATAAAATGCAGCTTTTAGTAAGGTTGGTTTTAACATTCTGTGTTTGAAAATACCACTTTTAGAAAGTGGGTATTTTCTTGTCTAACCATCCAAGCCTGCCTCTGCGAGGTTGTGTATTCCGTGTCTGGAATGTGAGTGACAGGGGCTGGGGGATGCCAGGAGACAGGGTGAGTCAGCGCAGGGCTGAATAGCCAGATCGACCTGTAGATGGGTGGGAGGGGTCGCACCTGGGCCCTGAATAGGACAGTGCCTTCCCTCCACAATGCTGGCTCCACCTCCTGTGGTGCGTCTGATGTCCCTGGCCTACTCACTGAAAGAAGGGACGGAGACTTGTCAACAAAGTGCTCCAGAACTGGTTTGGACTAGGCAAAGGCCTCTCTGCCTTCAGAGAACAAAGAAATTTGGGATATAAATATTGGGGCCCTGACCCCATGAATTTAGATCTCGCTGGAATCAAGGAACCTGCCAAGACGAAGAGCTGGAAGAGCTGCCAGGAGGAGTACTGCCCCTTTGCTGTGTTGTTGCTTTGTTGGGTTGGCCTGCAGTGGCTGCTTCTGTCTTGGGCAGTGAAAGGACTGGACTGAACTTTCTCCAAACTTGTGCTGAGTATCTCCAAGGGCCAGAAACCGAGCTGGCCTCCTGTTAAGAAGTCTCAGGGACTGCAAAGACTTCACAAGCCTCTGGGTACCGCTTCTGGAACGCTGTTTCAGTTGCCACAGAGGAAGGGAACCGCAACCGACTCCGTCAACCGAATCCATCCCTGGCCGGTGACCTGTTTGCACCGCAGACCGCATCGCCCCGCTTCGCATCGCAACCCTGGTCTCACCGTGGGCGACGTCCGACGCCGCCAACATCGAGCCGCTGCTTGCACCGTGACCTGTGGGCACCGCAGTTCGCATCGCATCGCTTCACTGGGCCAGCCGGACCAGACCGACCTGTCGCTGCAACTGGCTCAAGAGTCGAGACCGCACCGCATTTGGGGCACCGCTCGCACGTCTGCGACGCACCGCTCCGACTCGCACCGCTGTCCGACGCCAGCTCCCGCACTCCGGCTTGGTCGCCTGCATCGCAACCTGTCAGCACCGCATCGAGCATCGTCTCGCCCTGCATCGCACGCCTTGGACTCACCGACTCCGTCTGCCCGACGCTCATCGAGCCGCTGCCTGCACCGCATCGAGGGACACCGCACCTTGCATCGCTCCGTCTTGCACCGCAACCGCGACGAACGCCGACCGGCTCGTACACTCCGTACCAGCCACAACGAGAAAGGTACTGTGACCGAGTCTGTTCACGACTCTGCTGGCCCGTATCGACGCGGTCGGCTGGAACTGTTAGACTCTGTGGTTTTCAGCATCACGGTAGGCTCGGGCGGAGCTACCGACTCGTACGAACTTTGCTTTTGTGCTATTCCCGCAAAGAAGAAGTTAACGTATCAAGTATTCATTCGTAAAGTACAGTATTGTGGATTTTTGTCGTAATTGGTCTTGTCTTGAGTATATAAAATATTGGTTATTTTTCTAAACTGGTGTGGTGTCCGTTTGTAGTGCTTACACTGTATTACTGTTGGTTATGTGCAAATGCTTTACGCACTGCCTCTGAATTAAGCCTGACTGCTCGTGCCAAGCTACCACGAGGGTGAGCAGGGGTTACTTCACGAGTGTAACAACCCTTACCCTGACTAGGAAGAAGGGTCCCTACTTGGACAAAGGTGCAAGCCCTTGCCAACTAGAGATCCCATTTCTAACAGGACTCTATTACTTTTTTTGTTCGATCCGATTTATGTAAGATGACAATGGACAGACGCTGGAAGCTACGCCAGTTAATAGGTCCACTAAAGGCCGTAGGAGCTCAAGTTTTTTTACAGGAACCTGCACGGCTAAAAGTCTTGAAGGGTGGACACTCGTATTTTTTTCTCAGATGAACAAGTCTAAACAAGCGATCTGCAAGTGGCAAGCGGAAGTAGCGAATAAGATTTAACAAAGACTCAACAAAGGAAAGGGAAAAAAAAAGGGGTAAAAAAAATAAATTTGGTTGATTGTTCTCGTTATGGTTTTTCCTTCCTTTTTTTCTTCTTTTCTCCTCTTTGTTATATGGGATAGGGCATGGGGGGCTACCGCAGCGGCACTGTCTCCGAGGAGCTGCCCAAATGAGCGGCAGCAGGTAAAAGGGGAGGATTCCTCCTTTATGGAACAGGGTGGGGAGAGAGAACCTCAGAGGTTCTAGGGGTGGTGGGAGGCTGTTGTGTGGTAAATATGAGGGGCGAAATTTTTTTATCAGGGGGGCACTTCATGGTTTGGGTAAGAGGATTTTAAGTAACCAGTTTGATATAGGCAGAGGTGTAAGATGTGTAAGAATAAAGAAGGGAGTATGGTTTAGAAGCAATTTAGCTGACAAGAATGATCACTATTATGGATCGAATTAAATGTCTGGCATGGAATGTTGCAGGATTGAACAGTGCAAATAAGCGACAACTTGTGTATGAGGAGCTGAAAATGTACCGCCCACATATAGTTTTATTAACAGAGACACATCTTGCATATAAAGATCGGAAGCTTTTTAAACATTTGGGATATGAAATAATAATATGTACTACACAAAATGTTTCAATAAGGGGTACTGCTATATTAAAGGACAAGCGGTTTTCATGCACAATAGATAAGACACTGGCGGACCAGAGAGGTCGATGGACACTTGCACAGCTAGAAATTAGAGGCAAGAAGTATGTGTTTTGTTCAGTTTATGGCTCTAATATAGACGATCCTATAGTTTTTGATTTGCTTAATATGGAAATGTTAGATTGGGAGGGGGAGCGGCTGGTGATGGGGGATTTTAATTGTGTTATGGACTACAGTATCGACTCAACAAGACAGGGGGCCACTCCTAGAATGCGAAGGACGCGTTCTGCAATATTGGAAATGGCGCGACTGCAGTCAATAAAAGATGCTTGGAGGCAGTTGTATCCAACTGTCCCTGGCTACACGTTTTATTCTGCTCCTCATAGGCTTTACTCAAGAATCGATATGGCATGGGTCTCGGATAATGTATTGACAGTTTCAGACATGGAAATATGCCCTCGGGTTACTTCTGACCATAACCCTATTATACTATCTTTTCAGGCTACACCTGAATGTAAAACAGCCAGGTCCTTTTCTTTTCCTAGATATTTACTTACAGATAGTGAATATTTGGCTAATATTGCTAAACAGCTTGAGATATTTTTTAGTGAGAACATTGGGACAGCATCCCCGCTTACTGTTTGGGACACTATGAAATCATTTGTTAAAGGCATCACTCAGCAATATATATGGCAGCAAAACAAGGAGCAGAAAAAAGACTCTGAGATGCTTATTCAATCAGTATATAATATGGGGGAAAAACACGCTGAGGCAGTTATGCGGGATACTAGGGATCAAGATCAGCTGCTTCTTTCTGTGATAGACGCTAAAATAGCAGTTAAGAAATATTTTAGGGAAAAAATAGCAGTTAGATATAATAAACACCGGCTATCGCAAATGAATATGGCGAGCAAATTGGTAAGGTCCTGGCTTTTAGAGTAGCAGAAGAAAGGGCTAAAACAAAGATTAATGCTATAAAGGGTACAAATGGAAGTTTATATACTCATCCCCAAGCTGTACTAGAACAGTTTTTCATGTACTATCAGAAATTGTATTCACATACATTTATACCTGATGAGAGATATGGCACAATATCTTCAAGACAGTAATTTGTCAGTTATCAGTGAGGAAAATGCGGCTCTATTAGATGGTAATATTACGATAGAAGAAATAAGTATAGCGATATCTGCTCTTCCTTCTGGGAAAGCTGCTGGGGAGGATTCCATACCTATAGAATTCTATAAAGCTTTTAAAAGTGTCTTACTTGTACCATTTACGATGGTTATACAACATATCGGTTTAAGTGGGAAGATACCGGAATCATGGAATATGACGCAGATAATTTTTTTCCGAAAAAAGAATAAGCCACCTGCTGAGTGTGGCTCATATCGGCCGATTTCGCTCATAAATGCGGATGCCAAGATTTTTGCAAAAATATTGGCGAATCGTTTGGCTCCAATTATGTCAGGATTAGTGTCCGACTATCAACATGGATTTATTATGGGCAGAGATACTACTGCTCATGTTAACATGGCAGTAGGGGCCTTCGATATGGCTGAGAAGTTGTCAATAGACCTCGGCATGATTCTTTTAGAAGCTTAAAAAGCCTTCGATAGGGTGGGGTGGGATTTTATATGGGCTACTTTGGCAACTATTGGTTTTAAGGGACAATTTATGTACTGGGTTCAAGCTCTATACAATAAACCCCAAGCAAAATTATCATACTTCGGACTGCATTCTTCACCATTTAGAATTTTATGTGGCACTAGGCAAGGTTGCCCTCTTTCCCCTTTGTTATTTGCCCTCTATATTGAGCCATTTATATGTGCATTACAATCTAATATACAAATATATCCACTATCAACAGAGGCAATTAAACTCAAGATAACAGCATATGCAGATGATATTGCGGTCTTTACAATTAATCCTGTCAGGGCGTTAAACTCAGTGGAGGAGGAAGCAATTAAATTTGGTGCTCTGTCCAGATACAAGTTGAATGTAAACAAAACGCAAGTGCTTATTAATTTTAAACCCGAATGTTCAATTATGGGCATCTGCCCGGTAGTTACTTATTTGGGGGTCAGGCTCTCAGCGAAGATTGATCGCATTTTTTCTTTAAATTACAAATTATTATTAAAGGAGACTGCTATGCAGCTAACAAATTGGCATAAACTCCCAATAGGAATTCTAGGGAGATGTAATTTAATTAAAATAAAATCTTACCCAAATTTTTATACTTATTTCGATCAATTCCTTTGAGGGTCCCTAATATATTTTTTAAGAAACTTGAAGGTATATTTAGTAGTTTCATTTGGGGGCATAAAAAAGCCAGACGGGCGATAGAGTTGCTTAAACTCCCTTACAATCAAGGCGGACTTGATTTTCCTGACTTCAAAATTTATTTTTAGGCAGCATTCTCTGGGCGATTTTGTAGTCTGTTAAGCCTCAACCAGAAAGACTCTATCGCTTGATCTTGGGAAATGACAGTCATATGTTTCTATATCGGACTAATGACCCAAACTATTTTAAGAGAGTTAGGTTCAAGACCATCCGAGATAGCATATATGTTTGGTGTGCAATGGCTGCTAGAGGTAATCTGTCGCTATATTATGATAAACTCCCATTATGGGGTAACCCAATGTTCCCTGAGGTGGTCCATGATAACGTAGGTAAACAATGGGCTAAATATGGGATTCAGTGTCTTGGGGACTTATATGATAAAACCGGGCCAGTAACATTTGAGAGTTTACAAACCACCTTTAAACTACCTGGTCATTTTTTTTTCAAGTACTTACAAATCAGGGATTATTTAGTCAAACATTTGGCTTTGACTTCAATAATTGATTCTGAGATCTGGGACTGTTTGCATGGGGATAAAACGAAATCTCCGATTAGTGAAATGTACAAACACCTTAATAATTATAGACAGGACGATAGCGAACGGCTAGCTGCACGTTGAAGTCAAATCGTGGGGACACTGGTAACACCAATCATTATTAATCATGCTTTTGACACTATTGCTGATGCCGTCCATTCGGTTAGTTTGAGATTACAACAATTTCAAACTATATGTCTGCTGTATTATACGCCACATAAAATATCTAAATGGATTCAAGGCAGTTCGGGAGGGGATCGGACAAAATGTCCAAAATGTGGCATATATGCAGCTGATATATTACATAGGTTTGTAAACTGTTTAGAACTGAACGATTTCTGGCAGAAAATCGGCCAAGTGCTTTATGATAAACTAGGGCTAGATTCTCCTCTAACAGATATAGAAATCATGTTGGGGTATAGGAATGGCAATTATGCGTCTAAGCGACTTCTGTCAATTTTGTTAGTCGCTGCCCGACTTGCAATTGCTTGGGCATGGGTTTCTTCAACACCGCCATCCATATGGGATTGGTGGACTATTGTCAGGGAAACGTACGGTATGGAAGCAGCTCTCGCTAAAGTAAGAGGAGTTCGCTCTTTGGTTAAATTAGAGGCAATATTGGGACAATTGGCTTTAGATGTATGATGATGAATTGGATAAGGCAGATACTTACTATAGCTTTATTTGGGTTGTTAAATTTTTTTATTTTTTTATGTGATGCTATGTAATGTTATAATCATCTGCAATGGCTTTTTTTCCCTTTTTTTCTTTTTTCCTCTGTACTTACCTCATCTTCTATAATTGAATGAAAAATTGTATTTTGTATGCCTTCTTGATGACAATAAAAAGATTTAAAATAAAATAAAAAACAGAAAAAAGAAAAGAATGACAAACTCCAAAACAGAACGCAGGCAATGATTGCCCCCACATCAAGATCAGTCTTCATTTGAGGTTCGTAAGTAAAAAGCATTAGTCTGTCCCTACACTACTACTAACGTGACATCCCTACTTAACATTTTCCCAGGCAAGTTAGGGAAAGGTGTCAGCGCGTGAAGACTTCCTAAGAAGTGCACTCACGTTGTATGAGTCAAGTAGCATAATCCTACAGAGCTCGTTCTAGGATGGTCCTTCCCTCTCCATCGATCTCCTCTCTTCTCCTAACTCAACCCCAGGGGCACTGTCCCTAATTCAAACACCAAAATCATAAACACGCCCATTTCACATCATCCGTCGCCTCATGCTGCTGGACACCTCCCCATAGGAGATTTTCCATTTAGTTTCGATACTCCCAGCTCCTGGCTCGATGACCTTGATTCCCAGGCCTTCTCCAGTGAGAAAGAACACCGTCTCACATTATCAATACTCCTTGTACAAATGTATCCTCTCCTCCCTGAGCCTAACTCCTAAAACAAAAGCGTTATATTAACTAACAAAGATAAATTTCTCCACCTGCAACAGAAACGTGACAAAAGGAAAATTCAACATGCACATGGAAATTAACTACTGAGTCTAATAGGAGAGCTTCCAGGGAAAATGCATTTCAGGCCTGCAGAAATCGGCCAAATAAGGAAATAACACATAGGCCTTATGAAGCCACATAGAAATAACCATTTTACTGAGCATTTCTAAATCACCACGTTACAGGAACACATCAAATACATGAATAATTGTAAGCAACCTACATGAATTCTACACGTTAAGGTTCCAGTTAACACGCCTATGTGCGGTTATTAATATGGTGGATGTTTAAATCAATGCATTACATTTCAATAGATGAACTTCATTAGTCAGTTATAAACGTGACTGCCATATTAATTTCTTTACATTACATGAAATATTTCTATCCTTTTACCCTTACATGTTATTACATTTCACATTCTAATGACCAAATGTTAACACGACAAAAGGATAAATGCAGGTGCAAACTACTTGCGATTATGATACACCCCTACAAATGAAAGAGCTCAAACGCGCTCTAACACTAATAATAAGCATATAGATAGAAAAGGGGGCCTAAGTCAGTCTCCTTCAGCCACTGGCTTTCCTGCTTTTTTCCTTATTTGGCATTGCAAGCATAGGATACAAAATAGTTTCTTACATGAATACTAGAATAAATGTCTGAATATGCAGCATCAACCCACTTAATTAATTATTTATGCATTTTTATATAGTATTTACTTTACCCAAAGGTGTCGGAGCGCTTTACAATTGAACCAGTTGCATTACATAAGGACTTCAAAGTACATGAATTAAGTATAAGATATGAAACAGATACATGTGTCTATACTAAAAAAGAATGGTAGTAAGTGACAATACGTATATGTACTACAGTTACTCATGGTGAGAGTTACAGCTATACAAGTTGCAAATTCACTCAGGATTACATATTAAGAAAAGTTGAAGTGATTAGGGTTGGAAAAATATATATTACACGCTTACAGAGCATTATCTTATCTCCCTTGGTGGGGTTCTTGCACTGCTCGTTCAGCCAGGCCTTCAGGGCGCTGGTGCTCTGGCGGGTGGCGTTCTTGGGCCTGGAGGGATCCCGGAACTGGTACTGGCCGTAGGGGTGGAGGGCCGGGTGGTGGTGGGCAAAGGCGGCGTGCTGGACCCCGGGCCTCCTCTTAAGCTTGCACTGGGCGCCCAGCTGTGGTAAGAGGAGTAGCTTGGCGCTGTATGACAGGAAGGCTTCATGGCCGGCATAGGGCAATTCGTACATGGAGGAGAGGTAGTCATCAGTTGCAGGACGATGGTGCTGTGGGAGAGAGACAGGGGTAGTGGGAACCAGCCAGTCAGTGGTGCACTGCTTGATGTCGTTGATGCAGAGAGAATTGGGCAGTGCGAACAGGAGGGGTGGGCAGCCGATAGTATCGTGGGATGAGGCAGGAGAGACAGCCCTGATAAAGTAACCCGACTGTAGATGAGCCGCAGGCTCACCTTGGGGAACACCGTTGGCTCCTTCAGTCGAGATGCAGCAGTGTCCAAGATGGAGGCGGGCAGCGCCTCCCGCTTTTCCACTTACTTGCCACCTTGCTGGTCCGGGCGCTCTGAATGGGGTCAGATGACCTCCCCGCTTGTTGTACCGGTTGCCTCAATGCTCCTGGGACCTTGAGAATGGTTAATGGCACCGGGGGCCAGCTCAGCGTCGTGGGAGGCTGGTAGCAGAGGAGTGCAGCGCTGGGAGCATCATGGCCGCCTCATTCTCTCTATCCCCTGCTCCGTCCGCAGAGCCCCTCTCCCGTCCCTACCTTCTCCGATGTTGGCACTTCCAAGCAACAGCAACCCACACCGTTGCCCCCCCCCCCCCCAAAAAAAATGCCATGTGCTGCCTGCATGCTTCCTTGCAAAGAGCAACAAAGTGATTAAAGTAATGCTTGAATTAATCTTGGCTACTGGCGATCACTCTGGGCCTTACGTTCCATTGTTTTTGCCAACTGCAACATTCTAGGCAGAGACCAGCTATATGCAAATAACTCTTGGACCTGCTGCAATAGGAACAGTCCAGGCCGAAGTGCATGCCCCCTGGGCTGGATCAGCACATGCATCACTTCAGCTGTTCAGTTTTCTTTCTTTTCCACTTTGTGCGACTATAGTGGGAGCTTACCTCCATCGAGTGCTTATTTCTTCCACGTTTAGAGGACATTCAGTCTTCCATAGCATCCAGGACCTTTGCCTTCCATTTCTGATCCTTATTTACACTCCTCACCCCTCGCTGCGACTCACCTACTGGTGCAGCAGACCTACCTCAGCACAGTGTGCTCTCCTTCTCATCTGTCCTCCTTCTCAGAGTGAAAGAGCCTTTCGCTGCTCTGATCTTCTCGAAGAGCAGGAGTACTTGGATACTGAATACTAAATAAGGACACTTCTAGTTCCAGCCTCTTTGCACAGCAGTCCTTTCTCCCAGCCATGCCTTTCACCACCAGTTTTTCACCTCCTTTCTCACAATGAAGTCATCGCTTTGAACTAAGGCACCGCAGGGGCTTCTTTAAGCATGAATCTCAATCGAATTGTCATTTACTGTGATAGAGCGCTGATGGCACTCTATTTGTATGAGTGCACTATACTCATGGTTTAAACGCACTCACATGTATTCATATTGTTTGCAGTGTTTTTGATTATTAAGAAACATTTATTTGAATCATTTTATGTTGAATTAGTGAACGCATTAAGTAGAATTTTGTATGTATTATGATTCCTTCATGCATAATTTGCAGGACAATATTATTCTTATATATCGTAATTGTGATTCGTTTAAGTTGTCTGAAATATAGGCCCAAAAGATTCTCCTTGCCCTCGAGAAATAAATAATTAAATGATTGTTGTGTTCGAAGTTAGAATGTTCTCACCCTGTTGCAGGTGCAGAAATACACATCGTTATTTTCAGAGTTAAGGAGAGATCCGGAATGCCTTTGAAGATAGCTGGAAGTGAGAGGGGAGGATGCCTTGCGTATCGGGTCTGTCTGGAAGCCAAGGCCACTGGAAGAAGATATCATTAATTAATTTGTTTCATGAAAAAGAACCAGCTACTGCATAGATGTCTAGTGGAAATTTTTAAGTAAAGTGACGCAATGTAGGTTGAATCCCATCTTTTTGTATGATACGCAGGGGCAGAGAGACCAGACTTCTGCTAGCTTTCGGAGAAGAAGGAGCATCTTAGAGCGAGCTCCATAGCCTTAAGCTAAACGACCCGTTTGACGTGAGTACTTCTTAGGAAGTCACACGTGCCGACACCATTGGGGAACGATAGAAGAGAGACAGGAAGGGCCCTCATATAGAGTAGTGTAGGGAAAGATTTTGATTTCTTTCAATGAGTCGAGAGCTGAATATTGCATCTATTTTGTGTTGCATTGTAATTTTGGAATTTATAATCATTTGTCTTTTGGGCCGAATTACTTATATCCGAAAAATCGGCTCTGTATTAATTTTTCTGTACCTCTATACTTTGCTATTGAGATGTATTTACATCCAATTGTTTTTGGCCTTATATAATAAATATTCAAACTGCACTTTGGAGTCAGTGATCTTTTCAGGCATGACGACTTTGTTAATATCTGTTTAAGTTGTTTTCCTCCCCTCAACCACTTTAGGTAAATAAAAGATCGATCGCTTACGCTATACTTAGTAGGGAACATAGGCGTGCAAGTTGGTGTAATCAAATGGTAGCAGAGGATGGTTTACCTTTAAAGTGGTTTGCCTCTAAGGTGAGGGGAGTACTTAGGAGTATGGTCGAAGGTCGGTGAGCCCTGAGGTGGAGCGGAGGAGATCGGAGACTGGCGGACGTTGATGGTGCAGCGGAAACAGTGGTGGCGTGAGTATGAAAGGCATTGTGGTGTTAGTTTGCGGTAATGAGTAAGTGGGTGATGTCTTGCGGAGTTGGGATGTATGTTGAGTGAATGTGGTTTTTGGTTTAAGTTTTGGTGAGCGGCCTCAAGAGAAGTCCAAGATCCCGGGATAGTTTTGTATTGTAATTGTCTGATCAAATGTGGGTGTTGTGAAGCGCTATCAACAATCCACTTGTTTTAGGGAACTTTGGGTGAATGAGGAATAGGTCGCGGTAGAAAGCCTCAGGTACCGGGGGTGGACTATGGCGATTGAGTGATCAACGCAGGTCGGGGGTCACTACGGCTGAATGTTCTTGTGAGAGTGTTCTATCGATCTTCAGTGACAGACAATTACTTGTTTATGTAACTAAGTTATTGTAATTGTGTAGGAACAGTTACTTGGTTGAATAACTTTTGGAGATACAGTTACTTGTGGTACGAATGTGTGTAAGCGAGTTTGCGGTGAAATTGTAAAGGCGGGTGAGCCGCTGCAAGGAGTGAGAAGTGACGTCAGGGTGCGCCGCGCTGTGATAGGTTGGTTGGTGTAACGCCGCGCTGGGATTGGTGGAAGTTCGTTAGTAGTTGAACAGCATAATTTGGAGCTTGCAATTGATTGATTTAACAATGAGATGTTTTAGGGTATTGCGAGATTTGTGTAGAGGTGACACAGGGGTAGTGACTCGGGTAGGGGAAGAAGCCCCGCCAGAGAACACACCGGCACATTACATGGCAACAAATGTAGGACTTCATACTATTGTGTGGCTTCAGAATTGGTATAAAATTACAGAGAAAGAGGGTGAATTGGCTTTCCCTCGTTATGGGTCTTTTCGTATGGAGGTGCTGACCCAGTTGAGGGGGGTGATGAATGCATTGAAACCTCCCCCTAGACCCACACAATTTGAGGCATTAGATGCATGGATGAGAGCAGCTCTAGTAAAAAAGAGAGAGGCTTCACACGGGAGGATGAGAAAAGCAATGAAGGCATATCATGATGTTAGATGGGATGCTCAGTTGAAGAGATGGAGAGTAGATACTATAGAGGGAGAACGCTTGTACCCACTTCTTACAGTAGGAGAGGGGGCTGAAGGGAAAAAGAAGACAGAGGAGGACAGTGATACAGATGACAGCTTTCTTGACAGATTGCTGGTGGACCGTCCTCCACCTTGTGATTCTAGATTAGAGACAGAGAGGGTGCGCCCATTAGAAGAGCAGTTAGGTGCGGAACAACTGAGTTTAGGGGAACAAACGGCAGGAGTAAGAGGCAAGATTACAATGGTACGCATTCCGAGAGGGTCAGGAGGAAGAAGGTATTCAAACAGTGATCCAGAACCACCTGTAGGAAACATGCAGTTGCCAGATGCTTTGTTGGTACCAGTCACAATAGGGCCAGTGGTTCCGATATATACTCCTAGAGAAAGAACTGAGGACAGTCCTCAGCACATAAGTGAAGGGGAAGAGACAATGTCTGGAGGGAGCCTTGCAATGAGTGGGACAGGTTTCTGTCGAATACCAGTAGAATCTAGTACTCCACTGCCAGCTACAGCTGATCCCTCAAGAATGGATAGTGGGGTAGAACGAGGACGGACAGGTGCTCTAGCGAATTCTAGGTCTGACCTTCGAATGTGGGTTCAACCAGTGAGAGAATCAATGATGCTGAGGGAAGAGATAAGCAGGAGACAAGAAGCGCCTAAAGTACTGTTTGGGCCGCAGGTGACCATTGGAGAAGTCGAAGTTGTGAAAGAGAGAGACGTCCTGTTTCAAAGACAGAAGAGGGTGCAGTTCCTAGGAGAACACAAAGTTGTGATAGGGAAGATACACGAAACGAGGAGATTCAAAAAGTGTTAAAAAGCGCAATAAAGGTGCCAATGTTAGATGTGGTACGATTAAAGGCAGAGCTAGACGAGGTGATTGAAGGTAATCTACCCCTGATCAAAATTGATACGTATGACTCAAGCAAACTACTGTTCGTAGCAAAGGACATGACAAGAAAGGCCAAACGAGCTTATGATGCATTGTTGCTTCTTGCACAAAGGTATGAGGTTGATTTGTCAAAGACTAAGCTGACACAGGGTTCTTGCAGATTAAATTACTCAGATAAGGATTTGGAAGAGAAGCGAACAAGTGGATTGAAAGCACAAATTAGAGAACTAGTGATGGGGATGCGGACATGGAAAGATTTAGACAGATGGAAAGATAAATGGGCCAAAAAGAAAAGCTTCCAGACTGGAATAGGGAATACTCCGCCTCCGGGTGGAGAGACAGGAGCTGCAGGAATTTTCCCCCTCAGGGAGGTACAGAATGGAGGGTATGTACATGTGCCATGGAGCAGGGGTGATTTAGCAGCATTTACGAATGATTTTCCTCGGCTGAGGGAAAAACCTGCTGAATGGTACAAGCAAATAGACAGGTTTGTAAAGATTTAGAAGGTATTGTGGATTGATTTGAACACCTTGTTTGATATCGTAGTGCCGGTGGATTTGTGGGCAGCGTGTAAGATTGCCATTGAGTGGACTACTGTAGAGCCGCCTAGAGATTCATTGACCCATGGTCCTTCACCTGATGTAATGAGAAAATACGAGCAAGTGATTACATGGTTGCAATCGAAGGTAGCTCCTCAAACTGTTGATTGGTTGAAGATTGATCGTACCACCCAAGACACTAAAGAATCAGTACATGATTATTACGAACGCTTGTTGTTGGCTTTTAAGCAGCATAGTGGACTAGATACAATTGAACAGAAAGATATGGGACAGTTTGTCTCGAAGTTTGTTTTGGGACTGAAATCCGACATTAGCCTGATGATACAGCAGCACTTGATATGTTGGCAGAATAAGTCAGTGAACGAGATTCTGCGTTATGCTAAATATTGCAGTGATCAAGTGGAATCAACACAGAAGAAATTGAAGGACAAGTTGATGTTGGTGCAGTTGAGAAACGCTGATACGACGCAAGGGTTTGGAGGAGGTCAAGGCAGAGGAGGTGGAAGAGGAATGGGACAACAGATGGTGACCCAACCTGGTCAGGGTAGAGGAAGAGGAATGGATTCAGGTACAAGTGACTGGGTGGCTCAACAGAAAAGAGTCACTGCCTGTCATTATTGTCACAAAATCGTTCATTGGAAGCGCGAGTGTAGATCGAATCCAGCAAATCAGATACAGATGGAAGGAGAGGGACAGTTGACCGAGGCTGTCAATACTGTGACAAGACCCAGGTCTATGTATGGAGGAGGATATGAGCCGCAAGTGCAAGTACCTCAACCCCCTAGGATACCCATGCATAATCAGTTATACCATCAGATGCCTTATTTTGAAATACAAGACCGATTTGATAAACATCAAGATTCACAGGAGTGCCAGAGGGGGGTGCACGAGGAATGCACCTTAGATGCGATTCTAGAAGTAGATCAGAGTGGGCCATTTGTAGATGCAGACGTGAATGGATATCCTGTTACTTTCTTATTAGACACTGGAGCTGCGCGCTCTACAGTGAGAACTGAAGTAGTCCCAAATTTAACTCTTTCGGGACGACGATTCAAGTAGTGGGGGTTAGTAATCAGAAAATGACCAATCCACTGACAGACGAATTACCCGTGAGAATAGGACCATTCCGGGATAGACATCAATTTGTAGTGTGCAATTCAAGTCCGGTCTGTCTTTTGGGACGAGACCTTCTGTGCAAGCTTAATTGTACTATATCATGCACTCCAAGAGGTGTAGAATTGCAAACATATGATGACGATGCTGATTTCAAAATGGCTAACATGAGTCTGTGTGCAGAAATGTTTGTGGTGCTCACAACAGCAGAATTGCCACATGACTTGAGAGACTCAGTTGATCCGAAAGTGTGGGATTTTACAGGCGAGGATGTAGGTCTGATGAGAGGGGTTGAGCCAGTTAAGATACAGATCAAACCCAATGCTGAATTCCCACGAACGCCACAATATAAGTTGACTCCAGAAACTGTGGCCGGCATAAGACCTGTGATTGAGACTATGATTGCCCAAGGCATTCTCAAGGAGATAAGAGGAAGTCCCTGCAACTCACCTATCATGGGACTGCAAAAGCCAAGTGGCAAGTACAGAATAGTGCAAGATCTGCGTCGGGTTAATGAAATTGTGATCCCATGTTGTCCTGTGGTACCGAATCCAGCTGTTATTCTATTCCAGATACCATGCAAAGCAGAATGGTTTACAGTGATAGATTTGTGTCACGCCTTTTTCTCTATACCATTGCATGAAGAAAGTCCGTTTTTATTTGCATTTAGGATGGACGATCGTATATTAACATGGAAAAGAATCCCTCAGGGGTATACAGAAAGCCCCTCCATTTTTAGTCAATGTCTGAAAAAGAATCTTGAAGGACTGGTGATGGCCCACAACTCAGTCTTAGTGCAGTATATAGACGACCTTTTGGTCGCCTCAGAGACTGAGGATGCTTGCAGGATTGACACTGTGGCGCTGCTGAATCATTTGGCAGAGAATGGACACAAAGTGTCTCCAAACAAATTGCAGTATTGTTTGTCTGAAGTTCAGTACTTAGGTCACCGGATTGAGAAAGGAAAATGAAGGGTGTCACCAGATCGCATAGAGGCGATTCTGCAAATGGGAACTCCGAAAACGCATGTTTTTGGGAATGGTCGGCTATTGTCGACAGTGGATCCCAAATTTTTCCTTGCAAGCAAAGCCTCTGTTGAAACTGACTCGAAAGGATGTTAGTGATCCGGTACCATGGGATGACGAGTGCTTGAAAGCCTTCCGTGAGCTGAAGGAAAGTATCTGTCGTGCTCCAGCTCTCGGAATGCCGGATTATAACAAAGCGTTTTCGCTCTTTTGCTGTGAAAAGGAGGGATGTGCGTTAGCAGTCCTAGTGCAGACACATGGGGGTGCCCATAGACCAGTAGCCTACTTCTCAGCTACACTAGATCCTGTAGCTTCTGCGTTGCCCGGATGTCTGAAATCCGTTGCTGCAACTGGTGTCAGCATTGAAAGATGTGAAAGCATAGTGATGGGTTATCCGCTCATTGTTTATGTTCCCCATTCAGTAGAACTATTGATGACTCGAACGAAAACACAATATCTGACCAACAACAGACTTACCACGTATGAGCAGGTTATCTTGGCTGCTGATAATGTTACCCTAAGACGTTGAACCACTCTGAAACCTGCTACATTATTACCTATTCTGCAGGAGGAAGGAGATGAGGATTGTGAAGAGCATGACTGCCTAGATGTTACTGACCTATCCACCAAACCCAGACCTGACATTGTCGATGAACCTTTGCCCCAATCTGATTTGATCCTTTTTGTTGATGGTTCATGCATAAGAAACAATGAAGGGTATTTGAGAGCAGCGTTTGCTGTGTGCACCATCATGGGAGTAGTGGAAGCTGCCTGTTTAAATAGAGTGTTCTCTGCTCAGGTGGCCGAAATTGTCGCTTTGACACGTGCCTGTATCGTTGCAGCAGATATCCGAGTGACTGTATACAGACAGTCAATACGGATTTGGTGTGGTTCATGATTTTGGGCAGTTATGGTCACAGAGGGGGTTTCTAACGTCCTCAGGATCACCTATACGCAATGGCGAGTATGTGCGCCAACTATTGGAAGCTTTGCAGAAACCCAAAGAGATAGCAGTTGTTAAATGTGCAGCTCATGGAAAGGGAGAAGACTTTGTCACTAAGTGCAACAATTACGCAGATGAAGTAGCACGATTTTGCGCTGAACATGTTTGTATTTTCAATGGAGAATATGTAGGCGAGAGCACAGAAGAGACCGAGCTCAGCATGATGTTAGCTATAGCCGATACTTGGGATGAGGTGAAGCGATTGCAGGATGAAGTCCCAGAAGAGGAAGCCGCTTCATTGATCAGAGCAGGTTGCACAAAAAGAGACGATGGCATTTGGGTGTCCACAGATGAGAGAGCAGTATTACCCAATTGCCTACTGAGCCCAATGGCAAGGCAAATTCATGGAGCAGTCCATCTGGGAAGAGATGCTATGGTACGAGTGTTCAGGCAGACGTGGTTTAATCCACGCTTTCGTGTGTGGGCTGAAACGGTATGTCACAGGTGTGTTACTTATCAACAGATGAATGTTGGAAAGAGAACTGTGGTCGGAATGAGTCACATTGGAAGATCTGGGGGTCCCTTCAATAGGATACAGTTAGACTTCATTGAGATGCCGAGGTGCAATAGGTTGAGATATGTTTTGGTGGTGGTGTATATCTTTTCACGGTGGGTGGAAGCATATCCAACTAGACGATGTGACAGTCTCACAGTAGCCAAATTGTTATTAAGAGAACTGATTCCGCGGTACGGTTTCCCGACATCAGTGGAGCCAGATAGAGGAACTCATTTCCACAGTGAAATCATGAAGTTGTTGTGCTCTGCTTTAAATATTGATCAAAGACTGCATTGCAGCTACAGGCCCGAGGCTTCAGGTCTAGTAGAGCAGGTTAATGGCACCATCAAGTCAAGAGTGGCAAAGGTGTGTTCGTCCACTTCATTGAAGTGGCCGGATGCGTTGCCCCTGGTGCTGATGAGTCTGCGTAGCACTCCTGATAGGAGAACAGGGCTTTCTCCACATGAAATTTTGACAGGAAGAGCTATGCGTTTGCCTATGGTGCCAGCTACAGCATTAATAAACATCACTGATGATTTAGTGTTGGATTATTGTAAAGGACTGGCTGATGTGGTTACTTCTGTATCCCACCAGGTCGAGGCTGCGACTGCATCCACCTCGAGAGACCTGCTGCATGATCTTAATCCTGGTGACTGGGTGCTAGTTCGTAAGCACGTGAGGAAGAGTTGTCTTGATTTTCACTGGCGAATACCATATCAAGTGATATTGGTCACAAGTACTGCGGTGAAGTGTGGAGGATTGCCGAATTGGATCCACGCTTCCCACACCCGCCGAGTTTAAGCACCTGTGGAGGAAGAGAGTTCCCTGGTTCCGAGGAGTGTGTGTGAACCTGATACAGACAACGACGGCGGCACAGACTCAGCTGTAAGAGTTTCGGATGAAACGGAACAGCCAAGTGAGCATGAGAGACGAGAGCTGGATGTTCCTGAACTGAGTCCAGACCCTGAAATAGAGGATATTGCAGAAGTGAGCTGTGCCCCAGATCAAAGTGAGCTGTCCATTTCAGAAAGATCAGATCAAGAGGAAGAGAGGAGAACAGATGTCAGAGCAGAAAAGTGGCCAGTAAGAAAAGAAAGGCGGAATATACGGCTTGCATCTGAGAAAGATCTCACTCCGATTCCTGAAACATCTGAATCAGATCAAAGTGACGCTGAAGAAAGACCGGATGGTCTGAGTCGTTCCAGAAGAGAAAGAATAGCGTCTCGAAGATACGCATCTCCTGAGTGGACGTACCTGGCTGCAAATGCAGAGCCCAGCGAAGTCCGGGAGGCTGGGAGCTGGTACGGTGAGTTACGGAAGGGACACCCTCACGATTGAAATACAGTTGTTGGTCCCAGGCGTAGAAGTATTTGGAAAGCTAACTCTGAAAGTTCCAAATCCTCTAAAGCTGAGTGGATTGCGTTTCCTGATCCTCAATCAGGTTATTTTCCCTTCATTTGGCCAACAGCTTACTGCGCAAGAACTAGGAGAAATTCGTGCTGAGATTTTGCAATTTGTTCTCGAAATACTTGGATCAAATATCATTAACGATGAAGCCTGAATTGTAATCAAAGAAAATATTAGGCCTTAGAAAGAAGATAACCTAGACCCCAGTTTAAGAAGATTTAAAGT
This sequence comes from Calotriton arnoldi, assembly GCA_963921515.1. Taxonomy (NCBI): domain Eukaryota; kingdom Metazoa; phylum Chordata; class Amphibia; order Caudata; family Salamandridae; genus Calotriton; species Calotriton arnoldi. Next base: position 1,138,614 of record CAWUFW010001510.1, read on the forward strand.
TAGGGATTTTTCTTGTAGAGGATGGAGTGAGTAGGGCTGACTACATTTCTTCAATAGGTTTAGTATCAATCGAATGAACTTGGACATTAATTGCATGAGAGGAGAGAAGTGAGAAAGACATTGTTCAAACAAAGAAAACAGAAAGAGACTGTTTTCCCTTTTGTGCTTCGGAACAATCAGTAGAAACCATGTTGTCCGAAAAATCAACACGCAAACAGAAGTGCATCATTGGCACCCTTATTGTGGTGGTGCTTATTGTTATAACTGTGGTGATTGTTACATCTCTAGTTGGATCTCAGGATGATGGACAGAATAGGGTACAAGCCACCCTCACCACACCACTCGCTGAGATAGATGAGGATGCATCCGCAAGGGATCTAGAAATGATTAAGGAAACTAGTCGTAGATTACATGTTGATTTGTCCAAGGGTGATTTTACTTTGAATGCGTATGCTCGATTATTGTATGAGTATGTGGATAACATGGAAGCGAAGGATTGCTATGTGTGTATGCAACTACCCGCCTCAGTAGAGGAAGGCATTCAATATCATTTGCCTGTGACCTATCGCATTACATGTAGTGTGTTATTGAGCATGTTTTATAGCAAGGCACACTTCGAGTACGATTTCTCTAATTATGATGTGGTACTCTCGGAAGTCCCCATTCTGAAATACATGAATAAATATGAATACTATAAGGAAGTAGAGCGAATGTCAAAGTATTTTGTGCCTACCATTACTTTAGATACATCCTATGCCCATAGACATAATTTGACCTGCATGTTAACTGACATTGAAAAGAAATTTATAGATCAGATAGAAGATCGACAGACACTATTTAGACCAGATCCAAAGCACAAGTTTACCCCATGGACCAAAGAAGAATTAGATCATAAAGCAAAGGGGAGTTTTGGACCCATAGCATTAGATTTCCAGCAGAAAGGAAAATTGTGCATTAGGCACCCGACCACATCTTATGATAAGATATTTGTGGGTGAGAGTGATTGTGAGCATGTCTTCTTGATCGAAGAATCAATCAGAAAAGCATTATTGGATAAAATAACAGTAGTACCCAATGTGTATTTTGTGTGTAGAAAGGATGCCTATGTGAAGTTGCCCAAGAATTGGTACGGCACCTGCTATTTGGCTGTGGTATTTCCCAAGATTTTCCATGTGAATGATTTATGGCCCCTAGAGAGAAGGAGACCTCAAAGAGGGAAACGTGGTGCGAGTGCAGGAGAAGTGATTGGAGACATATTTGGAGCTATGATACAGAGTATGGGAGTGATTCTGAATGATTTGAAAATCAGAAAGTTGGCAACATTAGTGGATAAGCTCTCCATAAATACAGCTCAGATTTTACTACTTGTAGATGGGGAGATGGTTTCGATAAGGGCTATGGTTTTGCAAAACCGTCTTGCCCTAGACGTGCTGCTAGCAAAAGCCGGAGGAGTCTGCAAATTATTGAAAGTTCAACAATGCTGCACTTATATTCCTGACAACAGTCGGGATATAAGGAAATACATCAATAATATTTCAGATATACATCAAGAGCTATGTGAGATGGCTGCTGAAGGACTCTGGGAACAAGTGGGGAAAGGCTTTGGCAAGATAGGCAGTTGGTTTGGAAGTTTGGGACAAGGAATAATGGGATATATTTTGAAGCCTATTATAATAGCTGTCATTTGTATAATCGTCCTATTAGGAGCCATCAAGGCTTACAAATGGCAAAGGGCAAGACATCAGGAAACTGTTTTGAGAAAGCGGGAGCACCAACTTGAGCAACTGCAGGACAGACATTACCAGCACCTTAAAGGGTTAGAACGATTCAGACAGGGACGGCAAGCTACAGCTCCTGTTTAGGTCGGTCTCTTCTACAAGGGGAAATTACAGAAGAATAGAAAGTTGGTGTTATGACACTAGTCATAAGAGGGGGGAACTGATAGAGCGCTGATAGCACTCTATTTGTATGAGTGCACTATACTCCTGGTTTAAACGCACTCATGTATTCGTATTGTTTGCAGTGTTTTTGATTATTAAGAAACATTTATTTGAATCATTTTATGTTGAATTAGTGAACGCATTAAGTAGAATTTTGTATGTATTATGATTCCTTCATGCATAATGTACAGGACAATATTATTCTTATACATCGTAATTGTGATTCGTTTAAGTTGTCTGAAATATAGGCCCAAAAGATTCTCCTTGCCCTCGAGAAATAAATAATTAAATGATTGTTGTGTTCGAAGTTAGAATGTTCTCACCCTGTTGCAGGTGCAGAAATACACATCGTTATTTTCAGAGTTAAGGAGAGATCCGGAATGCCTTTGAAGATAGCTGGAAGCGAGAGGGGAGGATGCCTTGCGTATCGGGTCTGTCTGGAAGCCAAGGCCACTGGAAGAAGATATCATTAATTAATTTGTTTCATGAAAGAGAACCATCTACTGCATAGATGTCTAGTGGAAATTTTTAAGTAAAGTGACGCAATGTAGGTTGAATCCCATCTTTTTGTATGATACGCAGGGACAGAGAGACCAGACTTCTGCTAGCTTTCGGAGAAGAAGGAGCATCTTAGAGCGAGCTCCATAGCCTTAAGCTAAACGACCCATTTGACGCGAGTACTTCTTAGGAAGTCACACGTGCTGACACCATTGGGGAACGATAGAAGAGAGACAGGAAGGGCCCTCATATAGAGTAGTGTAGGGAAAGATTTTGATTTCTTTCAATGAGTCGAGAGCTGAATATTGCATCTATTTTGTGTTGCATTGTAATTTTGGAATTTATAATCATTTGTCTTTTGGGCCGAATTACTTATATCCGAAAAATCGGCTCTGTATTAATTTTTCTGTTTGTCTATACTTTGCTATTGAGATGTATTTACATCCAATTGTTTTTGGCCTTATAATAAATATTCAAACTGCACTTTGGAGTCAGTGATCTTTTCAGGCATGACGACTTTTTTAATATCTGTTTAAGTTGTTTTCCTCCCCTCAACCACTTTAGGTAAATAAAAGATCGATCGCTTACGCTATACTTAGTAGGGAACGTAGGTGTGCAAGTTGGCGTAATCAAATGCAACTTAAAGTCTGTTGTGTTTATAACTCCACGTAGAAATTCATGGTTATTTTGAAGATCTTAAAAAAAATATTAAATGAACATAGGACATGAATGGTGTTCCTATCTTCTCGTCGCCACTCTGTACAATGGGCGGTAGAGCTCCGGTTCTGCATCCCTTCTGCTCTTAATTATCTAGTGCAGGACTCAAGGAGGAAAGAAGGTTAGCATTTGCATCCTGTGCATACTGCTGTGCACACCTGTGTATGGTTTGTGCAACGACCTGGAGGTACATGTGTGTGAGTATGGGTATCTGTGATTTATAGCTTACCACATACATGGAGCCCTTTTTGGAGAGGTTGGGCCTCATTAATGCTCTGGCTGCCATGATTTGGTTTTTGCTTCAAAACAACTTAAGAAAATGAGCAAAAACATGGAAGACTGCCTTGACGCACCCATAATAAGTATTCATAAAACCCTTTCTGAAGAAAAAATGAATGGGCTTCTGCTGGCTCAAATGAGTTCTAATTCCAGCTAGAACAAATGCAGCACACAAAAGAAGGTGATTGGCCCCTTTGTTTAATAAATACCAAGCAGACAGACTCCAGAAGTACAGCCCCTGCAATCTGGTACGAGCATGTCAAAGCTGTACCTTGTAGCAATGCTCTGGAAGGTAATAGGTCTGTTTTTCTTGGGTAAGTGCATCATATTGAATTTGTGGTGGACACTGTCGTGGATCTGTGTTGGAAACTGGATAAGTACCAAAACATTTGCAGTACTGCGCATTTCAGTTTAATTTACATCAATTCACTTTTATTCAATTATAATATAGTGTTGACCTGCCAATCTTTTCGGAACAGAAATAGTGCTTGCAATATAATAATGTGCAATGACTTTGCTATTCATGTTTAAAATAAAAATATTCATTTTGTTCTATTGATGGGTCCTTCATGAATGTGAAAGGGATTTTATGTTTGTCTAAAAAGGCTTATTTATCAGAGATTGTGGGGGAACGTGGTGGAAACCTATGGGTTCTCTAGTGACAGATTTAAGTCCTGCAGCAGCAATCACTTGCGTGTGTGTCTGACCTGAGGGACTTCCAATAATGGCTCACGGTACAACAGCCTGCTACAGCAAGCACTTGTGTGTGTCTGACTTGAGGGACTTCCAATAATGGCTTAAGGTACAGCAGCCTGCTAAAGCAAGCACTTGTGTGTGTCTCACTTGAGGGACTTCCAATAATGGCTCAAGGTACAGCAGCCTGCTACAGCAAGCACTTGTGTGTGTCTGACTTGAGGGACTTCTAATAATGGCTCAAGGTACAGCAGCCTGCTACAGCAAGCACTTGCGTGTGAGGGACTTCCAATAATGGCTCAAGGTACAGCAGCCTGATACAGCAAGCACTTGTGTGTGTCTGACTTGAGGGACTTCCAATAATGGCTTAAAGTACAGCAGCCTGCTAAAGCAAGCACTTGTGTGTGTCTGACTTGAGGGACTTCCAATAATGGCTTAAGGTACAGCAGACTGATACAGCAAGCACTTGTGTGCGTCTGACTTGAGGGACTTCCAATAATGGCTTAAGGTACAGCAGCCTGCTAAAGCAAGCACTTGTGTGTGTCTGACTTGAGGGACTTCCAATAATGGCTTAAGGTACAGCAGCCTGCTTAAGCAAGCACTTGTGTGTGTCTGACTTGAGGGACTTCCAATAATGGCTTAAGGTACAGCAGCCTGCTAAAGCAAGCACTTGAGTGTGTCTGACTTGAGGGACTTCCAATAATGGCTCAAGGTACAGCAGCCTGCTAAAGCAAGCACTTGAGAGGGACTTCCAATAATAGCTTAAGGTACTGTTGTATTCCTCTTAGGGTGTCCATAAACGGGCTTTCCAGTATCATATCCATATATAGGCACAATTCGCCCTGCCCTTATATAGGCATAAAATCCCAGCCCTTATTTAGGCATTAAACCGTGCACTCCAAATACAGGCATGGTCTCCGACATCCGTCCACCCTAACGTCACAACGAGTTCATGAAGAACAGACCCTTAGGCTGCGGGAGTTTCCCTAGCCCAGGACTATTGATTTCTTCAAGGACTCATATATTATGCATGAACCATTATTCCTTAGGGGGTTCATTCATGACATCTTCCGCTGTCCAATTCACGTCAATGCTAACATTGTGAGGTACTTCTAAGGTATAAATATACCTTCCCTAGCCCCTGTAAATCAGAGACCTCGACTTCAGAGGAGCCAGTTTCCCGGCCTGACGCACTGAGAAGACGCTGTCATCCCTGCACGCAGAGAGTCCAGCTTCCAGTGATCTGACTTCCCTTGCGGGGTGTTGGAGTTCGAGTCTGGCAAAGAGATTCCTACCTCTCTCATTCTTCAGGTATGGAGCTGATAAGAACCTAGAGGGACTCTTGGCATACTAGGCATACTAAGACTTAACATACTCTTAGTATACCATAGTAAGGAATACTTCACCTACTTCATACCTCTCCCTACGGTTAGGTTAGGTACATTGGGGTAGAACTAGATTAGAAACGCATCGTATGAGTACTCGCATTTTTAGTCTGTTATTTATGTAAATGCATATATACTAAAAGATAATGCTATCGCAGTATTATTTATTTCTACTGCTCACACTGTACATTATTTATCTCGCATACTGTCTTGTGATCGTAACAGCACATTTTACTTACACCAGAAACAAGACTGTTCAATAAACCTTTTATTGAAACGCCCGTCTATTCTTTCTGTGTAACTTTGAGGAAAACTAAGCATGCACGATTGAGCTGAGTGAAATAGTTATCTATTGTTTCCACAACTCTGGGACACGTTCTGATTCTAAAGGGAAACACAGTGGTCATGTTTTGCGGCTGCCAGAAACTACTCCCTTCTTGTTGTCAAGGAGTTTCTAGTGGCCTCTGAGCTAGCTGGCACAAGTAATTAAGTTTAATATACTCGATAGGGACATACTGACCTTAGTCCTATGTCAAACCTATAGGATATATTATTCCAATGCGCAGAGCCTATTAGGGAAATAGGAGCTACACTACATGGCGCCCAACGGTTTGGTAAGGCGGTAATTCAACGTTAGATACTGAGTAACTCAGCCGTGCTTTTTCTCTCAGAGACCCCTACCCATATACTCCAAAAGACGTCTGGAGTAGGCAGGGTTAAGTATCCGCCAAGGCTACATAGGGAAGCACCCTATATATTAGCCATTTGGTTTGCTCAACGTTGAAGGATACAGTGTTCCAAAATATTGTGCACCTTATCTTTGTTTCCTTGAAACTTGTTCTACATTTTTCAAAAAACAAAATGACTGAAACCGGAAACGGTGAAGCTGCGGCTGATCCAGCCCAAGCAGCAGTTTTTAACTTTACAGGTTTAAATGAAACCGAGGAGGGTGTTATAGACATCCATCCAAACTTAAGAAGAGCCATCACTCTAAAACTTATAAAACATGGCCTACCACCAAGAGGCGGTAGAGCAGTTTTCGTGATAGAGGCACATGAATCCTTTCAGACAGAGGTATTCTATTCATGGGTAATATTTCCTGAATCCAATCCAGTAACAAAAATGTTTCACTTCTACAAAGAAGATGATCCACCAGAGGAATACATTCCTTTCGAGGATATAGAAATTCCATTAACATACCAAGAGCATCAACTCTGGTTTAAAGGCGCCCTAAAACATCACAAAAACATCACTAGGCTCGGTCCACTAGGTAGACCAGGAGCAACATGGCCGATTCTAGCCTGCTACACACCTCATCCTGAACTGGATACAATGTCAGATGAGGAATTACTTATTCAACTCACAGAGTTAATAAAAATCTACAGACAATTGGTTCAATATGTCATGCGGACTTTCACAGTCCAACCACCATTAACAATTCCAAATGCAACTCCCCAACAGGGGAATACACTAAAGATTACACCACAGACTCTTTACGCAGTCATGGGTAAAATGCCCACAAAACGTGAGCAAATTCCATTCTGGATAGCTCAAAAAATTACTCAAATCGAAGCAGTATTTCCAAATACTAGCCCGTATGAGAAACACAGAATCCTAACAATCAGTTTACCGATGGGGATCACACCACAACTGGAAGACTGCACCACTTGGGACTCAGTCTTTGCCGCCATCTATACTAAAACACATGGCATTCCGTCAATTGCGGTAATACCGGATGTCCTGAAACAAATTCAAAACGAATACGGGGCAGAGCCTGCTCTAAATTTAAGTATGAAATTACTGAAAAATTTCGACCAGGTCTCAACAATAATATTATCCAATATTAAAGGGGAGGCAGCAGCAGTGGCGATCCGCCAAAAATTAAGGGAATTCGATGTTACAGAACATCAAACTGAGCTACCCAGAATAATTGAACAATGTTATTCAGAATTAGGCAGAGATAGTTTGGGTGGAAGACCAGTGAAGCCGAAACTATCTGAAAGTCCTGAGAAGGACACAATACAACAAACTCCTACATCTTCTAAAAAGAAGTGGGAGACTAATAAACAAAATTCAAAAGAGAAAGGTTCTCAATCCCGAGGTAGGTCTCCTCAAAAGGAGCCCTCTGAAAGGAGGTATAACCTCAGGAACAGGGATAATTTGAGAAAACCTGACGGGTATCAAGATACTGATACATGTTCCTCTCGTCCCTTTCAGATCTCATCTCAGACTTCGGAAAGAAGAGGACGATCAGAAAATAGAGAACAACGCGTGAAATCCAAAGAAGATAAACACGCTCCAAAAAACTAAAGCAAAACCTCAATTCTCCAAGAAGAAAGTAGCAGGTCTAAAGATCAGACATGCCGAGAATACTGAGAACACAACTCAAGAACGGAGAATGGGCTCAGACAATGCAGCAGAAGTCACAATAGCTCGCCAGAACCTGAAGGAACTTCTGGAGATAGTGGACTTGAATGAGTACATTACAGTTGAGACTGTAGACACCAGGGTTAGTAGTCCACAAAAGGTATATGAAATAACGCTCCGGATGGAGGGAGACAAACCTAGACAGGTGAAAGCACTTTTTTGGGAAAAACTATCAAGGGGCTATGACATACTTCTAGCAGAAAAGGACTGGCCACCACAATTTGTCAGGGAGTGCCCACATGGCGAGGACATTATTATGCCTGCCTTCTCCAACCATATTCCAATTCACCTAAAATATACATATGCCAGGAAATGGGCAGTGGCCCAGGCCCCAGCATTATATAAAAATCATGTAGGATGGGATGAGGACTCACCTCACCATAAAATACATCTGAAACATGAACCTACTGCACAACGGCAGTACCCAATAAAGCAAGAAGCTAAAAAACAGGTCAGGGAGATCTTAGATCAACTTGAATACCAAGGGGTGATTGAAACATGCACCTCCTCAATGAACATTCCTTTGTTTCCTGTCTCCAAACCAGACAATACATATCGTCTAGTTTTGGACTACAGACACTTAAACACTTGTTCTAAAACTTTTGCAGTGCAAAATGCACATAGCACAGCATTAATGAATAACATTGTGCGTAAAAAATACAAAACAACATTAGACATCTCAAATGGTTTCTTTTGTCAAAACATAGCACCTGAAAGCAGGTACTTAACAGCATTCTCCATAATGGGGACCCAGCGTCACTTTTGTCGACTCCCACAAGGGTTCAAGAACAGCCCAGGTTTATTCTCAGCGAGGGTAACGGAGTTACTACAAATTTATGACAATGCTGCATTGTCCTATGTCGATGACATATATCGGACAGACGATGACCTGGAAAAACACTTGAACAGGGTGAGCACCATTATACTGGGTTTCGCCTCTGAGGGTTACAAGTTCAACTTTAAAAAGTCCAGAATTGCCCATCTCAATGTCCTATTTTTAGGATATGAGCTTTCAAGTGAAGGCAAGAGCTTGGCAGCTAACTTTTTAGAAAAGTGTGCGCTGCTCCAACCTCCAAAGACGCTAAAAAATTTACAATCCATCCTGGGTTTCCTAAACTTTGGAAGAACATACATTCTAAATTATGCAGAAAGGGTTAAACCTCTCTATGCATTAATCAAACCTGATTTTTCGATCAGAAACTGGACACAAGAACACACAGAAATCTTGCGTTCACTCCAGGCTAACATGTTAGCAACAAATCACTTACAAACACGCGTAAGTCAACGCAATTTGGTGATCCGAATAATTTCGGGTCAATGCGGATTCACCTACTTAACCTTCAATGAGGGTGAGAAAATACCAATCGCATACAAATCTCATTTGTACACACAAGCGGAAATGCGCTTCAGTTCAACTGAAAAAATTCTGACAGCAGTTCAAACCGCTGTAGCAAAAGAAAGCCTTAGCCCAAGGGAAACGCATTATTGTCGTCACCCCAGTACCTGCTTTAGAAGCGGTCACAAAAGCAAGCATTCCAAATGCTAAAGCATTACATCTAAGATGGATACAATGGGTTAATTCTCTTGCTGCAACAGATGTTGAATATGTTTTTGATCCAGATTTAAAAACACAAGCATTCCTGCAATATGAACAAGAATGTCCTCTGCCTACTGAAATTCTGCCTCTCGATCAGTACGAATTCATAATTTACACTGACGGATCCGCACAACCCGCAATAGGGAGTAAGCAAGCTTACAGTGCAGCGTGTGCAATCGTTAAAGGTCACATGCGAGATGGCATCTTCAGACCTATGGTCACAAAAACTCAGTCTCTCGGAGATTGTACAGCTCAGCGAGCTGAACTGCAAGCATTCAAACTGGCACTTGAGAGTACGGATCGAGAATTCCCGACACTAATAGTGTGCGATTCCTTTTACTGTGTTCAGTCGTATAATGAATATATACAAAACTGGCTTGACAATGGTTTCAAAGATGCGAAGGGTGGCACAATAAAGCACAAATTGCTTTGGGAACAAGTAGTTCAGTTGAAAAACGAACTACCAAAGGCTCACGTGATCCACACACTGAGTCATCAACGTGATGGCGTTCACGTTGCAGGGAATTCATTGGCTGATGAAGCCGCAAAGGGGGCTGTTCAGACGGCTTCCGTAGCTGCGATCACTCGTTCAAAAACAAAAATAGACGGTGAGATAATGTTGGCTGTCAATGCTTCGGGCAAAGGCAGCAGTGCAGCGTTACCCAAAAAGTTTCCACTCAAGTACTCTTATGTAATTGATGCGAACAACGTTCCTTTTGCTCGAATCCCTGGAGTGGGGGATAGGGTAATTCCAAACAAGGAACGCAGATTAGGACTAATCCTAGCAGCACACGAAGGGATAGCTTCTGCCCATGCAGGTGTTTCAGCGACAGTATCTTTACTAAAGCAAAGATATTGGTGGCCTGGCATTCGGAAACAAACTAAAAACTATGTTTTAGAATGTGATATTTGCCGACAGATGAAAGTCTCAACAGTGAAACGTCCTGCGCAGACACCCCTGTTAATTTCAGACAAACCACTAGCTTGTGTTTACCTGGACCACTGCGGTCCCTTGCAAAGGGACGGTAACTATAAATATATCATGGTTGCAGTGGATTCATGCTCTAGGTTCCTATGGATATGGCCTCAGCGCTCGGCTGACGCTCGAACTGTTATAAAAGATTTGCGAGTCTTTATCGGCGCATAAGCAATAGGCACGCTACATTCTGACCAGGGTCCTGCGTTTAGCCCTCGGGCTTACAAAGAAGCCATGGCCAGTCTGGGTGTTGCATTGCGGTACTCCTCTCCATTCCATCCTGAGGGAAATTCGGTTGTGGAAGGAAAAACCGGGACATAAAGCAGTCTATAACAGTTAGGGTATTAGGTTCGGGTGATGGGTGGGTCAAACACCTTAATGGGGTCCAACGCTCATTGAATAATCTGCCAAGAAGTTCTCTAGGGGGGGTCACTCCATATGAGGTCCTATTTGGGACAAGAATGTGGGTACCAGACCTTGAACACGTTGGCACAGTGGTGGAAAATAAACCCTTTGATATCAAAGATAGTTTGGCTGTTTTACAGGAACTAAATGATTTAAGAAAGAAACAAAGCAACGTATTCCTACAGCCAACCACCACTGGGGAACAACCGGCTGTCCCAGCAAGGCCTGTCTGGATTCCAAAAGTTGGGGATCTAGTCAGAGAAAAGATTGCGGACAAGAAGGAATTTGGCCCTTCTTACAGACAACCAGTACCTGTCCTAGTCGTTCAAGGAACAAGAACAGTACTTCTGCCGCCCCTTGCTGGAAGAAAGGAGAAAAGATTTGTGTCCATCGACCTCATCAAACCACAGTATGTGGCCAATACTAAATAGTAGGCCTCGTGGACTCCGACCTAGTAGCAGACACACTCCTCTCGCTACTATCCAAGAGGTTCAGACTGAAAGACTGATAACTATCGAGGATTCAGCTGTAACAGATGGAGGACTAAGCAACAACGCTATTGAACTCATCCCTCTTGAACATCAAGTAACAGTTCGTCCAAATACACCGGTCTACACCAACGTGGCAAGTGATGAACTGGTTCCAGTGATTTCTACAAATCCTGATGCAATTCCAACAATTGATAGAACTGCTTCTGGCTATTTCATTAACTTTGATACGTTCTCAGAAGATCCGAGTGAAACGACGCCATCATCATTCAAATTCAAGCAGCAAGTACAAGACTTTCTTCAATTTCTGAAAAAGACTTATTTGGTTTCTCCATGGATTGAACTCTGGATTACATCTGGACTTTTTGTTTTCCTGCTCTGGCTAGCTTTGGTAACAACTGTGAGTGTGCTTATAAGTGGCAGATACATCCATGTGAACACTGAAGGAAAAGACGTGAACGTACTTTTGAAACCTCATAAATCTTCCCATCGTGAAGCAAGAGACTTGTCATCAGTGAACATCACAGCTGTTCCTATACAGGATGGTATAGTGTGGGACAAAACAGATTTTGAAATCTTCGGCCCGACGGAACAATTGAACATTCCACATTTGTTTAAAATTTCACTAAGTGATCTAATTACGTCCAGTACCTATTCTGATGATTGGGACTTTGAGACTGTTAATGACAATGTTTGACCTAGAAAAATCTGCTGCATTTTCTAAAAATGAATATTTAGAGGGTTCATCAGACTATGAACAACTGTATTGTTATAACCACTATGGTCATCATTATTTGCATAAATCTGCATATCCAAGGAATGTGTTTATGTTTAACCAATGGGAGCATTGTCCTACACCACCATACGGTAGTTCAAAAACTTTTGCTAACAAGTTTCCATATTTTTCAGGATACAACACATCTAATCCAGAAATGTTTTACTATAAAAATGTAAACAAGACAGGACTGAAAATTAGGTTAACAAATACAAAACAGATTTATTCTGCATTATTTAATGCCCAACTGTCTAGACAGAGTTTCGACTTATGGAAAGACACAATAGACACAAAAACTGTCTGGGGTACTAAAGATTGGCAAGTGCAGGGGAGAGAAGCTTTATTTAGAGCCTGCATCATCCCTGAGCAAATAATGTTTTTGAATGAAACTGTCCAACAAACATCTTGTCTTGGACTAGCCAAGATTAAAGAGATGAACACACCTTCTGTACCGACACCTGCAAGTGATAATAATACACAGGCAGTGGTGACAGTTGACAATATATTACAACTCAACAGATCTAATCCTGATTGGAAAAAATGGTTGATCTGGCCCACAGACACGAATAACTGTCAGGAAAGATTCCTGAATAAAACTCAGGGGTTTACCATTCATAGGCCAGACCCAAGATACGTCCAAAGACAACATCCGGGGGTAGTAACAACATACAGTGTAGGAAAACTATGCCTCGATTGGCTGCATAAATCTACACTACAGGATGTGAAACAACACTTAACCTTACTTAAAAAGGACGCAGACCTTAGGGAATTCTTGCTTGGACCAAGAAAACCGCGTCAAAAACGTTTCATATATGCCGGCATTTATGCTGCCTATAATGAAGCATGGAAAGTATCACAGATGGAGGCCGCAGAACGAATACGTGAACTTGATCGTATTAATTTAGAGAAAACACTCTCTGTGGTCGACAATGGGTTAACAACTTTGTCCTCCAGAATATATTCATTGGATGGCATTGTATCCTCTGCTATCGACATACTAGAACAAGATTTGGCGATGTTACAGCAAGGCCAGTCTCAATTACGTTCTATTGTGTTATTAAGCTGGACGCTGCAATCTTTGCGAGCGGGCTATGTGCCTTGGCGTTTTATCAACACAACGGCTCCGTTTGCAGAATACAATCTAACTGATAAACAGATCGAACTGGCACAAAGAGGAGCAAAGTATACATTGCTGAACATTGAAAAACTGGAAAGGTTACCATTCACAGTGGCAGAAAAACCAGCTACAGAATGGCTTATTCATGGCAAAATCACACTACCTGTGACTACTTTTCAGTTTCAGTATTGCCTCAGACAAATGCAAGCAGGAAAATATGAAAGGTTGGGTAAGGAATACATTAAGACATCTTGGGATTTACCGTATACATATAGATGTTGGAGTGGGGATCGTGAAGTGTTTTTGAGCGGTACACACTGTAAACGTGCACTGAGCGGTTCACTTATATGTCAGGACATTTCCTTGCACGGGGCTTGTAATGGTTCTGTGGCAAATTTGTCTTGCCATCAGCAGGGTACACCAGCTGCTGTGATTAATCCAACGTTTGGACAACTTTCTAATGGGAGTTACCTCATGTTGAATGATCAGAGTTGCTGCGGCATGCTGCCAGGCATCCCATATCTAGTAACGGTCAACTCCAGGGTCACTTGCTGTATGCAAGTATTGTTTGCCCCAATAGACACAGTCAGGGAGTCGCCTCTATGGCCTTCGCTGAACGTCTCTTTTTATAAGATTTGATACTTTGAGCAGAATGAAAGCCATGCTTTTACAGCAAACAGTGCCTTTGACCTCGGCCAAAGAAACAAAAAGTAGCAAGGACTTCGGCTGAGATACAGACTTTAATACGTACAAACTGCCCTATACATTTCGTGGAAATGATAGGACGTATCTTTAACATGTCTGATACAACAGGAATTGTACATGTATTTAAGAGCATCTGCTCCGGTCTGTTAGCACCTTTCCAGGCAATACTCGGAATCATCCCGAACTTTGCACACTCAGAGTTTGGTGGCATACCATTAATTCTAGCACTTGTTGCCGGAATTCTATTTCTCTTCCTGCTATTGCGCTATGGCCAGCCTATTCACAGACATCACTCCGAGCGAAATGGAGAACGCCCTCCTTGAGCGAAAGTGTCGTGAGCGAATAGTACAGCTATTGGGCATGACTCGTCTACGGGACCTGAATACCACGTGGTTCCTGTCATTCAGACCAATCTGGCAAGATTGCATCTTACCTGTTCTACGATGCCTGTTATGCGGTGAAGAATGCGTGTTGGACACTTGTCTGACATTTCCATCAGCTACGCCAACGGATGTCGATACTCTGCTGGTCCCGATAACGGCCCATGCTCTGTGTTGTCCCCAGAGGCTACCAATCCTGATGTCAGCATTCATTGAGATCTCACAGACGCATCCGGCTGCTGCTGAGGTACGAGAAAGATCAACAGGCACACAGGTAACAACGGACGCTAACATTGCTGCGGCGACCTATGCTGAAAGCGGTGCTTCACATCTCTGTGCAATTAATCTATTACACGAGGTGTTCCAACTGACGCCAACTTCAGTGGATGATGTTTTGTCTACAGAAATAGATGATCTCATGTTTACACCAGACCCGTAAACTGACTCTGATTCGGCCCACAGTGTTCCAGAGATGCAGTAACAATTTGGCCTTCATTTAAAAAAAAAAAAAGAAAAGAACACTTGGAACTCTACCAAAATTGACCCTTTTTTTTTCTTCTTCCCATTTTTTCGAACGAAAATGGCACTACAATCTGCTTAAAGTAAAACTAGCCTTATAATACAGACTTCCAGGTACTTCCACGGACACTTAGTCATCTTGTGTGTCTAAACCAATTCATTAATTTTCATGACATGAAATGACTGCATGTTTAGCATTTTAAATGTTTAGCATTTTAGTATTATCGTACACACGAAAGTGGAGTGGGTGTTGTATTCCTCTTAGGGTGTCCATAAACGGGCTTTCCAGTATCATGTCCATATATAGGCACAATTCGCCCTGCCCTTATATAGGCATAAAATCCCAGCCCTTATTTAGGCATTAAACCGTGCACTCCAAATACAGGCATGGTCTCCGACATCCGTCCACCCTAACGTCACAACGAGTTCATGAAGAACAGACCCTTAGGCTGCGGGAGTTTCCCTAGCCCAGGACTATTGATTTCTTCAAGGACTCATATATTATGCATGAACCATTATTCCTTAGGGGGTTCATTCATGACGTCTTCCGCTGTCCAATTCACGTCAATGCTAACATTGTGAGGTACTTCTAAGGTATAAATATACCTTCCCTAGCCCCTGTAAATCAGAGACCTCGACTTCAGAGGAGCCAGTTTCCCGGCCTGACGCACTGAGAAGACGCTGTCATCCCTGCACGCAGAGAGTCCAGCTTCCAGTGATCTGACTTCCCTTGCGGGGTGTTGGAGTTCGAGTCTGGCAAAGAGATTCCTACCTCTCTCATTCTTCAGGTATGGACCTGATAAGAACATAGAGGGACTCTTGGCATACTAGGCATACTAAGACTTAACATACTCTTAGTATACCATAGTAAGGAATACTTCACCTACTTCATACCTCCACCTACACCTAGGTTAGGTTAGGTACATTGGGGTAGAACTAGATTAGAAACGCATCGTATGAGTACTCGCATTTTTAGTCTGTTATTTATGTAAATGCATATATACTAAAAGATAATGCTATCGCAGTATTATTTATTTCTACTGCTCACATTGTACATTGTTTATCTCGCATACTGTCTTGTGATCGTAACAGCACATTTTACTTACACCAGAAACAAGACTGTTCAATAAACCTTTTATTGAAACGCCCGTCTACTCTTTCTGTGTAACTTTGAGGAAAACTAAGAATGCACGATTGAGCTGAGTGAAATAGTTATCTATTGTTTCCACGACTCTGGGACACGTTCTGATTCTAAAGGGAAACACAGTGGTCATGTTTTGCGGCTGCCAGAAACTACTCCCTTCTTGTTGTCAAGGAGTTTCTAGTGGCCTCTGAGCTAGCTGGCACAAGTAATTAAGTTTAATATACTCGATAGGGACATACTGACCTTAGTCCTATGTCAAACCTATAGGATATATTATTCCAATGCGCAGAGCCTATTAGGGAAATAGGACCTACACTACAGTACAGCAGCCTACTAAAGCAAGCACTTGCGTGTGTGTCTGACCTGAGGGACTTCCAATAATGGCTTAAGGTACAACAGCCTCCTACAGCAAGCATTTCCGTGTGTCTGACTTGCGGGACTTCCAATAATGGCTTAAGGTACAGCAGCCTGCTACAGCAAGCACTTGCATCTGACTCGGGGCAACACTAGTAACAGTCTATGATACTGCAGCCTGCATAACACCAACAAGGGCCGGACAGGCCTTTCATTCCAGGGGGCATTTCCCCGGTGGGTTGGAGTCCTTAGAGGCTAGTTTGGAAAGGTTAGGGCTGCTACTGGTCCCTCTGCCACTTTGCAAAACCAAAGGGGATGATGGACGGAGTGTTGAACATTGCAAGCACTCACCCCCAGTCAACTGATCTGGGTTTAATCCATCATCATTCTTTAGCTCACTCCGCCACCCCAGTTCAGACAGGGCCATATGCAAATCAGTCTGACCCTGTGCCTCATGGGAACAGTCCAGCCCGAACTAACAAGCCATGTCTTCCCTGGACCGGAAACAAGCATCCTGGGACCGGTTTCTGGCTTACAGCCGTCATCAGCCAGGCTATCTTGAATCCAGTGGCAAAGTGAGCAAGGGACCCACGTCTGGGCATACCCTGGCAACTTAGGGCGAACATAGCAAAACCAAAGGGGATGATGGACGGAGTGTTGAACATTGCAAGCACTCACCCCCAGTCAACTGATATGGGTTTAATCCATCATTCTTTAGCTCACTCCGCCACCCCAGTTCAGACATGGCCATATGCAAATCAGTCTGACCCTGTGCCTCATGGGAACAGTCCAGCCCTGCCAACTTAGGGCTGGTGGGCTGTTTTTCTTTTTTCTTGGGGCACTGTAATTGGCGCCTTCCACTGGAGGCCTGTTTTGTTGTTTCTGCTGTTTTGATCTTGGCATGTCACTGCTTGTATGCACTTCAGAATATTATGTACCGCTCCAGCACCACACGCTCTCCTCCCGCACCGTAGGCACTGCGTCACTCACTGCTTCACTGCTGCCAAATGACTGATATTGTCTTCTTGACTTGGAACATTCGTGGCCTGAACGACCATCGTAAAGCACGTCTTATGCATGCACAGCTCATCAGACACCAGGTAGACATTGGTTTCCTTCAAGAGACGCACCTCCTCCCTGCCACTTCATCTAGACTGCAATCCCGCCACTGGGGAGAGTCCTACACTGCCTATTACTCAAAAATACTCATGCGGTGTTTCCATTCTTTTTAGGGGGTGCCTCCCCTGGCACGGCACCAACTCCTTCATTGATACAGAGGGTCGCTTTGTGATACTCGCTGGCACTCTATACAACCAACCGCTGATACTAGTGGAGATCTACGACCCCAACACTGATGATCCCGGCTTTTTCACACACATCTGGCAGCTCATATCTTCTCTGGGGCCTCACTCCTTGATATGGGGGGGGCGACTTTAACATAGCACTTTCACAGACGCTGGACCGCTCGGGCAACCGCACTCAACACCCGCAGGCCACTGCCCTCCCTCCACTCCATCATAGACAACAACTCACTACTGGATGCCTGGCGGCATGCGCGCCCTACCGACCATGAGGGTACTTGCGTGTCGGGCTCGCATGGCTCCTGGTCCCACCTCGACCTTTGGATTACCACCCGTGACGCACCCCATCGGACCATGCCCCCGTGCGCTTATGTTTGCGGCTCCCACTCACGCTCCGTCACATGTTTGCATGGCACCTGCCACCCAATGCCCTCCGTGATGCCGCCTTTCGTGAGGACATCCGCGGGGCCATCATTGCCTACTTTGGGCGCAACATGGGCTCCGTCGAGTCACCCTCGACCCTCTGGGAGGCCTTGAAGGTCATGGTTCGGGGGGAGTGTATTGCCAAACAATCTGGGGTACTAAAATCCTTTAGGGGCACCCTCGAATGCTTGGAAAAAGGATATCATAGCTCTAGACCTCAAGTAATCTCAAGATCCTTGCCCGGATACGCTCGCCTCTATTAGAGCCAAACTCACTGAGTTCCGCGAGGAGGCCGATAGGGAGATCTCATTCCTCGGCGGAGAAGCCTGCGCCCGCCGCTATGGTGAGGGCGATCGCCCAGGCAAGTCCCTCGCAAACCTCCTCAGGCAGCCACACGCCTCTTCCTACATCACAGCCCTACATCATTGATAGGATTTCCGATTTCTACTCCCCGCTCTACACTGCTGGGGCGGCTCCCACCAGAGAAATCATGGACCAATACTTTGATTCTATTGAACTGTTGTGGCTTGGTAATGGTCATAGGGAGTACCTGGATGAGCCATTTACTCACGAGGAGATCTCTAAAGTAATTGCGGGACTCCCGGGTGATAAAGCCCCCGGTTCGGACCGGCTCACCCCTGCCTCTTACAAACAATATGCGCCCCTCCTGGTCCCCCACCTGGCTGACATGTATAATGAATCCCTCGAAATAGGTAGTTTTCCCCCTTCTCTTTGTGAGGCCATGATCACTCTCCTCCTAAAGCCAGACAAACCCTCTGAGAGCTGCGACTCATACGTCCCTTATCACTAATTAACATGGACAACAAAAGTTACGCCAAATTGCTGGCCAATCGCCTCCTCCCGCTCATGCCGATGATCGCTCGCCCTGACCAGTTGGGGTTCATTCCGGGCTGCGCTACATCGCACAAACTACGTACCATCTTTTCGGTTATTCATCAGATCAACCCCGCTCTCCCGGCCGTAGCCGCCCTTCTGGACGCCACTAAAGCTTTTGACACTTTAGAATGGCCTTTCCTTTTTTACCTTCTTCCTCGACTGGGCTTCAGTCCAGGCTTTGTGCGTAAGATCCAGCTGCTGTACACGCTCCCAACGGCATGCATCAGGGTAAACGGACAGATCACCGACCCCATAACCATCTCGAGGGGTACCAGGCAGGGCTGCCCCCTGTCCCCCATGTTATTCGCCATTGCGATGGAGCCTCTGGCAGCGCGACTGCGCCAGCATCACACTCATCGGGCATAGGTTTCTCAGCCCGGGCTTTGGTCGTTTCCATATACGCTGATGATGTCACGATCTACGTCCGCGAACCTCGGGAGAATCTTGCACCATTGACTAGGGAGGTTGCCCGCTTTGGCTGCCTCTCCGGAGTCCAGGTCAACTGGACCAAATCCGTTCTTTTCCCCCTCTCTGATGCCACCTTGCCGTTCACGGCAGACTACCCATTTATATGGGGGACCTGTCCCACAAGGTACGTGGCCATCTGGTTGAGCAGAGATGTGGACGAATTATGGAGATCCAATTTTGGCAAAGCAATGGACTGGCTTGAAACCAAGACTCGCGTGTGGCAAAAACTTCCGCTTTCACTTGCCGGCGCATCGCCAAGATGGTCGTGCTCCCTAAATTCCTGTATCTCTTTTTAAACATCAAGTCCCTCCCACATCACAATTCTTCCAAAAACTGCGCTCGAACATTATCACGTTGATCTGGGCAGGATGTCAGCCTAGAATCGCTTATGATATTCTAACTCTTCCCCTAGCTAGGGGCGGTATGGGAGGCCCCGATTTTAAACTCTATGCGCTGTGTGCCCAGGCCAGCTTTCTCCAGTTCTGGCTCCATCCAACAAATTTCCAGCCTCATGTGGTGGTCGAGGCAGACTTGGCCTTTCCGTGGCCATTGCGGACAGCTCTATTTTTGCCGCACACAACCCCCCCGTGGCGAGATCGACACAGTGGAATGCCTCCGCTGGGCCTGGGACGGGCTACGTAGATACACTGGCGCCGGGGCACTCTCCGCCCCATCCATGCAACTTGCCAGTAACCCGGCATTCCCCCCGCTGCAGACAGCGGGTATGGCTCGCCGCGCAGCCAGCCTGGGGATTCACACTGTGGCCGACATTTACCCTAACAACAACTTTTTCACACTCCCTGCCAATGCAGGCCCACTTGATAAGCTACTCTACTACCAAATCAGGGCTACGTGTAGAAGCGATAACCTCATTTTCCGCTCGCCCCCTAGTTTAACGCCGCGAGCGAGTACACTCACTCCTCCAGTTCTCTGCGGAAAATGGTCACTACACTATATGCTCTAACACTGGCGGCCTCTCCCGTTAACACAGAACGTGCCCGAGCTGCGTGGAGTGCGGACCTGGGGAAAGACCTCTCCCTCGAGCAATGGCATTACTGTTGCAACCAAATCAAGCGCCTCTCCCCCAACTACCGCCTGCGGCTCATTCATTTGAAATATCTACACAGGCTTTATCGTACCCCCACATTGTTACACAGAATGGGTCTGGCAGGTGCAGACAGGTGCGCGCAGTGCGCAGCCCCCGGCGCGGACTTCGCGCACCTGGCCTGGTTGTGTCCCAAGGTCTCCTCGTTCTGCTTGGAGGTGTGCACTGTAATTAGCGATATCACACTTGAAAGTATAGTCCCCGATCTCCTACTGTGCCTCCTGGGTCATGTTAAACACGTTTCAGACTCTAACCGCAAGCTAACCGCGATGCTCCTGGTGCTTGCCAAGCGCAGTGTGGCTATCCACTGGGGTCGCAAACCGGCACCCTTAGCTAAATGCTGGCTGGACGATGCTGCTCACTGCCAGATGCTCCTGGGTGAGTTCTGGGACTTAATGCCAGCTGCAAACAGACCTCCTGACATATGGGGCCCTCATCTCCTACCTGCATCGCTTGGCCAACCCGGACGAACCGGCCACAGATTCCCAAATCACCAACGCCCAAATAGACAGCAGCGACCCGCCAGACTCCAGCCATAATTCCTGTCTGAACCCACACGGCTCTCTCAAACACAACAACCGCAGACACCAAGTCAAATTACAGTATCATGTGCCATTCTAAATGTAATTACTCTGTAATGCTGATCCCCCCTGCGGGAGGAAATTATTGTTATTCTACTTAACGGAGTGATAAATGTAACATGCCACTTTTTTCAATAAAGGTTTTGAAAATAAAAAATAAATAAAAAAAAGAGGCAAGAGAGGTGCAGAAACAATCAATAAAGGTGCAGAAAGAAGCAAGAGAAGCACAGAAAGAAGCAAGAGAAGCACAGAAAGAAGCAAGAGAAGTGCAGAAAGATGCAGAAACAAGCAGGAGAAAAGCAGAAAGGTGAGAGAAAAGCAGAAAGGTGAGAGAACTGCAGAAAGAGGCAAGAGAGGTGCAGAAACAATCAATAAAGGTAGAGAAAGAAGCAAGAGAAGCACAGAAAGTCAATAGAAGTGCAGAAAGATGCAGAAACAAGCAGGAGAAAAGCAGAAAGGCGAGAGAAAAGCAGAAAGGTGAGAGAAAAGCAGAAAGGCGAGAGAAAAGCAGAAAGGCGAGAGAACTGCAGAAAGAAGCAAGACAGGTGCAGAAAGAAGCAAGACAGGTGCAGAAAGAGGCAAGACAGGTGCAGAAAGAGGCAAGATAGGTGCAGAAAGAGGCAAGATAGGTGCAGAAAGAGGCAAGATAGGTGCAGAAGGAGACAAGAGAGCTGCAGAAAGGCACGGCTTGTGCAGAAAGAAGAGCGGTGCAGAAGAAGCAAGAGCGGTGCAGAAAGAGGAAGAAAGGTCCAGAAAGAAGCAAGAAAAGTGATGAAAGTGACGAGAGTTGCTGAAAGAGGCACGACAGGTGCAGAAAGAGGCAAGAGGTGCACAAAGAGACAAGAGAGGTGCAGAAAGAGGGAATACGGATGCAGAAAGAAGTGCAGAAAGAAACAACAGAAGTACAGAAAGGGGCCAGAGCACTGCAGAAAGAGGCAAGAGAGGTGCAGAAAGGGAACAGGGGTGCAGAAAGAAGGAAGAAGGGTGCAGAAAGAAGGGTGCAGAAAGAGGCAAGATGGGTGCAGAAAGAGGCAAGAAGGGTGCAGAAAGAGGCAAGAAGGGTGCAGAAACAGGCAACAGAGGTGCAGAAAGAATGAGTGGTGCAGAAAGAAGAATGAGTGGTGCAGAAAGAAGAATGAGTGGTGCAGAAAGAAGAATGAGTGGTGCAGAAAGAAGCAACAGGGGTGTAGAAAGAGGAAGAAATGTGCAGAAAGAGGCAAGAGAGGTACAGAAAGAGGCAAGAAGGGTGCAGAAAGAGGCAAGAAGGGTGCAGAAAGAGGCAAGAGGGGTGCAGAAAGAGGCAAGAGGGGTGCAGAAAGAGGCAAGAGGGGTGCAGAAAGAGGCAAGAGAAGGGCAGAAAGAGGCAAGAGAAGGGCAGAAAGAGGCAAGAGAAGGGCAGAAAGAGGCAAGAGAAGGGCAGAAAGAGGCAAGAGAAGGGCAGAAAGAGGCAAGAGGTGCAGAAAGAGGCAAGAGGGGTGCAGAAAGAGGCAAGAAGGGTGTAGAAAGAGGCAAGAAGGGTGTAGAAAGAGGGGTGCAGAAAGAGGAAGAAAGGTCCAGAAAGAAAAGAAGTGCAGAAAGAAGCAAGACAGGTGCAGAAAGAAAAGAAGTGCAGAAAGAGGCAAGACAGGTGCAGAAAGAAGTGCAGAAAGAAACAACAGAAGTACAGAAAGGGGCCAGAGCACTGCAGAAAGAGGCAAGAGAGGTGCAGAAAGGGAACAGGGGTGCAGAAAGAAGGAAGAAGGGTGCAGAAAGAGGCAAGAAGGGTGCAGAAAGAGGCAAGAAGGGTGCAGAAAGAGGCAAGAAGGGTGCAGAAAGAGGCAAGAAGGGTGCAGAAAGAGGCAAGAAGGGTGCAGAAAGAGGCAAGAAGGGTGCAGAAAGAGGCAAGAAGGGTGCAGAAAGAAGCAAGAGGGGTGCAGAAAGAAGCAAGAGTGGTGCAGAAAGAGGCAGAAAGGTACAGAAAGAGGCAAGAGAGGTGCAGAAAGAGGCAAGAGAGGAGCAGAAAGAGGCAAGAAGGGTGTAGAAAGAGGCAAGAAGGGTGTAGTAGAAAGAGGCAAGAAGGGTGTAGTAGAAAGAGGCAAGAAGGGTGTAGTAGAAAGAGGCAAGAAGGGTGCAGAAAGAGGAAGAAAGGTCCAGAAAGAAAAGAAGTGCAGAAAGAGGCAAGACAGGTGCAGAAAGAGGCAAGACAGGTGCAGAAAGAGGCAAGACAGGTGCAGAAAGAGGCAAAACAGGTGCAGAAAGGGGCAAGAGAAGGGCAGAAAGAGGCAAGAGAAGGGCAGAAAGAGGCAAGAGAAGGGCAGAAAGAGGCAAGAGAAGGGCAGAAAGAGGCAAGAGAAGGGCAGAAAGAGGCAAGAGAAGGGCAGAAAGAGGCAAGAGAGGTGCAGAAAGAGGCAAGAGAGGTGCAGAAAGAGGCAAGAGAGGTGCAGAAAGACGCAAGAGAGGTGCAGAAAGAGGGTATATGGGTGCAGAAAGAGGCAAGAGAAGTGCAGAAAGAGGCAAGAGGTGCAGAAAGAGGCAAGAGGTGCAGAAAGAGGCAAGAGGTGCAGAAAGAGGCAAGAGGTGCAGAAAGAGGCAAGAGGTGCAGAAAGCGGCAAGAGGTGCAGAAAGCGGCAAGAGGTGCAGAAAGCGGCAAAAAAGGTGCAGAAAGCGGCAAAAAAGGTGCAGAAAGCGGCAAAAAAGGTGCAGAAAGCAGCAAAAGAGGTGCAGAAATAGGGAAAGGGGTGCAGAAAGAGGCAAGAGAGGTGCAGAAAGAGGCAAGAGATGTGCACAAAGAGGCAAGAGAGGTGCAGAAAGAGGCAAGAGAGGTGCACAAAGAGGCAAGAGAGGTGCACAAAGAGGCAAGAGAGGTGCACAAAGAGGCAAGAGAGGTGCACAAAGGCAAGAGAGGTGCACAAAGAGGCAAGAGAGGTGCACAAAGACGAGAGGTACACAAAGACGGGTGCAAATGAAGGAAGAGGTGCAGAAAGAAGAAGTGCAGAAAGAGGCAAGAGAACTGCAGAAAGAGGCAAGTGAGGTGCAGAAAGAGGCAAGTGAGGTGCAGAAAGAGGCAAGTGAGGTGCAGAAAGAGGCAAGTGAGGTGCAGAAAGAGGCAAGTGCGGTGCAGAAAGAGGCAAGAGCTGCAGAAGGAGACAACAGAGCTGCAGAAGGAGACAACAGAGCTGCAGAAGGAGACAACAGAGCTGCAGAAGGAGACAACAGAGCTGCAGAAGGAGACAACAGAGCTGCAGAAGGAGACAACAGAGCTGCAGAAGGAGACAACAGAGCTGCAGAAGGAGACAACAGAGCTGCAGAAAGAGGCACGGCGTGTGCAGAAAGCAGCAACAGAGGTGCAGAAGAAGCAAGAGAAGTGTAGAAAGCAGCAACAGACGTGCAGAAAGAGGCAACAAAAGTGCAGAAAGAGGCAAGAGGTGCACAAAGAGACAAGACAGGTGCAGAAAGAAGTGCAGAAAGAAACAACAGAAGTACAGAAAGGGGCCAGAGCACTGCAGAAAGAGGCAAGAGAGGTGCAGAAAGGGAACAGGGGTGCAGAAAGAGGCAAGTGAGGTGCAGAAAGAGGCAAGAGGGGTGCAGAAAGAGGCAAGAGGGGTGCAGAAAGAGGCAAGAGGGGTGCAGAAAGAGGCAAGAGGGGTGCAGAAGGAAGACAGTGAGGTGCAGAAGGAAGACAGTGAGGTGCAGAAGGAAGACAGTGAGGTGCAGAAAGAGGCAAGAGAGGCGCAGAAAGAAGAGTGAGGTGCAGAAAGAAGAGTGAGGTGCAGAAAGAAGAGGTGCAGAAAGAAGAGGTGCAGAAAGAAGCTAGAGAAATACAGAAAGAGGCTAGAGATGCGCAGAAAGAAGCAAGAGGTTTGTGCACCATTAGTACCAATTTAACACCCACATTTAGCAATAAGTAACAGGTGACCATTCCAGCTTTGCAAAGGGCCTTCCACCATGCTGTAATGTAACACATGTCGCTGCAGTTTTGTTAACGTTTGAGCTGTTTGAGCTACAAACACGTTTTTTTAAAAATCTGCAGATTATGCCACTGCACATAATTCCTATACACTAAATACCACATACTTTCTATCCACATAATTTCACTACACACAACGTACATCCAATGCACAACAAAAAAAATTAGTAAAAAACTTACATTTACAACGCCAACAGCTCTCTCGCAAATATGAGACTTATTGCATTGCAAATGCTTGTTTAACTAGTCGTCGCGTTTGCAGAGTGGTGGAGAAAGGGGGCTGGGCCGCCAACCAGCGCTCAGGAATTCCGCTTCATAGGACTTACAGGAGGAACCAGGAGGGCTTGTAGGCCCCCAAAGTTCCTCAGGAGCAAACCTCAACCAGTAGTGTGCCTTGAGGCGCGTTTGCAGAGTGGTGGAGAAAGGGGGAGGGCCTGGTATCAGAACTCTGCAATCCTGCTGTGTGGGACTTACTGGAGGTAACAGGAGAGGTAGTTGGCCCCCAAGGACGTCCTTGGGGGCCAACTACCCCTCCTATGAATATATAATTTACTGGGAAAAAACAAATGTTAGAGGGACGTTATAGTTAGATGAAAATGCTGGTTAAAACATACCATTTTATACGAACAAAACCACTAAAATTAACCAGTCAGTTATCTCAAGAACCTATAAGTTGTCCCTATAGTAACTACAACTTGCACCCATGCCATACAGTGTTGTCATGAATGATGGCCTTTCAGATGTTGCAGTGATGTTATCAATTATGTAATAGAACATGCCACGAGTGATGTAATATGCGTGGTAATCAGCAGTGTCTGGCGGGGGCGTGAATTATAGATACTTTATGGCACAAGCTACGGTTACTTAAGATAACTATAACTGGTGAATTTTAGTGGTTTTGTTAGTTTAAAACAGTATGTTTTAACTGACATTTCCACACTACTATAACGTGACTTTAACCCTTGTTTTTTCCAGTGAATTTCTATTTCTTTGTTATTTTTAATGTAAAGTAACATGTCCATTACTGTGCCAAAGAATGGGGTTGGGCCATGCCCTGTGAAAAAAAAACCCTCGAGAGGGTTCCACCCCTCGCTGACACCTAACCATATCCCTGTACATGGCCTTTGGCTGTGTGCAGAGTGTGGTTGGGTGCGGGGCCAGGCCCTGTGCCCAACCCTTTGCAAGTGCCCTACCTCCCACAGTGCATGGCCTTTGGCCGTGCGCAGCATGCAGTTGGACACAATGCCTGGCCTGTGTCCAGGTCCTGCACTCATCCCCACAAAGGTTTAATTTTAAGCCAGGCAGACTTACTGACCTTGCCAAAGGGTCACAACACCTAAATCTAATAATAAGTGGGCCTAACTTTAGCAAGGGATGAGCGTATCTATATACATTTAAATCAGACTTATCATCTTTGCCCAAAAACCATTGATAACTATCATGAAATGTATAATTCACACAATGCAATGTTTAATAAAAGTGAATGTGGTAAAACCTGTTTAGTAAAGTTTTGAAGAAAAGAAAAAAAAAAAACGACAGGTCTGAGTCTTTAACATTTTTCAGCCCAAAACATGGAATCCTAAAAACAACCACAAGCGAGCATGCACTCCAGCAGAACAGCATAAAACTCCAGCTAGGAGTGCTTCAAAAAATATGATGAGCTCTTCTGGGGTCATGGATTGAATGACCCATGATACTTACAATTATTTCCTTATTGTTGCTGTGGGGCTGCTGCACTTCCTGCAGCCCACCAGAACATTATAACAATGTTTGGTGGTGCCCCTTCCTTTTCTAGGGGCACCAGCAGCAAGAACATATTTAGGAAGAAAAAGCCATAGGGCATTGTAGGCTGTTCCTTACCAGAGAAATGAATAATAAATGAACGGCTCTGGCCGATCATTTGTTATTCACTTTTTCTCTATTTTTATTTTTGTGGGTGTCCTGGTGCCCACCCGGGACACCCACAACTTTATTGTTGCTAGGGTACTTCCGGCCCCATTATGGGTGCCGGCTGGAGCCCGCATTTTATTTTTAAGTGGGTGCCCCAGTGCCCACCCTGGGCACCCACAGCTAATTTTTTTGTCAGGGGCCATGGGGGTGGGGGTTCTGTGGCACATTCATCTATGAGGGGGAACCATCCCTAGTGGTAGGCACATTGTGAGAATTCTACGTTTGTCTTGGGGTCCCGTGTAGGGAAATACTACTTCAAGCGGTTTCGATTTTTGTGCAGTTTGGAACAGAAATGTCCTCCTGTCTAGTGGGAACTTTACCCATAATGACGTTGATAGTTACTGGACTAATTGCAGGCACGACTAGGTGGCTGCGCAGCTTGAACAGCCCTCACTGGGATTGCTGTTATTGTTCGCATACCGAAACGTATGTATAGTCTGACTAAAACGGAGTGTAGAGCACGGAGCTCTACAACCGTTAATGGTGCTAATGATGGGTATGGAATATAGCCGGCTAGAACTGGCCAGGTTGCTCCCTCATTGCTGAGAGGACTCAGTCATACATTGTTTAATGGATGTGGTAGGATACCTTGGAACCAATTTTGATGTTCCTGAAAGGTTAATGGTATTTCTAAATCTTCGTTAGCCCTAGATTGGGCTGGTACTACTGCTGGAGCTTTTGTATGAAATGTTTGTGTATTGGCATCTGCTGCAGAAAAGTGACCCATGAAAAGAATACCTCTAATTGTGCATGCTTCGTGGGCCTCTACCACGAAGATAACCTCTCCCCCTGTAAGAGGTAGCTCTTGTTGATGTAACATTGTTCTTAGAGTTTGTCTACAATTAATAGGAATAATTGCTACTTGCGCCATATTTTATGAATGGTATTAAAAGGAAGGAAAATACTATAGTGGGGTGATCCTTTTAAAGGTTTAGGGTGAACAACCTTCAGACAGAAATAGGTGTTTCCTATTTAGATGAGGAGGATTCATCCCCAACACCATGGACATCCCCGTATAAGGTGAAGAGGGGCCTTGGGGACACGCAAGAACTACTCTGGAGACCCACTAAATGAGTAGCTGATCTAGAACATTAGTGGCGCCATGTTATATGGTTCCTATGAATTGGGTAGGACTGTGTTTCCAGACAACATAACCATCAGAATATGGGGACTGAGTGCACACATATCATCAGAGTATATTGGCATAATTCTTAACTAGCTTACAGTGCCCCATCTGAACCCCTACCCTTACCACGGTACCAGATGGTATCTGCAACCCCAGAACATGACTGTAGGAAAGTGCCTCTTTTTGACATTGTCACCCCCACTTTTTGCCCACTGGTACTGATGCGTTTGATTGGAAGTGTACTGGGTCTCGGCTAACCAGGCCTCAGTGCCAGAGCTCTTTCCCTAAAACAAGAAAAATTTTAATTGTAACACAATTGGCAAGGACGTTAGCACCCCTGTAAGTCCCTGATAAATGGCACCCCTGGTACCCACGGCATGGGTACTAAAGAGGGTCCATAAGAGCTGCAGTATGTATTATGCCACCCTAATGAGACCCACAACAAAATGCATGCAGACTGCCATTGCAGGATGTGTGAAATGGTGCAAACCATTCAGAAAACACAGCATTGGCTACTTCCTGTGGGCAATGCCAAAGTACACTACATGTACTATATGCAAGTCACCCTACAGCAGGCCTTTAGAGCCCTATGACAGGGTGCATCATGTTACATGGGAGGGCACATCTGGATTAACAAATATGCCCCCGTGATGCCTAGCTCCATTGCTAGGCATTGCAAGTGATCAGGAAGTCATTCTAAAAGGTATGTACTGGGCACTGGTCATTACGAGCTATTCAGTTACATAATGGCTTCACTGAAAACAACGGTGTTTGTTATCAAACACCTTGTCTTAATAAATCCATACTGATGCCAGTTTCAGATTTACTAAGACATGCACCCAGAGGGCACCTTTGAGGTGCCCTCTGTAACCCTACAAGTCACATAGTATGTTAGCTGACTGGTATCTTCCAGCCGGCTAACACAGACTAGTTTCTGACCCCATGCAAGGGAGAACCCGTGCTCTCAGAGATCAGGGAAAATGCCTGCTTGGCAGAAGGTGTTCCCACATCCTCCAGCAGGATGGCTAGTGAATTAGCATCTCAAGGCCAGAGGCTTCAAAGCCTCTGCCTCCTTTGAAAGGCGACCCCGGCTTTCCCCAAGACCTGGGGAATGTCACCCCTTACCCTAGACCCCATTTTGCACCAGAGCAGGCGGAATTAGATATTTAGGAGGCATGCTTCACTCCCAGTCTAGTCACACCCCTAAGGTGAGCTACCGATAGTGGATAGCCAGATAAGGGATTCACCATCTTGTTTTTGGTTAAAAAAGAGACTTCTGGATCAGGGTTATGCCCAGTCCCACAGAAAGTGGTCTTTTAGGGGGGTGTAGTCGCCCCAGTGATTGGCTACCATGTACTCCCCTAAAACATCCCTAAATTGAGAATTTAGCCCCCCCCACCCAAACACCAGAGAGGCAGATTCAACTACCTTGGAACTGAAGGACAAAGGAGAGCAGATACCATGAGGACTGATGACTTACACCAAAATGGGTGCAAAACCCTGCCTGGCTGCTGGCACCTCAACAATTGCAAAGACCTGACTCCTCCAGCACAATTGCACCCTCAACACTTGGAGGACTGCCCAGCACTTTGCCAACCATCTAGCATTTTCCTTGGGTGGAGGGGCCATCCCCCTGCATTCGCAGGCACCATCCGCACTTGTCCAGTACCCCATGTTGTTGGCTGTCAAGCCCACTGAAAGAGGAGCATGACAGGAGAAGCTCTTGGTGCCTCTAGGTCAGCCCCGTCTCTGCCCAGTTTCGAGATGCTAGACCCTCCAGGTGCCCCGCCGCACCAATACCCTGAGTACCTGGGCACTTGAATCAGCCAAGGTTTATTCTTTGTCCAGCCCAGATACCACTGCCTTGGAAGCCTTCCTGTACAAAGAGGGACTTCAGGACAGATGACCCACAACCGTGAGAGCCTAAAATTCCAGTTGCCAGCCAGCCAAGACCC
Organism: Calotriton arnoldi; assembly: GCA_963921515.1. Lineage (NCBI taxonomy): Eukaryota > Metazoa > Chordata > Amphibia > Caudata > Salamandridae > Calotriton > Calotriton arnoldi. Next base: position 1,168,765 of record CAWUFW010001510.1, read on the forward strand.
TCTGCACCCAAGTTCCACATCCCCGAGCCATGACTCCTGACTGCATCCCCTTGGCCTAGGGGCCTCATGACTTGAACCCCCCTTTGGATTCTTCTGGACTTGTTCCCAAGTCCCCCCCATTGCAGCCTCTTTGTTTCAGGTACCATTGACTTGACCGGTGTAGCTCTCAAGGCTACCATCCTGACCAGCTCCTCTGCTCCTGGACACCCAGGGCAGGTAAACCCAATCTGCTGGTAATGCTTTTGACCTTGACCCCTGGCACCTTAAGTCCAAAAGGGCACCCCCGAACTTCGACTGCAAATACTGTTTTGCTACGTGTTTTTCCTCCATATGTTAAAATTGTAGCATTCGAGGCTCATACCTCAAAAAACGTTATTCAAGTATTTTTGCTATTTCTTTGTAAAATCGATATCTACGAAAGTTAGTTTTAAGATCTTGGTGTCTAGAATTATGTAAAAATCGACCTTATTTTTTTATAAATTGGACTTAGATGTCTTCTTGAGTGCGTGAACCATTTATTGCCAGTGTGTGTACAACAAATGCTTAACAGTCCTCTATGATAAACCTAAGCTACTCAACCACACTACCACAAATATAGAAGTTGATATTAAAGTAAGCCCTGTAAACCAATAAGGGTCTTCTGGACTTTTTGGATGGTGGGTCCTTACATTGACACTACTACATAAAAAGCCAACTTCCTACAATGGCCACTCTGATTCCCCAGAAAACTGTGGAAACAGATCTAACTTTCATTGTTACTCAGGCATACCCAAGGGAGAAACAAAGATACAAATTGGCTTTTCAAATATTTATTGAAACAAGTGTATTCCTGTGTAAAATGCATGAGCTGCAATTATTAGTAGTGTAAAACATAGCACTGTAACCAGCATTACAAGAATGGTGAAAAAGATAAACAGCTCAACCACTATAACAGTATTGTATAATTATAGGATTATATAATTATATTTACACTTTTTCCTTCTACCTACACTAGCGAGAGCATAGTGGAAGTACCCTCTGCCAGATCTCTTGGGACAACCCAACCCTCTATACCCGTGTAAGATGTATCTGAAAGCCGATTTGGTGTAGACCAGGCTATCGTCCTTTGCAGGATGAAAGTTAGATTCAGCAGGGCTGCATCTCACTCACAGTGCACAGCATTCCAGGGCAATCCCAGCAGAAGTGCTCCTCTGCAGAATTTGGCTCAGAGGCGCTTTATATAATAAAAGCACTGTTCCAATCGCACTGTGTCAAAGATGCAGAGCTGATGTGATTGTTTGTCTTGAGACTCAAAGCTGTCTCCAACCAGACAACCAATGCAAGGGGATCCCGTTCCATGTTCCTAGCCTTGGACAGAGTGTACGGGCAACCTGATAAAATGCTTTACTAAGAAATGTGCTGCACACAGAACAACTTCTAAGTATGTTATCATGTAAGTAAAAATATATAAAAAGTCACCATTAGATGTCAAGTTAAACGCGTCATTTTAAATGGAGACTTTAGTGCGGGCCTTATTGAACCTTACAATAGTATGGGATTTTTAGCTCCCGTTATGATTGTTCACAAATGTTTCACCAATATTCGTACATTCCCCTCTACCATCTTTCCAAAAATATTTTCTGCATTATTAAAAGCAATGTATACTTTGGGAGAGAGAACATAAAGGCACAACTTTGAATGACTCTGTTCACTAATTCAAACCCTTCCACTTAAGTGGACTTTTAGTCAATAAATTGTTGACCAGTAACAATATCTGATCATATGTTCCCACAGCTTATTTATTTATATACCTTAAATCCAACTGTTTGTGCTTCAATGTCATATCTAGCACTCTTGTACCTAAAGGAACATGGTTGATACAGAAGAATCTCAACAACTCCCTGTTGTTATGCATCTGAGGTCTAGGAATCTGGGGGATGCTTCACACTTGGTTGTAGCTTGGCTGTAAAACAGCAAGATAGAGGGCAAACTCTAGCCGCAGATGGATCCAAATTAAAGGTTGGAGCTGTAACAGATCCAGAACCAGTGCCACTGTCACTGATGGAGGTACACGAGGCAAGGCCTGTGATACAGGGATAGGCTTACAGCCCAGCACCAAAGGTGTAGTGAATAGAAGTAGTCGGGGGTTAGTCAGTGCTGGAGAAGGGTCTGCCAGTGGGATTCTGACTGGGGATTCAGCTTGGTCTGTGGGGCGAGTAGGAACTGAAGTTAATTTGCAGATCTACAAGTTAAAGGCCTCAACTTGGTGTGGAGTTGATGAGGAATCTCCAAAATCCCGTTAGGATCCTTATCCTATGGAGATTATTACCATTTTTATAAGCAGAGTATTGCTCCTACTCTCAAGGTTCTACGCAATGAGCCTTTAACAGAGGAATCTATTCCTTCTTCTTGCAAAATTGATACTATGGTTTCGCTTTTGTTTCCGGTCCAAGGAGGACCTGGCTTGGCAGTTCGGACTGGACTGTTCCCATGGGGAGCAGAGTCAAGACTGATTTGCATATGGCTGGTTCCAAACTGGGGTGGCATGGTAAGCAAAAGAATGATGTATGCAGTGGCAGGCCTGAGACATGTTTAAAGGGCTACTTAAGTGGATTGCACAATCAGTGCTGCAAGCCCAAAATTAGCATTTGATTTACAGGCCCTGGGCACATGTAGTGCACTTTACTAGGGACTTAAAAGTAAATCAAATATGGCAATTGTGGATAAACCAAAATTACCATATTTTAAGTGAAGAGCACATGCACTTTTTAGCAGGGCGAAAATGCCCAGATTTCTAAAGCCAGCAAAAACGAAGTCAGTAAAACAGTCAAAAACAAGAGGACGGAAGGCAAAACGTCGGGGGAAACCACGCCAAGGATGCCAGGTCTAATAAGGCTCTATCAAGGACCCAGGACTTCTGAACCTGTGTCTGTCCAGCCCCAGGATACTTTAATCCAGGTAGCAGTGCGCTCTAGACATATAAATAAGTATTATATGCTTTCATTTTGACATAAATAAACAGACTATACTTTAGAGGAATAAAAAAAGTACAGAGACGACAAAAAAGGTTTCAAAAATCATTGCTTATTTTAATTACATGTACTATCAACTTAAGTGCAAAATGTACAAAAAGAGAACACTTTAGTGTAGCCAACAGCTATTGATTTTACCACAATGCCCACTTTGGCTGGCACATCTTTTGCAGTGAATAGCTCTCAATCAACACCATTTCAAATGAAGTCTTCTTGTAAAAATGTCAAAGACTTTCTTCACGATATTATTCTGGCTCGCAAAGAATTATCTTGCATTGCAAAACAATCGTGGGTAATGTTTGCTAGTGAAATCACATATATATCTAGTCGTGGGTATGGTTTTTTATTTTTTTCGGATGAGCTTGACCATCTCCTGATGCTTAGAGTTGGAAGAAGTTCTGAAAACGCTAATCTTGATAATGGTAAAAGGATGCAGTACCTTGCTACACAGTAGAATATTGGCATGGATTATGTGGTTGAACAGCAGACCTCGCTCTTAAATACACACTTTAGAAAACAGCTGAAATTGTGCAAAATTATTATCAATGGAAAGGAATCATCTGTGGTTCCAACACAATACAACACTAAACAATTTTACAACTATGCCAGTATATCTCCGGTTCTCCATCAGTGCAACGCGTAATTTCCTTTTAAATTGATTAAGAAGACAACAAACCTAGAAGAGATTTAAATTACATGTGGAGTCAGGCAAACAGAAAGAAAGGTCTTCTTGGCAAATTGTAAAGGGTGTTAAGTATGGACATCCTAACTACTATTATGATGAACTTCAAAGTTCATTGTGGGTTAGCCCGTCTCTGGATATTCTGCCTGTTAAGTCTTGAAGGTGCTTCTTTACCTGCAGAAATGAAAATCAAAAAAGTGTATAGTTTACAACACTGACCCATTAAACTCAGTCTTCGAAAGAAGATATATTCAATATTATTCTCATATAATACAGAAGCCAGAATCCAACAACAGTAATCCTTCACCCAGAAGCACAGATATCGATGGGGATTGGTGCTTGTAGGATGTGAAAATAGCCCACTCCAAGCTTACCCCCTGAGAAACGTGAAATAATAGCAACACATTTTTCAACACTGATAACTGTGTTTTTTGCACTTCACTGGGCCATTTTTACAGTCACACATTTTACCTGCTTTAAAATGACTGAATGGTTGGGGAGAGGGAAACATAGGACTCAGAAATTACGGACTATATGTGATCCTTTTACATATGTGAGCATATGTATGCAACTTCAGGGATAAACCATACCAGAGTGCGTAGGCCAGAAACTCTCTAAAAGGCATCTTTAACGCAAACATATGGTTTTGTGTTAAAGTACATAAACCCAAGAAAGCAGAATACCCAGGGCTTTAAGTGGGCCGGGTCTCACTGGGTCTGAGCACCGGCAGTTTTGAGGAGGCCTCGAAACGGGTCTCTATCGGGCTCTGTTTTGTCCTGGCACAGGTGGTCCGTTTTTTTCCGGACTGCAGTGACAGCGGGCACATCGATGTGCGCTGTTTACACTGCTCTCTTCTCACTAGTGGAGAAGTTACGGCATGACCTCATGCCAGGTGAGCGTTGTAGGGGAAGGGAAATCCTTTGAAGAGAGTCATTTTCTCTCTGGATTTCCCTTCTCGTTTTGAAACTCAGGAGCAGCAACATTTTCATGGTGTCACCAGGGCTGTAAGTGGAAGCTTTTTCAATATTATATACAAGCCATAGTTGCTGCTTATTTATCTTGTGCAACTAACAACCATTGACAAAGCCAATAGTCATGACTTGTAAGTATGATGTTACTTGTTGTATCATATCTGGATGCAATGATAGAAACAGCAAAATACAACTCCGCCGGCACACAGTATGCTAAAGACAGATTTTTAGCTTACGTGTTTTAAGCCACGCCCTTAATTACATTGGCCACGCCCCTTTGAGACCCCCCAGTTTTTTCATCCCACTTGAAGCCCTGAGAATACCTTATTACACAAATCTAAGTGTTGCAACATTTAGAGTCCTCAAGCAGATGCCCGTGTCTCTGTATGGACTTTAAACCCTCCTGCTCCGACCTCAATTTTGGAGGATGCGATATTCAAATCCTCCAATTACCTCTAAAATGCCCAGGAGGGCACTGGGGAAATCTCCTATGCATTACTCAAGGCAAGAACGGACCACACCAGTAACCATGCGAACACCACATAGATAGATGAAATCTGTGACCATATGAAGTCACTAATCTATTTCTGCTGCAGGCAATAGGCCCAATCACATAAGCAGGGTGCCGTTTATATTGGAAGACGGTATGGAATGGATGGTGGTAAGAAGTTTGTGGATACTCACATAGATTTTGAACTCTCCCTCACAGAAATGTGAGGAAAATGCATGCTTTTAACCAAACGTTGGCACTTGCAGGGCATTCTGGGTAAGAAACATAGTGGTATCCACTCCAGTCACATCATCCTAGACTTCCCTAACTGTCTAATTTTCAGCAAGGTCTGAGTTTTGAGGGCTTACCTGGGTGGTGGCTGAGCCAGGCCCTACTGAAGCGAACCACATCACCAAAATGGGTCCATTTGAAAGGCCAAAAGTATGATCTCTCTATGTTGTGTTTTGGGGCCTTTCTCGTCGTATACAACGGGCCCAGTGTCGTAAGAGACTCCACGTAGACCAAAGCAAGGCTTAACTTCCATATTTCACTTGTTAATGTCACACACAGCATGCTGTGTCCATCTGGCACGGAGTCCGACTTCAACTGACTCGTTCCCTTTCGAATCCCTGCCAGTGTCCGCTCCAAGCACGTTTAAAATACAAATAATAACATTGAGAAGTGTCTTGAAGCGTGCCTTGAGACACTGCATACATCGCATCACCTTCCCCCTTTAAAAAAAAAAAAAACTAAATATACATTAGATTGCAAACAAAAACGATGCAGTAAAACAAAAAATACTTAAATACATACGAGGTTGTAATTGTGAGAACAACATACTAATATTCTATATAGTCTAGTGCCTTATGAAGTCATCAATCTTCTTGAGAACCTTCCTGATGTGTGACCCCATCACCAGTTCTTTACCTTTACAATCCCGGTCATCATGACCCAAGCTAGTGGGTAACACTTGATCAGTGGCTTCATTATCCTGTCCATCAACATTCTTTTGCTCAAAATCTGACTGCAGCCAATGCGCCCAGTCATGCTCGTGTATAGATACATCACTTTTCTTTTGCCGCATGATATTAGCTTGTTCTGGTGTTACCGTCACCAATGATGAATGCTGCACCTTTGCTAACTTAGCGGACTTCTACAGGCATGGAAAACGTAGATTCCCCTTTTTTAACCTTGATGGGTTTCCTGATTAAAACCCAGTCTCCCATTAACACATCCATCTTCCTAAACCTATGTTTGCCGTCAAAGTTACATTTCATGGCTGCTTGTCTCAAACACCTTTGATGCAACTGCTTCTGTACCAGGCTTCCCAATCTTGGCATCGCCTTTCTGTTCGTTCAACCATGAGGGGAACAGAGAAGTGTGCACCTCCCTGCCTCTAATCAGCGAGAAAGGTGTGACCCCCCCGTGATACAATGTGGAGAGGGGGTGCCTGAAATGTCACCTATGGCATGCCGCCTCCACCTGGCACGGAATTGTAGAACACTTGCGTGATGTTGCATGCAGTTTCACATCAAGGAAAAGCAGAGAAAAGGTTCAGGTAAGGTACTGTTAATTCAGACAACTCAGCCACCGTCAACTGCAGATTGCCTCTGGGCTCCCAACACTATCGTTATTACATCCCGAACATTCTAGAGTTGCAACCATGACCACACGGTCACATCATATGTCACAACTTGTTATTATGAAATTAATTTCTTTCAGTTTCTGGTTTTCAAATGTGAGCCGATGTTTAAGAATGAACACATTTTGCAAAATGCCCTTTGAGTCATATGATAGTATGGTTAACAGCAAATTCAGAGTTGTACAAATAACCATTATTCTTTAATTCAGAATCTTGGGCACATTTAAAAAATGTATAGGTTTCCTTAATGTCCATTTTTCTTTCGCTAGATTTTACCATATGAATTGATGCAGAATTGGTATATAATGAGAAATCATTATAACCTGCAGCTCATTTGTTGGCTCTGGATAAAGCATGTTTTTGGACATCCAACAAATACTCTATATCCCGCCAACCAGAAGGAGCTCACAGACATAACGGTTTATTACTTTTGCAGATTGTCCATCGGGGGAAAAATGATTAAAGATTAAAATAATGGCAATTACTTCTATTTTTATCACTTTTTTTCATTATTTTTTGGTTTCGACAATTAGTTTCTCAGGGAAGACCCTGAGCAATCTAAACACATGACCCTTTGCGGAATTCTGAATGTTTACTTTTCAGAAATGTATAGCTTTGCTGGTTCACCCATGGGTTTCATACCGGTTTTCACCACAACCTGCAAACAGGCAGAAACAACCAAAAACAGGGAAATAAATGGACTTCCAGTTAAAAAAAAAAAATCATGAACTCAAAGAATAATATTTTTACAAGTCCACCTTTTCCTGAAAGCTGGAAAGAAGGTGATCTCAACAAAACAAACCTTTTGTTGATGGAATTTTTGGGAAAAAAAACACTTACTTGCCCAACACTTTTTCCACATTTTTCACAATTTTGTTATATTTTGGCTATTTTTTGGTTCCCCCAGGAGAATCCACAAATCCTGGGAACCTTTACAATCCCCAACATGCGGGAAAAATGGTGCAGATGTGGCCTGGATACCTTTTGTGGAAAGTAAGTTATCAAGGCTTGAACCCAAAGTGCCCCAAACATAAAAAAAAAAAAAAAAAGCCTCAGCATTTAAAACTCAGTATTACAGGGGTTAAGACTGTGATGGCAAGACAAAGATCTGCTTTGCACAGCGAGTGAGTGTTGTGCAGCAATGAAATAAAGGACGGACAGAACTCTTAAAATCCAATATTAATCCGCTCCATGGTGATTCTGTGAGCTGTTTAAACTGTGTTTAATAGGGACTGTGCACTTCGTTTTTTGGCCAGGAGAGGGAGTAAAGTTGTATTCAAACAGTATTGTTAGATTTCAAGTTTGTGAGGCCTTTACCTGCAGAAATCCAAAGTGTGGATTGAGCCTGTCTGTCTCCTAGGAGATTCTGGACAGGAGAAGCAGCCGCCCACCCCCACCCCCAGGCCAGCAGGCCTAGGACTGGGGATTGGCTATTCAGCTCCCAGGCAACTCTGAGCCCTCCCCTCACACCTGCCCAGGTCCCTTAAGGCTTTGCTGGGTGCACCCCAAATTATTCTCCTCCATCTTGTGAGTTGCAGCCTACCTGTGCCCCAGATTGCAGTGAGCAGAGTCCAGCAAGTGGTAAGGAGGCAGACTAGTGCTGTCTCTTCCCTCCTCCAAAAAGTTTTTAAAAACGATTTTCCCTTTCTGTGATTACTGTCTTTGCCTGTGGTTGTTACAGTTTAAAAATGTAGTTTTAACCTGCCTGTGATTGTATATTTTATCACCTGTTTTGTGTGTTAAACTTGTGGTTTTCCTGCCCATGATTGCTTCCATTTAACGTGTTGAATTGTGGGATTTGCAGTCCAAACTCTGTAGTTTGTCGCTCTCATTCCTGGTGACTATTCAGTTTTCCCTCCAAATTTCTCCTTTGCTCTGTGCTAAGACCTGTATGTTAAACAATGCACCCCCAGCCAACATTTTGTGTTATCAAGCCAGTGAAACCAGCCCCCCTGCCTCCCCCTCCAGCAACAGGGATTTTCTACATCAGAGGGTGCTTCTGTGAGCTGTTTAAACTGTGTTTAATAGGGACTGTGCACTTCGTTTTTGGCCAGGAGAGGGAGTAAAGTTGTATTCAAACAGTATTGTTAGATTTCAAGTTTGTGAGGCCTTTACCTGCAGAAATCCAAAGTGTGGATTGAGCCTGTCTGTCTCCTAGGAGATTCTGGACAGGAGAAGCAGCTTCCAACTCCCTGGGCAGCAAACCTTGTCTGAGGTTGCTGGGACCTTATATAGTCTGCTAGTGGCTGCTACATGTATACACTGATTGGTGGTTGTATCTGATGTTTCTATTGGTTTGAGTTAGTGTCCTCATTGGTTGGGTATTTGAGGGTTCTGATTGGTTTCTGGATCTGTGATTCAATCAATGTAGGGTTGGGGCTAGGGTTATGATTTCTATTGGAAGCAGGGACTAGGGCTTCCTGTTTTATTGGTTGTTGGGACTAAGGTGGAACTAGGACTAGGCCTTTAATTGGAAGTAGCGATTAGGGCTTCTGGTGTTATTGGTTGCTGGACTAGGTGTGGGACTAAGAGTAGGGTTAGGCTTTCTATTGGAAGTAGTGACTAGGGCTTCCCGTCCCATTGGTTGCTTGGACTAGGGTTGGGACTACTGGTAGGGCTAGGGCCTCTATTGGACATAGAGATCAGGGTTTTTTGAACTGATTGGATGCTTGGAGTAGGGCTAAGATTGGCTGTAAGGTCCTGATCTCCTATTGGTTCTAGCTTTTAGGGCTAATGTTGTGATTGGATAGTATTAGGGCTAGGGTTCCCATTGGCTGACGGGGTCACCTGATTACTAGGGGTATCAAAGGCCAGGGTTAGGGCGTCTCAGCCCGGGCGTCGAGGCTAAGGGCAGAGAGGACAAGGGTGAGTGCCTGTTTGAGCCTGTTAAGGGCGGAGAGGACAAGGGCAGTTGCCTGTTTGAGCCTGTTCGAGACGGGCCAGGGCCAGGAATGCTGCCCATCTTCCCATTAATTAATGTGTCTATTACTTTTCTCCTGAAAAAGCATATCTAATGCACTACCCTATTTCACATCCGCTACCTCTATCAATATTTTTAATCTGCATATACTTACCTCCTTTATGCATCTATATACTCTCAATGTACTTATGGATCTATATATTTATCACTTTCTTCTAATTTAGCATTTCCAATGCACTACCCTATTTCTCAGCCTATACTTCCCTCAATATATCTTCTAGCCCAACTTTTTGACTCATCTCAAACTTCTTTCTACTACTCTTTCCAATTCACTACCCTATCTCACCCTATACATCTATCACTATATCCTCTACACCCACTCTCTCATTTATCGCAAACGCCATACCACTACTATGTTCCCCAAAATAACCCTTTCTTGACTCTCTCCTACTCTACCCCTCCTTGTATCTTCTGACTCCTCCTTTACTGTATCAATGCCCAAGACAAACCTTTCTAAACTCTTCCCTCCGACTCTTCCCCTCCAAAAACCTTTTACTCATCAAAAAGCCTCCTCCTACTGCTATGACCTACAAAAAGAAATCCTTCACTCTTCTATCCCACAACTATCCTTTTCAATCAAAATAACAGACTAGCATGTTCACTTCACTAATTCCATATTCCACTATACTAATTCACCACTAATCCTTTATGGGTTCCAGAGTAGCGTGCTACTCGCCAACAAAGCGCTTCAACACCCACCAGGGGTAACAGGCGCTATATGAATGCAAACCTTTCTTTCCCTTCTATCCCTCCACTATCCTTCTCACTCCAAATAACTGACTAATATCCACCACTCAAATTACTTTCATATTTCACCATACTAATTCACCACTAATCCTTTATGGGTTTCCGGAGTAGCGTGCTACTCGCCCAAAAAAAAAAAGCAATTCAACACCCCATCAGGGGTTAGAAGCGCTATATATATGCAAACCTTTTTCCCTCTTCTATCCCTCCGCTATCCTTCTGAATCCAATTAACTGACTAACATATCCACCACTTAAAATTTACTTGCATGTTTCACTATACTAATTCAACACTAATCCTCTATGGGTCCCGGAGTAGCGTGCTACTCGCCGAAAAAGCGCTTCGACGCCTCGTCAGGGGTAGTAAGCGCTATACAAACGCAATTACAATACAATACAATACAATATCATCATGAGCAGCAGCACAAAGTCTTTACAAAGCAAGCTGATAACAGGAACAGAGGAACTTTCATAACAGCACGTGCAGCCAGCTGGTCTACAAACCTTATAACCCAATTCTTTCGTCTTTTCGGCCAGCATGGTGTATTTTTCTTTGTTTCGGAGTAGATGTTCTTTGTCACCTGTCTTTTCGACGTGCTTTAGTTTTTCATGGGAGATTTCCAGCTGTTTCTGATAATGCTGGTGCTTCTCAACTTTTGCTTCAAAATGTTTTAGCTCCTCCTAGAATGTGAACAAAGAGTGAATGTTATATCAGAATGAAACACAGGAGGGTGTGCGAACCTTTCAGAGTATCCAACTTTCAAAAAATGCATCATTCCTCCCATTCTATTTGATGCTTTCATTCAATGTATTTCAAAGAATCTTCATATAATATAAATGTAGGAAAAATAAAAATGACCGACTACGCAGGCAATTGAATCTTGTGACTGGTCAAGGCAGGGCTGATCAGCATCTCAAAGAATACTGTACACAGCAGGAACAATATACTTCTGCTTAAATGTGGGTCAATAGATGAAAAGAGGAAGAAAAAAAAGATGGCTTTCATTCAAATTGTCCTATTTTATCTGCAATCCCATTAAGACAGGATACATATGGATTCTATTTTCAAACAATGAAGATTAAATTTGTATATATCATGATCAAGATGCGAGAGGACAAGTGAGTGGTTGTTTCCCCTGCCCCCAACATGCCACCCCAAGTCAGGAAACAAGGGAGAGAGGCAAATAAATAAATATGAAAATGCAGGCAAACTGTAGGAAGCTGGCTTTTTATGTAGAAGTGCCTATGTAAGGGCGCACCATGCAAAAAGTACAGACAACCCTTATTGGTTTACAGGGCTTAAATTAATAATCCCAAGTGCTCTATTTACGGTAGTGTGGTCGAGCAGCTTAGGTTTATCAGAGGGTGGTGTGAGGCATTTGTTGCACACAGAGTTACTAATTTAGAAAAATAACAGATTTTTCTATATTTTTAGACACCAAGATTATCGGAATCAGGCAAGTACTTTCAGAGTTATAGATTTTTGTAGAAATAGAAAATAAGTTGAATAACTGTTTTTGAGGTATGAACCGCGAACGCGAATATGTTATCCTATTGTAGAAACATACACTGCATAGATATACTTGCAAATGATTTTGGAGGGTGCCTTCTAGGACTTAAGGTGCTTAGGGGCCAAGGTACAAGAAACCACCAGCAGTTAGATTTTACCGGACTTGGGATGTCCGGATGCAGAGGTGCTGGTCGCATTGGTAGCCTCGAGCACTACGCTTTAAAGTCTATAGAAGAAATACCTGCTAAAGAAAGGCTGCAAGTGGGGGCTTTTGTGGGTCTCTGGAGCACAGGAACAAAGTCAGTTCACGTGAGCCCAGGATGGGGGGCTCTGGTGCAGAGGTTTTTTGTCCAGTGGGTCGCTGTAGTTAAGAGCCTCTCACCTGGCTTTGGTGACCTGGAGAGGGAGAGAAAACAGGGTAGCAGGGCCACTCTCGACGACGGCCTCGTAGATCCTGTAGTCGCTCAATGCCAGCCCCGGCTTACGGCCCCGTGCACGCACTGATCCTGCCATCCCCAATTGTGGGCGGCTGTAGGTCGCCCTTGGGGACAACACCTGCACGGAGGCAGAGCTGCTCGGAGGCAGAGCTGCTCGGTAGAGTGAGAGCTGGACACCAGATGAGATGCTGCCCCACAAAATGGTGGTAGCCGAGTCATAAAGGTCTCACTCACTTGGCTATGAGGTGGGCTGTGGTGCACTCTGAATGGCCTCAGTGAGGCGGGAGGTGCACGCAGATGGCGGTGACATGATAGAGAGACCCAAGGGACCAAAATGGGACTGGCACTGGACCCCACCAAAAAGAGGGAACACTCAGTCAGACAAAGAACACCTAAAACAGGATCAGACCTGGCGGACCACACCGTAGCCATCAGAGATGCAAAAACTGCTTGGAGCTCAACATCTTGAGTTCGCCTTGAACCCTGGGCTCTTATGGGCAGACCACAAAAAGCTGGCTGGCGGGCAGACTCTGAAGTTACACTGGCCTGGTTGAAACCTACGTTTGCGGAAAGCGAAAAGAGGATCCAGGCTCTTCAGAAGACTATTGGTCAACTACTGGACAAGGTGTAATACGCGGAGGGGCGTGGGGGTCCCAGAGAAATCAGATGGCCTAAGCATGGAACTATTCCAGGAAGATTGGCTCCTCACAGTGGTGTTGGGAGGCAAAGTAGCTACAATGTTTACAGTGGAATGGGCACACAGGGTACCGGGCAGGCAGTTGGTGCCTGGGGTGCCGCCAAGGCCGATTGTGGCCCGTTTGCTCAATTTCCAAGACAGGGACGACATCCTACAGGTGGCACGCCTCCACGGCCCATGGCAGGTAGCCGGCAGCACGGTGAGTATATACCCGAACTATACCAACGCTGTACCAAAGAGAGTCCTTCCTGAGCATTGAGAGAGACCTCTGGACAATCAACCTGAAAAAGCCACTATTCTTCCCAGGTTGGGTGCGAATAGTTTCCAAAGGAGAGTCCTACTGCTTCACCTCTGCCCCTGAGGCATGGGACTGGCTCGAGTCACAGGACTTCCCGCTCCCAGAGCGAAGGGAGCCAAACCAACCGGTGCAGTGGCAAAACCAAAAGGTCAAGATGTAGATCACGCAGACGCTCGCAGGCGGCTCGACTAAGGTGCAGGCAGAGTCGGACACGGCCAAAGTGGTCGCTGACATCCAGCAATACCGCTCTCGACACCAATAACAAATGGGCGTCTCTCTCGAAGGAGTCAGAAAAGGGGTCAGCTACTCCGAAGAGCCACAGGACGATGGGGAAGATGCAGCATTGGCAGTTGTCACCCCAATGATGGCAGACCTTATAGTCTAAAGACACTGGTAACGGTCAGGGCCGCAGAAGCCCTGACTGACGAACACAGGGATGAATACCATCAAGACCCGCCATGATTGGCGTGGGCACACCAGGGCCACGGGGCCTAGACAGCCTTATCCGTTACTTGAACAGAACTGCACAGCTGTGGTCAATGATGTTTCACTTTGTTATACTGGGGCGACAGACATCTTGGACATCAGGGTGGTGGGTAGTTCTAGACCCACAGCCCGAGAGAGTTAGGAGGGGAGGGGGCATTTAGAGGCATTCTGGGGAACCTCTCAAATTCAACACCAGTCCACAGAACCACGTATCCATGGCGATGCATTTAGCACAGTTCACCAACCCGAGGCTAGGCCTTTAGGTGTTGTCCTGGAATGAGAATGGACTTGGCAGTAAACTCAAGCGGAGAGTCATGTGGAAGTACCTGGGGCGCCACAACCCAGACATCCTACTAAAGGACACACACCAGGCAGGCAATACCTGCAAAGTACTAAACCATGGCAGATATACTCAGCTTTCCCATGCAGGTTTCTTGACAAGGTCCTAGGAATGGGCATCCTGGTCCGGAAAACCCTCCCTTTCCAGGTGACCCATGGGTGGATGCCCTGGGATGCCAGGAAGCGGTGGGTGGGTGAATGCTGAAACTGGGAAAGCTTGCTGCTCACCTCCTCGTACTTTCCCCTGGGGCTGCAAACAGACGGGCTGGTCAAAATGGAGAGGTGGGTGTGCAGAGTCGCCAGAGGTGCTGCTCCTGATTGGGGGGGGGGGGGCGGGGGCCTTGAAATTGGCACTGCAAGCGGACCTGGACAGGACAGCGCGGTCAGGGATAGACCTAGGCCTGACACATGGTGGGCCTCCTTCTTAGACTCCCTGGGGATGACGGACCTCTGGAGGGAGGAGCATCCGGAGAATAGACAACACATGTACGCTGCAAAACAGATGCAGTCCATGTCCGGACAAGACTGCCTCCTGACGGCCTGCCACTTATTGCATAGATTTTCCCACACAATCTTATCATGAGGCACTTCGGACCACTCACTATTGACAACGCAACTGACTACCACGGAGGCAAAGGGGGGACTGGAAGCTAGGCCCATGTGAGCTCCGCATGACATCAGCGTTGTGTGAGTAACCACTTTCGGCACAAAGGAAGCTCTAGTGTGAAGAACCAGCTTGTCTGGGTAGACATTCAGGTATGGAGGCTCGGAAGACAAAGCCTGAAGTTTGCTGGTCCTCCAGGCAGAAGTTATTGCCACCAGGAAGGCCGTCTTGATGGTAAGGAGCCTGAGAGGACAGTTGTGCAAGGGCTCAAACAGAGCGCACATCAGGAATGTCAGGACTAGATTAAGGCCTCACTGAGGCATTATGTAGAGTGAAGGAGGAAACATATTGCAAACCTTTCATAAACCTATGTACAACAGGGGATTTGTAGAGAAGTGGCTGGTCAGGCAACCAGAGAAAGGCTGAGACTGCAGAAAGATAGCCCTTTAAAGGTACCCAGAACAGAGCTCTAATGGGCAAGGAAAAGTATAAAGAGTTGGAGCTGAGAGAGAGGATCAGAAAGAGTCAACCAGTTTCTCTGCACATCATGCCACAAACTTGCCCCAACGACAGGCGTAAACTGTTTTGGTGGAGAGAAGCATAACTGCCAGAATAACATTGCAGACTTCGGGCGGAAGGTCAAAAGCTGTCAATTATCGCTACTCAATCTCTATGCATGAAGGTGTTGACAGGTTCAGTTGGACTACGTTCCCCTGCTTCTGCGACAGAAGATCCTCTCAAAGGGGCAACCTGATCTGAGGACCGATGGCCATGCTCAACATCTCAGAATAAACTCTCCAAGCCCAGTCCAGAGCCACAAGGATGACTTGGGCCCGGTCACAACTGATCCTCCCGAGAACTCTGGGCAGGTGTGGTAAGGACAGAAAGGCATACAGGAGGCCTGAGATCCACGCGAGCAGAAAAGCGTCTCTGAGCGAGTGCCACCTTGGAAACTCCAGCACACGGAACTGCTGACATTGCGTGTTCTCGGCAGTGGCGAACAGATCTAACCAAGGCTCTCCCCATTGCTGAAAGAGACATTGCAGCACCTCCAGATGGAGATGCAATTTGTGATATATTAAGCATCTTGGTTGAGTTCGTCCATCCTGACGTTTAGAGAGCCCGCCAGGTGTTGAACCACCAGGGAAATGCCCTGACATTCCAACCATGTCCAGCGACAGGGCTTCTTGACAAAGGGTCCATGACCCCACCCTGTCCTGTTTGTTGCAGTACCACATGGTGGTGGTGTTGTCCCTGAACACATGTACTAGCCTTCCCTTGATGTAGGGTAGAAAGGCTTTCAATGCCAACCAGATCGCCCAGGGCTCCAGAAGGTTGATGTGGAATCCGGATTCCGCTGGAGACCAGAGGCCTCTGATCTCCACCTCTCCCAGATGGCTGCCCCATCCCAGGAGCGATGCATCTGGCACCACTGAGATCTGACTGTGGAAGGGAGAGGGGTCTGCAGCTGACCCAATCGTGGTTTGCTAACCACCACTGCAGATCTTAAGCAGTTCCCTCCGAGATCTGGACCATGTCAGAGAGATTCCCCTAATGCTGCGTCCACTGGAACTTTAGGTCGCACTGAAGAGCCTGTATGTGACAGCAGGCATATGTCACAAGCAGGATGCAAGAGGCAATGAGTCCCAGGGGCTTCAGAGTCAGTGTTACCGAAATCCACATCAGTATCATAGCCTGAATATCCTGGACTTGCCTTTCGGGGGGATAGGCCCGAAAATGCACTGTGTCCAGAACAGCTCAGATGAAAGAGTGACATTGGCATGTTGATAGTTAACCCCAGCGAATGCAGGAGGTCTGCCATAGTCTGGAGGTGGGACACGACAGCCTGGTGAGAGCCTACCTTCAACAGCCAGTCGTCGAGACAGGGAAAGACTGGCACCCCTGATCTCCGCAGATGAGCTGCAACCAACGCCATCACCTTGGTGAACACCCGATGAGCGCTGGTAAGGCCAAAAGGAAGCACGGTAAACTGAAAGTGTTCGAGGCCCACAGTGAACCGCAGGTAACGCCTGTGGGCTGGCAAGAGGGCAATGTGGAAATATGCGTCCTGCAAGTCCAATGCTACCATCCAGCCTCCTGGGTCCAGGGCAGACAGGACTTGAGTAAGCGTGAGCATTTTGAACTTCTCCTTGAGGACGAAATTGAGAAGGCGCATGCCGAGGATCGGACGACGGCCTGATCCTTCTTGAATAGCAACCACAACCTACTTTTGGGATCAGCACCCTCTCTATGGCTCCCTTGGCCAAGAGAGCCATCACTTCCTGGCAGAGCATGGTAAGATTGTCCTCAGTCAACCTGTTGCAAGCAGGTTGCATGGGTGGAGGTATAGTCATGAAGGGGAGAGAGCAGCCCCTTTGGACAATTTGAAGAGCCATGATGTAAGGGGGACTAAAGATATTTGGAGGCTGCCGAGGGGGAGGGGAGATGGAATGGCCCGACCTCTGGTTTTCCGACCCACGGGGTCTGTGGGTACAGCGTCCTCAGCCACGCAGAAGCTAGGAACATCGCACGCCGTGGTGGCTGGGCGGGTAAAGCCCAGGCTGGAAGTCCCTTCGGTGGCCATGAAATGAGCGAGGGGTCCTGCCCATAGCTCTGCTGTTCTTGAAGCGCTCCCTCACTGAATCCGCCTCGTCTCTGAAGAGACAGGAGCCATCAAAGAGCATGTCCAAAATCGATGCTTGGACATCACCTGAAAAGCCAGTCGTTCTCAGCCAGGTGTGGCGCCATAAGGCCACAGTCGATGAAACCGATCTGTCTAGCAAGTCGGTGGTATCCAACCCACATCTGATCGTGAACTTAGCAGCATCTCTCCCATTAGGAACCATGGGCAGCACCTGGGCAACCGAATCCCTTATAGAATGGGAGCAATGGCCCAAAAGGTACACAGTGTTCATGGAGCGCAGTGACAGACCGGTGGTAGAAACTATTTTCTTGCCGAAGGTGTCCAGCCTCTAGGATTTCCTATCTAGTGGGGCAGAAAGGAATGCACCAGGATTTACACAGGAAGTAGAGGCTTGGACCACCAAGCTCTCTGGGGTAGGGTGTTGTGTAAGGAAACTGGGGTCCCTTGGGGTGGGGTGGTGGCAGTGGGCAATCATCCTGTTCACAGGAGCCCATGTGGTGGGCTTGACCAAGTCCGAAGCAGGATGCCTTTAAGGGCTTCATTAAATGGGAGAAGTGGTTCTGAGGGGGTCACTCCCGGCTGAAGCACCTCTGTCAATACGCTCGTCTTGAGTGCCACTGTGGGCAGGCTAAGGTCCTGACTGGAGACGACCTTGATGTGAGCAGCATCCCTCTACACACAAGCTGTGTCCAGAGAACAGCCCAAGAAGGTCACATGAAAGGAGAACCGACCCAAACTGGTTTGTCAACTGAACCTCTATAACAGTGGGAGCGGTTGACACTTGTTGTTCTGGATCAACGTTCTCTCTGATCGAGAAGGAGATGCTCCAGAGCATACACAGAAGACTACTGCACAACCACAGCTGGTGTCTGCCTGACACCCAGCTCCCATAGGTGAGGGGACAACACCTAGAGTCTGACCTGGAAGAAGAAGTTCTTTCCATGACCTTGACTGCATAGGGAGTTCTGCCTTAATAAAGATGGAAGGAGAGAGCCCGACCTCCATTAGGAGCTGACTGCGGGTGTGTACAGAAGCAGCTGACCCCAGTGCTGTGGGTCCATCCACCAGTGACTCAAGAAAAGTGCGAGTGGTGTGCTCCAGCCTCTGAGCCTGAAGTGTGCCCAAGCCAATACATTATCCCAGTAATGGCACTTGCCTGCCTGTGCCCGAGCAGCCTGCACTGCTGAAGACAGGGTAGAAACGGACCAGCAGCACTGGTTCGCGTGCATATATGTAACGGATGTGAACGTGGCTGCGGTATTGGTTGAAAGGCACCCAAGCATTCCATGACACTGAAGAACCCTGTGAACCCTTTGGACTTGCCCGAGGGTGGCCCAAACAGACTGAATGTGAAGCTAGCCCGTGCACTTGGCAACAGTGTTCCACACAGACGAAGACAGTGAAAGAAGCTCCTGCATCAAGGCACATGTCACCATATTCCGAAGCACTAATTGGATGCCTGTGCTGCTAACTATCAGCGCAAGTGATCAGACCCAACCATTGCTGCTTGAAGCGCCTTGAAGCTTTCAAGTTTATGGCCCAGGACGTGCACAAGGAAGGAAGACAATCAGCACCTCAACCCAGGGAGGCCCAGACGACTAAACAGTCTGTAAGGCGTAATCCCAACGAAGTTTTGAAATACGAGAAACACTGGACTGAACTATCACATTGTTGTGCTGTTGATTGTCACCTCAGCTTTGTGTATGCCCACACTGCCCTCTCTGAGAAGCCTGTGACTGGTCGCTATTTTTACCACTGAGAGGCAAGTATTGAAGGGGTTGTATTTGACCCATTTTGTAGAGCCATATTAGGACTGACTCAGGAACATCAGAGGCAAACTACTTTAGGCTCCAGGGCTGTGGCCCAGTAGCCCCTGCTTGCCTTATGGACTCCAAAGAGTCCAACAGTATATTGGATCTCCCCTCCAATTTACTGAACACCTTTTTGAGCAACACATCTGGACAGGGTGCTATGCCAGGTTTCTGTCCTGTAATGTAACAATTTCAAGCAATCCTGGCGCTGTAGAGGGTACACGAGATTCTGGTGCCCCCCTTCAATCAGAGAAGAAACCTCCATATCCCATTTCTAAAATATCAAGATCAGGCGACACGTGTGACTCAAATGATCCAAATTAGAATGACAAAATTAGTCTCTCGTCATCTGGATTCACTATGCAGGACTTCTGTAGTTAATATTTCTCACTGAACATATCTTTCTTAACCTGCATTTCTACGTATTGAATTCATGTTCTGCCCTACAATCAAAATGTCTTCTGTGCATCAACTTAAGATTAGCTTTTAATGTTGCACATTCTGGGTCACAAAAACGAATCAGTTTAATCCATTTTTTTTCCTTTCTGTTTTCCTGTATGCACATGTGAATGAGTCTGTTCGCTGGGAAATTCTGCAGAGCAGCAAGTCTTTCCATAATACAACAGACCCATTTCTTCTGCCTCCATACACACTTTTCCATCACAGCTGTATGAGAAGCACACATCTTTTGCAACGATCTTTAATGGAAAATGACTGATGTCTCTTTGCTTTAAAGTCACACCACAAATTGATATACTGAAATGCCCGGCTAAAACAACAACATATCAGGCACATTACAAATGTCGCACAGAGAAGTTGTTGTCTCATCCTACTAACAATCATCAAGTGAGGAAAACTGAGGCACACTTTACTAATGCCATACTCTAAATCTTTATGCCCTTCGTTATTAATCTTACTTGTACCTGGTGTTAAATAATATTAAGTAACACAATTTACTAAAACTCAGAGACATTGTGGGTTTAAGTAATCTTTTTCCCAATCATATCTGTTAGAAATAGAATTAGAAGGCAGCCAGAGAAGAACCCATGTGATGAAGGGGGGCATTTCATTGTACTGTGCAAAACATGAGATGCAGAAAGAAACAATAGCTAATTGTGCAAGATAATTTAAGAATGCTGCATATCCCATTTCTGTGAAATCCATCAATATCACAAGAGTTAATCTGTACGCTGGGATCATGCACTTGCACTGTCTAGCACTGTGCTGAGAAGACACCACTACAAACAGAGCTTCTGCAGACAGGCAAAACCCAACGAGAAAGTTCTGATTTGCTCACAAGATCCACCCTTAGATTTAATTTAGAGTGCTACGTTAAAGGCCCACTAGGGCATTGAGTGGTATTTTTCCTTGCTAAACCTACGACAATGGTATTCACCAGTAATTTGCTGAGCTTCTATCTAAAGAAAGAAAAACAAAGAAAACTGATCAGTGGATTGCTTCAAATATTCTTAGCCACTGGCAACAAATATCAAAAACTGCACCAGGCCTCGAAAAATCATCAAAATGTTACTAGACCTGCAGGTCTAGTGACTTAAATAATTTACTCAACCTAATTATAATGCTCTTGACCCATAAACTGCTTTCAAATTATGTGATCCTGGGCAAATATTTAAATTCACTGAGACACCATTTTCTTCTTTATCACATATGAGAGCACCTTCAAATAAGCAAGTTCAACACGTCTGCTGTACAAAAACACTTTTGTTTGATTTAATAGATTAAACTTTTGCTCCATGGCAAATACAAATCTAGCCATATATAGGATACACATGACTGTTAACTTGCCTCTTAGTTCATTAACTGCATTGTCATCAGGGCAGAAGCAGAACTGTTTCTCAAATCAGGTTTAAAAACTATCACTTTTAATAAATACATACCTAAAGCATGAAGTGGTAGCACATTTGTTTGCAATCCGCAAATTTTCCATTGAAATGACAGCAACGTTTCCCACTGATGTGGTTTTACTGATAAAACTATATAGTGCACAATGCTTGGAAATCGAGTTTTTGAAAATATTTGTCATTTGCACATCACCTTTAAATCTTTACTTGCATCACACTTCTGAATTACAAAAAAAATGTATTTTGTAATTCCTGATGTATTTTGAAATACTTGTACTATTCATTTACAAGCTGTTTCAATGTTGTCAGGTTTTTTTTCTAACACATCTTACAGCTTTTTGTCCCACAATAATTGTCAGACAGCTTTCTTGACAAAACCCTTTACCTGTAATAAGAGAAAGGTAAACACCATTTGCCAGGATAAGATAAGAAACAATTAGTAAAAAGACAAACTGACATTTGACCTCTGTCCTTCAACAGACAGCAAATGTGTCAAGATAAAAACAAGATTTAAAGGCATCTTTATTGCTCATTCACTTAAAGAACAGAACACCTGTTCCTTTCAGCTTAAGTTCACTCAGGAATAGGTGCTAAGAATAGCTCGACCACATAAAATCTGACTCGCCATAGCGAGTGGGTGAGTAGATGAGACCTGTGCACAAATTTGAAGGATGAGTGCATTTTTAATGCTTAAATGTCTGTAGTTAACATAGGCTGCATATTAGAATGGCCAGCGTTAATGTTCCATCTTAGGTGTCGTTAGCAGCTGTACCAGCAGGCCTCAAACAATGTATAATTTATTGATGTTTTCTCATGTGAATGTTTAGTTTGATGCAATCCTCGAAGTATCTGCTAAGGCGAGAACATCCTGGAACAAGTGTATCTTGCGGTGTTGCAGATACTAAAGCTTTCATTGTACTTAAGTTGGTGAAAATAATGTGACCGTCTTATCAGAATGTATCTTAATCTGATTGGTTCCCTTCACGTGAATCGTGTGTAGGTAAAGCAAACTGATGAAAATGTGTTTTTGAAGCCATGCAATGCACACTTTCACTGAGACGTCTTTCCAGCTCCCTTTAAAGATGAAGACTTTTTCTCTTGCCCGAAGAGTTCAGCTTTACACTTAGGCAGATGCTTTCTCAATTCGCAAGACAAATCTCCATTGGATTCATAGATACTGCCTTTCAGAGGCTTTCCAAGCAACACTTTCTACTTCAATTCTCCCCAACTTTCCTGACTTTTACCTGGTTGAGTAGGGTTTTCCCTACATGGGAAACAGCGTCTGCTCATATTATTGTGCTGTTGTAAAAAAAGTTTATGATTTTAATTAATTGAAATAAACATATTTAGAGTCTGCTTCGATTTATTTTGAGACAACTTTACAGTAGTTTGTGTTTGCATTTATGATTTTGAATTGCTTTGAAATATACCGACTAAAGCATCATGTATTGACTACTGAATTACAACTAATTTGATGATTTCAACTTGTAACTTTACTAATCTTTTAATAAGCCTTTATGGTTTGCAAATCTAACACTCTCTCGTCTGTATAAGACTTAATGTGTTTAATTTTATTAAAATGTATTGATTGTTGCTATACTCAGCTGGAGACTTGAAAACGTGACGAGTGAAATCTCATGGGACGGAGAAGATGAAATGGTGGTGAAGCCTGTGTTACCAATAAAAATAGCTGCTGTAGGGTTGTCATTAGCTATGCAAGTGCGTGCATTCGCCCAATTGGGGTGTAGCCATTTCATTACTGCACAGTTTAAAAAACAAAAAAAACAAAGCATTCATCAACAAACTAAACAACAAGTGATAATTCTTCAGACACTGCAGGGAAAGTTCCCTGATTTATTGTAAAATTAACTGCATTAATATTGTCTCTTCCTTGAGAGTTGGGGTTCAAAAACATCTCTCGAAAGAGGTAGACCATGAATCTCATGTGAATGCAAATTTTTTTAAGGGCTGCGATATAATGATTACTAAGGTGATCAAAGTTAAGGGCACTTCCCAACTGGCATTTAGGTTTGCAATTAAACAATTATCAGGTGCTTGCAATATTAAGATAAGATAAATTTTATAAAGCGCTCAAATGCCGCCGCGTCTGGGCGCTGAAAGTGTGAAGAGGTACTGTAACGTTGACAACGATGACTTAGTTAGTGGGGAACAACCAGGATTTTAGCAGTTTTCTAAAAAGTTGCCTGTTGGATTGCATTCTCATCGCTATAGGCATCGGATTCCACAGTTTAGCTGCACAATGTGATAAACTCCTACCTCCCCATCTGGTTCTACGAATTTTGGAGACATGAATAATCCCCACATTTGTGGATCTAAGATTTCTGGTGGGAGTATACCATGAAAACAATTTCTGGATATCAGCCGAACCACCTCCATATAGTGCCTTGTGCACCAAACAGAGGGCCTTAAATTCTGCTCGTTGCTGGATAGGGAGGCAGTGTAGAGATCTTAAGACAGCCGAGGTGGGATGGCCTTTAGGAATGTTTAGTAACAATCGTGCAGCAGCATTTTGTAATGATTGTAGTTTTGTCCTCTGAGACTTGTCAATGCCCATAAAGAGTGCATTGCAGTAGTCTATTTTCGAAAGAATGAGAGCTACTACCACCGACTTCCTGAGGAATAAATGGAAAAATCTTCAGTAAAGTCTTCAGTAAGAAGAAGCAGGAAGAAGTTAGACGATTGATCTGAGCTGCAAAATTAAGCTGGTCCTCAAAGATCACTCATAGATTCTTGGCCTTAGCGGTTGGGCGTGGACATTCACCAGCCTCAATCGGCCACCAAATTTCATTCCACAGGGATTGGTCCTTGCCGAACTCCACTACCTCTGTTTTATCAGTATTGATCTTAAGAAAATTTTGACTCATCCAGCTCATGATTT
The DNA here is from genome assembly GCA_963921515.1 of Calotriton arnoldi. Taxonomy (NCBI): domain Eukaryota; kingdom Metazoa; phylum Chordata; class Amphibia; order Caudata; family Salamandridae; genus Calotriton; species Calotriton arnoldi. Next base: position 1,192,871 of record CAWUFW010001510.1, read on the forward strand.
CCGTCAAGCAGGCATGAAAGCTAATGGTAGTGGTCTCTGGCTGTTTAGATACGGAAATGACAAGCTGCTAGTCATCCGCATAAGAGACCAGAATAAAGCCATGCTCTGACGAGTCTAGCCAATGGAGTAACATAGATATTAAATAAAGTTGGTGACAAGGCTGATTCCTGCGGCACTCTGCACGGAAGATGGAATGTGTCGGATTGTAGATTTTCCCAGTGTATGTTTTGCTCCCTGGAGGCTAGAAAGGAGGAGAGAAGGGCCATAGCCGTATTCTCAATCCCCACAGCCTTCAGCCACCGCACTAACACCGTATGATTCACAGTGTCAAATGCTGCTGATAGGTCTAAGAGGATAAGAACAGCTCTGCCCCCCCCATCCACCTGTCTGCGGATTTCCTCCGTTGCCATAATCAAAGCAGTCTCAGTCGAGTGACATGACCGAAATCCATGCTGACTTGAGTCAAGCAGATTATTGGAGTCTAGATATTGGGTTAGCTCCCGATTGACTGATTTTTCAAGGATTTTGGCTGCTACTGGCATTAATGCTACCCTATTAATGGGACCAGAGTGGAATTAACCACCGTAAACTGAAGTGGGGTGACACACAAATTTCTATCATTTGAGGTCGTAATCTAAATGGCTGGAGAAAAAAAACCACAGCTATTCATGTCACTATTTGACAATAAAAGAAGAGGGAATAACATACAGTGACTGAGACAGAAAGTTCTACAGAGACCTCCTTGCAGTAAAAACATTAAGCAATCCTTTCAGATACCAATGTGGGTGATATACCATGCAGCTGCATCCTGAATGCACTGTAGTCTCTTTCAAAGTCAATCGAGAAATTGGTTATGTTAAAATATCACACATTTAACAGTGAAAGAACAAACCCAATTAAGTGTTCTCCTGATAAACCACAATAGAATAGTGGGGGGGGGGGGGTTAATAAAGCACCATAAGCATGAACAATGCATGAGAAGCTAAAAATAAAATCAAACAAACGCACAAAGGGGATGGCATATGAAGGGAATCCCCTCCCATTTTAACAGAGTAGAAAAAAACTCTTCCTCACCAATACAATTCTGTAACTTGGAATTTTTTTTTTTTAATCATGTAATGCCTATTGATTTGTTTCCAATTAATATTGTAACCGATTCCAAGAAGAACGCAGGCACCAGAAATATGATTTTATATCCCATTAAGGCATAAGATAAGCACCTTAGCATTAAATGATATAAGTTTACATTCAGATACACTTTCTCTGTACTACCCAAACAAATGAGCCAAAAACAAATATTTGCCAAGTATTGAAATACACCTTTCCGCACAATCATTGAAAGGGGTGTATACAGGATCTGTGCGGATGCACAATAAAAGTGCTCATTATTTGTTTAGGAATGGCATACTTTCCATCACAGGTACCTTGGACCACTGTGGTGTATAGGTAACACATGTATTAAAAATATTACAACACAGATGAAAATATATTGTTAAACGTTCTGCTCACCTTGAATGATTCAAGTTCAGTCTCAGTGAAATTGGCCATTTTGGCCATGTCCCACAAGTCATTCACTCGAGGCTCTTCAAAGTCTAAAATAAGAGTAAAATAAAGTGTTACTAGGAAACCAAAGGTAAGGGAAGGTCCACCACCTATTACTCTGATCTGTATGCTCAATCTTTATTAAGAAAAGGGAACATTTCAAATTGTTTGCAAATGTGCACTCTCCATAGAGGTTGCAATGGATGTCCCTCCCTCATTTAAGCTCTGCAACAGAGTTCTTCGATAATAAGTTTGTGGTTAGGGATGATGTCAGTCTTTATAATTCTCACACTGTGCTCCTCTAGTTCTGTCAGTCTCCTCTTCCTTATGCTGATTGCTATTTTTTGTCTTCAAGATAACGATAGGCTTGCATCTGAATCCTTACCTTGATGCAAACCCCAATTTCCTGCAAGTTTTGTCTACTACATCTGGAACTGTCCCACCATGCATCCATGCAGATAGTAGTGCCTTTCATTTTGAACCTCACCAAGCCGAAATTATAAAAGCATTTCACCATTCCAAGCCTCCTTACAGCAGGAAGTTTGTGGTGGCTGGCTGGCGCTGCTCTAATAGTTGTGTATTTTAAAACACACCAATCACTTTCCAAAACTGTGAAAGCTTCAAAGGGAATGTTTCAATGTTGAGTTAGCTTACTCATAAAACAATATCCCTCTACTATTATTTAAACTGAAAACACAAACCTGACCCAAACAAAATCAGGGCTCATAATCCATATGTTTAACAGTCCATCAAATGTCCCATTTCTACAGAAAATTATTTATTTTACTACACCCACTGTGTTTCTGGCAGCTTTGCCTTTTAAAAAAAAAAAATCTTTTAAATTGGTGAGAAGTTGCCAAGCAGATAATTTAATGTACTAGATTATGAGCTCGAATGTTTTGACAAAGACTGAATGACATGTATTTGCCAATAGATATAATATTTCAGGATTTCTTTTCTACAAATGCATTGACTGTGGGAGTTTTGGTGTGTGTTTAGTGTGCTTGTATTTGGGTGCAGAATTTACACGCCACATGAGATGGTCAGCATTGGGAGGCAAAGCATCTATAGGAATTCTTGGAGGTGCAACTGCAGTGTTACAAAAAAATGTTTTGCATTTTTCCTAGTTGTGTTTTATGCAGTCTACATTTACATTACTCCAGGTCTGGTTATTTCTAACATGCCCCTGGAGTCTACACTGTCACGCACCCATTTCACCTTTCACAGAGGCACAGTTTCCCAGACTTAGTTCTACTTAGGTTCTTCAGAAGCTTGATTTACATGTTAAAATTCACTTTTGCAGATCACAAGAGGTGAACCTACCCTTGCAGCTATTTACGCAGATGTAACAGTACCGCAGAATGGTGTGATAGTTCTGAGGAGTAAATCTGCTCCCATACATAGGAAATGGGGTTCCCCTGTGGGAGGCCCTACGAGGCTAAGCACAATAGCAAACTTATGCATTTGTGGGTAGTCAATAACTTTTTATCCACCCATTCTCACTTTGGAAATGATGAGGCTTCCCTGCATGGTTTGAATGGGAAGGGAACACCAACAAAAGAGCTGGGTGCACGGTAAAGGGGTTCTCCATGGAAGAACATATTTTCCCAATTATGAGAAAAAAAAGTTTCAAAATGCAGCTGCATGCATTCTAGACATCTCTGCATGTGTAATTGTAGACCTTGGACAATTACGAATGTGGAAATGTCTACACATTAACATAAAGAGCTGTCGCAATTGTTTACGTGCACGCATCGAAACCACTGAGAAATACAGAAATGTTAAACTGTACACCCAAGCATAGGTGAAAACTTGTAGACGTTCGAATTACTTTGTGAAAAAAAGCCTGTTGCAGATCAGGAACGTAACCGTGTCCACCAGTTCTGCATGAAAGACCAATTGTAAGTTTTTCTGGGTATTTATGTGCAGCACATTTGATCCCTGGCCTCAGGGCTTTAGGTGGGCCAGGTCTTGCCTGTGATCAGCACCGACAGTTCAAAAAAGCAGGTGCTGAGACGGGTCCCTATCGGGCTCTCCGTTTTTACCCTCACCCTCAGGGTGGAAAAAAAAATCTCAACTCTGCAGCAGTACCACCCTTTACTGCCTTTGATGAATAGTTCTTTCATAGTCTCATAATTTCAAATTAAAGCATTTTCAATGTTGTATACAACAAAGCCATAGTTGGTACTTATTTATCATAAGCAACTGGCAACCATTGACAAAGCCAATAGTCCTGGCTTGTTGTAGGTGTAATGTTACTTGTATTATATATTTGGATGCAATGACAAGCAGCAAAATACCAGTCAGGTGGCACACTATGCTAAGCACAAATGCTTAGCTCATGTATTTTTAAGCCACACCCTTATTTGCATTGGCCACGCTTCTTTGAGAGACCTCCCCTTCCCCCTGGCCCCCACCCCCCCAATTAATGCAGATTGTCAAATGTTCTATTTAGAGAGGGCCGGGAGGCAATGCTGGCTTTACAGGGAAAAGGCTAATGTACATTAAGAAATAAATGTTCTGCATTGGTTTTATTTAACTCCACATTTTATCTACTATCTGCCATCAGTTCACATGCGTTTTTTTCTTTTTCTGTGTTAAATGACTCGCAAGCACAGAATTGATTTTTAGACTTTTTGCATAGCAAGTTGTAACTATCTGAGAGCTGTCTGCATCAGTTTGCAGTCCCTTCTGTTCAAAATAGTTTATTGAATTTTATGATAAGCAAAGACAATACAAAAAAGAGCACCGTAGCAAGTACCCTGAAAAACCTCTCTTTTAAGAACAATATACATAAATATTTAACGGGTGCAATATAATGTGAAAAATAATACATTAAAATGGGAAGGGAAGGAAAACAAAATATTATATTATGTTAAATATTTCTATTTTTAACAGAGCTACTTATAATTACCATATACTAATTATAATTAAAAGATCAAATAAAAATGATAAGCATGAAGCAATATAATCAATCGGTTTCTAAAATGAATGATAAGCGGGACTATTATGACCAATACCTGACAAGGATAAATTAGTACCTCTTCTAGTAAAAAATAATCAATGACCACCTAGCATGAAAAGATAATTGGGACACATCTTTCCAACATGCAGTAATAGAATTTAGAGCAGCCGACAATAAAAAAAATTAATAGTTTGCATTTTAAGTCAGACAGATTCGTAGAAAGAGCAATAGATTTGAAAATCAAAATATTAATTGAAAGTAATTCAGAAAGTTAATATTTTTTTTTATAACGTCCCAAACTTCACTCCAAAATGTAAGAACAAAATTACAATCAAAAAGCATATGTTTTAACGAACCTGGATGTAAATTACAGTGCCAACAATTCGAAGTAGATAGAAGCTTAGCTTGAAATAACTTTAACGGAGTCCATAAGCAGTTAAAAAGAATAAAGGAATTTGTTTGATATAGTGATACAGGTAACCATCCTGAAATATTATTTAACCATATTTTCTTCTATGTATCATATGAGAAAGATGTTGAAAGTTCATTATTCCAAAATGTTGAAATCATCTCAATATTGTTTCCTTGAAAGTTATTTAATTTTTTATAAATTAATGAAACAGCGTGAGATGAAGATACTGCATGAATATAAATTGCTGAATCTGAATTAATATTAGAGGGGAAATTATTAGGAAAGGAGTCTAGAATAGAATTACCTAAAAGCTCATATTTAAAAAAAATCAGAAGGAGGTAAGCAAAATTTATGTCGCAATTCATCAAATGATAAAAAAGTATTATGGTATATATCTTTTAAATAAAAAATGCCAACTTTAATCCAGGAATGCCAAAATTTTACTGTTCGAGATGGTTTTAATTTAGGATTGTGCCATAAAGACATATCGAAAGAATGTGAAATAGTCGAACGAAAAAGAGAATCTAAATCTTGAAATAGTAGCTTTGTAGATTTTGAAATAATATATTTCTTAATTAACACTGAAGTGTTGGACATAGTTAGCAAAGTAGGTAAAGGAAATGGTGTTAATAAAACTTTTTTCTATAAGAAGCCATGTTAGGGGGATTATTAAGGTGGGAATGATTTAATCAAAGAGAACTTTGTTTTAATATAAACGCTTTATGATAGTTAAGAAAATCTGGCAAGCCAAAACCTCCATTACATTTAGCCATTATACATTTTTTTTATAGACTATACGGGGTGTTTTATTATTCCAAAGAAACTTAGAAAAATGCCGATCAATAGTCTTATAAAACTGCATAGGAAATTGACTAGGAATCATAGCTAGGAAATAAAAAACTTTAGGGGCTACTACCATTTTTATTGAATCAATTTTTCCCCACCATGACAGATGCAATGCAGACCATTTAGAGTATTTATCTTTAATATAGCTTTTAATAGATTCGCAATTTATTGTAATTGTTTTTTTAATAGAAGTGGAAAACTGAATGCCAAGATACTAAATTTGATCCCTTTGCCAAATTATTTCTTGTATGGATAACAGATCAGGTGTACAATGAATATTTAGAGGAAAAATAAAATCAGTTTTGTTGGTATTTACCGTATAACATGAAATCTGAGAATATATTGAGATAATATCTAATAATGGAGGAAGTGAGGATTCAGGATTACTAATAAACAAAAGTGTACCATCTGCATAAGCTAATGTTTTGATGATAACATCCTTGACATTAACACCAGTGATAGCAATACGTTTTCTAATAGTAGTAAGTAAGGGTTCAATAACGAGAAGAAAAAAACCACGGGGACAAGGGACAAACGTTTGCGGTACCTCAGAAAAGAAAAAAACGTATTAGAAATTTGACTATTAATGAATAGGCGAGCAGAAGTACTAGAATAGAGAGCAGATATCATGCGAATAAATGGATCACCAAAATTAAATGCAGATAAGGTATGAAATAAAAATTGCCAAGGAACTTTATCAAAAGCTTTTTCAGCATCCAATGCAAGCACTCCAGATGGTAGAGAAAAGGAAGACCCCTGTTCAATAGCATGTAATAAGACTAGTATTATTGACAGAATATCTATTTTTCATGAAACCAGATTGATCAGGATGAATAAGGGAATCCAGTGCGGAGGTCAATCTGGTTGCAAGAATTTTAGCATAGAGTTTACAATCTTGATTAATTAAGGAAATAGGGCGATAATTCGATACAATGGTTGGGTCTGTTAGGTTTTGAAAGAACTATAATCAAAGCTTCAGTAAAGGAAGCAGAAGTTGAGCCTGAAGCACCAAAAAAGGTAAACAGTTTAAATAAATGAGGAATGAGTTGCGAGGCAAATTCTTTATAAAATTCCGCTGGAATACCATCAGGACCTGGAGATTTACCCTGCTTAAGGGATTTAATAGCCAATTCAATTTCTTCCATAGTAATTGGCGACTCTAATTTATCTTTGAGTGACTGTGAAACTTTAGGTAATTCACATTTACATAAAAAATGATCAATCAGGGAAGGGTCTTCAAAATTAGGTTTATTATGTAAGGTGGAGTTCAAATTTAAAAATTCATTAACAATATTCATTTGGTATAATGCAGACTTTCCACTGGGGCCATAAATTGAATTAATTTGAGTTTTATCTTTTTTAATACGTAAATAGTTTGCCAAGAGCCTTCCAGATCTATTAGCATTAAAACTAAACTTGGCTTTAATGTTGGAAAATTGTATACCAGCTCTTTTACTTAATATTGAATTAAACTCATAACGCAGCTTTTGCAATTTTATTTTAAATTGGGGATCATTAGATGTTATGAAAAGCCTCTCAGCTTTAGCAATTTGTTTATCTAATTCTTTAAATTTAGAATTGAATAATTTGTTTTCATGAGCCAAAAGAGAAATTGATGTCCCTCTAATATATGCCTTAAAGGCATCCCATCGAGTTATCATGGATGTAGAACCTTCTGAGTTAAAAGTGAAATAATCCTGAAGTGCTAAGATTTTTGGTTTATTGTATTCATTAAGAACAGTATGTAAATTCATATGCCATCTGGATTGAGCTTGAGAATTTGAATGAAGTTGTAGACCCATAGAAATGAGAGCATGGTCAGAAATATCAATATTATAGATATGTGGTGTAGTAACTGAGTGAAATAATTGACGAGAAACGAATAAATAATCTAATCTTGACTAAGTTATGAGGGTTTGTAAAAAAAGTAAACATTTTCTCAGTAGGATGATGCAACCGCCAAATATCAACCAACTTAGTTGTTTTACAAAATGACTTTAGCATAAAAAAATGCTGAAGGTGGTCGATATTTAGTTTGTGATAATCTGTCTAATAAAGGGTCACATATAAGGTTAAAATCTCCTCCAACAATAAGTGGGACATTCCCTAACTTGAGCACTTCTGCGGTTAGACGAGACCAAAAATTTGGGTCATCAGTAGTCGGGCCATATACATTAATCGAAAACATAACTGTACCTTGAATTTTAAGTTTCACTGTAATATAACTGAAAATGTAAACTTTTTGCAAGCAGGGTAGCAACACCATTTTTCCTATGTGCAGCAGGAGAAGATATAACAGTAACAACCCATTTTTTTGCATATACGCTAAGATCGTATTATCTATATGTATCTCTTGTAGGAAACATATCCGCTTTATATCCTCATAAATAGGCAAAAATGTTAGTACGTTTCACAGGATGTCTTAAAACCATTAACGTTTAAAGATACAATTTTATTATTGGAATTAGCTATAATGAAGAAAAAAATGTATAAACAAAGAAAGATGAAAAAAACTTTTAAAGCATAAAAGAATAAAAAGTAGCTTTATAAGTGAACAATAGGGAAAAAGGAGAAGTAAAGAAATGTACAAACACGGAAAAGCACAACATTTAAACATTAATAACAATGTTGAAACGCACACACGCTTAGCAAGCATGACTGGACCACTGGTGCCCTGTAAAAAAAAAAAATTAGCAAATAAGTTAGTCGGAAAAATAATGAGATTAATATTCAGGTAGCAGTTTCATATGTATCCATTAGGAGCTGCGACTGCTGATCCAAAAATAGGCAAAGGTCTTCAGGGCGCTGAAAGGACTTTGAGAAACTGTCTTGCCAAATACGCATAGTCGAAGGCTCAAAAAGACCATATTTGAAGCCAAGACTTTGCAATCGTGGTCGGAGATCAGAAAAGCCTTTGTGAATTTTAACAGTTTCCTTTGCAAAGTCCTGGTGTATGAATATTTTATTGCCATTAACCATTAGAGAAGGAATTTCACGAGCTGCTTTTTGTATCAACACTAGGTGATGATGACGTAAAACTTTAAAAATCATTTGTTGTGGTTTATTTTGGTGTGGATTACGATGAGAGGGAATCCTGTCAGCTTTATCAATTTCAAATTTCTCAGGAAACTTTAAAACGTAGGAGACCAGGTAACAAATTCTCCAAATATAACCTACAATCATTACCTTCCACGTCCTATGGTAAGTTAAAAATACCCAAGTTATACTGTATTACGATTTTCCAATTCAAGAAGGTTAGACATAGTCGGTATTTTTGCCACAAGCGGTGAGAAATCAATTTTAACTTTATTGTCCTGTATTTTAATTGCATTGTCTGATATTTTCATGGATAGACTAGCCATGTCTTTTCGTATATTTTTAATTTCTGATGCAATAGTATCTGTGCTAGAACGAATTGCTTGAATCTCATCAAGTAGTAAAGCCAGAGAAGGTTTACTAGATTCCACCATTTTTTATTTAACTGGAGGTGGAGAAATAGTTTGTTTCCTTTTATTATGTTGAACATGTGTATTTTTGTTCTCCATATTTCCTTAAATTAAAATTCTGCAGCAAATATAATATAAATTGCAGAATAAATTTATAAAAAGGAAAACCTTTTAGGATAAATAGGTGCAGCAGCTAAAAATGACTGTGGGAGTAACTAGGCCACAGCCTCACCCTTTCCTGGATGTTGCTCCGCCCACCTGATTGGAAGACTCAGCAGTACCTGCACCAGAAGACCGATGAAGAGTCAGGAGAGGCGAAGGACTCCTTCTGTGGCGCAGAATTACCAAACAAACAGCTCACTGGCAAGGAAAAAGCCTCAAAATGCTGCTGCCAGCATTCTCAAGGTAAATTCTGGCATGTAAATGCTTGAAGCCATCAATTAAGGGCAGACGAGGTGAGGAGCTCACCGGGGGGCGGCCATCTTAACTCCTGCGAAAACTCAGTTTGCTATCCCTTACTGGCATGGTTTTATTTGGCTAATGATTAAACAACCATAAAAGGAAAACATAGGTATAACAAAAGCAAACATGGTTGTGGTACTACACAAATCGACATCAAACCCTTTTTTTTTTTAGGTAGGCCTTTAATGATGCCACCAATCCTGTGAGGCACATGGAATGAGCTTGTATAAAGGCCATAAGAAAGATTAGAAATTTACCCAGATAGATGGTCTATATATTGGATTAGAAACATCTTCATAGGTTCATGAGAATACTACTGTCTTGTAAACAAATTATGTAACGCACCCCACTAACCCCTTGTAGTGCCCGCGTTAATAGGCTACCTTTGTAGAGCAGAAAAAGATGTAAACATATGAGCGTGTTTAATGAGTGTGTTATGGATAGGCTGATGGTAATAACACCAACTTATATAAAACATACAACACATACCAGCTGCAACTTCGTATCCCTCGTGGCTTAATTTTCGTATTCGTTCAAATCCCTGATTAATACTCCTCAGTTTATCCTTCAGTTCTGTGTGTTTCCCATGCAACACTTCTTCCTTAACTTCATATTCAGAGGGGCTGATCACATTTTTGTGGATTTCTGTATGAAAAACAAACATTGGTTGTTACAGTACATAATACTCAAAAGAAACTAGTTTGCTGGACTACTGGATAGACGGGGCTCAGCTTTGATAAGCTGTGGAATCAGAAAGATAAAGCAATCTAGCACTTAGAAGTAAAACAGGTTTGTATGAAGAATCAAGAGCTTTCCCATCGTAACTTTGAATAAGAAGCAAAGCCTTCCTCAAACAAAAGTACAAGTGGTACTTGTATACAAAACCAAAACATTAGAGGTAAAAAAAATATAAAAAAATCCCAAACCAATTTGTTGAAAAGGCCATAATGTAAAGATTAAACTAAAATAAAATTGGAGCAATTGTGGCGCAGGGATCAGGAACTATGAAAAGAGACAAAGTGGCATGTTTTTTGTAATCTCTGGAAGTAAACTTTTAAACACATCAAAACTCTGGCTTTCATTCTCAAAAAGTACCACTTGCAGGAAGCAGTGCATTCGTTTTTTGCACTGAAACCAGGCAACAGCCCTCACTCCCCACCAAGAGAATCATTTTTAAAAACGAGTACTTTTTAGGAAATTCTTTCCTTCAAAAATACAGTTTGTCATTTGCAGCACCAAATGTCCTGGTTCTAAAATGTGATTACTAATGTCCAAATGGTCAGCACGGTATGCTTCAAAAGTTCATAAATTCCACATAATGACTTTGCTATGGGTTCAAATTGTGCATGTTGAAATGTCAAGGTACAACAGTTAAAGTGGTCACTAAGTGTACAATGATGCCACATGCAGTGAGAAATTGCCAGTCCCTCACTTCCGAGAGGTCAAAAGCAACAGATACTAAAGGTCATAAAAAGTCTAGAAGAAACACAGCTAAAAGATGGATGTCCTACAAAGGACGGTCATCTATGTTTAGGTTAAAAATGTAAGCAAATATTCACAATCTGGCAAGACAGCTATACTTAACTACGATTTATTTTAACGGCTTTTGAGGTTAGCTGTGATGTTCAATCAATCAGTCAGGGGTTGATAAAGTGAACTACTCACCCGTGAGGGTCTCAAGGCACTAGGAGGAAGGGGGCGGCTCCGTTGAGTGCTGGGGTCATTCAAAAAGCCAGGTCTTGAAGCCCTTCCTGAACTGGGGCAGTGTGGGAGATTGTCAGATGTGGAGGGGGGGAGGATGTTCCAGGCTTTGGCTGCAAGGTAGGACTTTCCTCCTGTTCTAGTCTTGCTGATATGTGGGACGGTGGCCAGAGAGCTGGGCTGGTCGGAGGTGTCTTTTTAGTGTGTGGAAGGAAAGGCAGCTGTTCAGGTATGCGGGTCCGGTGTTGTGAAGGGCCTTGTATGCGTGGCTGAGGAGTTTGAAGGTTATTCTTCTTTCGACTGGAAGCCAGTGGAGATCGCGGAGGTGCTGAGTGATGTGCCTGCGAGGGGGGATGTCGAGGATAAGTCTGGCCAGTCTGGAGTTTGCGGAGGAGTTTGTTGTTTCTGGTGCAGAGAGCGTTGCCGTAGTCCAGTCTCTTGCTGATGAGTGAGTGTGTGACGGTTTTTCTGGTTTCGGTTGGGATCCATCTGAAAGTCTTTTGAAGCATGTGGAGGGTGTTGAAGCAGGTCGAGGAGACTGCGTTGATCTGGCGGTCATTGTGAGCAATGAGTCTAGTATGATGCTGAGGTTTCGTGCGTGGTCCGTCGGGGTTGGGGGATTTCTGTGGCTGGGTAGCCACCAGGAGTCGTTCCATGCGGAGTGGGTAATGCCAAGGATTAGGACTTCTGTCTTTTCTGAGTTGAGTTTCAGGCAGCTATTCTTCATCCAGGTGGCAACAGCTTTTATCCCTTCCTGAAACGGTGTCTGGTGATGTTGGGTTCGTTGGTCAGGGAGAGGATCAGCTGGGTGTCGTCGGGTAGGAGATGATGTTGAGCCTGTGGTTCCGGACGATGGTTGCGAGGGGGACCATGTAGACGTTGAAGAGGGTGGGGCTGAGTGAGGAGCCCTGGGGCACTCCACAGTTGGTCGCTGTCGGTTCCGAGAGGTAGGGAGGGAGTCTGACCCTTCAGTTCTGTCGGTGAGGAAGGATCAAATCCAGTTGAGGGCCTTGTCGCGGATGCCAGCTTCGTGGAGTTTGGTGGCTAGGGTGCGGTGGGAGACTGTGTCGAATGCAGCCGAGAGGTCCAGGAGGATGAGGGCTGCCGTTTTGCCCTGGTCGAGGAGGGAGCAGATGTCATCAGTGGCGGCAAGTAAGGTGATCTCGGAGCTGTGGTTGCTTCAGAATCCGGATTGGGAGATGTCCAGGACGTGGTTAGCTTCGATGAAGTTTGTTAGCTGGGTGTTACCGGCCTTTTTGATGACCTTGGCAGCGGAGGGACGCAAGGAGATGGGCCTAAAGTTCTTGAGGTCCATCGGATCCACGGAGTGTTTCTACAGGAGGGGGTTGACTTTAGCGTGTTTAGTCGTTGGGGAAGGTGGCGGTCACAAAGGAGCAGCTGATTGTCCGACGTAGTTCGAGTGCGATGGCCGAGGCGGCTCTTTGGAAGATGTGGTGTGGGCAGGGGTCTGAGGGTGCTCCAGAGTGGATGCATTTCATGGTCTTCAAGGGATTTTCTGTAGTGAGCGGTGTGAGAAGTTGGCCTGGCATATGCTGTCCACTAATTATAGTGGGCACCTTGCACCAGTCCAAACAACCCCTTATTGGAGATAGGTTAAAGACAACCTTATTGAAAGCTATGCTAGTGGTAGCTATGGAGAGCAGCCTTCAGGCTAAGTCTTGAAGGAATGTAAAGCAGCTTGTTTTACCAGTCTATAATCTCTTGAGTGACCAAATGAAAGAGCACCACACCAGGTATATATTCAAAATATATGTATTTATTGCTAAACACACCCCTCTAGTCTCTTTATGAGGCTAGAGTTCGAAGTACATAAGTTATAAGTTATTAAATCACAGTAATAGCACAAATACACGTTTGGGCCCTAGGGGCGTACCAAACCATATACCAATAAAGTGGTATGCGAACCACGACTGAACTAGACACTAGGCCTAGAGCCTCTAGAAGTGCTTGGACCACAAGGAACCACCCAAGGTAGTGACACAGGGGACCCACGGGAGACGCGTGCAGTGTAAATACACAACCGCGATACGCCGTTGACTTCTATGGAGAAAGTCGGGATCGGGAAAATAGAGAAAAGGGACACTTAAAAGAGGACTAGGACAAAACCCTTTGAGATCTAGGACTTTGAAGAGCCTCTACCCACGGGAGCACCGGAGTACTCGTGTTACCTCACCCAGGGAAGCCGGGTGCATAGGTGCCTTTCGGGGTCGGGTTTCGTCGTCGATTCGAATGGCGATCTGCTGCAAAGTGCTGCTGGCGGCCAAGAGAAAAGTGTCCGGGTGGATCCAAGAGTGGATCGGAGTTCTGAAGAACCTGAAAGCAGAGGGGACAGAGTCTGGGTCACTAGCCAGTGACCAGGAAGGCGATGGACAGATGCCCACCGATGTCGAGTGCTTCAGGTGCGTTGACAGTCGTCTTGACTCTTCAGCCACGAGGTCCAGGAGGCGTTGTCGGCGACCAGGAGCAGGATTCGGGCTGGTACACGATGTCTGTCGAGTGCTGAGGTGTCGGCGACCGGATTGGACCCAACAAGCCTTGGCAACGGCAAGTCTCGGTGAAGATGTAGATCATCGATGGTGCAGACCAGCAAGGTCTGTGGAACTCACCCAGCGAGGGTAAGTGAGGGCAGGCCTGGAGCAACCAGGATGCCAAGTTAGAAAAGGATTGGCCTTCGTTAAGGGCTACTAGCCAACGGGCTAGCGACCGCGAAGGAGCCTCGTGACGCCGCACGTGGATCTGGCTTACAGGACACTCGTGGAGTGGGGGCCAGTGATCTTCGGTGCAGGTGGTGCTGGAGGCTAGGGCTACTCGGAGCCCAAAGCACGACTTCTTGGGAGACCCAGAAGAGGATGCACTTGCAAATGTGCTCAGTGTCCAGGGGTCACGGTCTCAAGTCACCCACGATAGCCACGGGCCTCAGCTTTGCTGGGGACTCAGGGTAGCCTCGGGGAAGTCTGAGAATCCACCTCTGGTGATGCGATGACTTCGGCGTCCGACGGGAGCTTCAGAAATGCGAACCGGACAGATGCTTCTTTGGTGCCTGCCAAGCAGGGGAGTCACTCCTTGACCCCAAGGGAGATTCTTCAGTCCTCTAATCGTGAGTAGAGCATCGAAGGTCCAGGATTCAGTTTCAGAGTTTCGTCCAGGGATAATCTAAAGTCCTAAGGACTGGGTTCCTACCTTTATACTAAAGATAGGGGTTGGACTACTCTGTGGCCCCACCTATGGGTGGGTCAGGGCAGAGGGGTGGCTACACCCCTTTCCCTTTGTCCAGTTCGCGCCAAAGCAGGGGCTGCAAGCCCCTGATCCGGTTTGAACTGGGGTATGCACAGGGACACCAAATGTGCCCCCAGTGCAGGACTTCAAAGCACCCGAAAGTGCTCCCGCCCAGCCCCAGTACACATTATCCTGTCTGGGGAGGTGGTCACACCTCCCTGGGACAGGAAACCTATTGTCCAGGCCTCCCCTGCCGGAGTTTCGTCCAGCAGCAGGAGGCCAGACTCGTGTCTGTGGCAGCAGCATCCATTTTGTGATGCCAGGGCTCTGGAAAGAAGTTACCGGACTAGTCAGAGTTAACATGTCTTTCCCTCTAGAAGGGTGGAATGCTACCCCCGCCGCCAGGATTGGCGGGGGGTAGTATTCCAAGATGTTTGACACCAAACACGACATGTTTAGGTGCAGCCATTCCAAAGTTAGCATTTTACCGCGAGGATATAATGCGCTTAAGAGTATATGGTCAGGCTGCACTACAAACAGCATCAGAGATGGTCTCCGAACGCTGCAGAGGGGCCCTGCTCATGCAGGGGCACCCTCTCACATAGGAACCATGCACTCTGCCTTTAGGATTGATAAGTCCTGCCTTAGGAGTGACTTATAGGTTTATATGTGTGTATGTATTTAGTGATATAGGTAACCTATATCACAGTAAGGGGTGCATGCACCACCCTACCCAGGCTGCAGTAGCAGACCTGTGGTGTCAGTTTGGATGGCCTTCCAGGGGTGGCATAATACATGCTGCAGCCCCTGGCAGGCCTCTGAGGTACCTATGCCCTTGGTACATAGTATACCATATACTAGGGACTTATAAGGGCACTCCAGATCCCAATCAGGATTTTTCTCAGTTTAGGAGTAGTAAAGTTAGGACTTTACTACTCCTAAACTGAGAAAAATCCTAACTTTAAGACTTTCGGTATTCACAGAAGGCATTTAGGAGTCCCAAAGTTAGGACTACTAACTTCTGTGAATACCGAAATGAGTAAGTTCATTCTGTGAATACCAAAATGAGTAAGTGTATTCTGTGAATACCAAAAAGTACTAACTTTAGGTTTTTGACGTAAGTTAGTTCTGTGAATCAGGCCCATGGTGTCTGAGCCCCTAAAATCAGACACTCCTGGAACTACAACTGCACTTTGTCAGAAGGACTACTGTGCTGCTTAAAGGACTCATCTTTGGACTGCTGATCTGCATTGCCTGCTTTTCTCTTTTGCTGCCCTGCTCCTCTCTGAATTGGCTGAAGGAGAGCTAGATTCTGCCTTTTCTCCAAGTGTCCTCCAAGTTCTTGTTGACTTGCCTCCTGTTGTTTGAGACTCAGGGATATCAAAGTCTCTACTCCTGCTCCTGTGCCTGGTTCACTGGAAGTGGACCCAAATGCTTGTAACATGGACATCGATGCTGCATCTGTCTGGGTGTAGCAGAACCAGTGCATCAACCCGGTTGCTGGAGTAAAATTGGCGCTTCGCTCTCGAAACCAACTCAGCGCCGCGATAGTCCAACGCATTGGAACCGTACATCGCCGCTTCAGCAGCAAGGAGAGAGAGACGCATCCCTCAACTGCATGGAGAAACCCTGTGCATCGCTCTACGCAACCAAAGCATCGCGGCCCGGCATCTCGCCTTCGGACCGGACACATCACCATCACTGCGTGAAGAAATAGACGCATCTTCGATCTGCGGGATCGACATAGACGCATCTCGCAGTTGCGACCAGGAAAGGTACTTTGTTCACAGCGTCCTCCGTGGGTCCTGTAGCCAGACGGTACTCCATCGCGGTCAGCCCGAAGTTTGACTTTGCCCCCGTCCAGCGCGACCTCAAGTAACCCCTAAAGCGCTATCTACTTCTAAGTGCTATTTTTTACAGTTATTCTTTTAAAATTCATATCTCTACTTTTACTTATTGGATTTTTGTCACTTTGGTCCTGTTTTGTTCAGAATATAATAATGTAGTTTTCTAAACCTGTGAGGGATCTTTTTTGTGATGTTTTCATTGTGTTTTAGTGTGTGTGTGTGTTGCACAAATACTTTACACACTGCCTCTTTAGATAAGCCTGACTGCTCTGTGCTAAGTTACCAGAGAGTAAGCACAGGTGATCTTTTAGTGTGTATCTAGCTTATCTTGACTAGGATTGTGGTTCCTGCTTGTATAGGTTGCATACTCGGACAACCAGAAACCCCATTTCTAACAAAAACTGTTCATCAGAGGAAGAGAGGGCTAATGTTATGCTGCTGTTTAACCAGCACAACAAATCAGTGAAAAGAGCTGGAGGGATGTTAGAATGCTTAGGGATAGCTTAGAAGCATAAAAACCTTGTTGAAATATGCAAGTAAGAAGAGAAACATATGTTATGCTTAAAATGTGGATTTCCTTAAATTAACTGGCAACAGTTATGGTTTCCAATGTTAAGCTACATTTTCCAGAGAATATATGCTGGATATCCAAAACAGGTTACCATACAAACGTTTGATAAAAGCACATGAAAGGACACAATGGAGTTTTAACAAAATACCCACAAAATAATAAGTTTTGTTTGGGTTTTTCTTGAAAAGGTTAGACTCCTACATCCTGCATGCCAGGTGGCACATGCAGACTCTACAGTGGGGTCTGAAGTCTCAGTGGGCTCAGCAGGAAATTTGTCAGATTCCATCCAGGTGTTGGAGGAGACTGTGAAAGATCTGCACTGGTGGTTGCTCGATCACAACTGGACTGGTGGCAGAAAGCTCTCTCTACCCCACCCAGAGTTAACAGTCATGACGGAAGCATCGTTACTGGTTAGAGAGGTCAATGGAAGAGGTGGTGGAAGAGGTGGAGATCAGAGACTCTGGTCTCAGGCCGAACCTAAGCTCCACATCAACCTGCTGGAGTTGCGAGTGATTCACTTGGCACTAAGGACATTCCTTTTATCAAGTGGGGACAGGTGGAGGTTACAGACAACACAACCGCCATGTGGTATTGCAACAAACAGGCTGGAGTGGGGTCGTTGGCCTTGTGTCAGGAGGCTCTTCACCTCTGAAAGTGGCTGAATATTCACGGCCTATCCCTGATCAGCCAGAACCTGGCAGGATATTTAAAAGCAGGGGCGAACTCCATGATGTAGACAAAAAAGTGATGGATGGAATGCTTGATTTAATCTCAGCCAATGGTAATTACTCTGGCCGCATTCCAGTCCATCAGTATTTACTCACCATCCCACCTCTGTTTGGACCCAGCCATATGACAATCAGTCTCCACCCTGCTCCAGTAGGAAGAGTCAACCCCGAACTGCCAGACCATGTCCTCCCTGACCGCGAACACAAGCAACCCAAGACTGGTTTCACCCTTATTAGGGCTCAATAGTCCAGTATAGCTTCATTCCAATGGTACAGTGTGCACAGAATCTACGTCCAGGCATACCCATCCCACTTAGAGTGTTGCACTGAAGTATCCAAAAAAAAGTGATGGATGAAATGCTTGAATTAATCTCAGCCACTGGCATCATAGTCCATCGTTATTTTATACACCATGCCACCTCTGTAACCCCGAAAATCCAGACATTTGTGCTCCTCGTGGTCATGAACGGGCCCATTTGCACCAAGACACCGCCGCCCGCGACAACTGCCAACACAATGTTCTAGCAGGACCTGTGTTCACGCCAACAGCGACCACCCACGATAACCAGCAACGCAAGATCTACACTACGAGCTGACGGTGACCAAATGTGATGATCTACTAACGCAAAAGTCTTGCGACGACCGGATCTTCACGCAACAGCTACAACAGTCTGCAATGCTAGACCTGCTCTTCGTGCCAAAAGCCTCCTTCTTGCGACCTCCTCCAACAGAACTCTTCATGCCATACCTGAGAAGGTAACTCTTCAGCTGGAGTAATTTGTTCCCTTTACTCGACCTGTGCGCCATCTCAGTTGGCCTAAACTTATGATTTTCCCCCCTTCATTTTATTGATTAAAGTTTACTCTATTTTTCTTAACTGGTTTAAAATTTCTTTGTGCTGTGTTTTGACGTTTACCGTTTGTGTGCTGCATAAATAGTTAACACATTGCCTCCAACTTAAATTGGACTGCTTTTGTGCCAAGCTACTACAGGGTTAAGCACAGAATAATTTAATGACTTTTGTGCTTCGCCCCAACAAGATTTGTGGTTGTTGCCTGAGTGGGGCTTTGACCCCCCTCCTCTCCCCCCCTGCCCCCAAAGACAAAGACAATAACCCAATTTCTTACACCAACAGACAGAGAATTGCAAGTTTAAGGAACAGCCATAGACTGAGCAGATCAAGGGCTGATCATATAACCTGAAGTCAGGCTCCGCCTTCCCCAATTCTGAAGGTTTCAGGGTCCTGGATTGAAATTCATTGCTATTTAATATAGGATTCAAGACGCTAAGTATATTGAGTCAAAGCTCCTGTTTACTTTCAGAAGGTGGCATAGCATTAATGCTTCAGCTATGAACATGTGATACTCATTCTTTTGATACAACAACATTCTTTTAAGAGACTAAAGTATGGTTTAAGAACCCTAGGGGTCCAGACTATGATACTTTTTAACACCCTCTGTCAACTGTTACCTTCAGTTCTGGAAGCTCATGAAAACAGAACTGTTAAAGCACGCTTTGAGTTGCCTAGTACTTACTGGGCAGTATCCTAGAGGGTCTGATTTTCCCACCTGGCTGAACTCTCAACTCCTATGTTTTCTAAATTGCCTTTTTGTGTACATCTTTCTTGCTGTTTCAATGATCTGCAGTTACCTAGGTAAAGTGTCATGTTTTGTACAACTCCTAAATAATTAAATATATGAAAAATGTTGGTATGTTTAGCAGTGTATTATACCGCTTGTACCTTCAACCATACACTGCTGTTCTTTTTCCTATATCAAGTTAGGTTAAAGCACAGTTTAGCAATGCCGGACACAAAAATTGTTGTTTTGTGTTTCTAGAAAGTCTTATTCGTATAGACACTTGTGCTTGAACTTAATAGAACATTCTCATGAAGTAATACATTTGCCGAGCTATTTGCCGTTAGCTTTTGTACCTGTGCTGGGCATGCAACTGAAAATGTCACTTTATTTTCACTTATAGACAATCCTTCTCTTGTGTTTGGGAATTTTAAGTCTGTCTCCTGAGTATGCAGATAAGAGGTTGTGCAGTACTTGACAGGAAAGTATTGCATATGTTTTTTTTCTCTTTCTTTTGAAGTTAGCAATATTTTTTTATTATCAAATATGCCTCCAAAAGAGTTATGAAATTGTAAATGACTATTTCAGAGGTTAGTAATCAAAAATAGAAACACTTTACAGATGTTGAGGTTTCATTTTTGGATCTAGTATGATAATAGCTGTAGATGTAGAACCGAAATCAAATTACATTTTCTCTTTTAATCAATAAAATGGAGTGAAATATTTTATTGTATTTTTCAAAGAATTTGATTTGAACTGGTTTCTGATAAGTAGAACACTTATTACCAACTCAGAAAAAAATATCAATATGTGATCTTCAAGAGTCCATTTCAGTGCAGGTGTACTTCTGTAGAAGTGATACAGGTTTAAAAGAAGCAACAGCAAAAAAGGTCAAAATCAAGCTCATTGTTTAATGGAAGTCAGAGTCTGACATGAAGTCGGAATCTGACGTGAACGGCTGGACATTGAGTGCAGTTTTTTATATGCTCGCAAACTGATATGTACTATCTATCTAGACTTCAGGAGGGCAAGTCTTCGAAAACAACTAAATGTACCCTTATGACAATAATATTTTTTTAGTGTGTAGAATAACTATGTATGGAAACACGTACAGCCATGGGTAAGCCTGATGGCGTGCATCACCGTGTCTATGAACAGGCATGCCTCATGCATGATATGAAATTATGTTCCCCTGGCCCAAAGAGTCAGACTTCGAGCATTTAAAATTGTGTTTTTGTCTTTGGCCATGGCGTCACAGTAGTCTAGTATCAGCATAGAGGGCTAGGCCTGTCCCTTGACATGGGTAAAGTTATGCACCTGTCCTAGGACTGTGGAGGGGCACAGCAAGCATGCTCTCACTGACAGACAATGAACTACTGTCCCTTCTGTGGATTTAGCACATACAGCGGTAGTGGACAGTTTTCTGTGAATTCATTGTTATACCTAGCTGATGAGCCGTTATCAGGGTGAAACCGGTCCTAGGCTGCTTGTGTTCTGGTTCAGCGAGGACCAGGCCAGGTAGTTTGGGCTGGGCTTTCCCATGAGGAGCAGGGTCAAGGCTGATTTTCATATTGCTGTGTCCAAACTGAAGTAGAATGGTGAACAAAAGAACGTAGGATTGGGATACAACCCCAAGCAATTGCCACTGGTTAGGCAAATTGCAAGCATTCCTCACATCACCTTTTGTGTGTTTGATGTACCCCCCCCCGCCAAGTGGCAAGGGCATGCCCAGATGTGGGTCATGTGCTCACTGCTACACTGGAATCAAGCTATACCTGCCTTATGAGCCCTTATCAGGCAAAAATTGTCCTAGGTTGCTTGTGTTCAGGTTCGGTGAGGACCTGGCCTGGCAGTTTGGGTTAGAATGTTCCCATGAGGAGGAGGGTTAAGGCTGATTTACATACGAATGGGTCCAAACTGAGGTAGCATGATGAGCAAAACAACAATGGATTGTGATGCTAACTCAAGTGATTGGTTAAACAAATTGCAAGCATTTCTCCCATCACCTTTGGTGTGCTTAATCCATTATTATAGCAAGACCTTTTTCGTCTGTCACTAGAGTGGAAGCAAAGTGGCCCACTCGTAAACTGTAAAGCTTTTATGCATTTACCCGAATCCTTGAGCTAACATCCCAAGTGTATGTTGTGCACGTTTGTGTATGCAGCTTCCTTGGTGCATGCATGGAGTGAGCCAGAGTAATGAAGGACTCTGGAATCCATTTTGGATACTCCTGGCCTAACATTTTGCACAAGACGTTGGCTAGATTATTTTTCCAGACAGTGGAGGTGTATTGTATTGATTTGATTCCTGAAGCTGTAGGGAGAAGACAGACAATAAAATGAGGGAAGAGGTTACAAGGCTCTTTTAGAAATTCAATTAGGCCTTCAGCTGAGCAAGGACCTAATGTAGGCCTTCTGAACTGCCATATTGTAGATGGTAAGGTCGAAGGGTAGAACTGCAGTCTCTTGTGTGAGGTGTAGGAGACCCTTTAGGTGAGGCCCAGCCTTTTGCCTTGCCCCGATTACACTTCCAGTTGGCTGATGACAGCCAAGTGCAGAAGCCTTGCATCTCTTTGTACCCTTGTTGTAGGTGCTTTAGGCTGGAGACAAACCTGCTTTAAGAAGCATCACTCCAAACAAAAGCTCTTTCTGGAAATGAGCCTGGAAAGGAGACTTGAAAGGAGACCCATCCCAAACCGATTTTGAAAGGGCTGATGGTGGACTCATCTCCAGCATGCTTTTGCTTTAAAAAAAAAAAAAAAAAAAACAACACAAGACCCCACTTGTTTCAATTCCCTGACCTCTATGGCTAAGGAAGGGAGTGCCCCACAGAGTACTCAGAGGGCTGCTGTGCAACCAGAGGTGGTGTCCGCTTGGCAGTCAGCTTCCCAGAGGTGAAGGAACATCACCTGGGTCTGACTCCTTTCTGGAAGAGTCGTATACATGCCTGAAGCACCTGGAAGTCAGCCTGCCTGTTGAAGAAGGAAGGAGTCTGCTAAGCCTCTTAGAAGTGGAAAGTAGCAGGTGTGCTGAGATGAGGCAGGCCGGCTGCCCGAAAGGAG
The DNA here is from genome assembly GCA_963921515.1 of Calotriton arnoldi. Lineage (NCBI taxonomy): Eukaryota > Metazoa > Chordata > Amphibia > Caudata > Salamandridae > Calotriton > Calotriton arnoldi. Next base: position 1,215,266 of record CAWUFW010001510.1, read on the forward strand.
TGTGCTACCATGGGTGGTAAGAACTGAGCAACTAAACTGTAGGGAAACTAAAACTACTGAAATGTGAGAGACTGAACTCAAATACCCTAATGGCTGAGATCCGCACCTGCGCTGTAATCACACTATTGCCCTAATCCTGGGGAATCCACCTAAACTTGGGGGGTCGGGTGGGGATAATGACTGATGAAAGATGGTGGATGGAGGTGCCGACCTGCACAACAGCACCCATGACACTAAACTGTTCTTTGCCTATTTTCTGTGTAGTATCCATTCCAGTATGCATTAAAGTACTTTTTGCTCTCGAAAGATGAGCACTGGATTCGTCACTCAGTTATTACACAGAGTTTTGAGCTTTACTACCTCCACATGTCCTCCTTGAGAAGTCTGCGACTGCTCGCTATCGCTGCTACTGAAAGTCGAGTGCTAAAGAGGTTGTACTCAGCAAAGGAAAAAAGAGAAAGAGCAGCTGGGTCATAGGTCACTGCACCACCACGACTAGTCACTATGTTGTTAACAATATTGCCCACCTCAAATGGTCTGCTGCCTATAGACCATGCATATAACAATGTTAAATTGATTGGATGAGAGGCAATATATAGACACAAGTAATTCAAGCAATTCAGTACACAAAGCCACAACAAGAGAAGACATTTGCATATCAACGATTTCTGGTCTTTTTATTCTCCGATGTGCTTCATATGATAGAATCCAGCCAACGCGTTTCGCCCAAACATGGGCTTCTTCAGGGCTGTGAAGGCATACAACATGAGTATAATTAAGACTGGTGGTATAAGACCACAAATAAAGTCGAAGAAACACTTGTGAAAAGTGGATATGTTAATAGAGAGAGAAGATGATAGAGAGGAGGGAAGGAGAGAGAAGAAAGGTGAAAGGAAATACTAGTGAGAGTGAGGATAATAAAGGGGGGAGGAGTCCATATGTGTTCGAGAGAAACAAAGAAAAATAGTGTAATCACCATTGTGCAAAAAACTAAAGTGCAGTGCCTGAGTCCAAAAGATATATATAAGCAGATGGTAAGTATACTCGTTTTCGCGACGTGACCCCATAGACGACGCTATTACCAGACCAGTGCCAGTGTATAAAGTAATCTTGTGCAGCTAGATAAGGACTAGCTTACCAATGACGAGGAGGAATGAAGTATATCCTCAGACGTTGGATCAAGAAAAATTGGAGCAAGTCCTAGCGAGATGTCAGAGAAATAACATGAGCATATGTACATCCAACCTTGTAGGCAAGAGCAATAGCTACTGGAGAAATGAAGGCATGACATACCTAGAGCATCTGGGTGAAGATCATGGTAGAAACTTATCCAGTAAGTATGCGTAGGGTAGTGTACCTGAAAAACAAGATGATGTTGGACTACATACATGGAGACGTTCCACCGCTGCAGTAAATATCATATGTACTCAACGCATCAGCGGAATCAAGCCCAAGGGCCTCCACGATCATAAATCTCATGCACCTTGCCCAAGGGTAGAGACGCAACTATGAGGTTATGATAGTAACTAAACCAATATATAACTTATTAAAAAAATGGTACAGAACCAATGGAAAAGACATAGTGGACCGCCATGGGATCAAAAGCGTGCAGTGTAAGAAGAGCCACCCATGTACCGGTGGATTAACAGGCACTGGCGCTCACCAGTAACAAGAAAATACACCTTGCAGCAGCATCAAACTAAAGTGAACTGTAGGCGTACGGTGTGCACAGAAATAGAGTAAATGACTCTGATATCCAAATAACCAAGCGAGTGCAGAAAAATGTGCTCGGAGAACGAAAAACGATTAATACTTAAATTTCGCGTAAAACCACGTAAAGCCCATGTAGCATGTTAAAGACACGAGACACTGTTCCTCCAGTACCGGGGTGAGTGGCGGGCTGTGGACCCCCCTGGTTGAGGGAGACAGTGCGCAGGGGCCAGTACTTTATGCCGAGACACAAAGAGTTAAAAGCGTGCTCGAACCAATACCCCACCTCGGGACAGTGAAAATAGGTTACATCAAAAGGGGGCTAGGAAGATATATGATTAAAAAAGGGCGACGATTACTTACATCAGACAATATTGTCCCACCTCGGGACAGTAAAATAGGTTGCATCAAAAAGGAGGCTAGGAAGATATACGAATACAAAAGGGCGGCGATTACTTACATCAAACGGTATTAGCCGTGTGTATACGAGGAGCCGTGTCCGGGAAACGTTCTGTGACCAGCAGGATGATTGGAAGCTGAAAAACACCCGCAGTTGCTCTTAAGAAGCTTCTGTCCATTGCGGGTGAACTAAAAGACTAGACCGCTTCACCGGAAGTGAAGTATGTGCTTACTACCGGATGCAAGAATGGCGCGAGATACGAGGCGCATTGGGAGCTAGTCCGAGACACTTGGAGTGGAATCAAGGTCCTCACTTCCGGTATCGACTAGACCGCGCCACCGGAAGTGAAGTGTGTGCTTACTTCCGGATGCTGAAACGGCGCGAGGTGAAAGGCGCATTGGGAGCTAGTCCGCAACAATTATAGTGGAATCAAGGTCCTCACTTCCGGTATCGACTTCGCCCCATGACGCCGTGTGGTGATAGGTTTACTAAAATGTAATAAGGCGAAATGAAATCCTAAACCTGATTTTAAGAAACAACTACCAAAATAAGAAAAAACAGCCTAAATGCCAACCATAAAATCTGTAGAAAATAGGTCAAGACAGACAAATACGAAAGTCCACATAATGGCTCAATAGTTAAAGCCGCAACGCTTAGATATTTAGGAAGAAGTGAAGTCATAGTGAACGCAGTCTAAAGAAATTCAATCAAGGTGCTTCAATTTAGTTGCTAATGTGCAGTGCTTATTCATGGTTAAAAAACTAGGAAAAAGAGGGACAGAAAAAAGAATCTGTAAAACATACAGTACATTTACACTGATCTAGACCTTGGCTAAGTGTGGCTTAAGAGTATAAACAATAATGTGGTTGAGATACCAACATGTGGTCACACCAAATGTGACCCAAACATTATGCATGAACTGTTTGGCTACCAGAACAAGGTAGCATACTCAGAGAACAAGAGAGCACCAATGGAGTTCCCCAAAATGAAGTGCAAAGTATGTTAAACATTTCAGAGGCACCACTATCATATACACATTGTTATAAAGACGGCATAAAGAACAGCTTCCTGAACATGCTGAGGAATAGTACGACACTCATTGTTTCACAAGATGGTACAGAAGGGAAAAATTGGAAGGGGAGGGCAGATAATGAAATATCTAGACTGTAAGAAACGGTTATGCCCTTACAAAAGAGCTATCCCAAATGTAATACTGACAGTCTATTGATGACGGTTTGTCATGTAGGACACTGAGCCATGTCCTTTAGAGAAAGTAGTGTAACTCCCTATCTGTAGGGTTGAGGAACGTAGTGTACAAATCCATCTGGCTTCTAACTTCCTCAGCAGGAGAGCCCTGTCCCCACCCCGTGTGTTACTCGTCACGGTGTCTATGCCATGGAATCGAAAACCAGCCCGATTGATGCCAATTCTACACGTGTGAAACAAGCGCATATGAGGTGTCCCCATTCAGTGCTGCTCTGCGGTGTTCCTGAATGCGAACTTTGAGTTGTCTGGTTGTGCTGCCAACGTAGATCTTATCACAACCACAAATGATGACAGACAACAAAGCTGGTGAGACAGTTAATGAAGTGATGAATCTTGTGTTTGGTGCTGGTGTTGTAACTGAACGTCGTCATTCTGTTGCAACCCAGTTGACAGATGTTGCACGAACTGCATGTGTAGAAGCCTATGGGTTTAGTGAGCCAAGTCCCTTGTGTAGAGTTGTGCTTTAAGGTATAGCCAGGGCATAAAACATCCCTAATGGTCCTGCTTCTCCTGAATGTCATTGATGGTCTTTCGGTAATCATGCTGCTAATGCCAGGTACCCCTTTCAGTAAAGCCCAATGTTTGCCTAGGGACTGAAATACCTTATGGTTTAACATGGAGTAGGTGGTAATGAACGAAAGTCTCTGTGCTTCATGGGTGCGTCTCTTAATGTTGTTTTTCAATGGGTCATCTCTCTTGATGGCCCAAGCCTTAGAGTCAGCAATGTTGAGTATGTGTGAGTCATAGCCTCTTTTCTTAAGTCTGTCTAAAGCCAGACTGGAGTGTGTAACAAAATTTGCCTCCTCACTGCAATTTCTGCGAATGCGCAGTAGCTCACCATAAGGGATAGCTTTCTTTGTGGAGGGAGGATGTGAGCTCGTATAGGGTAAGATGGTGTTGACGGCTGTTTCCTTCCTATGCAGAGTGCTGTGAATGGTACCTTCTCGAACATACAGTTCCAAATCTAGGAAATGTATTTTAGTTTGGGACATAGCGATGGTAAAAGAGACATTGAGAGTGTTATCATTGAGAAAATCATAGTATTCCTTCAATGCCGTGCCAGACCCAGTCCAGATGATGATATCAATGTAGCGACCCAAGAATTGGATGTATTTGGTCCATTCTGATGCCGCCCTAGACCATGCATGGGTGCGCTCCACCCACCCCATAAAGAGGTTGGCGTAAGAAGGTGCAAATTTTGATCCCATGGCAGTCCCCTGCTCTTGTTTGTACCATGTGGTGTTAAACATGAAGAAGTTATTGTCCAAGATGAGGTCAATCATCTCTAATAACATTAGGTTGTGGTCGTAGAGCCTGGCATGTCTGGTAGAAAGGTAAAAGTCAACTGCTATCTCTCCAAGTTCTCGTTTGATGCAAGTGTATAAGGATTCTACATCCAGGGTGGCAAGCCACATGTTGTCGTCCCATTCCAGGTCAGAGAACTTGTTGAGTAAGTCAGTGCTATCCCTGATGTACGAGGGTAGGTTAATGACTAACGGTTGCAAGAAGGTATCAACAAACTTAGCAAGGGCCTCCGTCATTGAGCCAATGCCCGAGATGATAGGTCGCCCCGGTGGAAACGGCATTTGCTTGTGTACCTTAGGAAGAAGGTAAATACAGGGGTACCTGGGGTTACTGATGGCAATGAATTTGTATTCAGTGTCAGATAAAAGGCCCAGGTCTCTCCAATGTGTCAATTGCGTGTTAATTTTGATGGTGGCAGCGGTGCACGGATTATGTGCGAGTTGAGTGTAGTGTGCGGTGTTGCTCAGCTGTCTTACTACCTCATTTTCATAATCAGTCCTGTTCATAACGACAACGTTGCCCCCTTTGTCAGCCTCGCGTATTATAATGTCATCATTGCAGCGTAGATTTTGGATCGCTGCTCTCTCAAATGGCGTAAGGTTGTCTGAATTGTGCCTCTTAGGTCTAGTTAGGTGCTTATCCTCTAGACGGTACAGTTCTTTTGTTACCAAATCGTGGAATGCATCTAGAGTGTTAAGGTGTGCACCCTGGGGCATAAACTTGCTGCCGCTATGGAGACCACTGTCACATGAGTAGTCTTGTACAATGTTCATGCTCTCCAGTACGTGTTCAAAAGAGGCATCATTATCAGTGTCTAATGATAAGAGCGTGGCTACATCTCTAACATGTGATACAGTGACATCAGTTAGTGGTGTAGAAGCAGAGGGTGTACGGCGTTCATAATTGTTGAGAGCAAAATGACATTTGAGTTTTGCATGTCTAACAAACTTGTACAAATCGACGTGTAGATCAGTGAACAAGCCCCCATACACTGGACAATATCCAAGCCCTTTATTCAATACATTGATTTTGTGTACATTTAAAGGATAATCTGATAAGTTAACCAAATTTACATCACTAGAAATTGTCACCAAGTTCGCCACAGACTCATGATTATTCATGTCTAACGTTTGTTCAATTGGTTCTTCTGATATCTTGTCAGTACGCGATCTTTTGCTACGTTTTTTTCTCCTCCCCCCTCTCCTGGTTTGTCTCTTGGTTTTTTGTTCCCAATTCTGAAGCGGAGGACCTCCTCTAAAAAAGTCGAAGAGCATGCTGCTTGAGCGTTCAAATCTGCGTTCTCTTCCCTGTTAGTTTCCTCGATGGACGAGGCATCTGAGCTGACACTAATACTCAAGATACTCCCTGTACTAGAAGGAATTAATGTTTTGTCTTTGGGAACCTGTATGTTGTCAAATTTGGCTGCAAACGTAAAGATACGTCCATGAGCATAGTCTCCGTCGTCTCGCATTATTTTATTAAGCTTCCTGTTTTTAACAAGTGCTTGGTGATTGGTAATCTGTTCTTTAAGGATTGCGTAGTTTTTGGTAGTTGCTTCTACTAGGTTAAGCTGTCTGATCTCATTCTCCAGAGCCTGGAGAGATAGCAGTTGACTTTTACCTTTCTACCAGACATGCCAGCCTCTACGACCACAACCTAATGTTATTAGAGATGATTGACCTCATCTTGGACAATAACTTCTTCATGTTTAACACCACATGGTACAAACAAGAGCAGGGGACTGCCATGGGATCAAAATGTGCACCTTCTTACGCCAATCTCTTTATGGGGTGGGTGGAGCGCACCCATGCATGGTCCAGGGCAGCCTCAGAATGGACCAAATACATCCAATTCTGGGGTCGCTACATTGATGACATCATCATCATCTGGACTGGGTCTGGCACGGCATTGAAGGAATACTATGATTTTCTCAATGATGACACTCTCAATGTCTCTTTTACCATCGCTATGTCCCAAACTAAAATAAATTTCCTAGATTTGGAACTGTATGTTCGAGAAGGTACCATTCACAGCACTCTGTATAGGAAGGAAACAGCCGTCAACAGCATCTTACACTATACGAGCTCACATCCTCCCTCCACAAAGAAAGCGATCCCTTATGGTGAGCTACTGCGCATTCGCAGAAATTGCAGTGAGGAGGCAAATTTTGTTACACACTCCAGTCTGGCTTTAGACAGACTTAAGAAAAGAGGCTATGACTCACACATACTCAACATTGCTGACTCGAAGGCTCGGGCCATCAAGAGAGATGACACATTGAAAAACAACATTAAGAGACGCACCCATGAAGCACAGAGACTTTCGTTCATTACCACCTACTCCATGTTAAACCATGAGGTATTTAAGTCCCTAGGCAAACATTGGGCTTTACTGAAAGGGGTACCTGGCATTAGCAGCATGATTACCGAAAGACCATCAATGACATTCAGGAGAAGCAAGACCATTAGGGATGTTTTATGCCCTAGCTATACCCTAAAGCACAAATCTACGCAAGGGACTTGGCTCACTAAACCCATAGGCTTCTACACATGCAGTTCGTGCAACATCTGTCAACTGGGTTGCAACAGAATGACGACGTTCAGTTACAACACCAGCACCAAACACAAGATTCATCACTTCATTAACTGTCTCACCAGCTTTGTTGTCTATGTCATCATTTGTGGTTGTGATAAGATCTACGTTGGCAGCACAACCAGACAACTCAAAGTTCGCATTCAGGAACACCGCAGAGCAGCACTGAATGGGGACACCTCATATGCGCTGGTTTCACACGAGTGTAGAATTGGCATCAATCGGGCTGGTTTTCGATTCCATGGCATAGACACCGTGACTAGTAACACACGGGGTGGGGACAGGGCTCACCTGCTGAGTAAGTTAGAAGCCAGATGGATTTGTACACTACGTTCCTCAACCCTAGGCCTAAATACAGATAGGGAGTTACACTACTTTCTCTAAAGGACATGGCTCAGTGTCCTACATGACAAACCGTCATCAATAGACTGTCAGTATTACATTTGGGATAGCTCTTTTGTAAGGGCATAACCGTTTCTTACAGTCTAGATATTTCATTATCTGCCCTCCCCTTCCAATTTTTCCCTTCTGTACCATCTTGTGAAACAATGAGTGTCGTACTATTCCTCAGCATGTTCAGGAAGCTGTTCTTTATGCCGTCTTTATAACAATGTGTATATGATAGTGGTGCCTCTGAAATGTTTAACATACTTTGCACTTCATTTTGGGGAACTCCATTGGTGCCCTCTTGTTCTCTGAGTATGCTACCTTGTTCTGGTAGCCAAACAGTTCATGCATAATGTTTGGGTCACATTTGGTGTGACCACATGTGGGTATCTCAACCACATTATCGTTTATACTCTTAAGCCACACGTAGCCAAGGTCTAGATCAGTGTAAATGTACTGTATGTTTTTACAGATTCTTTTTTCTGTCCCTCTTTTTCCTAGTTTTTTAACCATGAATAAGCACTGCACATTAGCAACTAAATTGAAGCACCTTGATTGAATTTCTTTAGACTGCGTTCACTATGACTTCACTTCTTCCTAAATATCCAAGCGTTGCGGCTTTAACTATTGAGCCATTATGTGGACTTTCGTATTTGTCTGTCTTGACCTATTTTCTACAGATTTTATGGTTGGCATTTAGGCCGTTTTTTCTATTTTTGGTAGTTCAGTTTCTTAAAATCAGGTTTAGGATTTTATTTCGCCTTATTACATTTTAGTAAACCTATCACCACACGGCGAAGTCGATACCGGAAGTGAGGACCTTGATTCCACTATAATTGTTGCGGACTAGCTCCCAATGCGCCTTTCACCTCGCGCCGTTTCTGCATCCGGAAGTAAGCACACACTTCACTTCCGGTGAACCGGTCTAGTCTTTTAGTTCACCCGCAATGGACAGAAGCTTCTTAAGAGCAACTGCGGGCGTTTTTCAGCTTCCAATCACAGTGGTGGCTGGTGACATTTGAAAGTGGTGTGGCGTAAAATTATTGGCATACTGCACCGCAGCGAGCGAGCGTAGCGAGCGAGCCCGAACAACCTAAGGGGGGTTTGGGGGGGTTCTCCCCTTGAGAAAATTTTGAAAAAAGAGTGGACAAATGGTGCATTTTCAAGCAAATTTGAGAAAGCAGGAAGGTTAATAAAGCAATTGTGAAAGTGCAGTTATTACATTAATAAAGAGATGTCATATAACATAGGTAGCTGCTTATTCAAGCTTTCTTTCACCCCATAGTCCAGCAGGGTCTTGATACAAGACAGATAAGAGAAAAAGCAGTGTGGTCCTCGACCAGGAAGACACTCATATTTTGTTGGTAAGAAGTCAAAGGATTGGTCAAATTGAAAACCTGAAATGCAATATGCAATCAAACAATTTGCAAGTACATCTCATCTATGTTCAACAAGCCATGTTTTACCCATGGAATTGTGAATCACCAAATAAACTGAGCCACTGCAATCAAAAGCAGAGGGCCTCCTCAAAAAGTATGCCCTTAAGAGAGTTCTCTCATCTCATGTCCTCTCTATATTTTCTCTGGAAGTTGAAAACTCATCACATTCTACTGCACAAACCTGAACCCTTCTGCATATTCCAACACCAGAACTCATTCTTGGCCATTTAGTTTGGAGCCATTCATACCAGGAATACAGAAAATACCTTTAAATAGAGTAGAAGGTTTATGAATACAAGCACTTAGCAATTGTACATATACTATGAATGAGATCCAAAGGAAACAAAAAGGAATAAAGAAGGGAGCAACACTCAAACACAACTCATGCTCCGGAACGCCATAAAATTCTCTACGTGGCAAGTTCATCACCTATAGCAGAACACAGTACATTTAATGTCTCCCTCAGTTTAGCATATTAAACAACAGCAAGTGGTAATTCTGATGGCTGAAAAAACAATTTTACAAAAGCTTCTGATATTTCACAACCACTTAACAGGGGCAATAGAACAAATAAACACCGCGCCAGATGTTCAGTGCTGGAGTTACTAGGCACCGTTTCAGCTGAGACTAGCAGTTCGTGCAAGGCATCATGGGAGATGCCATGTCTTGCAGAGCAGCAGATGAAATCAGGTGTTGAGCACAGAGGGAGCACAATTTACTATAAACAGTTTTATGAAGAAGGGGGAAAAATCCTTGCAAACGAGTGTTAATAACTTTACAAGATAAATGCCTGCCTTTCTCTAGACATTAAGCTATTTTTGTGCAGGCATTGCAGAATTCTTAAACTGAATTATGGAACAATTTGCGGTGGCTTGATATAATAACTGTAAAGCTGCACTCAAAGGTACACAGATCTGCAGGGGAGGAGTAAACACGGCCATTTTTAATTGACAAACTATAACGCTGCTCTTCAAAAAATCGCTGCATCTCCAAGTTCGTCTTTGCACATAACATCCAAGATGTGGCAAAAGAAATACTGAGAAGCTCCATGCGCACAAACCACACAAATTGAGCATTGCTATCAAACTGCACATAGTTCTGCCAAACGAGTATCTAAAATGTCGCTCCTTCCCAGCCCTTAGTGCGTCGTGTCCCGTAGTTTTGACATTATTAACGCAAGCTTTATATTTTGTTTGTTGGTATCGAGAATTAACTTCAAAATGATCACAGGGCACACAAACTATTTTAGACGGTGTCTTTTTTGTTGTAATTTTGAATTTGAAAATAGGAGCAAATGTAATTAGCAAAAACAAACACCAACCGGATCCCGGGCGGACTCTTTCCTCCAAACGGCAGGGTTAAACAGAATTGAAGGAGCTGGCATGTTAAAGACAAACTGGAACAAACGCACATCTATCTACCATACCAGATACCAAACTATCTTCAAAATGCCCTTTTCTCTCGTCCACGTCTATTTACAATATTTAGAACCGAAATTGATAAAAAAACGCTTGTTTCTCAATTTCAAAAGAACCATATATACTAATGTGCAATCTTCTCAAACAAGCAATACATTTGATGGCATGAAGTACATTCTACACGTGACACGCCTGCTTGGATGTCATTTCCACTGAGTACACACCAGTGCTGTTCAGTCATGGTAAGGTGCTTTCCTCCGGTTTACTGTGCAGTTCTCCTCTCCTGATGCATCTGCCTATATTGCATGCTGTACTTTAAAAGGACTTACCTTTCACACCGTCCGGACGCAAACATGTCGTTCTGTGGGCGGTGGGGCTTGCTTGTAGGACTCTGGCGGGATCCCGAGCAGTTCGATTGCTCTTGGCTTGCACTTTGAGCCCCTGGTATTGGAGTGTCCCACCGGCCTCGCTTGAGATGACACAGAGGACGTCAGCAGTAACTGAGCCAGACCCCGCTCCTGATAGTTCTCAAGTACAGTTGGTGGGCGTCGACGCTGCAGCACAGTGTAGCGCAAAGGAGTCTCCTCCGCGCCTTTACGGGATAGTTTCAGCCGAGTTACAAAGCTGCTACTGCAGAAACTTTTCCCGTTTCCGTGTTTTGCATTAACTACACACACATCTCCACATTTTACAAGCAGCCCACGTACTTGATTCCACCCAAACCCATTGCTCATCATTCTGCCAATTGGGCTGTTTATTCACAATGACTTGCTGCTTTTGTTAAAACAATATTCCGGACCAAAATAGGGTGAAGAGATCTGAGACTTTATTTAGCGAGTAATTATGGTTATTGTGAGTTCCTATTGTCTCTGTTCTCTAGAGGACATTGCTACCAATCCCAAGCGTAGGGTAGGAGGTACTGTTGTTGTCATTACCTGTGGGGCGAATGATATCTGTTGCATTGACAGTGAGACATGTATAGGAAATGATTTCAGTGCATATATTGCTAGATATTGAAGCTAAATAGTTTAATAAACCTCAGATGTCGACTCATTCATATGCATTGATGGTTTATCGATCACTTGCTTTGAGCCAAAGGATACACCAGGCTAGACCTGGCCGGGTCTGGTGGCTCAGTGGACTAATCCGTCCACTGCAGGGGCCTCTGTTTCGATCTCATAGTCACAGGTTCAAATCCTGGCAGGTCCACTCAGCCTTTCATCCATCTAAGGTCGATAAAATGAGTGCCATTGTGTCTGGTAACAACCAACATCTGTTATTCAGCGCCAAGATGCCTACGGGGGGACATGCGCATTACATGCCCGTGTTATGTTATCTCAATATTAGCAAAGCTGCACTATTTTATTAGAGAGGGCTCTTAATACAGACAACGTGTCCATGCTGTTCAGTGGACACACAGACATATCTTACCCGGATGGCTCCGAGACAGTCAGGGCCCTGCATTTATCTTTGGCTCCTGCAGAGTGCTTCGAGTTGCCTGCGCTGCTTTCTCTGGGGAAGGCGTATTGCTGATGCCTGCTTTTCTCATCTCCCTGCGTACGCTGGCTCTTTTCGATGGTAGATCCATTCCAGAAAGATATATTTCAAGCATCCCTTGAGACCGAATGCCTTTTGGAATCAGTAGCGCAGGTGCACAAGTCCCTGTGAGTGGCTTGCTACATCGTTGACATTCAAGGACTCCTCGTGCCCAAAATAAAAACGTCTAATTTATCCCCTAGTAAATGGAAAAAAATGGTCTCCTGGCTTTCCCTTCAGAAGTTCTGCTGCGATTGTGTCCGGCCCTCCCCCCTCATCAGAGGCAGCCGCCTTTGCGCCTTGGGAAATCCTTATTTTAGGTTTCTTACACATTGACGTATGTCGTGGTTATGGCATTAGTGTGTACTGGTCTAGCACTGACTGTGTTTTAGAGGTAAACAATGTAAGGAAAATGAGAATTAATTGTGGAGATAACACTCCGGGTTAATATCTGTTCAGGCGTAACGCCTTCAGCACCACCGCATTTTGAAAGTGTTCCAGAATTCACACCTGTGACCATGGTGAATGCACTCTCCTATTGAAGCGGTGGTTGAGAAAATAGCCCAATGTTTTTTAAATCTGGATTGCAGACAGCTTTTGGTGCCTCTAAGCAGAACCACTGTTTCACATGTAACGTACTTAGCGTGGTATTTGGGTCAGGCTTTGTTGACTGTTAAACGACATTATATTTGAGCTGGGTAACTAGTTTCATTCAGAGGAAATCTATGGACCCTTTTCCGGAAACGCCTCGTGTAATTTACAGCAGATAACACTTGGAATACAAATGTGCAAGAGGGCGGGTCCCATGGTTACTCAGACCCCTTTGACTGAATGTGCTATGAATTAAAAATGCCAATGGATGGAAATAGCAAGACGAGACAGCTCAGTACACTTCTGAATAAAACACATGCAACAAACAACGCCACAGGGACAGATGGCAATTTCAGCATCTTACTGACATAGTTACACATTAACATATCTTCAGATTTAGTAAGTGAGGTTTTTACGTGGGGTGCTTTCAGCTACGTCAAACGTTTCTGTAAACCCCAAATGTCACGAGCACCTGCGTCAAATAAAAAAACGACAGCTTCAGCATATGTCGCCACATAATAGCTTTCGCAGTTAACTGCCTCGTCATTAATGCATCAAAATCTACAAATGCATATTGCAGCACGACCGCGGGGCCCTGAAGAAGCGTTGAGCCTGGGGAAAAATGTCCCCTCTGGTCCTCCACAGCCCCAGCCCAACATTTTACATGGCCCTGATCACTTTGCTGAGCACGTGATTTTCTGTCCCCTCTGACGTGTATATATGTTATTTTCTGCCATGGCTATGAATTGGTCAGAAGGAAATGACGGCCTCTGCTCCTGATCCAACCGGGACACACAGGTTGCAGGCCAGCGTTTTTTATTTTTTTGCCATTAAATCACCCATAGATTTGTTTAACCATGGCGACACAGGACTGCTTTGACAGGGAGGTGATGGGCTGTCCATGTTTTACATTACTAGGGTTTCAGCTTTAGAAGGTTAGCGCAGCCTTAGCTCACACAATAAGTCCTGCGCGCTGCCATCTGTTACGAAATGCATTACGAAATGCTATTAGGATTCATTAGTGACCTTAACTGGTTTATAGGGACTAAATTAGTCTAATATTTGCCACTACCTAAATTCTATTCAATTGAGATCGGTAATTGCACCCCGCGTGGACCCCTTACCTGGGTATGCTGCCGCTCCTACCAGGTCCAGGGGCTCCGGGTACACCATGGCGTTTCTGTGGATGTCAGAAGCCCAAGTGACCTCCCGGAACCTGCCTAAGCAGTATACATCCTCGGCCTGCTAATCCGCAAAGACCCGCTCCACAAGCCACTTACCCTCCCGGGCCGAGGCACACAATCTGCTTAACCCCTTCTCACTTGAAAAGGCCACTGGAAGCCATGCGTGCGCAGTGCGCCTGTACCATTTCTGCGAAGCTGGGAATGAGAATCTCAGAGGCACATTGGCCTTTAGGAGAGGGATAAGATTTACAGACGCGGCTCGCGGGGGGCGGGGGGGTCCTACCTGACTCTGAGGAGGTCCGCCGTCCGTGCCGCCTCGGGTCCGGCTCCGTTTGGCCCTGCCTACAGCCCCTCTCAGCCAATCCTGGCTTGGCTTAGGGCACGGTTACCCCTCGCCCGCCTGCCCATTAGGAGACCGAGGTTTGAGCCTTTGCTCAACCCTCGCTCTCCTAATGGGCATGCGCAAACCAGTGCACAAACAAGTGCGCATGACTGGGCACGGCGCGAAAATTCGGTGCCCTTCCCCACTCATGCGCACTTGTGCTGCAGTGCTGCCTGCTGCCCCTGGTCCCTCTAATAATCATGTCAGTCAACATGACGCAGGACCGCCCACCCCCTTCAGACTCTGAAGGGGGGTGGGCGGTCCGATGTCATGCTGACTGACATGATTGTCAGTTCTCCCTCGGCTCTTTGAACTTAAGTAAACTGATTCAGTTTACTTAGGTTCAAAGACGCCGAGGGAGCTGCGGGCGGGGGGGCTACGCCCCAACGCCCCAATGGACGCACCGCCCCTGTCCAATCATCCTGCTGGTCACAGGACGTTTCCCGGACACGGCTCCTCGTATACACACGGCTAATACCGTTTGATGTAAGTAATCGTCGCCCTTTTGTATTCATACATCTTCCTAGCCTCCTTTTTGATGCAACCTATTTTACTGTCCCGAGGTGGGGTATTGGTTCGAGCACGCTTTTAACTCTTTGTGTCTCGGCATAAAGTACTGGCCCCTGCGCACTGTCTCCCTCAACCAGGGGGGTCCACAGCCCGCCACTCACCCCGGTACTGGAGCAACAGAGTCTTGTGTCTTTAACAAGCTAATGGGCTTTACGTGGTTTTACGCAAAATTTAAGTATTAAGCGTTTTTCGTTCTCCGAGCACATTTTTCTGCACTCGCTTGGTTATTTGGATATCAGAGTAATTTACTCTATTTCTGTGCACACCGTACGCCTACAGTTCACTTTGGTTTGACGCTGCTGCAAGGTGTATTTTCTGGTTACTGGTGAGCGCCAGTGCCTGTTAATCCACCGTTACATGGGTGGCTATTCTTACACTGCACGCTTTTGATCCCATGTCGGTCCACTATGTCTTTTCGATTGGTTCTGTACCATTTTTTTAATAAGTTATATATTGGTTTAGTTACTATCATAACCTCATAGTTGCGTCTCTACCCTTGGGCAAGGTGCATGAGATTTATGATCGTGGAGGCCCTTGGGCTTGATTCCGCTGATGCGTTGAGTACATATGTTGTTTACTGCAGCGGTGGAACGTCTCCATGTATGTAGTCCAACATCATCTTGTTTTTCAGGTACACTACCCTACGCATACTTACTGGATAAGTTTCTACCATGATCTTCACCCAGATGCTCTAGGTATGTCATGCCTTCATTTCTCCAGTAGCTATTGCTCTTGTCTACAAGGTTGGATGTACATATGCTCATGTTATTTCTCTGACATCTCGCTAGGACTTGCTCCAATTTTTCTTGATCCAACGTCTGAGGATATACTTCATTCCTCCTCGTCATTGGTAAGCTAGTCCTTATCTAGCTGCACAAGATTACTTTATACACTGGCACTGGTCTGGTAATAGCGTAGTCTATGGGGTCACGTCGCGAAAACGAGTATACTTACCATCTGCTTATATATATATATCTTTTGGACTCAGGCACTGCACTTTAGTTTTTTGCACAATGGTGATTACACTATTTTTCTTTGTTTCTCTCGAACACATATGGACTCCTCCCCCTTTATTATCCTCACTCTCACTAGTATTTCCTTTCACCTTTCTTCTCTCTCCTTCCCTCCTCTCTATCATCTTCTCTCTCTATTAACATATCCACTTTTCACAAGTGTTTCTTCGACTTTATTTGTGGTCTTATACCACCAGTCTTAATTATACTCATGTTGTATGCCTTCACAGCCCTGAAGAAGCCCATGTTTGGGCGAAACGCGTTAGCTGGATTCTATCATATGAAGCACATCAGAGAATAAAAAGACCAGAAATCGTTGATATGCAAATGTCTTCTCTTGTTGTGGCTTTGTGTACTGAATTGCTTGAATTACTTGTGTCTATATATTGCCTCTCATCCAATCAATTTAACATTGTACTCAGCCCAGCCTGCAAAGCCATAGCAGGAATGACCTTGGACATCAGAGGCAAATGACCTTTACCACCCAAGGATGAAGCCCAGTACCTCATGCTGACCGTGCCCTCTCCCCCCGGATGGGATATAACTCTATACATGTCTTTTTTCCTCTCTCCCATATATCGATTTATAGATACAGATATAGATGTGCCAAAAGACAGATAGATTAGATTTTCCAATTGATAGATAGAAAGAGTCAGAAAGATAAAGGATTTGTTTAAATAAAATTAAAATATGGAAAAAAGGAAACATGAGAAGACATGCTGAACTGCTTGGAACAACAACTAATGTACACAAGAATAGTAAACACTAGACATCAAACAAAAGTTTTTTGCTCAGTACATGAAAATAACATTCAGGCTATATTAAAGTACCTTCAGTCCTGCTGACGGTGTCCAAGAGTAGATTGTATTCCTGAGTTTTTTCTTTGTGATGTTTAAACTCTCGCCACAGTTTCTCAAGTTCTTCTTCGGAAAACTTGCCAGAGGTCTTGGCCTAATAGAATATTAATTAGAAGCTATAAGGCAATAAGGCCATTAAAGCGGTTAATCAAGCCTAGGTGAATTAGGGATGGGAGGATAAGCCCAGTGCCATTAAAAGTTCATTAATCGGGGAAACGCGAAATTGGACAAGAGCTTCATTGGCAACGCTACAAGTGCTGGGTCATCGTTGTACAGCGCGAAACAACCGGATGCCCACAGGGTTTGTCATGTACAAAGGCAGACTTAAGACTCCATCAGCCAGGGAAGGAACAAATCACGGACAACACCTGCCAGGCCAGGACGCATTGATTACTGGCAAATACTTCAGAGCGGGGCTGCGTGCCTGGAAGACTGCACAAAAGATCTCATAATTTCATCTTTTAGCTTTGAAACGTGAGTCACCTCACTCTGATACAGCTGCCACTTAACCTTGACCAAAGTTAAAACTTCTTCAATGATCAAGAAACAAAGATCCGAAGTTTCATAAAGCAGCTGTCCATATTGTCTCCATGGTCTAACAGCAGCGCGCCAAGAGTGAAGCGCCCAGCTCACACCCAGAGCTGCTCTTTGGTATGCACACTTTTTTATTATTTTGTGCCCTGATATCCTGTAAATGAATAGCAGCTCCCGTCTGACAGCAGAGAACAGACTAACATGACCGGACCTTTGCTCTCCCCAACACTTTCAACTTAAGCCCATAGTCTTGTCAGAGCCCCTTTACTCGGTGCGTATTTAACAGGAATATACAGTGCAGCATATGTTATTTACACAGCGTGGTTTTATTACCACACCATTCCGTCGTCTGCAATTCAGAATGGAGCATAACTCGGTAAAACCACGCTTTTCTCTAAAATATACAATCTGTGCATTTATCCCCACAGATATTTCAAGTTCACCAGATTAAATTTCTAAAAACAAAGTGTAAAATACGTGTTCTGTTTATAACAGCTGTCGGGTAAAAATGTTTTGCATCTATGCAGCATTAGTCATGCGCAAATACGTCTGACATTTCTTGGTCGACTACAAGATGGAACACACAAAAGGAAATAGTTTTTGTAAAGTAATTATTTACTCTTTAAATCATGTAAGGCTGTCAAATTAATCATCAAATGACATCAATAACGTAAAAAAGTTGAATAAAGTGCAACAAGGTGATGAAAGTGGCTCAGTGAAGTTTGTACAATTGTAGATAGAAACATACAATTATATACACAATACACAGAAACAACTAAAAAGATGTTTGTGCTTTTAAATTCTTAACACATGGCTTCTAGCGACCCTAGTGTGAATTTTAGGGGGCAGGAGACCTGGTGGACATAAAGTGTAATGAACGTATATTGTGCGCAACTGGGTGAGCGTCACCACGGGTCTTCCTCAGGATGAGTGGAAAACAGGGAAAGACAGCCAATTGCAAATCGAGATAACTCACACAGTGGGGTGAGTGTAACAAGGGCGATGCGATGTCTTAAAGCATAGTTCAAATAGTGTTTGAAGGCGGTAGTACATGGACTCACCGCAAACCTTTATTTCGTAGAGAAACCACCTTGAGGGTTGGAATCTCTTTGGAATGAATCATAGAGGAAAAGCACACTTCTTTAGGGATCTTGGTGGTTTTCACTTGGTGATTAAAGTTCTTCGTAATCAATATCTTCAGACTGCCTTCACAATGAATGTGTATCCTACGAGCCGCCTACACATTCATTGTGAAGACAGAGTCTGAAGATATTGATTACGAAGAACTTTAATCACCACAGTGAAAACCACCAAGATCCCTAAATAAGTGTGCTTTTCCTCTATGATTAATTCCAAAGAGATTCCAACCCTCAAGGTGGTTTCTCTACGAAATAAAGGTTTGCGGTGAGTCCATGTACTACCGCCTTCGAACACTTCTTGAACTATGCTACAAGACATCGCATCGCCCTTGTAACACTCACCCCACGGTGTGAGTTATCTCGATTTGCAATTGGCTGTCTTTCCCTGTTTTCCACTCGTCCTGAGGAAGACCCGTGGTGACGCTCACCCAGTTGCGCACAATATAGGGTCGAAACGTCAACGTTCATTACAGTTTATGTCCACCAGGTCTCCTGCTCCCAAAAATTCACACTAGGGTCGCTAGAAGCCATGTGTTAAGAATTTAAAAGGACAAACATTTTTAGTTGTTTCTGTATATTGTGTATATAATTGTATGTTTCTTTCCACAATTGTACTTTTGTGTGTTCCATCCTGTAGTCGACAAAGAAATATCTGAGACGTATTTACGCATGACTAATGCTGCATAGATGCAAAACTTTTTTACCCGACAGAACCAGTTGTAGCTTATTTTATGCATGCCCAGGTTCTGAGGGACACAGGGTTACCCCATTGACTTCATTAGTCTGTTTATAACATCGGCTCGTCGGCAAACTCCTGCGCGTGCACCTATTCGGATTCCCAATGGGGGGGTCTAGAATGAGGGCTTTAAAATCTGGCAGTTTTAGCTTGAACACCTGCTAGCAACTATACTGAATCACAGAAGCACCTAAAAAACTAATAACCCCTAAAAAACAATTTCTCTTTTAAAAATAAATGTTAATATCACTCTCGTCGTACATGCAGATTTAATTGATTAAACACAGGGCCAGACTTAGAAAAACGTTGAAACTAGCCCAGCCCCCTTTCCATCAATTCAATTCTCTTTCTCCAAGCCCTCTAAGCTTAGGTGCTGGATTATGTCAGGGGGAGCTTGAATAAGAGATGCCAGCACCGGCCCCGCCCCTTTTCATCCCACCCTCGAGTGGCTCCGGCCCTTCCGGAAATGCCCGATTAAAAACGTCCGGTCTGGATAAACGCTGGCGTTTCTGATTGGAACTAATTTCCTTCAGTGTATTCCACTGAGGATATCGAAAGAGGCATCAAAAAGAACTACTGGAGTAAAGCCACTCAACTGGGAGAGGACACGAAGAAAGCAGGGATAAGGGGTGGAGGAGAAAGGTGAAGACAGAGAGGACGGAAAGGCAACAGAGGAGAAGATGCAAGAACGGGTAAAAGAAAGAAGTGGAAGGGAGCCTGAAGGGAGAAAAGAGAGGGAAGGCTCAGGAGAATGGAGCAGGGAACCATGGAAATGTCAATGGAAAGATACACAGGCAAAGTTGATGATAGAAAGGCAGAGTAGGAAAGTAGTGTATGGAAAAGGGAAGGGAGGAAGATTAAATATAATGAGAAGACAAAACATGGGAGAACTGCAAAGGTCTTGATAAGAGAATCTCTATTGGGTCAGAGAAAATGGAAAGAAATGAAAGGGATAAGGAAAGGAGAAGAGGGATGGTGGAAAGAGCAACTGGTCTAGAGAGAGAGACATGAAAGCAAAGTTGATGGAGTAGGGAAGATGGTGAGGAAGGAAGGATGGAAAGGTATCTCTGGAAAAAGAGCTGCAGGAACAATGTGAACATGGGAAGATGAGAAAGAAGAAGAAAACAGAGCAAGAGGGTAAGCAGGGATGTGGAATTCCTATAGCCCGACGCCTGGGACATATTGTTTTGGGTCAAGGGCAACAAGTTTTCATGTGTATTTTGTCCTTGGGACAAGTAGGCTCAACCCCCTTCAGCACAAACCCTTTGGCTGCCAGTTTGCAGTACCACATTATTGATCAGGGAAGGGCACTGCCTGCAGTTAAGGTAATATTTTTGTCCATATGTTAATGCTGTTCAAACTTGTATTCATGGTTCATTAATTGAAAGCCTTTATTGTTAGGGTGAGCGCTCTAAGTAAATGTTGTAAGCTCTGACTGCACTACTGATAGTGGTTCCGGTATAAAAATGTGTACACGTTTTATAAGTTTAGCAATGTGAGGCTATGTATAATGGTTCCAGAATGCTCCCTGATTTGATGCAAATATTTGCAGAAGCTTGAAAGCAAGATTGATGATTCTTTGCTTTCAAAATAAAATGTTGATAAAAAATGAAAGCAGGAAAAAAACATTTTGCTAAACTACTGTAAAATTTCAGGTAGCATTTCTTTGCAGCATCATTTAGTAATATGTGTTGATGCATGCTATTTCCCAAAAATATTCATAATGGAAAATCAGTGTAACCAGTTTCAATAAGATTATGGGAAACAAAAATAAACAAGCATTGGTAAAGCCAGTAGGTCTGAAATTGGTGGTCAGCTTCTTAGTTTTGTCAATGTGTGACTTGTTTTGGCATGGTTTTTGTAATACCTTATTGGTGTGGGAGCTGCCGGGCCCTCCCTATTATAACTAACATTGGCAAAAGCAAAAATTGTTTTTGGTCTCAAAAAGCACACTGCCACTGTAGTTACTGGCACTGAACAAAACTACTTTGTGAGCCAATATGCTCCTTGTGAAAGAGCAGAATGCGGTCACTCACAGTGAGGCCAGCCGATACAGAGAGAGAGACAGAATTTTAATAAACGCAAAAGGTCATGGTCAACGCCAGACCAAATTAGGCGCCCAATTATTAAAGCAAGTCTCAAAAGTGCACCCATGTTATATGTCCTTGCATTAGGTGCAGCTATACGGGTTTCGTGAATTCCCAAGAATTTACAGAAGTAGGACAAGAAATAGTACTTCTAGAATATATTGTGAACTACATTTTAGCATGAGCAAATATGCAGGTGTAGATTTGCTCTTGAGAAAATAGGAGTGTTTTCAAGTTCACTTTCCCTTTAATCACTTTTTTCCCCAACTCTGGAAGAAGGTTTACTTCTGCCATTGTCAGGAGTAAATTTCCAACATTTCTCAGTATAGGAAAAGATTAAAGGAGAGTTGTTGAAAACCCGTAAAACATGCAAGTTAGTAGGCTTGCACAGACTCAAGAGGGCATTCTAACCCTGGAACTATTGCTTACCACTACCTTCAGCCCCAGTATGTAGATCTGCGGAAACGTGGCAACATAAGGGGATTGCAAGTATTCAAACACTATTATGGTATGAGCCCTGGCAAAATCAGAGAGGCTAGATCAGAGCTCTTATATAATGAGATTACTGCCATAATTTTTCGTCGCACTATATGGCACCAAAGGGACAAGTGAATTTTGTCACAGGACAAGTAGATTTATGAAGCATCCTGCCCCATGGACAAAGATATTTTATTAAATTCCACACCCCTGGTAAGCAAAGAACAAAACAGAAATGAGAGGGGAAATGGAAAGAAGCGAGGGCAAGGTGGAAAGGAAATAGAGAATGGAAGGGAGTGAATACGATTAAAAGGAGGGAGAAGACTGAAACAGAAACAGAATGGCTGAAAACAGAGGAAAAGATAGAAGGCGAAGCAGAACACAGAAGCAGAGGACCCGTAGAGACACTTTCACCAGGTGGCGTTTATTTTTGAAACCAGGGCACTAATAACCTCCCTATACAATTATAATAATGTTTACAAAAATGCTCCTCAAGTTTGCAGTCACGCCAGCGTACCAGATTCAGGCAGTAGGCTGCTGATTTTTCAAATTCAAATGTGGCTTTATTGTAGCAGTCTGCCACCTAAAATTGCCTTTGCTTCAATGAACGTCAAGTGAGAAAATAAAATCCCTCCATCTTCATAATCTCCCTCTTTCTAGTTTCCAAATGCTGCCATGTAGGAGATTGTTGCATCGCTAATCAAATGATAATGAGCAAGTCCTATCAATATTTAAACCCCGATGATGTTTAGACCCATTAAAAGGTAATAAATAGGCAGTAGAGGATTGTCGGTTTCATGGCTGTAGGCAGTGCAAATGTGATGCAGTGGATGGATGATTATCGGGCTTGTGGCCTTAAGCAGCACAACTCTGCAGTGTCACTTTATTAAAAAAACACTTGACGGAAAACAAAACCTGCAGCTACATTCTCGTTATTTATCTGTATAGAGATGAACATGCAAAATAAAAAGTATATGGTTCACTTACTTTGTTCCACAACTTGTCTAGCCTTGGATCATCCAGCACATCATTTTCAGTCCCGCCTTTGATGTAGTTGCCATCTCCTACTTGTGCTTCTTTTTTGCCATCTAGACCATACTTTGCCAAAATCACTAAAGTGTTCAAAATATAAACAGTCAAGAAGGAAAGCAGTGCACAAAACTCAGACCCAGCATGCACGTTTGATCGGTCGCTGCATTTTCATGATACGATTCAAATGGTTCTTTGCGTAAAAACATGAATGCAGATTCAATTCCTGGTCACATTCATATTTTAGCGACTGTAAGTTTCTCTTCACAAGAACACAAGTGGGATCATGCTTTATTTAATTCTTCCCCACAAGCATCACAGCCAACAGCTATACATTCATGTTGTTGAAAGTGTGTCACGGTGTAGACTGTATGTTAGTATGAGGTTGTTTGTGTAGACTTTGTCCTTTTGAACACAAGAAGTGGCCACAACTGAAGTGTTGTGCTCCGATAGAACACCAAAGGATAAGTAAGATTTTCTTTTGCTTAAAGATGGGAGAATCCATCAATCTGAAGTCTCGGGGACATGAGCGACCTAGAAGAAAGACTTATGCCACCGTTTTCACCTGTCCCTGCATCACTGTGACCCACAGGAACAAGAGTAAAGTCTGGAACCTGCAGCACAGAAGACCTTCTCCACCATTCTTCCTTGGGTTTGTAGCACACTTATCTAGCAGACTGGTGACTGCATGTGCCAGAAGCTCTTTGAGACTGATTAACTCTCTGCAGTCCATCTGACAGAGCTGCTGACCACTGACCTGGCTGACTCGTGCTCTGTTGTCTTGCGTGCAAGAACAGCAAACCCTGTGAGATAGTGGAAAGGCATGAAAGAGGCAACAATTCAGAGGAGAGTGAGTGGGGTGCAGGAGCCACAAGGTGGGCTGGAGGCATGTATGCTATTTTAAGGGAAAGGGGGGGGGGAAATCATGTTGGTGAGATTGGGGATGCACTTGGACCAGATACAAGCACACACCATTCTGCTCCAGACATTGGTATCGCAGGAATGCACAGCAGTGCTCTTGAACTTCAGGTGGGGCAGGACAAGCCTTCAATTGAGACAAGGCCAAGAAGATGATGTTCATTATAAGGCACGTGTCTCAATGTACATCCCGTCTTCCACAGCAAAAGCAAGACCAAGAAGTGATTTCACACTGGTTATAAGGACCACCCAAGCAGCAGTCCAGCATGTACTCCTTAATACTAGCAAAAGCTACTATACTTCAACAGAGGACATCACTAAAAAACTAAATACACCTACAAAGGTTAACTAGCAGTCATCGGGTGAGTCCTACAGGTTGTGACTCAGACCACAGCCAGACTAGCAACCCGCACATTCAACTGCCCAGCCAAAATGCCATTGCAGGGTACATGTTCCGAGCAGTTAAAGTATACGTATTATAGCAAATGCAGGCAGCCACAATGATTAAGTTATTACAAAAAACAGTGGTCCCTAAAATAGGGAAAATAAATAATACAATAAAATATAGCCCCAATCAGTACTATATTTAGGCCAGTGTCCAGCCGGACAAGGGCGAATTTAATATGCAAATTAGTTACAATCGAGTACAGATGTGAGTGAAATACCATAACAGTGGGATACAAGCCTGTACCCATGAACTCACATGTTAGACAAACAAAGAAAGTAAAATAAAGAAAGGCTCAGGCAGTTTCAACGGTTGTTTCTAAAAGATAATACATAGATGGGGAAACAACAATTATAGAGAGGTCACCTTTACACGAAATATATACAAAAATCACTGTGTATAAGGTTGACAACTATGTCGACGGCGTTTTGATCCTTATCTGTAGGATATTGGATCATCATCAGGACTGAGAATTAAAGTGCCTGAAAACAATTGCCTGTGAATTACTGTTACCAAGCCCTGAGATTATGGGCCGGTATAACAAGGTCCGGACTGATGCTGAGGCCCATGGGTCAGAGTGAAATGGACTGTTAATGAGTCCTAGTCGGCGCCATGGCCGTGTCCCAATGAGAAGCGGGATGCTTGGGAATGAATTTGACCGGAAGAACGGAACGTGAGGATTTAGGATGAGATGGTTAAATAGGGCCGCCTAACGGGCAGTGCCAGAATTTAATAGTCCATATCGGCGCGAAATTTCAGTAGGGGCCTCGAGAATAGAGCGTGGTAGCCTTGTTGATCAAGGCGCAATCCTGGAAGAGCTGATTAAGGGCACTGATTTTTTTTAATTACAAGAGTTCTTCACTACGATCATCCGCTGAGCTGATCAGGGGTCATAGAATTTATCGGCGACACATAGGATCTGCTCTCACTTTAAAAACATTTACTCCACAAGTCCATCTAGGGGATTTAAGGACACCAAGCCCTGCTTAAGGCCTGGCAGCACTGTCTTCTGTCCAGAGCTTTTCCCTCACTTCACACATCCTTCAAGGTTAATTCTCAATGAGGAACCTTCATGACACTGCTTGTACTCCATTTCAAAATTTCTACCAAGTCCTGAAGAAGAAAGCTTCTTAATTAGACAAAGCTCAAGTGTATTAATGGCCAGCTTTAAAAGTCAGTTCACTACATAACTCTTGCTTTCACACACAAGCAACTGATGCCTTAGAAATACTCCCAAGGAACTCTGGGCTCCTTGTTGGTTCTGGATGTTGTGTTTTTTCTCTGCCCTATCCTGCAAGGCGGGGGTATCCAAAGATATTGGAGTAGACCCCTCACTCACTTATCGTGACATGCTTCAGCATTGGCACCTATCCACACCCGGGTAAGATGATACTACCCGGGCGGACTCAACCATAGATGGAATGGGAGTTCCTAGATAAAGCAAAACTGGATTAGTAGGGATCCGAGGAGTGATATTTAAAAATGCCTCTAGGTATACCCAAAGGGTAGGCTTTATTCGGAGGGTACCTGGGGTATGGATAAAAATATGAGTTTACTGGGTTTTATTGAATTCAATTGTACCCCCGTTACTGTGCCAACATGTTTCGGCCCTCTCAAGCAACCCAAGCGGGTCTGGGGCCTTCGTCAGGGCTATGTTTAGTGTATCCCTGCTTTTTTACTGTGCACGCACACCATGCACATACGGGAGGCCTACTGTTCTCACCTGTCTTGATTTTTTTCTTCAGTGAATTTTCCACTGGTATTGCTTTTCAAGGGGCATGCAGTTTAGGCGGAAGGTGCTGTCGTGTAGTTAAACATTCGTCAAAGACTTGAGCACCGCAGGATTACCTCGGTGATTCCGCTTCAGACCGCCACAGAGTGAGAACTCATAACTCTGTCTGCAGGACTCTGCGCATACGGATTCTGATGCCGACATAGGATGGGACATCATATATGCAAATAATGGCTACACAGTCTGGATCATAAGTAAACAATAGGTAACAAGAGATACCACAGATTAACTCTGAACAAAACTGGGGACGCGCTGGTGAAACATTTTGTGCCTGCACATTGCCTGCTGTTGGGATTCCTTCGTGTGAGGGCTACGGGCTGTTCTGTTGTCTCTCTGCCCTTTTGTTTTGTCGGTGTGCGGGTCCCTGCCACTGCAACGCCCTGGTGGGACTCGGAGTCCCAGGGTGCATCACATCGCCTTAACCAGTCACAGCTGCCGTGGGGGGAGGCGTGATCATTGCGCTATAAAGCGCTGCCACCACCCCCGCAGCACCCGGGCAAAGCCCGGGCCAAGGGCGGGCCCGTCTGAGCCCGTCAGAGACCGAAGGAGGCTGGGCTGGGCCACACCATTGACATTTTACGATCCTGGGACGATTATTACTGTTTTTTTTAATTTCAAGTGTTATTAAATTTTTATAAACAAGTACATTCGCATTTCCGTTACGGGGTACCAGCCAAACGTGGTTGTATTTGCCATAGTTACAGGTATTTGGTAAGCGTGTCTCGCTGAACCCCTTTACAGTGATTTGCTAGGAAGTTAAGGACAGAATCAAGGAGAGATAGAGAATAGGAAAGAAAGGGTATAGAAAGAGTGGAGATACAAGAAGTGTACTGTAGCAGTGTGTCTATTCTGGGTTTATGTCCTTGTTTTATCTTAAGGTATTATGAAACTAATATAGCTGAACTAGAGTTTGCATAGAGGGGGCTTTAAAAATGAGTAGGCCCAAATCTGGAACTGGGCAGGGAGTTGTAGGAACACTGGATGCCTTCTTATGGAGGGCTGAGTCGGCACTCATTCACAAGCTCGAACTTACAGAGCGTAGACTATCCCTAGAGCCCCAAAGTTCCCAAAATCGATCTGTACCTACTGCCCCTATGTCACAAACTAACCATGAAGACAATTCTTCTCAATCCAACATGTTGCACTCTATGGTCTCGGACCTAGAAATTACTAATGTTTCCAAGATAATTGATAAACCAACTAGGCCAAATGTAATCACCAGGGGCCAGAAAGCAAAAATAAGTCATGGGAATAGCCTCGCACCACCACCTAAGAAAAGGAAGGGGCAGGGTACCCATAAACAAAATCATCTCTTGCCAAAGTCATTAGGACGCAAAATTATAGCTGCCGATAAGGACTTTAACCAGGGGCCTATTCCGGTACCAAAGGAGGCGGCGTTAACGGGATTACTTCCAATTCAGGAGAAGGAAGACTTTTGGAAAAGGTTAGAGTCAATGGTATCAGCCCTTCTGGATTCGATAATGCAAAAGTTAACTCAAATGGAAGCCAGGCTAGTTAATCTTGAAAAGCCCGTGACTAGTACCGCTTCAATCTCCGCTGATAATTGTCAAAGCAGGGCTGAGGTTATTCCCTCTAATAGTCCACGTGAGAGCTATGATATGAATGGGGGTGGGCATCATTTTAAACCCCATTCAAGACTTCATAACCCTATATTTAAATCCAGCAATTTGGCTAAGGACGATCTGTCATGTCCAAGAGTGGCATTCACTTCATTAAACAACATCGAGACCCCATACATGAGAGACGGTGTGAGCACTGGGCACGATCAGACCATACATGTTTCAAACAGGCCCCTCCCTGTTAGGGAAAGTCATACTCAAGATGAGAGTCCAGACAACAAGTACTTTAAGGGGCCAGATTTTTGATCAAAGAGTTTCTCCCAGCCCAATTACTAATCTGCATTTACACCCAGAAGCAACTCCGTATACTGTGGTGTTGGCCAATGTTCCTCCCTTGTTGCCCGGTGACAAAGAGCACTGGTCAACCTTGAGGAATAAATCCCTACATTTTCTGAGTGCAAGGACGGGGATAACCAATATGCTGTTCTCAGAATTCAAGATGGCCCGTAGGATCGGTTGGGTAGGAAAGTCTATTAAGTCATCACCTGGAGACTGTGTAGTTCTAACATTCAGGTCCCCAGGTTTGGTACAGACAATGCTAGACAGGGCTGGCAATTGGCCCAGAAGGCCAAAGGGGATAATTATTCTACCTCTGGGGTTTTTCTACCAACCACCTAGACCCCCATGGTATATTGCAGAGGAGGAGAGATTCACTCGGGTAAACCAGTTAAATTATGCAGTCCCAGTCAGTAACCATTTTGATATTCTGAATACTCTAGAAGACATTGACTGACTGACCCCTCAGAGCCACTGTCAAAGATCTGCTGGTGGTCGATATGGGTACTTTGGAGATAAGTTTTTAAGGCAGGACAACATAGCTTAAATTAATATAGAGCAAGAACACTATGTCATTCCTAGCCTCTACTGAGGAGGAAGTCCAAGATATTGGCTTTACCCTACAGAACCAGGCTTCTCTCCTCGAACCGCATGATCTACAGTCTTTAGCTCAAGTACCCATCTATGAGGGTGACCTCAAGTCCCATAACCTGGTAACTGCCAGACTCCCATGTATTTCCGAGAGTTCTGGCTGTAGTCTTATCTCCTGGAATTTAGCAGGTTTGCGTACCAAGATTAGTAATCCACTATGGTGTGATTTTATATTAAATTTTGATATTTTGTGTTTC
Organism: Calotriton arnoldi; assembly: GCA_963921515.1. NCBI lineage: Eukaryota > Metazoa > Chordata > Amphibia > Caudata > Salamandridae > Calotriton > Calotriton arnoldi. The sequence continues at coordinate 1,243,837 of CAWUFW010001510.1, forward strand.
CAGGAAACGTGGGCAAAGGAACCAATACATATAAATGGATTTAAAACGTTTAACACGCAAGAAGTTGGGGGCTCATGTGGCAGAGCTTAAGGCGGCCTCTGCACTTACATATCTAATAAGTTAACAATAAACAAGATTGAGACTTACCTAGGGGAAAGGTATTACCAACTAACCATTCTGCATTTAAGTGTAACCCATTGTATCGTATTGGCTAATCTTTACAACAATATCCCACCAGACAGACTTTTCGATGTGGTTAAGAAACTGGGTAATGATTTGAATTCATCGTGTAATGTAATGCTAAAGATAGGATGCTAATATTGGCCGGTGATTTTAATTGTGCTCTGTGCTCCCATGAGGATGGTAAAATATGTGGTTTTAATGATGAAGTAGGTATAAGTAACACTCACTTTTGCCACTCCAGAACAGGGGAGTTGTTTAATGAATTGGTCTTTACCCTGGACCTGGGCTTTGCAAATGAATTATGTGTCACACCCATTTCTATGCCCCAGACTTTTAATGGCAGAGGCCTATGTTCAACAATAGACTATATATTATTGTCAAATACCCACGCACTCAGGCTGCACTCCTTTATAGTTGATGATAACTCGCTGAGCGACCACTTTCCCCTGTGTAGATCGGTCTTTTTCCCTACTAGTAAACCGGGAAGGGATGATCAGGTCGACCAGGCACTAGCAGATGCAAAAATCGATAAAGTCAATGGATACACTCTACGTTGGTCCATGGTGGACCCCGTAGTGGTCACAAAACAACTGGTAACCAAATGTAGACTGGCCTTTGACACCTGCCTGAGTGAGTCAGCTATTCCGGACAGTATTTTATCCTCCTTCCAAGTAATAGCAGGTGTGGTAAGGGAAGTATTACATGTCCAAAACCGAAAAAAGGCTGGCCCCCAGGGTTGGTTCGACACAAAGTGTACACAAGCTTATACTATCTTGAAGCGCGAGTTACACAAACTACCAAGAAATATCACTAACATTAGGCAGGCAAGAAGGGATTATAGGGTGGCCCTCACGGAAAGAAAGAACGCCCTGAGGAAAGAAGCGTGGGAATCCCTCCACATAGCCTCACAAATAAAAGATAGTGCTGCTTTTTGGAAAGCAGTAAAAACTCCATTCCCATCACCCGAAGGGGGCCCCCAAATAGAAGTTGCTATATCTGAGGATCAATGGATTGAACATTTTTCCACGATGTACAACGGGTTGGGAAACTCTAATATCCAACATAACAATCCTCCAGAGGAAACCACCCATAACTTGGACCTCCAGTTTACCTTGGAGGAAGTAAATAAAGCACTCTTAGCAAGCTTAGGTGGCAAGGCCTCTGGGCCAGATGGGGTCCCAGTGGACCTGTTTAAGTTTAACACCAATCTTTGGGGACCAATTATCACAAGTAATAAACGCCAGTTGCCAGGCCTCATTCCCGTCGACTTGGGGTGGAATCTACCATTGTTCCTATTTTTTTTAAAAAGGGGACCGCCAGGATCCTGGCTGCTATAGGCCCATTTCCTTATTGGATTCTTTGGCTAAAGTAGTGGGGCGAATTATTTTGTAACGCCTACATGATTGGGCCGAGGACAGCCAGATCCTATCTGATATTCAATACGGTTTTCGCGAGGGGCTAGGGACAATAGAGCAGAGCCTAAATTTAGCCATCTTCGTGGGGGAAGTACAATAGGGTGAAGGGCAGATTGTTCTTAGCTTTTGTGGACCTCATTGCGGCCTTCGACTCTGAGGCATGGCAAACTTTGGGAGGTCCTTGAGACTGTGGGGGTTGACCCTAATATTATCCATTTTCTTATGTGCCTCTACAGTGGGGCAAAGGCACAAGTGCGTTTTGGTCTGGGCGGTGAGCGTACTGCCTTTTTCCCCATTAAGAGGGGGGTTAGGCAAGGTTGCGTCCTAGCCCCCCTTCCTTTTTAACCTTTATATCAATGGGCTAGGGCAGGCACTGCTTAAGGATGGTCGAGACTTTCCCCAAATAGGTGGTCGTCCTATACCTGCGCTCCTTTATGCGGATGGCGCAGTACTGATGTCCCGTACACAGATTGGTCTCCAGAAGGTTTTAAACAGTTTTTCTAATTTTATGAAGGATCTTGGTCTTAGCATTAACACGACAAAGACTTTTATAATGAGATGCAGCCGTGGGAATCAGAGGTCTAGGGACATGTTTGTGGATGGGCACAAAATAGCCCCCACCAAGAGTTTTTCATATCTTGGTATTTTATTTAGTCAGAACGATTTATGGACCCAAGCCGTTTCTGCAAAAAAGCTGGCGTTTATCAAATCAACCACCGCTCTGGCCACCTTTTCAAAAAAATTGGGTAGGAAACCGCCAGGAGAGCTTATACAAATTTACAAATCTAAATGTATTTTTTATTTTTTTTATTTCAAATACCTTTATTACATTTTCAAACTACACTAGGATAACCAAAAGTGACAAAAATGGAATATACGAGCGAAGCATACGTAGCAAGGCTACAATCTATCAACGCATAAAATTAATAAGATACCAATAACTAAATTTCCAAACCATACCATATATAAACCAAAAATAGAGAAAAAGGGAAAGGAGAAGAAGAAAAAGAAAAGAAAGATAGAAAGAGAAAAAAGATAGATAATAGATACTAAGAGAAAACCTATATTAATGGACTAATAGCATAGTATATAACTATTGGATAACAACAACAACAACAATAATGAATGGAGAGCAGACATTCGAATATTACCAAAAGAACATTACTGTTAAAACAAACGAGGTATAACTGTTCAAGGAGGTTTGTGGGTATTGAAGTAAATGTCCAAGGGATCCCACAATGGTCTAGACGAAGGTTTCCATGGAGAACTCTGTAACGCAATATTGTCTGCTCCCCTAAGGTGAATAACCCAGTTCATCCATCCTTTATATGAAGTCTTTCGTGTGTCCTTCCAATTATTGAGTACCATCTTCACTGCTGACACAAGTAAAAGATCCAAAAGGGCTTTGTCCGTATCATTACATGAGTTTAACCATTAAAAAACCAGTTGTTAATACAGAAAACTCTCTTTTCAACTCACATTTGAACACCTCGGAGAGAAAACCAAAAACCTTGTCCCAAAAGGACATCACTGCCTTACAGTATAAAATAAGATGGGCTAAATCACCAGTTTCCTCTTTACAGTTCCAGCACAATGGGTCATCTCGAATATGAAGAGAATGTAATCAAGCTGGTGTCCAAAACGCCTTGTAAATAAGCCAATATTTAGTTTGGGACAATACAGGGGATATTTTATTACTGGTTATTGAATTCCACACTTGAGGCCATAGGGAATCAGGTATCGGGTCGGCAGAATGTGAGTTCCAAAAAGTAATAAGATTATCATTAAGTTTGGAAATTTTAGGGCGGAGAAGTTTGTAAATATGTGAGACTTGATGACCTAATTTATTAATCTGCGTTACAAACGTTGGTAGGGATCGGAGTACATTATGGAATTTGGCTTTAGTTATTGCTGCTCTTACTTTTAAAAAATTATAAAATTCGATGTTATCTAATTTGTAACTGGTTTGAAAATCTGCAAATGTCACAGGGTACGAAGAGTGTTCCAGCTGATAAGGGAAGAAAATACCCTGATTGATCCAAGCGTCAAAGTTGAAAAACTTTTCCCTTTGTATAACACTCTACGGTTAAGCCATAAAGATTCCATCTTGGATCCCCTAATACTTACATCTAACTTCTTATCTATTAACAAAAGTGCCAATTTTGTGTTTTTAAAAATAGATTTAGATCTGTTTGGATAGAGCTGGTTAGAGGCGAGTAATGCCAGCAGATTGAGATTATCAAGGATGGATTTTTCCACATCCAACCACACCGGATTATAATGGGAAGGTGGTGAAATCCAATATGAACCCTGTTTTGCAAGAAACGCTGATTGATATAATTTGAAATCCGCTAAATTTACTCCCCTAATAATTTGTCAAGTCTCAATTTTTTTATACTAATACGTGCCTATTTGCCACACCATAGAAACTTTGTAAGAAGGATGTCTAGTTTATGGTGGAAGTCCTCAGTCAAGAGAAGAGGGAGCATGTTTATCAAATAATTGACTAAAGGTGTAATCATCATTTTTTTGGTTTCTACCTTCCCCACCATGTTATAAATTTTGGTGACCAGGAATCCAAAAGTTTTGTGATCTTTTCTACAGTTATTTTCTCGTTATGATGCAGGGTATCAATGATATTACAGCCAAATTCGATCCCTAAATACTTTATGTAGCTCGATTGCCATGCCAGGCCTGAATTACCCAAAATATCTTTAGTGCAGTGCACATTCAGGGGTTTCACCTCCGATTTGTCTCTATTAGGTTTTTATCCAGAATGAACAGAGTATTCTGCAATCGTATCCATCAAGGCAGTAATTGAAGGGCCCGGATTTTCAGTCAATCAAAATATCATCTGCATAAGCTGCTAATTTAACCTGAATACCTTTATATCCGAATTCAACTTAATATCCTGAATTAACGGTTCCAACGCTAACAAAAACAGAGATGGAGACAAGGGGCAACCCTGTCTAGTGCCCTGTTGAAGAGAAAAAGACTCAGAGAGGGATCCATTAATCGCAATACGAGCCGATGGTGATGCATACAAAGACATTACCATTTTTATATATTGTTCTCCCAAATTAAACTTATGCATGCATTGTTCTAAAAAGGCCCAAGAGACCCTATCAAAGGCCTTTTCCGCATCCAAGGTAATAGCAATAGCTGGATCCGGATTGAACGCTGCATTTTCTAAGACGTGACATAGCAAACGAGTATTGTCATTAGACATGCGATTCTTCAGGAAACCTACTTGTGAGTTACTTATTAGATGAGGCAAAACCGTGTTAAGTCTTGTAGCTAAAATTTGTGAATATATTTTACAATCAACATTGATGAGGGATATTGGTCTATAGTTCTTTGGTAGTAAAGGATCTTTCCCTTCTTTATGTATGACTACTATGTTTGCTTCTGTCATGGAGTCCGTCGTGCATCCTTCACTAGCTATATTATTAAAAACTCTTAGCATGGTCGGATGAAGTTGATCTGAAAAGGTTTTATAAAAAGGTGGCTGTAAAACCGTCTGGGCCCGGTGCTTTATTATCTTTCAAAGATTTTATCGAATTTACAATTTACGCCACACTGATTTGTTTTCCTAGCGCCAGTTTCTCCGTTTCCGACAGCTGGGCCAGTCTGAGTCTATTTAAGTATTGAGTACAATTATCTAAATTAAGATCCTGGCCTTTTTTATATAAATCTTCGTAAAAAGATTTAAAGATGTTTAAGATATCTTTCTGTTTTGTGTGTATAAGATTACTGACATCCTTGATGGGCGAGATAACATTCTGGTTCCGTTTATGCTTTAGATACGAAGCAAGTAGTTTACCCGCCTTATTGGCTTCACAGAGATTAAGAGCTTTAAATTGGTTTACCCATACACCCGCCCGTTCAGAATTTTATTGTATTCATATTTCTTTTGCATTAGTGATGTAAGGATAGAGTTATCCTTTAGAGAACTGGCATGACAGGACTCCAAGGTTTTGATTGAGTTCCAATTTAACTAAATCAGCATTAATCTTTTTGTTTATCCTTGTTTTAATTTCAATAATTGTTCCCCTAATAGTGGATTTCAAAGCATCCCATAGGGTATTAACATTAATTTCAGTAGTGTCATTATGTATAAGATAATCCATAATGGCTTCTTCAATTTTCTTTTTGTCCTCAGGGTCTGATAAGACATCGTTATTAAAACGCCATCGTTTAGGCGAAGGTTCATTATGACTACCCGCCAGCTTAACGCTAATACACGAATGGCCCGACACCAGCTTAGGTGATATATCCGAGTGTTCAATTAAATGTGTGAATGAACCTGAAATAAGGATGCAATCAATTCTAGTATACGAATTATGTGGGGCGGAGTAAAAGATATAATCTCTGGAATCCGGGTGTTGAAGGCGCCAGGCATCTTTGAGGTTGTATTTAGAACATATAGTATGGACTATGGCATGCGATCTGGTAGGGTGATATTTGCAATTGGATTGTCTGTCGATTATCGGAATATTAAAATCTCCACCAACTATGATAAGATCGTCCTGAGGAAGATCTTCTATAGTTTTTGATATGCCTTCCCAAAAGTCCGGATCGTCTGTGTTGGGGCCATATATGTTCACTACATGTATGCGATCATCTCCTTTCCTTAGGTGGGTAACCAATAATCTACCATCATTGTCATGGGCTTGTGATTCTAATGAAACATTCGCCTGTCTAGCCATCAAGGTTATCACCCCCTTCCTTTTACGATCCGCTGGTGAACAAGCAATTTGTGAAATCCAATTATGCTTGATGAAAGTAGCATCTTCTTTAGACAATTTTGTTTCTTGTAATAAAATAATGTCCCCTTTGGTTTTAGCTAAATAATCAAATATTTTTCGGCGTTTAATAGGATGATTGAACCCCTTAACATTCAATGATATTATATTAAGATCTTCTGCTATGTTACCTGTTCCAGGTTGTGTTATCATATATTGATTGGATACCAAGGTGTAAAACACGTGCGATCTAGAAAAGGTACTGACTTCCACATTAAACATTGATTCATTATCATAAAATGCAAACACTGCATAGGTAGAGTACGTAACGGCAACAAAGTAGCTATCAGTGCCAACCATAGTTATAAACAAAATATCAAATAGGTACTCTTGTTCAATAGGGCCGAGATATAGCCCAACTAATAATGGAAAAAAGGCAAAGAGCCTAAGCAAAGAAAAAGAACAAAGTGAAAAAAGACAAAAGGGGATACTCAAGAAACAAATCACATCACACCAGGTAGTATTCCTCATATTCTGAGCATCTCCTCCCAACCGCCCCATGCCCCCCTCCATCCCCACCCTGCAAACCTTGAATATTGGAGGTGCGACGGCAGGAGCGTCTGCGTCAAACGGAGATTTACGTAAAATAACATTGTAAATACTTCCAGAGAATATTGTATACATCATAGCGCCTTACATATGACCCAAATAGACCATAGATCATATAATTACCAAGGGGAAGAAAAATCCCAATAATACTCCCATAGTAGCAGTAAAGTTATTCAGTGCGGTTAAAGTATTTAGTACATTTACCCGTCACGATCCCAAGAAACACTAAACTTGTAAACCAACAAGATAAAGACATATATGCATTATGCTTTCTTCTGCGACCATTGGCTATGATCCTAAATTTAGTTGGACCAAATTGAACTGTCCCTATAGTATAGAGCCGCAACAGAGATTAGAAACCTGACTTTAGAACACGTAGCTCCCACTTAGAGTGAGGAGAACTAACCAATTATGGAGGCACAAATAGTATAAACAATCAAGCGTTCTCCCTGTATGGTACCAACCTATAAGCAGAAAGGATTAGACACATGTACATATCATGACTTCCTCTTGTTGGAAGAAGATGTAGAAGAATCCATGTCTTGAGTGGGTGGGCCCTCTAGAAAGTTTGATAAGTCCACAGGATCTGTGAAATAATGTTGTCGGACCATTAAGTATGATTCTGAATTTGGACGGTCCAACAAAGGAGAACATGATGTTATTTTCTCTAAGTTTATCACGTAATCTGAGGAAACCTTTCCTTGTATCCACAGTAGGTTTAGAGTAGTCCTGCGTGAAAACGATTTTATGACCATTCCAGATGAGCTGTTTAGTTTTACGGGCATAGTGGAGGATAGCTTCAGTGTGTTGAAATCTCAATGGCTTACAAATGATAGGATGAGCTGTTTGCCGTGAAGCAGAGTTAAAAGTAGGAATTCTGTGCGCTCGATCAAACTCTAGAGGATTTGGAAACTTTAGACCAGTGAACTGAGGCAACCACTCTTCCAAGAAAGCTAAACAAGATCCCGCCGCATCTTCAGAACCCTCTGGAACACCTAAAATTCTAATGTTGCCCCTCCTATTTCCATCTTCAAGATCGGCTGTTTGTTTTTGGAGAGTGGATGTCAATTCTCCGAGTGACTTCAGTTCTTTACAGGATTTGAAAGAAACATCCTCAACATCGCTAATCCTTTGTTCCGCAGATGATATCTTCGAGTTAATAGTACTCATGTCCGCACGGATGGCTGTTAGTTCTAGCTGAATATTGTCCGTATTCTGTTTGGTGGACTTAGCTAGATCGTGAACCTCTGCCAATTTTTTAAGGATCATGTCCATGGTGCTGTTAATGTCTGCTTTGGCCTTAATAGGAGAGTCAGATATAGCAGGTTCTCCCTTATTCTTTTTATACTGGATCTTAGATTCCTTTTCAGCCATTGCAACCACCTGGACTTTGAGCAAAAAGGCAAGGCAAGCGGTGGGGACAACCTAACGTGATCACAGACTCAGTGGATGAGTGGCAAGGTGTTCCCGTTTTTGTGAAATAGGCGCTGTCACAATAACTGATAGTAGCTGGTAGGTATATGCCAGAGTTGCAGCATTAGATGGATAACAAGGTGCTCCCCTTTTCAGAGCAGTCGTTAACTCAGCAGCTGACTATTCACACGCCAGAACTGCAGCATACAGTTTATCTGAAGCACTCCTCGTCAACATGCAACCGCCATTCTTAGATCAAACAACAGTTGTGATGTAAACATCAGGTAATAGCACTGTCTTCCCATAAAGCGCTGCACTAGGGACCCATATGCTGCATTCACTCAGATCGTACATATGTATGAAATGTTTCAGCCCTTCACCTCCTCGCAATTATGAAGTACAAAAGAAACCATACCACCCTGGTATAGCACAGTAAAAGCTCATCGTCGGAACAAAATCAGTTGTGCAGTGAAGCGCTCCTCAAGAAATACAGGCGTTGCACCACTCTATACTCTCCTAATCCATCACGCTCTAACAAAGAAAATAAAACAAATCACGTTGTCTTACACGGCCGCCATTTTGAAGTCAGGCACCGTTCAGCTGGAGGTCGTCATGAGGCTACAGTTGACCCCATTGGATATTACTCTTCATAAACCGCAGGCATTGTCTTCTTACGCTTGACTAACGTTTCGCTGGCAGAACACCAAAGCGCGAAGCCGGTAAGAAAAGCTCCGTATTTTGCGTGTAGCCGCCATTTTGCGATCAGGCAGCACACATTAAACAAGCACCGCAAAAGCCTCTAATAATGTCAAAAATGGTGCAAATACCTCATCGAGTGTATGTCCAGTCATAAACTCGTGGGTCCGATGTTCGGTGGAGTAAATAGGGTCATTGATGGGCTATTAAACCCCTCCGTAGTCAAGTCGACCAATCCGCCATTTTAGGTCGTCGGATCCCGCAAACAGCAAAGTTATCGGCAACATTATTTCTTGATTCCACACAGGAATGTTAACATAGACGGCACCCAAAGGAGCAGCAGACCATCCGAAACCGATAACTGGTATTCTGGCGCGTCAACGATCCCATAAACTCCGGAATATCTCACATTTCGGCTCCGTGGTTGACAGCAAGACTGGATCAAGCAGCCATCGGCTCTGCCGTCCAAGCCACGCCCCCAAGCTAAATGTATTTCTACCGCAATGTATGGAGCGGGGGTCTGGGGCTTTGCTGACACACACCCGATACAATTAGTGGAAAACACTTTAAGGTATATTTTGTCAGTTCCAGCCAGTACCTCCACATACGTCTGTCATGCTGAGCTGGGCCTCCCATATATCTCCGACCTCATAAAACTGGAACCTATTCTCCTCTGGCACAGGATCTGGTCAAAAGAACAGACCAAGTTAAACAGGGAGATTCTACGGGATAGTTTGAACTTGGAAGGGGCCTTAAAGATCCCATGGGTTAAGTTTGTGAAAGAGTTTATGAGAGATTTAGGTCACCCAGAATATTTTACTAACCCGAGCACTATCCAGCTGATTACCAGAAAGAATTTAAAAAGGGAGGGTCTCCAGTTATTGGACATGTTAAGATTGTCTGGGGAGACTGAAGCCCAGTGTTCAGCAGCATCAGGTGGTTTTAACCACTTTTAGTATGCAGCCATATTTAGCATTTGTCCCTGGTGGATTTGATAGGCTGCTACTAACCAGGTTTAGACTGGGGATTGTCCACAGATTTGTCTCCTTTCCAAAGATGAATGATTGGGCCCGAGAATTACAATTATGTCCTTGTGATAATCACTCGGTCCAATCTACCATCCATTTAATTTTATTTTGTAAATTTTACACGGAGGTTAGGAAGGTGTGGTTAGTTCCACTTTTAAAAGTTCTGGGGGTGAGGCAATCTCGCCCGGCACTAATCAAACTCCAGTTTCTAGAAAATGAGCACATAGCCTGGAGGATATCCATGTTTCTGAAGAAAGTGCTTTGTCAAAGGAAGAGTATAGTGATATAAGGAGTGAGACTGTTTAGGCGCACTGTTATTTTAACATAGTCTGATTTTAAGTATGCTGAATTATATATCAAATTTTAAGAAGTTTTTAATGTTTATCGCATATTTATTCTTGTGTAAAAATTTGCGTAAAAGCATTGTATGTTTTATGTGCTTTTATGATTGTTAAAAAAGCAATCGAATAAAGCTTTTCTTGAATCTTGAATCTAACTCTGAATATAAATTGTAAGAAAGATCAACTATTCTTGAATGATCATCAAAATATACAATGGATGCTAACTGTTAGTCAACATAGGTGCTATCTTACTAAAGCCCTGAAGAAGTTTCTTTCCAGAGAAGAAAACACATTGGCTACTTTGGAGAAAAAGTTTTATTGAAAAACAAGAAAATATGAATAAAGGAATCTTTGTTTTAAAAAAACTGAATGGAGTCTGTGAACTATGTTAAATGGATTGTCTTTGTAATTTATATAAATCAATAGTGTGTGCTGCTCATTCTTGTATAATGTAGTAATGACCTGGTCTGCTTGTGGCTAGGTCTATCCTGCGAAACAAGGCCAACTAAAAAGATACAAAGACAACTGAATTTATTTTAAAACTCTGCTATGAGATTGTTTTATAGGACCCTAAACATAAACCCTACTACAGATAGAGATTATTTTGTATCACTGTGGCCGATAATTTTGTTCAATTCTGTGCTAGTAACTATTTATTACATATTTACTACTTTAGATCTATACTTGTCTAGACCCTAAGTTGTTTATCACTTGAATCAGTTATAATGTGCTGTTGTTTACTGTTCAACGAGCAGTCTTTGCAGGGATTATCCTTTGGCTTGAAGAAGCTCATTAAGAGGCAAGGGTTGCTTAACAGTCCTTTCCTCATTTCTGTGCCTTAGTATTTGAACGTTGGTGTTCTGGATGATGCAAGAGGGTGCCTTAGGACTCGCTTTTCTTTTGCAGTTCTACCTCACTAGGTACCCTCTGCATACAAACCATCCTAAACATACAATTTAGGAACAAGTCTTGATAGTGAAAACAATCAACCTCGTATTAGATTGCAAACACAGCTAACTTCAAACTCAATCAGCAACTGCAGCCCAGAAACAATAGTTATGAATGTCGGTTTGTAAATCAATGGTCCTAACATTTAGTTTGTTATTAAATGCTACAAAATAATATTTTTTTCGCACTCTACTTTGGCTATACATACAATTTAGGAACGTGTGAAAAATCATGACCAATTCATATTTCTCAGAAGGCTGGCAATTATGAAGAATATAACTCCAGAGTCTCTGGTCAGCAAAAATCATTTATCTGGTGCCATTGAGAAACAGTAATAACCATAGTTCTTCTAACCATTTCCAAGCTGATGCCTAATGTTAATGCATTGAAGAGATAAAGCACATTTGACAGAGAAACAAAAAGTGAAACATAGGCTTATAAATGCAAATTAATTATTGGCAGTAAGGAGGGGTGTAGGAGTTCATTATTTTCTTCCTGTCACCACCATACTTCACGTTTTTAATCCTGGCCGGAGGGTCCAGGAATAAACTTGCGCACAGACACCTACGAGCTAGTTTTAATCTTCACTGCACTTTTTCGTTCGGTGATCCCAATATATTTTGACTTATTATTTATGTATATTTTATATGTTATGTCTTGTCTTTCCCACCCTATTGCTCCACCCCAGGCGTTGGTCTGCGCAGGGGTGTACTGAAGCAGCCTTACAATTTTGTGAGTGAGGGCAGTATTTTCACACCTAGCACGTGCCACCACAAAGTTTTCACCACTCTACTCCTCTGTGTGTTTGAGTAACAGGAAAGTAATACACAAACCTTAACTTGAAATATCACAAATTAAAAAGGTAAAGTAGAAGTCAGATAGCCCATGTGGAAAGAGAATGTGGTGCACCATGTATTAAAAACTATTTTAGTGTCTTGTCAGGGTTTGCAGTACTGTAGCCCATCCCGCATTGTGCTCTCAAAAACAAAGGCATGGAATATGTGGAAAACGCCATATACATGGGACTCGCCATTGGTGGAAATGCTGGAAGGTACCAGATTATGAATGTTCTTCTACACTGCAAGATGGGCGCCATGGGGACGATAAAAAACCCAGAGTGGCAAGATCTTGCAAGACCGCAGTAGTTTGACGGCCATATATGAACTGTATTTAACTCAGGTAATCACCGGGGCTAGCCCCTGCTATTCGGTTCCCGGTTCTGGTTATTTGCCGTCAGTTCCTGTTCTCAGTCTTCCTGGGTGGGCGGTAAGATCTGTCAGTGCTTGTGGCCCTTCAGCAGGGTCTGCAATAGTGAAGGAGCATTCCTTCTTTCATGCTGCACTGCCAAAGGAAGTTATTTGGACATTTCCTCCCGCAGTTGCCAGCCCGTTGGTAATGTGGTTGTGGCATCTGTTCTCACTCGCCTTCGTGTAGTTCAGGAGCATGTTTCGAGCAGCTCCGCTCTCCTGCTGGGTTTCTTGTAAGGGCCGTTCAGACTTTGTGGCTCCCAAGTATTGCACATAACTGACAGGCCCCAAATATTGTGGCGTTTCTTCATTGCACTCTGCTCTCAGGTCTCATGCATGGGTTCTCATGCTGCAGCATTATTCTGGCGTACCTTTGAGATTCCATATGGTCCTATGAGGTGTCCACATGAATTGTTGAATCATTTACACACATAAATTAGTGATTATGATGATGTTTGGTCAACAGTCTGATTCCATTAGGGGCATGTTCTGGTCATACTCTCCTCATGATTAGTTCTCAAACACCCACAAGTGTACATTGATCTGCAGGTAGCAGATTTACTATCAACCAACATTTAAGTGCACGTAGCAGTTCCGATATTCATAATTTGACATTATTTCTCTAAGTACTGCTGTGCAATAGTATAATTCCCTTACAAATGATTTACTGCACATATTACTTGAATGATGCCTTGCAAATTGCACATTGGCACATAGTGTTGTGGTTGGTTGTTTTTCTCTTTCAGGTCACCTTCCCTGGTGTACCCATCCTCATTCCCTTCCCCCTTGTCGGGCCACTCTGTTTCTCTGTTCATATTATTGTCAGAGACAGAGCTGCCGGAAAGGTGGGGGCGGAGGGGGGTGGACAGAGGAAAGGGGGGGTACTGTTCCGGAGGATCCTTCCTGCTGACATGTCTAAAATATAAAGTCACATTGGTGCAGTTTCATTTGCTACTAAATTTGCATACATCCTATGACACTTTTCCTTTCAAGTATATCTTGAACAAAGTCATTTTTTCCTCACCATTTAAGTTCCTCCTAAGTTTTGCTTCTTTTTCTCCATCCTCATCTAATCCTTCTGCCTTAAGTTTCTTCCAGTTCAGCTCGTCTTTTTCTTGTATTTTTAGGTCACTGTGCAATTCTGCTACTTTTACAGCTGAAAGGTGTAGCTAGAGAGAAAAGAAAAAAAACAAACAGGCAAAAGAGTGGTGGCATTAGAGTGAATTCAATGAAAATGAACGAATATTCAAATACGTAAGAGTGAAAGAAACATTTCACTGTGTAAGTTTAGCATTATATTTTATTTGGGGTGTGAGATTTTTGCTATATTACTATGTTGCTATTTATGTTGATGTACGCAATGATATGTGTATGTACAAACACATAATAGAATCACTGTTATCGAAATCCACCAATATGACCTCTCCGTCAACCCAGAGTCAGAAATAGGCAGGGCAGGCCCTGCACCCTAGGGCAAACAGGAAAAACCCAGATTAGTCAAAGTAAATAACAAGGACCCCCTGCTAATATTCTTGATTCCTAGGGCAGGGCAAATACATAATTGGCAAGAAATTCCCTAGGCAACTATAGCTCTCTAACGATTAACAGACCATACAGGCTAAACACATAATGTAACCCAGATTTGTCCCACAGATAGGCAGAGACACCAAAACGGTTTTAGGAGATTGGCTCCAGTAAAATGCACCTGGACGGAGGGGTACGCATTCCCAAAACGCCATAAAGTTAAATGCCACATGAAGATAGGTACACTCAGCCAATCAGGACACAGCACACACTACATACACAGTGATCATGCGCTCCCCATGGTGGACATCTGAACACGTTACCCACTGCCCCTTGTGTCCATGCAAAGTCGAGACCCACCTACATTTGTCATCAGGTGGGAGTAATTTATGACTTCAAGACAAGACCCACACTCCACTCCCGCAACAGGATCTTTGAATTGTTTTAGGATGCTTCAAGAAAAGTATAAAAAGACATTCAAAACTATTGTACTCTGAATCAGTCCTCAGACCAGTTTCTGTATGCTGCACTCCCGGCCATAGTGTTTAATTAAACCAATTGTTCCTGTTTTGACAAACGTCTCTGGGTCTTTGTTTTTTCAAGGTAAATTCATATTCAAGCCACATTTTGGCGAGCCAGATAGCAGAGATTGGTGCTTCGAACCCGACTGCAGCCGAAGGAAAGGACCCCGCTCTGATGGATTCACATCAACACAGCAAGGAAGGCGAGCAGATGCTGCAATTGATTGAAAGCTCTGCTGAATCTGCAGGGCAGAGGTTTGTCCTGAAGCCGCCGTCACGTGGATAGGAGACTACATCTGATCCTTAGTACCCATCATTTGGCATACGGCAAACTAGGACGATTTAACCTGAGCGTCCTGCCACGGACAGGAATCTGACATGCTGCCCACTTCATGT
This sequence comes from Calotriton arnoldi, assembly GCA_963921515.1. Classification (NCBI taxonomy): domain Eukaryota; kingdom Metazoa; phylum Chordata; class Amphibia; order Caudata; family Salamandridae; genus Calotriton; species Calotriton arnoldi. The sequence goes on from CAWUFW010001510.1 coordinate 1,258,903, forward strand.
GTCTGAACTGAGCAATCACAAGGCAGCCTCGAAGGTGATCCCACGGAGGTTACCTTTCTTCGATAGTCAGCAGGCTAGGAAAGGTGAATATTGGTTGTCGCTTGGACTGCTGGGCGTGATGCAGATGGTACGCTTGGCCCTAGGTGTGATACAGGCTCACCGCTTGGCCTGATACAGATGGAACACTTGTCCCCCTGGGTGTGATACAGGGGCGAGGCCTCACCGCTTGGACCGCTGGGCATGATACAGATGGTACGCATAAGCCCTGGGTGTGAGATAGGGCCAGCATCTTGATCTTATTTTTTAGTCTAAAAGGGTTTTCTCAGGGCTATCGGTTTCTTAACACTGTTGGTCTCTGAAAGAAGTGAGAGGTGTTATTCGCTTGGACTGCTGGGCATGATACAGTTGGTACGCATGACCACTGGGTGTGATATAGGGTGTAATTTGGACATTAGGGAAAATTTGGAGATTAGGTGTAGCTTGTGCTTGGCCAAGGAGGGTCTGTGGTTATCAAGTTATTCCTAGTTTCCGCGAAAATTGTTATCTTTATCTCGGAGCCGATATTGACAGACTATCAGGCTCAGTTAGTCGAGTGTACCGCGCAGAGCCTCCCTCGTCATCGAGCAGCATGTGCTAAGGAGCGGGATAAGGTATTTTTTGACAAAGTCATAATTTTTTCTCTGTCAGTTTTTTTCCTTTTTTCTTTTCTCTCGGTTATCAATAGATGCATTCTCAATGTTGTGGTGCTGGTAAATTGTTGCAATTGCACGAAATGTCTTGAGTGTTGTGTTTTGTTCATTAGTTAATGTGCTTATGAAGGCGCCGCTAATTTGTACAGACGTTTTTCCATATCTGCTGTTGTTCTGCTGAATCCACACGTTTTTAACTAAACACTGCACTTTCTTTCAGGTTGTGATCCTTCATATGCATTTTTCATTGTTGTGTTTAAGGTCTATCCTAATGCAGCTGCGTAAATAGTATTGAGCTCATAAGTAGTTGAAACCAGTAATCCCCGTGTATCTATTTCCCCAAAGATCAGAGTAAAATCTAATAATAATTGATCCTGAGTAGCTAGAGTGTAGCCGACCCTTCAAAAGTTCCCAGCTATCATGGAGTTGCTGCTAAAACACATCCAAACTAGATTTCCCACAGAGATAAAAAACATAGGAAGTATTGCTGCGAATGACACGCACACACTACGGCACACGCGTTCCCCTGGCCAGAGGGGCGGGGGGACCTTCAACACCAACATAATCGAACTCAGGAGAACACGCATTCGAACCAAATATGTAGGACAAAAGAAGACCAGGAGAGAGGCACTGCTAAAACTAGGGGCCATCTTTGAGGCCCAGACCGACAATACTATCTTAGAACCCGCAAATAAGGCATCCGTGCCTCCCCCACCGTATGTAAGAATGGAGGTGCTCTCTTCGATGCCTGCCATCTCCGCATTAGGTTATACCAATACACTGGGCAAGGGAGCCGGGGGCCCCCCCCCCACTGAACAACAAACTACCAGATCTAGACGAGGGAGGCCAACAGTCCCCCAGGCCCAGACAATCCCAGCATCACCCCGGCCCAGTGCCAGAGCTCCCCGAAGCTCAACCCCCCCCCCACTCCCTCCTCGTCCACTGCGCTCGACCGATCGAGCCTCAGCGACATGGGGAACATGCACTCCCAATCGCCTGGATGAACACACTCGGGTGACAGGGAGATTCAGAACGAGTCCGGACGGTGCTATGACTAGAGAGAGTGAGGAGGAGGGCCCCAGTTTCCCGGGATCCGACCCAGAGGGTGAAGCTAAAGGGTCTGCCCAGCAGACCAGGGGGGAAAATAGGGAAACTATGCTTGAGACCGACAAAATACCCAGAAGCACCCATATCCTACTGTCCACCCTGGGCCGATCGAAGAAGATACCTGTGGTGCTTGTGACCAAGGCAGCATACAACTTCCTGGTGGACAAGGGGGCGACGAGGTCCAGCCTCCAGGAAGAGACAGTCCCCATATCAAAACACATGGCAACTATACAAGGAGTCTCTGGTACATTGGCCGGGATCCCCATCAAAGAACCCCTCGAGTTGGAGATGGGGGGGGAGGGGGGTATAGGATGTGGGAACAGTAACTATACTTTCCCGCATCCCTGACTAATATCTTAGGACGCGACATGATGACCCAGCTAGAAATGTTCATTCAGTTTCCTGGCAACAGAACCATAACCGGCTCCTCCCTTGAAGCCCCTTCCCTAGAACCCAAACCAACAAAGCATTTCCGCACTGCATGTATACAGGCAAGGACAGTCCCAGCTAACCAGACCCCCTTCACTGAGGCAGTCATGGAATATACAGGGAGTTTCTTCAAATTATGTGGGTTAGCCCGGCAGTGGGTGTGTCGCGCACACAACCTCCTAGTTGAAGCAGCCAAACGAACGAGAACCCTGATAACCGTCAGGGAATGCAAGGAGGAAGGGAGCTGGGACCAAGACATGTGCATACCTGCAGGCTCCCCCGAGACTGGGTGGGGAGCAGGGCCAAGGTGCATAAGGACAATAATGGCAACAACCAGAGCGCACCCAAGATTAGCCCCTATCGCCACCATGGCACTTCCACGTGCAAAGAGGTGGCAGAGGCATGGCTGACGGGCACTATGGGGTGCGTTCCACAAGCCTGAAGCCCCCTTCCTGGAGCCAAATGTGGCAACCAGGTGCATAACCACCCTAGGGAACTTGGCGCGCTGAGCAAATAGAGCACCACCCCTAGGAAGTGTACCTGCTAACCACCTGGGAAGGGACTCTGAGCCCGAGAAGGGTAGGCAGCCAAACGGACTCCCCACACAACAGCCCACTGGGAAAAGGCAGGAGCAAGCTCAGAGAGACACCGCCAAATTGGTCTAACACAAATTGGAAAAGACTGCCCTCGAGGGGGCAGCGTTGGCTCCTAGCGTACAAATGGCACCAGTCTTGAAGGGGGCTCCACTGCAAAATCCCAGAGGGTTTCAACCCGGTTATAAACGGCAGAGGTCAGGAAGGCTGGCAGCAGTCGGACCTCAGAGAAGGTTATTATTGCCACCGAATGGGCCACATGCCTGACCAATGCCGCTTAAATGTTTATCAAGAGCAGGGATCGATAACTCTGGGCCAGTCTCCGTAGAATCACCATCCTCAAAACCAAGCCCAAGGTAAACCTGAATGCACCATACCCTGGTTGACCCTCAGCCGCAGGGAGGTCAGATAGCCGCTGCACCACCACAGCAGGGAATAGGTGGTTGATCAAACTCGAGGCAACAGCAGCAACAGACAGGGACTCCAGCCCAACAAGGACTGCAGCAGGGAGGGGTAACTGTCTGGGGAGGCAATGCTTTTAACACAATCTCAAAACCCACCTACGCAGTAGATTCAAACCCCCAATGTATAAAATACACTTCACGCACACCTCAGCACACATTTTTAAAAATACAGACTAGTAGGAATTCCAAGCCTTTACTTGTGTTCGGGAAACTGAAGGCTGCTGTACGTTGTGTCAATTGGGAATCCGCACTAGAGTTCACCATTCAAGTGCCCGTGGAAGCATAGGCCCCACTCTGCTGCTGATCCCCCAGGGTGGGGTTGGCTGGCCATGTCCCGGGGGGAGGGCAGTTTGATAAGGGGGCAGGGCGGCTCTTCATCCAGTGCTAAAAGCAAACACCCAGGTCTCCTCACCCAAGTCCAATTGGGACAGGTTCCTATGACCAGATCAAACAGACCCCATTCTTGGGCCTTTGCCCTAGGACCCAAATTCCTTCATGGCATGTGGTCCCAACGGCAACCAACAACCTCCAGGCCAAAGGAGGCCCCTTTTCAGTTTCAGAACAAGGCAATGTTCTAGTGTCTGGAGCCAGGTTTCCTGCACACATGGGATGATGAAGACCCCTAGATCGTCCATAGCACACACAAAACTCCAACCGTTCACAAACCGCCACATGGCATCGAGTCGTAGGGAGTTCACCGGAACAATCAATCCTCCCAGTCTATTACCTGCATTGGGACAAATTCGATGAGTTTGGCTTCACACTCAACTCTCCATTGAGCAACATTCTGCCTCCAACCCTGACCCCACCCAAGGTTCGGCAAACACCTAAAGCCGGCTATTCGTTTCATGCCTCTCCCAAACATCGAAGGTAGCGTGTCACTGGTCGGAAGTCCCTGGCCACAACCAGGGACAGCAGGCCCACAAATCCTGGGCAGAATGTAGGCAAAGAGAAATGGGGTTCCAGGAGAGTGTGCAAAAATCCATCACAGAATTTTTTTTTTTTTTTTTTTTTTTTTTTTAGACAGCTCTGTGCGAAGTTCTCAGAAATAGACTAACCGTCGTATCAGACCTAGCGATCAAAGTAACTACACACAAGGCCTTACACACGCTGTCTAAGGGAACAAATGAATCCATTCTTGGACACTGCCACATGAGAAACACATGGGGCCGTGGGACAGCTCTCCGACCCCCTCTGGTAAACGACAATGGAAATAACAAAATCACATGGGAACCTAGGGAAACCCCAAAGATGCCCGCAAAAAGAAGCCCAAACTAGCCCAAAAAGAACCCTTTAGAACAAGCATTTGCAATGCAATAGGTCTCGCATTTGAGAGAGTTTAAGCTATTGGCATTGTAAATGAAAATGCCTTTTATTTATCTGTTTTGATAATTAACACATAAATAAAAGGCATTGTCATTTATAATGCCAATAGCTCAGACTCTTGTAAATGCAAGACCTATTTCACTTCAAAGAAGCGGCCGCCATTGTCCCGGGCTGCTTGGAAAGTGAAAGCGCGAATGGCGTGCTGAATGTTGCAGGAAAGCATGTTGTGGCTGCAGTAGGAGAAACTCATTAAAGAAAATAGTGCTTACAGTGGAAGCTACATCCCTGACTGACACCTGTCACTGGTAATACGACACCCAGAGGTGTTGTGATAAACCAGCCGCAGGCAGTTATCGACTCCAGAAGGATGAAAAGCCAAGTCAAATCTACTGGTCGTTGAAAATGTCGACACAGAACATGTCCCTAAACCGCTCCCACAGAAGCAGTCGTAGAGCACCACCTCCACATATACGGACACAAGATGCGACGGGTCTGGTCAAGTTTGTGCCGAATTTGCTCTGAGTGCAGAAACTTTCCCTGATATAAGGTACAGTTCATGCATGCCTCTTAGAATGTACGCCACACCCGGTCACTAATCTGCGCATCCTTGTAAAGACGTCTGAGAGAGAGCAGCACACCCACCGCACAGCCCTGCTAGCAGGGTTGGCGGAGACCTCTTTATCAGTGGCGTGGATTCCACCCCCAGATCCAATAAAATGTTTGAATACCCCACCCCGGTGTGGTGCAGCGTGCGTGCGTATGTGCAAATCACCGCCGCATAAATAGCGTGAATATGCCCCCCCCAACCACCCAGCTGGGAAGTAAGTGTAGATGCTGGCTTCACTGGTGCATTGTGTGGGCATCAGGGTGACCCTCTGGTGCAAACATGTAGATGAATGGAAGAACGTGGGAGTCTGTATCGGAGAAAACGGGAATTCTGGATTGGCCTTGTGGCCCTAATATGCCCTTCCTGGCTGGATGGGTCCGACGGTCCTCAAGTGAAGGCCATGTGAATATTGGATTGGCCCAGGGTTGCAGTTTGTCTTGTCTCTGCCCAATCATGGTATGTTCTTTTGCGCTCATCTGCTCCGAACTTTGTGTTTTTGGTGGTGGGTGGGGGCGGGAGGAGTTGCTCACCAAAGGTGACAGGAATATTTAAATTTTTTGTAGCATCTGACTTGAAAACATCAGTTACCGGATGTAATAGAAATTGTCCTAAACCGTAATGCACGTTTTACAGCATAATTTTGGATCCCATGGTTACTGCTTGACGGCCTCCAGTGCTTGGACACCTGCTCATATTTAAATTTCATGATTGGCTGCTACTCATTCATGTGCACATTAAAGCCCTAGACTCCTAGATGTTACATTGAACAACACTAGGAAAAATCCGATTATTATTTTTGTTTTGTTTGGCAATACATGATAATTCTGCTCTGCACCAATGCTACACTTTCTAGAATAGCCGTGGAGAAAAAGGTTCATTTTGAAGAATGTGGATGGAAATAATTTACCTAGGATGTGGTTATTTTTAAATCCAACGCGGTTGTGGAATTAAGGGGCTGTCATTGGGCCCTTCTCATGCCCCGTTGTGACGCGTCCAATAAAACCCACTACCTGGGGTTCGGACTTTAGCCGGTGTTATAAACTGCACCTATTCTGAGTTTTTGGGGAATAACATGCACATTTTCTTACTTACTGCACCAAAATCCACATGTCAAGGTAAATACCGTTCTATTTTCTCCCATTAAATTTTATCAAGTTTGATTTGCCAAAGTGTAACAAAGGGTGAGGACTTTATTACATCTGATAATTACAGTGGTTTCTACAGGGGTCGGAGAACCCCCGCCCTCTCAATCATGTCCTTTGATATTCAATAACCAGTCCATTGGTTCTGCCTTCTTTTTTATCTATTTTTTTCATATTTCTATTTTCCCTATATGTTGCCAAGATATCAGCAAATCCACGCCAGAAGCGGTTAGTTAATAAATACTTTGAAAAAACATGTCTGTGTATGAGAGGGGTACAGGATAGTGAGGTTTGGGTACAAACCCAATAGCTTCAGCCAGCCACAAAAGGACATTTTTGCCCTGGCCAGTTTATATTTCGTTCCATGAGGGATAAACTGGTGACAATAACTTCACCTGGTAACTAACATTACTAATGGGTGTGGTGTTTACCGGCTGCGGTAATTACCACATATTCCGAGTTCTGCAGGTCTGAATGTGGAATCCATTTTTTTCGCTTTGATTCCTGAACGTGTCACATTTTTTTTCTGAATATTTGCCCAGATATATTTTGCCATTTTTTTGTGTTAAAATGGGCCCAGAGAAAACTGAATTAATTCCCATTTGCAGTAATTACAGAACTCCTGCTCCCGTACAAATTGGAATTCGTAGGACTGCTCGGTGGTCCTATGAAGCGATTCATAAGTTGTGGCAGCCATTAGGGTTGTGCACGAGGTACCATTAGAACTGCGTTGCCACCTGTGTGGGGGGGGGAGAAGGGGGGTGGGGTCTCTGCACCAGAAGTTAAGCCATTGTGTCACGGGCCCTGGTGCAAAGAATGAAATGGGCCCACTGGCTGCTCTTTGAATGATGAAATACAGCAGTAATCAAGGTTCAGTCGGCCCTTCAGGTCTTTGGGCCCCGGTGCGACTGCACCTGCTGCACAAGTGGAATCTATGCCTATTCTTCGCACAGGCCCGAGGAATTCTGTGCTGATATGTTCTGGGTATTACGTTCTGGTGTGACTCTGGTTGGGTGATAGCTTCATTTCAATTGCGGAGGGTGTGAAGTTTGGTGTACGAAAGGTCTGCATCTTATCTCAACTATATGTGGAGAGGATGTGGTGCAAGGGTCAGAGCGGCCGACTTTAGAACTAGAGAGCCAGGTTCGAGTCTCGGCGTCGACAACAGCCTGTGATTCTAGGCAAATCACTTCATCTCCCCGTGACTACCAAAAAATGAATGTGTCCGTCTGTAATGCTACTGCGCTCCAATACCTTCTGGTCGAGTTCGTGCTATATAAAACTGCAAAAACAAAACAAACAAAAAAATGTGTAGCGCACACTAGTGACCTTTAATGTTAAGTTAGTCATGATGGTTTTAGCCTCCTCGTGGAAACAAGGCTGGGATTCAAACCTGCTATTCACAGGTTTCGTACACCAAACTTCACACCCTCCGCAATTGAAATGAAGCCATCACCCAACCCACTGAGCTACTTAAGTTTATAAATCCACTCTCTGGTTGATAATAGCTGATAGATTTATTTATTGGGCATTTTTAAAGCACTTATTCCCTGGAATGCAGTTTCATGGCGCGTGTTACTTACAATGTATTGTATTGCAGAAATACCATGTCACCACCTAGCATCCCCTCGCCCATTCCCTACCTTCACCCAGCTGAGAAGCGTTTTTCCCCAAAGCATTTAGGTTCCACGGTTTTAAGGTGGCTTAGTGAGTTAATGCGCCGGCTATAGACTTCGGAGTTAAACCTGTGGGGCACTGGTTCAAATACTAAAAGGGCCAACCCAGCGATTCATCTTTCTGCGACTCGTTAAAAGGAGCAGAGATGGGCAATAGCAGCACGTGATGTACCAAGCGTTGAATAATCCGCACGCCCCTCCACCAATCAAGTTTCTCCATCTTTGAGCCCCTTGCTCTTTTATGAACTGGACTGAGTGCCCTGCTGCTGAGGCGTGTATGTGTGTGTGTATAATCTGCAGGTCACACAGATGCACCCGACAGACCAATTCAACCTTTCATGTTTGCAAGATCGACACATGGTGCGCTACAAAAATTCAATTACAATACAGAAGGGGTATCATGGAGTAGTGAAATAACACCTATGGCCCAAAGGCTATACGGAAATGCAGTTTTGTTAAGACCCATCTAAATTGTCAATTAACTAGTCTTTGAAGATCCACTGGAAACCTAAATTCCAACAATTAGCAGGAAAAAAAAATCAGGGTCCGAGGCAGCGAAAGTACAGCACGAATATAATTTATTTTCTCTTTCAAAATACAAATATAGAACATTCTGTGCGCGCTTTATAAAAATAGAATTCACTTAAAGTGCACTGCACTTACTTTTTGCCTTGGGTGCTTGCCAGAATCTGATTAAGACAGGTCAGCCCACCACACACCCGGAGCCCATAAACAAATAGAAAACGGTAATTCATGGCACTGGCAAAATGACATTTCGTTATAAATACACAGCCCTTTTACATTTTGTTCGTGTTGGCTGTTTGATACTGCTGGGTTCACAACCCCGCAAATTTTATATTTTTGCAATGTTTCAGCGAATAGTAACCTAAATTTAGCCCTAAACTGCTCACGTCACATCTGTGGGCACTTTGAAATTAAAGCGCCTTGGGAGGTCTGAAAAGGGCCGACCAGCACGCGGTGAAAGATAGCAGTCCGCCTGAAGATGTAACCACGTTGGGGTGCCATTCATCGTCCTGCTAGTCTCACACATTGCCAGCGATGGGTCTCCTGGGTGGCACCAAGTAAAGGATTGTACAATCTGTGTACTTTTCACACGTTTGAGGTCAGCATCAAAGACCAGCTTACAGGCTGCCAAGACCAGCGTGCAGCTGGCACCGCAAGAAGGTTTGAATAGTCTCTGTATAGTGTGCCAGTCAGTGATAAAGTGGCAGGAATTGCCGGTGGCTCTCCTCCGCCTCCTGCTCCGTGGCGATCTCCTCCATGGCGCTACTGCTTTCCTCCTGTCCCAGCAGCCCGGGCACTCCCAAGGCCAGGGCGAGCAGCAGCAGCCGCCGCAGGGCCGGGGCCAGCATGGCCGGGAGAGGGAACAGGGTCGCCGCCTCCTAACCAGCCGCCGCGGATAATAACTGCCGCGTCCGAGACGTCGGATTCCCCTATCCCGAGAGCCTACCAGGGTCAGCGCCAGAACAGCCAGCCCCCTCTCTTTCCCAGCCTAACAGAACACCCGAGCCTGGGTCTTCCTCCTCCTCACTGGGCCGTCCCTTTGTGGAGCTTGGTGCCGAACCCTGCTCGCAGTCCGCCCCTCACAGGGCTTTCTTAAATCTCACACTAAAGACATCCCAGGTCGGAAATGCAGCAGCCATTCCAGAGGGACACACCAGTCAAATAAATAAATACATAAAAACAAGCTGTCACCATTGCGCAAAGGCAGCCGCGTTTTTGCATCGCGCTTTCACTTTAACAATAGTTGCCAGCCAACCCCGCGAGTGCTGTGTGGGGCGGCAGCTATTGTTAAAGTGAAAGCGCGACACAAAAATAAACATGCGGCCGCCTATGCCAAAGCCGAATGAAACAAGCATTTGCAATGCAATAGGAGTCGCATTTACGCGAGACCTATTGCATTGCGGGCGGGCGGCCGGGCAGGGGGTAGGGTGGCACGAACAACGGGAGTGCTGGGGGGAGGGGGCGAGAAGGGACGGCAGAAAATAGTACTCGAAGTAAAGGGGCCAGTAGCCATGTAAGGATACAAATAACGACATGGCCGTCATAGGGAGGGACTAACAGGCCTATAAACCAATTGAAGGCAGCATTTAGTAAAGGACAAAGACACAAGCCAATGAAAAATATGGGCGGGGGAGTGGGCGTGGCTTCTCTCCCGTACTCAACTATCCCAGATCAACCCCAGAGCAGCGCTTGCGCGCTGGCTCAGGGCTCGACCTAAAAAAGGGCATAGTCAAGACACCTGGTGCCATTAGGGGGCCATAACTTTAGTAACATCTCGGTAACGCAGGTGATGTCCATGCTTAGTCAGATGAGATCAGGATCACCCTGGGACCCCTGCCCCCCTAAAATTCTCCATCTGGCTCCAGAGCCTGCGGCCCTTTTCCTTACTGGGATCTTCAATCAAATGTTTTCTGCTGGATACTTCCGAATGCTTGGAAGAAGGCATCCATTCTTCAGTTATTGAAAAAACCTAACCTGGATTGACAAGATGCGAATAGCTATAGGCCTATTTCGCGTCTTCCCCTGCCCACTAAGATTGTTGAGAAGGCCATGAATATAGAACTCACCAAGTTCTTGGAGGACAACAAGCTATTAGATTGTGCGCAATATGGCTTTAGAAGTCAACATGGCACCGAGTTGGCCCTAATAAATTTAGGGTGGGCGTAGTTTGCGGAGTTGCGCAACGCTAAGCGAAGCGGTAAAACAACTCCGCCGCGCTACGCGAGCAGCGTAGTGCGATAGGAAAATGCTGTTCGCGGTGATTGCACAGTGCCGGATGCTTGTCCGCACTGTGCAATCATTGCAAACGGCATCATGCACAGTGCAAGCGGTCGTTTTCTGCCGCTCAAGTAGATTTTTACTCGAGCGGCAGATTTCTCAACGCGAACGGGCAGTTTCTCATCGCGAGCGGTCGTGAGCATACGTGACCACTCGCAATGAGAAACCTGTCCCCCCCCCCCGCGTTGAGAAATCTCGCCGGGAGGTTTATTTTCCACGCTCGCGCACTTGATGTTGCCGATCGCGAACGAGGAAAAATCTCGCCGGGATGTTGATTTTGCTCGCTTGCGGTCACAACTTGACGTTTAGGAACGCGAGCGAGCAAAAATGTCCGCTACGGGTAGCGGATTTTCTCTGCACTCTGCGAGATCCGCGTAACGCGGAGTGCAGAAAACTCCGCAAACTCCGCGAGCGGAGTGTAGTTCACTGCCCAGGGTTATAATAAATGTGTCTGAAGAAATCAGAGAGGTTCTGGATAAAGGCGGGAAGTCAGCGCTGATCCTATTGGACCGCTCGGTGGCCTTCGACACGGTTGACCACAACCAGCTTGTCAGTCGCCTTTTTTCCATGGGAGTCAGGGGCAAGGCTCTGGCCCTTCTAAAGTCCTTTCTCACTGACAGAGCTCAATGGACACAGCTCATCCTGGTTCACCCTGCCCTGTGGGGTGCCACAGGGCTCCTCATTGAGCCCAACACTTTTCAACTTATATGTTACCCCCTCTGTTTGCTCATAAAATCCTTTGGCTTCAAAACAGTGTCATATGCTGATGACACACAAATCGTGGCGTCTTTTTCTGGAGACCACACGGACACCGCCTTAAGATTTCAAGGGTGCCTGCGCAAGGTTGGACAGTGGATGGCCCAAAACTGCCTTAAACTGAACGCAGGGAAAACAGAGGTGCTTCTTTTTGGAAATGATACCTTTTTTGGGCGACCAAACTGGTGGGCACAGGAAATGGGCGAAACACCCACTCCTGTCAATAAGGTGAAAAACCTCGGAGTCCTTTTTGAGTCTAAACTATCTTTTGAGGGGCAAATTAATGCAATCACCTCCACTTGTTTTTTTATGATTAAAACTATCAGACAAATACTTCATTTTATTCCACTAGAGCTCCAGAAAGCGGTGGTGACAGCGCTCATACTGTCCGGACTGGATTACTGCAATGGGCTGTTCAACATACGAACAAGCTTCCTCAATAAAATGCAGGTCCTACAAAATGCAGCAGCCAGTTTGCTGCTCGATATCCCGAAACAGCAATCAGTAGCACATGCCTTACCCTCCTTGCACTGGCTACCGGTAAAAAGAAGGATCGAATTCAAGGCCCTCTGTATTGCCTTTAAGGCACTCCATGGACTCGGCCTGGATTTCCTGGCGAACAAATTTCAGTGGTATCTCCCTGGGAGGGAGCTTCGCTCTGCAACTTCCGCTAATCTTGGAGTCCCTAAAGTCAAAATGGCAACTTGGGAGTGGGGGAGAAGCTTCGTGGGAGGGACAGTGAAGTTGTGGAACTCACTCCCAATAGGACAGAAAACAACCTCCTGGCATTCTGCAAATCCCTAAAAACCCTGCTGTTTAACAAGTAGCTGTCCTTCTTCTTGTCTCCTCCGCGCAAGCTCACACTTCAGGCTGGAGCCGCCGCGCCTAGACACCCCCGGGTATTAGCGCGCGTTACAAATCCTAATTTCATTTCAATTTCATTTCATTACCTACTGCACGCCACGTGCTGGGACTAGTGGGGTATACACATGACCCCAGAGCACGCTGCAATCACCCACAACACCCAATTATGACACACCACCCCGCGCATGTGTAGGTCAAAAAACACGCCCACGCACTGCCTCGCTAGTGAAGTGTTCGAAATGGGGGTTTCTAGGGGAAATTAGTTAGTTTTGTTTGGGCATCTAAGGGAGCTAGGCTCGCCTGGAAGAAACTGAGACGCAATTTGGAGAAGGGCAGTTTGGCTCGCCCTGATTTAAGACTATATTGTATGGCCATCCAGTTTAAAAACTGCAGAATACTTCTAGGCAAACCGGGGGCCTTGGTATGGGGTGGCCTGTTGGAGGAAATGGTAAAGAAGTGGGGCTCAAAAGGTTTTCTTTATAAGTTCGGGGCAAGGAAATTCTTTAAAAAAGTTAGGTTGAAGACGTTGAAGGCAGCAGTCACTCTTTGGTTGGGGGTAAGGAAGACACTGGGAATGGGCTATTTTTCAGATTTCTCACCAATCTGGGATTCACCAGGTACGTCAGAGTGCCTTCAAGATCGGTTAAGTATCCTACTAAGGAGGGCGGGAATTGAAATGTGGGGGGGGGGGGGGGAAATCTCCTGACGATGCAGGGTGTGGTGCCATGGGAAGTACTGGTGGCAAAAACGGGCGATTCCCTCTCAAGATTGAAGTACCTGCAGCTACTATCTTGGGTGGAGGCTAATAGACGGGAGATTGGTGGAGCGTGGTATTCGAATCAAAACTACAGAATGAGGCCCCTAGAAGAAAGGAAGTCGCCGATTGGTATTGGACTTTGCTGCTCTCTGAAAATAAGAAGCTAAAACCCCCATATGAGATCTGGGAAGGAGCAATTCAGATGATGGAGCTGCAGAAAACTTGACATCTTTCATTAAAACTACTTTACAAGGTGGTTAAACCAGCTAACCTGAAAAGGAACCACTTCTTCACAATTAACAGGCTGTACTGGACCCCTCAGAAACTTGCAAAGTTTATATTAGCTCCAACTCCAAGATGTTATAGATGCGGTATGCTAAGCGCCGATCTACATATGTTTTTTGAGTGCCCAAAATTACAGCAGTATTGGCATACTGTCGAGAAAGTAGTCAATTATATTTTTCAGGTCAATATAACAATGAGTTTAATGTCGATACTGATGGGGCTGGAGGATCAGCCTATTCAGCCCCTCTCGGCAAATAGGAGGGATCTTCTTTTTTTATATGATGCTCCTTGCCAGGAGAGAGATCTGCAAGAGATGGGCAGACCCCATTCCACCTCGGGGTTTTGACTGGCTCCAGGCGGTTAAAACTATTTGCAAAATGGACACTGGTGTTGAGGGTGGCCCTCGCAGTATGATCTGGGACGATTATTTGAGTTGGTGCGGAACAGTAAGAACTTAATGGCAACGTCCTATCATAACACCAGCGTGAAACCAGTAACCAGGTAACTGGATGGACTGGATCGCAGGACTAGATGTTTAATTGCAAATAGCCTGAGGCGGAACAGGTCAGGTACCAGGCTTGGCTTTGCAAACACTGGTGATATGAGGACACAAAAAAAGAAAAAAGAAAAAAAAAAAAAAAAAAAGAAATGGGGGTCTCTAGTTGGCAGAGGTAGGTACCTTTGTCCAAATGGGGACCCTTACTTCTAGTCAGGGTAAGGGGGATACACACTCTAGATAACCCCTGCTCACCCCCTTGGTAGCTTGGCACGAGCAGACAGGCTTATCCCAAAGGCAATGTGTAAAGTATTTGTACCAACACTCACAGTAACACAGTGATATCACAAATGGACACCACACTGGTTTAGAAAAATAAAGTATCTTTATCTAAACTTAACAAGACCAAACCAACAAAAATCCAACATACAAGTATTAAGAAAAATAACTTTCAAAAGGTTTTAGCAACTGAGTCCATAGAAAACTATGGATGCGTGATTTCTTGCAAAGTACCTGTCTTTGCGACAAAATTCACCAAGCCAAACAGCCGCAGCGATGGAAAGCGTCGAAAAACAAAGATGAGTTGATTCCTGAGACCACCGTGGATACGATGCAACAGTTCCGCTGGACACAGGGGAGCGGTGCGTCGGGTCCGGTCTGTAGGGGGAAGCGATGGATCGATTCTGAGACGACTCCGATCCACAGGTGATGCGTCGGGGAAAACTTGCCGCTCAGGGGCGATGCGTGGAAATCTGGGATGCGGCGGCGAATAATGTGGCGGCGTCGAGCGTCGATTTCTTCAGCCGCGATCCCTCGATGCGTCGATTCTTGCAGCGGCGATAGGCGCTGCGTCGGTTTCAGCAGCGGCGCAGCGAGATTCTTCTCACACCACGGCATTGCGTTGGAAAAACTGTTGCAAGAAGAGTGATGCGTCGATTTCCTTGTTGTTGTTGCGTTGATTTCCAGCTCCCAGTAGCAGAAACAACCTCCAGAGGCCACACACAGTCACAGGCACTCCTGGCGGTCAGAACTCCCAGCAAAGAAGTTCAGGGGAGCCGGGGGTGAAGTCTTTGTGTTCCTGAGACTTCAAAACAGGAGGCAAGCTCTACTCAAGCCCTTGGAGACTTTCCTCAAGCAGGGGACACAGCACACAGCAAAGTCCTTCTCCTTTCCTTGGCAGAAACAGCAACTGCAGGCCAACCCCAGACACACAGCAAGGGCAGTACTTCTCCTCAGTTTCTCCAGCTCTTCTCCTTGGCAAAGGTTCCTCTTGATTCCAGAAGGAGTCTAAAATTCAGGGGTTTTAGGTCTAATACTTATACCCCAAAATGTCTTTGTTCCCTTTGTGCAAGGGTCTCTGAGCCCAGTCCAAACCAGTTCTGTCCTCTCTGGTGCAGCTGCCCGGCAGAAGGTGGAGACAGGATTGTGTAAGGCAGACAGGTGGAGACAGGATTGTGTAAGGCAGACAGGCCCTATTCAGGTGCAAGGGAAATCTCCTCCCACCACTCTAAATGCAGACCGGCCCTATTCAGGTGCTAGTGAGAACTCCTCCCCCTACTCTGAATGCAGCCCAGGTCTATTCACCCCAGCCCTGACTCATTCAGAAAAGGCAGGACACACATCAACCCCCCCCCCCCGGTGGCTGTCTGAGAGAATGCACCTCCCCAGCCCCTGTCACTCCAAAACCAGACAGCCAATACACAAACAGGCAGAGGCACACAGAATGGTTAAACAAGAAAATGCTTACTTTCTAAAAGTGCCATTTTCAAACACACAATTTAAAAACCATATTTAGTAAAAAGATGTGTTATTAACTTCTGAGTTCAGAGAGCCTAAACTTAATTTTTCTATCTTATCGCTATGGGAAGATATGCTTGTAAAATGTTACAAAGCATTACCCATTCTGCCCTATGGGGCAAGATAGCCTTTCAATAATGAAAAACGAAATTGGCAGTATTTCACTATCAGGACATGTTACACACATCAGTACATGTCCTACCTTTCACATACACTGCACCCTGCCCAGGGGGGTATCTTGGGCCTACCATAGGGGTGTCCTATATGTAAGAAAAGGGAAGGTTAGGGCCTGGCAAGTGGGTGCAGTTGCCAAGTCGACATGGAAGTTAACAACTGCGCACAGACACTGCAGTGGCAGGTCTGAGTTACCGTTTCAGAACTACCCATGCAGGTGGCACAATCAGTGCTGCAGGCCCACTAGTAGCATTTGATTTACCAGCCCCGGCAATCTCAGTGCACTTTACTAGGGACTGACCAGTAAATCAAATATGCCAATCAAGGAGAACCAATCATAATAACAATTTACACAGGGAGCATATGCACTTTAGCACTGATTAGCAGTGGTAAAGTGCCCAGAGTCCTAAAACCAGCAAACACAGGTCAGGAAAAAATAGGAAGAAGAAGCAAAAAGTTTGGGGATAACCCTGCAAAAAGGGCCAAGTCCAACAGGAAGGCAGGATACTAGATGTCTAGAGACACTCATAAAACGCTAAAGAACCCAGACCATCCATAGGCTCACAAAAACCACCCTGCAGTAAAATATATCCTCTCCTATCATAGTGAGGGTGAGAACAGATGACCCGTAAGCAAGAGTGGAGGCGAGCCATGAATAAACACTCTCCAAAAAGTAAACACCATGATCGGGGCCACCTTCCAGTGCACCGCAAAAATAATACGCATGAATGTAAAAGCCCACTCCTAAAAAAGAAAGGCACAGGAATCCCCAAGAATGACTGATGATAGTACATAAGGATGCAAATGTTTTCTAAAACTTAACCAACAAACAACTACTCTTATCCGACAGGTCTGCAATCGAAACACGAAAGTGCCCCACCCTTACAGCAGCCCAAAATCTCTCCGTTAACCACTTCCATAATTCTAACAAAGACCCAAGTGTGCAAGTCCAAGACTTCAAACTGTTATCAAACTATTGGATACCAAACTCTTTCAAACTTTTCTAAAGTAAATAAATCTCCCAATCACCAGAGGACCACAGACCTCTTTCCTGGATCCATCCCCAAGACCAGCAATGTTCCACAAGTTATGTATTATTGTACAATTGTATACCCTCTGTTTACTGTAGGTGTAGCCGCATCCATATGTTGCCAATGATCTGCCTAGTCCAATGAAGACCACCCCGACAATTGAACAGCGCTTGCGTAGGCACCTCTCCCATCTCACCTAAAATTACACTGAACACAACACTAGTATTCCACACGCAATACATAGCGCAAGCTTACACAACACCTGGTATCAGCACATCACAGCTGCGGGTGCCCAGTCAACGGCCGGGTCATGCTTCATTTGTTCGCCGATACCACATGCAGTAAGGGCAGACAGGCTTTACTTGTCCCAAGAGATAACCAGCAACAAAGCTAAATGCCTTCTCCACATGTACCGATGTAGGACTAGGGCCAAGATATAACCCAACAGAGTAGAACCCCATAGAATAGTAGTGAACGTGACCCTTTACGAGACCAATCCCTCAGCACTATACCTCTTCACCGATCCTAGCGAGATTCAAACAGAGCTAGATAAAATGCGCAAGCGAGACACAGTGGGGGGAGGATACTGTTTGGCTCCAAGACTTTCTGATAAAAGATTCTTGGAGGTAGCAAAGCCATCGCACCAGTGCACAAACATGTCCGCTCCCACTTCCAGCTGTGGTCCCAAGGCGGCCCTTAGCATGTCTGGTGCAGTCTTCTACAATAACAAATGGACGCCAGACATGGAGTTCCAGAGTAGGGCCATCCACCTCGATGATGCAAAGGGAAAGGAGTCTCGTAGGGGAGGGTTAAATACCAGCATAGATAACCCCTGTTTAGGATGAAGTCAGCACTGCCAAGCGGATTCAATACTAGCATAATGAGGCATCGGTAGTCCTAGGATGAAATTGGTACTAGATTTATGAGGGTGCACTCCAGTATCTGAAATACTTTGGTGTGAAAAAGTCATCCTTTTTGCACTGATGCTGTCCATTTTTCTTACTGATACAGATGTTTACTGAATCTCATTGCGCCCTGGGCTCTGCTAACCAGGCCCAGTGCCGGTGCTCTGTGTAAAAGGTATATGGTAATTAGGTGTAATTACAATTGGTATGACAACCTACCTGTAAGCCCCTAGTATAGGGTAGAGCATGTAGGATTAGAGGCCCAGTAGATTTATTACACTTAAGTGTGCACTGCTGTGTTGCCTGCTGTCATTTTAAAGGCAACCCAGCTTTGCAGGTTGCTTTTAAAATAACATTATATGCAAATTGACTTTGAAATTAAAGGTACACCCAAAGTCTTAAGCTACCTTATTTTTACATATAAGTCACCCCTAAGGTCTTTTCTAAGTGCCCCACGGGTAGGGTGCCTTGTAAATATAAGCAGGGACATTATAAAATATGTTGTATATGCCCTGGTGAGGGAAAAACTGCCAATTTCGTCTTTTTTCCATTGTAGCATATTGGCTCTATAGGCTAACATGGGGATACTTTAATAAAGTAGAACTATTAACAGGAGTGAGTTAAAAATGTAATTCAAAGACTTAAAAGAATAGTTATGATAAAGCCAACAACTTGCCAATGTTAGGTTTATTAAACCTATTACAGAAAAGTAGTTACAGAACTTGCTTTTCTAATAAACCAAAATCCAGCCTTCCAGCAGCCTCTCCTGATTAGCCAGCCTTTGCCAGGATGAGCCAAACTGCTCTGATGAGGTTTGAAGTGCCCTGCATAGAGACAAATAACATCTGGTGGGGGCGGATCTGCAGCTGCAGAGCAAAAGGCAGGAGGGGGGTGGAGCAGCCAAACTGGTCTTCAAAGAGGAAATTACAGTTAGGACAGGACACAGGTAAAAGAGCTCCACCTGCATCATCTCCACCTAGAAGAAATGAGGTGATCACCTTCAGCTGGACTTTAATGGATTTGGTCAGGTGCACTGAGGGAAATGTAGTCCCAACTCTCCAAAGAGCAATTTAGAGTTTCCTAGGAACCTTGGCTAGTGTTGTGGACCCATCAAGAACCCCCAAAGGACATTCTGGTGGCATCTCCAGAAGTTTGAGATAATTTGGAGCATTTTGAACAAAAAGCTCCATTGGATGAAGGACCCGTTGTCAATAGTCAATTTGTTGAAGTCGAACCACGACCGGGCCTGAAATGCAGGTTTGCCCTGCTAAAACTCCGAAGCTTTACGTCTTCGACGAGAATCCCAGGAATCGACTGAGGCATACCGCTGACGTAAGCCGCCATCGTCGAACCCAAACCCGACCTGCTGAGGAGACCCGCTCGACCTTGAGAGAAAAAGCTCCAAAAAAGTGACTTAGTCAGAATGTAAAAACTTGACTGGGCCCTACCGCTCATAGTATCTGAGCCATGGTCCATCGAGGTCGGGCTAAAACTTTGAGTTTGAATAATATGGCCCTTGTCGCGCTGGACGGGGACAAAGTGTCCCGGAGTGCAACGGGCATTTGCGTCAACTTTGTGTGACCCCGGGGCATTTTGGTATTACAGAAGGAGCTGCAGACAATTGTGCAGTACCCTTCTGTAATACAGGTCACGGTGACGCACATGTAGCACCAACGCTATCATCAGAGGGCTTTCCCCCATTTGCATGGGGGCATGGCCCCATGCAAATGAGGGACTCTCTTTCCCTCTGCACCTGCGCCATATTATAGATGCGGGTGCAGAGGCAAAGAAGCTGTCAGGAGGTGCACGGAGGTGGTGTCTACTATCAGTGCGTACCCTGAGGGCATCCCTCTTAGTGGGATGAAGGAGGTCCTATGCAGGGGCGGCTGGTACCCTTTTGAAAGTGGTAGGCGGGCAAAGTACCGAACTGCTTCCCAAAAAACTAAATTAGACAAACCCTCCCTCCAGAAACCCAAAATAAAACAACCCTTCCCTCCGAAACCCCCAAATTAAACAAACTAGTTACATGCATTACACATTTAATATATAAAAAAATAAAAGTCAATTGTACTTACCCACGGGCTACGATGCGTCCTCCTTGGTGTTCTCCTGCAGTCTGTGGCAGGAAGAGGTCCCCTAACTAATCCAGACTCTGCGCTAACATGGAAAATGCGACTCCTGAAATTTGTGTATGTCCATCATTCAATGCTGCATTTGTTTGTGTGACTTTAGTGTGCCTGGTAGTTGCAGTCCATTATGTGACTTTGTGCTCTATAAACATCACCAGTGGAGCAAGTGTGTGAGATCTTCAGTAAGTGTAAAGATTTAATGTTCGAGACGTCTGCTGTTCCACATCATAAGAGCCAAGAGATCATATATACTTTGAATATCTTCTATGATCTTGCAATTTTGGTAGCAGATGTTTTAAGTGACCGGTATGCCTGGACGCGGGTCCATTGCTCACTGTACTATAGGACTTAAACCATACCGCACTGATGAGACCCAAGAAGGTCGAAACCGGTCTGGGGTTGCTTCTGTTCCCATCTGCAGGAGACATGGCCTGGTATTTTAGGCTGGACTGCTCCTATTGGAGCAGGATCGCAAATGATTTTCATAAGGGGATGTAAGAAATTGGATTATTTGTAGTGGGTGACTCCCCATCTCAAGGAATAATCACAACCCATGTCCGGATGAACCCTTAAAGCCACTAAATTATCCTAAGCTCAGCCTCCTGGTACCTATGGCACGAAAATGACAGGCTTAACTTTGCCTAATGTGTAAAGTATTTATGAAGTGCCAAAACAGTAAAAGTCAAAATGCATAACAATCGAAACACCATACCGAATTAGAAAAATAGACTACAATTTAATTTTAAAAATGGCACGAAAATGACAAAAATCCAAAGAGGTCAACCGGAAATAAGAGCTGTTAAACTTTAAGTAGAAATAGCACCAAAAGCATGGGATGATTTAATAATACTTAAAAGGGAGGTTTAGACCTGCTAAAATGGTTTCTTTAGACAGGTCGAATCAAAGTGTTTACACTGCTACAGTCAGGCTACACTGGTAGACCTGAAGCCATGTTGCACTACATTGTAGAGTATGGCATAATAGGGGCTGCAGTCCACAAGTGACATTTTACTTATAGGCTCTGTATACACTTTGTGCACTACTAGGGATTTACAGGTAATTTACATATGCCAATTACTCGGCTACGGCCAATGACTCGACTATGGCAACACACTCTATGCCAGCACCACCCAGAAACTCCCCAAAACACTGCAGAACATCCAGAACACCTCTGCCAGACTCATGCTGAACATCCCACGCCGCAACCACATCACTGACCATTTGAGAGACCTACACTGGCTGTCAACAAAAGAATCACCTTCAAACTCCTCACGCATGTTTACAAAGCCCTCCACAATGCCGGACCTGCATACCTCAACCACCGTGCCTCTTTCTACACTCCCACCAGACCTCTCCGCTCCGCCCAACTGGCCCTGGCCACCATCCCAAGGATCTGCAAGACCACGGCTAGAGGAAGATCCTTCTACCTCGCTGCGAAGACCTGGAACACTCTGCCTCTGCACCTCAGGCAAGCACCATCGCTGCTGCAATCTAGGAAGGACCTCAAGACCTGGCTCTTCGACTGAAACTCCCCCCCCCCCCCACTTAGTGCCTTGAGATCCTCAAGAGTAGTCGCGCTTTAAAAGATTGTTTGAATTAATGGTATACCACTTTCCTCATGTTGAAAGAACCAAAGAAACCTTACAATTGATAAGCAGGGGTAGAGTGCACAGAGTTCTAAAGCTGGCAACGCTATAGAGAGCAGCAGAATGCGGAAAATGTGGGGTGAGCACGCAGAAAACGTGGATTTCCTACAGTGGTTCTCTGTCAAGAATGGCACAGTGGGTGAAAAACAATGATTTGGAATTCCGTCCAGAGTATTCACCGGTGGCTGACATTTATTCAAGCATTTCTTCTTTCACCTTGTTTTTGCATAGAAGGTGTGCAGCACACATTGACCAAATGAGACCATGAACGGTTGAAAGGTGGGATTTCATAGCAATGTAACCGTATAACCATGGTCACCATGAGTTATTCACTTGCAGATGATAAGTGAATAACTCCGTAAAAAATACATTGGTAAATTAAAACGTGCACTGCCCTATACAGCTTTAGAATATTACAAATGGAAAGTTTAAAAAAAAATATTTTGGAAACCTTACTACAAACATGTGAGGACTGAAATGAAAATGTACTAGGTCTCTCCGAGTACAGGATTCAACACCATGTACAGTTGCCCAACTCAGGCTCCGGGAGTGGGGAGGGGAGGGGGAGGGGGGTATATCCGGCCAAGGTATTTCTTTGAGATATGAGAGACCCTCATTAAGATCTGCTGGGCCATCATTTTGCGTAGCTCCACTGAACAATAAGCCACCCATAAGGCGGGTGTACCAGTCTAGTCAAATTAGTTCAAAAAATGGGCTAACCTAGAACTCATTGCAATACAATTTCTGTGAGTGGATTGTTATTGAAATTTTTCCGTAGAAAACGATGGTGAAAAGTCTACCACTCTATCATGACGCGTTAATCCAATATGGCGGATTTTTCAAAATGGCTGCCCATTATTTGAGATATAGGGTATAACTGTTTCTATGCCCATGTGTGGTATCATTTTATATGTTTTTAGGGACGGGAAAGTCAAAAATAACATCAAAAATTGTTTCTGATGACTATAACATCAAATTGGGATTAATACAATAAACAACGATAATTATATGTTAATATGCCAAACATAGTTTTGACATTATTTTTTATTTACATTTTTTTAACATCATTTGAAAAGGATAAACAAATTTCAACTAGATAATATAGCACTTCTCAATAGGACACTGACAAATGAAAATTGTTAAAGAGATAAATTCAAACAGCACTCCTCAGTATAAGAATAGTATGATTTCAATCATCGTCCATGTCCACTTCCATGGAATTGCAACAGCTTATTCCTCGACAATCCGTGCACGCATCTGTGCACACTATTCCCTGTCTTTTGCATATACATTGCAGAGTCGCACATTGACTCTTGATACAGCCACATTTCACAAATTTTAATAAATGATCTGCTGCTGGTGCTTGACTCATTCTAATGGGAGCCAATCTTCCATCTTTCACTTCAAATCCCCACTGTAATGGATCCATATGAATACCCATCCACTGCTGCACCTGATGATATACTCTGAGCGAATGAAATTTGCAGGCATCCTCTGTAGGAGGCAAGACTTCCGGTTTGAACTGGTCATAGTAACATGTTGCTCACTTGCTGCATGCTTCACTGAAGCAAAGTCCTGCATGCATTCATTCAAATTGGCGCAAATAGGGCGTGACATAACCCAGACAAGCTGCTGCTGTTCTGTCATACCTTTTCCATGGGTCATTCCGCCGAAGCCTTTTATATTCTTCATTAGAACTTGTTCAATTACCAAATCAGTGGAAAGGCCACCCCAAAACCTATCACTTCTTCGGACAACATGCAGACCATTTGTAAATGCCGTGTATACATCAGGAGCTTCAAATTCAAGCTCAACCATTCTCTCATAATACAGTCGTGCAGAACTGGCATATAAATTATGGCCACATGCTGCAAAAAAGGTAGCATCTCCTTTACCATTGCAAGATGTAGATGCCAATTTCCTGTTCTTTCAGCTTTTAAGAATTGTTTCAGGATGTTGACCATTTCCAAATATTGCAACCAAAGTCGAGGAGTCCTGTAAAATTTAAGTTCATCTTTGGCCTTCAGCAGTTTGGTTGCAATTTCGACAACAGCATTATGTGTAACATCCTCAACAGAAAGCTCCCCATTAAGAAGATTATTAAACAATGATCTAGCTGCCTGTAAATCGTCGTTATCATCTAGGGCTTGCGTTGCTAAAATCGTGTTGAAAACTGATGAAACAATAAGATGACCACGAATCGCTCTTGCAATAGCTTTACCAGAAAGCATGTGCTTTACAGCATTTCCTGCATATATGATCTCAAGTATATCAACCAAGCCTGCTGCACTCATCAAAAAACCAATGCATCCAAGAAAACTCATGATTGTGTGCAGGCCTCCTAGTCTCAGAATGACCTTCTTCAAAGGACTATCCTGTGATTCATTGGCTATGATGCTAAGTGCTTTGTGGAAAAGAGGCTGGTCGAATGTTATAATAGGGGTCTGGCTGTATCTCTTGGCATGGTCAGAAACAAAAAACAGTGTTGAGAGAATACACGTCTCATTTGTTGGATCCATGTTAATCATTGGCAGAAAGATGACAGATGATACACCGGGATGGTTACCTTTATGTAGTAGTTGGCATACTCCTTGCCATCCTGGAACACTGTTGCTGAGTAGATGTGAGATGTTCAATAAAATATCCAGGTTTGCAGATGGGTCACTGTACGCGATTTCCTTAATGGTATTATACTTTAAGAAACGCATCCCACTGGCCTGTGAATGATGTTTTTATTGGGATTTGCCCCAACCTCCTCAGTTCTTCAAATGAAACTTGACGTTTCTTAATGACCGTTGAAAATTTTCCAGTTGGAGTCACAGTGGCGATAATGCCCATCCCATGAAAAGTACCATGGCCATCTATTGTAATAATATTGTGATCAATATTATCAGCTGCATATTGAACGAATTTCGGAGGACTTTCAGAAGGTTCCACAAGGACAGGTATAATATTTCCTCTTTCTTCTGCAGCTGAACGTTCAAAACGAAGAACTTCTGAATAGGAGCTGCAGAATCCCATATGATTTACTGCTTCAACTACAAATCTCGAGCTTGTGTTGTCATGTAATTGAACTGCCAGCCCTAACTGCAACGGTGCAACTAAGACTCGTGGGCGCACAGCTTGCATAATTGCCTGTCCTATAGAAGCTACTTTTCTCTCTGTTGGTTTTATCAGTAACAAAAACTGATAAGAGCCTTAACGAATCAGGAATATAGCTCACATTATAGTCAACACTACTCATGTTTTCAATGGGTGGATAAGTTTCTGGTTCTACAGGGATGTCTTTAATATCATTTCTTATTATTTCAGCAGCTGCCATAAGGAGATTGTTGCGATCCTCTTCAACATCTTCATGGCTATGACTGTGGTACTCTTGCAATACATGAGCAGCTGTACTTTTAAAAATAACGACATCAGCAGTCCCTGCAACTGTTCCTATGAAGATTTCATCTTCAAAATGCTCTTTGAGTTTTTGTTTCATATACTTCGAACTGTATGGTTCGCTATCTTCTGGCAGTAATTCTCGCATTTTATTAACAAGTTCTTTAACAGTAGTTTGTTCTTCATCATTTTCCTCCATGTATTTAACTACTTGAAGAAAAGTTTCCTGGCGAACTGAGTCGTCTGGTCGACCTGAAGATATTGGAGGGTTATCAGTGAACTGCCCGGGAATGAATTTTCCAGTATAAAAATTGACGTAACACTGTTTGTGGTAGCATGCATCTACAGCATGTAAATCAGACACATTGTGGATACGTCTCTTAACTTTGTCAGCCCATTCATCATTGCGTTCGTTGCATTTTTGTAAAACTGATGATTTGAATTCAACTGTTCGTGCATTAAACCACGCATTTTTTTCCTCTCCCTGAAGTATAAACTTAACTCAGTACCACAGAAAAAACAATTTTTTCTAAAATCAAACGGGGTTTCACACGACCGTAGAACACGAGAAGTTGTGGGATCGGATTCTTTCTCCTGGAACGGAGTTTTCAAGTTAACAAAACGCGCTCTACATTTCTTGTGAACTTTCTGCCCAACACAAACGTGAAACTTAGATATTTTTCTCTCCTTGCATGTTTTTTGAATTCCAGTCACTCCTCTTTCAGTGAGTACAGATACATCGTCATCTTCTTGAAACACCACATCACAAATGAAACACTTTTCTACGTCCATTTTCACTGTATCTCACAGCAACTCGCAAGAACCTGTAACACATAAATGAAAAATTTTTGATTAACAAAAAAAAAAAACAACAACAAAGTTACAAAACAAAACACAAATAATAGCAAACTTTTTATTTCAAAAGTTAATTGTAATATTTACGTTCCTTCACACTTTGTCATATAAGTCAACGAAAAAATTATACAAACTTTGTCTGACATATTCCGCAATTATTTGATATTATGGTCATCAGAAACAATTTTTGATGTTATTTTTGACTTTCTCGTCCCTAAAAACATATAAAATGATACCACACATGGGCATAGAAACAGTTATACCCTATATCTCAAATAATGGGCAGCCATTTTGAAAAATCCGCCATATTGGATTAACGCGTCATGATAGAGTGGTAGACTTTTCACCATCGTTTTCTACGGAAAAATTTCAATAACAATCCACTCACAGAAATTGTAATGCAATTAGTTCTAGGTTCCGCAACAAATTGACTAGTCCGCAAAATGGTGGCTGCGTTTGGGGCCACTGCAGCAGACTGGAAAGCCTCACTTTGTATGTAGCAGTCCCACTGCATTACAGTCTGTATTTCATTCACGAACCACTAGTCTGTGGCACTCGAGCCTGGAATAAAAGCATATTGTTATTCTTAACGAAACTCGATTTCTTTTAAACCCAGCACAGAAAGAACTTCTCTGCAGTCCCTGGATAGATTCAACTTCTGCATATGCAAGCCTTTCTTTCGTTTTCAGCCTGTTATGGTGTGTGCAAGCACCTCAAAGTTTCCAGCTCTAATGAGAGTCCATGGACATTCTCACAGCTCCAAACGAAATATTTAATTGAAATGCAGTTGACTGAAGTATTCACCTGGAGAGCCATGTCTGGATTTGCTAAACTAAAATAACTGTAAAACGCCAATGATGTGGAAAAGATAAAAAGGTTATTTGTTCACTTTCGCTCGAGCACACAAAAAAAGATGTTTTAGTTCGCCTTCTGGCGTCCTAGGGTGACAGTGATTTCAAATGTTTAATAACAAGAGCATCCCAAAATCTGTCACATTGCAACAACACCGGTGTTAATCCACAATGGTTCGGAAGGAATGGTGCACCGGGTATAAGTAGATTAAAGAAAGTACTTCAATTTACATCAAAAATACATTTTTTCAGCTTTAAAGGAGACTAGGACATTCAACGGCCTTGTGGGCGTTAAGCGCGACTACGGGTAAAGTAAAGCGTGCAAAATATATTCTCAGGCAAAAACACGGAATGAAACAAAACTATCTTTAAGCCAGGATCAGTGTCATAGCAAAATATGCCCTTCACCATTTGCTAAGATACGAGAACCGTAGAAGGTCGGTCAGAGACTGTGGATAAGAATTAGATTTCTACTTTAAAAAGCTGCAGGCCCTTTGAAAAAACATATATGTGAATAACACAGTATGTTTATGAAGCATTACGCTGAAAAAGGAACAAATGCTAAAACTAAATGCAAACAAACGGAGAGAAGTGTTTTAAAAAAATCTATGACGATGGGAACAACATATTTGTTGTGTGTGGACTCAGAAAAGTAAGAGGTGGGCATGGATACCCCACTCCCAAAAGGTGCCACACGCTGATACAGCCAGCGCTTCATTTGTGCAGATGGGCACTGACTTTTGGAGCGATGGAAGAATTTTTCATCAGACTTTGACGAGGAGCAAGAGACCAAGACAGAAAAGGCAGAAAAAGGATGAAGATAGTGGAGTAGATGAGGAACACGCAGGTGAAAGAAGCACAAGAGTCATTACTCCTACATGAGCAGAGTGGGTGCGGCCTGCAGCTTGCCTAAGCAAATCTCAAACTCACAAGACCAGAACACAACAATTCCCATTAAAACTCAAAGGCATTCCCACCCACAATTATAAGTAGAGAGACCAAATCGCCTTTCCCCTTTAAGAAAGCAGAAAAACAAAGAATAACCCTACAGTGCCACCACAAAAGTAATCCAACACTAAACCACAAACAACCTTCCACCAAAGCTCACAATTTAACCAACAGAAATTGTTAGGCATCAGTTTCACACGTACACTTCGCCTAAAACCCTGGTTTATGGGAATGTAGCCCCCGCCCCAGAGTCCTAACTCAAGGCACCCAAACATGTCCAGTACCACTGGAATGCACTCCTCATGACTCCCAGAACCAGTCTCCACAGAGCCAGGCTCACAAGCTGGTACCTCAAGAAAACCCTTTTTTTTTTTCTATTCCAGGTACTTATCCACTGGCTCTCCTAAAATACACATCACTTCCTACTCCACCAAATTCTTTGAGCCACTAAGGAAGAAGTTTAAACCCAGGTTTCCTCCCTCTAAGTAAGCTTGATTGCAGAACTACTGGTCACAGAGTTGGATGTAGTCCTGTAGATCAATAAAGTAGTTGGAGCTACTTCCTTACTCACAAATTAGCAGTCATTAGCCAACCCTCATTTACAAGACATCCTATAACAAGCATTTGCAATGCAATAGGTCTCGCATTACTAACATTTTGAGCTATTGGCATTGGAAATAATAATGCAACGCCAATAGCTCAAACTTTCAGTAATGCTATTGCATTGCAAATGATGGTTTAATTTCTCCTTGTCCAAAAATACCCCATTATGCATTGTGGTACGACAAATGCAGATTGATAAATGGCTTGCTTGCAGTTTGAAAATTCTTGACCTGCGCAATTCAATGTGCACACCATAGAGGCTTTTAAAATGGAGCGTATAATTAAACTTCGCAGATGAAAGCAAGCACTGCGCGTCGCGCAATAAACAGACCACGCTGATGTCTTTAAGCGTAAAAGGCCATTTATTAGGACCAGGCTGCACAACAATGATCAATAACCAATAACTTCAACATTAATAACAAAACCCCCACATCAACTCTGTATCCCTCCACTCTCTTCGCCCACTCTGACTCACATCTCCAACCACTCCATGCCCATTCCGTTCCTCAACCATTTTCCCAAATCTCCTAGCATCCTCCCCGGTATCACCTGGCATTCCAGTCCTGCCTCAGCTCCCCCCATCATCCAATCTCCCCCCCCAAGGGATGGGTTCGCCCGCTATTGACTCCCCCACCCCTCCAAAGTATCGCCTACCCTGCAGCCCGTCCTAAACTGGCACGCCATGCCAACCCTACCTCCAAACCCTAGTAACTGTAGGGCGGGTGGGTGGCCTTTGAAACTTCCCTCCCGATAGTGCCGAGCGCAGGAAGAGGAAGTTGCCTTCCTCCCCCGCGCTCTTATACCCACCCCCTAACTCCACCCCTTGACCCTGCCTGGTCCTCCCCTGCGCGAAAGACCCCGGGGGAAGACTAGTCTGCAACTCTGCTTGCCCCGGGGCCCAGCATTCGTATTGCAGGCAAAACGATGTTGGGGCAATGAGCTGCCGACTTTGGAACTAGAGAACCAGGTTTGTGTCCTGGTGTATGCTCATCACCCGGTGATTTGGAGCAAATCACGTAATCTCACCGTACGTTAAATCTGACCTTGTGTAATGTAATTTGGGGCTCATGTAAATCGCTCCAGTAGTTCATTTTACATAAAACTTCATAATAACGTTGTGGGAGTTAGAATCCAGAGAGGCAGGCAACATATCAGTCTTCGTATGCACCCTTCAGTTTTATGAAGAAAGCGATGACATCACTCAACTACAACTCCCAGCAGGCCATGAGCTCCCTGAGCCGCCAGGATTAGCAATGGCTGACAGTGCGAAGTGCGGCTTCTAATAGGCACCGGGCAGAAAAGTGCAGCGGAGCTTTGAGTTACAGGACCAATGAGATGAGGGGGTTTGCCTCCATGTAGAAGCCCTGTGTTTACTTAGCAGGCAGATGAGGCGCAGAAAAAAATGGGGGCTCTAAATGATTGAGCGTACAAAGCTTTACTAAACATGACTATCATTGTATTAGTGTTGGCAACTAACGATTGTACTGATAGTGTTAAGAAAATGCGCATGGACCAGTAGAAGTAAATGCTTTTATTAAAGCTTATCATCCAACACAGCAATAGGTCAGGGGGGAGGACGAGGGAAGGTGTCTGGTCACGAAAGTCATCAGCTGGCGTCTGTCAACATTCCAGAACGCTCAGCTGATGACAGGAGGGGAGAGGGTACGGGGTGAGAGGAGGGACAAAAGAGTTACAGTAAAACACAACACATCTCCCTCCTTGAGGAACAGTAATGAAAGATATGTAGTTAGTCACATACAAAGTCATCCAATTTGCTCGGAGGTACAACCCTGCGTCCACACCTTGTTCTTACAGGCTCTTTTTCGTCATTGACAGGTAAACGCACACTGTGGCCCGTTGAGGCCGAACACTGGGTACTCTGAGGAACATCCCCATCGTCCTCATCCTCCCAGAGGTCACCCCTACCACCTTTATTGATTCTGTGCACAACCATTCCTTCTCCATCTGTTCCACTGTGCTTGCCTGGGGCTAACCTTGAGAAGTGCCACACTCTTCCATCGCTCAATAAGGCTGAGTTACAAAACACTTTTTCCACCATGAGGGGTTGGGAAAACTTGTTCTGACCCTTGGCAATGAACCCACTCATTTTTACACACACCATTTCTCCCACGGACA
This sequence comes from Calotriton arnoldi, assembly GCA_963921515.1. NCBI lineage: Eukaryota > Metazoa > Chordata > Amphibia > Caudata > Salamandridae > Calotriton > Calotriton arnoldi. The sequence goes on from CAWUFW010001510.1 coordinate 1,289,355, forward strand.
CCTTTACAGGTTTGCAGCTGTGTCATAGCGGGCCTTACATTCTATTTGTGTCTTTCGTAATCTGCGTTTAACCGTGTCTGGTGACCACTCAGACCTTTTGGCTGCCGTTTGCCAACCCACATTGTCCTTGGACATGGGTGTCCTCCCTCTCATAAGCTCGAATGGGCTATGACCTGTGCTATTGCATGGTGTTATGCGGTATGCCCACAGTGTTTTACCAATTTCATTTCTCCACACGAGATTGTTGTTAGTGGCCAGTTGCAAAATACCCTTAATGACCGGTTAAACCTTTCTACGGCTCCATTACCGGCTGGGTGGTATACTGAAGTTGTTTTGTGTGTAATATTGTTTCTTTTTAAGTAGTTAATAAATATCTCGGAGGTAAACTGGGGGCCATTGTCACTGATAATGCATTTAGGCAGCCCTTCCCTTATAATACATCATCAAGAAATTGTAGAACACTCTGGGTATCCGTTTTGTTCACAAACCCCACCTCAGGCCATTTTGAGAAGTGATCGATTAGCACTAAGGCGTAAACCTGGTCCCCCCGTTCTGTAATGGATCCCACAATGTCTATTCCTATTCTTTCCCATGGCATGGTTGGGCATGGTATGGGATGGAGTGGGGATCTGAACGTGACCTAGGACTTGTCTGAATTGGTGCATTGTATGCAATCCCTCACTACTCTCTCTGTGGCGAGATCCACCCCTGGCCACCAATACGAGTTTCTGATCCTGCTCTTGGTTTTGCCAATACCCAGGTGTCCTTCATGGCATAATTCTAGAATGGTCTGTCTGAGTTTGGCTGGTGGAATTACTTTGCCACTCCTTAAAAGCAATCCCTCTTCGATTGAGAGTTCATCCTTCACTTCCCAGTATGGTAACAACTCTTTTCCCACATTTTTCTTTATCGGCCATCCATTCATTATCATGTTACACACTGTGCCTAATGTCTGATCTTTACTTTGTTCAGTTAACCATTCTTCAAGCGATATCCCATGCGTCTCCTCATGAACACTAGCAACCCAGAATTTCTCATCTGATTCACTTCTAGATTCTTGTACTAAAACTGGCATCCTACTCAGGAAATCTGCTACCACATTTCTTACGCCTGGTATATATTGCACTTCATAGTCATAAACAAATAGTCTCACAGACATCCTTGCAAGTCTTGGAGAAGCTGTATACAATCCCTTGGTGGTTAATACTTTTGTTAGGGGTTTGTGGTCACTTCTCAAAATTACTTTGCTTCCCCACACAAATTGTCGAAAGTGTTCCAATCCCCAAACGCAAGCCAAGGCCTCGCGTTCAATGACCGAATACTTTTCTTCTGTTGGGGTAAGTGAACGTGAGGCAAATGCAATAGTGCATTCAGTACCTTTTGAATCAATTTGGGTTAGGACAGCACCTAATCCTCTCCCACTGGCATCTGTTGTTACAATACTCTTTAACAATGGGTCAAATCCTTGCAAAGGTGGAGCAGTGCATATGTCCTTCTTTAGCGTGCAAAATGTTTTACCACATTCATCTGACCATATAAATTTGTTTGTTTTTTAGTAACTGTCTCAAAACAAATGTTTTAGCAGAGAACCTCTCAATGAATTTTGAATAGAATTCTATTAGGCCCAGGAAGGAGCGAAGTTCATCTTTATTTTTAGGTTCCGGGGCATTTAGAATTGCATCTAGGAGCTCTTTTTTTGGTTTGATTCCCTCTGCTGAGATAGAGTGTCCCAAGTAAGTAACCTCTGAACGTGCAAACTTGCATTTGCTATATTCAGCTGTGAGGTCCTTGTTTTCCAAGATCTCTAGTATTTGCATAAGTTTATTGTCATGTTCTTCTTTTGTTTTACCCATGACTAATATGTCATCCTGAAATAACAGATTGCCTTCCACCCCCTTAAATGTCTCCTGCATTAGCCTCCGAAACATGGCAGCAGCAGATGCCAATCCAAAAGGAACTCTCTTAAAACGGAAACACCCGAAAGGGGTGATGAAAGTGGTCAGGCTTCTGCTCTCAGGATGCAAAGGAATCTGATCTATTGTCGAGAAGTACTTGACTCCTTTTGTACAAGCTAGCATTTCATTAATACGGGTGAGGGGAAATTGATCTACCAAGATATTCTCGTTAAGATCGCGGAGATCAATGCACAATCTCAACCGCCCATTGGGGCGTTTCACAACAACAATGGGGGCGACCCATTCGGAAGAATCAACTTTCTCAATAATGTCATCTTGAAGCAATTTTTCTAAATGCTCTTTCACCCCTTCCCTAATGGAGAACGGAACTTTCCTAACCTTATGTATTATGGGAATGGCGTCTTTCTTCACGCAAATTTCATGTTCAAAACCCTTATAATGACCAATGGAGTCTGTAAATAGTTTGGGGAATTTAAGTTTGACACTTTGGCAAATTTCATCCTCACTTTCTACAATGAGAACAGGTTCTTCACTGTTCGGGTTGAGCACAATCCCAAGCTTTCCTTGATCTAACCAACCTAAAACTGATGGGCCTGACTTGGATACATATAGTTTGCATAAGGCGTCTCTTCCTTTGAACGTAAACTTAAGTCTTCTAAATCCCTCCAAATCAATGGGTTCTCCAGTAAATGTTTTCATGGAGATGTCTGGGGGTTCTAATTGCTCACCTAGTTTTTGCAAAAATTTCTCCTTCCACACTTTTGTATTAACAATTGTGTACGGTGAACCTGAGTCTGCGACAATTGACACGTTTACACCCACAATACACATTTCACAAACTGGTTTCTTCTTAACCATACCTTCCTTGTTATCATCAACATCTAAAACACAGTCATCATCAATATTGAGTACAAACATGTTCATGTCATCCTCATCTGAAAAATTAGAATCTGAGTTATTCTCATTTTCAACGTATTTTACAGTTTTCGGTGATCTTTTGTGGCATACTTTCTGAAAATGACCCATGACTCCGTAAAAGGAACATCTACTCTTTATGGCTGGGCAATTTCGATCATTTGCTAAATGATTTAAACTGCCGCATCTGTAGCATTTTCTATTAGTATTGCTTGTATTTTCGAATTTTCTGTCTTTATTTGGTTTGTCCCTGTAATTAGTTCTAGTATCCTTAGGTTTTCTGTCACTCACTTTGGCAACGATGTTCCTCTTTCTTCTCTTTACTTTCCGCTATCACAGCTTTGGCACATCTGCCTGTGAGTTCAGCCCTTCTGACTATATCAATTACAGTTTGTAGCGGATTCTCTCCTTTTGCCCACAGGTTGTCCTGTATTTCAGCATTAGAACCTTGCATTACAATCTGATCACGAATGAATTCATCGTGTAGGTCACCGAATCGACATGTGATGGCTAAGTTCTTCAATGCTGCAACATAGTCATCAATAGATTCATTCTGACCCTGCTTCCTATGAAAGAATCTATATCTGTCCACACCTACACATATGGTGGGTTTGTAATAACTGTTAAGATCATCTATGGCATTTACATATTTATCACCCTCGTCTGCAGCCCTCACTTTTTTGTTGATCCGTTTGAAAACCTTTATTCCACCAGCACCTAAACAGTGCATCAAGATTTTGTACTTCATTTCATCTTTTATATCTTCCTCATCCTCAATTGTATCAATGAAGTTTGTAAAATGCTCTCTCCATTCCTCCCATTTGATGGGGGGGGGGGGTTCTCCTCCCCCAGCTAAAAATGAGGCAGGTGGTGTTAAATTCAGCAAATAACCAGTAGCCATTTTGTTTTAATATTTGCGATGTGCTATGATTTTCAGTAATGGCTTAGAGTAGGAATTATCCTGAATTATGTGATGTTAATATACACATTTGCTGCATACAGTATTGTAATGTACCTTTACTCAGTTTTGCTGTGCCAATCAGCGACGATTGCCACTCCTGTATGCTTTCCCTTCCAAGTTTCTTTGTTTTTGTTCACACGCGGTGCACTCTTCCCTATAAATGCTGAGGACTTGAAGTAGCGCTATGCCGATCGTTGTTTGTTTTCTCTCTTTATGTGTTGAGACGATGTGCACATGCGCGTGACAACTGTTGGATAGCTGGTGGGATACTGACAGTTACCGCCGTCTGTGAAGCACACTCAAGATGGCCGCCTTACGTAGCTTACGCGCTACGTCATTCACTGCTTGACAGTTCTCCTCAAGTGAATGCCGGTTGACAGTTGCCAGGTGGCGGTTGACAGATGGCAGTTTGGAGTTTCCTGTCAGCGCTGCGTAGTAGCACACGACAAATTCAGAATGCTGCACTTTTAAGTTCTTTTTCTTTTGAATGTTGTACGATCTCTCATAGTCGCTCAATATTCCTTTTGCACCACAACTTCAATTCGTTTTTTTTTTTCCTTTAGACACTTTCACTCAGTCAGGTGTTGACGTTACTCTCAATGCTGACTACTCCGTTATTCTATCAATTTCACGCAAAAGTCTCCCCACATTCACTGACCTTATTTTCTTGAATTCCTTCGTTGGTGAGTACAGTTGCTCACATTGAATCATCAATACTTTGTTTCTTTATGCCGACTCCTCACTGATTTCTGCACACGGGTTCCGCTGTGTTGGTCCTCGTCGCCAATTTAAGAAAATGCGCATGGAACAGTAGAAGTAAATGCTTTTATTAAAGCTTATCATCCAACACAGCAATAGGTCAGGGGGGAGGACGAGGGAAGTCGTCTGGTCACGAAAGTCATCAGCTGGCGTCTGTCAACATTCCAGAACGCTCAGCTGATGACAGGAGGGGAGAGGGTATGGGATGAGAGGAGGGACAAAAGAGTTACAGTAAAACACAACAGATAGTACTCATTAAAATGCAAGCGCTGAATTGAAAGCACCCCCCACAGTGCGAGGCTGTGTTCTTGCCGCGGCTATTGTGAAGTGAACCCAAACTCTGGTGAACGCGCTCTCTCTGTTCCTTGATGTTGCATGTGCTCTGCATCATGAGGAGTGCGTGAGACATCCGGCAGCTGCCGTCTACTCGCTAACACACATTGGAAATAGGAGATCAGCGTGGATGTTGGCACGGCTCTGAACGTTTGTCAAATAAAAAAATAACACTTAGTAAATAAGCTGCGCGGTCGCCATTGTTTAAGATTAAGAGCGTGCCGCGTTACAGTTCGGCAAACCGCCGAGAAGAAAAGCAAGACACGGCTGCCTATGTTGGTGATTAGAAGGAGTGCTTAAAAAATGGAGTGCTTAAAAAATGAGTAATAAAAAATAGAGGCGCAAGCCGCCATTGTTTAGGATTAAGGGCGTGCCGCAATACAGAGAAAAAAAAATGAAAAAATAGAGTTTGGTGAGCCGCGCACAAGAAAAGAAAGGCATGGCCCCCGTTGTTAAAGATGATGGGTCGTGTGCAGCGTTACCGAGCAGTTAAACTGTAGTGTGGGTTGCAGAAGCAGGAGAGCGTGTCCTGCCTGCTACAGCAGCTATGAGAAAGTCCTTACTAAAATAGTGCTCAGAAACTGTAAATGCAACATACGGAGTAACAACACATGTAGTAACAAGGGAGGTCAAAAAATCAGAAAAATAAGGGGAGAAAGAGGAATATGCTAGGTCCACCCTCCAAAAATGATCAAGAATTACAAAACACCGAAATCTCGGTTATGGAAACCTAGCCAGTTTTTTCAGAAAATTAAATTTACTAATATAAGCGCTGTCTCTTCTAGACCTGCTGTATTCAGGTATGGACTTTAAGCTCGGCCCACTTTCCGCCCATCTTTTTAATTGGGTCCTGTTACTGGCCTTTGTAAATGGTGGCTTTTGGTTGGTTAATAGGCTTAGTAGTCCCTCCTTAATACCGCCTTTTCTCTTATTGTAACCTCCCATGAGGACCTCCCTTGTTACGGAATTACAAAACACCGAAATCTCGGTTATGGAAACCTAGCCAGTTTTTTCAGAAAATTAAATTTACTAATATAAGATTAAAAAAAAATAGTTAGTAAAGGAAAAATGTCCTTTCTTGAGTCCCCTCACTCACCATGGGGTTGGTCGCTAGGGTGTCTGTTGGGGTAGCTCGAAACTAGTTGACGTTCACTAGGGACCCCTGACTAATTAAAAACAGACACCCTAGCCACCAACCCCGTTTTTAATATATCGGCTAGGAGCCTGAATAAATTATTTTTGCCCACTAGCTAGATATTTTTAGTCTCACCCACTCCACCCCCATCACTGCACCACACATAGTCACTCACAAGTAGTGCTCCTACGTAGTGTCGCAAGTCGTAGCACGCCTAAGCCCGTAGCGGGTTGGGATGGCCCCTATGATGAAGCATGTCACCATGGGAAACCATGGTGAGTGAGGGGACTCAAGAAAGGAAATTTTTCCTTTACTAACTATCAAACGCTGCCTAGGCGAGACCTAAAAATGCAGTACCCACACATGGAGCGATACTCTCCATCACCCTGACACGAGGCCATTTGGTAAAATAGTCCGACACTGAGGGTGAAGGATTCTCTCCTTGGTACCACATCAAAGGATCTCAATATGTCAATATCTCTTTGTGTTTGCTTTGTCCGCCCTAAGTTGGCAGGGTATGCCCAGACGTGGGTCCCTTGCTCACTTTGCCACTGGATTCAAGCTAGCCTGGCTGATGAGGGGTGTTACCCCAAACCGGTTCCAGGATGCTTGGGTCCGGTTCAGGGAAGACCTGGCTTGGCAGTTTGGGCTGGACTGTTCCCATGAGGCACAGGGTCAAGACTGATTTGCATATAACTGGGTCTGAACTGAGGTGGCGACGTGAGCTAAAGAACGATGATGGATTCAACCCAGATCTGTGAAAGGGGGTGAGTGTCTGAAAAGTTTCAGCACGCAGTCCATCATCTCTCTGTGTTTGCAATATTCTATTTTCTCCACAGGCCCAAGCACATTCTACTGGATAACACTAAAACACATGGGTCAACAGCTTTATTGCTACTCAGACACACCGGACAAACCTGTGCCCAGCCATCGGTTCAATCCCTAAACCATTGCTATGTACAAGACGCTCCTAAGTGTCCTTCGTGTCCCAAATCAAAAATCCTCCTTCTTAGACGCATGAGAGAATAATCTTATCTCCCCTCATTTAAATACCATCGTGCCTCATCATCTCACCTTTCTTCTGAAAAAATGCACCAAGTCTGTGTTCTTCCAGACAGCAATTAACCACATAATCCAACACCACATTCATTTCCACATTCACTCCTCATTTCCTTGGATCTATTTTCCAAGGACTTCTTGCAGTCTTGTGAGAAGATCCTACTTCCTGCCTATTAGTTAGTTTTGTTGAAGTAACAGTTTCAATCCAGTGTTTACATTTCCATTGACTTGTATTGGGAGAAAAATGTATAAAACTGTGTCTGAAATACATGGATTTTAGCATTTACCTGCCCCAACTGAATTTTGAGCCGAAGCTCTGATCTGTTGAAACAATTGTTTTACTTGCCTATTGTCATTTTTGCATTAAACTTGTTTGACGGAGGGGCGTGGCCAAGATGGCGGCGGAGTAGCAGCTACCTTCAGGAGCTCCACTTGCCGTGGCCGATTAGAGCGTCCATACTGCACGACTTGGGACCCTGGAAGGGTCGCCGATGCCTTGGGAACGGAGCCAGTCTAATTTTCAAGCCCGGAGGGCCCCTATCGGCGTAGATCCGAGGCGCCAGTGTGGAGGGCCGCCGGAGCGCGGGAGGCAGTGAAGCGCTGGGCCTTCGCCCGACCGCAAGGAGGCGTGGACAGTGTGAGAAGGCCGTTTTACTGGGCAGAACTAAACATGAACTGCAAAGGTTGACGTGTAACATGTGAGTGTGGAGTGACATTCGTGAAATTTCGCTGCTACACATATAGACTCATGGAGGTAATGCGGAAGAACATTCTGAAAAACACAACGTGACTAAGTGCTCGTGCCGCTCTCATGAGGAAGAATCATGAGGTAAAGCGCGGGAAAAAACATGTTATATCATGTGGTGTGACAGCTCACAACGTGCAAGTAGAAGTGAGTGGAGATATTTAAGAAAACTTCTCTAAGGTTAGGGGAAATAATGTGGTCCTGTAGACGTAAGGGACTGAATGGAGGGCATAAGGAGGAAGAGAATGCAGAATTATTAAGGATGGCCTGGTCTGAGAAGAGAGGCAAGGGCCCGGAGATTCGAATAAAGTCATGATTACCTAAAAGGCGACTGATAAATGATGAGTGCTGACCCTGGAGGGAAAAATAAGGGGAAACTAAGCTACATGAAAGGCTGTGGGTAAACTGAGTAGGGGATAATGTAGCAAATGGGTTGGGAACTCACCCTGAAACCGGTGATAATTCCAAACCGGATGAGGAGAGCTGGAGCAACTGGGCAGGAAAGCGCTGGATACGGCGCCACAAAAATTGCTGCGAGGGTACTGGGTCGCTAATGAAAAACGGGCGAAAAGGTTGAGGACGGAGTGGACTGAGAACCGGGCACTAGGAATAGAAGTAATGGACTGAATCTTACCGGTCTGTTGGCAGCCGTGTATTGATATGAGGTACCGTCTAGATGGGTGTAGACACTAGGAAACTGTGTAGTCTGAGGAAACCATAAAGGGAAAACCTAAGAGAAGGCTGAGGAACCTGATTGAACTAAAGGAAAACCGGGAGATGGACTTACCCTGGACTAAAAGTAACGGCTGTCCAGTGTCCGGCTGTGTCCGGGAGTGGGATGTCTGCCAGGCCGATTGCGGACACGTGAGCTAGAGGACGATCGTGGGGAGGGGACAACAGGGAATCATTAGACAGAAAAAGCGGGAAGATACTAAGTGGGAAGAAAGGAAAAGAAAAAGAAAAAAGATAAGAAAAGAAAAGGGGGCTTACCCGAGTGCGGGCAAAACGAGGGTAACTTTCAAGGTGGCGGGTGTGGACGCCGCATATAACTGCTGGGAAAGAAGGTGAGGCGAAAGGTAAGAAATGACCCGGACTGCGGGGAAATGAAAAGCTGCGAAGTGAAAGGCAATTACCTGGAGACTGGAAGGAGAAGCACGTCTGACACTGGAGCCGGGAAGGCTGTAATGACGTTGAATACGTGAAGGGGAGGGAAAGGGGGAAGGGCTAAGTAACGTAAGAATTGGAAAGACTAGACCAAGCAACCTAGTCGCCATATTGGGGAGGAAAGGCACGCGAGAATGCTGGTGCGCATGTGTGGTGGAACCTGAGTCGATCATAAGAAATAAGGGCACTGTAGCGCTATAAGGCAGGGTAGAAGAGGGGGTAAATAACATAAACTAGAAGCAAATAGGGAGGGAATTAAAACGGATAGCAGAATGGATTCAAGGACCACGGTCTTAAAAGCAAAGCTAAACACTGGAGCCGAGATAGTTGGCTAGTGCTGTGCCTGAAGGGATGAAAATATTGGAGGCGAAAACACTTTGGGAGCACTGGAGCGAGAATGAGAGCAGAACTGAAGGGCCACAAATAGGATGAAAAATTGAAGTGAGTAACCATGCTAAGGAGTGAAAAGGTGACTGAAAATTGTAGGAGAAATACTAGAATTAAGACAATTGACTAATGTTGAACATTAATAGAAACCGATGGTACGTTAACAGGAACAAAAGGAACAGTAGATCATAACGAAGTAGTGCAGATGTACACTGAAATAGCATAACAAAAACCTCAATAGTAAGAGACTGTTACAATAGTTGACAGATATGACAGATACTAGTGTTGCTAGTGTGTAAGTAGGTCAAAGGTTACACATGCATGGTGCAGAGACATGCTAGTTAATCAAAACCATATGAGGTGTAAATTGATATCAGCGATCATTTTCTTTAAAATGCATAGGTTATGGTTCAATGTTCATTCACCCAGGAAGTAATGTAGTTCATGGTCAGTGTTCAAACCGTGTTGTACAGTTCGTAGCGCATGATCCAAGTAGCTTCCAGGCGTCTGAGTCTGAGTTCTCTGTTGCCACCTCTGGCATTGGTGGGTGCTATGTCGAAACCGAAGAAGGAAATCCGTTTTCTTGGGCCTTGGTTTGGGCAAACTGCAGCATGGACCGCCGTGGGATATCTAGTGTCAAGGTTGTGGAGGGCTCTGACATGTTCACCAATTCGGTCCTTAAGTGGTCTTATTGTGCTCCCAATGTACCAGCGTTTGCAGGTGCACTCGAGAATGTAGATCACGAATTTGGTATTACAGTTGATGTTCTGTTTGATCTGGAATTGTTGTCCGTTGATGGCCATAAAGTCTCTGACCCCATGTTGGGCTAGTTTGCAGACACCGCAGTGTCCGCACTTGAAGAAGCCAAGATTATGGGTGGTGAGCCATGAGGGACTGGTATTTGGGCTTGGGATGGTGGGGCTAAGTCTCGTTTTAGTGTTCTACCTCTCCTGTACGTAACTAGGGGTTTGGGAGGTATGATCTCTCTAAGCGTGTTGTCCGCAAGTAGTATGTTCCAATGTTTGTTGAGGCTTTTCCTCATAGTTTGCCCCATGTCACTATAGTCTGTAATCAGTCGGACAGGTTGGTTTAGTTCAGTAGTTGTCCTCCTGGTTTGTAATGTGTCTTCTCTCCTTATGTTTCTTATTCTCTTTTCTGCAGAATTGATAGTGCGGGCACTGTAGCCCCTTTCTTTGAATCTATGTTTCATGTTAGTGAGACACTCTTGAAATTCCAGTTCCTCACTACAGTTTCTCCTGGCTCTCATGAATTCCCCATAGGGAATTGCCTGTATTTGATGTACTGGGTGTGAACTCTCTGCGTGCAAGATGGCATTGCATGCAGTTTCTTTCCTATAGAGACGGCTCTGCAGGGTGTTGGATTTAATATAGATTTCCACATCTAGAAATGTGATTTTGAAGGAGCTGGAGTTCCCTGTGAATTTCATGTTCATGTCATTGCGGTTGAGGTGTGCGCAAAAATCGGTAAGTTCACGCTGTGACCCTGACCATAGAAGTAGGCAATCATCTATGTAGCGACCCCAGTATATTATGGAATCAATCCATTGTGCGCCTTTAGGGCCCCAGATCCATTTGGACTCTAGAACACCCATGTACAAGTTCGCAAATGATGGTGAAAATCTCGAGCCCATGGCTACTCCTTTGTTTTGTTTGTACCATATGCTGTCATAGATGAAGAAGTTATTGTTGAGTATGATATCCATCATTGTAACAAGCATCTGGGTATGCTGCCACAGGTTTGCCGGTCTATTATTGAGTATGCTGGTAACTGCTTCCAGCCCTAAATGGGGTTCAATGGTGGTGTAAAGCGAGACTACATCTAGGGTTGCCAGAATCATGTCAGGTTGCCATTGGACATCCGATAGGATACTCAGAATGTGTTTGGTGTCTTGTATGTATGATGGTAAGTTTTTGACTAGAGTGCCAAGGAAGAGGTCAACATATTGTGCTATTTTTTCTGTAGGACCACCTATGCCCGATATAATGGGTCTTCCTGGAGGGAAAGGAGCGGACTTGTGTATTTTGGGCACGGTGTACAAACAGGGAAAAGCTGGCCTGTGTACCTTGAGATATAGCAGTTCTTGGTCATCAATGAGACCCTGTGTGTGCCATTCTGACAGGCATTTGTTGATTTTGGTGACAAGGGGGCTATAGGGTTATAAGAGAGCTGTTCATAACAGGTGGTGTCTCTGAGTTGGGACAGGATCTCTGTGTGATACTCTGATCTGTTCATGATCACCACGTTACCTCCTTTGTCTGCCTCCTTGATTATGATGTCTCTGTTAGAGGTAAGTTGTTTTAAAGCTACTCTTTCTTCTCTACGGAGATTGTCTTTGGTCCTATGCTTGTTCTTAAATCTTTTGGTTTCGTGTTTGTCTATATCGTTTAGTACTAGATTGTAGAAAGTGTCCACCGCATTGCCCCTGGGAGCAAGGGTGTCCATTTGGACTTAGGTTTAAAGCCGCTGTGTAGACTGAGATCTTCTTCTATGTTTAACTCTTGGAGGAGATTCTCCATATTGGTGGGTGTTTCATCTGCGTCAGTGAGCGAGAGGAGTAAATGAGTGACCTGGATGTCATTTATGCTCTGTATTCCAGACATATTGTTTGAGCTGATCTTACTACTAATGCTAGTAGTGGGTGGAATGCCACTAAAGTGTTTCTTAATTTTGATATTCCTGATAAATTTGAACAGATCTATCTTATGTCTGCAGGTGTCACCCTGTTCGTGGGGTTAAAGCTAAGGCCCTTACTCAGCAGAGAAATCATGCCACTATTAAGGTGCTGGGAGGAGAGATTGACAACCTGTATACCTGTGTTATCTTGATCTATTTGCTCTTCTCGTTCCCGGATCTTAGTTTCTTCTTGTATTCTCCTGTGTCCTGCTCTTTTCCCTCTACGGGTCTTCTGTCTGGGGGTGCTTGTTTTTGTTGCGTTCTGTTCCCTTTCCTTATGGCCTGTACTTCCCTTAAAAAAGACGATGTCGTTGAGACTGTTCTGGTGGAGTTATTGCCCTGGTTCTCTCCCTCACTATCACTAGTGGCAATAGTGTTGAGTGATGTTGAGCTGGATGAGAAAGAGGCAGTATCTATTCTAGTCTGTTTGTCTCCCTGTTTTGTAGTGCTAATCAGTTTGTCGTATTTCCTAGCGAAGGTATAGACTCGACCTTCTCTGTAATCAGCCTCGTCTCTTTTCAGTTGACGTGTTTTTCTATCTTTTATTTCGTTTTGATGTTTGGTTAAAATGTCATTGAGGATGACGTAGTTTTTACCCGTGGCTTCTTCTAAGTTGAGGTCCACTATTTCTTTTTCAAGATTGGTAATTTCTATCTGTAATGTAGGGAAGATCTGAGAGCGGAGTCCCCTTGGGACTCGGTTTAATCTTAAACTCAAAAAACAGAGAACTCTAGGTGGTGGGACAGCGCCACACTTAAACCTTATTTAAGATTAAACCGAGTCCCAAGGGGACTCCGCTCTCAGATCTTCCCTACATTTGACGACCTAGACGACGATCTATTGGGAAAATGGGAAGAAACCTTAAATCATAACTCAAATACACTAATCAATATCCTGATAGAAAACGCAGAAAGAAAAGTGGCCAAATTACAGATAGAAATTACCAATCTTGAAAAAGAAATAGTGGACCTCAACTTAGAAGAAGCCACGGGTAAAAACTACGTCATCCTCAATGACATTTTAACCAAACATCAAAACGAAATAAAAGATAGAAAAACACGTCAACTGAAAAGAGACGAGGCTGATTACAGAGAAGGTCGAGTCTATACCTTCGCTAGGAAATACGACAAACTGATTAGCACTACAAAACAGGGAGACAAACAGACTAGAATAGATACTGCCTCTTTCTCATCCAGCTCAACATCACTCAACACTATTGCCACTAGTGATAGTGAGGGAGAGAACCAGGGCAATAACTCCACCAGAACAGTCTCAACGACATCGTCTTTTTTAAGGGAAGTACAGGCCATAAGGAAAGAGAACAGAACGCAACAAAAACAAGCACCCCCAGACAGAAGACCCGTAGAGGGAAAAGAGCAGGACACAGGAGAATACAAGAAGAAACTAAGATCCGGGAACGAGAAGAGCAAATAGATCAAGATAACACAGGTATACAGGTTGTCAATCTCTCCTCCCAGCACCTTAATAGTGGCATGATTTCTCTGCTGAGTAAGGGCCTTAGCTTTAACCCCCACGAACAGGGTGACACCTGCAGACATAAGATAGATCTGTTCAAATTTATCAGGAATATCAAAATTAAGAAACACTTTAGTGGCATTCCACCCACTACTAGCATTAGTAGTAAGATCAGCTCAAACAATATGTCTGGAATACAGAGCATAAATGACATCCAGGTCACTCATTTACTCCTCTCGCTCACTGACGCAGATGAAACACTCCACCAATATGGAGAATCTCCTCCAAGAGTTAAACATAGAAGAAGATCTCAGTCTACACAGCGGCTTTAAACCTAAGTCCAAATGGACACCCTTGCTCCCAGGGGGCAATGCGGTGGACACTTTCTACAATCTAGTACTAAACGATATAGACAAACACGAAACCAAAAGATTTAAGAACAAGCATAGGACCAAAGACAATCTCCGTAGAGAAGAAAGAGTAGCTTTAAAACAACTTACCTCTAACAGAGACATCATAATCAAGGAGGCAGACAAAGGAGGTAACGTGGTGATCATGAACAGATCAGAGTATCACACAGAGATCCTGTCCCAACTCAGAGACACCACCTGTTATGAACAGCTCTCTTATAACCCTATAGCCCCCTTGTCACCAAAATCAACAAATGCCTGTCAGAATGGCACACACAGGGTCTCATTGATGACCAAGAACTGCTATATCTCAAGGTACACAGGCCAGCTTTTCCCTGTTTGTACACCGTGCCCAAAATACACAAGTCCGCTCCTTTCCCTCCAGGAAGACCCATTATATCGGGCATAGGTGGTCCTACAGAAAAAATAGCACAATATGTTGACCTCTTCCTTGGCACTCTAGTCAAAAACTTACCATCATACATACAAGACACCAAACACATTCTGAGTATCCTATCGGATGTCCAATGGCAACCTGACATGATTCTGGCAACCCTAGATGTAGTCTCGCTTTACACCACCATTGAACCCCATTTAGGGCTGGAAGCAGTTACCAGCATACTCAATAATAGACCGGCAAACCTGTGGCAGCATACCCAGATGCTTGTTACAATGATGGATATCATACTCAACAATAACTTCTTCATCTATGACAGCATATGGTACAAACAAAACAAAGGAGTAGCCATGGGCTCGAGATTTTCACCATCATTTGCGAACTTGTACATGGGTGTTCTAGAGTCCAAATGGATCTGGGGCCCTAAAGGCGCACAATGGATTGATTCCATAATATACTGGGGTCGCTACATAGATGATTGCCTACTTCTATGGTCAGGGTCACAGCGTGAACTTACCGATTTTTGCGCACACCTCAACCGCAATGACATGAACATGAAATTCACAGGGAACTCCAGCTCCTTCAAAATCACATTTCTAGATGTGGAAATCTATATTAAATCCAACACCCTGCAGAGCCGTCTCTATAGGAAAGAAACTGCATGCAATGCCATCTTGCACGCAGAGAGTTCACACCCAGTACATCAAATACAGGCAATTCCCTATGGGGAATTCATGAGAGCCAGGAGAAACTGTAGTGAGGAACTGGAATTTCAAGAGTGTCTCACTAACATGAAACATAGATTCAAAGAAAGGGGCTACAGTGCCCGCACTATCAATTCTGCAGAAAAGAGAATAAGAAACATAAGGAGAGAAGACACATTACAAACCAGGAGGACAACTACTGAACTAAACCAACCTGTCCGACTGATTACAGACTATAGTGACATGGGGCAAACTATGAGGAAAAGCCTCAACAAACATTGGAACATACTACTTGCGGACAACACGCTTAGAGAGATCATACCTCCCAAACCCCTAGTTACGTACAGGAGAGGTAGAACACTAAAAACGAGACTTAGCCCCACCATCCCAAGCCCAAATACCAGTCCCTCATGGCTCACCACCCATAATCTTGGCTTCTTCAAGTGCGGACACTGCGGTGTCTGCAAACTAGCCCAACATGGGGTCAGAGACTTTATGGCCATCAACGGACAACAATTCCAGATCAAACAGAACATCAACTGTAATACCAAATTCGTGATCTACATTCTCGAGTGCACCTGCAAACGCTGGTACATTGGGAGCACAATAAGACCACTTAAGGACCGAATTGGTGAACATGTCAGAGCCCTCCACAACCTTGACACTAGATATCCCACGGCGGTCCATGCTGCAGTTTGCCCAAACCAAGGCCCAAGAAAACGGATTTCCTTCTTCGGTTTCGACATAGCACCCACCAATGCCAGAGGTGGCAACAGAGAACTCAGACTCAGACGCCTGGAAGCTACTTGGATCATGCGCTACGAACTGTACAACACGGTTTGAACACTGACCATGAACTACATTACTTCCTGGGTGAATGAACATTGAACCATAACCTATGCATTTTAAAGAAAATGATCGCTGATATCAATTTACACCTCATATGGTTTTGATTAACTAGCATGTCTCTGCACCATGCATGTGTAACCTTTTGACCTACTTACACACTAGCAACACTAGTATCTGTCATATCTGTCAACTATTGTAACAGTCTCTTACTATTGAGGTTTTTGTTATGCTATTTCAGTGTACATCTGCACTACTTCGTTATGATCTACTGTTCCTTTTGTTCCTGTTAACATACCATCGGTTTCTATTAATGTTCAACATTAGTCAATTGTCTTAATTCTAGTATTTCTCCTACAATTTTCAGTCACCTTTTCACTCCTTAGCATGGTTACTCACTTCAATTTTTCATCCTATTTGTGGCCCTTCAGTTCTGCTCTCATTCTCGCTCCAGTGCTCCCAAAGTGTTTTCGCCTCCAATATTTTCATCCCTTCAGGCACAGCACTAGCCAACTATCTCGGCTCCAGTGTTTAGCTTTGCTTTTAAGACCGTGGTCCTTGTTTCCATTCTGCTATCCGTTTTAATTCCCTCCCTATTTGCTTCTAGTTTATGTTATTTACCCCCTCTTCTACCCTGCCTTATAGCGCTACAGTGCCCTTATTTCTTATGACGACTCAGGTTCCACCACACATGCGCACCAGCATTCTCGCGTGCCTTTCCTCCCCAATATGGCGACTAGGTTGCTTGGTCTAGTCTTTCCAATTCTTACGTTACTTAGCCCTTCCCCCCTTTCCCCTCCCCTTCACGTATTCAACGTCATTACAGCCTTCCCCGGCTCCAGTGTCAGACGTGCTTCTCCTTCCAGTCTCCAGGTAATTGCCTTTCACTTCGCAGCTTTTCATTTCCCCGCAGTCCGGGTCATTTCTTACCTTTCGCCTCACCTTCTTTCCCAGCAGTTATATGCGGCGTCCACACCCGCCACCTTGAAAGTTACCCTCGTTTTGCCCGCACTCGGGGTAAGCCCCCCTTTTTCTTTTCTTATCTTTTTTCTTTTTTCTTTTCCTTTCTTCCCACTTAGTATCTTCCCGTTTTTTCTGTCTAATGATTCCCTGTTGTCCCCTCCCCACGATCGTCCTCTAGCTCACGTGTCCGCAATCGGCCTGGCAGACATCCCACTCCCGGACACAGCCGGACACTGGACAGCCGTTACTTTTAGTCCAGGGTAAGTCCATCTCCCGGTTTTCCTTTAGTTCAATCAGGTTCCTCAGCCTTCTCTTAGGTTTTCCCTTTATGGTTTCCTCAGACTACACAGTTTCCTAGTGTCTACACCCATCTAGACGGTACCTCATATCAATACACGGCTGCCAACAGACCGGTAAGATTCAGTCCATTACTTCTATTCCTAGTGCCCGGTTCTCAGTCCACTCCGTCCTCAACCTTTTCGCCCGTTTTTCATTAGCGACCCAGTACCCTCGCAGCAATTTTTGTGGCGCCGTATCCAGCGCTTTCCTGCCCAGTTGCTCCAGCTCTCCTCATCCGGTTTGGAATTATCACCGGTTTCAGGGTGAGTTCCCAACCCATTTGCTACATTATCCCCTACTCAGTTTACCCACAGCCTTTCATGTAGCTTAGTTTCCCCCTTATTTTTTCCCCTCCAGGGTCAGCACTCATCATTTATCAGTCGCCTTTTAGGTAATCATGACTTTATTCGAATCTCCGGGCCCTTGCCTCTCTTCTCAGACCAGGCCATCCTTAATAATTCTGCATTCTCTTCCTCCTTATGCCCTCCATTCAGTCCCTTACGTCTACAGGACCACATTATTTCCCCTAACCTTAGAGAAGTTTTCTTAAATATCTCCACTCACTTCTACTTGCACGTTGTGAGCTGTCACACCACATGATATAACATGTTTTTTCCCGCGCTTTACCTCATGATTCTTCCTCATGAGAGCGGCACGAGCACTTAGTCACGTTGTGTTTTTCAGAATGTTCTTCCGCATTACCTCCATGAGTCTATATGTGTAGCAGCGAAATTTCACGAATGTCACTCCACACTCACATGTTACACGTCAACCTTTGCAGTTCATGTTTAGTTCTGCCCAGTAAAACACTGAAGATGATCCCTTTTCTAATTTTATTATCTTTTTTGTTTTTTTGTTTTGTTTAATTGTTTTTAACCCTTTTTGTTCCCCTCACCCTGTTTCCTTTTGTATCCTCCCCAGCCCTGATGAGTCACGGGACATGTCCCAGTGACGAAACACGTGTCGGCTGGTTTCTGTATCTAACACAATTGGTGTTGAAATAGAAATAAACCTTTTGGTTCCAATACTGATGCCGACCTTCGCATTTATATAACGTACTGCAAACAGACTAACGTTCTGTTAATACCCTCACCGCGTGTGCCCAGGACAATACTCATTTCACAGTGTGAATCCTGCGATTCATACAATTCCCAGGGGTTATCGGGTTATTCCCCTGACCTGGTAGCACCGCATGCACATAAATCTATAGTTAGCATACGCAATAGCTTGAGCGCCAATTTCCTGTTTGTACTAAAAACCCCCCACCTAATTTCCAGTGTGAGAAGGCCTCCCGGCCCGGTGAGGTAACCGGTGAAGGAGAGTGGCTGGATTCCCTGCCCGTCGGACCCGGCTGCTCGAGCCCGACGCCGAGATCCCGCCCTGTGGATCGGACCTGCAGTCCCGGCCGGCGTGGTGTGTCGGACGGCTGCAGGAGCGCCCTGGTGCTGCGGAGGTGGAGTGGAGGCGGGCCGCGCCTCCAAGGCTGAGAGTGAGCGGAAGAGGGCCATACCAGGCAGATGAGCGGATCTGGAGCCCGGACAGAAAGGTGAGCATGAGGAGCAGAGGGCCCCCCCCGCATTGAGTTTAATGGTGACAAGGCGGCAGACAGAGCTTGAGACTGCCCGGGGAAGCTACAAAGACAAAGAGTGGAGTGGGCTCGAGGTAGTGCCTGGCCGGAGAAGGCTTGTTGGGGCCCAAGTGAAGTCCCGGGGGCAGAGGGAGGAGTCCGGCCTTGCTGTACGGCGCACCAGGACTTGGGACTGAGGCCTAATCCAAACGGCAGGGACACCGCACTGGGGCTGGAGGAGCCTGCCCATGGCGCCTGAAGGCCCCCGCAAATAAAGATATCGTGGTGATCTGGTTGGCGCCACCAGAGTGCCCCTCGGGCCCCGGTGGGGAGAGGAGGCCTGCGGTCCAGAGACGCGAGGGTGGCCTAGACTGGGAGCCTGAAGATTTACAGAACTGCTGAGCAAGAGGAGCCAGCCCACTTCGGGACGCGGAGGTGGCCTGAGTCGGCCTTGGGGGCATTGGCCTGCCGCAGGGGACACGCGGTGGAGGTCAGCTGGAAGAGCTTGGCTTGGGCCAAGTAGGCACAGATACGAACTAGCCACGAGGTGGGAGCTGATCCCGGATCCAACCTTGCACCACACCTTTTGACATAAATAGCCACCGGGATGTCCACCCATAGACCAAGGAAGGACTTCACGATTAAAGACCTCCTACAAAAGTCTAACTCTAAGAAGGCAGAGATGCACGGGCCTCAACAGCCGCTTGCGGAGAAAGAGACGGAGTCCGCGAGCGACCAGACGGCGGAGCCAATAACAAGGGGCTTCTTGGAACAACTTTTTGGCTCCCTCAGAGAAGACTTTGCGGCCCTCCGACAGGAGGTGGCCTCAGACGTTAAACAGCTCAAGGCGGACGTCCAGGAGATTACGGACCGAGTGGACTTCCTCGAGCGGGCAGGCGACCGCAGAGACGAGGAAATCACGGAACAAGTGCGAGAGCTACTGGAGCTCAGAGATCACAACTAAGAGTTACCTCTGCCTGGAAGATCTGGAGAATCGCTCACAGAGGTCCAACATCCGCATCAAGGGGGTGCCATTGCAGGCGGATGGAGGGAAGCTGGAAGAATGGGTGGTGCGTTTTTTCGTCATGCAGCCCTGGAGCTCGGGGACGGAGAGACCATCCTGGACCGCACGCACCGTGCGGGTCGACCGGCGAAGAATCCGGGACAGCAGCAAGACATCCTTACCTGCCTCCACTCGTACAGACAGAAGGAACTTATCATGAATGCTACCAGAGACAAAGCAACTATTACATTTGAGGGTCTCCAGATCGGCATATATCAGGATCTCTCACCTCTCACTCTCCAGCGCCGGAGGGCTCTCAGACCAGCCACGTCTCTCTTGAGGGAAAAAGGAATACGCTATGGCTGGGGCCATCCCTTCAGTTTGTCCTTTACATGGGATAAGGAGCTGCGAACGGTGAGATCCCTGAAGGATGTGCATGAAATACTCTGCATAAGCCTAAAAGACGAGGAGCCCGAGGGCCGCCAACGGTCTGCCGTGTCGTCCCTGAGGCAGGCTAACACGAGAAGACATAGGAGGACTGGGAGAGGGAAGCCCACAAAACCCACGGATCTCGAAAAGCAGCAAGAGAGAGAGGCCCTGATCCGTCAGCTACAGAGCAGGGGAGACTCTGGGGATCCAAAGAGCGACTGAATAAAGACGCCCTGCAGATGATTCAGCCAAGAGCCTGTCAGTCTCTTAAGGTGTCCCAAACTCATCGAAATCGGCCAGGGCTGGGAGCCCTACTTCGTTGGGAGAAAGACCAACTGCCTGACACACGGACCCATGCACGTTGATGTGCTCAGAGCCCGATGGAGGGTGACTTTCCTGCTCTTGACAATTTGTTATAATGTTTTGGTATATCTTTCTTCTTTCCTTTGCCCCTCCTTTGACCCCCGGGAGCTATTCCCCGTAAGATTAGAGATAGGCCTTCAATTGGGAAACACGAGACCACAGGCTAAGGTTGGGGCTGTGAAGACAGGTCAGAGAGGGGGCAGAGATGGGAGGCTGTTGGACGGGAGGACTGAAGGGAATCGGGAGGGTTGGAGGCCATTGCCGGTACCCAGGCATGGAGTTAGAGTAGCATCACCAATTAGGGGGGAATTTTAACATAGTGCCTGATGCACAACTAGACAGATCTGTACAAAGACAGGGACACTCTGGGGCGCTCTCGGATACTATGCGGCAAAAATTGAGAGAGGTGGGGTTGACAGATGTGTGGAGAAATAGTTATCCCAACGCCAGGGAGTACACATGCTTTTCAGCTGCCCATCAAACTTATGCCCGCATAGACTGGTTTTTAACTTCCCTGAGGGTCACTAAAGCCACAAGGGGGGTCTTGATAGGAACCGCGGCACTCTCAGACCACTCGCCGATTAGCCTAGAGCTGCACATTCAGGGTGGACACCCAGGGCACAGACCGTGGAGGCTCAATCACAAACTGCTTGCCTATGAAGCCAATATTAAGGAGATACGGGCGGCAATAAAGTCGTACTCTGAGACTGAGGATGGCGTGTTCTCAGTCGCTCATCAGTGGGACGCATTTAAAGCAGTCATTCGAGGGCGTTTTATAGCAATAGCGGCAGGCGTCAATAAGGACAGAAGGGAAAAACCGGAACCTCGAATCACAAGTTAAAGTACTAGAGGGGCTGCACCATCGTATAAGCCGTCCAAGTTAGGCGGAAACTCAACGCTGCTAGACAGCAGCTGAAAGCCCTAGATTACGACCGGGTGGAATACTCCCTCTTGCGGACCAAACAGCGTTATTAGGCTGGAGGTAACAAAGCCGGGAAACTCCTGGCAAATCTGCTACGGGCCCAGACTAACGCACATCGTATTGCAGAAATTACAAACACCCAGGGCAAAATTTTGCGCTCGAACTGCGACATAGCAGGCAGGTTCGAGTCCTTTTATACTGACTTATACAGGCCTGACGAACTAGACCCGGAGGCTGCCGAAGACTGCGTGCGGGATGTCCCGGTGGCATCCCTCCCCCCACTGGAGGCAACAAACCTAGACGCAGACGCCTACTTGGATGAGGTTCTTAGAGGCATTAGTGGGCTCACACCCAGGAAGGAACCTGGGGAGGACGGATTTTCGAACGACTTTTATAAGACTTTCGCCCACGATCTGACCCCTACATTGGTTTGCCTCTTCAACTCCTTTAGCGACACCGGTAGCTTGACCCCGACCATGACCATGGCCAAAGTAGTCGTGATCCCTAAGCCGGGCAAAGATCCGCTGGACTGCACATAATACCGCCCTATCTCTTTATTGAATGTCGACCTTGAGATCTTGAGATCTTTACGAGCATCCTGGCCGCCTGACTGGCACCTTATATGCAGGGTCTGACCAACCCTGACCAGTCAGGGTTCATTCCAGAACATAGCTGCAGCGATGGGACGAGACGGATATGCCATTTGCTGGATAAAACCTAACGTACTCAGCGACCCACAGTGCTGCTCTCGATAGACACCGAGAAGGCGTTCGACCGGGTACACTGGCCATACTTGAAACGGGTTTTGCGCAGATTCGGAGCCGGGGACCGATTTCTGGGATGGGTGAACTGCATATACAGGGACCCACAGGTGCGGATTAGGGTGAACGGGGTGACCTCCCGACCGTTTTGTATTAGAAGAGGGACAAGACAAGGTTGTCCTTTATCGCCCCTGCTCTTCGCCTTATATATGGAGCCGTTTGCGGAAAGGATACGCCAAAACCCGGCTATATCTGGGATCAGAATGGGAGACAGGAAGCATAAAATTTCGCTTTAAGCGGACGATGTGGTATTGTTTTTGACCCAGCCGATGACTTCACTGCCCCCCTTAATGGAAGAACTCGAATGCTTCAGTCGGGCTTCGGGCTTCAAAGTAAATATCCACAAAACACAGGCCCTGAGCTTGACCTCCCCAAGACTGAGCAACAGGCTTTGTCGGCACAGTTCCTGTTCGTGTGGGCTGCCGACGGCGTCCCGTACCTGGGCTTGCAGATGTTCCCCACACTGGATAAGTTAGCCCAAGTGAACTATTCCACTCTCATGTCGGAGGCCAGGGGAGAACTTTCGAACTGGAGGAGGCACACTATGTCCACTATGTCCTGGCTGGGAAGACTGGCTGTCATTAAAATGACTGTCCTTCCGCGCATCCTATATGTGATACAAACACTACCGCTACGACCGCCACCCAAGATGTTAACACAACTACAACGCCTCATAGGAAACTTTGTTTGGGGAGGGAAGAGGGCGAGAATGGCCCGACACCCGACATATTTGAAGCAGGACGATGGGGGGCTTGGTGACCCGCATCTGGAACGCTACTTCCATGCGGCACAACTTAGATATATGCTCGAGTGGTACAAGCTGGAGTCAGAGAAGCATTGGTGCTTCATTGACCGCTCGATAGCGGGTATGCACATCTGGAAAGTACCATGGCTCCCTAGGAGGCACCGACCCAATGGGGTATATGTGTCCCCAGTCCTGAGAACTACTCTGGGAGTGTGGGCTAGGGTACAGGAGCCATGCGGCCTTTCAACCCCTCTATCTTCTCTGACCCCCTTTAGAGGAAACTCAGACTCCCCCCCCACCCCCGGCAAGCGTGGGAAATGGTTACCTCCATTGGCAAGAGGCCAATTGCAAACGCGTTGGATACCTCTTTGATAAGAAGGGAGTGATGGAGTTCGCTAGCCTCACCACAGGCTTCGGGATCCCCCAGAAAGCAAACTGGCAATATCTTGCTCTCCGCCACTGGGTGACTCAGCCACAGGTGTGTCCCCATGCAGGTCGCCGCCTGACCAAGTTTGAGTTGTGGTATAGCACAAGGACATCCGATAGGTACTTACTGTCGGACATTTATACTTTCCTAAATGCCCCCAAGCACCATAGTAAATCTCCTGCGCCGCGTAGGTGGGAAGCGGAACTGGAGTATGAATTTTCCCCCAAAGAATGGCATGACATTATACATAGAGCCAGAGCCTCCTCTTGCAGCACCGCCGGCAAAGAAATGTTTTTAAAAATAGCACATTATTGGTATTATACGCCGGCGAGGCTTGCTAGATGGAAGCCAGGAGGGAATGGGTTGTGCTGGCGTCAGTGTGGTCAATCGGGCACCCTTACACATTCTTTGGTTGTGCCCGAAGATAAAAGGCTACTGGGATGCAATCCTTAAAGATATAGACAACATATACCACACGGATTTACCCAAACTCCCCTCCTTCATATTGCTAGGACTCCCTAACGCCTTGATGTACCCCCTTAGATCGTGTCGAGGCAGAGCGATCAACCTAGCACTGGGGGCCGCCAAACAGGCGTTGTCTGGGTGGGGGTCTGAGGAGGTACCATCCCGATTGGATTGGTTATATAAATTATGGAAGACGTTGGGGATGGAGAAGATCACAGCCGGCCTCGCACGCTCTCTCCCTAAGTTCGACAAAATGTGGGGCACCACCATAGAATTCTTATCCACCGAATTCACAGAACTTACATGCCCGAGATATCTCCGGGTACTTCAGCTTACTAAGGCTCCTCCCTCCAAGAACGAATGAGGGTATCCGGCCCTGCTGCCCTGAACGTCCGCACAGTGTCCACTTGCCCCACAGTGCACACCCCGAAGAAAGTAGGCCTATCCCCCTCCCCTCCTCTCTCCTATCTTTTGGTTTATCTATATTCTTCGTATCATTGAATGCAATTGATCCCCACCGGCCAGTAGATGTAGGTGGCAGCTACTGTTATTCTTGCCTTTCCAAAATAATAAAAGATTTAAACCATAAACACGTTTGACTTTAGGCTTCCCCCGAAGCACTGTATTTTATTTTACAACAGAAAAAAGAACACAACGAACAAACTTATTATGAACTATTTTCTTTAATTCACAAATAAAAAGATACTCAAAATATTAATGACAAGGGTGGGGTGTTTCAAAATTTCGTTTTATTTCAAAAAGATAACGTGATAAACTACAGTCTAGCACAACACTGTCTTTTTTTGCTCTCATTTTGTAAACGCATACCAGCACTAAAATGGAGGCCAGCAATCGTCCATAGTAGATTTTGTGTGCTGCGATGCTTCCACGAATCAAGCTTATGATGCCAACCTAATTTTAGCCTCCAATTTCAATTTACTTCTCATTTACAAAGCTATTTTTAAAGTTTCTATTTTACAAACAGTTTATGTGTGTACACGTATTAATAAGCAACTATTTAATTTTCTAAACTGATGCGGCCCCCCCCTCCGAGTACGAGTTATTAACCCCCAGGATCCACGGACCCCAGGTTAAGAATCGCTGTCTCAGTGAAAGGATGATCTATAATGTGCAATACTACTGACTAAGTAAGGGAGGAGTTCTAATTTTTAGTTTAATGCTAAAGCTAAATTTGCGGCTTTCTAGCATTGCCAGGTTAGATTCCAGTGATATCCAGTTAAGCCCTTTAGCCCATATGTCTTGGCTTCAACACCATAAATTTAAGGTCCACAGGGATAGGGTGTCCAAATATCCTGTAAAGTCTTCACTATACCTTCCAAAAAGAGGATCATCGGGGGAATTCAAACCATATTTGTAAAGTATCACCCTCATTCCACAACCCCTCCAACATTCCTGACTGGCAGTGGGGTACATATAGTGTAGCCACACCAGCATACTGTGCACCTAAAGGGAATTTTATAGTGTATCTCATGGTTTCCAACACATGACAAGCTTTAACGTATGTATTTAATCAATATCTACCACTATCATGGCAGGATCTGTTTATTCAAATGCGTTTGCTAAGCTATAATGTGCACCTAGTTATGGGAAGGCAAAGGGTCCATAAAACGGAATATTGGAGATTACACGTTTAGGACTCAATAGTCTAGGAATAATGTTATGAAAAGGTGATTCACTATTAGTGGCTACTTGCTTCATAGGAGGGTTAAGAACTCACTGTCTCGATTGGGAATAGTAGAGTCTGTCTCATCCATTTGAAACTCCTATTTGCATTGTGCAAAGGATTGTAGGGTTCCCCCCTTAACAGTTCAGCAATCATTCTGCATTACTCTTCTCTCCACTTAATAGGACACTCTCACAGTGTTGAGTGTACTCACTGGCAAAATGTATTGATGTGTATGGTGACAGAAAGATTGTGACTCCTCTCTGTTCCACCAGCTTGTTCCACATGTTGAGGGTGGTGCTAAATGGGGTGCTTAAGTATGCATTATGTGTCTTTGACTTCTGCCAAGCACCATCAGGTCCCACACCAGTCTACCTACTATGGCATGGTCCATGAGCAACCAAATCATGCTGGTCTCAGGTTTAGATCATTCCATTATGATGTAAAGCTGTGCCCCTGAGCAATATGTGTAAATATCTGATAATGGATTCAGTTGCGTTTGCTGTAGTAAACGTAGTGAGATTCTCAGTCAGGAGATGTTCCAGAGGATCAAAAATGTGTTCTCCACTTGGATCAGGAGAGCTTGGAATAAACAGGGAGCCTCAGCAGTATGTTCTTGTTTACAGTATTGATACTTCCTGGCCAAGTAAAAAAATAATAAAGGAAGCAACCACTTAGCCAAGTCCATCCTAAATTCCTCTGATACATGAGGAATGTTTACCCTGTATAAATGAACAACATGTAGCATAATGTTTGCTCCCAGGTAATTACTGTTCATGCCATGTTAAAGAGGTGCCTATTATCCAAGAGATGCATTCTTTTAAGTGGCATGGACAGATTAAGGATCTCTGAACTATCCATAGTGATTTTGTACCCTGCCACCGCCTCCAATCCACTTAAAAGTCAGGTTACCTCTGGTAGGAGGGCTTTCAGCAGCCAGGAGCACGTCATCTGCATGTAGAGAAATTTCAGATTCCTCCAGGCCAAAGGGAATTCCCTGTATATCCGAGGATCGACAAATAGGATAAGGCAAACAGCTCTATACAGTAACATGGATAACGGGCATGACCGTCTAGTTCCTTTGTTGAGTATAAATAGTGGGCAGTAGCGCAGTAAGGAAGAAGGCCTTTATGCACCATTTTCTTGGGAGGCATTCATTGATTGAGTTTAAGGTTCAGCAGGTAACAGAAGTATACCTGCACCTTGCAATTTAGGGAATCAAAAGTTCATGTTCCATGATACAAGCATCATGGCCGGAGGCAAGCGGGCCAATTGGACAAGGGAGTAATTAGACTGGATTAAAATTTCCATAGTGATTGGAGATCACAGTCATTCTACAACAGGGGCCTCGGATCTGATTTTATGCTGGATAAGGTGGTGTGGGATGGGTGAGAAGGCAACAGCAGACAGGAGAAATAGAATAAATAGGGATCAGAAAGTATGCCATTGATGTCCTACAGGACAATGATCAAACAGGCATGCATGTTTCCGAATAAGAGAAATGAATGTTTCCTTAAAAAAAAAAAAAAAGTCCCCAGCATCACTGCACACGTTCCATGCCACCGAACACTGTGCAGGTGCAGTGCTCAAATACATCCAAACACAACTACTATCTCTACTTGGACAGTGCCCTCTTCCAAGCACAAGTTGTGTGCACAAGACCAAGTTAAATGGGTTTGGAAGAAAGGAATTTAGGCATGCAAGTCAACGATGAGTGGTTGTACAGTGCATTTGGGCTCTGGTGCTCATTCATGCCTCCTGTGGGTCACCTCAGCAAATGAAGCAGCAGATCAACTATTTATCTGTCTGCTTCCGTGCTCCAGCACTAGCAGTGTGCAAATAATACGACACACACTACTTATGGTTAGGTTAGAGATTCCACTGAAAAGGATTTTTTTTAATTTGCTTTCTTAAAACTTTGGGCTGTTTAACAAACATGCGCAAAAATGTGTAATTCAGGGCAGGTTTTGTGCAGGTCCATCAAGTGGGGCTAAAAAAAAAAAAAAAAGATTTTTTTTTTTTTTTTTTTTAAAGTGGGGGGTGTCAAGAAAGTGACATTTCCAATTTTATTTCCCCATAGCGTTCTATACTCACCAAATAACAAGATGAACGGAATTACCAAATAAAGCATTACATATATATAGATCCATGGGGGGAAAAAAAGGGTTACAAGGACGTTATAGTTAGGCTCAGATTTCACTCATAAAACCACAGAAATTTAGCAGTTATAGTTACCTGAGCTAACTACAGCTTTCGCCCGGGAAATGCACTGCTTATGACCTCACATATTACATCACTGATGACATGGTCAGTGACATCCCGCATTCTTTTAAGGTAATTTGCCCCAGTGAGGTGGCGGTCCCTGGGAATTTCAGAAGCCTAAGGATGGGGAGCCCGTGCGTCCCCCCTCCTATTTTTATAGTATGCCCCCGGGACCTGGCCCACCTGGAGGCTATAATCAAAACAAGCTTGGTTGACCGCGCTTGTTTTTTTTAAAAATTTACCACAGATTTGTGACGTATTCGCGGCAACAAGAATTAAAAAAAAACAAGTTTTACCCTGGCCAGAGGCTTAGGGGGTCAGAATATTCCTACCCTGCCCTCTTCTATTTTTTTTTTAAACCTTTTTTAAAGGGCTGCTAACACTTCCTGGTTGAAGTGATGGGAGCCAATCAGATCTCAGCATGAAATAGGAAGGGTTTGTGTCCCTATATATATACAAATTTGAATTTCCTTTAATGTCTCCAAAACTACTGAATGGATTTACACCAATTCAAAAAAAAGTCGCTTTCTGGATAAACAGCCACCTTTCTGCTAAATATGGTGTAAATCCATCCATTCAGTGGTTCGGGCTGTAGTCGTGTTTAACATTCCTGTGGGAATTAACATGGGAAGCGCATTTAGATACCAAAACAAACAATTCACTGGAAGTTTCGGAAGATAAAAATTGTTAAGCGAATCATAAATCACTGCTTTTTCACTCTAATCACAAACAAGCATTGGTAACTACCGCAGCTAGCATTACTTTAAAAGCTTTGGAAAACTTTTGAAAAATTGTGTTTGGTTACTCTGACCCACTTTGAACTACCAACTATGGCAGGGAGCAAGTCACGGGGACAGTAAAGCTTGGCAGGACCGTTACCTTGCAGTAAAAACAGACTCCAGTCCAGTTCCAGGCTCTAAGGGTGAACTGCCATAGACATCAATGGAGTTGTCCTGATGCAAGGAATACACAGGATGCTGAAGTTACTGTGCATGCCGATCCGGACAACGGGGGTCTTCCTGAGGCCACCCCTCAGTCCACGAACACTGTGGGGTAACCTTGGCCACAGACGTCGATGTCCCTTGAAGTACAGGTGCAGTCCAGGCAACATCTAGTTGCCACTGGATTCCGGTCAAAGCAAAACCAGCTGTTCCCTTTAATGAGGTTAGTGTCCATCTTGGGCGAGCAACTGCACCCCGACGACCCTCTGTCCAACAGACTCGGTGCAACCTTTTGGTGTCGGGTCCAAGTCACGTTTCAGTGGGTTATGGAGATCAACCAAATTGTGGCTAACAACTCACCAAAGCAGCTTCCTTTTTTTTTTACTTTTGTGGTCTGTAGCTGTAGCAGCAAGTCAGCTAATTGACTCAGAGTTCATCTCTTCTGACTGGGGCTCAGGGAAGGCCTTCTTTTAGCAGGGGACCACAGGCACAGTCCTCTCTTTGCTAGCCCATGGAGTACCAGGTGCAGTCTAGTATTTGGTGCAGCATCTCATTGCTGGGTCCATGGAGCAGCAGGGCAGTCTTTCTTCGGTCCTCTCTCCAGTGCAGACATGATCTGAGGTCTGGGTGTCGCTTATATGCCCACAATGTGCCCTCGGTGATGCAGTGACCAGGTCCCCTCCAGCCTGACTACTTCTTGTAATGTGTGGCACCTATCTAGCCCAGAGTTCAATATTCTGACCAACCCAAGATGGCAGTACCCTTCTCTCGGTGTGTGGAGCTTGGAAGTTCACCCTAGAGGTGTGGCCACCTGAAGGCTACACGTTCACAGAAAAACTGGTTTGGCAATTGTTTAACCCTCTTTGTTCCCAATGCCATTTCTACCAGAACAAAGTAGCAACCCCACTTGTGTGTGTCCACCATTTGCCATTCAAAGGCGGCTTCCCCTTTGAAGTTCGCCTTTTGGGCTCGCATCCTGTTTAGGCTTCCTGCCAGGGAGAGGTAACACATTTGCCAACAGAAGGCTCCTATTATTTCCTTCTCTGGGAGTCGTTCACACCTCTCCGCAAGAGGGCAGAACCAGCAACTACAAATGGCCACTGGAAAACTTTCTAAATACGCCTTTTATTTAAAAGTTACTCAACTTAGGCATCAAGTCGGGTTTGATGTCACAATTCTGTTGATACCTTTAAGTACCAACTTTAGTAGTACCATTCAGATGTTAGCACAGCTGAGTTGTCAGCGTGCAACTCTGTACTTGCCAATGGGGCTACTAGCTTGTCCACAGAAAAAAAAGACAATTTGGGGTTTTTACTGTTAGCACATATAAAAACACGTCCTACTTTTTAATATAAGTCACTGTACCTTAGAGCTCAACAGGCCTACCTTTTGGGTGACTTCTATATATTAAACATTGCTCTACTAGTCTGCAGTGGCAGGCTGGGAGACATGTTTTACTTTCTCAGACTCGTGTTGCAGTCCATGAGGTATACTTTAACTTACTGGGAACCCCTGGTATCATATACTAGGGACTTACACGTAAGCTCATTTATGCCAATTGGGTATGAGCTAATTAAATAAACACTATTAAGGGTCAGAGCACCGACACTGATGTCTGGTTTGCAGTCCTCAATGCACACTCAGACATTACACAAGTACCTAATAGTCAAAAAGTGGGTGTGAACCTGCAAAAAGCCATTTCCTCACTGGTCACAAAAAAGTGATGCAGGTGAGGTGGGGCATACACAGAAGGGCTAAAGGGGTGTGATGGCTGAAAAGGCATGGAATGGCAGTCCACAGAGGCTGCGGGGAAAGACAGAGGAGCTGCAGGAGACCAGGGACACAGAAAAGATAGAGAAGAGGGAGATTGGGCACATGGGGAGTCAGGGTGAGGCATGCTCTACAGGGCAGATGGGGAGAACAGAGGGGATGGGAGGGGCACAATAGAACACAGGAGCTGGAGTTGGGCAGGAGCCGAATATAGGTGAGGCACAGAGCACACAGAGGTCCACATAAATGCATTGAAGAGGTGCTGCTGAGAGGCGCACACACAGACTGTATGAAGGCAGGGCACGTACTCAGCAAATTATGTCCACACAACCAACATCATGTCTACACACCCATCACAGGCCTGCACACCCATTGTCACAGGTACTGTGCACCCATTGTTATATGCCCACAGCCAATAACATATGCTAACAAACCTACCATACTGCAACAAGACACTCTCCTCCATGCATGTGTGCGTCCAAAATCGTATGACAACGCACCCACAATCATAGGCACATCCACACCAAACAAAATATGGCAGTTTCAGACTGTACAGGAAGACACAGGCTAGGAAGGGTCTTAGGGGCTACAGCCCTGGGGGTCAGGGTAGTTTTCCTCCGATGTCCCAAGGCCCGTCCTACAATGGCTCTTCAAGCTTGGTCCAGTACAACCCTTTGAGCATCCCTAGACTGTCATAGTAGTGATGTTGAGTAGCCACAGGCTTCTCAGGGCAATAAATGTAGGGTTACTCTGGCTTGACACCATGCCCAGCAGTACAATAAAATAACAGCACAGCCCAATGATTCTATTTAAATGAGACAAATACTTTACTACACAGAAAGCAAAATACTACACTACAATAATGCGGTTATACCCAACTTGCGTATGTGAGCCTCTTAGGTTTCAAAGTGAGGATCCCCCTCCCTCTAGGCTAGTGGTCCTCAAACTTTTTTCTCCAAGCCCCCTGTTACCAAAAATGCTTTGAAATCGGGCCCCCCATCCAAACCTTTATGGAATGAGTCGGGAGACTGGGAGGGGCAGGCTGAGCACATGGTGTGGGGTCTATGAGATCATTCAGGGGTACTTTTCAGAAGCTCACAGCAAACACATAAAAAACTGGAACAAACAAAAAAACACTACTCCCATTAATTGAAGGCCACGTGAACCTGTGATCCCCTCACACTTCTGGGTCCCAATGCAACTGCACCTTCTGCGCTAACAATAGCTGCAGCCTTGAATAGCAGGCTATCCCCGCTGTTCTTTCACCCCTTCCCAAACACATCTGGCCATCACTTCAAAATTGAAACAGACCTTTTGTCCCTTTCAGAAAACATGAGCTCCCAAGTGTTGCCCACCTCTTTGCAGCAAGGGTGCCCTCATTCCTAATGCTCTGCCCAGTGCTCTATTGTAAAGTAAGACAGTGATGCAGTGGACCCTTCACACCCCTAGGCACCAGTGCCACTTCACCTGCTTCACTCATAAGAGCGACTGCCTTGTGAAGCAGGATGTCTCCTCAGCTGCTTGTTAAACTCCTCCCCCCATCCTCCTTTCTGCCTTCTTTCTGAAGGCTAAAGCTATTGTGTCTTCTCTGCTCCAATTTTACCATTTCTTGGGCCATTGGTCCAATGCCCGCCCAAAGCAACACTAACACAGCAAGGGGGCACGGAGGTCAAATGCACGCAAGGAATGAGTAAAACAGCCATAATGGGGTTTAGTTAGGCCCTCACACCCCTGGGCTCCGGTGCCACTGCACCAATAATGGTAGTGATGGCCTTTAAAAATAAAGTGTGTGTGCATTTCTCAAAACCTTTTTTAAGGCCTCTGATGAAGTGGGGAAGCTGCCATATTTGTAAATAAATAAAAAAAATTAGACCTCACACATCGCCTCCCCCCCTTCTCTGGGACATCTCTTTGACAATATCCATGGATTCAGCTTCTTTCTGCTGTCTCCTGGCCCATTACCCAGAGGCCCTATTGGCCTCCTCCCTTCCACCCTCTCGACCCACCTGAAAGGACATTCACATGTAAACAGAGGCCGAAGTTGGCACAGTGTATGATGACTAGGGTGCCCATGTGTTTTTAACTTTATAAAAAGATTTCCCATACTTTTTGTTAAAAACAACCATCCCGAAATTGTTACTGGGGACCTGGACATACCTCTGTGTGGGAGGTAAAGGGTGGGGAGGGGAACAGTCCAAATAAAGTGCCTTCATTTATGAAGTCACTTGAAGCATCATTGTAGGAGAGTAGGATCTGCCTCTTATGTTGCCCCCACTTTTTTTCTGAT
Organism: Calotriton arnoldi; assembly: GCA_963921515.1. NCBI lineage: Eukaryota > Metazoa > Chordata > Amphibia > Caudata > Salamandridae > Calotriton > Calotriton arnoldi. The sequence continues at coordinate 1,322,244 of CAWUFW010001510.1, forward strand.
GTTTACACTGGTTTCTGGCTATAGTCTGGCTGGGACCCTGCCAATCAGGGCCCCAGCCTCTCTGTTCTCTCTAAACGACTTGGAGTGCACTCTAGGTGCACTAGTGATTGGATACTGTGGTACCTTATGAGTCCCTAGTATATGGTACCTTAGGTACCAAGGGCATAGGTACTTCACAGGCCTACCAGGGGCTGAAGCATGTATTATGCCACCCCTGGGAAGCAGACTAAATCTGACACCACAGGTCTGCTACTGCAGCCTGGGTATGGTGGTGCAGGCACTCCTTACTGTGATATAGGCTCCCTATATCACTACATAGATACACACATATAGACCTATAAGTCACTCCTATGGCAGGCCTTGTCAATCCTGAAGGCAGAGTGCTTGGTTCCTATGTGAGAGGGTGCCCCTGCATGAGCAGAGCCCCTCTGCAGCATTCGGAGACCCTTCTCTGAGGCTGTTTGTAGTGCAGCCTGACCATATACTCTTAAGCGCATTATAACCTTGCGTTAAATGCTAACTTTGGGATGGCTGCACGGAAACATGTCGTGTTTGGTGTCAAACATCTTGGAATACTACCCCCCGCCAGTTCTGGCGGCGGGGGTAGCATTCCACCCTTCTAGAGGGATAGACATGTACCTACTGTGGAAACGCGGTAGAATCCTGAAGAGCCCTGGCATCACAAAATGGATGCCACCAGTCACAGACACTGGGCTGCCCTCCTGCTCATGACCAACACTCGCAGTGGAGGAGGCCCAACAATAGGTATCCTGTCCCAAGGGGGTGTGACCACCTCCCAGACAGGGTTTAGTGTATTGGGGCTGGGTGGGTGCACTCTTAGAGTGCTTTGAAGTCCTGCACTGGGGGAGCAGAAGGCTCCTCTGTGCATATGCCAGTTCAAACCAGCTCAGGGGCTACCTGCCCCTGCTCTGGCGTGAAACTGGACAAAGGGAAGTGGGTGTAGCCACCCACTCCCCTGACCCTCCCATAGGTGGGGTCATAGAGCTAGTCCCTCCCTTCTCTTTAGTATAAGAGGGGGAACCTGTGCATTGCAACCTAGATACCCCTGGACGACGCTCTCAAGAAGAATCCTGGACCTTCGACGTTCCACTACCTCTGGAAAACTGAAGAATCTCCCTTGGAGTCAAGGAGTGACTCCCCTGCTTGGCAGGCACCAAAAACTACAACAACGGTCGCAAACTACGCTGCTCCCGCCGGAGCCCGAAGTCCCTGCAGCCCAGGAAGAGGATTTCCTGACTTCTCCAAGGCCATCGTGAGACCCCAGCGAAGCGGAGGCAAGTGGACCCCACGAGCGACGAGGAACCGCAGCCCCTGGGTACCGTGCACTATTGTCGAGTGCAACCCCTTCACAATGTTCTACGAACTTGTGCTTTGGACCACGTGTGGTCCCAGCCTCTAGCAGAGATCCCTCCCAAAATCAGAGGCCTACACCGTCCCGAGTGACCGTGGGCCCCTGTTGAGTGAATCCTCCCGAGGCGTCTTCGCGATCCCTTGCCAGCCGGCTTGTGGGTCCCCTGAAGACTTTTCTACAGAACCAAAGGGCTCCCCTGGTTGCTCCAGGCCTGCCCTGACCTACCCTCGCTGGGTAAGCCCCCCAGACCTTGCTGGTCTGCACCATTGACTTTTTCGTCCTTTCCACAAGACTTTCTGCTACCAAGGCTTGTTGGCTCCAATCGGGTCGCCGACACCGCAGTCAGCTGCAGACTTCGTGGGATACGCTGAATCCAGCTCCTGGCCGTCCTCGACGCCTCCTGGACCTCGTGGTCGAAGAGTCAAGACATCAGTGAGCGACCTGAATCCTGTCGACGACGGTGGGCATTCATCTTCCTTGCCCCGGGTCACTGCCAAGTGACTTTGAACACTGTCCCCTCTGCTTTCAGGTCTTCCTCCTTCCGAATCCAGGCTTGGATTCCAACGGACACTTCTTCTGTCATCGCAAGCAGCAAGTCTTCACTGGCTCCCATTGAGAACGACGCCGCGACCCGACACCAAAGGACACCTATGCACCCAACACCCCTGGGTGAGGTAACTTCAGCACTACGGTGCTCCTGTGGGTGTGGGCCCTAGAACTACTTACCCTGTAAGTGGCTTGCTTGTAGCTACCCTAGAAGTGCCCTAAAACTCCTATTTTCCCCGTGCGATTCTCGCACTGGCTCGTACAGGGTTCGCGTCTGTGTTAGACACATCGCGTCCAACTCCCTTGTAACTCTACCAGTATCCGCGTCCTTCGACTCGTACTGACCAATCGGTGTGTTCGCCTCGAACACGCCAGGGACCTGTAACATTGATAACTCAATCGCGTTCTCTCGCATAGCCTCGTACAGGACTCGCACCAGTGTCTGAACAACGCGTCCGTCCCCTGTGGGTCTCCTACAACTACCTGGGGTGGTTCTTTGGGGTCCCTCGATTCTATGTGCTCTAGACCCCGGTCTAGCCAAGATAAGATTGTGATATTTACTTGTGCTAACTTATTTTTGATCACAATTGATTTGTACATATGTTCCTGACTTCTAATCTCATAAAGAGATTAGTAGAGAGTTGTTTAGTAATAAATACATATATATTTGATATATATACACCTGTGTGGTGTCTTTTCATTTGGTGATTCAAGAGATTGTGTGGTAAAACAAGCTGCTTTACATTCCTCCAAGACTTAGCCTGAAGGCTGCGCTCCACAGCTACCACTAGGATAGCTTTCTATAAAGGTTGTCTTAAACCTACCAACCATAAGAGTCGAATTGTTCTGGTGCAAGGTGCCCACTCTAACAAGTGGACAGCATATACCAGGCCAACTTCTCACATTGGTACCAGCGTGTGGGATTCCAGCTTGCTATTGTTTTACCAGAAAATCTCTATTTGAATTACTAACTGAAAACCACTATAGGTACTCAAGGTACATATAAAGTCAAGCTTAGTATCAATAAGTTCTACTGAACTTAGAGCTGTGTGCCAAGGGATAGCACACCCTTTCTACAGCTCAAGCTAGGATCAGTAGGCCACAAACTAGTGTAGGTAGTACAACACTGCACAACACTAGAATGTCCTTAAGGGATGGACCCAGTGGATCCACCCAGCTTCAGTATAAGGACATGACTTTCTTTGACTTGAAAGCCATGTGTGCTGAGAGGCACCTGAAGATAGGACAGAGTCCCTCCACACTACACCTGATAGATCTGCTGACAGCAGATGATCTTAGATTAGCTCTAGGAGCTAATGGGTCTGAATCAGGGGGTGGGTCAATTACAGTGTCTGGGTCAGATGATGAACATCAAGTTGACCAAGACTCTGTGATTGTAGGGCCAGGCCCCAAGGGGTCTGAAAAGGACAGAGGAATTCTCCCTAAGAGAACTGACACAGTGGAGGAGAGGCATAGGTCCCTTTCTAGGGACTCTGACCGCTCCTATCACTCTGGCAGAGAATTTGTCCAGCAGAGGAACTCCTACTTCCCAAGAAGAGAGACCTCCTCTGAAAGACTGTGCAAGCTGCTGCAGTATGAGGAAGCAAGATTTGCCCTCAAAACCAAGCAGTTGGCATTAGATAAAGAAGCCTTTGAGCTCCAGAGAGCTTCTAGAAGAGAGGGGTTAGAACCCCTGGTGGCAGCAGCAGTGTCCCTAGAGGCAGAGAATATATTCCAGACCATAGGAACCTGAGCAAGGTTGTTCCTCCCTACCAGAGTGGGGATGATATCCATAAGTGGATAACTGCTATGGAAAGGGCCTGTAGAGTACAACAGGTCCCCCAAAAGCAGTGGGCAGCAATCTTGTGGCTCTCCTTTTCAGATAAAGGTAGAGACAAGCTCCTCACTGTTAGAGAAGAGGATGCTGATGACTATGAAGTCCTGAAGAGTGCACTGATAGATGGGTTTGGCTTAACCACTGAGCAGTACAGTGAAGTTCAGAGACACCCAGAAGGCACAGACTCAGGACTGGACTGACTTTGTAGATTGTGCAACCAAGGCTCTGGAGGGTTGGCTGGTTGGCAGTAGGGTTACTGATTTCAAGGGATTGTATAATCTAAATGATGAGAGAACAGATCCTTAATAATTGCCAGAACCAGTTGTTGCATCAATACCTGGTGGACTCCGATCTGACCTCTCCCCAAGAATTGGGAAAGAAGGCAGACAAGTGGGTCAGAACCAGGGTGAGGCAGAAAACCCAGAACCAAGGGGGTGACACAAAGAAGCAGGATTCTAAGGGCTCTGAGAAAAGTGGGGATAAGTCAAAAGACCAGAAGTCTTCACAAGGGCCCCAAAATCTGCATCTGGTGGGGAGTCACAATCCAACAAGGGAAAAGGCCAAAAGAAGCCCTGGTGCAAATTCTGTAAACAGAAAGGGCACTGGACTTCTGATTGTAACAAGTCCAAAGACCAAACCACCACCACTCCTGCCCCTAAGGCAACTGTTCCCCCTAGTTCAGCTACTAGTGGAGGTAGTACTCAGAATAAGGGTGTAGTAGGGTTGACCCTGGGTTCTGAAGTGGACTCTGGCCTAGTCAGAGTACCCACTCAGGCAATGCTGATTTGTGATGGAGACATTGACATGTCCTTCCTAGTAAGCCCCAGTAATCTGGGCAAATACAAACAGCAGCCTGTAATAAATGGCAAACACGCTTTGGCATTTAGGGACACAGGTGCTAGTGTCACCATGGTACAGAGGATCTTGTGGACCCTGGACAGATCATCCTGGGTGAAATGTACCAGGTGACCATTGCAAGCAACACCAGGACCAACCATAGTCTGGCAGTTGTGAATTTCTCCTGGGGAGGGGTAACTGGCCTCAAGAAGGTTGTAGTCAGTGCAGACCTCCCTGTAGAATGTCTATTGGGCAATGATCTAGAAACTTCAGCCTGGTCTGGAGTAGAGTTATGGACTCATGCTGAGATGTTGGGCATCCCTGCAGAGGTATTTGCTGTGACCAGGTCACAGGCCAAAATGCATGACACTGAACAAGCTCTGGATCCTGAAATTATGGACCAGGTGCTTCCCAAGAAGAGGAGCAGTAGGGTTAAGGCAGTGCCTTCCCCTCGGTCTCAGATCACAGATTCCCCTCTTGAGGGAGGAGAAGCAGATCCTGAAGAAGGAACTGCCCCAGAGGGACTTGAACCTGATCAGGTTGAGTTCTTGGGGGCAGGGGGCCCTTCTAGGGAAGATCTGAGTAAGGAACAACAGTGCTGCCCCTCTCTTGAACCCCTCAGACAGCAGGCTGCTGCTGAGGCTGCTGGGAGTGCTAGTGGGTCCCATAAAGTTTATTGGGATGAGGGACTCCTATATTCGGAGGGTAGAGATCCAGCCCCTGGAGCCACCAGGAGGTTGGTAATACCTCAGAAGTTTAGGGGGTTCCTCTTGACCCTAGCACATGATATCCCTTTGGCAGGGACAGGCTTGTTCCACATTTTCATTGGCCACATATGTCAGAGGACACAAAGGAGTTTTGTTGCTCCTGTGTCACATGCCAAGCCAGTGGCAAGGCAGGTGGCACAACAAAGGCCCACCTGATACCACTACCTGTGGTGGGGGTACCCTTTGAAAGGGTAGGGATTGACATTGTTGGTCCCCTTGAACCTCAAACTGCATCTGGGCACAGATTTATCCTGGTGGTAGTGGATCATGCCACCAGGTACCCAGAGGCAATTCCCCTGAGGGCCACCACAGCTCCTGTGGTGGCAAGAGCCCTCATTGGAGTTTTCTCCAGAGTGCGTTTCCCAAAGGAGGTCATCTCTGACAGAGGTACCACTTCATGTCAGGATATTTGAAAGCAATGTGGAAGGAGTGTGGTGTAACTTATAAGTTCACCACCCCTATCACCCACAATGCAATGGGTTGGTTGAACGCTTCAACAAAACCCTGAAGGGAATGATTAAAGGACTCCCAGAGAAGCTTAGGCGGAAATGGAACCTTCTTCTTCCCTGCCTGTTGTTTGCATACAGAGAAGTTCCACAGAAGGGGGTTGGTTACAGCCCATTTGAGCTTCTGTTTGGGCATCCTGTAAGAGGTCCATTATGTTTGGTAAAAGAGGGCTGGGAGTTACCTCTCAAGCCCCCCAAACAGGATGTGATGGACTATGTACTTGGTCTCCGCTCCAGGATGGCTGAATACATGAAAAAGGCAACCAAAAACCTGGAGGCCAGCCAAGAATTACAAAAAGCTTGGCATGACCAAAGGCTGTGCTGACTGTGTACCAGCCAGGACAGAAAGTGTGGGTGTTGGAGCCGGTGGCCCCAGCAGCCCTCCAAGACAAGTGGAGTGGCCCCCATACAATAGTTGAGCAGAAGGGAGAAGTCACCTATTTGGTGAATCTTGGAACTCCCAGGAGCCCCCTGAGGGTGCTCCATGTCAACAGATTGAAACCATATGTTGACAGGGCTGACATGGGCTTGCTCATGGCAACTGATGAGGAACAGGAGGAGGAGAGTGACCCTCTCCCTGACCTGCTCTCACAGAACCCTGATGATGGGTCAGTAGATGGTGTTGCTTTGGCAAGCAGCCTCACTGCCCATCAGCAAACTGAGTGCAGACAAGTTCTGCAGCAGTACAGACATATGTTTAGCCTGACCCCTAGTCAAACTACCTGGTGCACCCATGAGGTGGACACTGGAGACAGTCTGCCTGTCAAGAGTAAAATCTACAGGCAACCTGACCATGTCAGGGACTGTATCAGGACTGAAGTCCAGAAAATGTTGGAGTTAGGTGTGATTGAGCCTTCAGATAGCCCTTGGGCTAGCCCAGTAGTCCTAGTACCCAAGCCTCATACCCAGGGTGGTAAGAAAGAAATGAGGTTTTGTGTAGACTACAGAGGCCTCAATGCAGTCACTAGGACTGATGCCTATCCCATACCAAGGGCAGATGAGCTGATTGATACTTTGGCCTCAGCCAAGTATCTAAGTACAGTTGACCTAACAGCTGGCTACTGGCAGATCAGGTTAGCTGATGATGCAAAAGCCAAAACAGCATTTTCGACCCCTGGTGGGCACTACCACTTTGTGGTGATGCCCTTTGGATTGAAAAATGCACCTGCCACTTTTCAGAGGTTGGTGAACAAAGTTCTGGCAGGGATGGCAACGTATTGCTCAGCTTATCTAGATGATATTGCCGTCTTTAGTTCCTCCTGGCAGGATCACCTGGTCCGCCTCAGAAATGTTTTGGAGGCTCTGCAGAAAGCAGGCCTCACTATCAAGGCCACTAAGTGCCAGATAGGGCAGAGTCAGGTTGTGTACCTGGGCCACCTTGTAGGTGGAGGCCAGGTTCAGCCTTTACAGAGCAAAATCCAAACCATAATGGAATGGGTTGCTCCAACCACCCAGACACAGGTGAGAGCCTTCTGAGGCCTGACTGGGTACTATAGGAGGTTTGTGAAGGGATATGGATCTATAGTGACCCCCTTGAATGATCTAACCTCAAAGAAAATGCCATAAAAGGTTCAGTGGACAGCTAGCTGTCGGAAGGCATTTGAAGACCTAAAGCAGGCCATGTGCACTGCCCCATCTTACAGAGTCCAGACTACACCAAAAAGTTCATTGTCCAAACAGATGCTTCTGAGCTGGGTGTGGGAGCTGTACTGTCTCAACTGAATGATGAAGGTCAAGACCAGCCAGTAGCTTTCATTAGCAGAAGGCTGACCCCTAGAGAGAAACGTTGGTCAGCTATAGAGAGGGAGGCCTTTGCTGTGGTGTGGGCCCTGAAGAAGCTGAGGCCATACTAGTTTGGCACACACTTCATAGTTCAGACTGATCACAAGCCCCTCCTATGGCTTAAACAGATGAAAGGTGAAAACCCAAAACTTTTGAGGTGGTCCATTTCCCTACAGGGGATGGACTATACAGTGGAACATAGGCCTGGGACCCAACATGCCAATGCAGATGGACTCTCAAGGTATTTCCACTTAGAGCACGAAGACTCAACTGGTCAAGGTTAGTTTAGTGTCCCTGCGTTTGGGGGGTTGTGTAGGAGAGTAGGATCTGCCTCTTATGTTGCCCCCACTTTTTTTCTGATGTTTACACTGGTTTCTGGCTATAGTCTGGCTGGGACCCTGCCAATCAGGGCCTCAGCCTCTCTGTTCTCTCTAAACGACTTGGAGTGCACTCTAGGTGCACTAGTGATTGGATACTGTGGTACCTTATGAGTCCCTAGTATATGGTACCTTAGGTATCAAGGGCATAGGTACTTCACAGGCCTACCAGGGGCTGAAGCATGTATTATGCCACCCCTGGGAAGCAGACTAAATCTGACACCACAGGTCTGCTACTGCAGCCTGGGTAAGGTGGTGCAGGCACTCCTTACTGTGATATAGGCTCCTATATCACTACATAGATACACACATATAGACCTACAAGTCACTCCTATGGCAGGCCTTGTCAATCCTGAAGGCAGAGTGCTTGGTTCCTATGTGAGAGGGTGCCCCTGCATGAGCAGAGCCCCTCTGCAGCATTCGGAGACCCTTCTCTGAGGCCGTTTGTAGTGCAGCCTGACCATATACTCTTAAGCGCATTATAACCTTGCGTTAAATGCTAACTTTGGGATGGCTGCACGGAAACATGTCGTGTTTGGTGTCAAACATCTTGGAATACTACCACCCCCGCCAGTTCTGGCAGCAGGGGTAGCATTCCACCCTTCTAGAGGGATAGACATGTACCTACTGTGGAAACGCGGTAGAATCCTGAAGAGCCCTGGCATCACAAAATGGATGCCACCAGTCACAGACACTGGGCTGCCCTCCTGCTGATGACCAACACTCGCAGTGGAGGAGGCCCAACAATAGGTATCCTGTCCCAAGGGGATGTGACCACCTCCCAGACAGGGTTTAGTGTATTGGCGCTGGGTGGGTGCACTCCTAGAGTGCTTTGACGTCCTGCACTGGGGGAGCAGAAGGCTCCTCTGTGCATATGCCAGTTCAAACCAGCTCAGGGGCTACCTGCCCCTGCTCTGGCGCGAAACTGGACAAAGGGAAGTGGGTGTAGCCACCCACTCCCCTGACCCTCCCATAGGTGGGGTCATAGAGCTAGTCCCTCCCTTCTCTTTAGTATAAGAGGGGGAACCTGTGCATTGCAACCTAGATACCCCTGGACGACGCTCTCAAGAAGAATCCTGGACCTTCGACGTTCCACTACCTCTGGAAAACTGAAGAATCTCCCTTGGAGTCAAGGAGTGACTCCCTGCTTGGCAGGCACCAAAAACTACAACAACGGTCGCAAACTACGCTGCTCCCGCCGGAGCCCGAAGTCCCTGCAGCCCAGGAAGAGGATTTCCTGACTTCTCCAAGGCCATCGTGAGTCCCCAGCGAAGCGGAGGCAAGTGGACCCCACGAGCGACGAGGAACCGCAGCCCCTGGGTACCGTGCACTATTGTCGAGTGCAACCCCTTCACAACGTTCTACGAACTTGTGCTTTGGACCACGTGTGGTCCCAGCCTCTAGCAGAGATCCCTCCCAAAATCAGAGGCCTACACTGTCCCGAGTGACCGTGGGCCCCTGTTGAGTGAATCCTCCCGAGGCGTCTTCGCGATCCCTTGCCAGCCGGCTTGTGGGTCCCCTGAAGACTTTTCTACAGAACCAAAGGGCTCCCCTGGTTGCTCCAGGCCTGCCCTGACCTACCCTCGCTGGGTAAGTCCCCCAGACCTTGCTGGTCTGCACCATTGACTTTTTCGTCCTTTCTACCAAGGCTTGTTGGCTCCAATCGGGTCGCCGACACCGCAGTCAGCTGCAGACTTCGTGGGACACGCTGAATCCAGCTCCTGGCCGTCCTCGACGCCTCCTGGACCTCGTGGTCGAAGAGTCAAGACATCAGTGAGCGACCTGAATCCTGTCGACGACGGTGGGCATTCATCTTCCTTGCCCCGGGTCACTGCCAAGTGACTTTGAACACTGTCCCCTCTGCTTTCAGGTCTTCCTCCTTCCGAATCCAGGCTTGGATTCCAACGGACACTTCTTCTGTCATCGCAAGCAGCAAGTCTTCACTGGCTCCCATTGAGAACGACGCCGCGACCCGACACCAAAGGACACCTATGCACCCGGCACCCCTGGGTGAGGTAACTTCAGCACTATGGTGCTCCTGTGGGTGTGGGCCCTAGAACTACTTACCCTGTAAGTGGCTTGCTTGTAGCTACCCTAGAAGTGCCCTAAAACTCCTATTTTCCCCGTGCGATTCTCGCACTGGCTCGTACAGGGTTCGCGTCTGTTAGACACATCGCGTCCAACTCCCTCGTAACTCTACCAGTATCTGCGTCCTTCGACTCATACTGACCGATCGGTGTGTTCGCCTCGAACACGCCAGGGACCTGTAACATTGATAACTCAATCGCGTTCTCTCGCATAGCCTCGTACAGGACTCGCACCAGTGTCTGAACACCGCGTCCGTTCCCTGTGGGTCTCCTACAACTACCTGGGGTGGTTCTTTGGGGTCCCTCGATTCTATGTGCTCTAGACGCCGGTCTAGCCAAGATAAGATTGTGATATTTACTTGTGCTAACTTATTTTTGATAATTGATTTGTACATATGTTCCTGACTTCTAATCTCATAAAGAGATTAGTAGAGAGTTGTTTAGTAATAAATACATATATATTTGATATATATACACCCGTGTGGTGTCTTTTCATTTGGTGATTCAAGAGATTGTGTGGTAAAACAAGCTGCTTTACATTCCTCCAAGACTTAGCCTGAAGGCTGCTCTCCACAGCTACCACTAGGATAGCTTTCTATAAAGGTTGTCTTAAACCTACCAACCATAAGAGTCAAATTGTTCTGGTGCAAGGTGCCCACTCTAACAAGTGGACAGCATTTACCAGGCCAACTTCTCACAATCATGATGACAGGTAATGTAAGGATGCTGAGTTTTGGAAAGCGTCCTTTTAGTGGACTTCTAGACATGCCAACAAAAGGTAAAGTCTGGTTAGCTATTACTAATATGTATTCTTTGAAAGCACTTGTTTTATGAATTAATGCCACTGATTTCTGGGAGGATACTGGTGGAAGTCATGGATATGTATATATCTATGTATCTATCTAGATCCATCTATATATCTATATATCTATACATATATAAATAGTTTTAAATATTACTGCCAGTGATAGTGCTACTGTAATTTTGTTTGAGTCAGAGTTTCCACAGGATACACTTTTGTTTTATTAATAACTTTTGTGCCGTAGAAGAATCTTCACAAACTTTTAAAAATAAGTCCTTTCTTCATGGCAAGTTTCATGCTTATCGGTCAAGAAGAGGCCAAGAAAAAGGAATCTCCCAAATGTGCTACTTCCCATTGCAATTCCCACAGGATTTATTGCTCATCAATACAGAAAACAATGGCCCAATAGAACTACACCAAACTTGCCCCAAGCTTAGAACTTTATTAAAGGATTGTGCTTTTGGTGGTTTAGTGGAATAGAGAAATTAGCGCTTAAAGAGGTACTCCGGTTGGGCGTGAAGAGATTAGGTTTTAGAGACTTCTTGAGAGTTCGAAAGCTGCATTTTTAAATTGCCCATAACTTCAGCTCCGTTTGGCACGATGTTTAGCAGATGCTTAGCATATTTACCTTACTACTTGTATTTTTAGACTTGTTCAGATCCATCAAGGGGTGGCAGAACTGAAAGGGGCAAAAAACGATTTCATGTGCAAAGAACTTTGGTGTTTTGTAATGAGCCTGCATGAAGTTTAGGAAGACTATTAGCATGTTAAGCCCGATGCAGGATCCATGCAGATCCGAGAATGGGGCTGAAAAAAACGAAATGGGGAGAGGAGAATCATTGGTTTGCTAATAACGTTGGCACAACTTTAGAGAGCTGAACAACACTTGTCAGACACTTACCATGTTTAGCTTACTTATGATATTTTCAGTTTCTGGCAAATCCATTAAGAAAGGTTACACTTGAAGGGTCAAAAAAACAGCAGTTCCCATTTTAACTTCTGTAGGAATCTTTGCTCTCCTCTACAGAAAGAATCTGATGAAAATTCTAGCAATCTTGGAATGAAAAGAAAGCTTTAGTCAGGGAAGTGACATTGCCTGGTTTGGAGTAAACCCATTCCATTAGTTCTCAAGACATTATTATTACATTATTGTCAGTGGGCTTGAAAACTATTAGTGTGGGGATACTCCTCAAACTTAAGTTTGCAGACTCTCTGTGAATCTACATTTAAGAATAAAAGCCGCCATTAGATCGATCAATCAATCAGGATTTATAAAGTGCGGCTCACACTCGATAGGGTATCCAGTCGCTTACAGGTCCCAAGGCATATTCGAACAGCCAGGTCTTGAGGGCCATTCGGAATTCCGGAAGCAAGATGATGGTCCGGAGGTACGTAGGGAGGCTGTTCAATGTCTTTGCTGCGATGCGGGAGAAGGAGCGCCCTCCACTTCTGCTTCGGTATATGCGGGAGTATGGGCAAGTAAAAGGGAGGCGGAGCGTAGCCGTCGACAGTTGGTGGAAGCTCAGGCAGTGGTTAATGTATGCGGGTCCTTGGTTGTGTAGAGCCTTGTGTGCGTGGGTCAACAGCTTGAATTGGCATCTCTTCTGTACGGGGAGCCAGTGAAGTTGCCCGAGATGAGGTGCGATGTTGGTTCGTCGGGGAAGGCCGAGAATGAGTCTAGCTGCGGCGTTCTGTATGGTCTGAAGTCTCCGTAGAAGGAATGTGGCGATCCCTACGTATAGGGCGCTGCCGCAGTCCATTCGGCTGTTGATGAGGGCATGTGTCACGTTGGGTCTCGTGTGTAGGGGTAACCACTTGAAGATCCTACGTAGCATGTGCAGAGTGAGGAAGCAGGCAGAGGAGACGGCGTTGATCTCCGATTTCATGGTGAGCTTTTTGTTCTGGCCTGGTCGGAGGGAGTGGGTGCGGGTCGTAGGTCTGATGGCCACCTGAAGTGCTGCTGTTGCCAAAGATCAGTACTTCTATCTTGTCTGTGTTCAGCTGCAGGCAGTGTTCATCATCCAGTTGGCGACGTTTGCCATGCATCCGTGGAAGTTGGTTCTGTTGGTGGTGGGGTCGTCGGTGAGTGAGAGGATGAGTTGGGTGTCGTCTGCACAGGAAATTATGTAGAGACCGTGGGATCTGACGATGTTGGCCAGCAGGGTCATATATGCGTTGAAGAGCGTGGGGCTGAGAGATTAGCCCTGGGGGACACCGCAAGTGATCTCCCCGAGTTCAGAGGTGAAAGGTGGGAGGTAGATCCCCCAAGTTCTTCCGGGGAGGAAGGAGGTGATCCATTTGAACGCTTCTCCTTGGATGCCGATGTGGTAGAGTCTTTTGATCGGCGTGTGGTGGGATACGGTGTTGAAGGCTACCGAGAGATCGAGGAGGACCAAAGCTGCTGTTTCTCCTAGGTCGAGAAGGGTTCCGATGTCATCAGTGGCTGCGATCAGGGCTGTTTCGGTGCTGTGACTGCTGCGGAAGTCGGATTGGGAGGTGTTGAGTTCATGGTTCTGCTCCAAGTCTCTCATGAGTCGATTGTGGATGATCTTTTCCAGTACTTTTGCTGTGAATGGGAGTAAGGAGATTGGCCGGAAGTTTTTGAGTTCGTTGGGGTCAGCAGAGGCTTTTTTGAGTAGTGGTCTGACTTCATTGTGTTTTCAGGCGAGTGGAAATGAAGCAGTGGTGATGGAGGTATTGAGTAGGGTGGTGAATTCCTGGATGATCCTTTGGTTTCGGAGGTTGAAGATGTGATGCGGGCATGGGTATGTGGGAGCACCCGAGTTGATGGATTTTATAGTGGAGGTGGTGTCTTGTGTAGAGAGGATGTTCCAGGTGGTCAGTGTGTGGTTTGTGTCCGTTACAGTGGTGGCGTATCTGTCGAGGAAGTCCGTAGGTGTGAGTTGGGGTTTGAAGTTTCTGTGTATGGTTGCAATCTTGCTGTGGAAGAAGCCGGCGAGGTTGTTGCACAGCTACTGTGAGGGTATGATGTTTTTGCCGGCAGCTGGGTTGGAGAATTCCTCAACGATGTTGAAAAATTCCTTGGTGTTGTTAGCCCTGGTTTCGATGTGTGCAGCAAGGGCTGTCTTCTTTGCTATCCTCAGCAGGCGGTGGTAGAGGTTGAGAGAGGTCTTGAAGGCTGCTTTGTCAGGTGTCCTTGCTGGCGTGCTATCTCTTCTCCAAATGTTTTCTGTCCCGTTTCGCTGTTCTGAGTTCTTGGTTGTACCAGCTGGCCTTTTCTGTAGGATTTTCTCTGGATGTTGCTCTTGATGGGGACAATGCTGTCTGCACAATTGGTGATCTAGGCGTTGAAGTTTTTCACTCCCTATTTGAGGTTGGTGGTGGTAGCAGGGTTGGATGTGTTGAGGGCATTTATCCAGCTGGTATCTGAGATTTTGTTCCACCTACGGTGGGGGGCGTTGGTCATCTTTGGGTTGGCGGCGCGGGGGCTGGAGATGCTGAAGTGGATGATGGAGTAATCGGTCCATGTGAGTTCTGTGACATAGCTGTATTTGACACAGTTGCTGGAGGTGAAAATTGGGTCCAGCATGTGCCCTGCAGTGTGTGTAGGGTGGTGGATGATCTGGGCCAACCAGAGGCTGCTCATACGGTCGAGGAGGTGTGCTGTGTTTTTTGGGGTCGTCGATGTGGATATTTAGGTCGCTGAGGAAGAGGTAGTCCTTGGAGTCTAAGGCTAGGGGCGCAATGAAGTCTGCGATGGTGTTGCAGAAGCTGAAGCACGGGCCTGGGGGCCGGTATGAGATGGTGCCTCTGATGGCTGTCTTGTCGTCCATGTGGAGCTTGAAGTGGAGATGTTCCATGGCGGTGGTAGTGTTGTCAGTTGTGGTGGTACACTGTATGGTCTCTTTGTGGATGATGGCTGTTCCTGCTCCCAGCTTGTTGGTGTGGTCCTGGTGAGTGATTTTGTATCTGTCGGGGATCGCGGTGGCAATGTCTTGGGGGGAATGTGTGGTTGAGCCAGGTCTCAGTAAGGAAGACGATGTCGGGTGCGTGGGTGGCGATGAGATCACATAATTCAGTGGAATGCTTGCATAGTGAGAGTGTGCTGAGAAGGGCACATGCAAGTTAGTGTTTTTGTTCAGGTAGTGTCTGTGGTGTGTTTGGGTGGGGCTGGTCGGTGGGCTGGTGTGTGTGCAGTGGCAGTGGGTGCAGGTGAAAGGTCCTACCGTGCAGCGTGGGTCAGCACAGTGGCAGTGTTTGTTGCGGCGTCCGGGGTGAGGGTGTAGAGCTCGGCGATGGTGTATCTTCGGGGGGCAGGAGGGCCAAGGGTCGTGGCGGTAGGCGCAGTCCAGGTGCAAATGGGCGTTCCTTTGGTCCATCCTTTGCCTTTGGCGGTCACACTGCGGCCTGCATTAAGTAGGTCCTGGAGTGAGAGGGGCTTCTGTTGGCGGGAAGAACAGTGAGTGGGAAAACCCCACAAGAAAACCCCAGCGGGAAAACCCGGGCAGCTACGATGTCACAGGAGCAGTCTGGAGCAAGCAGGAACTGAAGGCCACAGGCAAGTGGCAAGCTAGGTGTCTAGGTGCCTAGATAAAGAAAATTTTAGCTACTGTTGTCCATTTCGATACCACAGTATCAAGGTTTGGTCTGTAAAACTGTTAAAACAGGGTCACCAAATAAAAACCCAGGACAGGCTAAAGGTCAGAGCCTGTGGCCGACGCACGCTATGAATGTCTGAAGGCCATGCGCATCAGGAATTGGCAGTCTGAGCCAGATTAGCAAATGAACACATTTTGCTACTCGCGGAACTGTGCCCCCTGTTGATGGATTTGCATGAAACTCCATATACTAAGGGTAATGTGACCATTACTGGCAAATGTCATACTAGTCCATCATAAAGCACCAAAGATATTGACAAATAAAATGATTTCTAACCCCCCGTTTTAACTTTGCCCAGTCGACAGATCTGCCTGAAATCTGAGATTCCCGCAATGGGCTCAACTTGCTAAAAGCCTATCAAATATTATGTCAATTCGTTAACCAGCACTGAAATTATTTGCAAATGAACACTTTTGACTCTTCCCCATTTACCTCTTCCTTCATTGATACATTTGCAAGAAACTCAATATATTAAAAGTAAACAGAACATGAAATGGGTCTGCCAAAATCCATGCAGATCTGGGATAAGGAGCCAAAGTTATTACCATAGGAAATATTTTGTAACCCCTCCCCCCATTAAATTAGCTCCTCTTTGATTGGTCTTCATATAACTTGACACATCAAAAGTAAAGCAAATATGCTAAAGATTTGTCAGATTCCAGGCTGATTTATTTAAACTGAAGACCATGTGCAGCAAGGGTTAGCTGCCTGGGGAAGGATGGGCACAGGATCAGGCCCTGCTCAAAGCCACGGCTGACATCCAGGCCCTGTAGCCAAGCACCACTATGCAGAGCCAAAGGCTGTGTGCAGTGGGGGATGAGTGCCAGAGGAAGGTTGGGTGCAAGGATCTTTGGGTGCCATGTATAATAAAAAAATCCCAAAGATTCTCTGAAAAACAACAGTTAAAGAGGAAGTATGGTTGGTTTTGTTATGTTTAAATGAAACCTCAGAAATTCACCTGAAAACCCACAGTTAAAGTGCAGTTATGGATTCAAATTAAAACTAAAAAAACCCACCAAGGGGCCGATTATGATCTTGTTAGGAAACTCTTCCGACCGAATCGGTTTCGGAATAGTTTTCGAACAAATCGGGTTCTGCGAGTCCAACCGACCGATTATGATGCTTCCCAACATCGCTCGGTCGGATTCCCATTGACTTCAATGGGAACCTGTGTTCCGAACGAGAACAAAGGCTACCATTGAACAAGCATTGGCATAGCCAATAGGTCTCGCTTTTGGGACCTTATAAGTATTTAGTTATGCAGCACAATATCCTTGGTGCAACAACATCTACTGTTGCATGGCTAAACACTTATAAGGTCCCAAAGGCGAGACCTATTGGCTATGCCAATGCTTGTTGTTGCTTATTGCTGTATTTGAATATTAAACGGGTACTGATGAGGTGCAAACAATGCCCAGAAATGCATTAAGCATTGCATTTCAGAACATAGTGTGTACATGGCTTATCAATGTTCACTCAGGAACCACCACCTTCAACAGTGTCCGCTGAACTCCTCAGCTACGCTTGAGTATGCAACCAACAGCGTCCCTTTACCCCTTCTCGCAGTACTGCCACACCGTACCTTAAGAGTCCCACCTCCCCCAGCGCACACCTCAGGACGTACCTGCATAGAAGCGGATGAGGCAGGCGATGTCGGGCTCCAGCCCCTCGTCCTGCAGCCGGCTCTGCTGGCGGAAGCCCAGGCGCTGCAGGTAGCCTTCGGAAGGCGTGCCCGGCTCCCGCCGCAGTCGCCGCCGCCTCCGCAGCAAGGAAGAGCCACCGTCGGGCTGCAGCAACAGCAGCGGTTGGAGCGGGCTGCCCGGCTCGCCCTCGGTACCTCCTGCCTCGCGCTCCATCGATGGCCCGCACAGCTCCGCACCCTCCCTGCCGCGCGACGGTCTCATGAATATTTAATCAAGAGAATAAAAAAAAAAAAAAACAACAAGACACCAACTCTACGGTGCTTTTACATATTCATACATCGCGTCATAAAGGGGCGGGGTGGTGCCTTTGCAGAACAAGCATTTGAAGGCACGAGCGGGGAGGAGGGGGGGCGATGCGAGTGGAGCGTGCGCGCCACAGCGAGATCTGTTTTGCATTATCGGGCACGATAATTGCAAACAGATGTCTGCCGCGCGCGTAACCGCAGGGAAAAGGCCATGACGCACGAGTGTCTGGTCAGCTTTTCAAACCCCCTAACATAAAGTCTTGCCAGAGCAGCGCTTGCGTGCTACTCGAGGCTCGACCTAAAAAAGGGGTGGTTGGGGAAAACCTTGCACCCTGTGTCAGGCACTCCATAGTGCCTGCCACTATGTGCATGGTTGGGAAGAGGGGTCCCTTGGGTACCCCCACGGGCCCCTTTCGGATGCCTCAGTATGAAGGGGTGCCCGCAAAGGGCCACCAAAGACAGATTCTGACAGCTGTTTCATCGGGCAGACCGAATCGGCTGTCCGTATCGGTCATCGTACTCGCTCATCTGGAAACCATGTCCATAGAGCTGTACTAATCGGCTCCGAAAGACTCAGGCTGTACGAAGGCCTTTCGGAACCAATCCGGACTGCCTGAACGGTTTCTGGGCATCCTAATCGGTTGTTGGTAAATGTGTACGATTCGTTCTGAAACAAAGGTTCCGAATCAGATTCTGCAATACTGAATCCCATTCGGAGCCTTTCCTAACGAGATCGTAATCGGCCCCTAATTCCTAAATTATGGTTAGGACCAAAATACCATTACTCACAAAGCAGCCATGCAGACCATAACTCATACACAAAATGCAATGCTCATGACCTCACAATATTTTCTACCAATAAAAACACACAACGTAAAGGAAAGTGTAGTTACATAACACAAATGTATTTATAATGCTTGTAGTTTTATCTGTTGCATTAATGGTGAGGGCATGGGCATTGCAACCTGTGTGGGAGTTAGAGTTTGCATGGCTGTTGTGGATTTCAGTGGTTTTTTAAAACCAAAACTGCACTTTTACTGTTTTTAGTTGAAAACATATGTATATTTATGTGATAATCACAATAAAGATTAACGTAAATAAAATAAAAACTAAACCACATTTGTTCCTTCTAAGAGCCAAATCAAATCTCTTACTTTAAGGATGGTAAAAACTAAATAGCGCCCAAAAGGATACCCATTCTCATCTGTATGGCTTACCTATAGGAACCACAGCTAAAAGACACCATTCTGTGAAGTCATAATAAACTACAGTCCATCATTCTGCTTGCAAATAAAGTACCCATCAGTATACAGACGTTTAAGGCTCCCATCCATGGACTCAAATGTTGTCAACAGTATGCTGCTGTGTAACATAATATCCAAGGATGTGACCTATGCATTGCTTGTATGTCTACTGATGGTTACAACCTTTGAAGTACTTGTGTACACTATATGATTCCCAGTGGTGCTTCTGTATATACACGATTTGCGCTGCTAACAGAGGATAAACTGTATCTAATCAACGGCACACTTAGTTTTCCAACAACACCCTGTGAAAAACAGTAACAAAACACAAACTGTTAGATGGGGTGGGGAGGCTTTTCCACATTTCAGAACCCTGTATGGCAGTAATGGGTGAAACGCCGGGTCTTTATGGCTTCCTTAAGTTGTGCTAGATTGGCAGACTGGCACATAAAGAAGTGCCTACCTCAGAGGGCATATTCACTATTTCAAGACCATCGCAAACGAGGTACAATGGCTAGACTAGCAATGACAGACCGATGAGTGTGTTTTGAGTGCTGGGGTCTGATTTCACCTTAGTGAAACAGTAGACCTAGTTCGTGGAGTGCCTGGTGAGTAACACAAAGCCTCACATATTCTGTATTTGTCTAGCAGCCAATGGTGGTACCCAAGCACTGGGGAGATATGCTCCCAAATTGAAGTCTATACTGCAGTTTCAGCTACTTTTGCTTCAAGTAGATTGTGATGAATTGTATGCTGGTCAACATATAGTCTAGCACAGTGCTTGCATATAAATTGCAAAGCTGCATACAAATCCATTAGGAGCCCATAAGGGCAAACATACGTGAATCATCCTTCAGTATAATTCATCTAGATTGCCCCTTATTGTAATCAATCACTCCTTAACGACTGCAGCCTTCCTCTCTGTAAAAACTTTAAAAATGTACAGAGAATTCAGAGTGCAACTGTGAAAGACAGATTCTCAACTGGCCCAAAAATCACATCACAACTGGCTTAACATCCTTACACTGTTTCTGTAGCTACATACATTAACTTACTGAGCAATTCGCATGATTTGAACAGTCTTCCTTCAACAGAAACTTTGCACTTAATCACCATTAGGTGCCAGGCTGGAACGTCTTTTGACCACCCCACTACAAAAGTTGTCAACTGTTATAAGCTCATTCGTTCCCCAGACGATTAAGCTCTAGAACGCAATTCTTGCATAAAAAGGAAGATTGACATTAATTGGCTTTTACATAATTAAAAAAAATTATGCATAATTTTGCAATATGCAAATCAGTCATTTTGTGCTAGAGCGGTGCAAAAAAGTACAAAACAGCCGCTCAAGTTTTACTGTTCCTCGGTTGTCAAAATTTACTGCAAACGGCGAATTCGCTGTAATTTTTTTTTTTACCACGAATAGCCTGCAATTTTCCGAAGTGGAGTCATTTGGGGAATTTCACACAAGCTTAACGTGAAATTCCCAAATGACACGGCATGATTTGAATTTCGCCCAGGCCTAATAAAAACATGAGCCTAAACAAGAAATACAACCAAAACCACATGATTTGTTCAGAAATTACGATTATGAGAAAAACGCTGCCGACTTTCGTATTAAGCACAAATTACCAACAATTCAGAGCCGCGCCCTATGAATTAGCCGGCATGTGGACTGACTCATTCTTTTCTTGGGCACCAGCTGAGCAACACTATTCTGCTCCTTCAGTAACCCCCTACTTTCGAAAACACTCCGCTAACTAAGTTAAAAACTGTTGAATCATTTACTCGAATGCCAAAATGACCTTTCAAGTCTCACTGAAAACTCGATTTCCAGAGAAATGATTAAATTGTGGCTGTCTTGCTTTGTAAAAGGAGCGAGTTCATTGTTGAAATCCTGTGCAGTGCTATCGTAGGAAGAGCGAATGACTGCTTCCACTTACACACACTGGCAGTTTCTGATATGCTGTAAGTAGCCCATGCAGTACTATGGGTAAGATCTGTGCATGCTTTGGGACCGCCACAGATGAGCTATGAAAACTGGAATGGAATGAGCCCCAGATTAATTACACTTGGGTCAGATTGACTCGGCATTTCCAGGCATCAACTTTTTGTGCTGTCCCAGTAGCAGAGTTGACAAAATATTTTTTAGCTTTCTTTCCCTTCACTGGAGCTCAGAGATAGATTGTGCTTTGAGCCTGGCCTATTTGTAATGAACTGCAGGTCGTTCTAAACAGGTTAAAAAATACAACACTGATGAAAGCAACAAAGTTACTGTAACAAATTATGTTAGCGCATACACAAAGCCAACCTGACGAACACACACAGTTCGTGAAGCAAATTTGATTAAAATGGCTGATTTGCCACTCGGGCTGGTTTTTAGTCAAAAAACACCCATGCACATATTTATACTACAGAACAGTAGTTTTAGTTAGACATTGTCATTACAATTAGCGAATTTCATGGAGGTAGCCACTCTTATTACGATTATGGCCCGAAACATGAGAATGTGTGATTTGCTACTGTTTGTTATACCGAACATATGATAAAAAAAAGTTAAGGGAAAAGAAAACACACAACTGACTAATCTCATTTGCCCACGACATTCAGCGAACCAAAACCTGCCTCAAACTAAATCTGACCTGGATGTCCAGTGCCTATCTAAAACTCAATAAAACAGAATTCCTCCATTCCATCAAACGGAAAAAAAGCATCCCTAAATCCGAGCCTGGATTTTGGAATTGAACCTGGGCAGCTTGAACATTCCACCTGACACCCAGCACAAAATAACTTCGATTTGCTCCACACGGGTTCTCCTTCAAATAATACACTGCCAGCTCTCCCCCCTAAAGAAAGAAGGAAAATGAAAGTTTTCCTTCCTTGAATTGACTTTAAGCAGAACTAACTAAGCCCTTGGTGTCTCGCACTGGATAGAAGGAAATACCTTGCTTTAGGACTTCGTGACACCATATGGGATCTCCTGAAAGGTAGGCTGCAGTAGAATAAAGGGCCTGAAAAGGTTGGATCATATTACCCAATCCTAAAGGAATTGTACTGACTCTACTAATCCTGCTTCATCTTCAAGACCAGCTGGATAACAAATGGTCACCAAAACCAGCAGTGTAACATCACACCAGCTAGCATGCAGAGCAGTGACAGCGCTGTACCATGTTTACTTTTTACTTATGTCACTGGAATGGAGGCCTGCTGCCCCAATTGAGTAAAGTGTGCCTTCTATGCACTAACCAAGATCCTAGCACTAACATCCCAAGAGTTGGGATGGAGGGAGGAAGGATTGAGTGAGTGAGTGTGTACACACCAGAGTAATGGAGGTCTCTGGGTTCCATTTTGGAAGTCCCTGGTCTGCGCCTGTAAACAATATGGAGGTGAGGTTGTTTTCCCAGATGGTGGAAGTAAATAGCTGGAGGGAGGAGACCTAGACACTGAAGTAGGGAGAGAGGACACAAGGCTCCTTTGGAAATGCACTTACACCTTTTGCAGATAGGAGCCGCTAATTAGTCTTCCTGTAGCACTGCCATTTATTAGAGGAGGAGGGTGAAGGGTGGGACTGCAGCTTCTATTGTTAAGCTGCAACAGGCCCCTTTGGGCAGAGCCACTGTAATTATGCGACAGGGCAGAGCCAAATTATGCGGCAGCGTTGAGTAAATTATGTGGCAAGAAAAGACAAGTTATGCGGCGTAATGTGGCACATTTTGTAATAGTATTACTTTGTTATTTTGTCATTTTTACACTTGTTAACACTGTCTGGACATTGGTTGCACCTCTTTTTAACACCCACATAGAGCATTAAGCAACCAGTGCACCTTTTTAAATGGCCTCCCACTGCTCAGCATCACATCGCTACGTTTGTAGTAACTTAAACCATTTGAGGTAGAAACAATTTTTTTTGTTAAAACCTGCAGATTATGCAGCAGGTGATGGATTATGTGCCAAATGTACAATTAAGTGAAAGTTACCGCGGCCGCACAATCACATAATTCCTGTCGCCCTTCCTTTATTGGAGGACATCCTTTTTTCACTTTCATTACCCCTGTTCATTGCAGAAAAAACTCCCAACTCTTTCTGCTTCAATCGTGGGTGCCTCTGACTGGAGAGGAGCGTCACTCTACACAAAGGCTGTGTCTGGAGAGCTAAAGAATGATGATGGATTCAACCCAGATCTGTGACTGGGGGTGAGGGTTTGAAAAGTTTCAGCACTCCGTCCATCATCTCCTTGCGTTTGCTGTGTCTGGAGAGCAGCCTGGAGAGGGCACTTGAGAAAAGAACAACCCCAAATCAGTTCCTGTGGTTGCAGAAAGAGAATCCACAACTCCTGACTGCTTTGACTGTTTTAAAGTGGGAACCACTGACCCACTTGTTGTTCCAGTTCAGAGTTCCCTTTGACCAAGGAAGGGAGTGTTCCACACAGTACTCCAAGGCCTGCTGGGCCAGCAGAGCACATTATCTGCATGACAGTTAGCTTGCTAGAGGAGATGGAATATCACTTAAAGTCTTGCTTTGCTAAAGAGCTGTACCCCTGATCTGAAGCACCTGAAGTCAACCTGTCAGCTGAGAGAAGGAAAGAGCCTGCCTGCAGGAGGCGAGTCTGTTCACAAAGTGCCAGAAGTAGCCAGAACCCAGTTATTTGGGTCTATCAAGCCGAGGAAGATTGCAGAGAGCGATCTTAAAGCCCTAGGAACAATATTTAGAGTGTGGTTCCAAGAGGGAATCGCAGATCAACAACTGACCTCCCCGACAGATTGCGGCTGATCGTAGCGGACATCAAGAGGTGTACCCATGGTCACCATCGAAGGTTAGAGCTGTGTCTGTTTTGGGCGTTGCCACCAAAATGAGAGAGTGTTCCCATGGTGGTCACTACCCCAGCACCTGAGAAATGCATAATAATGCTGCCATTGTGCCCCAGTGACCCCCACCTGTATTGCAGCCCATCAGCTTTCTGACCCAGAAGCTGGTCCAACATCTCTTGAGGACCTACACTTGCATCCAGCACCTACCGATACCAAAATAATCCAGGCAGTAGGCAAGAAAAATATAGTGTCAAACATATCGACTGATAGAAATATTCTGTCACAAATATAGAGGGACAGTATATTGAGGGAAAGACTATTTAAGTCTTTTATATTGTTTTTTTTTTTAAATATAGTTGTACATATTGGTTTCCAATTGTGTTGATTTTTATAGTTTTGCTATATGGGTTTGTAGTTTTAAAATTATTCTTTAATGGATTATATTTTTTAATATGTTTTAAATTGCTAACTTGATTATGTAAATTATTAAAAAATATATTTAATAGATAATTCTAAAAACGGTCATTTTTTGAAAAATAATTTTATTATGTTATTTTATTTTTTCTATTACTTCAATTTTTTTTGTGAATGTTGGAATTTTAGGGAAATAGGGTGGGAAGTGAGATTATTTAATTTTTTCATCGATATGATTTTTACATATAATTGTATGTTTAATTTTATATAGTAATTTCGTATTTATAGTTTTTAATTACTTAGATCAAGTGTAAGATGTTACTGTTTTTAGGTATGTGCAAATATATTTTATGTTCTTCAAATTTATGCATATGCATTTTGTTTGGAATTAATTTAGGAGACTCCCCAAATCCAATACTTTCCCTACTGTTGCTTGATTTGGAGTGGGAATAGTAAATCTGGCCCCTCCAAAGTCCAACACTTTCTAGACTGTTGCTCTTTAGTGGGAATGTTCTACTGTTTCTGACTTTTATGTACACCGTTTTATTTTTAGTGTATGGTTTTAATTAAGTAAGGCAAGAATAGATAAAAAGAATAATGTTGTTCGGGTTGGAGTGGCAATAATAAATGTAACCCCTCCAAACACTTTTCATACTGTTAGAGTTGTATTAGTAAGCCTAACTCGTCCACAGTCCATCACTTTCCCCACTGTCACTCAGGTTGCGCCGGGAGTAGTAGATTTCACCCTCAGTCTCATTTTCTTAAATTGTTTTTATATTTTTTTAATTTAATTTTAAAAGTTAATTTTAAAGGGAATTACTTTTATTTTATATTTTGAAGTAATTTGTTTCTTTATGTTATCATAGAAGATTTTCAATATCTAGTTTGATACTATAATTTGAGGTATTTTTGCTTCTTATTTATATATATATTTTTTTATGTTTATTTGTTGAGATTATTTTAAAGTATATATGTTTATGTTTTTAAGTTTATAACAATTTTTTTAATCAAATATTTTAAAGTTAATATAATATATAATAGCAAAAATGCAATATACTTTTCGATTTTATGACCAGATTGTGGTTGTCTATATTTTTGCAGTCAATATTGTTAACTTTACATACAAAGGGGCCGATTACAATGTCGGTTGGAAAGCCTCTGACCGACCGACAGACGGTTTCAATTCCAACAGCCTAATTACAATCTAGGCGTTTGGAATTTCAACCTGCTGGCTTCCGATGGGCTCAAGGAGCCTGTCGGAGACCGGCCCGTAATCCAAATAGGACGGCGTTTCCGCCGTAGGGATTACAATGTCAGTTTCCGACAGTCTTTTCGTGCCGGCCTTTCTGACACGGAAAGGCTGTCGGAAAGAGACTTTGGGGGCCCCTAGCAGGGTCCCCTTGCCTTCGCGGCCTACGGTTGTGGAACAGGGGGGCACCATAAATCCCTGCACCCTGTGTCAGGCACCTAAACTCGCATTTCTCTATGGGAGCTTGTGCTACGGCCAGTTTACGGCCGTAGCACAAGCTCTCATAGAGAAATGGGAGTATGCGACCGCACAGTGTGCGGCCGCATCGATTTCGCGACGGCATCGGTCAGAGGCACCAACGACCGACATCGTAATTAGGCCCAAAGTATGTAAAGTTTATATTTGTGTCCTCAATAATTTTTCAGAAACATTTTTGTCACCAATATTTGTTTTCATGTTACAACCCTTTAGGCAATAGCATTCGTACCCCATACAGCTATGGCATGCCTGAGGCAAAAGCTGCTTCTCCTCCAAGTATCAGGAGAGTTATGAGATGAGTGTTGCTGGAATCCTGCCACCAGCCCGACACGGAGACAAGCGTGTGATCAGAGTGCTTAAAAAGGGGACGGCATTCAACTGACCCACTGTCTATTGAACTGGGGAACTGCACCTAACCCTGGATTCAAGCCGCACAGTGGCCTTCTGCCCAAACAGGGGACCTGCCTAGAGATATGAGAGGAAGGAAACCTGGGAGAAGAGAAAGTGATAAGCAAGGTACAGTATCCCAAGCATGAGAACAAGTGTGTATCTGCTGCTGTTAATTATGTGGAATTCCGCTTTAGGTATGTGTATGAAAACACTTATCTTATTCAAGTAAAGCAATGGTTTGGACATTCAGTTATTTGCTGCTGGGTGGTTGTTGAGTCCCGAGTTTGCACATCCCCACACTACTGCCCTGAGAAGCCTGTGACTGCTCGTCATAGCTACCACTGAGATTCAAGTACTAAAGGGGGTGCACTTTGCCTAGTTTTCAAAGCCATAGTAGGATGGACCCTGGGACACCAAGGGCAAACAACTCCAGCCCCATAGACCCCCGGAAAAAGACTGACAAGGACATTGCCAAACTGGAAACAAAACAAGCACTGGCAAAGAGTAAAGGTCTGCTGGAATCTTGAGTCCCAATGGAATATTAAAAAAACCTTTGCTACAGTGCAAAAAAATATTAAACATTGCTTTCAACATATAATGCATCCATGAGATAAAAAAATGTCATGTGTAGCAATTCAAAATGTTAAATTGTCCCTTGTGCAGAACAATGGAAGTAGTCCATAAGAGGTGGAATGATACACCAAATAGCCTAGAGCACGAGATGAGGGAATTTTTTGCGAAAAGTTAAAGCCCACTCTATGTTTGTTTGTATGCATGTTTAATTATTTGTTAACAATAGGTACCCAGAGAGCGATGGTCAAACCAGACCTAAAAACTGTAAAAAAAAAAAAAAAAGAAACAATAAATAAAAGTTAAACACACAAGGCAGGCCTTCTTCATTTATGCACTTACGATCTGGAACAATACCCCCATCAACAACATAACTGCCCTAACCCTTTGGCAATTCAGATTGCTCAGAAAACACACCTCTTCATAGAATTCTACATGGATGCATAGTGGGAACCACCATTCTAGAAGACTCTTCCTCATTGTAAATGATTACGGATTAGTATCTCTGGGCTTCCACCTATGTCTAGTGCACTGTTACTTCTCAGGCAGCTTCAACCCATACAAAGACGTATAAAGAGCACCCTGGAGAGAAAAAAAATAACCAAATGAAGGGAAATCACTGCGTTCCATCTGAACTATTACTATTTAGCCTCCAACAGTGAATGTTATTTAGAGTTACATTTTTCTGATTAAGTCTTGGCTAATCACTGACATACTGAGTGATTTTAAGCAAGTCACAGTTAAGCTATTTGTTAATGATTACAAAATGTGTCTTGCCAAAATATGTGAAGGCTATCGACAACGCATTTATCACTGCGACTACTTAAGTAATATCTTACTGTTGAAAATGATAAAAACTTAGGCAATGCTGTATGTATATAGCTAAGCATCTCGCTGCAACAGAAAGATAGTGCACAGCTGCTTTGTAAGTAAGCACAAGTTACAATTCGACAATGATGTTTCAAAATTGTGTTCTGCCATTAGTCCACAGCCTACTGAACATTAAGGGCCCAATTACGACTTTTGGTGGAGCGGTGGCACGGTTGTGCGAACCGCCGTGCCACCGCTCCACCGAAGCTCGCCGCCACCTGTCCGATTACTACTTTTCAGTGATCTGGCAGGTGGCCGGCAGGGCGGTTCCCCCTGCGGTGCCCTTTCAGAGGTGGCAGTGCCTTTCCAAAAAGGCACCGCAATGGGAACGCCCCACAAGTTTCCTGCACGGCACGAACTCAAAAGTCCATGCTGTGCAGGAACCTATGTGCATGCACACAGGGGGCACATCTTATGCCCTGCTGTTCGCATCCATGTGCGGTGGAGCCACAGGGGGGGGCCTATAAGGCCACCATTGTTTCCTCTCCGCCAGGGTTTACATGGCGGTGGAACAGCCACAAAATCCCTGTCAGACCGCTGGTGCACCGGTTGCTGGATCCGCCACCGTCGCGCCTCCATGAGTCTGGCAGTCCTCGAACCACCAGACTCGTAAAAGGGCCCTAAGTGGAGATTATAGTAGGCATACAGATGCGTTCGGTGTGTTAGCACAAAGATATTTAAAAAATGCAAAGCTTAAAACTTTGCTGGAAAGATTCCTCACAGGTAGACCAACGAGTTTTCCAGCTATAACTGAGGACAAAACAATACGTTCGATGCAATATTTCTCAGGCCGGAATACTGACATTAAAGAATGTTTGAGCTGCAATGTCCAAGGCACAGAAGCATATTCACTGGGAGCTCCGACTGACATTACGTTCAATATCATGTGTAAAGTGATATATAAAAAGTATACCTTTGCAAACAGAGGCAGGCATGAGAATACGCTTCATGCAGGGCTTATAGGAGGGTAAATGTGAAGCCTGCGAGAACATTTGAAACATGGAGAAGTGCTGCGACATGACGAATGTAGCACTGCAAACAATATTCCGTGTACTGATAGAAATGTCCTTAAGTTTGCAGGAGAAAGGGGAGACTACCTTTAAACTCTGGAGAGTTGGCATTTCCAACACTCCCCAAAAGTGTGACATAACATTTGCTTTTTCTTTTTTTCACGTCATCTTTCGTTTATGTAGCGCTTAAGACTATACACCAGGGCGTCTAAGTCTTGGAAATAACAGGAGTTTCTATTACACTAATTAGTGGTGGTCAATATAATTCGAAACATCCAAAATATCAAATTAGAAGAGTTACAACTCAAGACACGCATATGTGATGCCAAAAACAGGGGCTGAATGATGCAGTTGGAAAAGGGCGCTCGTTTACTTCTACGATTGTCCCAGTTTACAAACTAGCGGTGGCCTTCACTACGTTCAGC
The DNA here is from genome assembly GCA_963921515.1 of Calotriton arnoldi. NCBI lineage: Eukaryota > Metazoa > Chordata > Amphibia > Caudata > Salamandridae > Calotriton > Calotriton arnoldi. The sequence continues at coordinate 1,350,960 of CAWUFW010001510.1, forward strand.
ATGAACAACGAAGAGCACGGTTATCAGCCACGCTGCACGGACAGCACACCGTAATAAAACCGCTTTCCCTTTCTAAATGGCATCTCTCAACTACGCGATTTTCCCACAGTTGCACCACATCCTATGTTACTCTTGGAAAGACTCACCCTTTGCGCCTTCTCCCAGACCTGGTTCAGTTTTACAATCCGAAACTCGCCCGTCTCACCAGGATTCATTCTGTTTTCATTAAGTTCTTTGGAATATTTTCCGCCGCCGCCTCCTGCAAAAATGCCTAGTAGCAAACAAGAGCATAGGAACGACAGGGTGTACCACGAAGTAAACATGTTCTGCGTTGCGAGAATCTAAAAGAGCAGGAACTGCTTCCTTCTCAAAACTGGTATGCGTGACTTTCACCAAAAATTGTGCAATTTCACTCACTTAAAATAGCTAACTCGGCAACACTGTTTAACAACTGCAACATTGTTTGGGAAACAATCTCAGTTCAGTAGCACCGCTCTATAGCGTTCATATACAAGTCACTCTCTGATTGGTCACTCTAGAGGCAGTTCGGGATTGGATATTGAAAGCCCTCTACCGATTGGTTATTTTAGCCGTCCCGTTTTATTCTGATGAGGACCGCATTATGAAAAGTGCGTGTTGACTAAGAATTAATCAAATCAAAGTAGTTGATTGTTTCCACCCAGCTGTATCAGGGATACTATGAACCTGTATTCTCTTACGGTACACGATTGAGAGGAGTCGTGTTAAAACAGGCGATACATTTAATTTCTCGTATCAAATTCATGCCTCTCAACCTTTCAATTCAGCTTCACAGGGAAGAAAGAGGTCAACATCTTTTTTTTTCTTTAAATGTCAGAACTGTGGGACACGATATATATTTGAAGATGCTGCTGAGCCGTGGGTATGTCCTTCCCCAACCTCGTTTAAAAATACTGGATTTACACATTTATTTGTTTCCACCTTCGGTCCAAAATCCTAACTAGCAAAAACACTTAACGTAGAACACTAAGTTTTATTGAGACTTGATTTATAGACTATTGACTTTATAGACAATCATATGTTCCAGCTTTTTATTCCCACCAGATCTTCACTTCTCATTCTGATGTCAAGGCTTCTCTTATGTGTTGTGATTGTAGCACTATCCAGAGGTGGTAACCCAATGGGAGTGGTACTCCACCATTACAAACATATACTTCTTATGAGCCTTAGATAGGTTAATGTGTATTAGAAGACAAGGGTGCTCCAATATTTGAACCTGGGGTAGTCAATAATGTTAGGAAGAGACAGCGGTTCATAGGTGGCCAACTGGTCATTTTAGCATAACAAGCACAATAAAATAGAGTATTAATCTATTTGCCTATGGCAAAAGGCATATTAGTGAATAAATGCCAAAATGGAGCAACAGTAGGTAGTTTAAAATTGTACGACTGGACACAAGATGGAAATTGACATAATAAAGCATTTATTATTACTATATCAAAAACTTTAGAAATATAGTTCCAGTGCTTACAAAAAAGTGAAAGGTGCATGGTGTGACAGGTGAAGGTGATATTTAAAATATAATAAGTGATAAAGCTCCCTCACGACCTATATTTCTTTTATCATATAGAATAAATCTAATATGGGTTAATCATTCATGTTAAGAAAAACATCATCAATGCAATACCATTGTTTTGTTCAAAATTTGTTATTTATTCCACTTAATTTAGTATTCAGAATTATATTTCTGATAGCATCACATCAAAATTAATTATTTGTTTTTAAAAAACATTTTTTATACAATTTTGTACATGATCCAGTACTTCGTAGACATATACAATTTAAGTACAACACTGTGCTCTGGACCCCTATAGCCAACCAAATATCCCCCCCAAAAAAAAAAATTCTCAATCTCACTCAGTCAAACCAAACAAACTAACACACAACCCAAAAACACACATACACATCTGGGTCAGAAAGGGACAAAGTTATTAAAGGTCTCCATGACCATGTCGTGAGATGGACATGTCCAACAAGGTCGACGCGCGTTTCGGTGGGATATGACAGATGTAAAACCACCTTCTTCAGGACCTTCCCAAATACTATGTACTCATTCAACAAAAGGGGTACAGCTAGTACTGATGTAAGGATTACTCTCCAATAGTTATCAAGTTAGAAATGCTGGACTGATAAATTATATGTTGAGTCCATATCCGCTATAACACCTTTGAATTCCGGTGCTTGGCAACCTGAATGAACTTCAGGTACAATCCTTTTTACTTGTGCTCCGTGTGGTCTTTCCTATACAGCGAACGTGATCATTTAACTGTCGGCATGAACCGCCTGTTATTCTCAGTTATAACCTCGTCAAAGGTATTCAAAAAGGGGGAATGAGGCCAATTTCATAGTTTGTTTTGTTCCCCGGGTGTATCTTATTGCAGTAATTTCACAGTTCTGCCACAATTTTTTTTATATCCCAATTCCCAATGCGACTCGTTTCACGGGACTCCACCTAGAACGGCAGTATTCAGCACCTGGGGGGACAATACCGCGTGGGTCCACACCGCATCGTCGGCGTAGATCAAAACCGCTTTAGTCGGTATATGCTGGGAAACCGGCACCCCTCCGTCTCGTAGCAGTGGAGTTTGATTACTAATTGATCTACGCCGACGATGCGGTGTGGACCCACGTGGTACTGTCTCCAAGACCGCAACCGCGGTGCTGCTTGTTTGTAAATCTGAGCACCCGCTCCCTCCCTGAATTACCATACTACTCGGCTCCGAGTGACCTGTGATCAGTGTTATTGAGCCCTGAGTCGAACCCTCGGCCGCTACACATTAGTTGACCTTCCTACTGATCGGCAGTCTTCCGGTGTCTAAATTCTTCATGCCCACAATCTATCGTCCTGATGATGATCTCGAATATCTGAGATCGAAACGCCGTCAACTTCATGCACAACAAAAAACTCCTTTATTGTTAAAATTTATGCCAGGAGTTTTTACTATTGTTGTCAATGCGATGTATATATTTTAAATATCACCTTCACCTGTCACACCACGCACCTTTCACTTTTTGTGAGCACTTGAACTATACTTCTAAAGTTTTTCATATAGTAATAATAAATGCTTTATTATGTCAATTTCCATCTTGTGTCCTGTCGTACAATTTTAAACTACTTACTGTTGCTCCATTTTGGCATTTATTCACTAATATGCCTTTTGCCATAGGCAAATAGATTAATGCTCTATTTTATTGTCATTGTTATGCTAAAAGGACCAGTTGGCCACCTACGAACCACTGTCTCTTCCTAACATTATTAGATAGGTTAATGGCAAAACTTGTTCCAGGGTTTAGAAGAATCTTCTACTGGGAAGGGGGAGCTTTGCAGACAGATTTAGTTTTGTAACTTCCACCACACGCTTAACAATTCCTTACCTCATTTTCAACTATGGCATCCATGTTGGGAAACCAGTACTCTGCTCTACTCTTGGTCATGTTTCTTCCCAAATGTCCTTCATGAGCTAGGTAAACAACACATGCACACATATCAGCAGGTGGTACAATGTTATCAGATTTCAAAACTAAGTTATCTTTGATAGACAATTCATTTCTCACTTTCCAAAAATGTTGGAGATTATCAGGTAATAGAATCTTGAATGCTTCACTTCAGTCGGGGCAAGTCCCTGACAGGTGGAAGAAGGCAAAGATTCTTCCACCACTGAAAAAGCCCCTTTCTGATCCTGAGATTGCCTCTAACTATAGACCAATATCCCTCCTTCCTTTTTTCACTAAGACCTTGGAAAAATATGTGCATTTTGTCACCTCCGCCTATGTTGAAACTAATTCCGTGCTCCATCAAAGTCAGTCTGGCTTTAGGGCCGGTTTGAGCACGGAAACGGCACTTCTGGAAGTTTCCGAGGTTATTAAAGAAACCTCGGACAAAGGTGGTAAGGCCGTATTGATACTATTGGATCTATTGGCGGCTTTTGATACCGTGCCCCACGACCGACTCCTGCAGAGACTCCAGGAGTGCAGTTTCGGGGGCACGGTACTCCAATGGTTCACCTCTTTCTTACAAAACCGTCAGCAAGCGGTTTGGTCTCCACCTTTTGCTGCACCCATCCCCCATATGCAGGTGGGGGTCCCACAGGGCTCGATCTTAAGTCCGACACTTTTTAATCTTTATATGACGCCCTTAGCTTTTTTGGCAGAGACCCACGGAGCAAAAATAGTGTCATATGCGGACGACACTCAGTTGCTCTTTACCTGCGACAAAGACGATGTCTTTAGAGGGGACTTGATTAACACCTGTCTATCGGAGGTGTTTTCCTGGCTACAAAGGAACCAACTGAAGTGTAACACTGAGAAATCAGAGATCATTTTTTTTGGTTCCTCCCCTTGCGAGGTGTGGCATGACTGGTGGCCGGCCGATATGTCCCCTCCTACATCCCCGGTCAAGATAGTCAAAAATCTAGGGGTCAAAATGTGACAACCTGTCCATGAAAAATCAGGTTCAAACTGTAGCAGGGGCATGCTTCGGCATGCTCAAAATGCTCAAGCAGTTTCTGCCCCTTCTCCCAGTCAGTCACAGGAAAACTGTAGTCCAGGCTTTGATAGTATCTAGGCTGGACTATGTGAACGTTTTGTACATGGGACTACCTGAATATTTACTCTCTCGTCTTCAGGTGGCTCAGAATGCTGCGGCCAGGGTGATCCTTATGCTCGGCCCCAGAACACGGATGTCGCCCCATCTGAAAGCCCTGCACTGGCTGCCGATCCGTAAGCGAATCAGTTTTAAAACGGGCGTTCTAGCCTTTAAAGCTCTTCACGGTACAGGTGCCTCTTATATCAGGAAAATAGTACAGTTCTACTATCCTAGCCGTACTCTGAGGTCATCCTCTTTGCAGCAGGCTATCATCCCCAAGTTCACCCGCGCTCGAACAGGAGGCCGCTCCTTCCAGGTGCATGCAGCCAAACTGTGGAACAGCCTACCTTTGGGCCTCAGACAGATGCAGGATCTTTTTACTTTTAGAAAGCCTCTGAAAACCTGGCTATTTCAGCAATAGGTTTCCTTTGGAGCAGCGTCTTCCGTCAGCCCCGCCTAGATGTCGTCAGCGCCAGGACACTCAACTGAGTAGCTGTGCGCTTTACAAATACCCAGCTAACATAACCAGCTAACAATTCTTTGCATTTACTGGGTCACCCATTCAATCTTATTCTGTACTAAAGTTAGGGTTTTGTCTCTCGCTACACTTTGTTCCCATGCCTCCTTTATGATGGTAGCAATCTCAACAGTTAATTTAGCCTCTTCTTGTAATCTTGTTCCATCTTTACAATCATCCACAGGCATGCGGAACAGGCAGTCAGCAGCATGATTGTTTGTCCCAGGGACATTTTATACCCTGAGGTTGTAGTTTTGTAAGCCTAAAACCCACTTGGAAATGTGTGGTGTTTTTCTTTCAATGCTCTTGGTGGTGAACATTGACAGCTTGTGATCTGTCCTCATTGTAGAGGCAAACCTCAAAGACAGAATCTAAAATGGTTGATTGCTCAGTAGCACACCAATGCATAGGCTGCAATCAGCAGGCACACCCATGTCATGTGTAAGAAATCCACATCTCTCAAGGCGCACATAGGGCAACTCTAGTCGTCAATGCTGCTGATAACATTCAGATTGTGGGGTGTTAAGTACGTGGTGTGTAAATATTTGAAATGTGTGTATTTGAACCTGGTGTTTCTGGAGACCAGTCTAGGGTGCTCTAGTTTAGAACTGCATCTCATTCAGTATTTCTGGGGTCTCTCCCTACTGCAGCACCCCACTGCACCCTCAACCTCGACAGGGGTGGCAACATCATAGCCAGCAGTGACCGATATAACCAGGAGAAAAGGCTATGACCCCCTCCAAACGTAAGTAGTATTCGCAGTGTTTCGTGTTGCGGGAGCTCCTTGTGATGATTCTCCCACATTGTCCCCAAAGAGTGTCTCAGGGCCACATATACTAGGAACTGTGAATTTGGGAGCCCTTCCTCACTGCTATAACCTCAGCGTGTCTGTCTTGGTCTCTTGGAGCGCCTCCCCATCCGCTCGGGCAGTGTGCATTCTGCACTTGTGTGTATGAACAGCACCTTCCAGGGTGGTGAGCTCAGATTCGAGGACCCTCTGCACCTCCACAACTTTGGGGAGACAGTGTCACCTAACCACCACCATAAAGGCCTCCTACTTGGAGCTCACTGATTCTGTAGTATGGTGATTAACACAAAAGTACTCTCATATGGCTTCCCCTAGCGGGCCAGCGAATGAGGGATCTTGTAAAAATTGCACAGGTAGTCTTCACGTGGGGATCCGAGACACCTTTGCACCCCACTGTACCTTCAACAGCTGCGGGTTATCATCCGTTAGGGTGCGACACAGACACTCAGCGTTAGTGACCGCTCCAGCAAGTCTATGGGAGCAGAGTATCATGTCAAGTTGTACATGCTAGTTTGGAGAGTTGAAGGAGTATTCTGTATGCCCTGCATTCCTGTTGCGCCAGGTGTCTATCAGCTCCCAGTTATTAATCCATGAAGTGAAGTCTTGGGCTAACTAGAAGGCGGGCGATACAGCCCTTGGTGGCGTGGAGAGGTCCAGCTGAACATCTGTCATGCAGTTAAAGTCCCTGCCCACTATCCATGACTCCTGATTGCTCCCCGAAAGCAGAGGTGCTAGAAATGCAAAGAACCGATCCTGCCCAGTTTTAGGGGCATAAAGGCTGCCCAACAGTATTCGGGCTCCGTCCAGAGTCCCCGTGAGGATCACATATCATCACTCCCTATGTGCACTGTGTCCTTTGTAAATGGGACTACGGGCGGAGCCAGATGAGAGCTCCTCCGGCAAATGAAGAGTATTCGGTGGCATGGAGCTGATCCCTCCAGCATTGCTGCAACCTAGTAATGTCAAGTGCATTTCTTGGATGAAGTCTATATCTATTACTCATTGCTTAATGAAGGCCAGGACTCTATGCCTCTTAGTAACCATCCCTCTGACTTTCCACCAGATAAATGAGTAAGTGTCTATAGGATGTGTCATAGCAGGCCTATGTATGTGTGGAGGGAATTAACTGGTACATATCTGGTACATGGGGGGAATCAGAAAGATAAGTAGGGATAGGCAGGCTACATGTATTGGGTAAGGTGGGCATAACTAGAACTCCCTCAACTCCCAAGGACAGTCCGGGAACAGCCAGCTGTCCAATAAACCAGTATAAACCAAACCAGTATAAGCCAAAGCAAAAGTCAAGTCGATTCTCCATATCTATTCCGATGATGGTGGATTGTGGGGCGTGCTTAACTCTAGTCCACTCAGGTCCCTTCTGTCACCCACCGTCAGGCACTCAAAGTGTTACTTACTCGGCCTCTACCTATTGCGGCTTTACCACAGGGTCCACCCCACTCACAAGCTCCCCGCCACCCCATGCCCCTATACCTCAGTCAGAGTCAGCCATATAGCTCCCTCCATCATCATTCCCCTTTGAAGGGTTGTTCTTCATCAGTCATCCCGCGTTCTCGGCGCCAGCCAGGTCCACCTTAATTCCCCCTCCTGAGGTGTGTCAGAGCCCGTGCCCTCAAGGGACGACCCCGCTGGTGTCCCACTCCTGGAGCTCCATGCCAAGGCGGTGAATGCGTTTGCTGCTTCAACAGCCTCTAGTTGTCTCTGTGCCACCTGGTGCTGGGACGGCCTCCCTGCTTCAGATCCATCTTGCCGCCGTCTCCTCCTATGATTGGGGGCAGTGGGTGCTGTAACACTACACCATCGGCACCAGCTTTGTGTTATTCCAACAAGTCCCAGACCATGGGGGTGGGGGTCATCAAAGAACAGAGTGCAGTCGTTCACTAGTGCTTTAAGGTGGACTGGGAACAGAAGCATGTACTTCAGGCCAGCATCCCACAATTCCTTTTTCACTGCCAGGAAAGACGCCCTCTGCCGTTGGACGGCAAATGTGTAGTCTGGGAAGATTGCTTCTCAACTGTTCTCCACCTAGAGGTTCCCATTTGCTTGTGCCTTTTGAAAGATTGTGTCTCTGTCTCTGAAGTGGAGAAGCTGGCGACGACCAGCCAGGACAGCCCCCGAGTGGCGGGCACCGGGCAGGCACCCAATGGACCCACTCAAATGCGTAAAAGGGAGAGAGGTCCTGCAGCGCCACCTCTGTCCTGAGCCAGTTCTCAGGGTAACCAAGCATGCCTGAGCTCTCCACTCCCTCCACAAGCCCAACCATTTGCATGCTGTTTCTCCAGTTGCCGTATTCAGAATCCTCTACCCTTGTGACCAGGATCTCCACTCTGTCCCGGAGGGCCGTCAGCTGTGCTGAATGGCTTCCACCCACAAGTTCAGCTCTCAGAGGGCATCAGCATGATCATTGAATTTACCAGCCAGATGCTTGCAATCTTTGCCCTCAATACCCAAATCCAGTGAGACCATATACATTTTGGTCTTTATTATGTCCCTAGAGGATTTTATGACACTCAGAATATGGTCCAGTGTGATCTTTGCTCCATGATTGGCGCCCCCCCCCCTTAGTGCTCCCTGAGGTCGGTGGGCCTGCATTTAACATAGGAGCTGTGCCCAGGGTCCCTCTGGCTGTGCCTGACACGTCTTTCAGGCTCTTACTGCTGCCTATTGCTGTGGCCTCTTTCCAAAATGGGTGCTCTCTGAGTCATGCAGCTGGTGCATGCCCAACCAAGTTTCTTGCCGTGCTACAAGTCATGGCGCATCTCTCTTGTACGCCCTCCACTCGGGCAAGCAGCCATCGGTGGGTGTGTCTGTGTCCCCATGGTGCACAGCTGGTGTCTCCCCCGGTGGGGCCACCTCTAGGGGGAGCAGCTGGTGTCTAATGTTCTAGGCCGGTCGGCTCCAGATCTGCAACAGAGTCACTGCAATCCACCACCTTCTCCCCTGCCGCCAGCAGGAACTAAATAGGGCTATTGTGTTCTCAGCAGGCATGCTTCCGTGCCTCGGTATTCACCGCTGCGTGAGTTGAGGGTCAGGCCCCCTGCTGCTTCCTTCGGTGGCCCATCTCATGTCCAGCTGCCTGGGGGTGCGGTCATTTGCTACGTGTTCAGCTGTCTTGAGTCGCCTTCCTGCAGTCCTCTCTACGGCATTCTGGAGAGCATCCAAACATATGCAGAGGCAACACAAGCGCAGTACTGGCATGCACCAGGTCCAATTGGCAATCCAGCCAGCAGCGGCAACCTTCAGTGCTCAGCTCCATCTCGCCAGTCACCTACATGGCTACTCATGCTCCCGGGCTATCACAGCCCGCTCAGACTGCCCCTTTCAGTCCCCATGCACTGTCTCGTCTGCCATCTTGGGCGCATAGATCAGGGAGCCAGCCACTGCCTCAGTCCCAGCAAGGAAGGGCAGGGCGGTTGCGGCACCAGCCCTCTGGAGTTCAGGATGACGAGGGATGGTTGGTGGCGATCCAGGGGCTCAGATGATAATGGCCATCTTGCATGCTGCCCCGTCATGCCCCCCCCCCCTCTCCGGCAGCTACGGGATTCTAACTGGCTAAGTTAGAACAACTCTAGAAATTGAAAATAATGTCAAAACAGGAGGCAAACATTGAGGTACATATATAACACTCACTTCTTCAATGTCGCTGTGGATAAAGGATGAGACACCTGGCCATCAGCGAGTATTGAGAACAACTTAAATACCTTAAAGTATGTGCATCAACGAATGCCACCCTCAACGTTTTCCAGAATGGACTGTCGCATGAGGTGTCATTGGAGGCTGAGGGGGAACAAACCTCTCAATGCACGGGGCGTGAGTCTCTCACTGTCACCTCCTGTGATGAGATAACGCTGTCTCCCTTGAAAAGCGGTTATACTCAGCCATCGGATTAAGGAACTATCAGAAGCTGATGGGGTGTGACCCCCCCCCCCACATTGCATCGTGTGAGGAGATTGATGCTATCCTGTCATCAGAGATGCTAATGGGGCATGAACTTTCAAACACTACCGCTTGTGACAAAACAGATGCGCCCCACTGAAAACGCCTTGTAACTCTTTGGCTGGTGGGAAACCTCTCCAAAGCACCACATCGTATCACTGTGAGCCAGCAGGAGTACTCTAGACTGCAGGAATGCTCTAACTCCTAGAGTAACAGGTCTGACTCTACTACAGGATGGAAGTAACCACAAAGAATCAAGGAACTCCTCAAAGTATGATGCTCCTTCATTTATAACTATAAAATTCACCAGTTAGCTGGGTGGCCAGTGAGGTTCTTCACAACTGCACAATGGCTTTTCAAGAAGGAACAGAGAAGTCCCTATTCATCCAGTAGTGTTTCCCTTCTCCAGAAAGACTCTGGTCTTCAGTCTCCAACTGCCATCTCCAACACCTCACACCAACATACTATTTGAGCTTTACCTCAACAGTCCAATTGAGCTTCACTGGCACAGAGCCTACAAAGGGGTATATTCACAAGAACGTGTGATAACTACCGCAAGAGTAGCGTAACGCAACTTTCATTATCGCAGCCTATCTCGGGAAAATAACCCCGTGCCAACGTGGAATTCACAACAAGGCGGTAGCATGCGAAAGTCACCAGATAACGCGTCAAATGTCAGCGTGAAAATCAACACCACGCCGAGAAAACGCGAACGCGAGAAATCATGCGATGAGGCCAATCGCGGTACAAAAAGTAGCGAAAAGTAGCCACAGGCCTGAAAATCCCACGCGTCTGGCGGGAAATTGCACCATAAAAACCACAGAAGCAACACACCAGAAACAAGCCAAAGCACGTAGCAACATGGATGCACCCTGACCCAGCACAGAGGACAACGCGAACCCCACAACCCCCACAGACCACCAGCAAGGAACAACGGGGTCGGGGAAGGCCAAGGAGAAAAGGGAGAGGAAGACGGGGTGCAGCCCGCAGGAAAACAAGACCAGCGCCACGGAGGCACAGAACACTACCAGCAACTGACACACAAGCAGACCACCTGGAATGCAGTCGGAGTGCCCAGGAGGCCAATCCCTGAGGCCAAGAGGCGCCGCCAGGACGTGACAACCTAAACCAGGCACAAACCCGCTGCCAACAGGAAGGCAGCAACGGCGACAGGAGGTGGCAGTCCAGCGCCACAGGAGGAGCTGGAGGAAACCCAGGCCACAGTCAACAGTGTGGAGACAGTGCAAGGAGGTGGGAGTACGGACACAGCTCGACAGGACCCGACACAACAACAACAGGGTGAGGATCCAACAGGGACTGGGGGACGGGGGTGATGGGCACAATGGCACACATGCACAACGAGGTGTAGCACACTGCACACCCACAATTACCCAGGGACATGTCCCCCATCCCCGTGGCACACTGCAGCACACACACATAGCAATCACAGCACATACCATGACAATGTGGCACAAAGTGCAACACCCACACTGCAGAACAGGGGACACAACTGGGTCCGCCCAGGTGCAGAAACAGAACAATGACATTGGACAGAGCAGGGAACTGTGAGATGCATATCTATGGCTACAACCCCACATCAGCCATGTAGGCCAAATGTACACTGTCCCAACTCAAATAGCCACCACCGCCCAAACAGTCACAATGTACATTGTCACACAGTCTGCATGTCGACAAGAACAAGGCGCCAACACAATGCCAACATGCACCTCCCCTTCACAATGCAGAGGGACAAACAACACCTCCAGCAGGTCAGAACAGACAACGCATCAGTGATGCCAGAGATGAACACCACATCTCCGACACCGACGCCGTACAACAGCCCATGGACATCCCACACAACCCACCACCAGGACCAGGGCAGACAAGCTACTCAGAGGAGAACCCAGCCCCTGCAACAGACCACACAGCATGAAGCACCCGCAAGCACGGCTGGCTCACAACACTTCACCGACCCACACATGGCACCCCAATGCCAGGTGTCAGAACGCCAAAAGGAGGTGGCCCAACAGGTGCGGGTGTTGCCGAACCCATGGAATGTGAACTAGAACACATATGTGGGTGTCCAGTACCCCTAAGGGACCACCTACACCCCACAAAGGAGACCCACACTGCCATAGAGACACATGCAGATGCACATACCCAGTACAGAACCACGCCGAGGGGCACGCACATATCAGTCACACACCCACGTTGGCTCTGCGTACGACAGCACAGTCCACTCCCCTTACGAATTGAGTGGGTGACGACAAAGCTACATGTCCAGGTTCTAGCCCGCTGCCTGCGGTGACATGTCTGCGTCCGCTGTACACAGCACAAAATAATGTTGTAGGGCCCAGGGCCCCCATGCATACAACACGACCACAGGGACACATGCACATATCATGTTGAACTGGCTACGGGCACGTGCGCCTGGCCCCTTTATTGGCAGGGCCACATGTACAGTGACGCCTGTGCTGGATGTGTGTGGGGTGAGTATAAGCCAGCCCGCACGGAGTGCTTGGTGCTGGCAACAACCTGAACAGTGGACACCAGTGTAATGGAAACAGAAAACACCAGCATAACAGAGTCAACTGCAGAGCAACATGGAGGGATCCGGAGTAAGGACAGAGGTCACCCAATATTCAGTCAGGAGGTTCCGTGAGTTGCAGTGCACTGAGGTAGGGGCACTAGAGGAGAGCACACTCATGTGATGAAATTGCTAGGATTGTGTCCCTTCGGGTTAGTCCTGATGCAGATTCAGTGGGGTGTGGTACACCTGCATCAACTTCCTCATCAACGTCCCAGGTCTCCCACACTGCCTGAGGTGACAGTTGCGTCCGCAGTCCACAGCGCAATACCCAGTAATAGATCCGGGTGTGTAGCTTGACTACCACCACCAGTCTGCATTCCTGCCTTGGGGCTGTTGCCTCCTGCCTTCCCATTGTCTGTGTCTTCTCCCGTCCGCACACTTGACACATCTTCCTCATCATTGTCCCAGGTCTCCCCCACTGCATGAGGTGACATTGCTGCGCAACCTCACAACAGCACAAAACTCAATCAGTAATGGACAATGGCTTGCGGTGCACTGAGTCACTGGCACCTGGAGTGCTGAGCAGGGTATCAGGCCGATGATGGCATCCACGACAGGTCTGAGCAACCCTGTAGGTCTGTCAGGACCACCGTTTCGACTTGAGCAGATGGCGGTTGGAGGTGGTCCTTGCCATGGTGGCGTGTGCCTCCTGCGGGGATGCGACGTCCGGGCCGGTCAACACTCAATGCTATGTGTGGGCCCTGGTGGCCCGCAGTTGAGGCCGGAGGATGCGGACAGCGCAGGGCCACAGACACATGGCGTTGATGACCCCAAGACCATCGCTACAGAGGCCATTTATTGTCTCAGAAGAAGGGGTCCCAGGCCTGAGCAGCACAGAGTTAGTGGCCCCGGATGCACTGCGGCCGGCACAGGCACCCAGCCACGGGACGGTGACCTGCGGTGCAGTCAGATGGGCCATGCGACCTGAGCGGGTCCCCATCAATGTCCGAGGTGTATGTTGCGGAGGGCTGCGGGGGACAGTGGAAGGTGTCCTCCAGGGCATGATGCGGAAGGTCTGATGGAAGCAGCAAATGGAGGAGTGGAAAGCGCAACCCTCGTTTTCACCAACAATTCGGTATCAGCTACATGAGGATGAAAACCAGCCCCTATTCCATAGACTCATACGCCACCAATGTACGACCAGTGAGTGTCCATGAATGTCGGGGAACACACTTAGTGGCACAGGTGCTGAGAGGGGATGCAGTCTGCGATGATACCGGTACACAGATGTGAACTCCAACATTGCCAAATCAAGGCTCTGTGACCTACTGGACTGCAGTGTAGGCCGGAGGCAGCGGACAGCAGTGGCCCACAGACACGTGTCGTTGGTTCGCGAGGCACAGAGTTGGTGACACAGTGGCAGTTGTCGGTAGTGTTCAATCACCTCCGTAACGATGATCCTGTTCCCTCCGGACTGCAACGCGTCATCCTCTTACGCCTCTCTGTGCGTGCGATGAAATGTATTCTGCCTTTTGAATCACCGATGTTCAGTTCCAAATCTGTGATCCCACTCATGCGCAGCGTAGGCCGAGGGCAGTAGTCCGCGTAGGCCCACAGACACGTGAGGTTGTGATGCCATGCACAGACTGGTTGCCACCACATCGAAGGGTGTATAGTGAATTGTTCTCTGCCTTCAATAATGTTCACTGCCATGGTGTAATCAAGACTCAGTTCCAAATGTGTGACCTACCTGACCGTGGTGTAGGCCTGAGGCAGTGGTCAGCACGGCCCATTCACCGAGTGTAGTCGGCATAGGTTGGATGGCCCCACCGGCCTGCATAGTTCAGGTTCAGTGGCACCACGTGTAGCCGGCTGGCGTTGAACAGGGTTAGTGGCACCACATGTCGCAAGATGCCTCACTGATCGGGGGGGGGTCTGGTGCTGTGGCCGCTGGCCCGGATTTGGGGTCACTGCCATTCATGACTCAGGACACAGTTTCACATATGGGACCTACTGGTCCGAAGAGTAGGCCGAAGGCGGCAGTGGAGTACGTCAACGATAAAGGAATAAAGCGGGCCTGTGTCGTGGAGGCCGTGATGGTCTGAGGTGGCTGCCAAGGTCGCGGGCCTTGGGCTTGGAGCTTGCGCCGACACGTGGTGGGCCCTCCTTGACACACGCCGGTGTCGGCAGGTGATCAGTGTGGCCTGGCTGCGCAGGGCGGGCCTGACGGGTTCGTGGTCCAGCGTGCCGGGGTCCGGCAGGCGCACAGCATCGCAGGCAACTCCGCTCACGAGGACGGCGTCGGCCTCATGGCGGGGTGGGAGGCGCTGCCCTGGCAGAGACCTGGGTATTTCTGGAAGAGGACCACGCCCAGGCCTACGTGCTTTTTATTCACACCCCTACGCTGGTGTGGCGTACGCCGGGCCATCCCACTCAGGTGATGCTTAGGGGGGGGCGTAACAGGCAACATTTCCGCGAGGTCCCCCACTGGCTGGGGTGACATGGTGGCGTCCACTGTCCACTACACTTCATACACCAGTGGTGTGTGTCACCATGGATAGGGGTGTGTTCTGCATACTGGGTGTGTCCAGCACATCTCCGCCACCCATGGCATTGTGTACTTTCCCAATCATGGTTCTACTGCATCATTCACACATGCCTGGTTGCCACCTCTCCCCACATTCGGCTATTATGTGGCTGAGGTGCCATGCCGTTGCTGGCTCATGTTCAGGGCTTGCCCATGTGAACATTGTAAGTTGTTCTGTCGTGTTTGGTGGGTGGGCATGTTGTTGTGCCTGTTGTATGTGATTTTGTGACGTGTGCATTGCCAGAGTTGTGAGTTGCATGGTTGTGGAGTTGAGGTGTGTGGGGTGTTCATTTGGATATTGCCAAGGGGCTGTGCATTTCCCTTGTTGCCATCCTGGGAACGCTGGTTGATGATGGACTGTCGGAGGATGAAGGTATCATGCACACTGGCTGTGTATTTGAAGGCGACATTGTTGGGGGTTCCACGGTGTTCTGTTGTTGCCTGCACATTGATGTGAGACCTGTGCTTCCTGTTGCGGTGATTGTGTGCTGTGTCACCAGGGGGCACAGGTAGTACATGTGTGCTGTGTATTGCCCCCAACACGTGCGTGCATCCTGCTTGGGCGTATGGTCCTTGCTTGGTCTCCAGCGGATCCTGCGCAGTGTGTTGAACGTATGGGGACTGGGGTACCAGGGTGATGGTGATGTCCAGGACAGGTGTGGGGGACTTGGATGTGGCTGGCTGTGGGACTCCTCCGACTCTGGCGGGTGTTGGTTGGGGGGTCCCATGGGCCAACAGGGGCAGCCAAGCCATCAGCTTTGTGTGGGGTGGGATGTTGGTTGTCCGCTGTGTTGGTGCCGTAGGCCTGTTAGGCGATGATGGTCAGGATGCGTAGGATGGTTGTCCCTTTCAGCCTGTAGTGGACGGTGACATTGTCAGATGTTGGGTCTGTGCGACTGGTACGTTTCCTGGGGTTCCGCTGTCTTTGTCTGCGCTGCATCTGTGGTGGTCCGGGGGAGGAGGGGTGTTCCGGGTGTGGGTTGGGGTCCTGGGGTGGTGGAGGTGGGTGTTGTGGCCCTCTTGGGTGTCCGGGCCGCATGATGGGTGGCTCCATGGCACCTGTTGCCCTTCGGATGTGGCCCTGGGCTGTGCTCCCTTTTGTGGTGCTGGCTGCCGTCCGACTTTACACCAGGTCAGAGCAGGTGTACATTTCCTGGTGCTAACGCGCCTTATCGCCTGTTTTGTGTTTTTATCGCCGATGTGGCTGGTCGTTGTGAATGTTGAGGTGTGCTGTTGTCTCAGCTTTTGGCACGGGAACGCCTACTCTGCATCTCATTAGCGATATTTGCGGGGGTCATCTGTGGCAATGTTTTTTGGGGCTGCTATCGCGGGTTAACTGGTGCTGTGGGCTGTTAACACCGGCTTGTGAATGGGGAGGTAAATTTATCACGACTTTGGCTGCGATAAAGTGCCGTTAATTCGGCGATGGCTCCTTGTGAATATGCCCCTAAGTGTCTGGGATGGGGAATATGGAAGTAGAAGATACCATAACAATTTAAGTTACAAAAAGGCTCGACACTTCCTCAACTAGGGACCACCAAATACAATCACCCAAGGCTGTAGTTTATTTTTAATTGACCTCTTGTCCAGTATTCTCCCATAAGATATATATAGGAATACACAAATTTGATTTTAGACAGTTTTTGTTTACATAAACCTGAGCATAAGTACAACATTGAAAATTGTGCTTACATCCTGCTAGGGCAGGGTCATTCAGCCAACACTCCTGTTATTTTCTTTTTGAGGGGAGAAACACAATATGCCTAAAAAAGCTCCCAACCTCAGCAAATAATGGCAGCCACCTACTTGGCAGATGCAGGCTACCTGAGGATGGCCCCTCCCACATGCCATGGATCACGCTTAAAGCAGGCAGCCTATCACTAAGAATAGAGGCAAAAATTCTTGAGATCAAAGAGATGAGGGTGGCCTTTTAAAGCCCCGGCATCTAAGTGTATTTGCTCTTTCCAGTCGGATGCTCCACAGCCACACTCTGACCTCCAAAGTTGCATAGGGACTAAATAAAGAGCCACAGATGGTACCCTTACTCTGCTGCTGTTGCCCAACTCATCCTCAAGAATGGGCTCTTAAGGTCTGCACACAAAACTTCCTGATTTCTCTATGTCTCAGACATCCAGTAGGAAAAGGGATTTGAAACGTGGAGCTGAAGTCTCTTGTATCTACCTGAATCAAAATAGTGCTACACTTACCCCAAGACATAGAAACAGGCTCCATGTGCTAGGTTCGTAGCCCTCAAGAGCATTATTCAGTAGATGTATCTCCCTGTTGCCTTCTGCCTTTCATCCACCTCCAGTTTACCGTGGTGGCCAAAAAGAGCAGGAAATAGAAGAATGGGTCAAGAACAGGCCATGGCATGCCATCTTCTGGGCGCCAAACTTGGCTGCCTTGATACTTCTCAGTCAAAGTGTAGTGATGTATAAAACAGATCATCAGAGTCAGTATGGTAGAATTGCTGTCTTTAATATATGAATAAAAATAAATAAAATAATGACTTTGGAGAAATACTTGGTTTGGAAAGTAGTATTGAAACTCCTCAAGAATGTACAATTGCTACTGTCTTCACAGTGATTTTAACAACAGTTTTAGTGTTATGCTTGACAGAGTCTAGTAACAATTGTAGGTGATCCTTTGGAGATACGAAAAGTTGTTTCATAAAAAGTTAAATCATACAGCAAATCATTTTGTAATTAGGTCTGAAATTGCACAAAAGACAAATCTTCATTGTGAGAAATTGCATTGTGGGTTGAGTGGGGTGTTAACCCTGCTCAAGCAACAGCCACAATCCTTGACAGGGTGAACCACAAAAGTCACTAAATTAACCGGTTCTTAGCCGTGTGTAGCTCCTAGATGAAGCCTCAGTGAAGATTTTTTCTTTCAGACGTAGTTACTTCTTTGGAAGTTGGAAATCTCCAGCGGGACGAGGCTGGAGGCTGTAGCAGACGAGAGTTCCAGGAACTCAGATACCCCTTTGGTGAAGGTCCGCTGAACAGGATTTGCTGCTGTAGAGAAGAACATAATTGGAGCTGCCTTGAAAACAGGCCGAGTGGCGATACACTTTGGGTGGATACACAAGCAGGTTGTTCCCGGTCTACTCTTGGGTCTTAGAGCAGGTTTTAGCTAAAAATCTTTTAAGTCCCAAGTTTTGGATTTTGGCTGTCTAGGTACCTTTACCACCACCATCAAGGGTCCAGGACTGGAGGGGCACCACTTGGGGGGTTAGGACTCGCTCAGGCTGGGTCTAGATGTGGGTTTTAGATGGTTGGAGCCTTTTCTATCCCTGAAGCTCTGATTAGGAGGCCAGACAACTAGCCCTTGGAGTCACTTTGGTAGTCCTTGGTTTAGCAGTAGAACAGGGCTCAAACAGCATGGCATGCTCTGAGGGTTCAAGGTGGACTTCAGGAAGCAAAGCAATCCTTCCATGTACAGTAAGGCAGTTTTCTGAAGTACACAGTAGGCCACAGCCTCAGGCAGTCATTTGAGAGTCCTTTCCAAGGTCCACAAAGTGAACTGAAGAGTGGGTCCTATTTTTATACCTGGTGCCCCCTTTGAAGTAGGAGAAGTTTCTAGAGAATTCCTTTGAAGTGCTTGAAATTTCCTGCTTCATCTGCCCTGGCTCCTAGCTGGCTGCATGAACAATGCAGGGGTGACAACAAGTCCTTTGTGTGAAGGCAGCGCACAGTCTATTCAGTTGCCAGTGGGGATGTGTCAAGCTCCCCTCCCCCATCCTGCCAGTTGATGGCCCATCCAGGCACAACTAATCCCTCTATTGTGTGGCTGTCTGGAAGAATAAACAAAGTCCAACTGGCAACTACACCCAGTCATGTGACCATGGTTCAGGCTGCAGGCATCAAATAGGGCAGGAAAATGCCAACTTTCTAAAAGTGGCATTTTCAAAATTGTAACTTAAAATCCAACTTTACCATTAAAGTGGATTTTTTATTACAATTTCTCAGACACTAAACACAAAATGCTTACCTGCTCCCAATCAAATGTTATCACTTATTAAATGTAATAAGGCAACCCAATGTTATTATATGGGAGAGGTAGGTCTCACAGTACAGAAAAACGAATTTAGGAGTTTTTCACTACCAGGACATGCAGAACTTAAAAGTACATGTCCAACTTTTTAATAACAATGCAACTTGCCCTATGGGCTACCTAGCTCCCACCTTAGAGTTGAGCTTTATACAATAAAAGGGGAGTTTAAGGCTTGGCAATGGGGTTATTTTGCCACGTCGAATTGGCAGTGTAAACTCCATTAAGGCTGCAATGGCAGACCTGGGACATTTTTCCAGGAGCTTCTTAAGTGGGTGGCACAATGAGTGCTGAAGGCCCGCTAGTAGTATTTAATTTACAGGCCCTGGGTATATGGTATACCACCTTACTAGGACTTATACGTGAATTAAATATGTCAATCAGATGTAAGCCAATCTTACCTTGTTTTAGTGAGAGAGCACAAGCAGTGATAAAGGGCACAGAGTCCTAAAACCAACAAAAACGAATTTCAACAAAAATGGGAGGCATAGGCAACAAATTTGAGGGAAAACCACCCTCATTCTGACAGACCTAACTTACCTGGTTTCTTAAAGTTCAAGTGCATGCTTCTTACAAAGAGTAGCCTTATTAAAAGCAAACAAGCATGCTTACCAGAGCTGAGAAATGCTGAGAGAGAACACCACAGAGGAAAAGAAGACACAGAGATGGAAGTTGCAGTGAGCCAATGTAGAACAACATTGTCGATGGAACCTGATGCAGCAACAGATGGCACACATTCATTGTAGTGTGCATGAACCCGGAAGGTAGCTTCCTTAATGCCAGCAGACCCTTCCTACCATGATGCACCAGGAAGCACTTCCTGATTCCGCTGCTCGATACCACTGTCTGCAAAAAGCAGCCAGAGGGATTATTTGATCATAGAATAATATTTGGCAGAAAAATATTTTTAAAAGTTTTCTAAACTTTTTCAGTTTTACCTAAACCTTACCATATGGAGATTTCCATCCCAACTGTGGAGTCGCCTTATGTAAAGGTTAGGGAAAAGTAGAAATAGTTTATTTAACTAAAACAAAATTTGTAAAAATACTGTTTTGTTAAAAATTATTGTAAATTTTTTTTTTTTTTAAATGTAGAACTAAATAAAGAACTGCTAAAGCACTATTAAATTCATTTTGAATTAAATCGTTAATTAATTTAAAAATATAAAATTGAATTACAATTATGTTTCTAAAGTTGGAACTAAAAAATACATTCCCACCTAAAGTAAAAAACAACTTATACACTAATAATTACTAAAAGTGGTCTATAGGATTAATTAAAAGTATTTTAATTATACATTAATTTTTAAATTCAGAACATTTTGTTACAATATTTTATGATGAAATAATAAATGTTTTATTATTCTATTTTTTACATTACATATGTTTATTTATATTTCTAACTATTTTAAATAATGTATTTAATATAATATTATTTCCTATCGTTTCTATTAAGTCCCTACGTTCATTGATTTCAATGGGAGGGTAGTAGCAGTGGGTGGCCATGTATGGTACCCGACTTACTGCTGCTCTGAGCAGTAGTAATTAGCTATCAATTTGGATATCTTTTTGGTTGTAGTACTTTGGAAGGGCAGTTTGTGAATAGCAATGGGCTTACTCTTCTGTGGCTGGGCACAGGCTTTTCCCTAAACACCTCCCTAGCCCCCTCTAAACCCCTCTTTTCTCAACCCCTAGCCTCTCCCTTTTAGTCATACGTATTCCCCATTTTCAAGCCACTCCCCTCGGTCCTTCCTACATTTACTACTAAAGTATATAATTATGTGTGTGGAGACTCCACATTTGGATTGAGATCCCTGCAAAGAAAAAGAAGAGACAGAGGTGGAACTATCACACATATGTTTGTGAATAGCATTTTGTAGTACATTAATAGTACTATTTAGTACTACTAAACGTACTAAATGTACTCTATATGTTTTATTCTTCTCAGTGGTGGCCGGTAAGTTTTGGAGGGAGGGGGGCAGACAGGACACACACACGCACACATAACATACACATAACACTCACAGTCATGCATTCACACGTGCGTATACACACACACAAACACATGAACACATCCATTCACAACACTTTACCAAACATTCATACATACACACACGCACGCACCAAACATTAATTTAAAAGAAAAAAACTCTTACCTGCAGCCAGCTCTGCCTCGGAGGTTCCAGGAGGCTTGGGACTGCTTGGGTCAGCCGATGAGGGAAGGCAGCAGTCCAAACGTCATCACAGAGTGGGATGGGGTCAGTGAGACTGCTGACCCCACCCCACTCTGTGATGAAGTGTCACTGATTGACACTCGACCCTGGGCACTTCAGGGCTTAAAACTGAAGCACCCAGGTGTGAGGCAATCAGTGACGCTACTCCTAGTCACTGAGTGCAGGGCCTCAGGGACCTTTGCTGAGCTCGTCACGCCCACAGGTGCTGTGACTTCCTCAGCCCAGCAAAGTTCAGCTCAGGCAGCCAGGAGCCTGCGCATTTAGCGCATGTCTGGCTCCTGGCTGCCTGACCTGAAATGAACAGTGTCTGTCAGGCTGACTTTTGTTCAGCCTGACAGACACTGTTCGTGAGGGGCAAAAGGTGGAGGGTTGTGGCCCCTCAGCCCCGATGGACCGGCCGCGGCTGATTCTTCTTCAGTAAGAGATTCAAACTGAAACCTGACTGGTTCTGCTGACCTAGAATGGCTGAAACACTTTTATGGCACTCGGTTTGTACTTAAAGGCTCTGTCCTGATGCATGATGGCATAGGCATTAGTTTGGGTGGCTTTGTGAATAAATATCTGGATCTTTTATTTAAAGAAAGTGGGTTAGATAATTGTTTATTCATGATAAAACTCTGATAGAGATGGAGGAGAAGGGACTGGCTGTTTAAATTTTTTACACGTTTTAAAAATGTCCTTAGGTGCTTTGCAATCATGTATAAAATAAGAGTAATATGCAGCTTTAGCCTGCTTTACTAATATTCTATTAGTTTCTCTCATTAAAGTGAGTTAATTTATAAGATCCAGTGAACCAGTATTGGTTTAAGTCTTCTAGACATTCCTTAGCTTTGACTTCATTTGCTTTTGCTCAGAACACATCCTTTGTTAATGTTTTGTTTCAAAATGTTATATTTGTTTTCCTGATTGACTGGAAATCCAACTTTCTAAGCAGTCCATTAAAGCCCGAATCTGTAATCATTTGGGATTGAAAATAAACATATTTTCAATAATGGTGCCGGATGTGTTTTTTTATTGTGCTGGTGCTGAGCAGGTACTCTAACAAATGTTTACTGGACAGGTATTCAGCTAAAATAGCTGCATGTGGATCTTGTATCACTTATAATCATTCTATAAGCAGATCGAAATGCCCATTACAGAAAGTAAGTAAATTCACTTTAAAAACCTACCGCGTGGCATGACGGATGAGAGATGACAATGACCAAAGTCGCTGAGGAAGAAAAAAGCAGGTATTTGAAAGGACATTGATTCAGCTAGCAATATCTGATCAATATTAAAACTAATTTAAAATTCAAGCAGTGCTATCCCAACCATCACAGCTCCACCTGGGCTGTGTCTGTCTGTCTGTTCATGAAGGAAGACATACTGTATATCAAACATAATAATGTCTTGAATACGTTTTTTAGATAAATAGCTTTTTAAATGTAGATGTCGGTTTTTATTTGTGTTTTATCATGAATACCAAACTCTTCTATACACTTCCAGATTTTGCTAAAAAAGGGCACTGGCTGAGAGGGAGGTACAGCCTAGTGAGATAGCCAGTACTTACCAGATCTGCTGTTTTTAGGGTCCACCTACTTGAATGTGTCTATAGGTTAGACACTATAATTACCTGCACTTTCTTTTCTTTGAGTATTTTTTCTTTACTTTGAACTTTTTGTTGCCATGGTGTTTTTAGAATCTTTCAAGGGTAGGTCATGGCAACAGGAATCCTGATACCATTATGCCAGAAGGATTCCAATAGGCCTGGGACAGTCTTGATAGCCACATGTTCAGCAAAAGATATTTGTCCAACCTTTTGCATGTGGAAGTTTGCACACCAGGTTTATCCCAGTCTCTCCTGATCACTCTCTGGTGGTGAAGTCCAGGGTAGTGAGAAAGGACATGGAAAAAGATAGTCCTTATGGAGAATGCCCAACTATAGTGGGAGAAGTTGTTATTTTGAAGGACGATACCTCATCTACTCACCACACCTCGCGGCGGGTACGGACAATTCAGAGACGCGGAAAACAGAAAATACTGAAAAAGCCATGTAACCTGCCCAAGGAACGGTTTAGCGCTCCCTTCCACCATTGTAAGGGTGTTATCAAGCAGCAGAGATTAACCTCTAGGAAGTGCCAGGTAGCCTCTGTTTTCTATCTCCAATAATCAGAGAAAAATGTGTGTTCTGTACTTGAATTTTAATGTGGTGTCTCTCATCAATGTAGGATTGCCAACTGCGTATGTAATACAAAAAGCATGCGCAGGGGTGTGGGGGAGTGTGTGCATTGTATTAGCCAAATAAAAAGTACAGTTTTTCATAGAGAAGGCTACCACATAAAAATAACATGCACTTTTGCAAGGGTTATACATTTAGTAAGCTAACTCCTACTAATAATGTTGGTTGATTTTTATTAAAACTACTTATTTCAATTCCATATTAATGTAGTAATTTTCCTATTGGGCTGGATGCCTTTTTGTATGCAGTACTTTAATGATCACAATTTAAATCTGATATCAATCTAATTTATGACACTGATAGTCTTGATTAAAAAATCCAAGAAAATGAGTCAGAAATCTGCTCGTAGATTTCTCTCATTCGTTTGGAATAGATGTGAAGGTGAGTTCTGACCAGGAGTCACACAGAATCTCATGAGCTCTCGTGGAAAACTGCAACTGTTGGATTTCATGCTAGGTTGGACTATGCATGAGTAAATCATGCAGAGTTGTGTATTTTGGCCTCTGGGTAAATATTTTCCCTTGGAATCTGCTTCTTCTAAATCCCCCATTAAATATAGGGTTGTTCCCTTCCTCCAGGAAGGCATTTCCTGCCCTTTACTTCAGGCTAACTACATTTGTTGCAAAGATGAACGCCCGCAACTTAGAGGTTTGTGGCTGTTCTACTTCTGCAAGCTGTGCCACCCTTGAATACAACAATGCCTATACTGACACTAAATTTACAACGTCAGACTATGCTAAAACCAGCAGATTTTCCACATTTATAAGTCCTTTTTACGTTTTGGAAAATACTACCAATCTTCATGGGATTCAGCATGTAAACTTTACAAATACAGATTGCTTCCCTTGTACACTTAAGTACCTCTGACGTTTTCAATGGTTTCTTACCTTAAAGTTCCTGCTCCAACAGAGCCTCACACCTGAAAGTGTGCAGGAACATCACCTGCATGCAATAATATCTGCTTGCTATTCTTTTTTCGCAATTGATATCTAATAAAGTGGCCCACAATTGCAAATCGGGGCAGTTTTCAACTTGTAAAGACACGTTGTATTGGTGTTTTGTAGGTATGGGAGTTTGCATGCATTTGTGCTTGCTACAGGCAATATATGTGGCAATATGAGGGAAATCAACAATAGACACCGGCCCACCACACTATAAAACAGGCTCACAAACAGACAAGACAAGCACTAGCAAAGCCAATAGGTCTCGCCTTTGAGAACTATTGGCTTTGCCATTGGCTTTTAGTAATGCTGTGCAGCATGGCTAAAAAGGAAACCTAAAACAAGGTGCTATGATACAGCTGCAGAGGCCGTGGCATCTTGTTGCCGTGTGCACCACGCACGCATGCATCTACAGAATGTGCTGTGGCTTTATTTCCTTTTATTTACTGATTGTGAGTAATAACAGGATATGCGAATAACTGTGAAACTCCTTTATTAGCACAACCCTGCTTTCTCTCTCTCCTCCAGCCCTTCTCCCTCTAATTGTTGCCTCAGGGAATCCTTCGGCGCTGACATTCTAAACCTGCCGAAGGATTCCACATTCCACAGAAGCCAAGACACAATTCATCTTCCTCTTTCAATAAACACACACATCTTAAGAGAACTGGAACAACAGGAGTAAAGAATAAACTGAACTTACTGAATAGGTATAAGGTAAGTGGTTACATTCACTTATTACAAAAATATACAAAATATCAAACATGGGGTGTTACAGTCTACCATAAACTTCCCCTTCAATCCAAACTGAAAAGTCAAACAAAGGTTTCCAAAATCTCAAGGAACAAAAGTATGCAAGTCTCAGAAATTCCTTCAGTTTATGTGGCCATACTACTGAACGACCATTAAGCATCTTTCTCACATTCACTCTGTCTTCTCAACCACTTCCACTCATCACGTTCTCAGACACATTCTCCACTTCTCGCCTCACTCTGCTCCCTCTATCACACTCAACATTGTCACTACTACACAATCTTCTTTCTTCTCCACTCTGACTAGAGGTTGCCCTTATTTCCCTACCACTCGCATCAGGAATACCAAACTAAAATAATGGTCAGCCCTGCTCAGATTCCTCAGCACGCTCGCCCTCTTCCTCAAACATCCCTATCTCACCCCTGTCTTATTTTGGCAACCTATTGAAATACAGTACCCTTTCATCAGTCAATTTAGGAGAGTTATCACATTTTTTGACAATTTTTAACTGAGCAATATATCTGTGACTGCCTTTGGACATCATTTGTGGAATGTTGACATTCACCCAATCTCCTACACTCAATTTGACTTTAGATACACCAGGTTTAAGATCATAATCATTCGTATAGGTGTTTTTTGCTTTCTCAGTATTCAATCTGACCTTATCTGGAGACCAATCACTAAGCCTTTGCTTAGACATCCAATATAAATTGTCTTTAGTGTAAGGCTCACGTCCCTTCAAAATGTTTAACGGGAAACCCTGTTACTGTGGGTGTAGTGCAATTGGACCAAATCAGTTTCTATAACTCCAATCCCCACATTTTCCCTTTACTTAAGGAGATTTGAATGCTACCCATGATTACCCTGTTAAATCGTTCTACACATCCATTTCTGGCAGGGTCATACACTAATGTGAAATTATGATTCACCCAGTTCCTGCCCAAAAACTCCTTCACTTCTTTGGAAGTAAATTGCGGGCCATTGTCGGATACAACTCTCTTCGGTAACCCTTCCCTCAAAAATATCTTTTCCATAAATTGCACCACCACGTTGGTGTATTTTCTGGTCACAATGTTTATTTCAGGCCATTTAGAAAACCTGACTACTAACACAATCAAGTACTTCCCTTCCTCACTCCTTCTGCATATTGGACCCAAAATATCTATACACACCCTTTCCTATGGACAAACACAAATAGGCATGGGAGACAATGGGGGTCTGAAAGTAACTTGCAATTTATCCGCATTAGCACAATCACCACACAAACAAAAATGTCTTTCAACCACAGCATCCATCCCTGGCCACCAATACAATTCCTTGATTTTTCTCTTGATTTTCACTATGCCTAAATGGCCTTCATGATTAATGCCTACTATCCTCTGTCTTACAGCAGCTGACGTGACAATGCGGCGTCCTTGCAAAACATAACCTGCATCATTAACAGATAATTCATGTCGGATTTCCGCAAAACTCCTTAATTCTGGTGTTTAACTGTCTTTCTTCCCCCATGCAGATAAAATTTTACTCTTGACCACCCATAACAGTTCATCCTTATCACTTGACAAATTCCACTCTTCAACAGAAATGGCACCTGGTATGGATAGTTCGACCACCCAGCAATCATTCCATTCCACATCCTTATCCTCAGTAGAGGTTAGAGGTGCTCTGCTCAAGAAATCAGCCACACAGTTTTTTACACCAGGAAGGTATTCCACAGCATACGCATAATCCAACAATCATAGTGACATCCTAGCAATCCGTGGTGTAGCTTTACTCAGTCCACTGGTCGTGAGAAGTTTTACAAGGGGCTTACGGTCCGTTCTTAAAGTAAACTCAGTTTCCCATACAAACTGTCTGAAATAACTCACACCCCATACACAAGCCAAAACATCTTTCTCAATTACTGAGAAGCATTTAGGAAGTGATCTTGATGCACATGCAATTGTTACTTTTCCCCATTATCTTCGATTTGAGAAAGTACTGCACCTTACCCTCTATTGCTAGCGTCAGTCGCAATTATTGCTGCCAATGTTAGGTAGAATCCACTCAAAGATAAAGAAAGACTGATATCAACTTCGATTGTGTCAACATCCTGTTGTAACTTACCATTCCATTCTAAACTCACATCCTTCTTTAACAATTGCCTGATATCATAAGGTTCTTTCAGCAAATTTGGGTACACATTTTCTGTAAATCTCCATTAGACCCAAAAAAGACTTTTGCGACTTGGTGAGGGCTTCCACCAACTCCAGTTTGGGTAATATTCCCTTGTCACAGACCAAATATCCCAGGCAAGTAACTGACTCTTGGGCAAACTTACACTTCAAAAATTCAGCAGTCCAACGCTTTTTTAAAGCAACTGTAACACTTTGTGCAGCCTGTAATCATGTTCTTCCCTTGTCCTGCCCATCATCAAAATGTCGTCCTGAAAGAAAGTAATGCCATTCAACACCTTAAAGATGCTATGCATGAGACGTTGAAACACCGCCACAACAGAGGCGAGACCAAATGGCATGCGGCGGAACTGATAACACCCAAAAGGAGTTATAAAGACTGTCATAGATCTACTGTCTGGGTGAAGTAGCGCTTGATGATAGGCCAATTTCAAGTCTAGTGTGGTAAACCACTTCACTCCCTTCATCAATGCCAAAACTTCACAAATTCTTGGCAAAGGGGATTTTACTATCAAAATGCTCTCGTTGAGATCCCTCAACTCAATAAATATTTTTATCTTGCCATACTGACGTCTAGCTACCACCAACGATGCTAACCACTCCGAAGATTCCATTTGCTCAATTATTTTAGCCTTGTCTAACTTTATCAATTCCCTTTCCACTTCCACTCTGACTGCAACAGAAATCCTCCGCACTTTGCGCGAAACAGGCACAGTATTCTTTTTCAGTATGATTCCATGGAAAAACCCTTCCAGTTCCCCTACTTCTCTGTGAATGTCGTAGAAATAATTATCTTTAACTCCTCTACAAAAGAATCCTCTTGCCCTATGAGTAACACTTGTTCTGGGCTGTTGGGATCGAGAATAATTCTCAACACTCTTTGATCAATCCACACCAGGACAGAAGGTCCTTTCTCAGCAACATAGAGTTTCTCTGCAGACCTTCTGCCTTTGAATTCAAAGGACAACACCATATACCATCTTACAGGAATTGGATCTCCTGTAAAACTCTCAGGATGAATGTTAGTAAGAAGTAGGTGCATTTCCAGAACTCCGGTAAATCTCTCTGCCCACAAGATTTTGTTCATGACGGTGTACGGAGAACCTGAGTCTGCTACAATGTTAACAACACCCCCAAAATTCATTTCACACACAGGCTTATTCCTAGAATGGGGATTTACATCTAAAACCTTTGATTCAATACTCAAAACAAAATTCTCTTGTTTCACATTTTCCTCAGACTTGTCTGACCCAGACTCATCCAGCACAACTTTAAATTTGGATGAAGACAGTTTCTTTCTGCACACCCTGGCAAAGTGACCCATAACTCCGCAATATGAACACTTCTGTCTGGTAGCTGGACATTTATTTTCATGGGCTAATTACTGGTTCCCCTGGTGCTGCTAGAAATGCTGGAGGTGGAATTAATGAGAATGTCTGAGAAGCACATATGGTTCCAACTAGCCACCAACCAAGTCACTAAAAATAATACATCCCAAAATATAAATATGCAAATGGAAGGAGAACCGGAAGAAAGTGAATGAATTTGACTGAGTTCAAAACTACCCTATCCAAAATGGTGGCAGCTTATGGATGGGGGTATGGACCAGCTTATACTAGCCCAATCCAAAATTGCAGCAAGTTTGATTGAGATCCAGTAGTTCAAACTACCCATTCCAAAATGGAGGCAGCTATGGATGTGAATTAGCTTTACTAGCCCAATTCAAGACGGCTTCCTGCATCGTGATGCCCATTTCTGTATGTTCTGATTTTGGTGTAATGCATGAAACGTTTGTATCTCACTTCAACTGTAAATGTAAATGCTTCGCATCTCCCTTTTTATACTGTAACTGCTCTGCATTAAGCATTACCTACTTTTGTATGACTTCCACGTTGCTCATTGCATGAGATGGTTGTATCCCCCTTATGACGAAAATGCTTTCTTTGTAAATGTACATGCTGTATATTAGACACAATGAAATATTGCGACGTTATGTGTATATATTATATTGAATTTATATTGATTGGAATTCACTTATATATACAACTGTATATGGTGTGACCTTGATACCATTCTTGGGTGGATATATACAGCATTGAGTTTCCCCCCCCAAAAAAGGTTTCTTCTTCTTCATTTTCCTTATTCCTTTTTGTTTATTTTTCTTCTCTCTTATTTTTTCTTTTTTAAAGTTCTGAAGGTTCCGGAATTACATGCGAGTTGGCTATCCCTTTGGCGATTTATATACATTATGCTGTAGCATGAATATAGATCCATGTTGCTTTCAATATGCAATTGAATCTTTGGTATTTATTACTCATGAATAAACACCTGTAATTATGTGATCTACTAGCGCTGATGTTTAAGCCTTCTGCCAATTAATTTGGCTGTAAGTATAAGATGCTTAGTATTGGAATGGATTTTTGTATTGTATCATCTACACCTACAATGTGTTATACTTATTTATCTAATTTCTTTCATCCTTTTCAGTCTTAAAATTATTTGAAGGAATAGGCTGTTCCATTATTTCACCTAATCTTGGAGCCTTTGAATTTACGCATAAGCTCCTGCGATTATAATTCAGCATTTCCTCTTGATGTGAGTATGGCATGTGACATTCTTGCCTTCTCTGTCCCTTTGCATAGGTGGATAGGGCCACTAATAATTGTTCATTCCTATTTTGGTTTCATAGCTTCATTCTACAGGGTCATTTTCCGGGCGGACTCCATACGATCGTTGCACCTTCGGTTGGGTCTACTTTAGCAATAAGTGAATCGACTATTACATTTCTTTGTTTTGGAGTTATGGGACATTTTGGCACATTAATCTATTCTTTTCACACATATAGGTTCTGAAGATGGTTTAAGGGTCTTTTCTCCCCTTCCTCTTGGTGGTGGTAGTCATTTCCAGGCGCATTATCTTTTGTTTCTTCTCTCCTTTTTCTAAATAGAGAGGGATTTTGCCTCTCATTTTTTGCTGTAATATAACCCTTGAATATCTGATACCCATGTTTATATATTTTTGTTTTTAGATGTTTTATTGAAACTGGTACGGACGCTCATATTATTACCGTTTGTCCTGATGATGACCATTTAGTTTCACTATGGTCGAAACGCCGTCGACGCACATATGTGGCCGAAATTGAAGAGGACACATTGTTTGCTTTGTGTTGTTTCAGTTTTGTCCTGAACTTCTGATTTTTGTAAACCTTTTTTCCTCAGCCACTTGTCTGTTTACACATTGCACTGTTTATAGGTCTTTGTTTGTGTATTGTGTTGAGCGCCTTTTGTCTTATATGTTTTAAGATTGAATTATTTATCATTGTTAATAAAACTTTTTCTATGAATTGTATATATTTAAACATGGGTTTTCTATTTTTCTCCTTTTTCTCTTTCCTTTTTCCTTTTCTGTTTCTTCATTGGTATAATTTTCCATATTTGTCATATTATAATGTTTTCTTTAGGTTTTTTGATTTTTTGTTTAAAATTTGATGCACGTATTGTGTTAACTTGAACCCTTGTTAGGATTCTAGTAGTGACATCACACTCAGCAGCGTGAGTGTTGGACCTAGCCCTTTCTATAGGGTAATCCTCAAATCTTTTGCATTGCCCCTCCTATTTTTATGACCATCTTTTTGTTGGCATTTGGGCTCTGGGCACTTTACCACTGCTAACCGTTGCTAAAGTGCATGTGCTCTCCCCCTAAACATTGTATGATTGGTTTATACCTGTTTGGTATATTTGATTTACTTGTAAGACCCTTGTAAAGTGGTATTCCATATACCCAGGGCCTCTAAATTAAATGCTACTGGTGGGCCTGCAGCACTGCTTGTGCCACACACAGAAGCAGCCTTTCAAACCTATCTCAGGCCTCCCACTGCAGGGCCTATGTGCACAATTTACGGCCACATTGACTTGGCATTTAAAACTACTTGCCAAACCTTAAACTACCCTTTTATTACACATAGGTCCCTCCTAAGGTAGGCAATAGGAAGCCCTATGAGCAGGGTGCTGTGTAAGTAAAAGATAGGACATGTACCTTATGTTTTGCATGTCCTGGTAGTGACAAACAACCTATTTCATTTTTCACCATTGTGAGGACTACTCCTCTCATAGACTAGCACAGGGAATTCCCTTATATACTTTTAAGTGGTACTTCCTGTCAGAAAGTAGTGGTGTTGCCATGTTTGGTATGTTTAGAATAGTATTGATAAATCCTAGTTACTGGTGAAGTTGGATTTCACATTACTATTTTAGAAAAGCCACATTCAGAAGTGGGCATTTCTCTGTGCTCATAACTCTTGGTGCTTTGCGCCTTTCTCCAATACACGCCTGGGCTGGGTGACAGCAACACATTGTGCATACTCTCTAGAACCCATGTTTTAGACACTGCGAGTGACTTGTAACCAGACGTTGCTGGCTCTACAATCTGCACATTGCCTGGAGGACTGCTGTGCTGCCAAGAGGAACTGCAATTTGGACTAACTGTTTTGCTGTGTAGGCCTGCGGACCACTGGGCTGCAGGAGAAATCCCCTTTCTACCATATGTTCAAGCTAGAGACTGCTGCTATGCGGACCCTTGGGAATGACACCATGATCACCATCAAGCCAGCCGATAAAGGAGGTGCGATAGTGATTATGAATACTGCCAACTATACTTCGGGATGCCAACGTCAACTGGCCAACCATGATTACTACACACCCATCAGGAAGGACCCTACCGGACGATTCAGCACACGTGTAAACTCACTGGTTTTCTCAGCAGAGTCACAGAGCTGGATCAGCAGAAGGAATCCAACTTTCTCATTAATGACCATCCCAGAATTCCATATTTCTATACCCTCCCCAAGATCTACAAAGGCACCAAACCCTCACCAGGCAGACCCATAGTGTCAGGAATTGGGTCCCTCCTAGAGCGACTTTCACAATTTTGTGACCATTTTTTACAACCTCTCGTGACGAAAACTTCATTCTCCCTTAAAGACACCACAGATGTTCTGAACCTGTTGGGAATTTCGGACAACAATGCCTCTGTTGATCTACTTGTCACCCTAGACGCTGAGGCCCTGTACACCAACATACCTCAGAACGCTATCCTGTAAGTAATAGAGACCATCCTCCTAGCAGAGGTTTGGACTTCGTCGACTTCATTGAGCGTTATCATTGAGTGCGCAACTCCTGCACTCATAGACAACTTCCTCCAATTCGAGGATCAGTTATTGCATCAGACACAGGGCACTTCAATGGGCAGCACATTTTCCCCGAGTTTGGCCTGTCTATATATGGCCGGCTTTGAAAAAAAACACATCCTTCTGGACAGTAACCCCTACTAGACTAACATTCTAGTCTGGCGGAGGTACATTGACGACATCCTCAGGCAAGGTCCCTTAACTACATGTCAAAGTTTCTGTGACTGGATCAATACTCTTAATCCATACTTGAGATTTAGTAAGAACATCTCCACCACAGAACTACCGTTTCTAGATTTATTGATTTCACTTACGGGGGCACCTTAAGACCATGACATACAAAAAACCTACAGAAAGCAATATTCTACTCAGGTATGACAGTCACCACCCCAAACATCTTAGAGACAACCTACTGCTTGGGCAATTTGTACGAGTACGCTGTAACTGCAGCTCCATCAACGACTATAAACAGCAAGCAGAAACCCTGACCTCGGATCTGGTAGCCTGAGAATACCCCCAACAAAGAGCCTATAAGAGAGCCAGGAATAACAACAGAGAGGGGCTACTAGAAACCCGCAGACGAGAACCCAATGACATCTTTACTTGTGTCACATC
Source organism: Calotriton arnoldi (assembly GCA_963921515.1). Classification (NCBI taxonomy): domain Eukaryota; kingdom Metazoa; phylum Chordata; class Amphibia; order Caudata; family Salamandridae; genus Calotriton; species Calotriton arnoldi. Next base: position 1,384,149 of record CAWUFW010001510.1, read on the forward strand.
ATTCACACCGCAGTCAAACCATATACAGAAAATAATCAAAAAACACTGGGCTATACTACACACGGGGTCCCTGTCCCTGCCACACCTCGCTTTGCCTACAAGTGGACAAACAACATTAAGGACATCATTGTGCACACGAGGCCACCCATCAAGAAACTAGGGTCCCAACCATCTCTTTAGGGCTTCCCTCCAGTGACAGGCCATTACCCGTGTGGCTCATGTAGCGCATGTCCTCTAACGCAACCCTCTAAAGAGATCCTTTTGAGCCCCACTGACATATGGATCCAAAAATCCCACACAAACTGCAACACAAAAAACTGCATCTATATGATCACATGTCCATGCCGCAGACACTACATAGGCATGACGACAAGGGCAGTCAAAACAAGGATCACTGAACATCGCAGTATTGTGAGGTGCAATAGGGCTACAGCTAAGATGATTACCCACTACACAGAAATGGGAAACATGCCAGAGGACATTCGCTAGACAGTACTTGAAGCTCACACACACACACACACACATAAACAAGGATACCCTCTTTTATAGAGAACAACGATGGGTGTACCGTCTTGCTACACACTGCACTGGGCTCAATGACGACATATCTTGGATAGAGGTGTCACAATAACATTATTTCATTTAAAAAAAAAATTTTTTTATTAACACAAAGAACGCCTATACCTTGGATACACAAATTGTGCTAGAAGATGCATGACATTACAAAATTCATAGACAACAGAATGGGACGGCAATGTTACTAACAGAGGTCGCAGTTGATTTGGTCATCGTAAAGCTACAATCAGTGAGGGTTACTTTTGTACAATGCAGGTCAGTCGGGGAGAACGGGGGGGAAGCCTAGCTATTCTCATTCCCCAGAACTCCCTTTGCTGGATTTATTGCTTCCTCCTCATCTCCCAATTCAAACCCATAGTAATTCAACCAGGGGGTCCAGATCTTCTTAAATTTTCGGGAGCACCCTCTAGCCTTATATGTCACTCTTTCCGCTACCATGTATTGATTCATGCAGGCCTCCATTCAGTCAGTGTAGGGGGGTTTGGGGCTCCCCAGTATCGAGCTATGTCCCTTTTGGCCACCACCAACCCTAAGTTGCATAGTAGAAGTTTGCTACGCGGCAGGTCTATTTCAGTGGGGATACCCAACAAGACATATTTAGCCCCTAGTTCGAGCTGCGCTCCAAGTATTTTGTTCCGTTCCCCCAATATCTGGGCTAGAATGCTTTTATACGGCTACACTTCCATAGTGTATGAATGTATGTGCCCTGCAGGGTCTTACAGCATAGGCAGTCTGGTGTGTCTGCTGTTCCCATGATATGTAGACGTGCTCTGTCAAAATAGACTCTGTGAAGGATCTTAAATTGTATGAGATGGAGCCTCTGTTTTATGGCTACCTCTCTTGGGTGCATCAGGGCCGCCTCCCAGTTGATATCTTCTAGTAGTCCTGTGGTGTTCTCCCACTTGGCTCTAAGTTGTCCTAGCTTGTCGGGGATGTTATTAAGTAATGTTTTGTATGTCAAAAAATAGAACTAACAGTGGTACCTTCAAGTTACCAGCACCTAACCTAATTTCACTCCCTTAATCTTATCCCTTCATTACAAATTGGGATCCATGTGCACACTGAATAGCACCCACCGTCACAGTGCTTGTTCCCGAAGGAGCCTAACAATTCAAAACAAAAGCACAGGTGCACCATACAGCAAAAGTTAATCAATAAAAAGAGTCTGTATCCAGACACAAAGTTCTTCAGTTTTTTCTTTCTTTTATTCCATTTTCATGTAACGTAGATAAAAACACAGAGTCCAGCTCAAGTGACTCAACAAACAGTACAGCCGACGCGCTTCGTCCTAATACAGGACTTCTTCAGGGCTGTTAAGTTCAAACAAATAAATGTACATATTAAAAAAACAACATTTACAACACATAAGACATCCTATACATAAATACCAATGGGCTAATTCCTAGTCCATAAGCACAATACACATACTTACACATTATACACAACAAAGACGGACCGACCGGCCTAGAAGTCCCACCCGGAACATTATATTATAGAAACAAATCGGACGGGAAACACTTTGTTAGCAGGGAATTCTATGACCTTTAACGCTATGGCAATGTTGGATCCTACCATCATCTTGTGGTGGGTATTTATTTGTTTATTGTCTTTATTATCTCTCAAGGTGTCTTATCCCCTTTTTTCCCCCGATGCTGATTTGTAGAATATGGGGTTTGCTTTTTGTTGACTAAGCTGTGATATTTCATTTCTTTATTTCTGGGTATTCCTACATGGAATTTGTATATATTTGGGTCCTTGGCATGATATTTCATCCCATGGGCAATTCCTCCTCCCTTTTCTCCTTCTTAGTCTATTGTTGATTTGCTATTATTGACAATGCATTATAGTGTTTCTATCTTATGAAGTGAAGTGAGAATAAGATGAAGTTACTGGAGATAGGTAAAAATTGAGTAAAAAATCGAGAATATGCCCTGATAATGTTGTTCCGGGTGGGACTTCTAGGCCCTCACAAGGTGTTAATAATTATTACTAAGCTTTTAGTATTTTTTTATATAAAATGTAAATAGATGAATTTATAATTGTTTAATAGTATGTCGGTCCGTCTTTGTTGTGTATAATGTGTAAGTATGTGTATTGTGCTTATGGACTAGGAATTAGCCCATTGGTATTTATGTATAGGATGTCTTATGTGTTGTAAATGTTTTTTTTAATATGTACATTTATTTGTTTGTACTTAACAGCCCTGAAGAAGTCCTGTATTAGGACGAAACGCGTCGGCTGTACTGTTTGTTGAGTCACTTGAGCTGGACTCTGTGTTTTTATCTACGTTACATGAAAATGAATAAAAGAAAGAAAAAACTGAAGAACTTTGTGTCTGGATACAGACTCTTTTTATTGATTAACTTTTGCTGTATGGTGCACCTGTGCTTTTGTTTTGAAATGTTTTGTATGTCCATGAGATGGCTTTATTAGGGATTTCCTCCTGCAAGAGCCTACCTTCGAGGGGGGCAGATACATGGATATCAGTTGTGTCCAACCCCTCCACCCTCCATGCATGCTTCAGCCTGAGATAAGCATAGGTTTGAGTGTCATTTAGTTGATATGTGGTCTGGAGTGTAGCAAAGGAGGCAAGGGTGTCTCCCTCTAGATTATCTCCCAGCCTGGAGATTCCGATAATGTCCTACTGTCTAAAGCCCTGGAGTTTACCAATCTCTGGCAATCTTGCTCCCTCCCACAGGGGGGTTTCTCTTGAGAGTCTTGTGTCCCACTTCATTTGTCTCTCAGCTCCCTTCCAGGCTTCTATCACCCTCTGGGTTGCTGGCAACAGTCCGCTGGTGCCCTTGCCTCCATATAAATAATGTAGGTGTGTACGATGCCTAAATTGAAGCCGCTCCAGCGCGTATGTGGGGTGGTCTCCTGTGGTGTGTCCCCATTAATTAAAGACCACCAGGTGGCCAGCCGGATAATAAGCTCTTATGTCGGGTAGCGCAAGGCCCCCATTATACTGATTACGTTGAAGTGTTTGTAGCGCCACTCTTGGGTGCGCCCCGTCCCACAGAAGTGTGTGTAATTCATTGTTTATTGTTGTAAACATGGCCTCGGGTATCTTACAGTATGTGTTTTGTAAATATAATATGTACAACAGCTTGGGGAGCGTAATCATCTTATACATGGCGGCCCGTCCCATTATTGTCAGCGGAAGTCGCCTCCATCTTCCTAAGTCTTCCTGAAATTCTGTCAGGACCTGTTTAATATTCTGCATCATGTTCCCAACCTCATTGGTGGTAATATAGAGGCCTAAGTAGCGGAACCCTTCTTGAGCCGCCTGGAGGCACCCCGGGATCTCTCGACTGTCAATGGGTCTCCCTACCGAGTATAAACTAGGTTTGTCCCAGTTAATACTGTACCCTGCGTGACAACCATATTCTTCGAAAATTTGTAGGACCATTGGAAGCGTCCTGGTTGGGTCAGTGACGTATAAAAGGATGTCATCAGCATAGAGCGAAATGTTCTCATCGCCCAATACCCCCTTCGTCCTTAAAACCACCCATTTCTGGGTGGGATCTGATTACACAGGCCAGTGGCTCCAACACTAAAGCAAACAGTAGTGGGGATAGGGGACATCCCTGCCTAGTACCTCTTCTCACAGGCAAGGTCGTCGAGGTCGCCCCATTAACTCAGACGCTGGCCTCAGGATTAGTTTAGAGTAGCGCTACCCAGGCTAAAAACCAGCCAAAATCCAAACCTCAACAGTGTTTGCCTCATAAATAGCCAGTGAACTGTGTCAAATGCCTTCTCGGCATCAAGGGAGAGGAACACATGTGAACTGGCCCTGTGTTTTACCGTATCCATCCAGTTGGCAAGCCGGCAAAGGTTGAGGCGTGTGGCTCATTTTGGCATACAGCCGGATTGATCCCAGTGTATGAGGGATATGATAACTGTCAGAAGACACGTAGCCAGGATAGTCGCCAGGACTTTCGTCTCTACGTTAAGTAGTGGTATAGGCCGGTAAGACCCGCAGTCAGCTGGGGGCTTCCCTGGTTTATGGATCACCAACACAGTAGCGGTACGCAGATCGGGTGGGAGTGTCCCCTCTTCTTTTGCCGCTAAGAACATATTTAAAAGGTGGGGGCCCAGTAAGCTGGCATTTTGTTTAAAGAATTCTGCGGGCAATCTGTTCGGGCCTGGGGTCTTCCCCGATTTCTGTCTACCAATGACATCCATCACTTCCTCAAGGGTCAGCTCTTTCTCTAGCATGTCTCGGGCTTCCCGCAAGAGTGTGGGAACATCTATTGCCTCCAAGTAACCACTAATTTGTGTGTCGCCCGCTAGTGGCCTGTCTCTGTATAATTCTGTGTAGTAGCAGGCAAAAGCACCTGCTATGTCTTGGGGTGTAGTGTGGGTCTTGCTCTGGTCCTGTATGACCGCCACCTCGCCTCTCTCTCTTTTCTATTCAGCCAGGCCAGGATGTTCCCTGCTCTATCGCCCATCTCGT